>JAVMKO010000009.1:1230000-2452500 GCA_032164245.1 Sternotherus odoratus
GCGGCCAAAACACCGAGGGGCTCCCCCATGGTATTTCCAGCCCGATCCCAGCCCTTGGGACCCTGGGTCCCCCCTTTCTGCGGGCTGGAGAGGAACTCCCCAGATGGGGGGGGGGGGACAGCTTGGGAGCAAGTCTCTCGCTAGGACAATGGGCCCAGTTGTCCTACAGGCCCAGGCCCCACTCCAGAGGCCAGGGGGATGTACCAAGGCAGGGCCAGGGCTGAGAGCTGGGAGCGCCTCACAGGAGCTGCCGTGCGCTGCTTGTACCATTTTCCACCTGTGTCTCCCTCCGGAGACGCCCTCCTCAAGCTCCCTCGTCGTCCCCCTCCGCGAGGGCCGCTCACATCCAGCTGCAGACAGTGGAGCTTGCGGAGTTTCCTGGAGGCCCACAGAGTGCAATGAGATTCGGGTCGTTGGAAGCTCACATGACCTCAAGTTACCGTTTGGTCTCAGCCCCTGCTTTGAAGGCTTGCCAGTTAAACACAAGCTATTCTCTTGGAGGAACAATAGCATCGGCTTCCCAGTGTGAACCTGGGCCGGGGAGGATGTGCCGAACGAGCTTCACTTCCTAATAACTTCCACCCTGCAGCCCCAGACACGCAGTGTGGCCACGCGGCAGGTCCCCTGGGGCCATCCTGGGGCTTTGGAAGGGACAAATTCTCCTTGACCCCGCCGCGGAGCCCTGTCGAACAGGGGGTGGGGTCCCGAACCGGGCCCATCTCCTGCTGAGTTACTCCGGGTTTACAGCAGAGAAACTCCATGGCTTGGGAGACGTTACACCGCCGTGACCCCGGCGCAAGCAGTGATGAATCAGGCCCATTGTCTGTTAGCTAGGGGGACGCCCCTCGCTGTAATCACAAAAGGTCAGGGTTTGCCCCCCGTACTCACACCGAGTAGTACCTTACTCCACGAGGAGCCTGGCCGAAATCAGCAAGCTCGTTGCAGAGCAGGTACTACTCCGTGGGAGCGAGGAGCAGAACCTGCCCCTCAAGGTGGCACAGCTCAGCCCCCCCAAACCAAAGGTGCAAATTCTCTCCAGAAAGACGCTCGCCTGCACCTGCCCATAAATGCAGCGTCTGTGCAAACACGCCCAAGCGTGCAGGCCGGCACAGACCCGTGCAAACACAGGCACCTCTGACCCATGCAGGAGCAAAGGGGAAGCCCCAAGGAAAGGAGCCTGTGCTCGCTTCGGGCATTCAAAGGGTTAAGGAAACCACCAAAAAGAGCCCAAGGCCCCTTCCCCCGCCGCAGGTCCAGGCTGGTGCCAGAGTCGGAATCAGCGGCGCTCAGCAGCAGCTCTCTGTGCTGCCTTGACTCCTGGCCAAGCCGGCCGGAGCCTGCAGGCTGTGGAATGCGTGCGCGCCATGTGTCGGGTCCAGACTGTGGGAAAGTGCTGCTCCAGTGACCTCCCAGCAGCTGCCGGGCCCAGCCGGGCCGGCTGGCGGGGGAGAGCGAGCGAGAGCCGCCTGCCTTGCCAGCACTCGGAGCCGCCGTTTCGCGCTCTCATTTCCGGGCCGCTCTCCTGCCAGCCCCTGGAAGGCTGCGCCGGTGACCCAGGCACGGGGGTCCCGCGCACGCCCTGGCCACTGACTGCGGGGGCCGGGGGGGGGGCAATTGTAACAAGAGGAACTTTTAAAGACAACTTTTATTTGTACATTTTAAAAGGGAAACGGGGGGGGGGGGACTGCTATTGACACAAGGAGCAACTGGCCTGTCTACGTGAGCTACCCTACAGTAAACAAGCCAGCCCCAGGCTCCACCACCTGGCCCTGGTCCCGAGGCTCCTGGTCTTCAAAGCGCTGTGCAGACAATGGGCGCCATTCAGCGGGGCTGTGGCACTGGGCTGCCTGGAAGGACGGGGGCGGGGGGCAGCTCTCCCAATTCCGGCTGCACTGGGGCTTCGCGGAGGGAGGGTGCGTGGGAAGTGTGCTGACCCCGGTGCAGACCTGCACCCCGCCCCGCTGGGGCTACCTCTGCAACTGGCCCTTGGCCGGGGGGGGGGGGGGGGGGGAGAGATGCTAAAGCTTCACCCAGTGCCGGGTCCTAGGTGCCCGCCAGCACCTCCCCCCCCCCACCCGCCTGGCTCTCAGGGTGTCACTGGGACTCTGTCTAGTAAGGGGAAGAATTGGGACCGGGGGTCTTTTAAGCACCCACTTGCCTGAAGGTGGCAAAATGGGCCACAAGGAGCTGACGGATCCCCCCACCCCCGGACAACACGCTGTACAAGCAAGAACGCACCCCGGTGTCTCTGCTGGGTGCAGCGCCAGGGCGTGCCCTGCGGGGACTGGCCCAGGTGGCCGGGTGCCCAGCAAGGAGCCTTTCCCCTTGGGTAGAGGACATCCAGTGCCCTCCCGGTCAGCAGTGCGGTTCCCAGGTGAGATCCCCGCCCGGGCAGCCTCTGCCCTGCCCCCGCCAGGGAGTTCAGTGAGGGAGGGGGCCTCATCAGGCAGCTCCCAGGAGCGGTAACCTCACTCAAAAGCCAAATCAAACTGGCTAAGCATGGAAACCAGTGGGGAAGCCCTCCCCCCGCTCCCTCTCCCAAAGCACCCCCACCCCTTCTGCTAGAGGATTAATTGTTGCAGTAGGATTGGGGGCCAAGGGGATCTAAGCTGCCCTCGGCAGGGGTCACATTCTGGGCATTCCTGCCAGAGCCAGCCGGTTCCCAAGCTCCCTCCCTCCTGCTCTGCGCCCTCCGCCCAGGACTGGCTCCTCCTCAGTTTCCCAGGCTCAGCTGATCCAGGACCAGCCATGATTTCTACCTCTGCATTTCCCGCTGTCCGTGCTGGGACCAGAGTCAGTTTGCTTGGGACTCACAAGCCTGGCAGACTCCGAGAATTCAAAGCAACGTCCGTATTCCTCAGTCTTATCCCGTTACGCCTGCTACAGCCTGTTCCCCAGCCACCCACCCCTTCGGAGAGCGCCCCCCACATCAACAATACAATTGTCACCTGCACCCCAGGGAGAGATCTGGGACTCCTGTTCCAAAGATGTCCTCTCACCCCGTGCAGGTCAAAGCCCCTGTTTAGATAGCTGTGACTCTCAGAGCCCACTCGTGCCCATCACTGTCACTCATACCAGGCCCGGCCCACTCACTGCCCGCAACACACACTGAGGTATCCCACCTGGGGACTCTACAGCTGATGGAGCCAGGGAGGGAGAGGAGGAAGAGGAGCCCAAATCTTTCCACCTTTAGCACACAGAACAAAAACCTCACTTGTTTGCATAAGCAATAGAAACGGCTGCAGAATCGCTGGCAAAACTTCTCCAAGGAAGCCAGGTAGTGAGAGCGACCCTCCCCCACCCCCGGCCCGGAAAGCAGCAGAACTGCTGGGAATTCAGTGAGCACAATCCTTGCAGATGCTTTTAAAATGACGTGTGTTTGGATGGTGCTGAGACACCGCGGTGATGGGCGCATTACAAACGCCATAGATTAGAGTCAGCCTGAGACTGTCTTTATCTGGTTTTTGTCAGGATGTGGAATAAGTTCAGGGCAGGACCCCCACAAACAAAATAACTTCCACGCAGCAGACCCACAAAACAGAAAGGGTTATTTTAGAGTGCAATGAAAAGATACAATTCTAGAGCTGTCCTAGTGACCGCGGACAGACCTGACTCATTTCAGGAGCGCTCCATGTATTAGCATGTGAGTATGTAGTGTGTTATTCAGTGAAGAACCAGCACCGGCCTCATCCCCCTGAGCTCCACACACGGAGTCACACACTGAAAGGTTGGCTCTGAAGGAGCTGCGTGCAGGAGAGGAAGGGAAAGTCTCACGTTCCCAGAGAATGCTGGGCGAAGGAGTCTCAGCTTGCAGAGAGGAGCAATTGCTGTGACCTGTGAGCAGCTGCCTTGCATCAGCTCATCCATGTGGCCAGAGAAACAGGAGCTCAGACTGACTTGGTTCTATCCCTGGTGCATCCTTTGGGATTTAAGATGCCTCTGGGGAGAGATGCCTCCTGTCTAACAGGCGCTAAGAACACTCCTAAGCTTTTGGTCCCCTGGTTTTAGGTTTCTAAAGGGGTCAGCATCTGCAGTGAAATCATTACGTGGTGGAGAAAATACCCCCAGCACTGTGTATCTGTTACCCAAACCTGGAGCCAGGCTGAAATGGAGCAAAAAACCATCAGCTAAAAAACCCTAAAACTATGTACTAAAGAAAGAAAGAAAGAAAATCGTCCACTGTTACAATACGAAGAACAGGCTAGCTGGGGAGTTACAGGAGATGGGCCAGAACCACAACAAGACTTGGCATTTGGATCCAAACTTTGCAGGTAGCTGGATTCTTCTCTTGCCTGCAGCAGTGCAGATCAGGTGTCACTCCATTGAAGTCAGTGACATCCCCTGGATAGATAATGGCGCAGGGGGAGACTTAAGGCCTCCACCTCCGAAGCTGACCAAACCTTGGATCCGCGCTGGGGAAATTCCGACCTGGCCAGCTGTCTGGACTACATGACTTGGGCTTATCTCCGGAACTTGAAGGCGATAAAATGCCCTTTGGCCTTGAGGCGACATGGCTCTGTCCAAGCAGATCCAGAGCAGTGTGAAAAGCTGAGGCCTCCGATTGTGAGCCTGAGCCTCTTCCCCAGTGTTGCTTCCTCGGGGCTCACGCACTGCGTTTCATTTTGAAATGAATCTGGAGGAACCTGCAGCTCAAAGTGAACATTGACTGACGAAGCCCGACACAATCAGTGCAAAGCCAAACTAGCCCAGGGCCAAGTCCCACTCAAAAGTCATCCCAGGGCAGCCAAAAAGTCTTCACCCCTTGGCAAACCTGCACCTCCTTTCTGGGAAGGTTCCCCATGCTCCGTTTCTATCCCGCTAACAGGCTTAGCCTTCAAGTGAAAGTGACGTTTCCAAACATCTGAATGATTTACTGCTGGGAAGATCCAAAGATGATCTAAATATTGTCAGTTACAAAGTCAGTCATCAAAGTCTCTCTGCATCTAGAGCAGAAGCCAGAGTCTCTGCTTCCCAACTGCATTTTGCCTCTCAGACTCTTCTCTGCGAACATCCAGTGCCTAAAGCACCACAGCTGTACAGAAGATCTGTGGCTAGCATTGGGCAGGGATCAATGCCCCAGATATGAATGCTGGGTTCTTGGGGAGGGTCAGGTAATATGGAGCTGAACCTGGCAGCGCTGGCTCAGCTATTTCTATTCACAACAACAAAACTAAGCATAATTAATAACTAATAACGATAATGAAGTCAGCCCACTGAGTCCTCTTCTGATTCCCTGCTTTGTGACCCGTCCTCTTTCCCGACCACGTCGGTGGAAAGCTTGCTGCGGGTTGTCCAAGCCTTTCCAGGGATCCCAGGCCCAGTTTCAAGTGCACGCAGACATGGTTTATGGCTTTGTGTCAGTCAAGCAGAGTATGTAGGTTCTGCATGGAGGCAGAAGAAAGGTTTGTGTTGAGAAGTGAAGCCTGGGGACAGGACAGCCAGGGCACAAGCCAGTGTAGCATGTAGGGTTACCCCAACCTACGCTGCGGCTGGATACTACACCTGGCAGACACAAGCTGCTTCCACTTGGTCTCTGTGTTGAGCAGTGAGGCAGGAGAGTCCTGTTGTTTCCTATGTACCCCTCAAAAAACACACTGACAGCTGGAGGTTAATGGGTCTCCTCCGGACAGTTCTGAACTGAGCTCCACCTCAGGCTCTGGGGAAGTCGGAGCCATCTTACCGAGCCTTCCTGGGCTAACAGTGGCCTCTGGATGCCAAAGCTTAGTGCGTGAACAGGAACATTAGTGTCACGTTTTGGCACTGGCTGCCCTTCTGAATCCTGTAAATAACGGCACGCCGCAGGTGGAAGTACTGTGTCTAACACACTGTGCGCAGGGGCTGCAGGAGAGCAATGGAACTGCACATCTGACTGAGACGTTGCTGAATTGTGTCCCCCGGGCTGTCCAGTGCTGGCAAGAGCCCCCTGTCCTAGCATGCAGCTCTGATTGGGTTTTACAAGCTAAGTAAAATCAGCGCTGGTCTGCCTGAGCGTGTGCCCAGGGAGTGGTTGGGCACCACTCTCTCGCCTTATGAATGGACGCTGAGACGTCACTGTCCTTAGCTGCAATGTGCGGGGGGGGGGGGGGGGGGGGGGGAGGGGAGGGGGGGGAGACCTGGACGTATGTTCAGTAATGATCCAGTGGCACCTTTCATAAGCGCAGGTGGCTTATCCTTCTTCTGTGGATGCCCATAGCCAGTCACCCGTCAATGCCAATAGGAGCAGGACTGGGTCCTAAATTCACCTTCCTCACTCAATGCTCTCCCGTCCCATGTGAATATGGTATTCTTCACTTTCCATCCTAAGCTTGTTTGCAGTAATGCTGTGCGTGGATGCAAAGGTGGTACATTGTATCCCTGAGCGGGCTGCGTGTCAGCAATGGGCGGCATGACACGATTTCTGGGTGGTTACATTTGCAAAGCATTTTTAGTTTCTTCAGGGTGCAAACACATGTGAAGTGAATCAATTAACTTTACTTTTTAGAAGCACATCAACTGTCAGGAGCCACATTCCTAGCAAAAATCAGAGAGGTAGCCATGTCATTCTGGAATTGCAGAAGTGACAAAGAGTCCTATGGCACCTTAAAGACTAACTCAAGTATTGAAGCATCCACAAAAGCTTATGTTTCAATACTTTAGTCTTTAAGGTGCCATGGGACTCTTTGTCACTTCTGCAATTCCTAGCAAAGCCATAATATACAGTCATGAGAACTACTGTCAAAATATCCTAAGCAGGTTTGCCAACTCTTGTGATTTGATTGACAGTCTTGAGATACTTGCCGGTACACGACAATCTCAACTTTCACTTAAAAAAAAGGTAATTTTCCAGCCCTCATAGTTGCAGAGAAAAGCTTGACAACATGAACCTGGGTATGACCTAAAGACTCAGAAACCAGGAGGCGAAGGACAAGAACCCAAGTATATTGAGTTATAAAATCTCGTGTTTCGCAAGCTTATCTCATGATGTGAGGCCTGATTCCCAATTTTTTGATTGCTTAAGGTGAATGACACTGCACGGGAATGAATTACACACATTATTCCTGAATGAATGATTATATTTCGCATTTCCTCATCAAAGGATCTCAGAGCCCTTTCTAAACATTAACTAACTCCCAAAAACTCTCGGGAGGTCAGAAATTGTGTGTGATCCATATTTACATATATACAAACTGGAGCAGCTAAGTTACATAGAATGGTGGAATTATTCATTGCAAATGTCTTTGTCCTTTTCTCTGCCCAGGAACCTTTTACAAACCATGTATTTTTCATCATTCTTCACTGTTTGCATGGTTTGCACAAACAATTATGGGTTTGAATGTGAACGGTTCAATTTACCTTATTAGCTGTTCACCATTCATGGTGTGTGATTGGTCACCTAAATCACATGATATTGGTTCTTCACCCTGACTGGCTTATTGAAATTTTTGAAGCAGGAGAATAGCAACTAAAGGCAAACCAGTGTAGAGCCAGCCCACACACTCAGACACACACAGCCTCATGGGAGTGGGAACAGACACACCCATGTGGAGAGCCAGCACCTGGTGCTTTGAAGGTCTGAAGTGCCGTTTCAGTGGTGTGTGGTGTTGTGCTCGCCCCCTCTGCATCAGCAGGAATTTCACCCGGGAAGCTCAGCTATTTCTCAGTCATGAGCAAAACGCCATTCACGGGGGACACAGACTGGCTTCAACTGAACTCCACGTCAGTGTTTGCAAATTCTGCTTTACGGTATTTGACAAGCGCTGATGTTAAATGACTTGCCCACGGCCACACAACATACCTGTAGCAGAGTCTGGAACAGAACCCAGGAGCCCTGACTGCAGTGTTGTACTAGCTAGGATGTGGCCAGACAGATCCAAACACCCCAGAGGTCAGGAGCAAGCCAAGCACAGATCTGTATCCGGAGCCCCGTTGTGTGGCCCCTTTCTGCTCCCAGCTTTCAAACCTGATGTGAGCAACCCCGTCGCTCAGCTGGAGGAGTCCAGTCAACACCCAGCTGAACTGCCAAGTGAGCAGCGCCCGGGGGAGTTCCTAAAATAGACGGGCAAGAAAACAAACCGGGAGGCAGAAGTCTTGGCAGCAAGACGTGAGGGATTTAAAGAGACGAGCAGACAGAGACTCACCCGTGGAACTGGACTCCAGTACATGGCTGCTGCTCTCTATGTACAGCGCCCCGGGAGCTCTCCGCATTAGCCCTGGCATCAGCTGCTAATACCTTGGTGGTCGACACGGGATAGGATTTCTCCTTGCTACTGAGCCCTGCTTACTGTGCACATTGCTGGGATGATCAAACCGCCCCAGCCCTAGGACGCCAGACTCAGCTCGCATCTCAAATTCAAGGCACCTGCTGCAGCAAGTTGACTGAATAACTCAACTAAGAGCCTTAAACCGGGGCTGCAACTGAAGTGATCAACGCGTCTGGAGAGCGGCGAGCGGCCAATTGCCTTTTCGGCGAGGCGCTGGCATGACGGTCCCAAGTGCCCAGATTCCAGCTGCAGTGAGTGAAAGCCACAGGTGTTCAGCACCTCTGACACTCAGGCCATCAGGGCCAGATCCTGCCAGGCGCTGAGTCCACTGACGTGAAGGAGCTTCAGGGAAATGGAGAGTTTATCTGTGTCACAGAGTACGCGGGCGATGGTCTGGAACTGCTCCCTAGGAAGCCAGACCGGACTCCGGGTGAAGGGCCCCTTCTCCGTACACAGCCTGTCTCCAAGGCTAGGAGCTTCACGGGTCCCCACTTCCACCTTCCTGGGTCTGACCTCAGAGCATTCAGCACCTTCTGCCCCTCCGTGCGCTTCCCCCAGCGAACCCGCCTGGGCAGGGTCCTGAGGGAGCCCATGGATTCTGCACCCCAAATCCACAGTCAAACGTGACTCTCAGCCAGCCAGTAAAACAGAAGTTTATTCGATGACCAGTACCTGGTCTAACCCAGACCATACAGCGAGCGTGATCCCTCAGCTGGATCCATCTTGGGGGCCAGAGAGCGAGATGGCTCCTCTGCCCTTCCCAGCCAGACCCAGACAGACAACCCCCCCTCCAGCCCCTCCTCTGCTTTCTTTTGTCTCTTTTCCCGGGCTAGGCGAACATCACCTGACCTCTCTCCAGCAGGTTCAGCTGACCTCCCTCCCCCACTTGGGGTCAGCTTACAGCATCAGGGATGCACACCTTGAGAGGGGAGAGGGCGTTGCCTCCTTGCTTCCAGTGTCAGCCCCTATTCCTTCACACAGACACTTAAGAAATGCATAGGGGAAACTGAGGCACACACAGTATTCCTACTCCGTCACAGTCTGATTCTGTCAGGTGCCCCGAGTCCTTTGTGCTCGCACATTCCTAGTGCAAAGTGCTTCGTAGGCAGGTGACAAGCTGCATCAGCACCTTCCACTGGCTTCAACGGGGGTCTGAGTGCTCAAGGCCTCCCAGGGACGAGCCCACCTGTACACAGGGGAGCAGTTCCTGCAGGTCCTTTGCTACCCTAAAAAACTGACCGCTGGCTCAAGACAAATGGTTGAGTTACCCCTCCCCCCCACTAACTCCTCCTGCACTAGACACTGTCTGCCCGAAGACCTTCTGTCTCTTCCTCCTGACCCACCACTGCTGGTGCAAGGCCCTTCTCCTCCTGCCCCCGGACCAGCCCCCCTGAGGCTTTTCAAATCAAAACTAACTTGTATGTATTGAAAACAGAACCATAAAACAAACCATTTCACCCTAACCTGACCCCTTTCCCCAGAAGATTTCACCCAACACGACCATGTCTCGTTGATTCACTTTGTTTGGAGCCAAAGGTCGGTTTTCATTTAAAAAATGTTTCAGGAAAAGTTTGTGCCCAGCTGTAGTGCTGTTGAGCACGGTGCAGGATTGGGCCCCGCCGTGCAAAAATAGAAAACCTGACCAGAAGAGAAAGTGCAGGAAGTGTAAAGGAGGAAACCCACCCACTGCACTACAGCCGGATCTAAGCTGCTGTGTGCAACCAGACACCTCCAGGGGAAGGGAAGGAGTTGGATGAATCTGAGCTGGACACGTGGGAGCATTTCCAGTTTGCAAATTACCACCAGTTTGTTAGGCTCAAATTCAATCCACCCCAGGACATTGCTTGCAAAACCCTCTTGAAAGAAGAGCCAGCCTGAAGCCTCCCAGTCGGACTGCCCCCCAAGGCACACGTGTGTTCTGTTTGAGTGCGTCCCGGCTGCACGTCTGGAGGCCAGGAGTGGGGGGAGGGTGTTACTAGGCTGAATTGAAGGCAGAGCTCGCTTAAAGTTCATTCATTAGTCCCAGGGGAACTGGAATTCGACAGAGAAGAACGTGTGAGCTGAAGGTTCCTGGGGCGGTGTCCGTTGCGTTATAAATCCCAGGAGAGGTGGTTTGGGCTCCTTGTAGCTGATGGAGAGGGCAATATCCACACGATGGCAGATACCGCTAGGCCGGGGGCTCAGTTCTGCTTCTGTGGCGGGCGCATGGCAGCTGACCATTGTCGAGTGAATCTCTTTGCCCTCCACATGACAGGAGAGCTGGTTCTCATGAAACGGGCCGAGCAGCGTCTCTTTTGCAGGGCAGGGCTGGAGCGTGCGGTGCTGTACGGTGCTGCCAGGAGATCCAGGGTCTGTCTGCAAAGACAAACCAGCAGCACCCAACTGCGCTGCGGGGTTTGGGCGGCTAAAACGAGCTGCGTAGAGATCCAGACTCGGGCGGGAGCCCCGGCTCCAAGACCCGCCCCGGATTCAGAGCCCGGATTCTGTCCCGGCAGCCTGAGTCACTTGCCCTGGGCTCGGAGACTCGGCACTCTGGGGTTTTCTTCGCACGGTAGACGTACCTGCAGTCACTGCTCTAGAGAGCGTCCCGCTCAGGCCAGACGCCCCATACCCAGGTGACCAGACCAAGGGCCATTTCAGTCTTTACAGCATGGAAGTGAACCCCTAAAGATCCCCTGGATTTTAAACATCCCCCACTTTTCAGTGGTCACCCCAGCTTCGCTCAGCTGACGCATGTTATCAACGTAGCGGCCTTCTGCTGCAGTCCTGGTGTCGGTGTGACCTCTGGATGCAGAGGGGCTGCAGGATCGGGCCCGATTTCACTGCCTTGTTCAGGAAAGAGAGGGGGATGTGCCCTCCCTCGCTGGGCCTGAAGAGATACAAGGGGCTGCCGGGGGGTTACTGTCCGTCGCCTTTGCAGATCCTCCTGTGTTTACAGCAGAGGAGTACTATAGTTCGCACAGCCCCGTCTGTCACCACCACTCTGCGGTTTGCACGACAGACGTGCGGTAAAAATCCCCCAGAGGTTAGCAGCGTGTGACTGCTACCATCCGCCCGCAGCCCCTTATCAGCGTGTGGACAGCTCCTCAAGTGAGGAGAGACGGGAGAGAAGTGGCTCTTTAGGCTGACATTGGTCTCTGACTGGTTACTTTACCCGTGCTGTCCAGGGTCTGGCACACAAACAAGCTCCCTAGGAAGGAACCCCCAAAACCCTCCCTAAACCCTGCTGGGCGTCAGACAGAAGCACCACGTCCCTTGCAGTGGTGGACACTCACTTAAAGGGACGTATTCTTCTGTGGATGCAGGGTCAGCTCCACTACCAGAGCCTGGGCAGCACAAAACAGCCCCTGGATATGAAGGAAAACCAGCAAAGAGACCTTCCAGAGATGGGGTCTTCCCCCCACCCCAGACAGAGCAAAGCTCGGTGGTGATCGCGGCTGAAGGGTCAGATGACAGCTGACTGAATTCTTCCCCCACCCTCTCTGCACTCCAGTCCCCCCCGGAGTACAGGCAAGTCTTGCAGCATGTCCTGGAGGTTGTCAGAGCTAAGCTCGGGCCAAACCATCACTGGAAGCGAAACCCAAAGTCCAGGATCCCTGGTGCCAGCCGCCTCCCAACTCAGCCAGGGGCCGTCCGCTCCAGAGCGTCCATCTGATGACGTGAACACCTGGGAAGCCACATTTCAAACTCTTTCTAAGGGGAGGAGGGAGCCAGGTTGGAGACAGTAAGAAAAAGTTCAGAGTGTACTTTGAGCTTGTTCAATCTCATGGGAACAGGCTTCCCTGATGGATTTCCAGGACTAGCTCTTTTCCTGCTATTCTTTAAGTGACTTGCCGGAGGTCACACAAGAAGTCTACACAAGTAGAAGAGACTTTGGTTAGAATTTTGCACCCCGTTGATTTCAAAGCTCCTGTGAGGCTGGGGGGGGGGGGGGAAATGGACGGGGAAAGGCCTGCAGCTGGGAAGTTTTGCAAAAGCTAATTTGGGGATTCCCGGGGTTTGTAAACTAGCCTGAGTGACGCACCTTCCTCCCCCCTCTTACTAAGACCTCCGTCTTTGGGCTCCATGGCCCTGACCCCAGAAAGCACTTCGGCTTGGTCAACACCTAAAAAGATAGTCTCCACCCTGCTACATCACTGAGGGTTGTGTGAAGTAGCTGGGTTGACCTGCCCCTCACTGGGTGGGGGGAAGGGCTCTTCCAGTGACGTAGGCACCTCGCTATCATCTCTGGGAGAAATAGATTAACGGCACTGCAGGAAAACCCCTTTCTGTCCACACTCCCCTGCACTGGCGCTGTGCTGCTGTCATGCAGACATGGCCGTCGGTACTTATTTGCTTAACTTTAAGCGTGTGCAAGCAGCCCAATCCCGAAGTTGAGAGGACAATGATGTGCTTCAAGTTATGCATGTGATCAAATGGATCAAGGCCTCTGCCGGAGGCAGACGAGCACCCCACAAGCTAGGCAAGTCCACGTGGGTGGATGGTATTGGGTAAGACTACACAGTATCTCGTTCCTTATCTGCGGCTCTTCTCCCGGGCTCCACATTGGTCTGACTTTGTCATGGGCCTGCTCACACATGGGACAGGCAGCAAACTCAGGTCCTTTGTGTATTTCTTACCCTGTCTTCTCTATGCTGCATTTCCTCCCAGCGGTATTTTCACTGGGGTTTTCTTGCTCCTCCACTGTCCACAGTCCAGCCCCAGTTTGAGTTCAAGTCAAAACCCACAAGCCGGAGAGCTTTGAAATTAAACTCACAGACTGCCCCAGTCCTGGTGAGCATTTCCAGATTGTTTCTCGTTTATTTTAAATCTCAATGTATCGAATGGCGTGGTGTCCCACTGGGGTGTCCTCCCATGGGCCACGCACACACGTCCACGTGGCGTGGTGTCCTGCTGGTGTGTCCTCCCGTGCTCCACGCATGCACGTCCACGTGGTGTGGTGTCCTGCTGGTGTGTCCTCCTGTGGTGTCCTCCCATGGCCCATGCACACACGTCCACGTGGCGTGGTGTCCCACTGGTGTGTCCTCCCATGCCTCATGCATGCACGTCCACATGGCGTGGTGTCCCCCTGGTGTGTCCTCCCATGGCCCACACACACACATCCACGTGGTGTGGTGTCCTGCTGGTGTGTCCTCCCATGGCCCACGCACACACGTCCACGTGGCGTGGTGTCCCACTGGTGTGTCCTCCCATGCAAGTCCATGTGGCATGTGCTGCAAAATGGTGTCCTTTGGTGCACATGGGCTGCTGCTTGAGGATCCCTGAAATGGTCCCAGAATGGCTCCATCTCCCCACGAATTCCCAGCGAAACACGGGGGGGGGGGGGGGGCGCGAGCAGTGCGGGGAGGTAGGTCTCCCGGGGTTCAGTCAGATACTGTGGTGCTGAGTGTGATCTCAGAACCGACATGGAATCCAGTCCCCGCTCGGCCAGTGACTCGCGGCCAGTCAGTCCCTTCACCTCTCTGTGGCTCAGCAGCATCACTCACTCCTCCGACTCCGAGCGGGGTCACCAGGAGGCTGAATTAGGCAGGGCTGGGGTGCGTCTCTCCTGCCACGGTGGGTGATCGGGAGGCCACAAAGGCCTGCGTGGTCCATAGACAGGCTGTGTTGTGCCTGTGCGTCTGGAGACAATCTGTCATGACATGACCACACAGGGATTTTCCCATGGGACCCCCACCTCCTTCTGTGTATCGGGTGGGGCAGAATTGAAGTTGCCCAGAAAACAGCAAGTCTGACCCAGCCCAGCCTTTGAGTGCTGGATGCTGTGAACGTAACACTCCTTCGGCGCTAAGGGAGGTTTCTTGGTATGGTCTCGCTCTCACGCTCACACTGCACTTTGATCCTAGAAGTCTCACCCATAACACAAGAGCAGCAGGTTTTTAAACTCCCAGGGGGTCCCCACAAAGTTTTGTCAGTGAAATTAACCATCTGGCTAAGGCACTTGTATGACCCCATCGCCAGAGTATCTCAGAACCTTTCCTGAATTTCTCCTCCTGCCGTGAAGTTATCCCCATTGTACAGATGGAACTTGCCCCAGGTCCCAAAGGAAGGACTTGAACTCAGGTCTCTGCAGTCTTAGGCCACTGACCTAACCACTGAAAATTACCTTCCTTCCTCACTAGGTAGGTACTTACGTGGCCACAATTACTGAGACGCTTTAGGCGATGTCTACACTACACAGAGTCTCTCTACAGCTCTGCCGCTAACAGTCGCGCAGTGCAGCCGCTGTTTGTCAGCTCTCCTGCTGACAGAAAACTTCTGCCCCCGACGAGTGGGCTTAGCTTTGTCGGCAGAGCGCTCTCCTGCCCACAAAGCACTGCTCACACCGGCACTTGTTCAGCAAAACGTTGGGGGGTGGCTACACTGGAAACTTCAAAGCCCTGTTGTGGGAACGCTCCTGCGGCAGCACTTTGAAGTGCGAGTGTGGCGCGGCGCGGGAGCGAGCTCTCCCAGCGCTCTGGTAATCCACCTTCACCAGCGGATTAGCTCCACCGGCTCCCAGCCCGTCCACACTAGCACTTTAAAGCACTCAGGGGGGTGATTTTTTACAGCCCCCCCCCCCAGCCAGCAAGTTAAAGTGCTATGAAATGTAAGTGTAGCCAAACCCTTTGTCTGGGGGGGGGGGGGGCTCCCGTGAGGTGTGTGCTTTTAACACCTTTTAAATCCCTTTTTAACAAAAGGTCATTTACTGGTGTAAAACCTGCTCCGCATGGC
The DNA here is from genome assembly GCA_032164245.1 of Sternotherus odoratus. Classification (NCBI taxonomy): domain Eukaryota; kingdom Metazoa; phylum Chordata; order Testudines; family Kinosternidae; genus Sternotherus; species Sternotherus odoratus. Next base: position 1,244,955 of record JAVMKO010000009.1, read on the forward strand.
AGAAGTTAAGGGGGGAGGGGGGAGAAGCGGGGCTTGGTGCCAGGCCGAGGTCCCCTGGGGCATGAGGGGGATGTATCTATTTATCTGTGTTCTTATCACTGAAGCTGGAGCACCAGGAATTCCTCCAAGATAAGCCTCTTTTGGCAGGAGGAATCTTATCAGCTGGCGGGAGTGAGTGGTTCTCATTAATCACCCATCAGCCGCCTCCCATTGAAAAGAAAAGTTGCTGCCTCCCAGCCCGCCCCAGGCCCTGATCCACAGAGCCCAAAAGCAAACACAAGCCTCGCCCTAAACAAACAGCCTGGCCCAAACAGACCTGCTTCCTGCCCTGGGTCTGTTATTAATTGGGTATCTGTCACAGCCAGGCTGGAGAGCAACTGATCACCCAGACTGCCTGGTATTTCCAGGGGGAATCCAGATAAGGGAATGGGAGTGTGACAGGAAGAGAGGCGATTCTCAGGGGAGCAATCAAACAGGGCTGGTCTATCCATCTCCCGGAGGTCAGGCCTGCCGGCCATGTGGCGAGTGGCTGGGTGATGGATGGATGGCTCCCTGCCAGGTACAGTCGGAGGCTGCTCCCAGGGGCGTCAGGCGCAGCAGAACGGCCTCAATAAGGCAGATGATGGGGTGTGTGTGTGTCAGTCTGTCTGCCTGTCTAGGGCTTTGCAAAGAGTCTGAATGCGGCTGACGGACACTCATAGAGCAAAGTCAGGCCTGGTTTCCACCCCACCGCTTCATCATCTCCAGACGCCGCCGATGGCCCAGCTAACGCTGCAGCATCTCTCCCCATCTCGCTTGGCTCACAGATAATTTACCTCAGCCCAAGTCACTCGCTTTGCAGACTGGCCCAGGTGACAGGACACAGGGACACCAGTGGCCGGCGCTCAGGGGCAGATCATTTTGCCATGGTCAGGGGAGGTAGGAAGTAACCGTTACCCGTCTTCTGGGTGGCAGGGCCACTGCATGGGAGAACACAGTCAGGTGGGCTTTGCTGGGGCTGTAGAGATGGGGCAGTCGGGAACACTGGATACAAAGTTTGGAGCTACCAGCGACCCCTCAGAATCATGGAGCTGTAGGGCTGGAACTAAGGGACCTCAGGAAGTCACTTAGTTCATCCCCTCGCCCTGAGGCAGGGTCATCTCACCATGAGCACACGACCCCAGTGCTCAGCCATTTGCACGGGCTTCTTGTTGTTAGAATTTAAGTGACTGTTTGGCCCTATAAAGCCCTAAGCGGCTTCGGACCTGCCTGCTTCAGGGACCCACCTCGTTCGTGATACTGCTGCAATCATACCGCCTATCGTGTTCAGCCAGAGATCCCAAAGCGCTTCACAAAAGGAATCAGAATCATATCCCCCATTTCACAGGTGGGGAAACTGAGGCACAAAGACTTCCCACAGTTAGAGCGCAGTCAGGGACAGAACTCAAATCTCCTGGGTCCCACTCCAGTGCACTAGCCATTAGACCACACTCTGAAAGGCAGGGGGCTGCTGCCAGGTGTTCCCTATGCAGGTCACTTAACTTCCAAATGTACTATGCTCCAAAATCGCCGCAGCCTGTTGCAAAGCTCTCTCAGCTGGGGAAGGAAGGCTGTGATGAGCATGGGATTGCTGGACACCCTGGGCTATCCTTTGGTTTTCCTTTCCATCCGCCAGGGGCTTCATTTTGGGTTTGGGGGCATGGGGGGGGGGGGGAGGGGAGGAGACGCTGCTGCTGTTCTCGCTCACATGGCTGCATTGTGATCCCAGGGCTGGAACGGGAGCTTTCCAGGGCCAGGCGGAAGGAGCTCAACATACTCAAGAGATGCTTGAGGGGTGATTTGATCACTGCCTGGGCACTGCGACTGGGAACAGAGACCTGAGGGTGGGCGGTGGTTCCGCCGGGCTGACAAATGCATAACAAGAGCCAATGGCTGGAAGCTGAAGTGACACAAATTCCACCTTGGAATAAGACACAGTTTCCCAGCAGCAAGGGCAAGTCGAACCTTGGATCAGGACTGTTGTGGGCCCCCCATTACGTTGAGTCCTTAAAGTAGGAGTAGAGATCTTTCCAAAAGACAAGTCTCAATCCCTTCTGTGGCCTGCATGCCCCGGGGCTCGGAGTGGGGGGCCAGAGTCCTCCCTTCTGCCCCCAAAATCTGAGACTCCCGCTGTTCATTCCCATCCTTCCTGCGTCCGGGGGAGAACAAGTCGTCCCACGTTGTCCTCAATGGGCGCAGGATGCTCACGGCTCGGCATTCGTTGGCTAGTTCTGGTGCTGAACGAAGGGGGTAAAATGTAACGTTCCAGATTAGAAACAGAGCAGGACAGCAGAGCTAACCCCCCATTCCACCACAGAGAAAAGGCAGGACCACCGCTCTCCGGGCCTATGACTGCAGCGGTGTGAAGGGGCCGCTGGATGGACCCGTACACGATGTGCTAACGGCTTATGCTACTTCCATCTTGCAATCAGCTCTGACACTGGGAAAGCAGAGCAGGGTGTGGCTGGGAAGCTCGTCTCTCCCGGGAAGAGACGCTGGGCCCCTCACCACCTTGTCTCTCAAATATCATGGGGATGACGTGCTCTCCTCTGCTGCATCTAATCCCCTAGCCCCACGCTGGGTCCTTGATTCAATACTGACTCCAGGGGAGACTGCCAGGTTCTTATCCACCAACAGTGTCCCAGCTGGTCTTTGGAGGACGCTGGCATGGCTGCAGGCCATGGAAACATGGTGAGTGGAGGTGAGCTACAGCTGTAGTCTAGGGGCAGTCACAGCCCGTAACCTGCACCAAGGAGGGAAAGGAAAGGTCCTGCCAAATACAGGAGTAACTGAATCCAACCGACGGACGATGGTGTAGAGGATTCTCCTCCCAGAGTCCAGCTAGGATCTCAACCCTTACCACGGACAGAGACAGGCAGCCATGGAAGGGCAAATAGCAGGACCTGCCGCTTGCCTGGTTCCAAACCTCTGAGAAGTGCCAACTCCCCCTGCCCACCCCACGCTGGACCTTCCTCCCAGCAAGCGCTGGGCAGCATGACTCAGCTGGAGCCTTAGGCCAGCTCCTCTGCGGCTCGGCAGTTCCCGACCCCGAGAGATGCCATAAAACAACCTGTAGCTGGATCCGTTGGTTCCTCGGTGCCCCTCAGAGGGTGGCGCGGCGTGTTCTGGAGCCGGTGGGCAGCACAGCCTTGGAAACGCAGTCTAGGGATTGGTAGCTAAATGAAGTAACGTGACAGGCGTGGGAGGGAAGCAGAGGTGACGCGGGAGCGGCAGGGTCCAAAGGCGGCCCAGGTAATTCAGGCCCGACGGTCGGGGGCCTGGGGAGCCAGGACTGCCCGGCGATGGCTGTGTGTTGTGTAGCGCTGGGCAGTAGACGTTTGTGGATCTTGGCTTGACTAACCAGGCGCCTGTTTTCAGACATGTCTGTGGAAGTGGAGCCTTTTCACTGGCTGTTGGAGGATTCAAAGGCATTTCTCCCCTTTTATTTTGGCTTTTCGGAAAGACCATTTTCTCCCTCCTGTTTCTGATGTCGAGCAGGGTGGGTGAGTTGTCATAGGCCATGACGAGATGCTGGTTCCAGCGCCCGGCGGGCTGAGCCTAGGCTCAGGAGGGGGAACAGTGGCCATTTCCTGTGGGGAGACTCTGCCTTCACCTGCCCCCCCTCAGGCACAGCACCAGGCTGCCGTGAGTGACCCTTGTGGGCCCCCTCACATGGCCAGGCACAAGCGGGGGGCAGGGGAAGCTCTGACTTTGCCTCTCCGACTCTTTCTTCCCCAATGGAGGCCTGATCCTGCCCCGTGAGAAGTTTGCCTGAATGGCGGCTGCAGGATCAGACCCTTGGTTGCCAAATTTCTAATCGCGAACCGGTGCTGACCAGGGCCCCCTTTCGACCGGACACCTGGCAACCCTACTTGGCTGGCTGGTTTCCACGCATCCCGATTTCCACGCAGAGGGATAGGTTTCTTTCTCTACCTGCAACGTGGCCCTAGGACCTGAAACTCTACAAGCGACTTCCCTCTCCTGAGAAAGGGGAGCACGGCGCCTTTGAAGGACTTGGCTCTCCACTCACCGTGGGGGCTGAGGGTATGTTTGTTTGCTTTCAGTGCCTTTTCTTTCCATGTCGCTCCCAGCACTGGTACAAGCTTTTCATTTCCTGTCTCCCTCTCCATTTGTTGTTCCCTGCACTTCCTTCACACAGATGGTACATTTTGGAGGGGGGAATTCATTTCAGGACAAGAGATACAGTACCTCTTATCTGTTCTGGGAAGGGAATGGCTCTTTCTCCAAAGGCTAATTTGATGCAGAATGACCTTCCTTTGCTACGAAGACCTGTTCCTCCAGTCCTTTGATGGGCCCAATTCTCTCCTACTGACCTCAGTGCGATTGCTTGCCTGGGGAGCAGGATTGATCCCCGCATTGTCTGATACTAGCATTACATAAAGAGCAAAGTTATAAAGCAATTGAATTTGAGTTCATGCCAGCAGGCAGTAGCAAGCTCTTGGCTCTTGCAGTGTTTCAGATTATAGTGCTAAAGCGTCAAATGTAAAATCTAGAAATGACTTCGAAAATACAACTATTCTATACCACAACTCACTTGATACTGAGGGTAATGCTTATTACCACGAGGAGGTCTTGGAAGTCCATCAGATGACTGCTCACAACGGAGAGCGTTTACGGCTGCAGGATCGGCCTTTCAAGTCTGAACACTGATTTGATCATAGTGCCTCCACCCTGTCAAACGAGAACATTTCCTGACACTGAGCGTGAGTGGTGTGTGTGTTGCTAATGTAAAAGTGAGTTTGGTATTGTGCTGTCGCATTAGATCTCAGACTCGTGGCAGTGTGTGTTGGAATTTCATAATGTGAACATTTGCATATTTTTCTCTGTTGAAAAAGAACGTATTTCATTTTTAAAACACCTGAAGTTAGACCCCCAGCTGGTCTAAGTCAGCAGGGCCAAATCCCCATCTGGTGTAATCGGCTTAGCTCCACTGGAGTCAGCTCCCCAGCCAGTGAACACTTCGCTGCGTTGGCTCCAGTGTACAGTAGCCGAGGATCTGGCCCATAGAGTTTAGTTGCGAGTGAAGGTACCAGCCTGATCATGTCCCCCGAGGGCAGAACACAGGAGTGTCAGGGACTAAAACCCCAACTGGAAAAGGTTCGTTGTCTGACCGCGGAGAGACAGGCAACAACCAGCAAGGTCCAAACAAACTCTTTATTGACAGGTGCACGCATCAATAGAGAGTGGCCCGTTTCCCCGAACCAGCCCCGTCTCTTACACTGAATAGGTTTTTTTATACACAGTTCAGTCGCGTCACAGGTTAGTCTGAGCCCAGATGGGAGGAGGGAAAAAGCCAGCACCGCCCTTTTCCCTCTTGGTTATGCTTAACCAACACTTATTATAACTTTAAACAATACCTGATACCTAATTCATAACTGTCTAACAATTATCAACTGGATCAAAAGGATCCCGGACATAGGGGGAACAGTTAGAAAACAGAGAAAAAAACTGAAAGTCTGGCTCCAGATGACTACAAGAAAATGTTGATCATTCCTTCTCAAGGTCTTAAAAACAAACTGCTCAGTCTGGTTTTATCAGAAGACTACCAAAGTTCTTAATAAAACATTTAACAGTTTAATTGCCACAGGATACTTAAGTACCCCAATTTTTTGTCCCTCACAGGAGTGTGGGAACTGGCTGAGCGGATCAGACCAGGTGTGTATGTAACCCAGTCTCCTGTCTCTGGTGCTTCAGAGGAAGGTGCAAAACCCCTGCAGAAGGCAAGGCCAGGAGAACCTCCCCACAAAGAAGCTGCACCTCTTGACCCCGGGAGAGGTTGCCTCATGTCTTGAGCAAGAGGGTTTATTGCTCTTTCCTAAACTTTTTTTAAAAAAATCTTTACTATTTGGACTCTGGCTATTTTTGTTATCTATAGAAATGTTTAATTTTCCTGAAGCCTGCTAATTCTGTTGGCTTTGATGACATCCTGTGGCAGTAAGTTCCACAGTTAATTGATCATTGCTTGCAAAACTCTTTCTTTTATCAGCTGTAAATTTGCCACCTTTCCGTTCAATTGACAGGCCCCCTATTCTTATCTTCTGAGAGAGGGTGAATAGAAACTCCAGATCCACCTTCTTGGTGCTATTTGTTATTTGGGATTGTTATTTTCCATGTCAGAATGAGGAGTCACTATCACTTCACGGCTACGGTGGTAGGCCTCAGTCCTGGGCTTCTTGCAGACTTTTCAGGTTATCTGCGCACTGGAACACTAAAGCCACAATAATGAATAGCACATTTCTTCAAACGAATAAAGCTTTCCAAATGCGCCATGTTTTACAGCTGCCATAAATAATGAAATCAATGTTTGTAAACTGTGTTCTAAGGCATCCTTCTCCGCCAGCGATTTCAGAAGCATGTCCTTTTCCTGAGTGTGACGTTTGCCAGGGCAGCTATTTTTAGGAAGCTCCCACTCTACATCTTCTGATGTGGTCAAGATAATCCTAAAACAAAACAGTGGCTGCATGTTTGTAAGGTATAAATGGCGAGACATGTGACAGGAAATGCTTCCAAACACTAGACTGCTGCTGAGAGGTGAACCCATGAAATGTTCAGACATCAAAGCGGGGGAGGGTGATGTTGTGGGGACAGAACAGACTTCAGGCTTGACATATAATCACAAAGAGCCATCTTAAGCATTGAATTGCACAGAGATCTGAAAGTCCTTAAAATATTTGCATGGCCTAGGAAACCATCTGAATCCCTAACGCAATCCGCAGCCCCAACCCAGGGCTCCCACCTCCAGCCTGGACACCGTCCACAAATGGCACTAGAGTCACTTCAATCGGTACAGACAAAATGAAAAAACCATAGCAAAGCAGCACTCACAAGGTGTGTCGGTGAGTGCCAGCACATCACGCAGCTGGTCACTCTCGTAATCCTGCCTCCCTGTCTGTGCTTACTGCCCTGCATTGCTGGGCTGTGTCTTACCAAGGCCTTGATCCTGCATTGAGTTCCTTGTGGGTGCTGGATTCTTCCCAGGCAGAGCTCAGTGCGGGCTTGGGCTTGGGAGTTCTTGTCTTTCCACATACGGCCATAAAATACCCTGTGCTCCTAGGGCTCTGTATAAATGATACTACAACCACGTAATGCAGTTACCGCCACGTTTTTCACCCTCATCCCCGGCTGTCTTCTACCTGCTCAGGATTGATCTTGCAAGGTTGTGATTATGGGCACAAACAGCCAGGAACAAGGTCTTTAAACACCGTCTGTCTTCCATGGCTCCTTCCTTTCCAAGACGAAGGTCACTGACCAGCTTTCCTCATAGGAGTATTTGTGCCCTGAGATAGAACATTTGTGCCAGAGAAGAAACCAATGAAAGGGGATAGTGGAGCAGATCACAGGGGACAGAGCCCCCGGGAGGGAAGAGGAAACAGCCACTGCAAACCCGGGAGCCCGCTCAGAAACCAGCCCTGGGCTGGGAGATAAGGACCCCAACAGCCCTACTGATATTTCACTCCCATCGGGGCAGTAGAGTTTGGCTGGGCTGGTCTAGCCGTACTGAAGGACGCCACTAGGGGCTTTCTGTCCATGTTTGCTAGAAAGCGCCTCACGGCAGGGCACTTGTCTCCTTGCAACACTCCGGACGAGGTGAACTAGCTAGCAATGCTCCCACCAGCCATAGGGAGGGAGCCCGGAGCAGCTCCGAGAGAGGGCTACAGGCAGCCCCAGAGAACAATAGGGAGAGGCAGCCTCCCATAGCCCGCATGGGAACGTCAAGGACAAAGGCAGTTTTGCACAGGGATCCTCTGTGTCTCACTCAGCAAGGAGCCAAGTGTTCGGTACCAGGCATGGGACTGCACGCGCCGATAAAGGAACACGCCAAAACCCCAAGCCTCCTGCTAACGATCCCGCCTGTCCCCGAGCACCCCAACACCAGGTTACCATCCTGCTTCGCCTCTCAGCCCCCTCAGGACTCCACAACCAGCTCTCTTGCCTCAACAACACCCCACCTTGGGGGCGTCTCTCTTTACAAAAACACTGCAAATAACCCATAACAAAAGCCCCAAACACAGTCCAGTTACCCCCCACCCCAATGCAGACAACCCATAAAATCCCACGACATCTAGACACCACACGCTAGTGTCTTCCACCACACCCAGTCCCTCTGCCAGCTGGTGTGGAACCCCGTCCTTCCCACCCAGCCCCTCTGCTGGGAATTCATCCTCCCCAGGGGACACATCCCTTCTCCTGTTCTGCTGACCACTCGTCTTGGGCAGGTCAGCCCTGTCCTCCTGTCCCTCAGTCTCCGGCTTCAGCTCTCCAGCATGGAGACATCAGCTGGTAACCCCTCTGCTGCCCCATTGCCTTCAGCCCTCTCCAGTCTGGCCCTGGCTCTCTGGCCTGGGAGTCAGCAGGCCATCCCCTCTACTGGCCTCAGACTTCCCCCCGGAACCTCTTCCAGCTTCAGTCAGGGACCGTCTCCTGCTCTGGTCCTTTACTGCCCCAGGTGCTGCCACCCCCTCTTAACTGGCTACACTAGCACTTCACCTGCTCTGGCCCACGCTTCACCCTGCCATCCTCAGACCCCTCCCATAACAAAGCACTTCACTGCACACCCGGGAGAGGAGGAGAGAGAACAAATCTCATATGGCAGAAGTCAGTCAGGTCACTTCATGCAGGACTGGAAGATGCACAGATGATGAGGGCAAGGCCAGACGGGGAAGGGAGGGAAGAGAAGAGAAGAGAAGAGGGAAGGGAAGGGGTGATGGGAAGAGACGAGACGGGTTGAGAAGAGAAGGCCAGTGTTTTGTTGTGGTGACAGTGAGGAATTTATTTTACTTTTTAAAATCATGGAGCTGGTTGGGAGCTTTAACTATTTTGTAGTCAAACACCTGATTGTAGCGTGGATTGCAGTTCAGCAAAGCACTTAACATGCATTCCTAAGTCCCACTGATGGCAACGAGACTTAAGCCCTTGCTTAAGTGCTTTGCTGACCTGGGCCTAAATCCCCAACCCTAAACTCTTCCATGGTGGTGAAGTGTTTGTATAGCATGTAACATTGCAAAACACCTGTCCTGCCTCCAGTTACAATGACAGTTCATGGCCTCCCGGAACAGTGACGGATCATTCACATGTTTAATCGATTCCTTTTCACTCTGGATTTGATTCAGGGGAGAAAACAGCTGGATGGGGGGTTGCGGTTGATGGATTTTTGTGGCTGGCTGTTTTGATTTAGATCCATGACTTTTGGCATTTTTCAATTAAAAATTGGTGACCTGTGTCTTTCTTTTCCATGACAGAGTTTGACTCTCTCGCTCACCAGGACAAACCACTGACCTTAAGGAGCTGGTTTCTGGCTCAGTGTCCTGGGCCCGGGTGCCATGGGCCTCTCTTCCCCCTCTCCAGCTGTTCCTCGTTCCAGCACAGGACGGGAGTGTCACTAAAGGAGAAGAGCAGAGAACGAGTATTAGGCCTTCAGCAGGAAACAGGGAAATCCTGGGTTTGGAGACACCTCAATCTAGTTGCAGCAAATGCACATTAAAAAACGTAATGTTTCAACTTATCCTATGTCTGGAGCTTTCAGAGAAAACCTGAAGAACTCAGGGGGAGGAGGGGGAAATCACAACAGGACTTAGAATAAAAATGGCAAACGTTCTCATTTTTGAACAACTACATACAAATAAATACAATGATAAGTAAGACCAGTACTATATACAGTACCAGGGTTTAAAAGAGAACTGGATAAATTCCTGGAGGTTAAGTCCATTAATGGCTATTAGCCAGGATGGGTCAGGAATGGTGTCCCTAGCCTCTGTTTGTCAGAGGGGGGTGATGGATGGCAGGAGAGAGATCACTTGATCATTACCTGTGAGATTCACTCACTCCGGGGCACCTGGCATTGGCCACTGTCGGTGGACAAGATACTGGGCTGGATGGACCTTTGCTCTGACCCAGTACGGCCGTTCTTATGGTCTTATGTTACTATAGAGCTGGGATAAGGTGCTGGGTAGATGGTCCTTAAGTTTGTACCTGCTATGCTTAGCCCTAGAGGCGTAGTGAAAAGATTCCCTATGTGGCCCTTCCCTATGTGAGTTGCGGGGACCACTGCTAAGGATTGGGTGGACAAATAGTCTTCATGCATCTTCATCGCTCAGCATCTCTCCCGAGATGGCTAATGGGGATTCTCTTATTTGACGTGTGGGGGCAGCTGTCCCCTAAGGACTGGACTGAGACCACAGATCAGCCCCAGGGGTTATGACTGGTTCTTATTCCCATCGCGATAGCAGTGTTAACCAGGCTCAGGGCCCCACTTCGGTCTTATCTACACTTACGGTGGCGCGTCGGGTATGTGTAGGGACGTCTTGGTGACAGGCAGGCCTGGCTCCTCCGCAGTGGTCCTTGCACCGTGGAGCTACGGGCAGCAGTGAAAGGCTCTGGTGTGGGGCAGGGCAGCGGGGCGTGGCTGGAGCTTTTCCTGCTGCTTCCCCATGGCCGGAGCATTTCACTGGAGGGGGTGGGGAAGGCTCCGGCAGCTGGATACGATACTGCCGAGCGTGGATGTGTCGGGCACTGCCTGGGCGTGCAGAGAGCCATGTAGGGGCCACACTCTGGAGCTCAGGTGTGTAGGACACGCTATTCGCCTAAACCACATCTCACCGTCTACCCGGCCGTCTACATCTCACCGTCTCCTCGGTCTGTGCTCCACACACCGCAGCCAGTGTGAAGTCCCTGGAGAGGAGGGTCTCCCTGCCGGGCACTACCAGCCTGGGGTAGGGCTGAGTGGTGACTCAGGGTTGCTCCGCTTTGTACCCCGTTGCCATCCAGTCTCTCTCAAAGACAACTTTTTGGACTTCTGATACATGTATGAAACCTGGCCCAGGCCCAAAATTCATGAGGGGGCTGGGGGCCGAGCGTAGAGCCATCTATAATCTTTGTAGCATTCGCAAGAGCAGGTGTCTGGCAAATGTCACAAGCTGTCTAAGGCTATTTTAGACACTTTATTTTTAAAAAGGATGTTTTCAGGAGGGCCATGGAGGAGAAGCTTTGCTCACTGTCAGCACCTTGAAGAATAAAGGACCCGAGATGATACATTTCAAGGAGAGTGCTTGGTTGGTGTGTTCTTAACCATGCCACTTTGAGATGTCAGCTGGGCCTGTCAGATCTCACACGTTACGCAGAGCCAGGCTGGGTCTGTCCTCGGATTCAAGACCGCGAAGAGAAAGCCAGGCTGCAGCGGGAGCTGGCATGCGGATCAGCAGCGTTAGCACTGCCCCAGTGCCCCCAACGGGGAATTGTGGCAGCCAATCCCTCCCAGTTATTGTCTGACCATCTCCTCACCCAGCAGTGACTGAGCAGTCCTCCCCAAAGCATCCAATACGTTTTGGGTGCCTCAGTTTGGGGTGGATCAACAGGAGACACCTTAGACCAAATTTTAGAGCTGAGGGATTCTCAAAATCTGGCCCAGACACCTCTGAAAATGTGACACCCGGGGGCTCCAGCTGGCCACCAAGTGGGAGGAACCTAAAATGAGTGGGCCCGTGAAAAATTAAGCCCAAGATCCTTTGTTAAGGGCATGTGCTTGGCCTGTCAATCAAAACCATTTCCATTGCGTATGCTTTTGGTTGCTTGGCATCACAAAGGAAGGCCCTTTGAATTCAGGTCTCAATGACGTCTCCTTCGTTCCAAAACTGCCTTGGGGCACACATGGACGATCTGCTGCCAAAGGATAGAGAGCAGCATCCATCCTCTTCCCCTGGACCTCTGCAGCATTCGACAGTCAGCTCTGAGATTCTGCACTCTCACCTGATGACCAGCATCCAGGGTAACGAGCTAAAATGGTTGGAGTCCTTCCAGGAGGGACGCACCCAATGGGGAGTGATGAGAAACTGCCCCTTCCCCACTAGACCCCTCACTTGTGGGGATCCGCAAGGATCAATTCTCTCCCCCCACTTTAGTATCCACCCACTAGGGGACCTGGTCAGACAACACGGACTCAAGTGCCAGCAACCTGCAGATGACACACAGCTCTGCCTTTCCTTCAGCACGTGAAGAGCTTGGGCGAGAACAGCTGGCGGATGGAGAACAGCTGGCTGAAGCTGTGCTGGGGCATGGCAGAGGCGGTGGGAGGAGGAAAGCGGTCCGAGGAGTTTGCAGTCACAGCCCAGTCTCCGCTGGATGAAGGTTCAGACCAGCAATGGGTCAATTCCTTCCATAGTCTAGGAGAGCGGGTCTCAAACTTCATTTCACTGCGACCCCCTTCTGACCACCCTAATTACTACCTGGCCCCAGGAAGGGGGACTGAAGCCTGAGCCTGTCAGAGCCACACTGTCCCGGGCAGGGGAGGGGCCCCACCACTCCAGGTGGGGAGGGACAAAGGCCTCCCCAGGGTGAATCCTTTGTGCTTCGGCTCTGGGCCCCAGAAAGTCTAAAGACCAGCCCTGGTGACCCCATGACAACGGGGTTGTGACCCACAGTTTGAGAACCGCTGGTCTAGGAGTATTCTTGGGTAAGACTTTCTACCATCGCCGCTTGGCTACAAACCCCTGTCCCATTGTGGCGGACAGAGACTCTGCAAAGAGGACGGGTGCCCGGTGACGCAACAAGAGCACACAGAGTATTGGGGGCGTTTTGTTCAGCCCATCACAGCTGATGCTACCACAAAACAAGCTGGGGAGTCAAGGCGAGAAAGGCAGGACACAGATTCTGCTGCTCATACCAGGGGAAAAGTAGCTGGTATAAGGTGCCTTGACCAGCCCTTCATGTCCAGTCCCATGAGTTGGATCATGGCCTTTGTGAGGACATGACCAGGCACCCACATGTCAAAGCAGAGCGTGGGGACGAGTCTTCCAGTCACTGCGAGTGACACAAGAATCCAAAGAGAATGGGACCAATCTTTCTATCGGAGATGGTCTATCTGAGATTGCTCTGCTCAGCCACGCTATTCATGCTAACTCAGGCCAGAGAACTATTTCCATGCCGTGTTACAGAAACAATATCAGCTCCACATGGGCAACTGGGTGTGAAAATTATCAATGGATGCTTATGAGATTATATTTTTGCTTGACTGGATTGGAGCAATTTTGGTTGATCATAAAGTCAATTTCACAGGAAAAGTCTTTATAACATTACACTCAATTTGTCTATTTTTCATTCACAGCATCACAGACCAAGGAGTCTCTTCTCTATTCAGCACACAGGGTATTTATGTGAGCAGCTCACAGAAAGGTTATCCCCATCAATTCCCTGAGAAAGTGGAATTCTACTTGGAAAAGTGACTCTAAAAATGACACAGTGGGGTTTGGTGTTGTTGTCTTTCGATGATTCCCATATGAAACGTACTCAGTTTACAAGAAGCAGCATGTAACCACTAGTCACACTGCCTCCATTATGAAGAACAGCAGAGAGTGGAGACCTTACTTAGCAAAAACTAAAACCCCACGGAACTAGTTACACCGCGTTTACTATAGCCCCTGACTCACGGAAAGGTATTTTCATGAGTAAGAAAACTGTTATCCAATTACAATGAGATGTGTTCTACTGGTGGGACTGGTGCTAGGTGAGCTATTGTTTAATGTTAACTCATGTTAATCCACTGGTCACAACAGAATACTGATTACAGGAAAGAGAAGCCAAAGGGATTGTACCCTCCCCCACCCCCCAACCCCAGCGTGGAAATGCAATTGTTCCCAAGGATGGGAACTCACAGAGCTGCGATGCACAGCCGGGGAAGGTGGCTCCCAGCTCTGGCCAGGGAATGATGTTTTTCACCCATGAAAAGTTTTGATAAAAATGAAAAACTGTTCTTTTTTCGTTGACTTTTTCCTTTGAAAATTTCCAGTTTTCCTCCCCTCTTCAAAACTTGGTTTTCTCTTTTCCAACAAAAACGGTGAATGTTGTCACTGAAAACTAGAAACAAATTCCATTTAGCTATAAAGCCCTTCGGACAAAACACCTTTAATCAGTGCCTCTGCCAGCCGGCATTTCAGATCCCACCAGTCCTCACCCAGAAAGCCCCTAAACCAGCCAAATGAAATGTGACAGATCATATTTTCAAAGGGCTGCATTCATTCCACCGTCAATGTGCACTACAGACCCCCCCCCAGTCCCAATGAGGAACAGACCCCTCCCCCCATTTTACAAATGGGGAAATTACAGCGCAGTGAGGTTAACGACTGGCCAGGGCAGGACCTGAACTCAGGTCCCCCAACACCTACACTGCAGCTTTAACCACTACACCATGCTGCCTTGTCTCTTTTGAGACTCAGTTGTTTGGCTAAGTATCAGGCTAGAGGAGGGGAAAAGAGCAGCTTCGAAACTTGGCCTGTGTTTTCATTTCCCCCCAGGGAGCGGAGCCTTTAAGAAGCGAGTGCGTGTGTCTGTGAGCGGACTCCTGGATGGCCGCCACGCTCCGCTCCATTTATTTATGGAGGTTTATCAGGGCTGCGGGCGGCGATAAAAGTTGATGGAAATAAAAGGCGTCTCCAGCAAGCCAGGGCGAGAGCAGACTCTGCTGTTTCTTTCCCACACTGATTAGGATCTGGGCAGGCTTCTGAGCTCCCGGTGGGAGATAAAAGCAGCAGCTCTTCCCTCCCACTTCTGTGTGGGGCCAGATAAGTGGTAGAGAGAGGCCAGTACTTCACCCCACCCCCCAGGACAGGGCCCCGATTCTCCTTTTGCTCCCACTCCCCTAGAATCAGCTGTTCGGCTGTCAAACCCGGGACAGGAGTGCCTGCCCTCCCCTTTGCTTCTGGGCATATGGGACATGGGGGGGTGGAGGGTGGGACATAACCAGATCCCCCGTCCAGCTGGGCTGCATGTGGCACACAACCAGGGCTGTAAGTCACCCTTATGTTCCTCCTCACCCCGAGACTGCCAAGAAAGGTCCGCCTGGTCATGTCCTGCTTCCCTCAGCGTGCCCCCTTCCAGAAGAGGCTGGGAAACGGGATGCTACAGGAACAAGTAGAGTTCTCCCTCTAGGGCAGAGGGAATCCTCATGGGTTGGCTTTACTCCTTTCAGAGCTGCTTTGCTCTGTAGGATCTGGCTCAAAGAACCAGGTTCACACCAGGGTAAATCCAGATTAGATTCCTGCAGCCTACTCTGGGGATTTACCCTCTGGGGAACTGAGGTTGGAATGCATCTCGGAAGCATTGGTTTTCCATTTCAGAGGCGGGGAGTGAACCCACTTCCAAATAATGTTTGAGACTCCTCCATGTTTACAGAGCAACATTAATGGAGAGTCTGGGGAGAACAATTGAAAAACGAGGAACATAAAACATATAAAGCCCTCTGGGAAGCTGGAAAATGAGGAGCTGGTCCACCACCAGCGAAGATCATGGGAGCTTTGCCATTGGCTTTAACAGGAGCTGGTGCAGGAGAGGACCCCCAAACTCTGCTGAGACTGGAAATATTCCGTTAGTGGTGGGTTTTGTGGAGGATGAATTCACTGGCCAAACCAGCCCCGTCTCCGTGCTCTGGAGGAGGGATGGGAACTGAAGCACTTCAAAATAGTGCTGGACGAAACCTCAAACCACACAAATCTCGCTTGGGCTGGGGCTTTGTTCCAAACTTGAAATTCAGGCCAGTTCGTCAAAGGATTCCTGAAACCGTGAACAAACCTGGGCTTGGTTTGTGGTTTTTGCAACAAAAACTGTGCAAAGAACAGAGCATCAACACAAACGTGTGGGGAAACTTGATGGTTTCAGTTGGATTTTGCATTGAGATTTTATTTTGATTTAACCCCAAACAGGGAGATGGAACCAACAAGGATATTTGCACTAGACTCTAACTAAAGGGATCTATAGTCTTTGCCTGACCCTGCACTCTCCAGGGCATTGTGGGGGTTCAGATAAAATGGAACATGGAGCGGATTCTCTCTTAGGCTTGGCTTTGCACAAACAAAATCTGCCTGATGAAATTTGTCCAGATCACAAATGCCCCCTTTTTGCCATCACAGGGATCAGAGAGAACCAAGCCCGCCTGAACTTGGGTGAATCCAGTCCCTGTAGACCTGGGTCTGAAATGTCCCTGGATGTGGTTTTCAAAATCAAAACCTGCTTGAGGAAGTTTTGTAAAAACCAAACCACTGGCCACTGAAGCCAGCACTGCCCCAAACCACAAAGCCCGCCTCCTGAGCTGAGCCCAGCTGTGCACCAGAGTGCGGTTTCACTGCTCCGAGGCCCGGTGGACAGCGCCTTGCACGTCATTTTGAAGCATGTTTCTCACTGACCCGCACGCCATACTGTAACATCTAGGAAGTGCATGGCTGGCTCCAGGCACCGGCAAAGGAAGCCCAGGCCTGGGGCGGCAAAATACGTAGAGCCGGCCCTGTGGAAGTGTAGTGAAATAACACCAGATGGGGAGGGACATGTCAGAATCCAGCAGGGCCTGCCTCACGCAATCATAAGAACTGGATTTGGGTCAGATGCAAACACCTGATGCCCACAGACACCCACAGACAACCTTGTCCGATCAAATCGAATCTAGTTCTAAAGCCAACATGCTGCAGGTGATAATGTGTGAGGCGATCTTTAAAAAGAAAACACTCCTTCTCCCCGGGCTAAGGGAGCATGAGGAGAACTGGGCTCTGTGTCCCAGCTTTGCCATTGAATTCAGCAAATCCCCTCTTTGAGCCTCAGTTTCTCCATCTCCATACAGTATGAGGATAATAATAATATTAACCTACCTCACTGAACTGCAAGAGGAGGGAGCCAGGAGCTTGTCAAGAAAGACGGTGATGAAGATGCTGCAGAGATGCAAAGTTCTGTGGTATTGTAGCACGTCTGTGGTGCAGCCGGGGTCACTTTGACATCTTGGCAACAGCTGGGATAGAACTCAGTTAAATCCTCCTGCTCCAAACGTACAAGCCATTTTGGAGTTGGAGGTTAATCTCCATTAGCTGTTTGCAATATAGGGCTTATAACACATGCAAGGTCCCAAGTTGTCTAGCAGTGGGCAGTCATGCAGACACGCTAGCCCGTTAATTACATTATACTTATTAGTATTTAAAGGCTCATAATTGGAAGGGAAGAATGAAATACTAAACAGAGGGATGGTAGCAACATCTAGGCTTGCTAATAGAGCTATCAAAGAATTAAAAAAATAATTGAAATTAATTACAGTTTTAAGCGCGCTGTGAAACAATAATCAAATACCATTTATTTAAATATTTTTGAATATTTTCTACATTTGCAAATATATTGATTTCAATTACAACACAGAATACAAAGGGTACAGTACTCACTTTATATTATTTTTTATTACAAATATTTGCACTGTAAAAATGATAAACAAAAGAAATAGTATTTTTCAATTCACCTTATATAACTACTGTAGTGAAATCTCTTCATTGTGAAAGTGCAACTTACAAATGCAGAATTATTTTTTACATAACTGCACTCAAAAATAAAACAAAGTAAAACTTTAGAGCCAACAAGTCCACTCAGTCCTACTTCTTGTTCAGCCAGTCTCTAAGACAAACAAGTGTGTTTATATTTACAGGAGATAATGCTTCCCACTTCTTGTTTACAATGTCACCTGAAAGTGAGAACAGGTGTTCACATGGCACTGTTTTAGTAGCCGGAGTTGCAAGTTGCAATTTATGTGCCAGATATGCTAAACATTTGTATGTCCCTTCATGCTTCTACCACCATTCCAGAGGATGTGCTTCCAGGCTGATGATGGGTTCTGCTCAATAATGAAACAAAGCAGTGCAGACTGACACGCTCATTCCCATCACCTGAGTCAGATGCCACTAGCAGGTTGATTTCCTTTTTTGGTGGTTTGGGTTCTGTAGTTTCGCATTGGAGTGTTGCTCTTTTAAGACTTCTGAAAGCCTGCGCCTCCCCTCGTCCCTCTCAGTTTTGGGCTGGCTCTTCAGATTCTTAAACCTTGGGTCGAGCGCTGTAGCTGTCTTTAAAAATCTCACAGTGGGACCATCTTTGCGTGTTGTCAAGTCTGCTGTGAAAATGTTCTTAAAACGAACAACATGTGTGAGTCTGAGTTTGAAATATGTGGTAGAATCTGGGTAAAACCACGGCCCAGGAGACATACAATTATCTCCCCAGGAGTTCAGTCACAAATTTAATTAACACATTGTTTTTAACGAACGTCATCAGCATGGCTTCTGGAATAGTGCCGAAGCAGGGAAGGGGCATATGAATATTTAGCATTTCTGGCACGTAAATACCTTGCAATCAGGGCCGGCGACAGAAATTTTGGGCCCCCCCCTACTCTGAGCATTTGTGGGCCCCCCCACCTGCCAAGGGCTGGCCCGGCTCTTGATGCGGGTGGGTTGGGGAAGTGCTGCAGCCGGGGGTGCCTCGGGGCGGCTCCTGGGGCGCGGGACGAGTAGCGGCTGAAGGGCTCGGGAGGCAGCAGGCCGCGGCGCCGGACACAGCCAGGGAAATGCGGTGCAGTGCCCAGGGGGGACGACTACGAGTAGAGCTGTGTACCAGTCCCCGGACTTCAGGGGGCCGGGGCCCGGTACAGCTCTACCTGTTGTACCCCCCTGTCGCCGGCCCTGCTTGCAATGTGGACTACCGCGGTGCCGTGCTGCTAGGATCAGGCCTTCGTCTGCAGCCAGATTAAAAGAGCAGCCGAGCAGCAGCTATTAGCTGAGAAGCAGGAAGTCGCATCTTCACATTCCATCTAAATTACATGAAAACAATGGCCCCCCACTACAGAAGGGGTGTAGACAAATTGGAGAGAGTCCAGTGAAGGGCAACAGAAATGATCAGGGGCCTGGAGCACATGACTTATGAGGAGAGGCTGAGAGAACTGGGATTGTTGAAGAGAAGACTGAGGGGGGATTTGATAGCTGCTTTCAACTACCTGAAAGGGGGTTCCAAAGAGGCTGGAATAGACTGTTCTCAGTGGTGGCAGATGACAGAACAACGAGTAATGGTCTCAAGTTGCAGTTACACACCCTGTAACACGCATCCTCCCAGCCTGGCCGTGGTGAACACTGCAGGCAATCACTGCACAGCTCTATCTATTTTTCTCTGCACTTTCAACATGTCCGCAGGGCAGATAAAGCCAAATCTAAGGCTGAGAAATGGCTCCGTTTTGGTTGGCGACAATGAGGAAGGACTGTACAGTCCTCCCCCAGGCACAGCGTGGGAGTCCCATCCACTCCTGCAACATTTCTAGGGGGACCGTCTTGGTGAATAACCTCACGGTGTATCCCACTGGCCTGCCCTTTGATTTTTTGGAATAAGGCCATCTCAGCCTCCTAGTCACCCGCCTCAGCATAACGTCACCCGGAGTCCGAATATAGAGGGGATTGGTGTCCAGCTCACCCCCAGACTCGCCCCGCTAACCCACACCGGATAAGCACCTCCAAGGCAGAGTAAAGCTGAAAAGCCTGACCAGAAGAGTGATTCTAGCCCATCCCCCTCCCTCCCAGCCCCCAAGGCACAGAGCAAAACCACAGAGCATGTGGTGCAGACACAACCATCCCAGTTCACACACCGCCTTACGTGGACACAACCATCGCAGCACACACACCGCCTTACACGGACACAACAATCCCAGCTCACACACCGCCTAGTGCAGACGCAACCATCACAGCGTACACACCGCCTTACACGGACACAACCATCGCAGCGCACACACTGCCTCACACAGACACAACCATCGCAGCGCACACACCGCCTTACACGGATACAACAATCCCAGCTCACACACCACCTAGTGCAGACACAACCATCGCAGCGCACACACTGCCTCACACAGACACAACCATCGCAGCGCACACACCGCCTTACATGGACACAACAATCCCAGCACACACACTGCCTCACACAGACACAACCATCGCAGCGCACACACCGCCTTACATGGACACAACAATCCCAGCGCACACACTGCCTCACACAGACACAACCATCGCAGCGCACACACCGCCTTACATGGACACAACAATCTCAGCGCACACACTGCCTCACACAGACACAACCATCGCAGCGCACACACCGCCTAATGCAGACACAACCATCACAGTGCACACACCGCCTAATGCAGACACAACCATCACAGTGCACACACTGCCTTACACAGATGGACACGGAGAATGGGCACCCCGTCCCAGATACACGCAGTCACTGTGTAATGCGCATTACCTGATGCACAGTACCCTGTGTAGACAAACCCTAAGCCTCAGAAGAGGGCACAGATTTTTACCCAAGCGGTTTTGCATGGAAGACGAGTGTTGATGACAGAGTATCTGGAACTCTGACGACTGTTTGATATGCTATGCTGTAGGACAGTAACCGTGCTGGAATACAACCTGCTGCAGCCAAACCTGCACCTCCACGCTAATAGAGCTGCAGAAGGCCCGGGGCAGGGCAGGATGCATGTAGAATGGTAGTTAACATTATGCTGTGGCTAAGAATTACACAACCGGCCCAGGGGAAACGTCCTCCGTAGAAACCTGAAAAGAAGAAGGGAGAGCAGAACGCAGAGAATCAGAACCTGACAAATGTTCGCTCACGCCCTGGAACTAACCCCAGGAAAGGGAATCGGTGCAGAGCACCGTCATGGCTGCAAGCCAATGCTAAGTGACAGATGGAGGTGATTTCAATGGTCCACCTGCAAGGAGCATGCGGTGTAACTGCTTGGCCTCTGGGCTAGCGTACTCACCATTATTTACATTGCCACAGTGGCTATGGACCCCAGCGTGCTAGGCACTGCACAAAGCAAAGGCTGCCTGTGCCCCAAAGCACATACAGTTGAAGCCTGCAGACAACAGGCGGGTACAACAGACAGGCGGGGTAGCACAAAGCACCAGCGGTTTCAGCCGGCGGTGGCTTTGCTGAGAGCTCTGTAGCTCCCTGTCGGCTACTTTCCTGTGCTAAAAGGAGTCGATTTCACGCCATTTCATATATTTTACAGAATTTACAAGATAAAAATTGTAGGCTGTCCCACTCCACCCCAGCCTCACCGTATTTCCACTGCACAGAGATTTCACGCTGTGCTCCATCAGCGGCACAGAAAACACAGAGCCAGGCCCTGGCCCGGGGTGAGCTGGCAGTGTCCTCACTAGAGCTGTGCCAAGGACAGGGACTGTACAGAACCGGAGGTTAATATTACTGCCAGTCAATCCCGTTCCTTTGTTCTGGCGATCTCCCTCTTTCCCCAGCCATTTGTGGAACGTCTGCTCCGTGCCGAGAGAAATGGAGACGAGGCGATGGGCAGCAGTGATTCTGCTTTAGCCACTGCAGGGATCCGGGTCGTATCCTTAAGAAATGATTCAGGTGAAAAAATTTTGTGCTCGCTGGGCTCCCTGCCCTGCTCTTGTCTAGCTGGGATCCCCAAACACTCGGTTTGTGGGGCAGGAATCCTCTTATCAAACACCCCACAGCACAAGCGCTGTGAGAGCCGGAGCACCCCACGTTAGAGGTCGGTCTCATACTCACAGCTAATATTGCCAATTTGCCTTGAAATTTACCCATCAGCTCCTCTGTTTTAACGACCCCTAGGACTCCATCCTCGCAAGGTTGAGCACTCTGAACCCAGTCCAATGAAGCACTTCATTGGAAGCACATTTTTCAGATGGGAGAACGGAGGCCTGCAGAGGCAAAGTGCCTCACCTCAAAGCTTACAGTGACGCTGTGGCAGAGTCAGGCATGGAGCTGAGGAGTCCCACTGCCCTGTGCTCTAACCACTACCCCTACTGCAGTGACAGGGCATGAGGAAATTCCAGCTCCCGGGTGAACACTGCAGCATTTTGGATGTATGCAGGAGCTGACTTAGTGCGGATTCAAACCCAGCCGCCAGCCAAGAGGAGTTCTGCCCACAGAACCCTGCCGTTTGGATCTACATCTCTGATCAGGCTTTTTTCTCTCTTTCAGGGAGTCTCGGGCAAATTGGACCCATTGGATTTCAGAGAGGGAGCTTTCTCGCCCACCGTTCTATTGATCTAGCAGCCCATCCTGAAATCTGGAAGTACATTAAGGAGCCCAAACAATTCAAACTAGCGTCTGCAGAGCCGTACCTGTTACCACCGTCCACTGAAGTAATCGACCAGCGGAGAAGGTTCTCTCATTTTTCACAGCGAGTGTCAGAATGCAGGAGTCCTGGCAACACATCAGAAGCGAATTCAGTCATTTACAGTAAAATCAAAGAGGGCAGAACAATGAATATGAAGTAAGGTTAAAACACCTCGTTACAGGAACAAATTGTTCATCTGACATCAAAATAATGGAATTTATGTGTGGGCAGGTTCGAGCCAAGTTATCTGCAGTGCCATTTTCCTGTCTGTGGGCTCACGCAGCTGCACGAAATAGCACGGACTGATTTAACTTAGCAGACTGTTTGGGCATGCTCCTGAAACCTATATTCAGGTAGGGCCCAGTTTTGTCCCCACTGCACTGAGCACTGCCTTAGGGCTCGATTCAGCAAAGCACTTCTGCAGCAGCTTGACTTTAAGCCACTGAAAGCCAAGGAAGTACGTGCAGGCTGCGGTCATTTGCAAGGCCCCTTTCCTTTGCAAGTACACGCGCTGACATCCACCGGAGCCGGTGTATGAGCCAGGTACTGCTCAGAGGGAGGAAGGGTGGCAGAACGGGGCTCTCAGGTAGCCCTGCTGGAGTCACAAGGACTCTTGGCAATGGTGAGGATTACTCGGGTGAGTCAAGCCTTTTCAGATGCTCTATCTCCATCTCCGGCCTGCCAGCTGTTTGAGGACATGTGGCTGCAGCGTGGCAGAATCTGGCCCTTAGACCGTACGGGCGTTGGGCCCGGGAGCTACATTTTCTGCTTTGTCCGTGAAGTGCCTCGCCCAGCTGTGAAGTGGTGAAACGGAAAACTCCCAAACAAACCAAAATCCAGGCCTGGCACCCCGGGCGGGCAGGGCCAGCTGCCCCCCTCCCCCCCCCCCCCCGGGCTGCCGGGGCTACCCCTCCTCAGCCGGACTCCTCCAGCTGCTCTGGCTGGATCCATGTAACGAGACTAGACTCTTCACCATACTCCACGCAGGTAGTAAGAGGCTGTATGGGTGCTTCCTGCTCCTCTTCCTCGCACCCGGGCCTTGTCCTGGCCTCCCCTTGGCTCTCGGCTGCACGCTCCTCATGGAATGAGAGATGGGACGAGGCCCGTGACATCAGACCTGGCCTGGGCAGGGTTCTCCATGCGCCAGTGTTTTGCCCAGGTTAAAATGGCTCCAACCACGTCCCAGGCGAGACAGACAATTCCAATGTGTCCTGTGCTGCCCCGTGGAGTGAGCCGCTCACCCCCCTCCCCTCCGGGCAGCATCCATATCTGTGCTGGTTTAAAAAATACATTGCGAGGCCCTTAATTACCATGGGGACGAGCACAACAGAACCTCACAAACAAATAAATCTTTAGCTCTTTTTAATCAGGCCTTGTAAGTCAGTCCCGTCTGTCCCATCATCATTTCTGTCCTGCTCCCAGAATACGGGCGACGTCTCTCCTAGCCCTGGGGCTGCCCCATCACTGGTCACCCGTCACCGGTACATGCTTAATAACGCCCAGCGTTACATCTGCTGTCCCGGGCTGTCTATTGGGGCCACCCCCCAGTCACCCGACTTCACTGCTGCCATCAGTTACCGCCTCTCCTGCAGCGAGCCAAGAGAAAGCCGAGAGGAGGGAGCGCAGTCTAGTGGGGGGAACACAAGGAGCAGGAACCCCTGAGTGCCCAAGGATAGGGGCACAGGTGCGGAACTCTGGGGAGCCCCTGGCTCGTTATCTCATACAGCTGTGAGGGGAGCGAGCCACATTTCCTTGGGGGCCCAGGGAAAGAGGAGTCGGTTCCCCCCCCCAACCTCTCTTGGGTTCCCTTCTCCCAAAATAAATCTCCCCCAGATCCCTTGTGCCACAAGCCTTTCTTCCTGTTGTGTTACCCCGACACCCACCTCCCCAGGCACCTGTATCACAGTCCTCTGGGTATCCCCAGGTGGGGACCCCGCTTTAAGGAGTCCTGGGGCAAGCCAGCGGCAGGGCCAGAGCTGGGGGTGGAGAAGCCGAACTGCTGTGGCGGCTAAGCCCTGGGCCCCTCATGGAGGTGCCGGCTCTCAGGATACCTGCGAGGTCTGCGCTGCGGGCTAGACCCCTGCGGGGGGGAGACACACCCAGCTCTGATGCCAGAGAGCAGAGGAAATGCTACCAGGGGACGGTCCCAGGGTCTGCGCCGTCTGTGCTGCTCTCACCCCACCAGGCTTCGACTGGCCCTGTCTGAGGATACACCATGCTCCTCAACACCCAGCCCACGGCAGAGCTCACGGGGCTCCGGGCCAAGGGGCCCTCCCTAGGGAGGAAAGGTGGGCCAGCAACACCGCAACGTAACAGTAGTCCCCAGCGCCTCTCAGCCGTCACCACTTCCTTCACCAGCTCTGCCAGCAGAGAACTGGTCCCTCAGAGACAGGTCGCCTTGTTCCTCCTGTCAGACCCAGCTAAGTCCAATCGCAGACCTGGGGCTTACAAACCAACCGCAGGGTCCTGACATGCAGGGGACGACTACACAGCGAGCGGAAGCCCATGGCCAAGAGTCTCAGACCCGGGGACTCAGGCTCCGGTTAGGGTGCTAAAAACAGCCATGTAGACATCTGGGCTCGGGCGGGAGCTCGGCCTCTGAAGCCCAGGGCAGGCTACGGGCTTCAGAGCTTGAGTTCCAGCCCGGGCCGCGATGTCTGCATCAAGGCCTGGTCCACGAGCCTGAGACTGTTGGGAGCCGGCCCAGGGCAGGGCTCAGGTCTGTCAGGATGGGTTACTATGCCCACGGCTGATGAGGGGAGGTGAACGGGGGACAGTTGTAACTGGGCTTCCAGTTCAGGCCCCAAAACATCTGTAACATCTGTGTAAATAAAGTGAACTGGGAGGGGTGGGGAACAACCGAACACGATGTAGCAGGGCCCCACTTTTCCCTGGAGGGACCTGACTACACATACTCAGTTCTTGGCTGACCCGTCCCATCCCTGTATCCTGTGATCCACAGCTGTTCTGTGGGGGAGCCTGCAGAGTGGTCACATGTCCAGGTCTCCCCAGGATCCTCCCTTTTGTGTGGTGACTGGCCAGGGACGTCCGTCAGGGACTCAGAGCACCTGGCCAGCTGCCCCTTTTGACGGGCTCAGGACCATCCCGGATGGCCCAGGCTTTGTGCCTCAGAGTGGCAGCCCCAGAGGGGTGGGAAGGGGCAGCCCCTGGTGCAGCCTGCACAAGGGTCCAGGCACCATTGCAGTTCGGGGAGGACCCGGGGGCTCCCTCCCTAATCCATCAGGTGGAAGATGCTCCCAAAATGGGGTGGCTAGGTGGCCGGGCCATGGCTAGCAGAACAGCGCTGGCACAGCAGAGGGGACAAGCTGTGCCCCCCCCATGCAGAACTCCCTCCTCTCCCTCTGAGCTCCCCCACCCCGAGAAGGCAGCTCCGCTGGGGCCTGAGCCGAACCCCCACCTCCCCCTCCTTACCAGGAAACGCCCCCTTGGCGTGACTGGGGCCTCCTCCCCGGCCCCAGATGAACGGATGTAACCGCACTGCTGCTACTGCCTGGCAGTGAGCGCAGAGCCTGGGACGGACCGGGCTGGAGGCCCAGACAGACTCTCCCTCTGTCCACGGCTGGGCCCAGGCAGGCTGCCAGTGGGGGAAGCTCCGCTCTGCGCCCCTGGGAGTGACACAGCCTTCGAGAAAGAGCAGCGGGGGAGAGAAGGAGAAGATTGTTCTGGCATGGGCCAGTGGAAAAGGAGCAGACACGGGCGGGAGGGGGAACCATCAGGACAGCCAGTGGGAGTTCAGCCTGAGTGAGGACCCGAGGGGAAGGGGAGCTTTGCCGGGGCGCTCACATAGGGACCCTGGGGAATAGTGCTTATTAAAGACCCTGGGGGGAGTGAGAAGCAGACACTCCGTGCTCCCCTTTACCCCAGACCTTAAAGCCACAAAGCTCTCTGTCCTAAACCAACGGGAGCCTCTCAGGGAGGATTTACGGCAGACACCTGGAAAGCATCCCTTTGCCAGATCTTCCCTCAAGCCTTGCTACAAACCAGCAACACCTGAGCCTGGGAGAGGATTTCCTCCAGCCCTCCCCGACAGGACAGGAGAGAGGACTACGGGCTGGGGGATCCCCTCCCTGAGCCGGGCCGCGGGAACATTGGTCATGGCGGAGACACAGAATCTCTAGTTTAAAGCCTCTGGGTGCCATGCCCCAAGGTCCTTATTTCATCGGGGCGGGGTCAGGAACAGACACACAAGAAGCTACTTCGCTAATGAATCCTCAGAGCTGTGGAAAGTCTGATGCAGTGAGAACACCCAGACAGGAGATTAAAAAAGTAATAAAGCCCCCACCATGTGAGGGCATTGGCCTCGGGTCAGCTCTGCTTCTCCAGACACCTAATAAAGAGACATTCCAGGACACTAACTCAGAGGGGAAGCCTGCGGGGGTCGGAGGCCGACCAGGGTAACAGAGCAGTAACTTCAGGACACTGGGAAGGAAGGGGGAAAAGAGTGAGAAGTTTTCTCCCCTCCCCCATCAGGACTGGGGTGGGGGAGGTGGGGGACACCACAGGCCACAGCAGAAAGACAGGCAAGATGCCGACTGGAAGGGCTGCAAACAGAGTCATTCAGGCAGAAAACAATGCTCCTTGGCCATGTCCCATGAACCGGGGCAGTGTAGGGCTACTTACACCCGCTCTAGGCCATGTACGGAGTCTCCTACACTGAGGGCCTCCTCCGCTGTCCAGAGGGGCAGACCTGGCCTCAGTGGAGTCAAGGGAGGGAAAATAATAAATCCCAAGGGGCTGGCGATGCGGAGGGATGCCACAGAAATGGGCCATATGGCAGGAGCTGCAGGGGAAGGGCCATGTGGAACATCGGTCACACAGTTACACCTCAGTGTCGGTGACTCACTAGTGCGAGGAGTAGTCACGTTCTGGCCACTCACCTCAGCGTAGTGCGAGGAGTAGTCACGTTCTGGCCACTCACCTCAGCGTAGTGCGAGGAGTAGTCACGTTCTGGCCACTCACCTCAGCGTAGTGCGAGGCCATTGTGAAGTGAAGGAGTGGAAACCAGGGAAGCTGAGCTAGTTTGCAGAAGCCAGCCCCACGACCTGGATTCCTGTCCTTCCCCAGCCCTGATCGCAGCGGAGAGTTCACGGGCCTGGGACGTGTGGTCCCCAGAGGCGCCTTCGTCACCTCCACTGGATTGTGGTGCACTTCGGAAACACAGCCGTTAGCACAGCCAGACAGGCACATCTCCCTGCTGCTCAGACGGAGGACCGCTAATCCCTTCCTCACTCCTAGCGCAGGGGGGACGGCGATCCCTTTCCTACTACTGGGGTGACTCATTTCTTCCTCCCTTCTCCCCTGAACCTTCCTCCCTGATCCCCCCCGTCCCCCTTTCTCCTGCCCGCTGCACTGTCAGAAACCAGACGCAAAGAATCGTGACGTTATGTTAGAAAACACAGGATGAGTCTCCCCCGGCTCCAATCAGTTGGGCTGGAATACAAACGCTAGTGCATTCCCGACAGTGTTACTCGTCTGAGTATAAAGAGCCAGGCAATGCCCCCGTGAGCGGCTCTGCGGGGGGGGGGGGGGGAGGACAGACCCCCCACCCACCTTCCCTGGATCTCAAAAGCCACCTTGGCTCCTGGGGCTTTACACTCCAGCCTCCAAAAACGACGCCCCTTTGGGTGACTCCTCTGCTCTGGGAGCGTGGTCCCGTCTCCGCTGCCAGGCCTGGGCGCCAGCGTCACCTCCTGTCCGCATGGTCTGAACTCTGGCTACGCAGAGGAGGGAAGGGGGGCCGGGCTAGCGCACTCGTTAGTTCTAAAGCAATCGCAGCGGATGCCATGGCTGCTGCCCTCCCGCTAATGAGGCGCGCTGTATGACTCATCTCCATTGGGTCAGGTCCTGGCTAAAGCAAGCCATGTAAATCATTTTATATCCTTTACTTAATTGAGCTCTGCACAGGGGGTGCCTTCTTAATGGGATTATGGCACCAATTACCTCATTAGGAGAGAGGAGCTGCTTCTCTGACAGGTCTGGGAAATTAAAATGCCTGAGCCACATCTTTCGGGGCCATTAATTGTTGCTGGGCGCGGCCGCAACAGGGCGCGGCAGCCACGGCTGCAGAAGGGGGGCACAAGGCGGTTCTGAGAGCGAGGCCAGACAGGGAGCCGGGAGTAATTGCAGGTGGGACATCAGCCCCGCCCCGGGCACGGCCTGCGAGAAGACTCTGGAAGGGGAGCTGGACTCCCTCCAGCCCGAGCACTTGGGGTCTGTCCACACTGCATCTGGGAGTGGTGCAGCCTAGAGTCCTGGGTGCAGGCAGGAATCCACAGGAGTCCATGCAGTGGGGGCGTGTGCCGTGCTCCGGGGGCCTGGGAAGGGGCAGAGTCAAAGGGCAGTTTCTGGGGGCGCAGTGGGGGCCCTGTGCATTCTGGTAATTTTCTCTGCCTTCGGCACCCTTCTGAAATAAAACAACCGGCAGGTAGGAAATCGCCTGTGCAGCAGCCATGCCTCGTGGCCCCCTCGGGGACCTGGTGAAAAATTGGGCCTGGGAATTTGCTGTGGAAAAAGGGGAAACGTGTTGCCTGTAGCTGCAGGATGATGTGAGGAGACTTGGCCGCGTGCTCAGCATTCAGCCAGCGAATGCAGCCTGTGCCCGCGGGGAGGGAGCGGCTGCAGGGCAGGGCGCGCCAACCAACACGCACCATGCCCTCGGCCAATTTAGTTTATTACAGGCAATGCAGCAGGTGCGTAAATATCCCCCCCACAGATCGCTCCCCCCCACTCCATCCCCAGGCCCTGGCGGTTCCAGTTCATCACCCCGCCTGGACACCGTGTTCTCCGTGGGCTGAGCTCACAGCCTGGGAAAGTGACTGGAGGGGGTCCATGGCCCAAGCAGCAAACCAGCCTCAAAAAGGATGAATTAATGGGCTCTGGTTTGGGAGGGGAGAGGCCATGCCAGCTGCCTGGCTCTCCCCTTCCTGGGGCAAACCCTGGTGCCTCCTGGGGGCAGAGGGCCCCTCTTGTGAAGGGGAACACGGGAGACACCAGGCTGTGGTGTGAAACCCCCACGATCCGGACTCATTCCCAAGGTCCCCTGTGCCCCTGGGGGGGATGGGGAGTTTTACTCACCACTGGAACTCTTCCTCGTGGCCGCGGCAGGGGATTAGCTCTGTCAGTCTGACGCCCCTTCCCGGGGGTTCTCCGTCCACCTCTCTCTCTTGAGACCAATGGCTCCCTCTTCATAGCGTGCCCCCCCCCCGGCCAGGTCACTTTGGTTTTCCCTCCGGGGGGTGCTATCTAAGTCTTCCACCCCGGCCTGAGCAGTCCCCGGGCCTGTCTGAGCCACTCCCCCAGCGACTAGAACGAACAGTCCTGGACCAGCTCCATGGTTGCTGTCCAGATTGTGCCCCTCATTCCATGGGGAACACAGGCCCGCCCCCTACACCGGGGTCCAGTCCGGGCCTCTCTCTCCAGCAGCCAAGGTCTTTGCTAAGATGAAACTTCCGACTACTACGACCTACCTCACCTCTACCCGGGTCGCACTCCCCACCCGTCTGACCAGACCCGTCTCCTGGCTCTGCTAGACAAACCCTTCCTCTTGGCTCCGACCCCTCTCTCCTTGTCCCACGGCGAGGGACGGATGGCAGCGCTCCTCCCTGCAGTCAGCTCCCTGGGGTTGTAGAAGCCTCTCCTGCTCCTGCACTGATGAAGTCCCTAAATTAGGGCTCTGTTCTCAGCCTAAATGTTCCCAGGTTTTCAGCCTAATAGCTAAATTGGCCCCTTGGGCCTACGTTAACCCCTTTGGGGCGAGGGTGGGCCGCACAGCCCATGGCAGAGGGCTGCGTATTGGCTTGAGGGGAGAGCTGATGGCGCTTCCTCCGTATTCGCCCACGGACTGTTCCTTCCAGACGTGTGGGACATGGGGGAAACGAATGGGATGGGCCCTGTTCCAACACTGAAACCTGGCTACACCGTTCCTCCACCGCCCGCCGTGGATCCTCCGTGCCAACGCCTGCTGGTCCCCCCAGCAGCCAGCCCAGTCATCGGACCGGGCACGGCATGGGTCACCCGTGAGAACAGGCATTAAAACTGGCACGAGAGGCCCCCGCAGCCTGGTCACTGTGAGGTGTCCAGGCAGAGAGCTGGAGCTGAGGAGCTGGGTGAGCGCGCCGGCATGATGGGGTTTGTCTGAGCACCCCTGGTCACTGGCTCTACCCGAGAGCTCATCCGTTCACTTCCATAAAGAAGAGGTGAGTTCTCATTGTCCGTTATTCTGTGCTGTCTCTCATCTCTCACAGGACTGGCCCAGGGTCAGCAATAGGGGAGGTAATATCTCTTACTGGGCCAGCTTCAGGGCCTGACTGAAGAGGAGCTCTGTGCAGCTCGACAGCTTCTCTCTCAGAAGTTGGTCTAATAAAAGCTATTCTCTTCCCTACCTTGCCTCTCCAGTACCCTGGGGCAACACGGATACAACCCTGCAAACCATACAGGAGAGGAGTCACATTAAAGCTACATAGAGTAAAAACTCCATATGGGAAAAAACCCTTGAGGAACAGAAATGACTGTACATATCATCCCATAACCATACGTAATGTGTCTAGTGGTTAAAGCAGGGGACTGGGAGCCAGGACTCAGATTTGCGGGGGGAGAGTCTATTTCGAGTGGTTCTAGCAGTAATTCAAGAGTCCTAAGTTTTAACCTGAACTCTACCACTGATTCATGTGTGGCGATGAGTAAGTCACTTACCTGCCTTTGCCTCAGTTTCCCCATTTCCAAATGGCATATTATTATTTTTATATGTATTATTGCAGGAGGCCTGGTTCCAGACCTGGACCTCACTGTGTTAGGTGCTGTACACAAACAGAATAAAGAGACAGTTCTTGCCTAAAAGGAACTGCTTCTTTTCCTCCTAGGCATGTTCTGACTGTTCATAGAGAGCCTGAGCTACCTGAATGAAAGGTATAAATTGTTACCCAAGTTTTATACTGAATAATTCTCTCTACTTGTAGAATCACAAAAAGAAATACTGTCCTTTTTTTTTTAAAGCATCTTAAACATGTTTAAACCCCCAGTTGAACTGAAGATTTAAAGGGTAAAAGCTTGACTTCTCTGCTGAGGCCTGGCCTGCCAGAGCCCAGCCTGGAGCCTTATAGCCAATTCAGAACACCCTGAAAATAGAGGTTGATTCCAGAAACGTTGACAGAACCTGAAGCTGAAAGAGCAACTGCACCACTCATGTTATTGTGACATTTTCACTGCTCAGCCCCCAGCCCCTGCACGTCTCCTGGTAAAGAACTGGTACGGGATCCCCAGGGAAGTGGCAGGAGCCGAGGAGAGGTGAAAGAGGTTTGCACCTATCGTATTACCTGCCCACACATGCTGCCTAGGCTGTCATGTCACCAGCATATCCCCTGGCGTTTGCCGTCACAGCCAGCCTGATAATGAGAGGAGGTCTAGTCACAGGGAGATCCCTCTGCTCCAAACTGACCGTCCTCCTTCAACCCCCATCCCCCCAAAAAAGGGAAGAAAAAAGAGAGAGAGAGAGAGAGGCAGAACTGTTCAGTTGGTTGTAAAAATTAATGAGTTCAGATACAGACTTGCTTTATTCCGGTCCAGCTGCGTAACCACGGCGATGCTGTCCGGCACACTAGACAGTTACATCAGCTCCACACCCCTGTACAATGCGACTCTGTTTGATCTCAGAAACAAGATCCGACTCCTGGGCTTTTGCACATCCTGCTTCCTACATATGTAAAATCATTCTGTTACCAGCCAGGAGAGTTCATGTGAACCAGTCTCGCCGCGCAGCTGAAGCAAACAGAACATGCCCCCCGTCGGCACTTCTTTTAACCGACAGAGATCTGGGGCGAGAATTCGGAGCTGCTCCTTTGGCGTAGATTGGGAAAACTCTTTGGGGCAGGAAGGAACTAGGTCTTCCTATGTATTTGTACAGCACCTAGTGCAGTGGGGCTCTCAGCATGACGGGGGCCTCTGGGCACTACGGCAATATTAATGTTAAATAAGAATCATTTGCATTTCTTCACGCTTTATCCTCTGCTGCCCCTGGTGCCTGGGAAAAAGAGCTGCTACAATGCCACGCCAAGCTCCCTTCAGATCCCACTTTAGACCTTCCCTCCGCTGAGAGGCCCACGAAACACTGGCTAATACCTGGTGTTTGGTGTCGCCGATGCTGATTTGTACACACAGGAGCAGTGAGTAGCCCCACAGCCAGGGGAATAAAGTGGAGTCTCGGCAGAATCGGGGCCTTAATTGTAAACTTGTAGGTCAGGGACAGTCATTCCATGTTCATCGAGTACCGAGCTCCACAGGGCCATGAGAATCTACACAGCAGCAAGTGTAATTACAGCTAATTAGCCCCAGTGACTGGCATGTTGCTGGTAGCCCAGCAGACTGTAATTTTTTTGCTTATGCCCAAGAGACACACTGCCCCTGTTTATGTCTCTACTGCTCTCCCAGAGGGAGCCTGGGAGGGTCGGAAAAAATGTAACCTCCCGCCTCCAATCAATAACACATCTTTCAGTTCAAGTTCCCACCGCCGGGACTTCAGCAGAGGGAGTGGGTGAGGAATTACGGCCACGCAGGCGCTGGGCTGAGAACACAATTCATTCCCCATGGGGTACCCACAGCTGTCACACGGTAACTGCTGGTTACAATTCAACTGCAGCTGGATTTAAAGCAGTGATGGGGGGGGGGAAGGGGGGATGGAGGGAGGAGCTCTACCCCCCATCCCATCCCCAATCTCTTGAGTCATCCCAGCTCCCTGGAGCTATTATTTAGAATGTATCACATTGCTGACCAGGAGCATCATCCCTTACAGTCCCTTCTCTCAGACTTTAGTCCATTCGCCTCTTCTTGACAAACCTCCTACAATGTAGATTGATGGCATTTTTTTTATGGATGCATGGAGGTGTTGTTTACTACTGATCATAACACAAGAACTAGGGGTCACCAAATGAAATTAACAGGCAACAGGTTTTAAACAAGTAAAAGGAAGTATTTCTTCACACAGCACACAGGCAACCTGAGGAACTCCTTGCCAGAGGATATGGGGAAGGCCAAGACCATAACAGGGTTAAAAAAAAACCCTAAATATATTCATGGAGGATAGGTCCGTCGAAGGCTATTAGCCAGGATGGGCGGGGATAGTGTCCTCAGTCTCTGTTTGCCAGAAGGTGGGAATGAGTGACAGGGGATGGATCACTTGATGATTACCTGTTCTGTTCCTTCCTTCTGGGGCACATGGCTTTGACCACTGTCAGAAGACAGGATACTGGGCTAGATGGACCCTTGGGCTGACCCAGTAGGGCCCGTCTTATGTTTAAAGCTTTAACTAAACCCCCAACCATCTAACTGTCCCCACTACCCAGTTCACCCGTCTGTTTCTACCATAGGATCCAGGCTGAGAACCTGACAAGCTGCAGGCGCCGCAATGTGGAACCACCTCAAAGTTCTGCAGCCATGCTACGTGTGTCAAGGAAAGAAACGGTACCACTGCGGCTTTGTTCCAAACCCTACAAAGCCGTGTGGACACGGGCTGCCCTCATCCATGCCAGAGTTCCAGGCCTTTTACCCAGACCCTGTGTGGGGCTGTCCATCTTCTTTCCAGGGCACCCAGCTGGAGTCTCAGTTACAAACCTAAAGGATGGATCCTAATATCTCTAGCAATCTGGGACGTCTGACATTCAGACCCAGAACCTGCTTGCGCAGTGCAAGCGCGTGGCTCTGTGAAAGGCAAGCCCCAGGGATTCACACTCCTGAGGGGTTTGTTACCGATACAAAAACCAGCCCAAGACACTCAGGAGCTTTTCTGAGGTGCCACCGAACTCCCATGGGAATGTCACTTATGAACCTGGTTTGGAATGAATGATTGTGAGACTTTGGGGATTGTTGGCTCTGAGTTAGGGGCAGTCCCCCGTGGGAAGTCCCTTCAAGACACTCTGTGGCTGGCTTCTAGGGTACATCTTTAATGGGCTGTCTCATCCCCCTCAACCACACAGAGCCACACTGGAGGGGACTGCAATTTCAGACACAAACGTTGCACCTTCATTAGGACTGGACTGGGCATCTGTTGCACCCCTAGGTGATCACATCTCTCCGTAATCAATGGGACTGTTACCCGCGCAACATTCTCTGCCACTTGCACATTCTGGGGCACCCACCTCTACCTAGTTCCTAGGGCTCAAGGCATAATCCTCTTAATTTAGACACTACCCAGAGCCCGGAGCCCACGGAGAGGTCATGTTAAACACCCAGTCCCTGTGGACTCAGGGGAAACATCCAGTCCCTGTGGACTCAGAGCAAACACCCATTCCTTCTGGACTCCAGGCTTAATCTTTTGGGGCGTTTTGGGGTCTTTTACCAGTGAAAGAGCCTTACTCAGTAATATCCTGCTTAGCCTCTATTTATTAACAATCACCAAAACAGACAGCACATGCTACACAAACAATGCTCACCACTCCCAATAAGGCAGAGGAACTTTTCTTGGTGGCCAGTCAGGATCAGATCATGTGGAGTACTCCAGGTTCGACACGGTGTCATTGGCAGAGTGGTGAGGTCTGGCAGCTCTGATCTCTGGGGTTGTGTGCTGGAGCTGGTTCCCAAGAACTTCCTTAAATGTGGACCCCAGTTTCTATAGTGAAACTTGAGTCTTGCTTAGCTGTACCTTAACCAATCATTTTACTAAAACATTACGAACCAATCCCAACATTGCAACAAAATTCTCTGACCAATCATACCCCACCACCTTAATTAATTTACACCCAGCTAAATGAAAGATGTAACAGACGGAAACAATGGAAGAACCAGGGATCATACAGACAAACTATGGAGAAGTGGGGACCATAAAGATAAAACAATAAAGTTTAACAAAGTTTTCTTTAACCATCTTAAGATGAGTTTCTTTATCTGGTGATAGCGGGTGACATTAGGACGGGGTCTCCTCCTTAGCAGCCCGATA
Organism: Sternotherus odoratus; assembly: GCA_032164245.1. Lineage (NCBI taxonomy): Eukaryota > Metazoa > Chordata > Testudines > Kinosternidae > Sternotherus > Sternotherus odoratus. The sequence continues at coordinate 1,279,865 of JAVMKO010000009.1, forward strand.
TTACATTGTTTTCATGTAATTTAGTTGGAATGTGAGGATGTCACTTCCTGCTTCTTAGCTCATGGCTGCTGCCTGCTAATCTGGCTGCAGACAAAGGCCTTAGGCCTGACCGTATGGCTAGAGGGAAAAGCCTTCTCCTTACAGGTCCACTTGTACAGGGAAATGCTTACTGCTGAGAGTGACACTTGTATGATTCTGGCCTATCTGTAGCACTCCCAGGACTAGAGCGAGAAATGTCCCAGGCAGTTTTATTCTGTTCTAAAGTACTTATTTAGCCCATGTTTGCTAGGAGAATGACCTATCATTTTGCCCATAGAAATGACCATGACACTGTTGCTTGTTGTCAGCTCTGTTCGTAGATTCATTATGGGTCGGGGACCACTTGCAGAAATGGCAAATGTGTCCGTGCTGCCAGCCGCTCTGACGTCTCTAAAATCTGTTTTCTTTTGAAGTGAATTTTGTATTTCTTAAAAAACAACCCCCCACTCCAAAACCACCACCCTCTAGACAGTTGACTGCGAACGAGGCAAGCTGCCTTCCATTTTGAAGGGATTTTCCTTTTGTTGGTTACTAATGACCACAGGATTCATTCTCTGGATTACTTTGAGAACAGGGATTTGAGGCCTAGCAAAGAAAACAGCCTCCCACATCAGAATTTTCCAAGCTTGCCAAGTTTACAGCTAGCACACAAGGCAATCTTACCATCAATGGCTCTGTGTCAGATCAGCCTCAGACCTGCAGCACCCATAATCCAAATCAGAATATCCACAGAGAGGCCTTCGCTGCTCCGCCCTCGCTTGTTGGGAAACCTCGTCCAAATAAACAAAACCGGAACGGGCCGAGGCCGCTCAGACGGAAACTGTGAACGATCCCATCTGTGAGTCTTGGCTAATATCTCCTCAGACCAGACGGGGAGAAAGGAGATTACAGGAAGAAGAGTCTCTCTTTGCTCAGGAGGAAATAGCACTGCAATCTAGCATCCGCACTGGTCCACCTTCCATTCTTCCAGCCCCAGGCTCTCGTGAAGGAAGGTTCATTACGGGGGACCTGGGACATGAGCCTTCAAAGAGAGGGACACCGTCTGAAAGGAGAATTAACCAGAAAACCCAGCGCCGAACCAAACGGAACGAATTCAAGCTGAGGATACAAACACGGAGGCATCCAAAATTGGAGGCTAGGTTTGAAATTTTGGCCTAAGGGAGCTGGCCTACTCGACAGTCAGGAATAGCCGCACTCAGGCCTCCAGACTCTCCTCCCCCATTTCTAGAACAGCCCCTCCCTGGTGGTTCGGAGACGTGCCTTGATCATCGGTAGCGGGTGGTCACCCGCTCCGGCCCGGAAGGGGTTGGAACAGCCCTGCCTAGAGGGCTGTGCCTGGGGAAAGCAGCCACGGCCAGCCCGATCAGAGCCCAGCTGGCCCTTATAAAAGGGCTGAGAGTTTGGAGCTGAGGAGGGAGTTGGACCTGGCTGCCTGAAGGAGCGAAGGGTCCTGAGGGTGGAGCAGTGCTGGGGAAGGGGCAGGCTGAGCCGGGGAGCTCAGGTCTGGTTACCTCCCAGGCAGCGGCCTGACAGGAAGTCCTGGAAAGATACTGGGCTGCCGGGAAAGGCAGCAGGTCCAACCCCCCCTTGCCCATGAGGACTGGCTCTTACACTGGTGAGTCTCGCCTCGCTACTGCATCCCTCGCAGTGACATTTCAGAGCCAGCGCGGCCTTCGCACTTCCACATTCCGGTGGCGGCAGCAAGAAAAGTTGGCGCACGCTGGCAGAGATGCTCTGGTCGTAATTACAGCCAGGCCAGACGTCAGAAGCAGTGGAAATCGTGAGAATGCTTGTTCCTGTTAGATTTCCAGCTACATTCTACAGACATAAGAACTGGGGCTAATTAGTCATAGCACTTCAAAGAGCTTTAATGGCCTCAGGATGGGTACACACACACACACACACACACACACACACACACACACACACACACACACACTCTCTCTCTCTCTCTCTCTCTCTCACTCTGAACAAACTTCTGGGCAGTTCGAAACACAGCTCCAAGTTTTAGAGCTTGAGTCCAGCTATGTAATAACCAGAGCTGGATGAGTATTAATCAAATAAATTATCCTGGGACTAATTCTGTCAACCAGTTAATTTATTCAGTGAAGAATATTCAGCCAGCGATCTGCAGATGGGACACACACTGTACATGACAGAAGCAACATTCATTGAAGAATTATTCGCTCAGTGATTTTGAACTAGCTTCAGTTACAATGAATTCAACTCCCAGGTGCTCTGGAGAGCGGGGCAAATGTTAGTATTTACGTTATTACTCTACAGATGGGTAAACTGAGGCATGGGGGGAATAATCTGCTTAAGGACATGAGTTCTTCAGGCTAGCAGAGGAAGGTCTAACAGCATTCAATGGCTGGAAGTGGAAGCTAAATAAATTCAGACTGGAAATAAGGTGTAAAATGTTAACAGGGAGGATAATTAACCCTTGGAACAAACTTAACAAGGGTCATGGTGGATTTTCCATCACTGACACTTTTTCAATCAGGATGGGCTGTTTTTCTAGAAGATCGGCTCGGGGAATTTTTTGGGGCAGGTTCCATGTCTTGCAATGCCCAGAATTCCAGACTAGATCTAACGGTCCCCTCTGGCCTTAGACTCTATGAACTGCTAGTACCGTGCACTCCCCTCAGTGGTAGGACAGCAAAACAGGGGATCGTCCCATGTTAATTACAGTGCATAACAGAAGCCGGTCTCCAGGTCAAGCGGAAAGAAACGAGCACTACTAATGGTCACTGGACAGCACTGGCTGAAGGATGGTCCTGGAGAGGGGTTTTCTGCTCTGCGTGTGTAGCTTGAACTAGAATATATTAAAATTCCCCCCCCCCCCAAAAAAAAAACAACAACAACCCCTACTACACACCATGCTGTATCGCTGGAGGGTGCACACAGGGGAAGTCCAGCAGCAGTGCAGACAACAAGCCACTTTTCTATGCAGTGGCCACACTAACTATCAAAGGGCTGCGAGGGAAGGCCAGGCCTGCTCTGTGCTGGAGAAAAGCCCTTTTGTGCCTGAGATAAAAGGGAGATTGTGGGAGAATAGCCCATCCTGTCGGTTTATATCTCCTAATCTCCATAATGCGCCCATGGCAGGACTAACGTGGTAGCTGGCTGTGCTAGTCATGTCAGGTAGAAGCAGATCTCACCAGATCCCAGCAGCCAACACCTGACTCTTATCACAGCTCTTAGGGAAATGGGACTTCCTCCATTCTGATGGGTCTCCTCCTCTGGGCCCGTAGGGGCCTGGCCATCTCTCATTAGGGTGACCAGACAGCAAGTGTGAAAAATCGGGACAGGGAGTGGGGGGTAACAGGAGCCTAGATAACAAAAGCCCCAAATATCGGGACTGTCCCTATAAAATCAGGACATTCTATCTTTCACCTACTCAGAGTGCTAAGAAAACTAGAGGAGGGCTTGGATCAAAATGCTGGGTCTCGCCCTTCCCCCTCCTTTGCGCACTGCTCCTGAGCGGAGACCTCCTTCACGGGAGTGTTACAAGAGTTCCCTTCCATATCTGCTTCCTACTCACCCGATAATCAGAACCAGGTTTAGCTTCCCTGGCTCCCTATGGAGCACAGCCACGTGATGCCCCCTTGTCAGCCTGCCCTGCAAATCAACCCAGGTCAGACCTGAGCTTCTGAAAACATTTGGTTACAGTTGTGCCTTTTCCCATTAAAATTTTGTTATTGTGGGGGCCTGCTAACTCTGGGAAATTGCAGGGACAGCTTTCGAACGTTGCCAGCATCACATGTCTTCCTGTAACACAGCAACACTGTTGTTTCCCATGGCACTTTCCTTCCTCTCCCCAATAGTCTGGTGCCCATTGTGGTCACATCTGCGGCGTGTCTCTGACACGGTCCTGCTGGACAATCTTGCCTTTGTTTTGTTGTGCATATGTTTTCCCTATTCACCACAGGTCATGCAGATTCTGCAATGACAGCACCTTGGGCGGTGGCCTCAGGAGCTCTCACAAGTTAAGCAGGATCAGTCACGGTCAGCGTATGGGTGGGAGACTCTTATGGATTCCAGCAGCCAAGGTGCTGCAGGAAGAGGTATTGATTCTTCCAGGGCTTTGGAGCAGTGCTCCATCTCCACTCCATCTCCAGGCAAAAACCTGCAGCTCCATTGCTCCGCGCTCCAGCTCTGGACTCAGCTCCAAAGCCCTGGATTATTTGGTAGGTGACACGCTTTCTTGTGAGTCAGTGCTGACCCCCAAGACCGCAGTGAAGTGCTGTAGGAAGTGAGATGAGGGGACGCTCTCCCCTCCCGGTCATTGGTTTGATTCCACATCACAGCATGATGCTTTGGACTCTTGCCATCCTTATGGATTGGATGTTAAATCAAGATCCTTGTCGCATCTGATCATTAAAGATCCCATGGTCCTTTCCACAAGTGCAGTAATAAGTAACAAGAACTAGTAATGATAATATTTGGTCGTTAATAAGGGGCTTAGCCCTGGTATTCTGGCCAAACACCAGCTTGGGTAGCTGCATTCTGCCTCTTGAAATCCCCCACCTGAAGTGTCTACTGGATACAAGCTTCTTCTTCACTTTCCATCCTGAACTGGCGTGTAGATTGCTGTCTTGTCCATGCATACTGCACAGATTCCTAGAGCCCTGCAAACCTGCAGCTACCCGCTTGATATCTGTGGCTATCCGTACACCGTGTTTGTGGATAGCAGATCAGATGAGGATACACATTTTGTATCCGCACAAGGCTCTACTGATTCCATGCACAAAACTTCCACTGAGTCCCATGATGTGGAGCAAAGAGAAATGTATCTTCTTCCGGATCCCGAAAGCTACCAGCTAGGCAAAGCCACTGTTAAAGGTCATTTACTTTTTGCAAATCCAAACAGAACCTGCTATGCTGTCTCCCCAGCCATTTAAAAAGAAATGTTCATAAAGTCAGTAACCCTCACCCCCATGTTAACTGACCACCGGCAGCGAAGGAGCCGGGGTGGAGTGGAGAGACTGCACGGCTAGGTTAAACGCCCGGCTTCCACCAAGGCCTTGAATAATGGAAGCGAACACAGCAGCTTCGGTGCACCCTGACGGGAACGGAAATGAAGCCGTGTGTCACACGTGTTAAATACAGGGGGAAGGGACCTTGGCAAGGGCACTTAGGACACAGGGACTAAGCTGAGGAAACCAACAGGATTTTATCAGGTTGTTGGAATGACAGCCGACTTTTGTCCTCAACTTCACCCCACGAGCATGAAGAAACCCGGGGAAGTTCCTTGTGGCAATGGAATGTGATTTGGGAGATGGCACCACTGCCACCCCTCTGATAGTCACTGATGTGGCACTCTGCCCAGCAGGGATGTTCACAAGCACAAATACGACTGTCCTGACCTTTGCTTCCCACACTTATGTCACTCTATGGCCAGGGTTATCAATTATTTTTTTTGTCACCGGTCCAAATTTCTTGGTCCAGGTATAGTCAAGGTCCAGGCTCCAGAGATGATAATACAAAAAAGAACAACGACACCAAGCATAAGTAAATAAAAATATTTTGTGGTCTGTTCAAAAGCGTCCGGCGCTCTGGATTTGGCCCATGGTCTGCCTCTTGACTATCCGGGCCTTCTGGCCTTTGGAGTCAGGGACTTCTAAAGACTGGTTTCCAAAGAGGCTCAGTGCCTGAATTTCTGACTTCAAGGGGAGTTGTGAAGGCTCAGAGCTTCTCCATTGCTGCAAGAGGGTTAAATCATGATGATAGTTAGGGACAGGAGAATTAGTCCTGATAAAACAAGCTATAGACGCCCATCCCTTGATGAGTACAGAGGTTTTTGTGTGGTAGACCGGTTCATTGCTTGAGGGTAGCCAGAGTGGGTATGTTCACATGCGTATCACTGGTATGAAAACGAGCATAGATTGTATGCCATCCATACCCACCTTTTGCCTAGAGAGGCGTTAGCCAATCACAATGCCTTACTATACTAAGAGAGCTCAAGGGGCGCAAAGAGAACTCCGTGTGTCGAGCCTGCAATGCCAAGCAGCTAGCGGAAAGTGGGGAGAGTGCTCGGAGCTGGGGAGCAGAGCTGGGTGGGAAATAGTTTCCCCATCCCTGGAGGATTGTTGAGATTTGAAAAGGTACCCGAGCCTTAACTCTGATGAAATCTCAGAATCTCAAAAATGTTTATTAACCAAAAATATCTGGAAAAAACCCCAAATTTGGATTGGGTCAACTGAAATGTTTTGTTTTGATGTTGACTTTCCCCCCCTTACTTTCCCCCACCCCCCACTATGAATAAACTTAAATTTCTAAATGAAAAGTTGTTTTGAACCAAAATGGGATGTTTGGACAACTTGGAAACTTTTCCCCCCAAATTGTTTACAGAACAGGAAAAGCCATTGACCCCCCAGTCCCTTCTAGCAAACATCTCCGGGTTCAAGAAACTGGCATCTTCATTGGAAATTTCCTGAGCAGCTCTACTGGGGAATCGTTTGTATGGATTTGCCAGTGCAGAAATTTCCCAGAAATGACAAAGCAACTGCTGCCTGCCAAAAAGGGGGGGAGGGGAGAGTTGGCCGAAGCACAGTGTTTGCCCTGAGGAAGCAAAAGGGGGTTCTGATAATGGTACCAGTCGCTTTCAGCAGGTTGTTTTGGCCCTTTGCACCCTCAGAGTTCCCAAAAGCGAATATGATATCAATGAGTTAACTGAACCTTTGATTTAGGGTTGTTCTCCTGCAGGAGAAATAAGGAACCTATTTATTCTTTCTCGGTTAGCTCATTTTTAATAGCATGCAGTGTTTGTGATAGAGGCAATGTCCTTCCACACGAGCTCACATACATATGCCCGTGTACAACATGAAAACATAAGAACGGTTGTACCAGGTCAGACCACAATTCCATCCAGCCCAGTCTCCTGTCTACTGACAGTGGCCAGTGCCAGGTGCCCCAGAGGGAATGAACAGAACAGGGAACCATCAAGTGATCCATCCCCTGTCACCCATTCCCAGCTTCTGACAAACAGAGGCGAGGGACACCTTCTCTGCCCATCCTGGCTAATAGCCATTGATGGACCTATCCTCCATGAACTGATCTAGTTCTTTTTAAAACCCTGTTATAGTCTTGGGTGAGGAGTTCCACATCTGTGAACCTGCCTCAGAGTTTTTAGAAGCCAGCACCAAACAACCAACAACAAGAAACCGCTGAGGGATTCTGTGAGCTGAAGGCTGGAAATCTGGTGGATCTTTCCTGATACTGTTTGTGCTGGCCCATCATCCCAATTCCTTCTACACACCCCACTCTGGCATGCCCCCAACCACCTCCTTCCCCTTGGACAAGTGAATGAAGAGGTGAGGAAGGAACGGGAAGCTGTTTTAGTCCCACTCATGCTTTCTTGCATGAGTTTGTGTCAGGCTTTCTTAAATGCCAAGTGCAAAGATGAAACAAGTGATGAGCTCTGCAGGGAGAACAAAAGGGTTATTCACTGGGGACAAGTGAATCTCAGAATCACTGGGCCAGATACTTAGCTGGTGCTAACTGGGGTCACTCCACTGAAGTCAATATTGCTACGCTGATTTACACCAACTGCAGCTCAGCCAGATTATTTGTATTTCTCTAGCCCCTAAGAGCCTCGACTGTGGTTGGACTCAATTGTAATAGGCCCCCTGGAGACCGTGATTTGGTCTGTCTTTGTACAGTGCCTAGCACAATGGGGTGTGGCCTCCAGAAAGTACTCTGGTAGAAACAAATATCTGGAGTGTCCACACTGGAGCGTTGGCCCTGGGAATGGGGGACAGGGGATGGATCACTTGATGATTCCCTCTTCTGTTCACTCCCCCTGGGGCACCTGGCATTGGCCACTGTCAGAGGCCAGGATACTGGTCTAGATGGACCTTTGGGCTGACCCAGGATGGCCCTTCTTATGCTTTAACTATGGCAATGTGGCTAAAGCGGTACCGGCTCCATATGTAGTCAAGCCCTGAAGGTGCCTCATGTTGGTATTGCTTATTCCCCTTTCTGTATCTCCTGTTTCTGTCTGGGATGTGGGGAAAGCTACACAGACACACACAGCCTCTATACCGGCATGAACTGGATTCGCTCTAGAGCTTTTACCGGTATAACTATTTTGATTTTAAAAGTAATCATACCCCTAAGCAAAAGCGCGATATCAGTAAAATGTTCCAGTGACCACTGGGCCTCCCCTACCATAGATCCAGTCTTGACCCTACTTACCTCCTGCCTAAAAGGCTCACTGATTTCCAGACATGAACTCCAGGTGGGAGGTGGAGCAGATGGGGGAGACATCTGCCGAGCTGAGGAGAAAACCAGGTGGCAGAGTGGGCAGAAGCAGGTGTGCATGTGCCCAAGAATCTGGGAGGAATCTGCCGGGGGGCAGTTTGGGAGTTGACAGCTGAGGGTGTGTCACGACTCCTACAGGTAGGAAGTAAGGAGAGGTCAGCAGCTGGAGAGCTGGGCTGAGGCATTTGGGGGAGAGTTGGTTACAGGAAAAGGCCTCTGGGATTGTGAGGAGGGGGGAGATCAGCAGATGTGGGGAGAATCAGGCTGCAGGGAAGGGCGCTGAGTTCGTCTTCAGTGCAACAATTTGCTTGGACAAGTTGAGGATTTTGATGGGCTCGTGATTGGAGAGGACTTGAACTGAGCTGGGAAATGATTATTACCACGTTCTAGGTCTGACCAGCAACATCGATGCTAGCAGTAAGAAGGGTCAATCGAATCCCGCGACAAACAAAGTTCTGCAAAACTCTCAGAGCCAGATCCTGAATGGGTGTAAATCAGCATATCTCTGCTGAAGTTAGGGGAGGGATCCCATTTACACCTACTCACACTATCTGGGGGGTGGGTGGGTTGTAAACCTTGTTCCAGGTTTACAAACCTGTCTAAGTTTTCCCATGGGCACTCAGGCAATAAGGACAGGTGCTGTGCTACATGGACAGACAGACAAGACAGATGAGAGACACTCATCACCCCAAAAAGCTGGCTGGCACAAAAGGGTACCCGATATTCAGCATAGCGCTGGGCAGATTAACAAAATTCGGTTTCATGGAGGGCTCTGAGATAGCTATGGGTTTTTTTCTGGAGAGTTCAAAGTTCTCTGCAAAAAGAATATTCCAAAATTGTGTGTCTGTTTTTGTTTAGGTCAATCAAAGTGTTTCATTTGGATGAAATCTGAACATTTTTCTTTTGTTCTGGACTTTTAAAAATATTTTATAATGCAGAATTTAAAAAAATGAAACATTTTGTTCCAAAAAACGGGTCATTTCAACTCTGTCAGAACTTATTTCCCTTTGTTTCTCTGACACAGAATCCTGGGGAACCACATGATTTTGCATTCTCAAATGGAAAATGGTTCTGTTGAAGTTCTCCCCAGCCAAAAGCACTCTGTTAAATTCAGTGTCTATATCCTGAGCCAAAAACATTACACCAAGGAAGAATTCAGCCCTCATCAGTTGTTTTTCATTATATATTTCCCGCCTCCTCCTTTCTGGTCCTTCTCTCTCTGGATCATCACCTGTCTCTATACATTTGTGTTTCTCTCGGCCCATCTCCTTAATCTTCCACCCAGGTTTATTTCCTTCTTCCCCTCCCCCTGAGCAGGATACCAGCCCTATATCCTCTGAGCTGGGGTGCGCTTTCCCAGTGAACGGGCCTGGCCGCGGTTATGAGGGATTCCCTTCTGGGTGCAATGCATGAAAAATCACAGACTGTCCTCCCCTCCGGCTTCTCACCTTCAACAGCCCCCTTGAAAAGGACGTCGGTCGGTCAGTGAGCTCATCCACAGCCATTTTCCTTTCACGCTGATTGAAATGTTACTCCTCCAACTCCCCCTGAGCACAACTGGCCTCTCCGGGGCGGGCGTCTTGACAATGCATCTGCACCTCCTGGAGGAAATGCAGACTGCCCCTTCAGCTCGCGTTACGGACCGTAAAGCAATTGGAGGTAAGAGGGTCTCCGTTTCCATACCTAGGCCTCTGCTCATTAGCTACAGTGGAATAAATTCCTTTTATCCGCACACTCATGTTCAACGATAATAACGTCGTTTTGTGTGCACCTCACTTTACTGTTCCCAAGCTCGAGTAATTGCCGATCGTGGTTGAGTTAATACATATTTACAGCCATGTAGAGCTAGTGAAGGACTCCTGTAGTTTTATTTGGGCCATTTTATTTAACCAGCTATAAAGTCATTAACAAGTTGTTCAGTGATAGCTGTTCCCAGCGTTTATCTTGTCCCCAGTCTTGGGAGGAATTTAGGGCAGGCAGATGGCTCGGCACTGGAGACTCCCAAAATGGAAGGGCTGGCCCCGGCCACACTGAGCACTCGCTTGCCTTTCACGCTATTTTTTTTTAATTCAAAGAAGAGGCAGATTTCTCTGGTGAAAGGGCCCAGAATTTAGCAGGAGTTCGGCCTCACTCCGTGGCCACGCTCCAAGGAACACATTGCTCTGATGAAAGCCCAAAGAAGCCCCCCCACACGCACGTGGTGGGAGTGGTACTTTCAAAAGCACGGCCGGCGGATTAAGGCTGGCTACCTCCGGATTCAATGCTCGGCGGTGGCCAAACATCAGGCTAACCCCTCGAGAGCTGAGGCAAGCCAGGCTCAGTCCCAGCTGCAGGACGGGAGGGAGGTTGATTGCGGGAAGGAGAGCAGTTCCGGGCAGCTGTGAGCCAAACAACATCTAGACCAGAACAAAGAGGAGGGACCCCAAGGCAGACTGGCCTTAGGCCTCGTCTCAGCTCCGGAGAGAATCCATCATGGTGTTGCCGCATGCTCGTCTGACACAGCTACGGAAAACACAGTTCAGCACAGTCCACCGTTCCCAGCCAAACTGTGTCTCAGCTGCATTGGGCCGTCCACACTTACTGCCAGCCAGCAGTCCATGTGGCAATGCATTGTGGGATAGCCAGGGGAGCTCTCAGCCCCAGAGTGAATTCCGGCAGGAAGTGCTCTTCACACTAGGGGGAAACGTTGAAAGGAAAAAACAGCTTTGGAAAGATTTCAGGGTCTCCAATCTGACCTAAAAATCAACCCTTCCTACACCTTGTTGCCTTGATCCCATTGCCTAAACCTCTGAGTGAGATGGGCCAGAATCAGAGCCGGGCAGATCATTTGTTACAAACGTTATTTGATGGATTTTGCCTTGTTTTCCTGCCAGCCCAACTCAGTTTAATTTCTGTGGATGATTCTTGGGCCCTAGCTGTGTAAAATGCAAGCTGTTTTGATTGGATGCGAAGCTCCCATGGCATGGGAGTGTAGTGCTGAGAATCAGGTTGGCAGAACAAATTCTGGCAGTCAGGAATCCCTGGGAATATTCTGCAACGTTCACTTTGATTTGTCTGTTATGGTGAATGCTCCCGACGGCAAACCCCCACTTACTAGACTTGGGGCTCTTTGGATTCCGCGATTATGCTTTTCCCAGGTGTCCCAAATCACTGTGCAAAGTGTGTGTGTGCTGAGAGATTAGTAGGTGTAATCTGGGGGTGAATCTCCTCTTCAAACAGGGGGCTAATTAACTCCCAGTTTAGATGCAGAATCATGATGAGCGGTTGGCTGCAGGAATGTTCTTCCCATTCCCTGGCAGTGAATTCTCAGAGAGAACTCCACTCCATTCTTCGGCTGCTGGCTCCAGCTTAGCGTTTGTTCAACCTAGGTCTCCTCTGCATTCATCTGAAAGAGCCATTCAGACAAAAGCTCAACATCTGAGTCTATTTGCCAAGTGTGCAGCTGGGTCAATTTGCAAAGACAAAGGAAAGCTCCTCTGTCAACAGGTCTTAGCGCTCAGGTAGCGTCAGCGAATAGAGGGCAACAAGTCAAAGTACTTTCACAAACTATCAAACCGCACTTAAATCCCATCCAGCAGAAGAGGCTGGAGCAGCAGGAGGGATAAAGAGAAGCTCAGAGGAGAAGCAGCAGGATATGTAAGCCCACCAATTAGTGCTATTAAAAAAGATAATTAGATCTGCTCCATGGAAACGGAGGGAGGAGGTGAGGAGGAGGCAAAATGCATTTTCCATTTAGTTTTATTTTAATGACTCTAAGAAGTGTCAGGAGATGCCAAAAATGCATTATTGAAAATATTAGTAGCACTCTTGGAGTATGTGAGTTCAGGGCAGTTCCAGTGGGAGGTCGGGAAGGCAGCTCTTTATTACACAGGAGACTGTGTTTTTCTGCTCTCTATCCTCAGCCAAATGATACGTTACAAGTAAAATAAATTGGAAGAGGTCAGATTGGGACAGGGGAATTCCACCTCCTGAACACCACCCTTCCCCACCCCCAGAAAGCTTTTATGTCCCGCAATTATTAACTTTATGGGACAGGCTTGTAGAATTTAATAGAAACATAAGAAGCTTTATAGATGCATCCTATTGAATTGCATAGAGTGTGATGTTCTTTGTGAGGAGTCTGTAGGATTGGCCAATCAAGCCTGTAGACACGATAGAATTCGACAGGGTTTTCACAAGAGATCCAAGGGTAGGAGGAGCCATCAGGGCCGGCGACAGAAATTTTGGGGCCCCGTACGCTGATCGTTTGTGCCCCCCCCCCAGCCTATTATCCTTCCCCCCCTGCCTGACCTGGCCCACCCAACCTAATCTCCTCCCCCAGCCTAACCTCCTCCCCTCCCCACCCATCCCTGCCTGGCCCACCCTGCTGTTGGGGGTGATCTTCCTTTACCCCCGCCCAGCCTCCCCCCATCTAACCGCCTTCCCTCCCCCACCCCTGCCTGGTCCAGCCCATCCCACCAAACCTAACCTCCTCCCCCCTCCCCCTCCCAACCCAGCCTCCTGCCCCCATTCCTGATCCGCCAAACTCAGCCTCCCCCCCACCAAACCTCCTTCCCTCCCGCACCCACGCCTCGCCCACCCCATCCAGCCTAGTCTCCTGCCCCCCTCCCCGCCCGCCCAGCCTGGCCTCCCCGCCGGCTACCAGACATACCAGGGGTGGGGGTGCGACTGGTTCCAGCATGGAGCTGCCTATCCACGAGTCTCTCCAGCTCCTGCCGCGCCCCACGCGCTCCCCGGCGGCCAGCCTGGAGGTGTCTTGCCCGTGCCAGCGGCGGCCGCAGCGTCGCTCCCGGCTCCGGTGGGCTCGGCGCTCCACGGCTGCCCCACCTCCCCCCACTGGGCTGCCATTGGCTCCCGGCCCCAGGTCTCCCCAGCCCCGCTTGCTGGCACCCGCCCCCATGGAGCGGCGCTCGCTCTACGATCGCTCCTCTGACAGGCCCGGCGACAAGGGGGGACGACTACGGGTACAGCTGTGTACCGGGCCCCAGACTTAAGGTGGCCCCCCTTAAGTCCAGGGCCCGGTACAGCTGTACCCATAGTACCCCTGTCACCGGCCCTGGGAGCCATTTCCTTAGAGACAACCATTGTCTAAACTAAAGGAACAAGCACAGGGGTAGGAAAGCAGAGCTTCTCAATCCTCCTCCCACCTCTCTCATTGACCTTACAAACGCCGTGCATTTTATAACGGTTATGCAGCTAGGGACGAAGAGCCCCAGTCGAGCCAAAGGAAGTTTTGCCATTCCCTTCAGTGGGAACTGGGCCGGACCCTTAGGACTCGCATTACCCCTATGAAGTAGGTAAATATAAGTGTAAGCAGTGTCGGGATGGGTGACATCCGGTGGTGAGTTGCAGGAATTGCAGTGACTTTTGGAAAATAACACCTTATTTGCTTAGACACACCCACCGCACCTAGCCTGCACTCTAACAGCCCAGATGGTCACTTTGGCTACTGTGGGACCCCCAGTTTCTGTAGTATTGGGGCAAGAATGATAAGGTGTTGATTGACCTGTTTATGTGAATGAGGGGTTGGGACATGTATTTGGCCTTTGGCGTGCTGCAGTCCTCACCATGGGCCGTTGGTCAGAGGCCGACTGCCCCGCCTCTCCAGTCGTGCTGGTCGCTCCGCTAGCCGCCCTGCTAGCCGACACAGGAACTGCTCTGTCAGCGGCTCGACTCTGCTCTGCCAGCTGTCTCAGGAACTGCTCCGCTAGCCGACAGGAACTGCTCTGCCAGCCGTCTCAGGGACTGGTCCGCTAGCCGATACAGGAACTGCTCTGCCAGCTGTCTCAGGGACTGATCCACTAGCCGGCACAGGAACTGCTCTGCCAGCTGTCTCAGGGACTGGTCCACTAGCCGGTACAGGAACTGCTCTGCTTAGGGCCCCCCACTTAAGATAAAGCTCAGTGATTTTTTCAGCTCTTGAGTGATTTCAGCTCATAGTGGGGGGGGCCTTAGTACAGAGGCACCACCAGACCCAAAGCAACTTCAGCTCAGTGGGCTGAAGTTAGACTCTTAATAGAAGCAAAAGTCAGCTCTAACATTCCACAGGGGAGAGAGGCCAGGTACAATAGGCCTGTAAGGCCCTCAGACAAGGCCCTCACCACAATGGTATAGAAGCCTGTCCATAGCCTCTCTCAATTCAGTGGGTTTTGGAACCCCTGACCCTTGTCTAGTGAGCACTACCCAGCTGATGGCGAGTCCCTCCAGCATGCCAAAGGCCAAATACATGTCCCAACCCCTCATTCACATAAACAGGTCAATCAACACCTTATCATTCTTGCCCCAATACTACAGAAACTGAGGGTCCCACAGTAGCCAAAGTGACCATCTGGGCTGTTAGAGTGCAGGCTAGGTGCGGTGGGTGTGTCTAAGCAAATAAGGTGTTATTTTCCAAAAGTCACTGCAATTCCTGCAACTCACCACCGGATGTCACCCATCCCGACACTGCTTACATCAGGAAGGACTATGACATGATAGATGCCAGGAGCAATTCCAGAACCTTTATCATCTCAATAAGAATTGGCAAGATAACGGTAGTTAATGTGTGTAAACCACAGAATACAAACTGACCTCCTCCTCCATTACCCAGGTCATATCACCTGGCTACGTATGTCAGCGATTCCCACAGCCACCACACGCTATGGGGCTATCATAAGGTTCTTATGGATGGGACAAGTTTATTAAGCACAAAGTGCTAGGAGAGCTCTGACAAATAGTCAGTTCTCTCCCCACGTCCTTCGCCCAGCACTGTCTTTCACTGTCGAGGGGGTAAGCAAGGCCCTCTCACTCAGGAAAGCAAGGAAAGCCATAGGGCCCAATGGCGTCTTACCGGAATTTCTGAAAAGCTTTGGAGCCAAGGGATGGAAAGGGATGAGGCAAAAGCACATGTGAACTTCTGTGGTCAGAAGATAAGACATGATTCTAGCCCAAAATATTTTGGTTTGACATTCGACTGAAGCCTCACATACCACCGGCACCTGAAAAATATCCACAACAAAATAAAACGTATGTCCATCTCATCCAGAAACTGACAGGAAAGACCTGCGGGGCAAAAACTCTGTAGACTTTCTCACTGGACCGTGTCTCCTCCACAGCAGAATACTGCTCTGTGTCTGGACACACAGTTCCCACACACGGCTTGACAACTGTTAACACCACCATGCAGATCATTACCGGCACAGTAAAATCCATGCCACAAATGTGGTTTCCCATACTGGTGTGTACATCCATGTACCCCAATCCACCATGACATGAGACTCCTTTGGAAGCTCCATTGTATTCGACAGAACAAGGATCTTCCAGTACAGGAAGACCTAAATAATATATCGAGATTCTGACTCAAATCTAGAAAACCTTGTCGGCTTGCAGTGTGAGCCCAAACACTCAGGACTCTTCCCCAGAGATCAATGGTGAACAAGATGGAAGGACACCAACATTCCAAAGACACACTTCATCAAAGACTCAACCAAATAACCCAGAGGTTTTCATTCCCACAGAAAACATGGTCTGCTTTGATTCACATCTACACGTCACGTGGCAGGTGTGCCTGCCTTCTCCAGAAAAGGGGCCTGACACACAGTCCTGTTGGTAACTGCAGACATGGACTTCGAATTATGGAACACCTCATTGATCAATGTCCCAACCCATCATAATCCAATGGTATCTGCCATCCACGGCACGTCATCTGAAGCAATTAACTGGATTGCCCATCTAGACCTGAATATCTAACATGGCTATTTCTAATACAAAAAAGGAAGAATAAAAACCCCCTATCTTCTGTTTCTACAGGAGGAAACTGAGTTTCAGTCAAGCTAGGACTAATGTTTTCAAAATAATTAGAATCAGTGTTTTCTGACTCCTGATTTGGATTGATGCAGAGTTATCTATATAATTCTATATGCTGGTTTATGAATTCCATAGACGGGATCTCATTCTCTCTTAAATTCTATAGGTATTCAAAGTCATTGCTATAGAACCCTCTTTGTTTCATACTTTTTAAATTCTATGGGTCTTTTCCACAAGGGAATTTAACAAGGTCTTGGACTTGTAGAATTATTTATAAAGTTTTCTGTGTGCTTAATAATGCCACCAACATTGGAAATTAGCATAAAAATGGAACATCTGAATCTGCAGGACCCTCAGTCTTCAAAGCTTTGGGCTGAGAAAAGAAAATAAAGGAAAATTTGAATGTGTGAAACCATTGCAGCTTCAAGCATTTCTAAATTTCTGAATCACTTTCCTTGAAACTTGGCTTGTGACTTAGATATCAAGTGATCTCCAGAACAAGCTATGTTTGAGCAAAACCTATGCTATCGGCAAAACAGACTGGGTTTGAGCATTGTAAAGTTATGCATAAGGAAAATTCCTGCCAGGAACAAATGGGTAGGGTTTTTTGTGTGTTTAAGTTTTTACAAAAGAAAACACACAGAGAACTCAGAAACAGTTAAAAATATTTTGATGAAATTGTACAAAAAATTGCCTCTGGGCAGAGACCAGAAAAGGTCAAATTTGGATGAAATTTGGATATTTTGTGTTAGATAAGCATTCACAAATTTGAAATAACAAAAATCACTATTCTAGCTATCAGGCATGTCTATTAAAGACAAACAATTCAAATATATTCTAAATTTAGAGAGATAGAGCAAAGATTTGGGGAAGGTGAAATACAAACAAGGGAAAACAAGTGACATTAACATTTTTAAAATTTCATTATATTTGAGCCAAAATAAAATTCTGCCTAGCCACTTTCTTCTTTCTGATATGTACTGTCAGGACACAGGTATGTAAATATATGAGGTACTTACCAAATGCCATATTTTTTCTTTTAAAGTTAATCATATTTATTTTTATAAATGTCTAGCAATATCGCACCCTAACACCAGTATATACAATCATACCTTACATATGTATTTTATACATAAGGTACATTTTTATTTTCAGATAATAAATCACAGGTATAAATCTTATTAATCATTTAAACAGCCCCTTATAATACTGCTGGAAAGATTTTCCAACTCAAACACCTTTTAAGCTGCAGTGACATCATGTCTGTCGGGACATTGTTATATAATGAAGATTGTGAGATATTTTCCCCCTATAAAGTCATTGCAATAAAGTTTGTCGTTCCAGTCATTAAATTCAAGTTTTCTCCTCTTACCTTTTCCCCACTCTGGAGCTATCCATCATCAGGTTGAAAAAACCCACTCTTGCCAAGGTGAAATAGTTCAGGTCCAATCATGAAGTCTCCACTCTGGCAAAATGCCCATCAATTTCAGCTGGAGTTCCGTACAAGTCCTTTCTAAGTAATTTTTTTAGGAGTCTTGATCTCACCTAAGCTGTGAGGACTAGCAGGGAGAGCAGGAGGGAGAAGTAGTTCCAAGCTGCATCTAGGATCTCAAACCTGAAAAAGAAAAAGGTTCCATCTCATGGAAGTGAACGTCTTACCAGGAGCCACACGGATAGTCTTTATGCACACAACACCCCCCACCAACACCATACCTCCAAGGAAGATAATGCAGAGAAAGCTTCGCTCTTTCAGAGCAATAGATTCAATGGACGTTTTGCCTGCATGAGAATGGCAGGGCTTGGTCAGGATTGGGAGCCCTACTAGGAGCCGTGGTTTATGTGCAAGTTACAAGTGGACAGCAGATGTTACAGGTTGGACAGTGGAACCCTCTGGCCTACAGAAACAAAGATCAAAAAACTGAAGGCATTCGGAAAGCACCCATTTCATTCCGAGAGCTTGGAGCAGAGCTTCTCCAAACTAGCTGTGCCCTGTGCTGAGAGATTCTGGGTATCCTTGCACTGTATGCGTGGCATTCAGCATCAGTAGTCCCATCTCCTACAGACTACACTTCTGAGCAGGGCACAGCAGCCAGAGAAATAACTCTTGGAAACTGGAAGTGGAACCACTAACACGGCTCAAAAAAGAACTAGATAAGTTCATGGAGGATAGATCCATCAATAGCTATTGGCCAGGATGGGCAGGAAGATGTCCATAACCTCTGCTTGCCAGAAGCTGGGAATGGGCGACAGGGGATGGATCACTGGATGATTTCCTGTTCTGTTCCCTCTGGGGCACCTGGCACTGGCCACTGTCAGAAGACAGGATACAGGGCTAGACCGTCCTTTGGTCTGACCCAGTCTGGCCGTTCTTATGTGTCATGTATGAAAAGGCAGATGCTCTCTGCGCTGCTGTATCTTTCCGACAAGCCTGAATAGTGATCAAAATTATTTCCTCCATCTCTGCATGAGCCAGGTTCTGCCCTCCATGATACCACTGCAAATGCAGAATACCCCCACGGACTCCTATGGGGTTGTCCAGCTTCACGCTCGGGAGAGCAGAATTTCAAGCAATGTATGCTTTCCAATCAGCTGAGGAGTAGCTGAGCCAGTTCCCAGGGCAATAGATCCATCTCCATGTGACGAAGACACGGTGATAATGAAAATAATAAGCAAACAACAAGAGCCTAATTCCAAAAGTTGCTTGTCAAGTGCAAGTGGAGCAGCTGCTGCTGCTGGGACATCCAACGTCTCGTATGTTCCTGTAGGTGTTTGTAAACCTGAGGAGGAAATGGCAGGTGTCCTCCTACCAAGGGGGGCTGAATTCATCTCAGCTAATTTTAGCAGTTGCTCTCCCAATCTACAAGTATCACAGCAGCTTTGTCTGGACTGAGCCGTAGCCAGCTAGGCCCCAGCCAAGCCCCAGTTTAATTCAGACACAAGGTAAATTGCTCAACTGGACCAGCTGGTTCATGGAGCTGGGTGTCTTCAGTGAACTCATCATGGCATCACAGTGAAAGACATGGCATCATGGCATCACCGAGAAAGGAAAGATCCTTCCAGCTCCGAGAGAGCCCTCGGGCTGGACATTTCCCCTGGGATCTCTCCACTGAAAAGGAGCAAAGCTACCGCAAGGTGAGCCCAACCTGCTAGGGACAGCCAATCCAGTTTGTCCAGATCATTTTCACTTTTAATCCTCTCCTCCAAAGCACTTGCAACCCCTCCCAGCCCAGTTCTCCTCAGACTTTATAAGTGTGCTCTCTATGCCGTTATCTAAATCACTGGTGAAGATATGAAACGTAGGGTTAGCACCATACATGGACATGAACTCTGGAACTTTGGGAGAAGGTTACATCTGGGTCCAAGTTCCATAGCTGATCCTTGTCTCTGCAACAGGCTGACCCAAAACCTAAGCTCTGAACATCCCTGAACTTCCCTGGTGTTTGGGGCTCAGAACCAGATGTTGTGGGTTGGGCCCACAGGTTCCTGCATAAGCCAAATGTGCAGCCGTATTTCAGAGTTGGCCAAGCTTGGCATCCGTTCAGGGGCGGATTAATTGCTCCTGGGGCCCTAAGCACAGCCAAGCAATGGGCCCCCCTTTCAACTCTCACCCCCATTCACAACCCAGCTTTTACTCTCAAAGTGACAAAGCTGCTACCCAAACACAGTTCAGTTGAGAGGGACAAGAACAAGGCTCACAATAATTTAACTTTAATATGAGTTAAAAACTTGATACGGGTATGTGAACATTATAACTTACAGGTGATTGCTTTTTTCAGAGAATTAGTTCTCTTTATTGCTTGAATTTATATTTATTATGTGTACATAATTAGTGTCTATTAATTTTATTTATAATTATTTATAACTATTATTTTTTAGTTCTCGTTTCTTAAAAATAATGTATTATTTTAAATAAATTATTTTTTCCAATTTTAATTAACATTGCAAATGATAGTATTTTGAAATACATAGCTTTTAATATAGGGCGATTGGGTAATATTAATAATAATAACATAATTGTATTATATTAAGCATAATGCTATGGGACAATATAGGATCAATATTGAAAAATATTCATTAGGTATATTAATAGGCCTATAATATTTTTTTATTTATATAAATATTAATCCTCTTGACACAAAGAACCTAGTATTCAAATTGTTTTTAAACCAAAAAAAATATATGTTAATGTTTTTTTATGGTTTTTCTATATTTATAAAATTTCTAAATTACTAAACGGAAACAAAATAATTATTGTATTAGATGAATAATATAGAGAATTTTCTTCTGCTATTTAATCATAACAAAATGTTCAATTATGATATCAAATGATAATTTTCGAAGTTTGGCGTTCTCAATAGATAATATGTCAACGGGAGAAAATTTGTCTTTGTGCATCGTTATATACGATATTTATTTTTAACCTGCTGAATGATCTCTTACCTCAGTCACCTGAGCAATTTGTAATCATGAGGCTTAGAAATAATTATGCGAAATACAGCTTCAACATTAGGAAATACAGACTATGTTGTCTTCAATTATTATGTTATAAATGTCTTGGTAACTGTGACATGTTTTTTCAGGATAATTTATCATTATTTAAAGATGAAAGTGCTCGATTCCGCAAGAAAAGCGTCATCTACAATTCGACGTCTTCAGGACATCATGGACCAATCGTTTTTATTTCATAGCTAGTTTGCTACTTGCAAGATAAAACACTAGTCCATTAATGTTGCACAGCCTGCAGCACTGTCACTTATTCCAAAAAACAGTTTATTTGAAAATTAAAAAATAAACTGCTCAGCACAACATTGTCTTACATGAAATAACTAATGTAGAATTAATAAGAAAAATCTATCACCTCTCTCTTTTTAATGCAAGATAAAAACTTGTCCAACAAAGCTGCAAACCGCTGCCACTTATTCAAGCAAATATTGTGCCTATGTACTGTGATCAATGACGTCGCTCTAGATTACATGTGTTGTCGCAAGGAACGGCGGCGAAGCAAAAAAAGTGAAATAAATATACGCAACAATGGAGGAAATGTGTTTTATTCGCATTGTCGGATTTTAAAATTATTGTTTGGATACCGCGAGGCTTTTATCAATGCGAGGGAAGTCTGGGGAAAAAAGTGTAATCGACGCAACATTGGGGGATTTTTTTTAAATCGCAATGTCGCATTTAAATAAAAAATTGATGAGCTTTATCTAGCCAGGCACAAGGGGCCCTGAGGCCCTGGACTCGGGCCCAAGACTTTAAGTGAGACATTTTTAAATTTAAGGCCGTGAAAACTTGTAATTTTGTGACCATTTTTTGTTGTTGCTTGGGGCCCCTTTTCCCCTAAGCACATGCTTTTATTGCTTATAGGTTAATCCACCAGTGCATCCGTTCCACAGTCACTTCGGGGTGAGAGGCAGCAAGTTCTCTCACCCACTTTGGGGTGAGACGCAAAGTTCTCTCCCCATGGCGAACTGTTAACTTTGCTGAAAAGTGAACGTCACAAGCTTGCTGGGTTTGTCCTTAGACTGGGCAGGAGGGGGCCAGGGTAGGGGAATGGAAATGGTTTGAATTTTTGACTTGGCAATTGTCCTTCCGAATGAACACACAAAACGTCTGTGGCAGGCCCTAGCTTAGCCCAGCTGCGGAGTCCCTCAATGGCTTTGTTTCTCAAAGATCCCCTCCCTGACATGAAGCCAATTACCAGAGAGACAAACGCACCTGCCTGAGTCTAATTACAACCCCATCTAAGGCTCACTTAGAGATTAGGACCCCACAGGGGCACCACTCTCTTCTCCCCAGGCCAATTCTAATGATGGGATTATCCCAGCAGGCACTGTTTGGGGACTTTATCACCTCTTGTTTAGTCTCAAAGGATTTCTGGGTTTCTTCTTCCCCTGATTTTCTTACCCTCACTAAAACTGATGCACTTTCCAACCCACAGAGAAAAGAACCCAGTACTTACCGCAAACTGACAATTAAGCTATTAAACTAACTTGGTTGATGAGTTCAGTTTTCTCCCTAATACATTTCTAACGACTTCATCCAATAAATCCAAAGTGCCAGCGATCGAGGGAGAATGCTTGTCACCATAATGTAAAGACAAGTGTGATTTATGTTTCTGGAGAGGACACAGACAGCCTTGGGTGATTTATTAGTATCAGTCACTATATCACCTTCTCTTTAATTATTTGCTCTACAGGGAGCCTCAGAGATGCTGGTAAAGGTGGCTGGTTATCAAATCCAGATACTATTTGGCTTGGAATGATTCCCCCTCTCCCTCCACCCCCCCCCCCCCATTCACAGCTTCAGTGTTCATGAAGGAAGCTCCAGTTTGACTTGCTTATGTTGCACCTGCTTCACCAAGTGACATGGAGTGAGTGCGCAGACTCGACGCCAGGGACGCGGAGTGAGTGCGCAGACTCGATGCCAGGGACGCGGAGTGAGTGCGCAGACTCGATGCCAGGGAAGTTCTGACAAGGTGAAATCCAAAAATCTGGATGCTTTTATACAGCATGCGTCACCATGGTTACCAAGCACTTAAAGCCAAATCTCTGCAACGCCTCAGGCTCTTGTCCATCGCCGATACGACGCTTTCCAGTGGGAACAGACAGCAAGAATTACTGGGGATCACAGCACAACCTTTCTATCAAAGTTTGCCCAGGGCTGTCAGCGCACACACACAAGTTTGGCAGCCAGCTTGCCAGCATCTGTAGGGCCAGGCATGAAGGCCGTTTCTCCCATGTCTGCCTCAAGGGGGCAGCACATCTGTGTGTCGGCCATGAGCTGATGAGGAAGATGGAGTATGGGAATACGTGTCATCGTTTGTACAATACAACACAAAACAACACAATAACCAGTGAAGAAAATGGGGGAGGAAGGGAAATGCCAATAGCTAAGAAATGGACAATGAATGTGATCCTTCCCGGGAGGGGGGGAAGGGAAGGGAAGAGTGGGGAACAGAAAGGCAAAAATGAGAAACCCGAGTCAGTCCATCCCAAGGGTAAGCATGCCCCACACATCCCCCTTGGAGAATGATTCAGGCTGGGGGTTTCAAAGGAGCCTGTGGGAATTAGCCACTCAGATCCCCAGATCAAAGCACTCCTGAATTTCTAGGAAAGGTCACATCCAAAGGTTGCTTTTGGACCCCCTGGGTCTATAAGGGCCAGGGGCAAAACCCCAGATATAAGACACCCGCTGGCTTTTACAGCTTGGACCCACTTCTAACTGAACACATATGTTACACGTCTGTCCAACACTTACTCACCAGGGGATGGGCAGACCAGTTTGCTCTCCGCCTTCGCTCCTCCGGTCGTGCTGTCCCCCCCCCCCTTTTTTTTGCTTGGGGTGGCAAAAAAGTTAGTGCCGGCCCTGATGTTCACGTGCTCTCATGATAATTCAGAACATCCTGCCAGCTTCATGAGAGAAGGGACCATAGCAATATTGCTGAAGTCCCTCAGTGGCTATTAGCCAGGATGGGCAGGGAGGGTGTCCCTGGCCTCTGTTTGCCAGAAGCTGGGAATTGGTGATGGGAATGGTCACTTGATAGTTCCCTGTTCTGTTGATTCCCTCTGGGGCACCTGGCATTGGCCACTGTCGGTAGACAGGATGCTGGGCCAGATGGACCTTTATATTGTTCGTATATTGTCAGATTTAAATCTCTTTTCTGCATCTCCAGTGATTTGAATCTCTGCTTTCTGGCAGAACAGTTTCTTCTTTCTGCAAACTCGTTTCAGCGAGTTCCACAGGCCCTGCCATTTCCTTAGTGATCTGTTCAGCAGTTCAAATCTATTTTCTTGATAATTCTGTATTTGTCTGAATAACTTCAATTAATTTGCTGACATCAAGGACAAGCACCAAGCGCTGGGTTTTTTTCTTACAATATTAATTTCAAACAGTAAGCTGTGCCAAACCACAAGTGAGATGATGAACCAAAATGGGGAGAGATCGTCTGCTAGTGATCCAGCTTCTGGATGCTATTATCTTTCATTGTTTCTCTCAAGCTCAACAGAGCTGACTGCACACTCTGTGTCTGAAACCGCCAGACTTCGACACTTTCCACTTTGCTCTCCTATCTTGTCTCCAAGTGAGGCTTTCATTTATGGACCTAGGACAAGCCATAACTAAACATGGCTAATTACATACACCCTCCTCCACCTTTTACAAAGGGCTGTTATCAGGTCAAATTAGGGCTACACTTTAGATTTTGTAAAATTAAACTTTTATAAAAACTTCTCTCAATAGAAAGTCCCAGCCCCCTGATTTTGGTGAAAACAGACTTTGTGGGGATTTAAACATTCTTCCTGCAGTGTTTGCAACTCATCTATCACAGGCTTGTGTGAGAGAAATTAACTAGTCTAGTCTCATTGCCTGATGGGAGAGTAAATAATCAGTATTTATTGGTAAAAAGAAATTAGACTTTTAGAAATATTTCCATTGTAATAATTCAAGGTGTTGTTAGTAAAGGCTCTTCCCTTTCTATTGGGATGTGACTTGTAACCTGGCAGTCTCTCTTTAATGCAGACTTGATATATTTATGATCGATTAATGTAGCAGCAATATACTTTTTTGAAGGGATAGGAGAGGGTACGGTGCTAATGCACTTTGATGAGACGGAAAAGCAGAGGGGATGAAATAATCGTTTAAATAATAATTAAAACGACCATTTTCCTTATGTAGAGAAAGAGGGAGAAAAAGACTCACAGGTGAGAGCCACTGGGCACCTGACTGGCGTAGAGCATCCTCCTGCTCCCCGGGAAGCACTGGGCATTCTGCAAGGCTCACGCCCTTCCTGCACGCTTGGAAAGCGTCAGATGCTGTGGTGACAAGCGCAGTGTAAGAACCCGAATAGAAAATCAGCATCATCCCATTGACCCTAGTGGCGCTGGGCTCCTGTACACCAGCTGAGAAACCCAGCCTCTGCAGAACAGCCACACGCGCATGAATGGGACCTGTGTGGCATTCCCTGACAGCTCTTTAACTGGATCCTGCAAACAAAACTCTCCTGTCCAGGCAGCTCTGCTCAGCATGTTACGTGTTAGAACCCCCGCCCCTCCAAAACTTGACTTGCCTGTTGAAATAATAATTTAAGAAAGGATTAGGGGGTGCTCCCAGCCATCTGCATGGCTTAACGTCCCAGCTTGTCGACAAAGGCAAGAGGGAAGCAAACGCACACTCAGCCCGAAGGACAAAACGACCCCAAGCCCGTGAGATAAAGTCAAAGGCCCTGGCAGCACTTGACAGGGGACTCGTCTGTTTGCCGACTTTTCCTAATGGGACACAATGAAGTTCAACCCAAATACGTCACTGCGACCACTTCTTCAGGGACATCTGAGCCTGGATAAACCAGAGGAGAGGGGAGCAAAAGCGACTTCCCGAGAACGCTGGGTATGCAGCAGACTGTTGCAGTGAGTCCCGTGCAAGGCAGGTTTCTAGAACAAAGCAGACCAGCCTGGCCGTAAATACGATACTGACCATAGGGATGATGGGCCGTCTTCTTCACCCCACCCGTTCCACTGAACCCCACAGAACTGGGACCGCTCCACGGAGGGGGTGTGCACTGGTGGGCAGGGAGCTAGAAGACAAATCGGTGCCCCACGAGGGCGGTGCTGACACCGAGACAGATTCTGGGAGGTTGGACAGGGCCCACGGAGCCATGTCCCCCGTGGAGGGGAAGCGTCTACTGCAGCCCCGATACTACAGCAGTGGCTACTCTGTGGTCTAGCAGGGCAGGCCCCGATCCCGCAGCTGGCCTGGGTTCAGGCCTTGCCCCCAAATGACTGGAAATTGGTGTCAGCTCCTCAGACTGAGGAACGTTTTGTTCAGCCTCATCACCACCCACAGGTGCAAGGACGTGGCCGTGGCTGCCGAGAGCAAAGGTCAGCCGCCATCTGAGAAGCTGGGGCTCTGGCCTGCAGGGGGCAGCACAGGCTGCAGCTAACCCCGGGCTCACCTGGTGTTTAAATAAAGATCATTTAGCTACTACAGGCAATCACCCTGTGCCGTCAAGGACAAGCACTGTCTTCCTTTCCTGCTGTAACCCCTGCCCATGTGAGCTACCACACCCCCTCCCTCTCCCGCTCAGCTGTGCACACAGGGTAACTGCCCCAGCTTTGCAGGCTGTCCCTCCATCACTGAAATGCTAAACTTGGCAGAATCTACCGATTTCTATGGAAATGTTCAATTTGGCGGAACAAAGTTGGCGTTATTAGTTACCCAGCTCTGCTGCGTGTGGTTGGGTTCCTTATAAATGCGTCCCTGTAGATAGCAAAATATCTCCAGATGAAACATAAAATTGGCAAATGGACAACCCCCCCCGACATGGACGTCATCCGCCATGATTTCACTCGTCAAGGGAAAGGCTGCTCCCTGCAGACACTTCTCCGGAAATCAAAGGATCACAATGGGTTTGGTTTGGAAGTATCTTGAAAAGGACAAGGTTTTACCACACCCCTTCTTGGCTTTACTGCAGTGTGCTGTGTGTAATGGTCCAGAGAAAATCAATTGGACACTGCATTTTAGAGATAAGGGTTAAGATTTTACTCTGAGTAACCTGGTGACCCCAATCAATCTCTGTCCCCCAAACCTTCTGAAGATTCGATTCTCCAGTCAGCAATTAAGCCCCAATGTCCAAGAATTGCAACAGATGTTCCAATCAAAACACCTTTATTAACTATTTATTTTCTGATGCATATCAAGGAACCATTGGCCAACATATTTAAGGAGGAATAATAGGTTACTGCTTAACTAACAAATCATTCCACTTAGCCTTAAAGGTATTTCTTTGAGGGACCCTTTCAAGTTGATAAAAAACAGATAAGTTATGAAGGTTCCCAAACCTCCCTTATGATTGATTTATGTTCTTTTTTTACAAAGCTTACAAACAGCTTGCACCTGCCCAAGTAAAGAATAGCACCTTCCTGTGCTTGATGGTCTATTAACCCACAACTCCAAGCGCAGCAGTGTGTGGGGAATGATAAGATAGGGGCATAAACTGAGACAAAGACACAAACCCACTCCTTGAGGGAGCCTGTATCACGAGAGTGTCTCTTTGAACAACTGCCACTAACTGGTGTCACAATCACTCAAACACCAACTGAAGGTTGTTGTTTTAAGAGTCCATTTAAGGTATTTTAGAAAGATCTTGAAATCTGGAAGGATACAAATGAGTAAAATGTCTCCTGAACAAAAATAATTCAGGGACTGAACTTTTGGTACTGAAGCCCACGCCTAATGATAAAATGCAGATCACTTACCCAGGGGGACTCCTTTCTACAGTCATCCTCATCCACGGGACACATTATACCTGCAGTGGAGGACGTGTAGCATCCACCGAAGTCAATGTGAGCCAAAGACACTGAATTAGGGCTGGTACATGGTCCAAAATATACAGTCAAGTATGAATAATGAGCCATTTTTACTTTTCTAGCTAATGCATCAAATTCAACTTTGGTCTCCCATTCTACAAACACCACACAGCAGAGAAACTGTACGCATGGAGTTACTCACCCGCACAAGTGTGTGTAGAACTGAGGCCTTCGCCATTTGCCAAGTGTGTCTGTATTATTTACATGCACACCAGAAACTACAGAGAGCTCATGAAGTATGTAACTAACGACCCTGTTATTTTAAATCCTGAACGACTGGCTGGAATGAGCAGACATCACCGAGTCAGATTTGTCCAGGGGATAAAGATTAGGGTGAGCGTGTCAAGGTGCTGAATGTCTTAACTTTGCTCCGTTGAAGTCAGGGGACGGTTATCACTGACAGCAACAGGAGCAGACTTAGACCAACGCTTCGCCTCTGAAAACCCAACCCTTAGGGCCCATGATTTACTCATTTCTTTACAAAATCCTCATGGGTGGCCTCTGGGCCCAAACTTACTGCCATGGAAGTCAATGTCAAAACTCCCATTGGATAAGGACTTGGCTGTACATGTGTAGACGTAAATGGCTAAGTGCTTTAGAGCCATTTCAGCCTCCACTATGGGAGTTGCCCATCTGAGTCAAGACTTCATAGATTTAACACCAAACCCCACCCCAAAACCACAAGTTGGAAAAAGGCTGGTGCTGCCCCTGGGTTCTGGGCTGTGGAATTTGTGGATGTTCAGGAAGGTCCTGTGATGGAAAGGACTGCAGAAGTAAAAGAACTACTATTAAAATTGACAGATCAGTGCCATCTCCAGGTGCATCTATAAAGCCAGCCATGTGGAAAAGCAGCAGGATTCACTGGACGGGAATTAGAATGGGAGTCAGGAGTCCTGGATTCTATTCCTGGCTATGCTGGGTGACCTCAGGCAAAGAACTTCCCATGTCTATGCCTCCCAGCTGGTGTCTGTCTCGTACATCCAGATTGCACACTCTGTGGGGCAGGAGCTCTCTCTTACTTAGACACGAGGGCCCTGATTTCATTTTGGGGCTCTAGGCTCTACTGTGATGCAGACAGACAGGAATAGAATGACTAGGCTAAAATCACATTAAATGAGCACAGATGGAGCTAGCCTGGCCCCCTTGTAGGGTTGACGAACCTCCGTCAGCTCTGCAATTGCTCTGACACGTAGTTCCCTTTAGCATCGGATTCTCCAAACTGGTTCTGTAACACCCAGTGGAGATGCCTTATGCCCGTGGACTACCTACTGCTTTTCCCGTCACTGAGCGGTGAGGAATTTCTCCTTTATTAAAGGACACATTCCTCCAGGCCTCATCGGGGACTGGGGCATTTGGGACATTGCTTTGCAGTGTGGACTCCCACAGTTTGTCCCTTAACAGGTAGGATGGAGGCTGGAATTCTGTGGACTTGTGCTGCGGGCGCAGTCCTGCTCTGAACTTGGTCAGCCTGAGCTTGGTCAATCAGAGCAGCAGCGGCACCCAAATGTTATGTTCTGGCCATTTCATAGCATTGCAGATGCCAGTGGAGACGAAGACGATTGTTCATGAACGACGATAATTCCTTTTCATTCACTAACTGATTGAGCCTCGTGAAACCCGCTGTGGTGTGAATCTCACAACCAATGCTGTGTGCACGCTTGGGGATGGGAGCGCGAGATAGTGCGACAGCAAGATGGTGAAAGAGAGAGTAAGTAAGTGACAAAACCCGAGAAAATAAAGCATGATCAGCATGGTTTCAAACTCCGCTCAGGGGACGTTGCTGGAATTATTCCGGATTCAGTCCTTTGGGCAATTGCTTTTCTTATGGAAAAAATACAGTAAGCCCTTCAGTTCCTGCCCCAGTGTGGGAGGAACGAGAGGGGTAGAGGCACTGGGTAAGTCTATCTGGTGTGAGATGTACAGACACACCTCCTGGCAAGTGGAAAGCATTCTGCCCTCTGTGCAGCTGGAAATAGGAGGTGCACGTGGAAGGGCTGAATAAGCATCTTCAGACTGTTCATCTTGAGAAGGAGCTTTTCATTCTGGCTGTTCTGAGGCCCAGAGGAAATACACTGATCAGCCTGAACCTTTGTTAGCCCTGAGACAGAGGATCCCAGCTCCGCTTATTTCCTCCAGACCTGCACGAACATGAGAGGCCTTGCAGTCCAGTGCTCTAGGATGTGACGGTGTCTTCTCAAGTCACGACCGTAACAACCGAGCTGGCCAGTCGGCATGTGAGAGGCAGAGGAAATGCTGTGGCAGGATCAATGATGTGTCACTTCCTTTAAAAATAACGAGGCGCTGGTCTTTTAAAACCAAATATTTCAATTTGGCCCCATCTAAGACAAATAAAACTCCCAGGGTCACTTTCCTCCCAGCTTAGCACATTCACTATGTATCTCGCTCCCATCTGGATGTGATTAAAAGCTTATTCCCGGGTCTGAAATGTTCTTTATGGAAGAAAAGTCTCCCCGTCGCAGGCGCAGCTCAGCCTGGGTCTATTACCCAGTCTGTGGCCATTTCTTCTCAGGCCATTCCCACACAACCACAGCTAGGGAAATATCTAGTTTATATAGATAAAAAATTCTCACAGCAAAATGACTGACCAAGTCTTATTATTTTATCAACCACAATTGGTTAATAACGTAGTAAAAGCCTCCTGACTGGTTAATAAAACATAGATTGGTTAATAATTAAATCACACTGTGTTTTAATAGCATGTGCTGCAAAGAGCCACAGGAGACACATCAAAGAGCCAGTCAGTCCGAGTATCATGGATTTTACCCACTGCACAGCACAGGCTGAGAACCTCGCCCCGTATTCCCCATCCAGGGCTATCCACCCACACCTTCTATCAACAGCAAGTGCAGGCAAATATTTGTAATATGCTTGAAAAATCCTCTAATCATATTGACATGCCATTCAGCTGGGTAACGGCTGCTTGGCTGACGCTCTGTGCTAAGGGGCTGACATGGGACTCAAACCTCATCACAACCCCCAGGCGCAGAATAAGTCCAAGATTTTCACTTGACCCTATAGGGACTTGATTGCTAGACACAAAGCCAAACAAAACCCAGCCCCCCACAGCTCTAGAAGTAACCTTCCAGGGCCTGATCCCAGGCCCATTGAAGTGAAGAGGAGCCTTTCAATGGGCTTCAATGGGCACTGGATCGGGCCCTGAGTGCTCTGATATCATCTCTGTCCCAGTTAAATGACACTCCAGTTCGACAGCAAGTGAGCAAGAGGTGGGTCCAGACAGGAATAGGTGCCGCTGGCGTGGGGAAAGCAGGAGCTAAACAAACCCAACCCCACCGACCAAAGGTGGAATGGAAAGGTTAACTCCACGGGGAAGCAGCTTTTTGTTGCGCATGGCTTGTGCCCACACCCATGCAATGAAATCACGTAGTTCTGTGGCATTGGAGTCTCCACCCAGGCATGAACGTCACCCGGGGGCTGCAGTACACTGGGGCCCTCTCAAAATCAGCTGGGTCTCTCACGAGTCCGTCACAGCAGTCGGGATATTTTCCCTCCCATCCATGATTCACGCAGGCCAAGTCCCCAGCGGATAAAGCAGGGTCAGATCCTGACGTCCTCTCCCTCAATGGGAGTTGTCACTGAGGAAACCCTGAGGAAGGCCTTGCAGCATGGGCCGACATAGACAGTAGCCATGTGGATTAGCCGTGGGCACAGCAGTCCCATTGGTGGCGCAGGGCAAGGCAGGAATACGCCCCCTCCTTTGGCCCAGGTCCATCCCCACCCTTCAGCCCAAGCTCCCCGTCCAGCAGGCTCCCCCCGCCCAGAAGCAATGAACAAAGGGCCTTTGGGCTGAAGGTGTTTTCCATCATAGTGAAAGCTGTGTCCAATCGCATTGTCGGAAGCAGCAGGTAGCTGTGAAAGGAAGGGTCACTCCTCTGACCAGCTCAAGACCCTATTGTGCAGCCTGTCCCTGCAGGTGAAAGGTCAGCCCCCAGCCAGGCCACTGACCCTTCACCTTTCTGTTCAGATTGTCACAAGGTAAATTAATCAGATTTATGGTGTCAAGCTTGGCACCATCGTGAGCCTTTCAGCCCTTTCTCCCTCCAAACGTCTTTCATAAGAGCAAGTTCTTTGTTTATCCTGCACTTACAATTTGACGTTATTTTTTAGGGGTGGGGAGATGGTCAAATGTGCCTGATAACCACATAGAACCCCCCTCTGGTAAATGCTCGCCCAGCAGGTGTGGGGTGTTTGTTGAGAACACAGCTCAGTGCATTAAAGCAGGTTTCAAACCTCCTCTGTCACTTAATGGATTTGTTTGTTGCATTCAATCAAATACATCCCAAGGCAGGACCAGTTGCTGAGGTTCATTTTAATGTTGAGATGCAATTTTCACACGGTGAGAATAACCATGAAACTAACACAACAGACCATTGAAAAAAGAGATTTCAGAAGAACAGACAAACCTTCCGAATCTGAACACAAGGCATAGTTCACGCCCCTTAAACATATCGACAGCACATGGGACTCTTTATACGGTTATTTCCCCTGGTCAATCAGTCTGAAATGTCGTTGGTGTGCTCAGCGTTACTTGATTTCTGAAGGGGACTGTAAAATGGCAGCTTCTGAAGCAGCATGGTGCTAACTTGCCGCGATCTCACAGCGTGAGAGAGCGGGGAGGCCGTGCAGAGGTTACAGGTACTTTTCATCCAGCCAGGCAGGAGAGCGCCAACTTCCTGCTGCTAAAAATTTGTCTGCAAATTTTTCTCATTGAAAAGAGTGACGGGGCCCGGGAGGTGTTGGTTGATACGATAACTTGATTAAGGCCAGTGGCCAATGACATGGAGTCGCAGAGCCAGCTCAATAGAATGTGTGTTCTCAGGAATTCCCCTCTCTTAGGGAGACCACAATGTGATTCCATGGTGACTTTCCAGGCTCAAGACAGTGGTTAGGCACAAGGATCGTCAGATTCTTCACAGTCTGTTACTACACACATGTATACAAACTCAAGATTGGGCTTCTGGCTTAATGCTTTTTTTATGCGCAAAACAAAATGTAAGACAATACAAAATTCAAGACAACAAAATGCAGCGTCTACACAGACATGGCAACAAAACCTCAGCCAGCTCTCTATGCCCCCAATTCAGCAAAGAACTTAACCACATGCTTAAAGGAACGCATGCAGTGGAGTGTTCTATGGAATCACAGCAGAGCAATCCACGGGAAAATGTATCAGTCTATCACACAAAAATATAGACCAGATCTCCCTAAGTCCTTTTTATTTTCACCCTTTCCAAGAGAGCTAGGTTTGTGAAGTCATCATACTTTTCTATGATATTAGCAATGCAGATGAGTTTGCGCATTAATCTTTTGCCCATTACATTTGCATATTATCCAAAGATTCCTTGCGCGTTGGTTTCATGCGAGTGGTGTCTTATAGGATGAAAAATGGGGATTGTGTAGAAAGTACCTGATCCAGCATTAAACAGAGCTGGTTTTCCTACAAAAGCTTGAACATTATGGCACTATCATATCACATCTATTTAGGGCTTTATCTTTAAGGGCCTCTATGACCAAGGCCCATCTCCACCTTCAGTAGCCAAGAAATCAAAGAGGGGTCCAACTTACAAGTTTTCCATGTGGACCTGAATATCACAGTAGTTCAAGGCATTTTGGATCCAGTGATCTGGTTCTGGCCCAGCTCTACAAAAGCATCAGCCAAAATTTTCAAAAATACCTAAGGCTCTGGGCCATCTCAATTCTCAAGTGCCCAACTCGAGATAGCCTCAAAGTTTCTTATGTTCAGGAAGCACTGAGCCAGCAAATCTAGTATTAGAATCACCTAAAAGAAACATTAGGATTGCTGAAAATATTTGCAATTCACTGAGCAAAACCCCAGCATTCAAAGTTTGCAACTTCAATTTCTTTTTTGTACTTGGGGACCAATATCACAAAAAACAAAACAAAACAAACTCCAAAAAGTGTCAGGAGGGACTGTATGATCATCTCAGAACCTCCTGCATCACACGGGGCAGAGATCCTCTCCCTCCGCCCACCCAGTAACTTCTGTATCAAGCCCATAACTTCGGTTTGAACTAGAGCTTTTGGGTGTTCGTAGTATTTTGTTCTAAAATAGGGATTTTTTTGACGGGAGGGAATGGGTGGATTTGATAAAACTAGGGTCCTGGTTTAAAGAGAAGACTGACATTTTCAAAATTTCAAATTTCAGCAGTTTGTTCTCAAGATCAAGTTTTCCACTGAACCACTTAACACTTTGAAAGACCACATGCACTAGTGTACTTGATCAGTTTGTATTTCAGGAGTACGCAATTCCATGCATCTAAATAATGGAGTGAATCAGAGAGGTAGTCGTGTTAGTCTGGAATAGCAGAGATAACAAAGTCCTGTGGCACCTTAAAGACTAACTATAAAGTTTTGAAGCATGAGCTTTCGTGGGCTAATACCCACTTCGTTGGATGCAAGCAGTGGGTATTAGCCCACGAAAGCTCATGGTTCAAAACTTTATAGTTAGTCTTTAAGGTGCCACAGGACTTTGTTACCTCTAAATAATGGAGAATACTTTTAGTGAAAAAAATACTTGAGGTTTTCAGCCCCAGACTTCAGAGCAACATCTTTCCAATAAGGAAGACTTGTAGCACCTTGGAGACTAACTAGTTTATTTCAGCATAAACTTTCGTGAAAGCTTATGCTGAAATAAACTAGTTAGTCTCTAAGGTACTACAAGTATTCCTCGCTTTCTTTACGGATACAGACTAACACGGCTGCTATTCTTGAATCTTTCCAATGTACATCAGTTGTGATTGTTTTCTCAGATGAAACAGACAGGACTAAACATTCCAGTAAATGAAGGAAAAGTTATGTGATTTTTTTGGCCACTGTCATTATTTTCATTTCCCTCCCAAACCCCTTCACTCCCGCCCCCCAAAAAAAATTGTTGAAAAAATACCACAGCAGATGTCTGGCCTGTTTGATCTTGAGCCTGAATAGAAACGAAAAGGGATTGAAGTCTCTGATTATGGAAAAGAAGTAGAAGAAAGAAAAAAAATTCTAACAAGGAAGTCATGAAGGAGAAGGTTTGGCTTTGATCTCTCCATTGAATTTACTTCCTTAGGGTTTTCTCTTCTCCTTGCAAAGCTCTGCTGTTGTGTCTCTGTTCTGCAGGCTCACAGGGGCAACATTTTACATGATCTGCTCAATAGAAAGCAAGTCACTTTAGGGAAGATTTCCAGCCATCGGTTTAAAAAAACAACAAAGAAAATGTGGATTCGATTTGTCTGTGGTGAACCCAGTTCTCAAGTTATTGACGCTATTTTGATTCCTAAATGGAAGGTCTATTTCAGCTCTTAAGGAGCCTTGTTAACAGGCTAGGAACCTCGGTAGGCTTGTTCAGTTTAATTCCTAATTTGCACATCCTCATGTTTGCCCTACTGACGTATGTCTAGAGCTTAGGAAGCAGCAGTTAGAAATCAGAGAGATAACATTAAAAAGCATTAGGTCATTCAAATTCAGCCTACTCAAAAGGCTCTTAGTCATTTTTAACAGTAAAACTAACCCGGGGAATTCTAAAGGCTCATTTACTATAAAGTCCCAGCAGACCGGGTCTCCGGTATGTTAGGGAGACAGATTTAGGTTATTTGCATTATCTCAGACTCCTCTTGCCTCTTTGTCTAGATGGACTTATCATTTCAATCACAAAAACTCACACAGCTCTCAGGGTTACTGCTCGACTCCAAAGAGAAAAACTAGAGATGGACGGAAACAAGAACCTTTTACTCAAATCCCTCTGAACTCTGGTGGTTCAGATAAAACAAAACCTAGATGCAAATTACTCTTTGCTGGGGGTTGCAAAATAACCCACACCTGCCCCATTCTGCCCATGATAGAGATGGGCACAACCCAAACCATCCATTCCCCATTCCCAAGCAGAATCCCAGCACAAACTCCCTTCTGATTTTGATTTGTCAAAACCAAACCCTGAGTTTCTCAGTCCATGTCTGAAATGCAGGTGTAATGAGAAGAACCACGCTGTGAAAATGACACATTCTTACGGGCTCCGATTTCCAAAACAGCTCGGCACACGAGGTGCTGAACTCACAAAAGTCTACCAAGAAGCATCAATATGGAAGCTGCTGGATGCTGGGCACGTCTGAAAATTTAGCCTTTGTTTCAGGACCCGAATGGGAGTCCAGCCCGTCTGAAAACCTCAGGATCCCGCGGTCATTTCTTAGGCAGTGTTCACACTATACAGGCATTTTAGGTTTTTAGGTTTTTTTTGAGAACATAAACGGAGGACTGGTGCCCATAGTAAACACAGCACATCTACCTGTGCATTCAGCGAGGAGCTGCCAGGGGTTCCTGAATAATTCCAACAGGTCATGCATTTAACTAACGTAGTCTGGTTTGCTGTTTGCAAAATATCTGTGAGGATGGGACAGGGGCTGAAATTGTGCCTCCTGTCTCCTTGCACACCTGTGCAGGGACTAGGGACACCTGGCCCTCGCTCTCTGATACAGGCATAGATAGGAATTATTCTTCATCAACACTGAAGTGCAGCCACCTCTGGGGTGGAATTTGGCGGCCCCTGCCCAGCGCACAGCAGTTAGCCAGGGAAGTGAATTTCTTATCTATGGGAGTCGGCGGAGGGAATTTAGTAGGATTCCAAGAAGGATTGGACAGTTACGTGGAAGCAAGAGTTACAGTAGCTAATGTTCGGTAACACGTGTCTTGGATGGGAGATGAAACCTCCTGCGTCAGGGCTGACACCAATCTCTACCGATGAGGAGCGAGGTGAGACTTTCGTATGTCTGCCTGTTGCTGGGCTCTTGCTCCTCCGCTGAAGCAGCTGGCCCCTGTCAGAGACAGGCTCCTGGAGAGATGGGCCACGGGTCTGAGTCAGCCTGCGGTTCCTATGTTCCAACACAGGCAGGTAGAATGTAAACATCCCAGCTGGTATTTAGCCAAGGCCACAGAACTGAAACCCTCATCTGGGCTCTTCTGTAACCCAGCCTCTGGGGCCTCTGGCAGCGAGAGGAGGACACCTCAGTCTACACTTATTCGCCAGCCTAGCTGGTAAACAGGCTCATTACTAAAGGACCTACCAATAGGCAACAAGCAGCCAGATATGGCGCCCTGGGGTACCCAGTGCACACGGAGGATCCGAGCCCTGCAATCCCTCTGCGCATGGAGCTCCCACTGGCTGCCAGGGTCAGGTTCTGCAAGTGAGAGGTTTATGCCCAGCCCCTGTGGATTGTCATAGCCCGGGGACCTGGGCTCTGCCGGTTTGCCTGCAGGATGCACTTCTGAAGGGGCTCGCTCGGCGTCCTTTCCTCCCTTGCTCACGCGTGACCCGCCCACTGCCGCAGGGCTGATGAGGCACAGCCTCCATCCAAACACACACGGGAGAAAACGCAGCTGTTTAAACTGACCTCACCTGAGAACAATCCCTGCTTGTGCTCCCGAATCGCCCCTCCTTGTGCGTGGCGAAGATGGAGGGCGTAGCCCCCTGTGCAGACAGCTCTGATCCTCCCGGCTCAGGAACTCTCCTTAGCCCTGCAAGG
The DNA here is from genome assembly GCA_032164245.1 of Sternotherus odoratus. Taxonomy (NCBI): domain Eukaryota; kingdom Metazoa; phylum Chordata; order Testudines; family Kinosternidae; genus Sternotherus; species Sternotherus odoratus. The sequence goes on from JAVMKO010000009.1 coordinate 1,316,868, forward strand.
CCGAGCTGGCAACAGTTCAAGAATGGGATCAGCTGCAGGGAAGTGACACCCAGTCCTCATTCCCCTTTCTTCCAGAGTGTGGAAAACAAGCACAAATGAGGTCAGAGCCACGCCGGGGAAGGGGGGACCCACTGCTGGGCATTAAGTGGGGCTCATGATGTGACGGCATCGCCACAGCTTCCCTCCTACAGCAGTACATCCCTTCTCTGCGTGCAGCCGGGAACGCCCTGGCTCTGGGAAAGCAGAAGGGGTCTTAGTTCTCATTTCTGGGAGAAGAGCAAAGGCGGTGATGTTCGGATCTGCATTAGTTTTTGGCTGGGGTTAGAGGCTGAATGAGCCGGGTTTGGAGAGGTTGCCATTTTGCAAGCTGTTCTGTGAGGTTACTGCCCCCATCACCTTACCAGAACAATGGGCCTTCTCTGATCTGGACCCAAAAACACAGGGGCAGGAACATGAAGCTGAGTCCCCTGGAATTTCCTGGTGGGTGGGTTTGGCTGTGAAGGCCTGGGACAGGTCCCTCTGTTTGCAGAGTGCCATCCGTGTGCATGGGGCTGTACAACAGCAGGGCTGCAGGAGACGGGGAGAACCAGGTTTCCAATCCTAAACCTCCTTGCCAGTAAATGAGCGGCACTCGAGCCATGGCCACAGAGCTCCACTCAGAACCACTGCTCTGAGGGGCGACTAACGTTTCTGGGGAGCAGCTAGCAGAGCAGCCGTTTGTCCTGAGGGTGAGGATCCCCCCCCCCCAATGTGCTGGCCTATAGCCACCATGTCAACAGCGTCTCTCCAAAAGGGCCAGGCAATTTCTACAACAAAGGTCACTCCTCGCAGGTCAGAAGCCATTCAGCCCTCACTTGTGAGGATCACCTGTGCTTTGTGTGGATGCTCTTAGTCGGGAACACGAGTTCTTTATCTTAATCTACGGTTAGATTACATTCATTTGGAAGAAGGCGTTCTCATTCGGGAATAAGAGCTTCCCACCCGGAGTTAACTGGAAATAGCTATTCTGCTTCCCACGTACACCCTGCCTTGTGCTGAGGTAATTTCACATGTAGACAAACTTCACGGTGTGGCCATGCACTGAACTGAGAGGAGCGGGTGCTGTTTACATTCACTGCCATGGAAGAACATTCACTAAACAGCGCGGGGTGAAAAATGTCTGACAGAATTTTTCCTTGAACGTGATGAAAAATAGCCATTTTTAGAAATGAAAATGTGTACCGAAAATTATCTTCCCATTTGAAATTCTGTCTAGTAGAACAACAAAAGAATTGTTTTCATTTTTCCAATGGTCATTTTTTTCAGTTTTTGAAAACCAATTTTTTTTTTGTTTTTTCCTTCAAAACAAAAGGAGGACAGGGAATGTCCGGGATTTCTCTCCTTTCCAGTGAAGTCAGCCAGTCTCAAGGAGCTGGCCCTCAGCCTCTGGGGTCCCCTAGCCCCGGGGGGAGCATTCCCATGGACTTTAATGGGACAGATCAGGTCCCAGCTCCTCTTCGCTCTGAGCTGCGCTGGCCTCTGTTTCTAGCCCATCTTAAAGCGCAAGAGGTGGGTGAGCCTGCAGGGGCCTGCGCCGTCAAAGCAGTGTAACATCTGCACCGACAGAGGATTCATTCCTGCTTTACGCAGAGGTAAGTGTGACCAGGATCCAACCCCCACGGCTGCTCCCTTGGGCTTGCAGGGGCTGCCAGCAATACAAGCTGATAGGATAGGGTGACCAGACATCCAATGTGAAAAATTGGGATGGGATTGGGGGGTAATAGGTGCCAATTTAAGAAAAAGACCCCAAAATCGGGACTGTCCCTATAAAATCGGGACATCTGGTCACCCTATGATAGGAAAACCTGTGAACCTGGGGTCTAAAAGCTGGGCTGAAAATCTCATGAGAACCATCATCTTTAGGGGGTTTCCAGTCAGTCCTGCCTCCAGCTGGGTCAGGGATACCAGGGCAACAGTCTGTTACAACCACCTCCCCACTGACCCCCTGCCTAGCACCCCAGGGCTGAATGGGCCAATGCCTACTTGCGCCCTCTTGTGCCCCCGGGAGGCGGGTGCTCTGGAGGGGGTAGAGCACCTGGGCAGGGCCGTGCCTGTTGGATGGGCAGAGGACCTCAGTCTGCCAGGTTGGCTCTTTCACAAGCATTGACTGCACTCCCGATTTTAACTCCTCACTGATCTGGCAGTTCAGGGCAAGGCCTGACTGCGCTGCAGAGCAGGACACAGATCCTTGGTGCTACAAGCTCCCTGCGTGTCTCAGTGACTCACAACCTCGTTATTTCCTGCCTGCGGGTTTTCCAGTATGGTTTGCTCGCCGCCGCAACACATGGGAAGCCTGGCGGAGCGCACGCAGTGTCATTTCTTCCGGGGCCGGCCCCTCTTTCATGTGGGTAATCTGTGTGCTGCATACATGCAGCCCTGAAACCATGCCCTGGAATCGTCTGGAAGAACAACTGGCTGACAAGCTGGGAAGCACATGAGAGACTTTCACAGCATCAGTTGCTTTAAGAATCAAAGCATATATTGCTGCTGCTGCTCTCTGTGGTTCAACGTGTTTCTCATTCTGGATTCTCCTTCCCGAGGAATAACGATAACATGCCTCACTGCCATTGTCCCTTCTAGCTAAGGGTCTCAATGCATTTTGCAAACGTGCATGGCTGCAGTCTCACACAAACACCTCTGCAGTTCATTATCCCCATTTTACAGGTAGGGAACCGACAACCCAGAGAAATCAAGTGATTTGACCAAAGCCACACAGTTAGTTTGTGCCAGAGACAGGGTCAGAATACAGCTCTCCTGCCTCCCAGCCCTGTGTCTTAACCACACGCTCCTCTCAGGTTCAAAATCATTTAGCATCTTTCCTCGCTGTGTGAAAGGTCTGTTACCAAACCCCCAAGCGCCCTGGGGTACAGGGCTAGTTACAGACTTGAAACCTCAGGCTGAGCTCGGAGCGAAGGAAGGAAGAAATCTTTTTCTTTACAACTCCATGGAGAAAAACTGAAATTTAAAGAGACTTGTCACATAAAACCCAACCAGCCTACCCAGGGACGCCCCACAAAAGGGCGCTGTGCTACTGCACGATAAACAGAGGCCTTGATCTCAAAGGACTTCATGTGTGGGAGTGCATTTAACTCAGGATCACTAGACAACTGGGCTCAGGTAGAGGAATTGACCCACCGTTTCATTCCGGAAAGTTAGATAGGCACAAAGAGGGGGTTTTGTTGGGGTTGTTGTCATACAGATATATAAAGAAGGGTGAAAAGTCAATCAAATACCCTAAACTTGTTCATTTTGAATAATCAGAGGGGTGGATGGTTACAAAAATGATATCTATATATTTACCATAGGGCTGTTATCTTGTCAATGTGCCCGTTAGGGAGAGAGGTTATTTGTGAACAGCAAACGGATCCCAAAACACCGCTGTGAGGCTTGTTTCGGTTTTCTCGTTCTAGACTTCTGGCTGACGTAGCTCGTTCATTCTAAACTGGGATTTTCCAAGACGTGAGGACAGGGAAGCATCTGACTCCTATTGAACTTGGGCAGGGCTATGACTGGGCCTGCAAACGGACCTAATTGTCAGCTCAACTGGTGGAAAGTCGGAGAGGTTCATGAACTGCCCCAGGGAGCCGTTATAGGAAACTGTTTAAGAAAAGCTGTGAAGGAGACACAAAGACAGAGTTAAGTTAAACAGGAAGGGTCTTGTCATCCCACTCCAGGACTGTGTTAAGATTAGGGCTGGTAAACAAGAGGTGCAGAGAAGACTAGAAATCAAGGAACCAAAACGAGTGTGTCCAGAATTAGGCCTAATTGGTGGACAAAATAATGCGAGGATGGATTATTCCGCCCCTTGCCTGTTTGGGGCCTTTAAAAAGAGACGTTGGTGGAAAACACAAGAACTTTTATCCTCACTGCAACTGCAGTGGCAGGAGTGTTGCTATGACACCAGACCGTCATCACTGCATCAGTGAGGACCCCAGCTCTGCCCAACCTGCGAAGTATCCGTGTATTGAGAGGGGCCTCGCCAGCCCAACCAGATGATGTCCCTGACCCAGGAGGGAAGCCGGGATCCAGGGCAACAGCTGTGGTGGCAAGTCTGCCAGCCCAAAGCATCTGTCCATGACTCATCTACCTCCCGTATCCTGAGAACATCAACAAAAGCTGTACCACTGCTATCCTCCCTCTTCCCTCCCATCTGTATCCGTCTGGTTTGTCTCAGGCAGGAAAGTGTCAATCTCAAGTCAGAGTGAACAATCGAACTAACCTTTCTCCTCCACCAAGCAGGACTGAAGAATCCTTCACTAATATTCACCACCTCCAGAAAGGACCTGGATCAGTTTTCATTGTTTGCTTTGCAAAAACAATTACTTTCACTTTCAATGCTCTTTACCTCTTTTTGGCTCTTTTCCTTGAGTGTGTTTCAACCAATCACCTCCGAACGGTTGGTCCGAGGTTTATAGCGAGTTTGCCAATGGTCTAAGCAGCCTGAGGTTTCTACCTCGCAAGCTCCAGACTTGTTTAACACTGTTTAATGTTGGCCAGTGTGACGGAGTAGGAATACTGGGTGTGTGCCTCAGTTTCCCCTATGCATTTCTTGAGCGTCTATGTGAAGGGATAAGGATGTGTAGCTGATGCAAAGCAGAGCTTCTCTGCAGGTGTCCATACCGGAAGCTGTAATCTGACCCCGAGTGGGGGAGGGAGGTCACCTGACCTGGCTGAGCCAGGTGGGAGGAGGGTCTGGAGAGAGTGAGCTTTCAGTAGGAAGCTGGGTGGGCAGAAGGGAGGCAGGCCCAGGCAGGGTCTGGCCTCCCTGGGCCCCCAAAATGGATCCATCTGAGGGGTTCGGGTACCTACAAGCTCAGTGTTAGACCATGTACCTGTCAACGAATAAACCTCTGTTTTACTGGCTGGCTGAGAGTCACGTCTGACTGTGGATTTGGGGTGCAGAATCCACGGGCTCCCTCAGGACCCCAGCCGGGCGGGCTCACTGGGGGAAGTGCACAGAGGGGCAGAAGATGCTTAATGCTCCGAGGTCAGACCCAGGAAGGTGGAAGTGGGGACCCGTGAAGCTCCCAGCCTTGGAAACAGGCTGTGTACAGAGAAGTGACACTTTCCCCAAAGTCCTGACTGGCTTCCTAGGGAGAGGTTCCAGACCATCGCCCGGGCACTCCGTGACAGCCAGGGACCAAGTTAGGTTAACGCCTTTGGCCCATTGTTCCATCTAAATTAATACAGAGGGCCTGCACAGGTCAAATGCTTCACTTACGTTCCCCCTTCAGCTCGGTTGGAGGAGGTAGCTAACGCTTCCACCCGCTGTGCTGGCGGGGGGGGGGGGGGGAGGGGGATTTGCCCCACAGGATTGGTGATGCCAGTGTGATCGTTGATTTGACAATCCAGCTAAAAACAAAACCCCTCCTCTTCCAGGTTTCTAGGACCTTGCACTGCCCGTCTGAACCCACCAGCCCCAGAGTCTGCCTCTGGTAGCAGCACGTGCTACATGCCTAGGAGTAGGATCAGAGCTTCCTGGGGTTAGGGAGGGAGTCGAGATTTCTTCCTTAGCCCCGCGAGCTACCTGTTAGGGAAGGAAGTGTGTGTGTGTGTGTGTGTGTGTGTGTGTGTGTGTGTGTGTGTGTGTGTGTTAGAAGACACGCAGACTCCGCTCTGGATACTACAAGACTAAGGTCTTGGCCCTGCAGTCTGATCCACTGGATGAACCCCACGACCCGCTGAAGTTAGTGAGGTTCTGCAGGGAGGACAGGGTCAGAGTGGGTCAGGTGACAGGACTAGGACTGCTGCCAGGAAGAACCCGCAATTTCCAGTTCCAAGTTCTTACAGCAAATTTTATAAAGGAAAAGTCTCCCAGAGTTTTTTTATTAAACCTGTTCCTTTCTCTGCAGTGCCTGATTACTCCGTTTTCTCTCCCACCCAAACAGATTTTCCCCTTGGATTTACTGTACCATACCTGAGACTTCAAGACAGATTTTAAATGAAACACTTGTTCTGAGCGTGTTTTTCTAGCTGCGGAAACCACAGCAAAGTTCGAATAGCTGTTCCGTGTACCTGGCCACGCTTCTCCCAGGGCAGAGCAATGGGATTTCAGAACAGGCTTTGCAGGAAAAATGAGACTTGCTGAGCTGGGTGTATTGAGTCCAGGTTCTAACTGAAATGCAAGGAAGGAATTTTCCTCTTCTCTTTCCTCTGCACTTTCCTTCATCTTCTGTGGCTATCAAGGGGGCATGGCCTGGTTTCCCTCATGTCAGTATTTTTCTTCTTCCTTTTGGATTTTTCCTTCTTTATTTTTAGACCATTCTCTTTATTTTCCTGCTGTCAGATGCAGGGAAAACTCAGTCTCCCTCACTCCTATACACACCTCTCAGATAGTCGAACAAGGTTATGTATCTATTCTAATGTATACTCTATGGAAAAGTTCGATAGAATGTAACAGGATGGAATCTGCTGGAATTACAAAGGAAAAGAGAAGTAGGTCCTTTCTTCAGAGCTTTTCAAACAACCAACAGAATTTAACACAAAATGATGATATCCCGGCTATAGAATTCGATAGGCTTTTTCGTACAGAAAGATCAGCATCTGGTGCAGACTTTTCCACAGTGATTAGACTGCTCTCCCCTCATTACAACGGTCTCTGCTACAGCTGGGCAAATATTTTGGAACCTGAAATCCTGCCTGGTTTCAGGTTTTTTTAGAAACTCAAAACTCAGCTGAAGTACTTTCCAAAAGTTCACCTACCTTTCAGATGAGTCCCAGGCCTCGAACCCAAACTCCGCCAATACCGCAGATCTGCTAGTTTCACATGGCTAGACCCTGAAATCATAAAATACTCAGGGTCACTCATCAGTGGGCTCAGGGCTGTGATCCACAGCAAAGCTCTCACCTAGATAAGTGGAGTTTTTGGTCAATGAATTTGGTGGGAAGAAGATTGGTCCTTCAGGGTGAAATTCCCCCTTGTGCAGGGTGAGACACTACTTCAGTTCCACACAAGCTCTGTTTTAGGGACACAGTGGAGGCACACGCCGAAGATCACGGAGACACACAACCTGCATTCAGTGCAAAACAAGATCCTGCTTCATTCCAGCAAGAGAAAAGCACAGAGACTCTAGTCACCACCCACTGGCAGATAACAGAGAACTTGTTTCGGGCCTGAGCCTCCCCCGAAGGATGAGAAATGGCAGAATGTGCTGAAAATAAAATATTTAGCATCTCGGGACATGAACAACAAACAATAAACTAGCCCCAGGACTAGGATTCCTCCTCTGAAATATGCTTTGGTCTTTGAGGTCTCTTGTAGGACTCTACTTTCCTTTCTGTCCTATGTCTGTTTTCTAGAACTGCTCTCCCCATCCCGTATCGCTCCTCTCCTCTCTCTTGTTGCTTCCAGGGGTATTATTCTCCAACTACAGTGAAGTCAATATCAGTCACTTCTACTGGACTGAACTCAGTCGTATGCAAAATGGACCAACACAAAGCACAACTTAAGCCACACAAGGTGTAGGCAACACAAGTCCTGCTTTGGCCCTCTGGATAATAGCTCCCTGGCTTCTGTGGAACTCAAAGCTACTTCTGGCCAACACAGAACATAAAGTTTCTCTCCCCGGGGGATGAATCCACCCCATTTTGGCACTGTTTCTCTAGGAGGGGTGTAAATTGTCCCTCCTTGGGCCTACTATGGTAAATCAAATTCATGATGTGTTTCCAAACAGCTGTCTGAAAGTTAACTATAAGCCATTTATAGCATACAACACTTCCCCTTAGCAGGCTACTTATTAGCAACATACAGGTGCTTACTTATAAGGCAGAGCTTTCCAAACTCTTCATGTTGGTGACACACTTTTTAGACATGCATCATTTCGCGACACAGTAATTCAGTTCTACTAGCAAAGCGGAGGTTAAACTAACCCGTTATAAGAGATACGGACACATACGTAAATTGTAATAATGAAATGTCTGGGGACACAACATATCTCATGAAAACCTTTCATTTATATTTTTAAAAATATATGATTTGTAAGATAATAACAGACATTGTTGTCATTTATGAGTAACTATGTAAATAGGTGCAAGAATTAAAACACGTTGAATAACACCAATAACTCCTTACCATTGTAATGGGGTGTATGAGGTTGATGGGATGAACACAGCTTTTCAATATTTGGTGGAATAAGAGGATTGAGGTGCGGGGGGGATAAGCTCTTGCTGGGGTGTGGGCTCTGGGGTAGGGCAGGCTGGGGATGAGTTTGGGATGGGTGTAGGCAGGTTGCTCTGGGACTGGAGCCAGAGAGGAGGACTCCCCCCAGCCCTTTCCCTGCCAGCAGCAGCAAGCTCTGGGTCAGCTTCCTCCTTTCCTGCCCCCACCCCTCAGCAGCAGCACACTCACTCACCCCCATCACAGGCAGCAGAAGCAGGCGGGCGCTAGGACCCTGCAGCAATGGAGGCAGCATGTTGCTGCACAGAACTGAAGAGAAGGGACGCTCTGCTCCTGGGGAGAAGGTGTAAGGGGGCAGCAAGGGGAGGCCGGGGGACCCTTGGGGGGGGGCAGAGCCAGGTTGCAGGGCGGGGGGAGGCTCTCTGGGCTCTTCCCCTCCTTCCCCCTCCCGGCACCTGCATGCAAGGCCCACAGAGTCTCCTGCCACGGCCGTGGTGCAATCCTCCTTCCCCCAACTGTCTCTGCGGGGGGAGGGAGGGGAGTGGGCTTTCTGCCCCCTCCTGCCCCCTTCTGCTGGACGGCACTGGCCAAGCCTGCAGCAGCAGTTTGCTTTCCAGCAGTTTTGACCAGGGAAGTGCTTTTAGTTCCCGCGACACACCTACACACTGCTGCTGACACACTAATGTGTCGCGGCACACAGTTTGGAAAGCTCTGTTATAAGGCCTCACTCAACACTTTACTATGTAGATGACGCATGCAGACGTCTCAGCAAGTTCAGGGGCAAACCATCACTGTGGAATTTATTCGTGATGGCTAAGGGCGTGTTTAATAAGCGTGGAAGGATCGCAGAGGAGGTGGAAGTGAGGCAAAGGGCTCTCCAGGAAATGAAATTTGCTCAGTAAATAAGTGTCCAGCCCTCTCGCAATCCAAAGGCCACCAAGTCAGAGCTACCTCCATTCCCAACGAGGCAGTCACACTGTGCAGAGGGAGAGGGAAATCTGCTCCCCCACTACACAGTGGGGCCCTGCTCTGCACACAGCAGTAGCAGGAACTTCTCTGATCCCCTCAGTTAGTTCCCCTGGCTCTGAGCTGAACCAGCATAACTCAGTTCCCTTAGCACCTCTAGGGACGTATCCTGATGCAAACGGAGCCTGTGCCTAGTCCCTAGCTGGGTGCACAACATGGTGAAGGGGGGAAGGACTCTCCCCATTGTGCATCTTCCTGCAGGGTCCAACCACAGTTCTAGCCATTGAATGCTGCCGAGGGCAAGCGCTGCTTGTGCTTAGCAGCCCTAGTGACTGGTGAGCAGTGGGGCTTGGAGCTGGCTGGCTGCTGGGGTGGGATTTTTCATCTTGAATTTTGACTGCTAGGCAGACGCACGTTTTGGAAGCTAGGAGGAGGTTGTAACGAGGAAAGGAAATGAGGCAGGTTTGTGTGGAACTGTGCACAGGAGGCTGAAGTCATCCCTGTGCAGATGGCCCAAACCCGAACAGGGTTCAAGAAGGGCTCACATGTGCATGGGGCCTGCATGGGTCCCCCCGCTCAAGGCTGAATTTCACCGGATATTGGGGTTCCAAAAAGTCCCAGGACTGATCAGTTCCATTATCTGTCAGGCTATCCCCCCAAACGTCATTCAGTGTGTGAGTTCAATGGCTTCAAAGCCCCTTGGGCTCACAGGCTAAATCTTAACTAGTGAACAATATCAGCCCCACCACCTCACTAAAGCCTGCATGAAAGTCAATATGGATAGGGTCCTTGTGGGACTCGCCAGTGAATGGGAAGGTTATTGCCCAGGAGCGGCTCGCGGTGGATCTGAGAAGAGATTAAAGACTCAGAGCCCCAGGGCACCTTACACTTCAACTGGCAAAAGTAAAAGAAAGTTTTCTTCCTATTTCCCAATTCACTGAGCTACAGGTCACAGTTGCCAACTTTCACGTGGTAAATAAGCACCCGACTTTCGCAATACACCCAAATCAAGTGAATCCCATTTCAAAACAAGCCAATCCCTAAGAACCCCAACGCTCTAGGTGACTAGATCTCCCCGTGGTGGGCCCGCTGTGCACCCCCGACTCTCTCCCAACCCCCTTGCTGTTGCTTGCTGAGAGCCAATCAAAACAAAGAAGCAACAAGCTACAAGTCAAAACTAGCGAACAAGCAACTCATAAGCCAATAAGCCAAAACCAAGCCCAATTTCTGATTTTTTTTCCACGGGTTTGGCATGCCTGCTACAGGCAGCTTTGCACTTATCAGCAAAGAATCTGTGTATAAACTGCTTTTGATTCACGATATCCATTGTTGGTTTTAGCAGTCAGGTGCACATGGAAAGCTCCGTCCATTCATTATCCTCATGCTAAGAAGAAACAGGCCCTGAATTCCAGACCTGGATCCAAGCTCCGGGAGTCAGAGCTGTGTTATTAGTCTGGTCCATTATTTAAAAGGAGGATTTGCTGGGGAGTTTGGATTTGGTTCTGGATCAAGACCAGATAGCCCCAGTGGGATTTAGACCAAGGTTTTCATCTAGGACCACCACTCAGGAAGTGGTTAGTAGCTCTTTAATTTCCCCTGCTGTTTTACAATGGGTTTTGTTTGCTCACCTGCCCTGAAGACATAAAGTTTTCCTTGTGTTTGTCTTGACAAAGTCCAGCCCCAAAGTTTTAGACAATCCAAATAGGTCTCTAAAAGCAGTCAGACGTTTGGGTGCCTATCCAAACTGAACCTGCCCCTTACACACTCTGAGGTTCCCCCTTCCCCAATAACTAGTGGTGGGATCGTACTAGATTTAGCTGCTGGCATTTACTGTGCTTGGGAAATGACAGTCCATTGGAAACATCCCAAGTGGCTCCCAGCTAAAAGAACTGGGAGGTAGGAGCAGGGTGACCAGATGTCCTAATTTTATAGGGACAGTCCTGATTTTGGGGTCTTTCTGTTTTATAGGCTCCTATTACTCCCCCCCGCCCCTGTCACGATTTTTCACAATTGTTGTCTGGTTGCCCTAGGCAGGAGGTCTGGGTTCCATTGTCCACTGAGCCAGATGCACTGTGCGACCCAGGGCAAGTCACCCTTTTTATTCATGTGCTCATAACAATCACAGGCATGTTTTATCCCTCGTGTCTTCACAATGGATTGGTGTGAAAGGTGGAAGCAGAAGTGTTTAGATGCCCTTCTCACAACCGCCAATTCCTCTCCTACTGGGTAGGAAAATCCCAGTCATCCTCTCAGGAAGGTGAAACAATACACGTGACTTAAGTGACCAATCAAACATCACCAATAACAAGCCATCAAAAGAGCAGCTGAAGTGAATAGCTTGCAAACAGCTTCTGCACTGAAATAGTGGTCCAGCAATTTTGAATTGTAAATAAATTCACTAAAATTAAACTCTGTTCGTACATAACCACTTAACACTCTTCAGTGGTGTGCCAAGAAACCCCGGCAGAGAGATCACAAACAGACAAAAGGACAACACTTGTTGAATACATTATTCCCTATGAATAGGTCTCTCGTTTCTGTAGCTAAAAGCAAAAGCCATGCCCAAATTGCCCATGAAGTGCAAAGGATGTTTATCAAAATGAGGCCTGTCTATTGGAACGAATCCTAGAGCTCCCAGAACTATTTGCCACACCTGAACAGGAAAGCGTTGGGAGTGAATTTCATGGTAAACAGCTTCCCCCCGTACTTAGTTCTGCCTTTCTGAATGAAGATGCAAAAAGTGAATTTGCTCAGTCAGGCCCTTTTTGGAGTCCAGGTGGAAAAGAGGATTTGCAATGAGCTCAGTTTGCAGGTTGGATTCAATGGTTAACCAGTCAGATTAATAAATGCCAGAAGGAGGAAATACCAGACAAGTTAAACAGAGAGGAAAGATGTCTTCCACTGGGCCACAGGATCAAAAGTTTACAACAGATCTGCGACCTGTGGTTAAATCTCCTCAGCTCCAGCTCTTATTTACTCCTGCATTAAACAGTTGGCGGCAGAATCTTTGCAGTCCAAAAGGCTGGACTTTTCCATGCTGGCGTGCTATGGAAATGGTATTTCATTTCCCCTCCCTCCTGCTGGAAATTAAAGACGGAACAGACTCCAGCTCATTGATTTGTTTCTCTCAAAACTTTTTTCAATGAAAAATGGCCATTTAAAAAACAACAAATTTTTGGTTTCATTTCTGGGTTTATTTTACAGTGAAAACACTACAATAACATTCAGTTCTTCATCAAAACATTTCAAAGTGTCAATGAAAATTGAATAAAAAATTTCTTTCATAATTTTGTGCAGAAAATATTTACGCTTTTCAACCAACTGAATAACAGAGTCATTGGTGCATTGCCCAGGTGCCAGCCAACACAGGATACCTCCCTACAGAATATTGGCAGGTGTTTTGTCCATCCCAAGTTTAAATAATTTAAGCAATGAGATTTCCCCCCATTCCCACAGTTTAATCAAGCTCACTTTCTATACCACACTGCCTTATGGCTATATCTGGAGCTTGAAGGGGTCATTTCCAGTTTGGGTGGCACACCTGTGCTAGCTGTGATCAAGCTAGCATGCTAAAAGTAGCAGCGTAGCCAGGACAGCAAGAGCAGTGGGAGAGGCTAGCTGCCCTCAATACGATCCTGTCTGAGCACTTGGGGTGGCTAATGCACCATGGCTACACTGCTGTTTTTAGCTAAGCAGATATGTCTACTCGAGCTTGAATTCACAGCTCTGGTATAGACATATCTGAAGACAATGGGAATGGAGGGCACGCAGCACCTTGCAGGATCGGGCCCCAAGATTCTGCTCCTATTGAAGTTAATAGGGAATATCTCATTGTTTTCAGGCCAGGAGGGTTGAACATTGTTTTGTATTCACAAGGAAGGACTATGGAGCACTGCTCTCCAGCAGACTGCCTCTCCGGGTGAACGCAGGAGCCAACATTTTCTCTTACCAACCAAGTTAATGAATGCGTTACGTGACATGAGTAATTAGAGAATGCAGCTCTCAACGGGTGCAGATTCCAGTTAGTTGTGAGAATCCACATGATATAAAATGTTGGGGAAATCCTGTACGTGAAGGACAATACAACAAAAGATGCAGACAAAGCTGAGTCTATTTCTGTCAAAGCTTCAGAAGAGTCTGAAGAAATGAAAACATAAAAAATTTACCCTCTGAAAAACACTCCTGCCTTCTAGCGATTTGCTCCTCGTGCTGGCTGTTTTCAGACTGCTTGCCACCAGCCTGGTCTTGTTCACAAGTAGGGCCAGAGCAGGCTAACACATGGTATTTAAGACCTGTCACCTATTCTACCCATCAAGATATTGAAATGGATGAATCAAAGGAAAGCCAGAGAAGTCATTGTGAAGGTCTGGGCTACTCCTGCTACATGAAAGTGTGCCGCACCAGCTCTGTCCCTAAGGCATAGAATCATAGAATCTCAGGTTTGGAAGGGACCTCAGGAGGTTCTAGTCCAACCCCCTGCTCAAAGCAGGACCAACCCCAACTAAATCATCCCAGCCAGGGCTTTGTCAAGCCTGACCTTAAAAACCTCTAAGGAAGGAGATTCTACCACCTCCCTAGGTAACCCATTCCAGTGTTTCACCACCCTCCTAGGGAAAAAGTTCTTCCTAATATCCAATCTAAACCTTCCCGATTCAACTTGAGACCATTACTCCTTGTTCAGTCATCTTCTACCACTGAGAACAGTCTAGATCAGGGGTCGGGAACGTATGGCTCGCGAGCCAGGTGTGGCTCTTTTGAGAATTGCATCTGGCTCGCGCGGTGCTGCTCTGTCCGCGAGGCTGGGGGGCGGGGGAGGCGGTGTGGCGCGGCGCTGCTCTGTCCGCGAGGCTGGGGGGCGGGGGAGGCGGTGTGGCGCGGCGCTGCTCTGTCCGCGAGGCTGGGGGGCGGGGGAGGCGGTGTGGCGCGGCGCTGCTCTGTCCGCGAGGCTGGGGGGCGTGTCGCTCTTCTCCTTCCCTCGCTGGAGTCGGGTCCCAGCAGCGTGACCCAGCGAACAAGTAAGCGCGGGCGGCGGGAGACCGGCTGTAGGGGGGGGGGGTAAGCAGTGTGCAAGGGGGCGTGGGGGGGAGGCTGGGCTGGGAGCAGGGGTAAGCGGTGTGGGGGAGAGACCTGGCTGGGTGGGTCAGTTGGGGGTGGGTGGGAGGGAAGGAGGTTTGGGGGGGAGAGACCGGGCTGGGTGGGTCATTTGGGGGTGGGTGGGAGGGAAGGAGGTTTGGGGGGGAGAGACCGGGCTGGGTGGGTCATTTGGGGGGGGTTGGAGGAAAGGAGGTTTGGGGGGGAGAGACCGGGCTCATGTCCTGTTCATATTATATGGCTCTTACTGAAATAAATTTCCAAATATTTTGCTTTCATAGCTCTCTGAGTCAAAAAGGTTCCCGACCCCTGGATCCATCCTCTTTAGAACCCCCTTTCAGGTAGTTGAAAGCAGCTATCAAATCTCCCCTCAGTCTTCTCCTCTGTAGACTAAACAATCCCAGTTCTCTCAGCCTCTCCTCGTAAGTCATGCGCTCCAGGCCCCTAATCATTTTTGTTGCCCTTCTCTGGACTCTTTCCAATTTTTCCACATCCTTCTTGTAGTGTGGGCCCCAAAACTGGACACAGTACTCCAGATGAGGCCTCACCAATGTCGAATAGAGGGGAATGATCACGTCCCTCGATCTGCTGGCAATGCCCCTACTTATACAGCCCAAAATGCCATTAGCCTTCTTGGCAACAAGGGCACACTGTTGACTCATATCCAGCTTCTCATCCACTGTAACCCCGAGGTCCTTTTCTGCAGAACTGCTGCCTAGCCATTCGGTCCCTAGTCTGTAGCAGTGCAGGGGATTCTTCCGTCCTAAGTGCAGGACTCTGCACTTCTCCTTGTTGAACCTCATCAAATTTCTTTTGGCCCAATCCTCTAATTTGTCTAGGTCCCTCTGTATCCTTGTCACGGGGTGCCCAGGCGAGGGTCTGGAACTTGCTCCCTAGGAAGCCAGTCAGGACTCCGAGGGAAAACGTCCTCTCTCCGTACACAGCCTGTCTCCAAGGCTAGGAGCTTAGAGGTCCCCGTTTACACCTTCCTGGTTCTGACCTCGGAGCATTCAGCACCTTCTGCCCCTCCGTGCGCTTTCCCCAGTGAACCCGCCTGGGCGGGGTCCTGGGGGAGCCCATGGATTCTGCACCCCAAATCCACAGTCAGACGTGACTCTCAGCCAGCCAGTAAAACAGAGGTTTATTAGATGACCTGTCCCTGGTCTAACACAGACCATACAGCAAACGTGACCCCTCAGCTGGATCCATTTTGGGGGCCAGAGAGCTAGGACCGCTTGGCTGGAGCTCCCTGCCTCTTCTCTGCCTGACCCAGCTAGCTTTATACCCCCAACTCCTCTCTCCAGCCCCTCCCCCCCCGGCTCAGCCAGGTCAGGTCACCTGACCTCCCTCCAACAGGTCCAGCTAGCTTCAGCGAGGTCAGGTCACCTGACCTCCCTCCAACAGGTTCAGCCGGCCTCTTTGTTATTCAACACTTCCAGCCAACGCCTTTCAGATAGGGGAAAGGGCGGGCCCCAAGACAGTTTATGTTCTCTCTCTCTGCTTTGCAACAAGAAATGCATAGGGGAAACTGAGGCACACACACTGTATTCCTACTCCATTACAATCCTATCCCTACCCTCCAGAGTATCTACAATTCCTCCCAGTTTAGTGTCATCTGCAAACTTGCTGAGGGTGCAGTCCACACCATCCTCCAGATCATTGATAAAGATATTGAATAAAACTGGCCCCAGGACCGACCCTTGGGGCACTCTGCTCTATACCGACTACCAACTAGACATGGAGCCATTGATCACTACCCGTTGAGCCCGACGATCCAGCCAGCTTTCTATCCACCTTATGGTCCATTCATCCAGCCCATACTTCTTTAACTTGCTGGCAAGAATATTGTGGGAGACCATATCAAAAGCTTTGCTAAAGTCAAGGAACAACACATCCACTGCTTTCCCCTCATCCACAGAGCCAGTTATCTCAGCGTAGAAGGCAATTAGGTTAGTCAGGCATGATTTGCCCTTGGTGAATCCATGCTGACTGTTCCTGATCACTTTCCTCTCCTCGAAGTGCTTCAGGATTGATTCCTTGAGGACCTGCTCCATGATTTTTCCAGGCACTGAGGTGAGGCTGACTGGCCTGTAGTTCCCTGGATCCTCCTTCTTCCCTTTTTTTTAAAAGATGGGCACTACATGAGCCTTTTGCCAGTCATCCAGGACCTCCCCCGATCGCCATGAGTTTTCGAAGATAATGGCCAATGGCTCTGCAATTACATCAGCCAACTCCTTTAGCACCTCGGATGCAGCGCATCCGGCCCCATGGACTTGTGCTCGTCCAGCTTTTCTAAATAGCCCTGAACCACTTCTTTTTCCACAGAGGGCTGGTCACCTCCTCCCCATGCTGTGCTGCCCAGTGCAGTAGTCTGGGAGCTGATCTTGTTTGTGAAGACAGAGGCAAAAAAAAGCATTGAGGACATTTGCTTTTTCCACATCCTCTGTCACTAGATTGCCTCCCTCATTCAGTAAGGGGCCCACACTTTCCTTGACTTTTTTCTTGTTGCTAACATACCTGAAGAAACCCTTCTTGTTACCCTTCACATCCCTTTCTAGCTGCAACTCCAAGTGTGATTTAGCCTTCCTGATTTCACTCCTGCATGACTGAGCAATATTTTTATATTCTTCCCCGGTCATTTGCCCAATCTTCCACTTCTTGTAAACTCCTTTTTTGCATTTAAGATCAGCAAGGATTTCACTGTTCAACCACACTGGTCGCCTGCCATATTTACTATTCTTTGTACACATCGAGATGGTTTGTTCCTGCAACCTCAGTAAGGATTCTTTAAAATACAGCCAGCTCTCCTGGACTCCTTTCCCCTTCATGTTCACAGTGACAATACACAGACACCCCCGCCCTCAAAAATAAACTTGATCTTTCTGCAGCACCTTCAAGGGCTTCTACTGCGCTTTTCATTTGAGAATCTCAAAGCAGCTTCCGAGGAATTATTAACGATCCCAGCATCCCATGGGGCAGATACCTGTTGTGATCCCCTTTTCAGAAAAGGGGAAGCAGAGAGAGTAAAGTCACTTCCCGAGGTCACACAGTGAGCCAGTGGCAAGGATACTGATTCCCAGTCTCCTGAAGGACCACCAGCTACCTGCTAACGTGGCAGAAGCCACCTGCTTGTTGCTGAAAATGATTTCCATCCAAAATAATGAGCCGCGGCTCTGAGTCCCGGAGAGAGTCATTCCAACCAAAGGAGATTCCAAGGCAATTTCAGTTCTCTGCGTAAATGCTGCGTGTGTGACCCTCCCTAGGGGTCTTTGCCAAAATTGCCTCCCCTGTTTGCACCTTGGCTGCTTGAGAGGGGCAGGTAGGTATTTTCACATCCATTGCACAGGAGGAAAATGGAGGCAAAGAGGGGTTCTGTGAGCTGACTAGGGTCACATGCTTTCTGGCTTTTTTCACACATCCAGAGTAAAACATGCACGTCCAGCCTAGAGGAGTTTCACTTTGGATCGACAAAATCAAGAAACAATAGAAGAAAGGTGAGATCTCCTTGAGCGCAGGGGTGCAGTAAAATGTGTATAGCAGAGGTGCTGAGAGCTATTGACCCAAACTGTCAATCCTGCATGTGATGTAAACTACTTTACACCGGGGGTGCTACCACACACCCCGCACCCCTCGTTCCAGCCTGTCTCTCTCAGATCCTCCACCTTGAAATGCCCCACAGCTGTACACCCAGCATGCTTCTTCCATTAACAGGTGCAGCACCCAAGAAATCAAAGTCAGAGGTATTTGTACAAAACGAATGGCAGAGCCAAGACTAGAACCCAGGTCTCCCCCTGTTGCTATGACTGTGTTAGGTTCACAGCACACATGCTGAGAAGTGAGATAAAAACATACAATGCTCCTGCTGGAAGGTGGCTACATAAGACAACTTTATTTCTTAGAATTCAGATAACGCATGAGAACCCATAAACAGAGAGAGACAAAACAGGCTGCTTCCTAAGGCTGATAGGCACAACTCACCCCACCTTACCCTGGGCTGGCTAAGTTCACGCTCCTCTACAGAGCCCCTTAGCCTGCAAGCAAGGCCAAGAAATGGGGTCTAATTTTAACACACTTTTCACTGTACGGCTCAGCCAAGAGGTAGAACATGGGTGGCAGGGAAGAGAGGAGAGGTGCCGTGGATGTGGCAAAGGCTGCTTTAGAAATAATGTAATCAGACCTTCCCAGCCCATGGTTTATAGCACGGCTCTGACTAACAAGCTCCTTTACATAAGATCTAGTTCTTTCCTGGCTGCGTGTAGAAACGTGAAGTCTTTCTTGTGACACTCTGGAAACAAAAGCACACAGAGCCTGCTATTTAACGACTAAGATATATCGACTGCATCCTGTCCGAACTTTCATGTGGTCACAGAGGGACAGGCAGGGACCGGCGGGAGGAAAAGAGGTGT
Source organism: Sternotherus odoratus (assembly GCA_032164245.1). Classification (NCBI taxonomy): domain Eukaryota; kingdom Metazoa; phylum Chordata; order Testudines; family Kinosternidae; genus Sternotherus; species Sternotherus odoratus. The sequence continues at coordinate 1,335,486 of JAVMKO010000009.1, forward strand.
AAATAATCTCGGGGCGTGTGGACTTGTTGGCAGGGTGGATTTATGCCTCGTCTCAATCAAGTGCCCTTTCATCTCTGGAACCTGGACTCAAAAGCTCGTCTAGACAGGAATTAATGGAGCTCCTTCTCCACTTGCAGTGCCCAGGGTCTCTCAACACCCACAGCTGCCACCTGCTGAGGGAGAATTGCAGACTTACAGGATATGGGGGGAGCTCCATAAGCCACAGACGTTATTTTTGCACCAAGTGACAAACATCGGGAGCAGCTTTGGTCATGCCCTTGGCAGAGTTGGCTGCAAGAGCAGGAGACATGAAAGTCGTGGCCACTGCAATGTGCTAGGGACCCTTTTCATCAAGCAAATATGGCTAATTTTCTGCCTCTCCTGGCTGAGCAATGGGCAGGTCCAGAGATGAACTGGAGGGACACAAAGAGAAGACGACCTTGAACGTCTTGCTTTGGACTAGCAGAGAGCTCTGACCAGTAGCTCTATCCGGGACTGGGACAGTACAGTGCTGGCCCATTGTAGAGTTGGGAGATTTTATTCCAGGAGTATGAATGACTGTGTAAGAGCCTCCCACAGTGAGTGGAAATTGTTAATTTCACTGCCATTTGGAGTGGACGTACGCGCCCCTCACTCCACAAAACCCTTTCTGTTTGCTCGCTGCCCGTGTAGGTTTGAAGGGCTGGGAGGGGAAATGAAAAGTTCAAAAGCATTTTTCAGTGAAGGAGATGGAATTTCACTCCGACTGGGCATCCGGAGAGCGAGGAGGAGCAGGGGAAGCCGTGAACACAAGAATATTTGGTTTGATGTAAGCTGACTGCAAAGCACTTTGAAAAACAGCTCTCTCTGGCCCATCGCTGCTCTCTGCACTCACTGAAGGATGGCATGTCTCAAAACCTACACTCAGACACGTGCCCACGTTCAGAGAGGTGCCAAGCGGCGCCATAGGATGGGAAGCAGAAGGATGCATCATTGGCTATGGGAAATCCCCCTCCCTATACGCCTCCTGCCCGGATACAAGAACTGGGACTCACCGCTGCCGAGCAAGGCTAACGGAAAGGGAATGGAGCTCACAGTGATCTTGAAGGGAACTGACCCTCATCTGTGCTCACTGCCTGGCAACTGTGACTTTTGTTCTTTTCTTTGATCTCCCTTCCAGGCACTGGGGCAGAGACGCTGGGGGCGGCTGGGCTGTTTGGTGTCAGAGATTTGAAGGTTTATTCAAATAGGGTGTAAGTCACCCCTGTGCGGAGCCGGCAGCACAGGCCCATCCCACCCTTAGGCTCTCAAAACAGGGCTCAGCTGGGCCCAGGCGGCCCGCAGGCGTGTGCCAGTCGTCTGTGCCGGTAATTTCACCTCCAGAGCCTAATGCCCAGAGAGATGCTGCCACTCCTGGCGTAGCAGTGAGTGCTCGGCCGTGCTCGGGGCAGGCCCCAGGGCAATGGACATCCTGGCTTCATGTTAAGGTGAGAGTCACTCGCTCCACGTCATCCGGTGAGAAGCATCAGAACCGGACCTAGGAACCGAGATTCCCTGCTGAGATCTGGCCCTTGGGGGCTACTCGGGTCAGAATCCAGCCCTCAAACGCCAGCCGGCAATTCTCTTGATCCAGTCCCCTGCGCCAGCCACCACTCCCAGCTGGGGGAGGGAGGGGCGTGTGAGTGCTTGGGGGGCGAGCCCAGCTCCACCTGCCTTCCACTGGCGTCAGGTCCATCTCAGTCCCTATTCCCGTGGAGTATGTTACAACAGGCCCTTGGGGCATGAGCTGGCGCAGACCAGAGCTCTGAGTCTGGGAGCTAACGGCACAATGCCGACACCCCCACTCCGTGGGCTCAGGAGAGCTCAGCTGTAGGCGAGACCCTGGCCCACAGAGTTGACTGGGCAGAACATGACAACGTCTTACAGACCACGCAGCCGAGGAAGGGAGGATCCAAGTTTAGGTTCCAAGACAAACATACAAATGACAAGAGAGAACGGGGATTGTCGGGACATATTCTGAGCTCATCCCAGAGGTGCCACCTCCTCCCCTTCACACAAGCAAATTCCCACTGGTTTCTGTGGGTGTTTTGCCTCTGTAACGACACAGCAGGCTCTGGGTCTGTGGTGCACTAGAGCGAGGCCCTCAAGGTCAGTTCTACAGGAGTTAGCCGAAGTTTCATGGATCAGAGATCACGACTTACTCTCCAGGCTGCAAGCTGAGCAGGTCAAAGTATGGAGAGATGGTCATGCAAAGTATGGAGAGATGGCCATGCAAAATATGGAGAGATGGTCATCCAAAATATGGAGAGATGGCCATGCAAAGTATGGAGAGAGGGGAATGCTTCTCTGAAACTCTGATCATGTCCTGATCTGACAGCAAAGCTTGGCAGTTAACTTCAGATGCGACATTTTCACTGATTTTCCTGCTAGTAAGAAGAGAGCAGAACCAGCTGTGTCTGTAGCTGAATTTTCCCAAAGTCTGGGCTGTTCCTAGCTGGGGGTTTCCATTAAGGCCCTTCTCCAGTTTTAACACATTACATACATTCCAGCTGGTTATAAAATAAGATTTTCACCTCCTTGGTAATGGGTGGCAGTGTATCCGGGGAGTCCCATGGTCATGGTGCATCATGGGAAATGAAGTCTAGCTGAGGAGTTTTGCCCAGAGAAGAAAATGGGGAATGTGAGGCAACTCAACTACACTTCCCATGAAGCACCATGATGATATTTTAGAATTGAAATCTTTCATTTTGGGGCCATGACATTTTTTGATGAAAAAAGTTATACTGCCCGGAGAGCCGAAACTTCTTGTAACCAATGTAAATATAATCAACCCTCCCCCCAACTGTCCAATGAAAAATAGTTTCAACAAAAAATGTCAACTCTTGTTTTTTTTACAATGTCCCTGTGGCAGCGTTTGTGGGCAGTGGAGCAGAAACGGTTACTTGAGCGGGTGCAGAAACCCCATGATATTCAAGCAGCTTCTTCCTGCTTCTGCAGCTGTTAAAGAACTTTATCAAGCCATGAAATGAAATATTTCTGCAAACCAATCTCCTTCTCCGGCCACCCCGCTCCCTCTCCGGTGGATACTGTGTCACTTGGCACGCTGCAAAAACTCGGGCCTCCGGGGCAGGAGAAATGGAGACAATATATCAACCAGAAGAGCTTAGGATTTGATGTTATAGCCCAGCAATTCCCTCTCCCCATTGCATGGTCTAAATCCTCATGCAGTAGCTCAGAGAGCCATGGAAATAAAGGGCAGAAGGGACCGTTATGATCATCTGGTCTCATCTCCTCTATCACACAGGCCAGGAAACCTCACCCAGCCATTCCTGCATCCAGCCCCTAAATTCTGGCTGAGCAAGAATAACTTTTCGAAAGAAACCTTCAGTCTGCGGGCTCAGAGCCAGACCTTCGGGGGGCTCTGGTGCATTTGCGGACGGGCGAGGGCGGAGAAGAGAGAGAATGTTTTTCAGTGTACCACATGCCACGGAAGAACGAGGCAGGACTACAGTGCTCCCCTGACAGAAAGCCTGGGGGGGTGGGCGGGTTACAGGCGGGGGCAGCAGGGTATTTGAAGTGACATGTGCGTGCAGGCGAGGGGTCTATGTACGGTGACCAGAGTGCGAGTAGGAAAAATCAGGACAGTGGGTGGGGGGAGGATCATAGGCACCTATATAAGCAAAATGAATACTGGGACTGTCCCTATATAATCGGAACATCTGGTCACCCCCGTTCTAGGACAACTCTCCTCTCTGCCCCAGGCTGAGGCAGTCCTAGGGCAGCCCCACAAAGCGGGCGCCGCCGCAGGAGAGCGCTGTTTCAATGCATACCGGTGGAAATGGGAACTTGTTCTGGGGTGGTGGACCAGGACTGTTCCTTATCGCTCAGGAGTCAGGACTGACTTCTCAGGGGGACGCTCCCGGCGCCCCATGGTACCTGTGCACACACTGCTCTTCTCTAGGGACCAGTCAGCGGGTAGGTCAAGGCCGCTGCTGTGGCCATAAAGGAGTTTTAAAGGGGCAGAAGCAGAAGGTGGGAGCAGGGCAGGAGTGGGTATGGGGCCCGGCAGGGGCTGGGTAAACTGCCTTTAGGGCACCTTTGCCCCGGCAGAGGACAAAGCTGCCCTAACGCGGGGCAGGCGTTGTGCCCACAGCTGGGGTATATGGCGAACGTCACAGAGCAGGGGATGGGGCCTGGATGCGAGAGGCCGTCAGGGCAGATCCTGACACAGCCCAGAGCCAGGCGCACCGAGTGCAGAGGAGCTGAGGGCCTGTCCTGCCTGGGTAGCAGCTGTGCCCTTGGGTGTCCTGTGACCTGAGATCCTCAGAACAACTTGCCGGCTCCCCGGCAGCACCGGTGGCCTTCAGAGAAGCCTGGGGAAGTTCGGGTAACACAACAGAGCTAACCTGTGCTGCTGCAATCTCTCCTCTCCGCTGCCCGAGCCATGCTGCTGGGCTCCATACCCGCCTGTTAAACAGCGACACCGGTGCGCCGCGTCAGCCCTGCAGCCGGAATCCCACGGGCAGCCTCCCCAGGCAGAGAGCCCTTCACCACACGGGAAGCTGAGCTCCCTTACACCCTGCACTGTGCTGGCACACTCCACCCACTACCGGAGGATTAGCTTCCCCGGGCCGCAGGTGGGGAAACCAAGGCACACGGAGACAACCGGAGCGTGCCCCATGGCACACAGAGAGTCAGCACTGGGGCCGGGAAGGAGCCCAGGTCTGCAGACTCCCGGCCAAAGGGCTCTAGCCACTCGGGCATGGTGCTGGGCACCAGAACCACAGCCTATGTCGCGGGCATGTGTATGCACGTCTGTGTGCACGTGTGTGTATGCACATGTGCATGCGTGAGTGCATTCCTGTGCGCGTGTACATGTGTTGACATGTACATGATGTGTGTACATACGGGCACATGCGGCTGAAAACAAAACTGCTCTCCTTCAAAGATAACTTCTCATGTGTCTTGTCCAAATTTCTCGCTGCAGATCAGGAATCTCACTGAGCACGAAGGAAAGGGGGATGTTAAACTCCTGACCGCAAAGAGCCACTTCCCAAGGCGAGCCGTCATTACAAGGTTCCTTTTGAAGTGTAACAGAATTCTCGTGGTCACGGAACAGAAAACCTTTTCCTTACATACATCAGACTTCAGTCAAGCCATGAACAAGAAGTTACATAACTTTGCTAAAGGGACCGTTTACCACTAGAAAACAATAACGCCCCCTCCTTCCAAAAATGGGATGATAGAAATGTGTGATATTTATACAAATAATATTGGGAACAGAGTTTATTCCTGTATAAGTGAGTAACGTGTTAGCAAATCAACAAAGGACTCTAACAAGGGGTGACATAACCTGATCTCTGGCCTGGAAGTCAGGAGCCCTTGGTTCCAGTCCCAGCTCTGCCACTGATCCATACGGGGGGGAGGAGGGGTACTCATCCCTGCACAGAGAGCCCCTGAGAGCCCTAGATCCCACTCAGTTCCCACCTAAGATCTAGTCTGAGGTGGGTCGGTTTTGCGCCAGTGCTCTGGTCACACTGCGTAGCCTTGGTCAAGTCATTCAGCCCCATCTGCAAAATGCAGACAATGTCCCTTCGCTATTGTTGTGTAGCCGTGTGGGTCCCAGGATATCAGAGAAGGTGAGGAGCTGAGGAAGAGCTCTGTGTAAGCTTCAAAGCTTGTCCCTTTCACCAGCAGAAGCTGGTTCAATAAACGATATTCCCTCCCCCACTTTTAGTTAGTGAATGTTCATGGTGTATTTAAGAACACGGTGCAGAGCAGTATAAACACTAGAGAATTATTACATCGAGGACTTAGGTCAGTACCTATATTGTACTATAACCTTAAGCAAAATTTACCTTCCCATTGACTCACAGAGCAACATCGCTGCCTTGAGAAAGTGGAACCAACGGTTCACATGTGCAGGAGAGACGTAACGTGCCAGGCCACTCTCCATGACTATTGCCTGACCTGGGGGCTCCTTCCTTGGTCGAATTGGGGTCTGAGACTGCAAGTTAGAAGAAAAAAAGTAGGTACCAGACATTTCCCGTGAGCGTCAGTTCAACAAGCCCTTTATTATGGGTAATTTTAGTATTGAATGTGGTGCAATTTCAGTAATTTAACAGAGTACAATGATGGATTAGAGTGCCTGGTGATAGATGCTGATGTTCCCCCGACACGCAATTATTACACACTTCTTTACTCAATAATAGCGTCCTGTTCCAACTAAAATACATATTGTCTAATTCCTTACATCAGAGAATCAGAGCAATTAGGGAGGGAAATGACTTACTAGGTCATGGTCTGTGTCCTGCTGCCAGGCCGAGACTGCTCCCTGCAGTATATTGTGAAGCATTTCGCTCAAACTCTGCCTTTACACACTGCGGTGACACAAATATGGATCAACAAAGCAGCAAAGTCAATCCAGGGGGGAGATTCAGCTTTCGGAAGCAGAAAGTCCTGTGTAGTCACACGAGGAAGATGCTGAGAATTTTGAAACTTCCTTGTGTAACTGCAACATGGAGAACAATATTTTTAGCTGAAAGCCCCCCCCCCCGAAACTTTTTTCACAAAAAATGGTTTTTAACCCAACTATTTGGGTTTTCATTGAAAAACCAAAATGGAGACTTTTGAAACTGAACGTGTTTGGTTTTGAGTTGAAAGTTTTCAGTTTTTGTTGCTTTTCCAATGAAAACTCAACATTTTTGTGCCAATTTTTGGTCTGACCAAAGAAAAAAAAAATTCTCCTAGGAAATGTTTCCCAGGAAGAAAAGGCTCCCGGCCAGTCCTGGGAACATGGCGCTCAGTTTGGGGTCTTGCCAGGAGTGCCAGAGGGTAAAACTGCATCCACACAAAGCCCTGTTGAGATCAGTGGGTTCCACACAAGGACACTGGGCTGCCTATTCAAGGGCTTATTGTACAACTGGGACCTGAGTCTGGGGGCCAGATTCACCTCTTTGTCGCCCCAGTCTTACAGCAGGGAAGCTCCGTTAACTTCAGTGGAGATACATCCACGTGAAAGCAGAGCAAAGCAACAGACTCCAAACCTGCCAAAATTCTAACAACAATCCCATTTGTGCTGGTTCCACCCAGGCCCTTTGTGTTTTCTCTCCCCGCCAATACCTAGAGAACAGGTATGTCTGGTGGAAACAGCCAATAACAGAGAATGATCTCATCAAGCAAATTTTGAACATATCTGTCACGGAGTACCTGGGAGATGGTCTGGAACCGCTCCCTAGGAAGCCAGACAGGACTATGGGTGAAGGGCCCCTTCTCCGTACACAGCCTGTTTCCAAGGCTAGGAGCTTCACGGGTACCCACTTCCACCTTCCTGGGTCTGACCTTGGAGCATTCAGCACCTTCTGCCCCTCCGTGCGCTTCCCCCAGCAAGCCCGCCTGGGTGGGGTCCTGAGGGAGCCCGTGGATTCTGCACCCCAAATCCACAGTCAAACGTGACTCTCAGCCAGCCAGTAAAACAGGTTTATTCAATGACTTCTATCTGGTCTAACCCAGACCATACAGCGAGCGTGAGCCCTCAGCTGGATCCATCTTGGGGCCAGAGAGCGAGATAGCTCCTGTGCTCTTCCCTGCCTGGCTCCAGCTAAACCCAGACTGACTACCCCCTCCCCCTCCAGCCCCTCCTCATCTCTTTTCCCGGGCTGGAGGTATCACCTGACCTCTCTCCAACACTTGGGGTCAGATTACGGCATCAGGGATGCACACCTTGAGAGGGGAGAGGGCGTTGCCTCCTTGCTTCCAGTGTCAGCCCCTATTCCTTAAGAAATGCATAGGGGAAACTGAGGCACGCACACACAGTACTCCTACTTCGTCACAATATCTTCATATCAGAAAGCTGTGGCTAGGGTTACAGCCATCTGATTAGAGTGCGAAAGCAACACCATGCAACCTGCATTACCAGTTCAAACTACCCAGCCTGGCTCAAATAGTCGAACCTCACAAACAACGCACAGCCTGCAAACAATGTTCCATTCCCAGGATTAGGGACATGGTCTGTTTGGGCAGCTCCAGGAGACGGTCCATTCAGGAACCAGGGCAGGGGCGATACAGACACAGACAGTGCCGGCCCCATTAACCCAGTTTGGTTAATGAATAAAAATGAGCAAAATACAAGCTGCTTCTGGACACTTTATGAAAACAGGAGAAACCATCGCACATATGACCTCTTGGGGACCAGCACCTTCGCCCGCCGGGTGCCCAGTGGAAGTCAGTGACTGTTCTTGGTGTCTGGTACCATCCGGGGTTAGTCGGATAGCGGAACCAGCTCTGGGAATTATTTGCTCGTCTCTAGATTGTCCTCTCCAGCCCCGTGGACATTCAGCTCCGTTATCTTTTCTCAAAGCAATTCCACATCTGACAGGTGAACCGGCTGGCAGACACCTGGGCAGCGGTTACCGGGCAGGCTCGGGATGTGGCTGTTCATCTTTGAGGAACTGGTCTGAGACCCACATCCCATTTCCCCAGCTCAAACCAGTCGAATGGCAGGGAACAGCCGCCACTCACTGCTGACCTCGGCCAGATCTGCACTGGGGGACCCACCGCTGCACTCAGTTACCAGCCCTCCACCTGGGCACCTCTTACCCCGCAGGCTGCACTTGGGACGGTAAGAACGCTTGGCAGTGGTGCGCAAACCCCTTGGGAAGAGGAACACATCCTGGCTTCAGAGACACTGAGAGCACCCCCACGGTCCCCACCAGCACCCGGAGTGCAAACTTCACCCCCTGCTCCAGAGCAAGCAGTGACAGGCTCCGGGGCTCGCGATTCCTTTGCTCCTGTCAAACCCTCCACTGCAGAGCTGTGAGGAGCGGAGCGGAGAATTAAAAGCGAGGGGTCGTGTGTAACGTACTATTGCCTTGCTCAGGGGAAGGTCTGCCTCTCTCGTGACTTCTGCTGCCAAGGAATGGCCTCCAGGTCTGCAGCTCGCTAGAGGCACATCTGGACAGGACGGCCACTCAGCTCTTCTGTGAGATCTGTAGGAGTGGGGAGGGGGAGCGCGTCTCCCAGGCCTTCCCGCGAACCCTCTGCATCCCCTCTGGGGTGCCCAGACTCTCCGCTCAGCCAGGGTGGCTCACAGGCACCCTCTGTAGGCGTTAGGGACAACAGCAAAGCACCGGAGCTGGCGGAGAAGCTGGTCTGGCTGCCAGTGCGCATGGGGAGAGGAGCCGTCCCCGCAATCTTCACCCCTCCCCTCTTTTACATCAAACAGCAAAGTTCAGGCCTGTGTGTCGGGGGGAACCGCTCCTGCTGTGCACCCTGTGAGGGGCTGTGGTCAGAGCACAGAGCTGGGTGCCAGGAGTTCTCGGTGCCGCTGACTCCCGGAGCCCCTCCCCTGGTGATCTCCCACGGAGAGTCGGGCCAGTGTGAGCCTGGCTTCGCTTCATGGGCTTGCACATGGCATGGGTGCGGTGATACTGGTGTGAACTGGTCTCATCCAGACGAGCCCTCAGCGTCTCTGCTGCCCTAGCTAGAGAACTGGGTTCAGAGCAGCAGCCGTGTGCACAAGGACTCCTGTTCGTTTAGCTGGAGAACTGCCGCTTGTGTCGCTGGCCGGGCATGGTGAAAAGCAAGGTGGGGGGAGGGACCAGTGCAGATCCCCCCCTCCCCTCCCCCGGGGCAGTGCTGCTCCCAAACTCAAATGGATCCTACCTGAGGTGCCGGCTTGGGGAAGGGACTTTCGTCTTCCTGTTCGGCAGCACCAGCCCCAGACACGCCAGCTGAAGTCCATGGAAGATCTCCAGCCAGAGCAGAAGTGCTGGAGTCCTGGGCAGACCACCGCTGCTGGTTCCTGGCTCCCGGCTCAGCTTCGTGCACCCCGGAGAACAGCATCCCAGCTCCCTGCTCGCCGCCTCATGAACAGTGGATCCAGAGCAGAACCGGAGCAGAAATTGCACCCGCCCTGCACAGGGATAAACAACCGCCCGCCGTGCAGGGCAGCCAGGAACAGGTCTGGTGGGTCTACGCTGGGATGTTCCCTACCATGGCACTGTCACCAGCCCAGCAGCGCTAGGGAGCCCTGGCAGTTGCCAGCATTTTAAGCACCTGGCGATCAGACCCAGCTCAGAGTGAGCCGAACACAAAATGCCAGCAGCTGCCAGCCTCCAGGTCTCCCTCCTTCACTACCCAGGGCAGAGCTGAATGAATGGTAGCAGCAGAGAGACACACATTACCCCCGTGGAGGCCAGATTTTGGAGGGTCACCTGTGAGGAGGGAGAAGTGGAATGGAACCTTTTTGGACTCTGGACTTTACTGATACTCCTCTCTCCTGAACCTGGCCCTCGGAGCACCTTCCAAACAGAAAGAGATCCCCCAGGGCCCTAGGGGAGGGGGAGAAATGGATGCATCTTTGTTAACGTTGGAGGACAAGCTCTCTGCCAGAGAGGGGAGAAGAACAACCAAGGCGAGAAGAGGCAGCTGGCAGAGCAGGATTTTGCTTTAACTTGCAGTAGGAGCTTCGATGTTCAGACCTTCTGGATTCCAGGTTTAAGATTTACACACTCCGGAGTCTTCACTAAACAAGTGAGATGCCACAGAAAGGTCACACTTCAAACTGGCTCCTTTGTAGTTCCCCGGGAATAAGAGAGGATTTTGCAGCTACAGTAATTAAAAAGCGAGGAAGATTGCTGCCCTGGCGCTGCACGCCTGGGATCCGGTTTCAGGAGCTTGCAGGGACATTCCAGGCCAATTCCAAAAGACCTGTTAACAAAGATTTCATGCCAGCAGATTTTTGTGGTATTTTTTCCCAGCTAGCCCTGCAGGCTATCACAGGGAAATTCACTCGCAGGATTTCTGTAGGACTTTCTGACTCACACAGGAACTTTTACTGCTGCCTTTAAAGACTTGCTTGTGTTTTGGCTGCAAGCAGCCAAACTATTAAATGTTTTAACAGACCTGGCCAGAAACTGGTCATAAACCATTCTGACCTGGCACGGTCCGGGTCTTTGCTTACCTCTGTAGTGTGCATTTCAAAGTGCAGGACATGTCTGCTCGCAGTGAAAGGCGCACAGGCCCCTCCATTTCATAACTTAGGGGTGCAATGGTCCCACCCTTGCTCACACAAGTAAATCCACTTTCATGCAAATAACCCCTCTGAACTCAAGAGACTTGCTTGGGTGAGTCAGGCCGCACAAGACCAGGGCCTACAGCAGATTCTTACATAGCGCTCTGTGGCTGGATCCTGCAATGGACGAAGCAAGCGATCCCCGTGGAGAGCGCAGTCCTTACTCTGGTGAGGAGTAACCACTGAACGGCTCCTGTGCATTAGCGCTGCAGAGCTGGGTCCCCTCTTTGCGCTGGTTTGAAATCAGCTCCAAAATGTTCAAATTAAACTGAAACAAAGAAAAACTGGGGGTCCGGGTAGAGAAGATCTCCCTCCCGCCGTGTGCTGCCTGGCGGAAAAGGGGAATCGAACCCTTAGGTAACCGTAGTCAGCTCAACAAACACTTTCTTCAGGAGCGTGAGAAATCCAGTACTCATGTCTGCAGCTCATTTGGTTTTCTCCAGGAGTATTCCGCACCCTGGCACAGCGATCTAGAAGGGTCCCTAACAACAGTGGCACCTGCTGGGACAGGAATGTTCTGACAAAGTAACACTAGGCCTTGGACCGCCGCCCCGGTTCTCGTCAGGAAACCACCGAGTAGAGTCTGAACAGGGATCACGCTGTGCCGCACCATGTCAAGGCAAAGAGCACAGGTAGGTAAACCGAGGCACGGAGGGGCACTTGTATGAGGTCAGTGGCAGAGGTGAGGCTAGGGCAGAAGCGCCTTGATTCCTGCTCAAGCACGGAGCAGCATCTTGTGCTCCAGTGTTCTTCAGTTCACGCTGACGTAACTGGGCCGTGACTCCAGAGAACCCTGCTGTAAGTCGAGGGAGAAGCAGGCCCAGCCTGACCCTGCTCACTTCATGAAGTGACGCTCCCATTAGGCTGTTGGGGCTTTGCCTGGGGAAGGATTGCAGGATTGGGTCCCCTGGGTTGGGGGAGGAGAGAGGTTCGTTTTATTCTACCCCCCCCCGGGGGGGGCATGTCATTAAACCCTCCCCAGCAGCCGTGCATGTCAACCCTGGACCGCAGGCTCTGCAATAGCATCCCCAGAGAAACTGCTCCCTTTGCACCGCGTACCTGCCCCACACCTCAGAAACGAGCACACTGAGGGTGGGAGCCGGCCACACACCTGCCAAATGCAGCTGCCAGAGTTTTGGGGGGTGGTTTTTCAAGGCCTGTTATTTCTAATGTGCCCAAGTCATATTAAGAAGCTCAGATTTGTCTCCCCTCTCACTGCATGTTCCGCACCTTGGAGCTGCTAGCGAGAACTGCGGGCTCCCTCTGTAGGCACGGAGAGAGAGAGCAGCTGGAGAAAGAGGGACTCAGGAGAATGACCCTCTGCAGTGCGTCCAGGGTCAGGCGAAGTCCGGCTGCAGCTCTGCACTCGCGCTGAGTGTTTCTCTGGGCTGCAAAAGATTCAGATGGTGGAATTACTAGCAGCTTTCCTGCAACCGCTCCCGGTGACTGTACTGGGAGCTGACGGGGCTAGGCATGGGGGGGAAGGGACTATTTCATGGGCCCATCAGCTTCTGTTGGTGAGAGAGAGAAGCTTTCGATCCACTCAGAGCTCTTCTGCTGGGTTCAGCCATGTCACAAGATCAGAGTCTTCAGCCAGAACCGCTGAGACCCCATGAGACCCTCTCCTCCCGAAACTTCCAGTCCCAGCGTGCGGAACTAGGTCTCACAGAAGGGTGTGATGATCCCATCTCCAAGGCTGCTGAGAGTCCACACACACACACACACACACCCCTACTTTCCCAGGACTCGAATTCCTACATCTCGACAGTAGAGAATGAAATTCTTAACAGCCATCAGACAGTGACAACACCCCAGATCACTGCCTATCTCATCAAGCACAGTAACGCACTGAGAACAGTCCAAAGAAACAGTGTCATGTATAAGGTTTAAGATTAGCAGCCTAGTTAGTCTGTATCCGTAAAGAAAACGAGGAAGACTTGTAGCACCTTAGAGACTAACCAGTTTATTTCAGCATAAGCTTTCGTGGACTATAGCCCACTTCATCGGATGCATAGAATGGAACAAACAGAAGTGAGATGCATTTACACACACAGAAAGCAAAAAAAAGTTGTAATTACCATACCAATTCTAAGAGGCTGTTTAATTTGGATGGGCCATTATCAGCAGGAGAAAAAAAACATTTTGTAGTGAAAATTTAGTGGATCTGTGTCTGACAGTTGATAAGAATCTGTAAAAGAGACTTAACTAGGAAAATGCATTCAATTAGTATAATGATAAATCCACTCAATGTCCCTAATTAACCCTTGGTTGACAGTGTCATGTATAAGTAAATACTGAAAATTCATCAGGTGAACTTGACATCATCCATTTTCTCCTTAATATAATAGCGCAGGGCTGCCGAGCATGTGAGACCTGGAGCTTTGTAGCATTGGCAACACTGAAGTTCACAGATGACACTAAGCTGGAGGGGGAGGTAGACACACACACACACACTACAGAAGGGATGTGGACAAATTGGAGAGAGTCCAGCGGAGGGCAACAAAAATGATCAGGAGGCTGGAGCGCAGGACTTATGAGGAGAGGCTGAGAGAACTGGGATTGTTTAGTCTACAGAAGAGAAGACTGAGGGGAGATTTGATAGCTGCTTTCAACTACCTGAAAGGGGGTTCTAAAGAGGATGGATCTAGACTGTTCTCAGTGGTGGCAGATGACAGAACAAGGAGTAATGGTCTCAAGCTGCAGAGGGGGAGGTTTAGGTTGGATATTAGGAAAAACGTTTTCCCTAGGAGAGTGGTGAAGCACTGGACTGGGTTCCCTAGGGTGAGAAATGCATTGCCTAAAAAACTAAATACAGTGGGCAAGCCCCTATAAATCCTTAACTCCATTGAAGTCAATAGCACGGTGCTGATCTACACTCGCGGTCTGTTGCTTCTAAAGCAATTCTATTTGTGTGTAACGTGTGTGGACACTAAATGAAAACACTTTGAAAACAGTCTCCTGTGGCTATTATTTCTATTCTATTATTTCTCTTCTATTATTTCTAGTAATAATATCTTACACTCACACAGAACCCTGCCACAGCCACTGTAAGAGCCTGTTTCAGGAGATCCTCTGGACACGCAGATGCTCAAGACAAATGGCTTTATTTTTCTGTGGCCAGACCTCTAACCCGCAGCCCAAGGGAGGCCAGAAAAACAAAGCTGGGTAATTAATCAGCAAATTAAGCGACTTTAATCACACTGTGCTGAGCTGTTTCCCTTTGGGGCGGGGCCAAGTTCAATTTTAAAGGGAGGTTTTTAACAAAATTTCAGTGCTGTAGAAATTTTTACAAATGGGGGAGGGGTGATCTGTTTAAAGGAACATGCTCTAAATAGAGCTCTGACTCAGACAGTGAGAGCTGTGGCTACCATACAAGTCTGACTCTTCCTTCTGGAAATTAGAATTTATCTCCGAGGTCATCATTTTTGTGGAGTTTAGAATCACAGATTAGACATACAGTAAAAGGAACGGTCTCCCCACGGCTAGTAGTGAAGAGAACGGAATTGTCTGCATTTTAATCATCCCCATTAAGATCAATGGGTGTTTTTATGCTTTTTCATGGGGAAGTACAGGGGGGAAAATCACATTTATCGATTCCCAGGCATCAGTGAAATGAATAATAGGGTGAAATGTCCTACGTCAGTTCTTTGCAGGTCTTGTGAAAGCTGCCTGCCAAGGAAATGTAGCTCTGTATGTGGGGTGTGATTATGCTAAAGAGGCACTAAATTAGTACATTACATGCCCCATTTAGCACTACTGTGCAAAATCTGAAAGTACTAATAAATTTTGTTTCTAGGGTCAAGAGTCATTAAAGGATGGATTCTCAGCCATTAATTAGCCAAGAAATTAAAGTTTGACAGCTGCTTTTCAGGTCTGATTTCCCTTAAATGGCAGTATTATACTGGAAGATTTTTTTCCTAGGTTGAAGAATGGTCAGTGCTCTCCATAAAGGACAGCACCCTCTAGTAATCCTTCCCTCCTATGAACGTTGTGTGGCTTAGAGGGTTATTGATAAGGGCTGGCAATCTTAGGGCTTGCTCTTGAAAGTGGTGCTTCTTTTAGTTATATGTTGTAAGCAACCAGGGTTTGGTGCTCTTAGCTCCATTTCTACCATACATTGTGCACAGCAGAAAAAGAGAGTCCCCAGGCTCTCCTGTGCATGGCAGAGTGAATGGAAGTTATGCATTGAGAGAGAATACACCCTACAAACAACTACAGAAGAAAGCAAACTCAGCTCCCCGCTCAGCTCCACCAGTGGGGCTCAAGGCAGGAGAAATCAGCGTCATTCACTAAGGTGGGAGTGCAATATCTGGTCCAAGGAAAGTCTTTGGCCATCAGACTAACACTGGCAAGGCAGGGCCTTGAATCCACAAACACACACGCATGCATGCGAATCATCTCGCTGAGTTCACAGGGACCACTCCGCTGTGTAAAGGTCACACATGCAAGTGTCTGGTCTAGCCGGTGAAACTTTAATCAAATGAGAAAAGAAAAGAAAAGATGAGTTCAGAATCAAAGCTGGCTGATTCCCTGCTTTGTGGCAAGTTTAGAAACACCCAGATATTTTTTCTGTGCTCTAGATCATACACGTTTCAGTAAACAGGGCCTTTGAGCTTTCATTCCTGTTTGCACCCATACAGAGATGATCCTAGGAAGATTAATTTTTCATTAGGTCTTGGAGCACTGGGGAAGTTCCAGAAGACGGGAAGGAAGCGAATGTGCCAATTTTTAAAAACAGTAAATGAGGGGACCAGGGTCTGTCATAGCTCTGTCAGCTTGACATTGATCCCGGGTAAGATAACGCAGTGGCTGAGGACTCGATTAACAAAGAATTAAAGGAGGGTTCTGTAATTAATGCAAACCAACAAGGGGTCATGGCAATAGATCCTGCCAAACTAACTTGATATCTTTGTTTGATGAGATGATGAATTTGGCTGAGAAAGCCAATAGTGTTAACAGAATACACTTCGACTTCTATAGGGCATTTGACTTGTTACCCCATGATATTTTGATTAAAAAACTACAATGGTGTAAAATTTACATGGCTCATGTTCAATGGACTAAAATCCGGCTAACTGATAGGTCTCAAAATGTAACTATAGATGGGGAATCACCACTGAGCAGGTATTTCCAGTGGGATCTTACATTTTTATCAGTGACCTGTAGTAAAACAGAAAACGTCACTGATAAAGTTTGCAAATGACACAAAAATGGGGAGAGTGGTAAATAATGTAGAGAAGTCAGACCCAGAGTGAGCTGGATCACTTGGAAAACTGGGCACAAGTGAACAATACACGTTTAATACAATTAAATTTAACCATGGGCCCCTGGGAACAAGGACCGCGGACCATACCGACATGTTGGGAGATTCTATCCTGGGAAGCAGCATCTCAGAAAAAGATTTGGGAGTCATGGTGGATAGTCCACTGAACATGGACTCCCAGCGTGATGATGTGACCAAAAGAGCTAATGCAACGCTGGGATGAATATGCAGCAAAATCCTGAGGAGGAGCAGAGAGGTAATTTTACCTCTGGATTTGGCCATTGTGTTTTTTTTCCCTTGGGGCAGCAAAAACGTTAGAGCCGGCCCAGCCTGCATCCAGACTGTGGTGCCCACAATCCAACAACAATGTTGATAAACTGGAGAACGTTCAGAGAAGAGCCATGAGAAAGATTAACGGATTAGAAACCTGCCTTGTAGTGATAAACTAAATAGACTGGGCTCCTGCAGTCTAACAATGGGACGGTTACGGGGTGACATGATCAGAGTCTGTAAGTACCTACGTGTATTTCAGACTGGGCTCGTCGGAGAAAGGTACAACACAGTCCAACGGCTGGAAGTTGAAGCTAGACAAATTCAGACTAAAAATAGGTGTGGATTTTTACCCGTGCGAGTGATTAGCCATTGGAACAATTGACCAAGGGTCGGGGTGGATTCTCCATCACTGACTATTTTAAAATCAAGACTGGATGTTTGTCTAAAAAAATCTGCTCTAGGAATTATTGTGGGGCCGGTCTCTGGCCTGTCATCAGGAGATCAGAGTGGATGATCATAACAGTCCTAGCATTAGAACCTATGAAAACGGAAGAACCTGAAGGACCCCAAAACATTTTACAAACTATGGCCTAATCTGCAAACACACAAGCATAGGAATTGGTCTCCTGAGTTAACTGTGATACTCACATGAATAAAGTTACTCACACGTTTAAGTCTTTGTGGGCCGAAATCTTCTATCCACCAGCATTGCTGCCAATGCTGTTATATGTGGGGTGGACAGCAGCAATCAACCACATGAGTGCACAAGTGAGAAGACGAAGACATACTCTTAAAAAACTGGCACAGGACCTTTCTTGTCACTCAGAGCAGGCAGCCTGATTTGACCATTAAGGTCTCAGCCAAATGATCTCACATAATATCTAAATACATTAATGATAAATATAGTCCAATAGGATTGCTTGGGTATCTACAGATGGCGAAACATTTGCAGAATTGGGCACTAAAAGAATTACTCTCAGCCAATCAGGAGACAGAAACAATACCATGTGATTTATGGAACCCACCTCAACTCATTAAGACAGCTTAAACATCAGCTTTGGCACGCTCAATTCACAGCAAACTGCAGTCATCCCAGAGTCATCAACACAGCAAGTATAAAAAAAATTCATTACATGCATTTGAAGAAATACCCCTCTGTGTGTGGGCGTTTGGTGAGCAGAAACAGAGACAAAATTCATTAAATTATTGACTGGAAACTATTCCCTGCATGCTTATATATATATATAGGCAGATTATGCTGATGATATTTTACACTGATGTACAATTTCTCACTCCTATGGATCCCATTTGCTTTACAAAATTAAAGCTGAACAAATTTTCCCACTGCTAAAATGCAGCAACCTCTGGGGAGGCGATCAGCAGAAACTTAGCACAGGAACACCCCACAGCAGTGCAGGGCTCTAATGCTTTGCTTAGTCTGGTTTCAAAAGTCTTTGGCATCTCTTCCCTTGACCGGTTATTCTGTGGTCCAATAGAACTTCCAGGTATCGTGTCACCAACCCCAACATTTAAAAACATGAGTCGGATCTGAAAAATCCTGAGACTGACTGAAATATCGTGTGACATAAGGACCTGTGAGGTTGTTTTTCTTTGTCTTCTGCTCTCTGAGCCACTAGGTTGTACTTGCTTCACCTTTTCAGACTTTCCTCTACAACCACAAGGGCTAGAACCTTAAAATAAATAAATACATATGCCAGCTGAGATTCTTACCCAATCAGGGGGCTCTGGGGCTGTAAAGGAAAACACAGATATCAAGAGCCTTAGGGTAAAATCACAAGAGCCGGCAACTCCGCTCTTAGGTCGTATTTTCTGTTATTCAGCCCAAATTTTGCTTTTTTAGTTGCCTGCTATCACTCCCCATTATACCTTCCTGTGCTGCCCTAAACAATCACTGTCGGTTTGGCCTGGAACACGACAGCCTGAATGTCCTTTGTGCTGTGAATGGTACAGAGTCTCCTGTCTCCCTGCGTTTGGACTTTGGGTTATTGTAATCTTTTTCTTTCCGAGAGAGGGGAGCTCTACTCCTGCTATCCCACCATGGCCACGTCCCCTGAGCTCAACTCCCGGGCATGCTGCAAAGAGCCGCATGTTATTCCCCTGGCAGGCAGAAAAAAGGCAAATCTAATTAATACCCTTGATGGAGAAAAGCCCCCTGTTTCCCCAGCAAAGAAGCCTGAGGAGGCAGATGTGTAAGAAAGGGGTGACATGGAGGGTGCTTGAAAACGTTTGATGAGTCTCCTGGGTTGCACGTTATCTCCTATTTCCTTTGAGAGCCCCCATGAGACGGCCTTCCCAAAGCAACCTCTGAGGTGGCCTGTTCGGCTTTTGTCTCCCTCAGCAAAAAAATTTCTGCCCCAGTAGCTCAGAACAAGGCTTCCATTAACTCCGTCCCCGTGAGGGCAGCACGTGGAACAAAAAGCCCAACACTGTGTCCCAGCCCTCAGACAAGCCTGGAAACAAATGTTGCAGGAATTTGTCAGAATAGAATCATCCGCTCAGTGTCACTGCATACATTTACCTACCTCAGTGCCTATTCATGGCCTTTCATAAAGGGGAAAATCAACAGAGATCGATTGGACACCATCTCCATGGCAACATCGCTGCGGAAAAATTATAGCTGTCAGAGGAAAGGGAATCAGTTTTTTAAAAATCACCAAGCACCCCGAGTATTTTCTCCTCCAGTTTGTGTGTGTTTGTCATTCCCATAAGATGAGACTATTCCAGACACAAAGCTCTGTGGATAGAGAGAAGGATGTCGAGTCAGGGATGCGCCGGGCTGGAGAGTTTGCACAAAGAATTAAGATGTGCATCATCGGGACACCCAAATTTGTCAACAAAGTTAACATGCTGGCGGACGAGAGCCCTCAAGCTGGAGGACGTGGCTTTGAGCATTCAGTTGGGAGAGGACAGAAAATGGAAGACAAATAAAGCAGGGCAGAGGTAACAAAGAGTCCTGTGGCACCTTAAAGACTAACTATAAAGTACTTTATAGTTAGTCTTTAAGGTGCCACAGGACTCTTTGTTACCTCTGCTATTCCAGACTAACATGGCCACCTCTCTGATTCTTGAAAGCTGGGCAGACATTTCAGGGCTTGGTTACAGACAAGATCTGTGCTTGAACAATAGCGGTAGAGCAGACCTAGGTATCTGTAAAGCAATAAAACACTGGCTGGTAGAATTATGTCAGTACGATCCGCCAAGGATGGACACCGTTATACAGTTATGAAGGTGCTTGCACTGATAGAGCGTATTCCTATTTCAGTAAAAAAGAAAATCACACCTCCTAACCAAAGTCATTACATTGGTACAAAACCCATGTATAGGCCTTCGCCTGGGGATGGAGGAGACTGATTGTGCTGGACACATACCTTCCGGTTCCCCCTGTCCGGCCCTTTGGGTCCTCGTCTACTGTGCAGATCGAGAATCAAACATTATCAGGTCAGAATGGGGGCGTCTCACACCCATCTTGCACTGGTCTAAGTGATAACACAAGCAGCAGAGCAGTGGGAAATCAGACCCACCAGTTTCTCTGCCTGAGCCCTTCATCCAATATTCTATTAAAGACACTTCTGCCTTTATTTAAAAACAAACAAACCCCACAACCCCACAGTACAATGTTCTGCAAGCTCCAAGGAACCGACATACTTTATCCATTATTGTAGAATACTGTTCCCTGGTACAGTGTGTGTATGTACATGTAACGCGCACACGCACACACACACACACACACACACACACACACATGCACACACACACACACAGTACGTGTAATCTACAAACTGACCTGATGATTTCAGTATCTGAGCATCTCCAGGATACAGATTCTGTTCTTCTCTGATCATAACTCAGGAAGCAGCCCAGGAAGCTGTATTAGACATAGACCAGAATCTGATCTCCGTTACACCAGTGGAAATTAGGAGTAACTCCAGTGAAGTATGGAGCATTTCATGTAAAAAAAATAAATCAGAATGATGCCCATTGACTCCGTGAAGATCCTTCAACAGGACTTTAAAATACTGCAAGGAAGAATTCAGAATAAACGCAGTGCAGACATTATTAACCGGATACTAAATTAGTGCTTCTCATTCCTCTCGCATGCAATAGTTTTCAAGCCTTGATAAGCGCAATATCGAGTACTGGCAAAAGCCACACGTTCAGGTGAAAATTCCCCCTTAAGCAGCTGGATCTCAGCTGTTGGTTTCACCAGTTAGAGCAGGGGTGGGCAACCTCCCAGAAGTGGTGTGCCGGGTCTTCATTTATTCACTCAAATTGAAGGTTTCACGTGCCAGTAAGACATTTTAATGTTTTTAGACAGTCTCTTTCTATAAGTCTATCATACAGAACTAAATGATTGTTGTATGTAAAGTAAATAAGGTTTTAAAAATGTTTAAGAAGCTTCATTTAAAATTAAATTAAAATGCAGAGCCCCCCAGATGGGTGGCCAGGACCGGGGTAGTGCGAATGCCACTGAAAATCAGCTCGTGTGCCACCTTTGGCACACGTGCCGTAGGTTGCCTCCCCCTGCGTTAGAGAAAGAGAGGGACCAGGCAGCTGCTGCACTTAGATCTGGATCCTCGAGGCGCTTGGTCTGCAGTTCAGAACTGGTTCAGAAATCCAGTCCTAAGAAATCCACAGGAGTGGCAGCAGGAGGGAAGTGGACTTCCTAAATATCAAGCCCGAAGCACCTACTATCAAGAAAGAATTTTAGATGTGGACTCTACTGGGGCTGCTCTGAGAAAGCCATGGCTGGGCTGATTTAGTTGGGGTTGGTCCTGCTCTGAGCAGGGGGTTGGACTAGATACCTCCTGAGGTCCCTCCCAACCCTGATATTCTATGATTGTTCTGGTAACAGAGTCCTGTGGCACCTTAAAGACTAACTAAAGTATTGAAGCATAAGCTTTCGTGGGCTAATACCCACTTCATCGGATGCAAGACTGCTTGCATCCGACGAAGTGGGTATTAGCCCACGAAAGCTTATGCTTCAATACTTCAATACTTTAGTTAGTCTTTAAGGACCCACAGGACTCTGTTACCTCTGCTATTCCAGACTAACACGGCTACCTCTCTGATTCTATGATTGTTCTGCCTGTCACCTTCTCTACTATCCTGAAAAACTCCTTCCTCAGCCAGTGCAACAGGGTGATGCAGGCTTGAGCCTTGTGAGCTGCCATCTGACCGTACGGCAACGGCCCTGTTCAAGGATGGAAGGTCCCGCACAGCTGAGAGACAATGCTGGCTTTTATGTACTGCTACGGATCCCCTGCAGCCCAGCCAGGCAGCGGATGTGGGGCTCGGGCATGACGTGGCTGCACTAGGCTCCTGTGCGAATGCAGCCACACAACTTTTCTTTAGCCGTGTGGGAATAGAACCGCAGGATGACCCATGATCATTCCCAGGTCCCACAAGAGAAGGCGGAGCTACAAATGGGCGAGCCCCGAGACAGACGGACGGCGGAGTCACGAACAACCTGAGGTGATGAGCAAGGAAGCGATTTCTTCAACATTTAAAAGTTCCTAGATTCAGCCCAACTCAGGTCATTACAAGGTGCCAACAACCTTCCCTCCCCCGCAGCCACCAGCCACAGCATCCTTCATTTCCGTGCCTCAGACCAGGGTCTCCTGGGCCCCTCTTGGAGAAGCTCGGCCCTTTCATTCCTATGCCACTATGTAGTACCACTCAGTGCTGCCCCTGGGCATGGGAACAGACCCAGTCTGCTCCAACGCCCAGCTGAGGCGGTACGTGGGGCCGGTGAGGATGGTAAACACGGGGATTGTTTCTGCCTGGCAACACAACCTGCTTGAGACAAACACGCTCCGAGGCTTAGGAATGGGGCAGACTTTTAGAAATCTAGTAAATGAGACAAACCCCCTGGAGGCAGGCGCACAGCGGAGCAGCCCCGCCGGCCCCTTCACTTCAAGCCTTGTAACAATTTGCAGCATTGATCTGTGTTAACGTGGAAGGCGAATGCTGGAAACAGCCTGGTAATTATACGGAGGTCAGGCCGCAAATGACCTTCCATTAACACCTGCTCCGCACGGCACACTGAACATCCATATCGCACCAGTGATGAAAGCCTGGGCGTGTGGATTCAGCTGAGGGTGTGCCAGAGTGTCAGTGCTACTCTGTACATGGGGGTGGCTGCTCCTGACACCCCCAGAAAGATTCCTGAGGGGGGGGGTGTCTTCCCAGGAGCTGAGACACTCTCAGGCCCTGATTCAGGAAAACAGTCCCAGTCAAGACAGCCTCCTGAGCCCGGCGCCGTAGCATGGTGGCCCCGCATATTAATGACTCCCTCTCATGGACGCCAAAGGCTCCAAGCTTTGGAATGTCTGTTCCCCCTGATTCTGCTCATCTAGGTTCCATCTGGGAAATTAAGTGCATCCGTGTTGAGATACACTGGGAGGGTCACTGCTCTTTGGAGGAAGGCGCTAACCCCGTGCAAATAATCAAGGGAATCATATTTCTAGCTACATTTGACCAATTATCTTTCCGCTGGACTCCTGGTGGGGAATGCATGTGACACGCAAAGTTGGAATGATTCCATAGAGTAGAAATAACATGCTCCAAAATGTCCGTTACAAACTCACTCTCTCCATGCCATGTGACAGCAGAGGTGAGCCCGGCTGAGAGCATGTTGCACGTTGCGTATTGGACGTGTACGTGAACAACGGATGTAGATCAAAACTGAGACACAGATATATCGAGCGAGGGGGGCAAATCATGCAAACATTTGGCCCTGAGAAAAAATCTCAACCTGAATGTGCTCCAGCTACGTTTGTGCCCCTGTGTGCTCATGGACATTCACAAAGCATGAATGTCAAAGTCACATGGGCAAGCATTAGTAGAAGCTGAATTTTAAATCCACATGCGCAAGCGTTCACACTGATGGAAGGACTTGTGCGCCTGTCTAGCCAGGAGCAGAGAGAATCCCATGTAATGTGACTAAGGGGCGTCCTCTTTCTTTCTTCTGCAGCCGAGTACGTTATCTACTCCTGGCACCATCTTTCCATCCCGTCACAAACTCCCCACATGCCTTCCTCCTACCCCTCTGTGCAATGAGTGCCATCACCCGGTGTGACAGAGTAGGAATACTGTGTGTGTGCCTCAGTTTCCCCTATGCATTTCTTGAGCGTCTATGTGAAGGGATAAGGGGGGAGGGATAGCTCAGTGGTTTGAGCATTGGCCTGCTAAACCCAGGGTTGTGAGTTCAATCCTTGAGGGGGCCATTTAGGGATCTGGGGCAAAAAATCTGTCAGGGGACAGTACTCGATCCTGCTAGTGTAGGCAGGGGACTGGACTCGATGACCTTCAAGGTCTTTCCAGTTCTAGGAGATTAAATAAATAAATAAATGGAGATATACCAAAGGATGTGTAGCTGATGCAAAGCAGAGCTTCTTTGCAGATGTCCATACCTGAAGCTGTAATCTGACCCCGAGTGGGGGAGGGAGGTCACCTGACCTGGCTGAGCCAGGGGGGAGGAGGAAGGGGCTGGAGAGAGTGAGTTTCAGTTTGGAGTCTGCAGCTGGCTGGAGAGGGGTTTGAGTCTGAAGCTGGGTGGGCAGAAGGGAGGCAGGCCCAGGCAGGGTCTGGCCTCTCTTGGGCCCCCAAAATGGATCCAGCTGAGGGGTTCGGGTGCCTACAAGCTCGGTGATAGACCATGTACCTGTAGATGAATAAACCTCTGTTTTACTGGCTGGCTGAGAGTCACATCTGACTGTGGATTTGGGGTGCAGAATCCACGGGCTCCCTCAGGACCCCGCCCGGGCAGGCTCGCTGGGGGAAGCGCATGGAGGGGCAGAAGGTGCTGAATGCTCCAAGGTCAGACCCAGGAAGGTTGAAGTGGGTACCTGTGAAGCTCCTAGCCTTGGAAACAGGCTGTGTACGGAGAGGGGACACTTCCCCCAGAATCCTATCTGGCTTCATAGGGAGCAAGTTCCAGACCATCGCCCGGGCACTCCGTGACACCCGGTTCTTTGAAACACCGACCATTACAGAGGTGCTTGTACAGGGGTTCTGCCAACCAACTGCCAGGGGGTCGGTGTGTCAGGTGCAGGGGTAAAACTCGGTATAAAACATGCGGTGTCATTCCAAAGGGCTTGGAGAAGATGCTCTCTGTGTGCAGATATGCCTCGAGCAGAAAGAGCTGCTAAGCTCACCGGATACACTATTCCTGGCCAGTTAGTCACGCGGCTCGGAGGAGAAGGAAACACTGACAAGCTCGCATGGTGTGTGATCAACAGTGTGACCCTGGGAACAGCAAGTCAGAGCCTTCCTCTCCAGCGCTCCTGTTTGGGCTACTGCGTTTTCTTAAGCTATTTATGTCCTCAAGTGGCTACTGCAGGAGCTGCAGAGAGAGAGAGAGAGAGAGAGAGAGAGAGAGAGAGAGAGAGAGAGTGTGTGTGTGTGTGAAGATCTATGGCATAACAAGACAAAGCTCAGTGAAAAAAGCCTCCTGCCTTATCTCTTGGCTCTTCATTAGCAACATTGAAGGGTTTGAAATGGGAGATCCTTGGGGTGGGGGTTGTATCGCTCAACATTGATCCTGGCTTACAAGTCCCAGGTGTGGCTCTGGGTGGCCTGGAATGACATCGGACAAGCCTTGCACCTTGCCGTGCCGCTCACGTTGGCGTGGTCAGCAGCTGGAGCCGGTGTGGACTGGGGCACGCCTTGGTTATGCTAACAGTGACACTCACTCCAAAAGGAGGCACCGCTTTCCTTCCCCCGCGAAATGAGCTACCAGCGAGCGCCCAACGGACCCGAGCACATGAGGGCGGGGGCAAGAGGCATAGGAGAGTTAGTGGCTATGCCAGGACAACCAGGAAGCCTGTTAAGTTGGCTGGGGCGGGAGGAGAGGGTGGGGAAACAGCATGGGCCTGGTGAAATGAAGATCTGAGGCCCATGTTCACAGCACACCGCAGAGCTCGGGTCCATGGCGGTGGGAATTAGCAAGCGGCTTTTCAGCTGTTCCTGTTCAGTCACAGTGTGACTCCAGCACGGATCAAACGGCTCCCCCAGCCAGGAGGGGATGAAGCGTCACATCTGTTCCTAGAGACTCGCCTGGGATGCTGTGACGACGTAGGAATACTGCGTGTGCATGCCTCAGTTTCCCCTATGCATTTCTTGAGTGTCTATGTGGAGGGATAAGGGTGTGTAGTTGATGCAAAGCAGAGAGACAGTGTAAGCAAGTGGCCGACCTGCCTTGGCAATTGGGGGCCGGGCCCCTCCCCCCTCTCAAGGCTGGAAGTGCTGAATAACAAAGAGGTCAGCTGGACCTGTTGGAGAGAGATCAGGTGATACCTCCTGCCCGGGAGGGAGACAAAGGAAAGAAAAGGAGGGGCTGGAGAGCGGGGTTGGAAGTCTGAAGGTGGCTGGAGTCAGGCAGGGAGGCAGAGAAGCTATCTCGCTCTCTGGCCCCCAAAATGGATCCAGCTGAGGGCTCACGCTCGCTGCTTGGTCTGGGTTAGACCAGATAGAAGTCATCAAATAAACCTCTGTTTTACTACCTGGTGGAGAGTCAGGTTTGACTGTGGATTTGGGGTGCAGAATCCACTGGCTCCCCCAGGACCCCGCCCAGGCAGGCTTGCTGGGGGAAGCACATGGAGGGGCAGAAGGTGCTGAATGCTCCGAGGTCAGACCCAGGAAGGTGGAAGTGGGTACCCCTGAAGCTCCTGGCCTTGGAAACAGGCTGTATACGGAGAAGGGGCCCTTCCCCCGGAGTCCGGTCTGGCTTCCTAGGGAGCAGTTCCAGACCATCGCCCGGGCGCTCCGTGACAGATGCAACCACAAGCCACGGTGGCTCTATCTGCCTCAGGCTCCCCTTCCAAGTGCCCAGGGCAGAGGGGTGCCTCAAGAGACTCCCATGCTTCTGCAGTGCCCGTGGGCCAAGGAGTGCTGGGGGTTACTGCTGCTGGGGATGGATCTAGGTCACCCACCCTGCTGAGCCCCCTGATCTCTGGACTTGTACACAACTGGATCTGGATGAAAATCCAGGCTGTGCATCCTAGATATTTGCACACGACTAGAGAGGGCTGATAGAGCACGACGACTGTGTCAGATGGATGCAATACTTCAGAGTAAACAGGGGAGCAGTGAGTAGCAGCAGGGACGTGCTTTCACCTCGGTATCCGGCGTCGGTGAGACCGATACCAGAAGACTGCGTCCATTTCTAGGTCCACATTTTAAAAAGGATGGTGAAGCACTGGAAAGGGAGCAGAAAAGAGTCACAACATGATTCAAGGGCAGGAGCAAATGCTTTCCAGTGAGAGGCTTAGAGCGCTCAACCTGTTTAGTTTATCAAAAAGAAGATTGAGAAGTGACTTCATTACCATAGCGAAGTCCCTTCAGGGGCAAGAATGCCAGGTACTAACAGGCCATTTAACCTAGCCGAGAAAGGCAGAACAAAAACCTGAGCCAGACAAATTCACAGTAGATTTTTTTTATTGCCATGGACGATTTCTCCCCATTGGAACACACTCCCAGGGGAAGTGGTGGAGTCTCCATCTCTTGGGATCTTCAGATCCAGACTGGAGCCTTTGTGGAAGAGGGGCTTCTAGTCAAACGAGTTAGTGGGCTCAATACAGAGCCACCGGGGTGATATTTAATGGCCTGTAATATGCAGAAGGTCAAACTAGCTGATCGAATGGTCCCTTCTGGTGTTAAACTCAAGGAATCGCTGGCCCCTCAGTCTACAAGAGCCTGAAACCCAGATCAGATCATCACCAATATTGGGGTATGGCCTTAGGCTCACACTTCCCACTCCTGATTGAGTCTCATCTTGCTCATGAAAGGGACAATGCTGGAGAGCGTCTCATCCAACCTGCTCACCAAACGAGGCAAATCCTTCCCCAGGAATGGGCCAATTCCCCGAGTCAGGCTGACCTGCACAGGAAGGAACTTGGATCCAAAATCTTCAGTGGCTTTGTCAATTCCCCCCCCTCCCTTCCCTGCCCAGATACACACATTGTATTATTAACTCCTGAAGTAACAGGAATTGACTAATACACACACACACACACACACACACAACCAGAGCCCTAAATGCCATTTTAGGGAGACAATCCCCCATCAGTCCAACTATCGCCTTGCTTCTCCTGGGAGGTACTGGATCTGATCACAGTATGGAGAGAAGAATCTGTGAAGGCAGAACTCCATTCCAAAAGACAGAATGCCAATAGGCAGCGGAGACTGTGGGATAGCTACCCAGAGTGCACCGCTCGGAGAGTCGATGCTAGCCATGGTACTGTGGACGCACTCCACCGACTTAACGCGCTTAGTGGGGACACGCACTCGTCTGCCTTCCTTGTGCCTCAGAACAGCACTGAGCGTAGGAAGGCCCAAGGCAGGGACATGCTGCGGCATACTGGAGACTGACTGGAACGCTTAGGCTGTTCTCCATCCCGGGCCGATGGGCAGGGCAGCACCCTGGGACTCGCTACTGCAACAACACGACCGCCGTGGAAAAGCTAGAGGCACCTGACCAGACTCTTCAACCTCCTTAGAAGCAAGACGCTGGCTGTGGAAAGGGTGGGCTGGTTACAGGGGGTTTCTCTGTCTGAGGAACAACCACGTGCTCTGTGATGGCGGCCATTGCTTCGGGCATTTAGTACGGAGCAGTTTCCTTTCCAACACTGGCGTTCAGGAGGGTTTCCAGCTGTCCCCGTCCTTTTCACAGGCCGAGGGAGTCAGGACAGCTACCGCTGACCTACCCTCCCTATGTCAGGGGTGCCCTTTCAGATTTGGGGGTGTCACTCCCGGCCAGTGAGGGGAGGGGAAAGAGGAGTGAGAGACGGGCACAGCGGGAGGGTTTGCTTCCAAGTGGCGAGGGGAGGGGTGCCAGGGTGTGCGACAATGGGGGGGGGTCACTCCCGGCCAGTGAGGGGGAAGAGGAGTGGGCAATGCAGAATGTCAAGGGACCTGCTGGAGCTCAGCTAATGAGGGGCCAGTTGCCAAAGTCTCATTGTTTTCAGGGGAGTGAAGTTTTCAGGGGTTTCACCCATGAAGAAGTCACTAATTCAGGATGTACTTGGAGACATATTCAATGTGCCCTCGCAGCAGCATCCTTGGGAAATAAGCATTTGTACTACAACAAGTAGAACTGTGGTGGAATCGAATATTAATTAGAAGGCAAATTCAAGGGTCTTCTACTAGAAAATATAACAAAGGGTCTTTTAATGACTAAAGGTAAAGGAGCATCATTCCCATTCCATGTGGAAACAACAGTAAATGAACTGCCATTCATACCGGTCTGCAACACCGACCGAGCAGAAACAAAACCAAGAATCTTCTAAAACTAGGATTAAAAAATGAGAGGAGGAATAAGAGTCTGAGAAAAATAAAATAGAATAAAATGAAGTACACAGGTTGATTCAACCTGTTTCAGCTGATGAACGACGTGCTATTGCTCTGTGCCAAAGTGACACTTGACCTCTATATATCTTCTTAATGAAGTCAGTGGAGAAAGACTCCCTGTGAGCCTTTGTAGCAGGGCAAGCCAGTTGCAAGCTGGGCTTCGCTAATAGAATCTGTCACTTGGTTTTTTCCAGGTCAGAAACTAAGAAGAGCAATTAAATCAAATTGGAGGCTGTACAGATTGGAGCAAGCCTCAATAGGCCAGGTAGTGAAATCATTAAAGATGTAGTTCTTTTCCATGATAAATTGTCGAGGAGAGTGAAACACGCTTCTGGCCATTAATCTGGGCTAATCAGCTTGAAACCTGGGTTGTTTTATTTAGTAATTAACTGGGTATTTGAAAAAAATGATACATGGCCCAGTGCAAGTCTACGGATCTGCCATCCAGCAGATGATAATGCAGAGCCATGGGGAATCTCTTGAGGGCAATTCATGCCTTTTCAATTAGAGCCATCGGCAAAGTCTGAAAAATGGCTGGAGGTTTGTATTGACACCTTGTAAAGAAAAACACTCCGGTGAGTCCTGGTAATTGCCTTGGGCAGCCCTTCGCACAAAGTGCACTAAGCAAAGCCAGGCATTTCCAAGGGATCCTTGTGTTTCACACCTCTCTGGTGCCATTGGGAATCAAGGACCGGAAGACAGAAGGCATTCAAAGCTGGCAATGAAATAACCGTGGGGGCTAGAATAGAAGGATCCTCTCTAGCTGGTGAGGGCTTGACCGTAGGGCCTGTATCTCCCCACTCCAGTGCACAGGGTAAATGGGGACCAGACATGAGCTGTCCAGCTCCCCAGGGGAATCTGCAGCCGGCTGAGTCTGAAAGGGAAGCCGAGCAGGACAAAGGAGCTGGCAGGGTTTTCCCAGGGAACCCGCTGACCAGACCCCGGCTCACAACCGATTGGTGCTGCCCAGCCTGCTTACACACGAGCAGCGGAGCAGCCTAGTGGCGGCTGAACCAGGGAGATCCCAGGCTGGGCCCAGGAGGTGGCTTGGCCAGTGGGAGCCAGGTGCACGACGCTCGTCCCCTTGCAGGAAGGACTTGCTGGGTCAGTTCGCTCTGCCCCAGGGATGACTGCGGCGCTGAGACCCAATGGGGCCTGTTTGCTCCAGTCGTTTCATCCAGGGCTGCCCAGGGACCAAAGGGGAACCATGGCCCCAGGTCCTGCAGCCCAGTCCTTGGCCACCCTCCTGTAACTGCAGCGTGATGCCAAAGAGGTGGGAAGTTATTCCTGGCCCCGGGCAGACGACAGGCACTCTCTTCCATGGGCCAAGGACACCCGGAGAGAAGCCCTTGGCCACATAGGTGTGTTTTACACGTCTGTGCATTTCTCTCCAGATCGGCTGCTGGCCAGCTGCTAGCGGAGACCCTTTCGGTGACCTACGTGTCCCAAACACTGTCCATTTTCCCGGTGTGTGAAACAAACAGTGGAAAAGTAAAATCGCTGCTGGAAGAGGCTGGAGGGAAAAGACACATCCTGGCGGGAGTTGCAGTAAAACCTGGTTGCACTGGCCAGGTTAACGGGGCATGCAGCAGTGTCGTGCAGCTGCCGAAACCTGCCGAGCGGTCGCACTGGAGTTTCCAACCAACTGTACTTGTAAAATATTTGCTCTTTGGGAGCCTTTGATGCAGGCTTGGAGGGGCGGAGGGGAGGGGGAATAAAGAGAGGCCATTCAAAGGGCCAGGAAGTAGCGTCTGATATGAACATAATGCTCATGGCAACAGGCAGCCCTGGTTTATTAAACCCGGTGGCCAGGGTCAGGCGAGCCCCAGAGCCTGTGGTCATCCCGCAGCAGGAACCGCGCAAGCCCCAGCAGGCTTAGCAAAGAGCCAGTTAATGAAAACCTCCGCCAGGGAAGCAGATCACAGCAAGGCCACACAGAAGCTTCAGATCCCTTAAGCTGCACTTTGAAGAGCAGCGGCAGCAGAGAGAGACAGGCAAGGTCACCGAGACCCCCCCAACCCGCCCTGCCGCTGGGCTAAGAAAATCATTGCTGCCACTTGATGAAACTTTACAAAAGAAAAAAAGCGAATCTCCCTGCTGAGGAGAGTTCCCTGGGTTTCCACGAGCTGCAGGTCTGCCCTTTCTCTCGGTTGTGATGAGCCCGTTTGGGATCAGACAATATCAGGACTCTGGAAGGGCAGATGTGAAGTTAGTCTAAGAACCTTCACACCCCGTAGAGCGTCAAATATTCCAAACTAGCTGTGAAGACTGTGGTTACCCTGGCACCAGCCAGCATGACTCCCATTAATTCAAGTTGTGGGAGTGTAATTTTCATTAGTAATAAGAAGTGTTCCCATAAAAGCTGGCAAGGGGAACTTAATGGACTACATTGCTTTCCCATGAAATTCCTGCTTTTTAAAAGTTCCCCTTGCCTGGGTTTTTTAGTTTCTACTTTAAAAAAAACAAAAACAAAAAAACTTGCATGACCATTTCCAGACCAACTTTGCTGCTTTTCCTGTGCTGGCCCCAAAGGGAAAGTAAAACAACCTGAAGCGTGGCCAACCCCCTCGAAAGTTCGGTTGAAAAAGGCAAAGATGAAAGTGGGAGAGTGCCAAGTGCCCACAGGGAACAAGAGCAGGTCGTTCCTAGGGGAAGTATTAGTCCCAGGTGAAGTTTATTTAATACACCCAAGACTTCACCCACCATCAGGAATTCACAGTGCAATGCCCAGGCCCTGAGGAGTAAACTGACCTGACATGGTCATGGTGGAAATAAAGTCCAACGAGCAATGGGGATCTTGTGGTTAGGTCAGGGGGCTTGGGAGTCAGGACTTCTGGGCTCCATTTCTGCCTGATTCAGGGGGTGTCTCTGTTTCTTAGCTTCCCCACCAGTAAATTGGGGATCAGAGTCTGTAAGTGCTGATGATTCAAAAAGCAGCAAGACAAAGTGTTAAATCTAATCATCATCTAACTAGATCCCTCCCTCCTCCTCCACCTGTTCCCCTTGGCTCTCAGTCACTCGCCCCTTCCTTGTGCATTAGACCCAGGACTGGGAAACCAGCTTTAATATTGCACTGAGATGGCAGTTGTCTCTTACGGTGGTGTTTTGAGTCAGTGCCACTTCTACAGATCCCGACATTTCGGGAGCTGCCCTTGAAAGATAGTTGATTGTGGAAGGCTGGGTGCATGGGAAGCAGGCAGACCTTTGCCCCTTCCCCTCGCTCAGATCAGGCATCCAGAGGACAGAGAATTTTTTTGGCTGCTTTTCCATGCAGCCAGCCAGCCACTTCTATAGATTGTACTCCATCCCCGCAGCCATGGTACTGCTGGTATCATCACACAGCATGGCAAGAGTCTGACAAAGTCCATGGCATGTCGACATCACATCGACAGGTCACAGTCTAGGTTGGTTGATGTTCATTCCTGTTCAGTCAGTCCACTCCTCCTGGGCTGCACCATGTGGAGATAGGATGCATCTGCCATGGGTGATTTGACTGAGCGGCAACGTTTGGCCCACCAAGGAAGATGCAGCAAAAAGCTAACATGCTGCATGAAGATTCAGCTCTCCCCCGTCATGCTGCATTGCCGGGTTCAGACATGAAGTGACGCTGTCTAGCCTTGAGAAAAGCAGACTGAGGAGCCACCTGATAACAGTCTCGTTAAGGACTGTTAATAAAGAGGACGGTGATCAGTTGCTCTCTGGGTCACTGAAGGTGGGACAAGAAGCAATGGGCTTAGTCTGCAGCCAGGGAGATGTAGGTTAGATCTTAGGGAGAGCTTGCTAAGTCTGGAAGAGGCTCCGAAGGGAGGCTGTGGAATCCCCGTCACTGGAAATGTTTAAGAACAGGTTGGACAAACCAGTCAGGTTTACTTGGTCCTGCCTCAGCACAGGGGGCTGGACTTGTTGACTTCCCGAGGTCCCTTCCAGACCGACATTTCTGTGATTCAATGAAATATCACAGGGAGGTGAACATGTCAGCAATTATTTCTCGGTGAAGACGGACACAAATGAAAGAGTGGCTTGGCTTTAGCTGAGCCCTGACGCTTTCCGTCACTGCCTTAGTGAACGCATTTACCGACAATTCACAGAAACAGCCACACTGGAAGCAAACGTCAGAGAATATTCATGAAAAGCAAATTCAGAACTTGCAAACACGAGGGTTCACTCTGGAAACCTGATTGTACCCGGGATACCCATCCACCAAGGGAACAGAAACCAAGACCCCTGTGTCCAATCAAAACTAGCCTACCTGGGGAGATTTCTGATACTAGTCAGTTCTTTGATTTAGCAAACTAAGGCAGATGGTGATACGGGCAGTCCTGATTTTGGGGTCTTTTTCTT
The DNA here is from genome assembly GCA_032164245.1 of Sternotherus odoratus. Lineage (NCBI taxonomy): Eukaryota > Metazoa > Chordata > Testudines > Kinosternidae > Sternotherus > Sternotherus odoratus. Next base: position 1,368,785 of record JAVMKO010000009.1, read on the forward strand.
ATATAGGTTCCTATTACCCCTCACCCCCATCCTGATTTTGCTGCCTGGTTACCCTAGAAGCTGAAGCTAGAGAAATTCATACTAGACATAAGGTGACAATGTTTACCAGTGAGTGTAATTAGCCATTGGAACCACTTACCTGGCAATGGGCTGGTGTCTCTGTCATGTGAAGATGGGGTCTCCCGAACTGATCTGCTCTAGCATAGCCAGAAGTTATGGGCTGGCAGCAGGAACCATCTGGTGATAGTCTCTGGCCTGCATTATGCAACCAGGTCAGACCAGCTGGTTAGAATGTTCCTTTCAGACCTCAGAAAAAATCTCGAAATGACCGAGCCGGTAGAAATTTCACTTTCTTGCAGCAAACTGCTTGTGAGCAGGCGACACTATTCCCCAGTCCACTATTCACTGAATCACTTTGAGTTGCCCAGGACAAATTGTGAAGATAAAATCAAGGGGAAAATCATCAGAAGTTTCTGACAATGAATTTACTCACCCTGCTCTGTCAAATGGCACTACAAAAAGCTGGGTTTGCTTTGTTTCAAGGACTCACACACTTTCTTTGCTTTCCATGTCCAGCATCTGTGGGATCACTTGCTGACTTTCAGATGAACCTGAAAATCTTTGCAACTCGTTGCTATCAAACTGCATAAAGGGGATTAACTCCGAACAGGGTTTGATTGAATACGCTCCCTTGACTATATACAATGACATCTTAGCACGGTACATGGTAGAAATTAAAATCTCTCCCTTCTTGACCTGCCAGGCTCCTCATGGGAGATTAATCTCCTATAGACCTTACCGGAGATACGTTTTTGTCCTATTCCTAAACTCAATCAGTTTTCTCTGAGCTGTCGGTGTTTGCCTGGGAGTTCCACCACCAGCCCCCGCCTCCCAAATCATTATGTACCAGAATTTTAAAAAACATGTAACTTGTCCATTTATCAGGGACCCCCATTTCTCTTTGCATCGTCTCACTTCCAGTTCTTCACGACAGTAATCGCCAGCAAACCCCGTGGTACAGTATCGGAGCAGCGATAACTGAACAACATAGAATGACTGTGAACTGCACGGAGGGGGAGTGAGTGACCGGATTTCGGGCGGATTCAAGGTCTGTTTATTAACTGAACCAAGGAATTCTATGAGCACACGGGCGTTCGGGCGCTGCCGCTCCACCGGGTTTGTAAAGTTCAGGGTGACTGTGGGACATTAGTCACATCCTGTGACCCATCTCTCTGCACTTCAATATCACACCGATGGATGGGAATCCTGTTGTCACTTTACAGTAAATGAGGCCTCCAGTCCAGAAAGCTGTTTCCAGGAACTCTCAGAAAAGAGGATTTGAGCCCCAGCAGAGCGAGTGATTCAGGCAGGGCTGTAAAAATAGAACGGGAGGCCTGCGATTGACCCCGCACCAAGGCATTTCTTTTAAAATTCTATTCAGAACCCCTCCCCCTTGTTCTTCTAATCAGCCACGTGGGTTTGCACAATTAAAACTCAATAGCTTCTTCCAGGTCTTTGTCAAGGTCCCCAATCCCCCATGTCAATGTGCAGCGTGGCATGCCAGCCCCTATTCTCTCCTCTCTGCAGGTCTGTCTCACCACTGCCGCGTCTCCACTCCATCAAAAGGCTTCCTCTCCCTGGCACTTGCATAGGACGGCTGGTTTTGCTTGGCTGCCCGTGAACGGCGTCTCTTAGCAAGAAAGTCCCGGGTCAGGCATTGGTCAGCTGGGGGTTGTTTAGCTCAGGTAGTATGGTGGGCTGGTCAATGAAAGCCTGCTGAAAGCAGAATTGTCACATGAGTGCTGCTATAGTTCTAGATGTTGGATGTTGATGAAGCAGCTTACCATAAAACTAATGCCAGAAAGTCTAAAACCAAAACCCATGTTTCATGGCAACCAAATATCAAAGTTTAGCCCCAGTAGTTCTGACATTCTCCTAGTTTTGATTGCAACAGACATGCACATTCAACGGTCGCGTCTATGGCTATATGATAGGATTTGACAAACGCACCCGAGAGACTTATGAGCACAGGTCCCAGTGACGTTTAATGGGACCTGGTCCCAATGTCAGCTGTGCACCTCTGGACAGCTCACCGATCACGCTCAATGGCGGGCGACAGTGGACCAGCCAGCAGAGGGAGATGAAGCTGCTTTGAAGTTGTGACTCAGGCCAGAGCTCGGGGTGTGAAGCCCAGGAGGGCTGTGGGCTTCAGAGCCTGAGCTGCAACTCGACAACACGTCTACACAGCTATTCCTAGAGCCTTCGTGGGAGCCCTTCCAGCCGCATCTGTTGACCTGGGGGGGCTCCAAAATGCTGTGTAGACATACCCATAGATGATGACAACCTACTACTGCTATCAGGCACTCTGTCACCTCAGATAGAGGTCTGTGCTGTGGCTCTAAGGGATCCAACCTTGCCTGATGGCCCATGTGAGTATAGATATGACACCGCATGATGGAATTTCTCTCTCTCTCTCTCTTTTTTTAAATGTAGGTAATTACACACACACACACACACACACACACACACACACAGAAAACAATCAAGGTTGCCAAGTCAAGCGCCCAGAAGCAGAGCTGGGCCAGTAACTGATTTTTCATTTTGTGGCAGTTCCGAATTTCTGAGACTTCCTGAAAGTTTTGGCAAATCAAAAAAGTAATAATGAAGCATTTTGGTTGTGGGCATTTGAACCTTGCTGGATAAAAAGCAAGGGAACAAAGTGCTAGATTCCCAGATCAGCAGGAGGAGGTAGTCAGCTAGGGGAGTCCCATGGGATGCTGCTGAAATCCCCACGCTTGGTCCTGAACTCAGGCCTCTCCCTTCCCGGCAGGGGCCCTAGCCAGTAAGCCGGGGGGTAGTCCGGGCAGCTCTCTCAATCTCTCCTGCTGAAGCTGTTTCACGGCTATAAAATACTTACATGGTTCTTGGGAACGACTCACTAGCCTGATGCCTGGGCTGGTGGAGACTCGAATCCAGGGCCCGGATTATTTAGAGACTTCTACAGATTGACGCCTAGTTTTTGTTGACCCCAAAGTGTGTTTTTCTGTGAATGCACAACTCATCCCCAAAGAGCCCTCTGCAGCCACTGGGTAATGCCAGAATTCAAGAAAGCTTATGGTGGGTGTAGTGGGGTGGCTGCAAAGGGCTGTAGTATTGGAAGGGCAGCTGGGCAGAGGGCTGCAACAGAAGGCAGCTGAGGGCAGAGCAGCCACAGCTGTGGCTGGGTCAATTAGGGCCCAGCTGGCCCTGATATAAGGGCCCAGAGAGAGAGAGTCTCCTCTGTTTCCAGAGGTAGACAGGCCTAGCTGCTAGGAGCTTGACAGAGTATCTAGAGGGAAGCAGGGCAGGGGCAAGGCAAGAGGAGCTGGGGGAGCTCCTGCCTGGAAACCCCCAGGCTGCAGGGCCTAGGAGAAGGCCCAACAAAGGGTACTGGGGTTGAAGTGGGCAGCCCATGGCTAGAGACAGAAGCAGCAGGCCAACCCTCCTTGCCAGTGATGAACGGTAACGATACTGCAGTCTGCCCCAAAGAATGGGAGCAAGTGGTGACTGGCAGTTGCCTAGACTGAGGCAAGGTGGGGATAGAGGGTGGGGGTTCCCCAGGGAGGGGAGACCCAAAGACCTGTGGAGGTTCTGCAGGGGTGCAGCACCCTCGGTAAGGGGGCACCAGGATCCGCGAGGGACACGGAGCCAGAGCAGCAAGCGGGACATCAGCCTGCAGAGGACACTCCAGACGCTGGCGAGCTAATCCCTGGACAGACCAGCAGGAGGCGCCGCAGGGGTGAGTCACCGCCCTGCTACAGTGGGGCTTTGAGTCACTGGCACTTGAAGCGTCTCCTAAGGCTGGGCAAGCTCTTTAAATTCAACAGTATCTGGTCCTTCCGTGTCATTTTATTGTAAAGCCCAGGATGACAGCACTGGCTTCAGAGATCTGCTTTCTAGCGCATTTTCTCGCATGAGCCCACATCCCCTGCTCCGTGTGCACCCAAGAGGGATTCCCCATGGTCTTTCGGCTGCTCACAGGATCCCAGTGGAGCAGAGACAAGAGTACCAGGTGCTGAACAGCAGATCAGCCAAGTGGGATTGGCGCAGTCAATGGGAAAGTGAGGAAAGTCAGTAGCTCAGTTCTGGGCCGACTGCCTGGCCCTCCCAAGTCAGCAGTTCCGATGCACACGCAGAGGGAGACTGTCCCATCAAATCTTTCCGAGATGCAGAGGTTCTTTTCTTTCATCAGTTTGAACCCTACTGATTTCCCCTGGCCGCGTCCCCGGCCTTTGTCGTGAGACGCTGGGAAGTGTAAAAAAAGTGAAACCAAAAAGGGAATTGTTGTTTTGGGAGGATGAAAGCAACAGGGCTCCGCTCTCCCTCGTCGCTGTAAGTTCAGCACAGTAAAGGCCTTGTTCTCCCCTGAAAGCTCGAGACATGGGTTTTGTTCCCAGGATCTACAGGCTTCAGCAGCTCCTTTTGTGGCCAAAGAAACATTCCAGACAATTGGTGAATCATCCCCAAAAGTGGTAATTTGACATCGGCCACAAAGGCTGCCGGCCCCGTGATCAATGAGCATCTTGGGGTGTATGAATACAGGAAGAATTACAGTGGCCTTTCCGAGGCGAGGAGCGCCCCTCTCCTCTGCGGAGAGCGCGGTTGTGAGACCCTTGCTGGGAGATTGCCCAAGACAACACAGCAACCTGCAGATAGCAGAGCGCGAGTCTCGGCTCATCCCAACGCCCGGCTCTGGGCGGAGGGCTGACTTATGCCTTGTTCTTCTGCTTCAAACACAGGACGTCTTTACCAGCGGTCTCTGTAGGACGGACAAAGAAGAAGCTGCAATTTTTTTGATGCACAGAGAAAGGGGGACACGAAAGGGAACTGTTGATAGCCAAGGTTGGCAACCAACCCACGTAGGCACCTGTGCAAGTCCTGTCCTGGGGATGCTGGGGGGGAGATCGAGAACTGGATTTTGATTTAAGTCTGCATCAGTGGAAGGGCCCGATCCCGCAAGCTGCTGACACCTTCCTCCTGCTGATTTGCAGGAACTCATCACTGGGCCCTGAAGCTGCAGTGACTCCACTGAGGTCAGTCCCTTGATGTCCTGCAGGAAAAGATGTTATTTCCTCCCCCCTCATCTGACCCCATCGAGCTACAAATCTCCAGGGCACATGACCATGTAGCTCCCATTTAAATCCAGCTACAGCAGCTTATAATTGTGAATGCCCCAAAGCCCCTGGGCGAAGCAGCATTTCCCTGGGTTTGAGTTAAATTTACCTTCCATTAACCCTTGACCAAAACCCAGGTTACTAGCCCAGACCAAGAGCGTCTGTCACCGAAGAGCGGCTCGGCCCAGGGGGCTGGTTAATGGCCTGTGTGGGTATCTCACTCCAGCTCCCGGTGGCCATGCATTCAGACCAGAAAAACAGACAACGGACCCCAAACAAGAGTGTGCTGGCTCCCTGCTGGGATGAAGAACATGAATCCCGAGCACCTTCCATCCCTACACCTCAAAGCAGACCCCACAGCTAGGTCAGTACCATTACCTCCACTTTCCAGAAAGGGAAACCGAGGCACAGAGAGAGGCGTGATCTGCCCGGCATCACGCAGCAGGCAGGTGGCACAGCTGTGACGAACTCAGATGTGACTCCCAGTCCCTTGCTCTACCGGGGGCTATGCTGCCAAGGAAAGGGAATGGTCCTTTCATTCCACAAAGAATGAGCTGTGAATGGCTGCCCCGGGGGTCCCGTCCCTTGGGCTCTCACACAATCGATGTATTTCAAATGGAAAGGAGACGCCTCGGAACAGGTTCATCCACTTCTAGGGTTTCTGCCTCTTTACCCAGCAAGCGTCTCCACCCCCAGAATGAAGAGAGATTTCTGGGTAGGGCCTGAATGGACCTCGGTGCTCATCTAGCCAGAGACCTGCCTGGAATTCATCCCTTCATGAGCAGCCCTCGTCCCCCCAGCTCTGGCTACAGGTGAACCAAGCAGGGCAGCTGCCCCGAGGAGCACACAAAGCCGACTCGGACACGGTAACCTCGCTGCTGCTCTCTGCGGCAGACGTCACACTGGATCCCTCTGCCCCGGTGAAGCTCTCGGGAGATATTTGCCATTTCACGTGCTCCTAAGGTGATCCCCTGGCTCGGCACCAGAAAAGTGCTCAGCTCTGCGCAGAATCAATTGCAAACTTCCCAGGGCAAGGAAATTGTAAGCGAGGCCGAAAAGGAGGCGGTAGGGAGCGCAAGGAGGCTAAGAGGAAGGAACAACCAGAACGTAGGTTTGCTCTTTTGAAATGGCCCATTGGTTTTCCCCTGAATCACTGCATGAGAGCACTGCAGAACCTCCAGGCAAAGGGGGTCCAGCACAGAGAGAGACAGACAGTGCCCAGAGCATTGTCCAAAGACCCCAAACCTGCTTAGGGACTTTTGGAAACCACCTGAGATACTATCTGCATCTCCTGGTGCCTCCATTCCTTGGTCAATTTGGCTCTGCATCCTTCGGAGGAATTTGCACAGGGAAGGATGAGGGGTTAACGATCTGATCAGAGTGCGCATGGCACGCAGGTCGGCAGCGGGGAAGACAGAGGCCCTGCCTCGGAAGGAGAAGTGGGCCGTCATGGCTGGTGGAGCAGAGGGGATGGGGCAGCGTGCTAAGACTAGGTCAACTGTGTAGGGAGAGGGGAATGGGGTGGGGGGATAGCTCAGTGGTTTGAGCATTGGCCTGCTAAACCCAGGATTGTGAGTTCAATCCTTGAGGGGGCCATTTAGGGCAATCCTGCTAGTGTAGGCAGGCGGATCCTGCTAGTGTAGGCAGGGGACTGGACTCGATGACCTTCAAGGTCTTTCCAGTTCTAGGAGATTGGTATATCTCCATTTATTAAATTATTATTAAATTATTAAATGACACTGGGAGTTGGAAGCTGGGGGCATGAGGTTCAAGTCTGATGTGGAGGACAGCAGGGAGCCCAGGGACCCCTCACAGTGGGGGCGACGTGGTCAGAGTGATGGAGATTGTTTTAGCAGCTGCATTTTGGCTGGACGGGGCAGGTGCCGATTCAGGCTATTCTAACGAACCATAGCGGCTGCCCCAGTTACAACGTGGTATTTCCCTTGGCAGGTACGATCCCAGAGCAATATCCTACCTGCCAATCATCCACAGGGAGGGTCTTGGACCCGGGTCCCAGCCAAGCCCTGCCACAGAATAAGAGATGATGGTAAACAGTACAGCAAATATCCCCTTCAGCAGCCGCTCAGTGACTGCTCTCCAGTGCTGGAGGAAGGGGGGCTTGTTTGCAGGGCAGTTTGAAGTAACCATGGCGGAGGGGTGACGCTCAGCTCCCGAGAGCAGGCGCTGGGTTTATATTGGCAGAGTAAACACTGGGGACTCCAGATCACAACATCCCTGCTGTTGACAGAGGGCGTTATACCAGGATCCCTCGCCAAGACGCACTTCACGGTGACAAAGAGGACAATGCCATGATCTGGCGACTGTCAACACTGTTACCCTGCTGAAGACTTTAGTTCAATATTTGCCAAGAGGCAAAGTGAGTCGGGTCTGCTCCGTCTGTTGACTTAGATGCATCAATTACTAGAAAAACGAGATTGACCAGACGGGAATTCAATCAACGGCTGGTGACCAAATTCCAGCCCCAGAATTAGATCCTGTGGAGTCACGTTCAGAGTAACTGGAAAACAGGCTAACTCTAGTTGTTACTCTGTCCCTGGCCCGTATGGGAAGCTCTGTTACATCACACACTGCCAGGCCATCAAAGCCGGACAATTCCAAGGGGCGGGTTGAAAGGAGAAGCCGTGGTTCAAATGGCTCATTCAAAGGTGCTTGGTGGAAAGGGCGAGATGCTCACGAGAAGTCCATTCACGCCCTTTCCGAAGGGTCAGATACTGCTTCTCTGGGGGGAATTAGGGGCTTCAGCAAACACGGACGAAACCAGACCCGCTGATAGGGTGGAGGGGGGTTGAGCAAAAGGAGCACCAAACATCACCAAAAATCACAGGTGCTCCCCCTTCCTCCGGGGCCCCAGTGCTTCTCACAGTGCAAATAAAGTTCAGCATGTGAGAACCTGCGTAGGATCCAGCCTTCTCCGTCCTACCCAGCTCCCTCTGGTGTTTCTGGCACTGGGACAACTGGCAGCACTGGGAGACGTCGCTCAGCATCCTGAAAAACCTTTCCTCCGTTACATATAAAAAATGAGAGCGTCTCCAATTTGGCAGGATTTGAAGCCACGGACAAGGTGTCTTGAGCAGGGCCTGCCAGCTGGGTAAATCCTCTTTCCTGGGCACTTTTCCTTCTCTGAACCCTGGAGAAATCAGCCCTAGACTGCAGTTATAATTTTATCAGCAATAAACCACTTTACGTTTCACTGTGAAATGCTGGATCAGGGTCCCGCATAGAGGCTGTCCTCGGGTACCTGAACCCCCTACTCATCACTCCATTCCCCTAGCCAGTCTCCTGCCTCTTCTAGATTCCTGCTGCTAGTCCCAAACCTAGGAGGCACCCATCTGAGGCACCCTAGTAAATACGCATGAAAGTCCCCGGGACGATTCGGGACTGAGTCACACTGGTTGGCTTCGTCTCTCGCTGTCCTAAGACAATAAACATATGTCATGGAGATTCCTCTCCAGCTTATCTAGGCTGTAAGAAAGGCTTTTCTCTGGGTGATAAAGGGGGTCTCGGATGCTAAGATACCATTCTGTTTCTCAAGTAATGTCACAGGACTCCTGCTTTGGCCACACAGTTGCTCTTTAGAAATGAAAGAGAGAGTCCGTGCCTCTGCTCAGGACAAGTGGCAGAACCGTCGCAGTCCTGTTTACAGGAGGAGAAGAAAGAGAGAGATCAGGAACTCTGCTGCTATCCTGTCATCCCGGGAGCCAGGCCTTTGTGCGCTGTTTGCCAAAGGGATGAGCTGCGGGGCCTCTAGGTTTCACCTGCTGATCCTCCAGGGTCATGAATATTCTCATAATCCCCCCGCCCCTCTCAGCCCCAAAGCCTAGAGGCCCTTTCATCCCAAAGCCAGGTTTCACCCAGAGGTTGTTCTGCATCCTAGGGTAGGCCAGAGCATCCCTCATCTCCACATGAAAGGCCAGGCCTCTGTTTCTTCTCTACTGCTCAGCTACTAACATTGTTTACTCTTCAGACTAGATTAGGCCCCCAAGTAAATTCTATTCTTGCTGTGCAGAGGACAGCAAGCAAGTTGGGATCTCTGCAGCACCAGACACAAACTAAGCCAGCTTTCCACTGGATACACGTGCAGGGATGGACAGATGGACATCTCTACCCCAGCAAATCAGACGCCCAGGGGCTGCAGTCAGAAGTGGGGTAAATGGAGAGTAAATGATACTTTCATCCATTTTTCAGGCCAGCGGGGACCATACTGGTCTCCTGCATAACAAACCAGAGGCCGGTCCCTGGCGCTGGTGTAATTCACGTGCCCGTGGGGCAGGAGAGCACTGGAGCAGACCCACAGAGCCTGTAAGGAGGAGTAACAAAGCAGGGTGCAGGGAGAATAGTTCTCACCAGCGGTATTTCCATTCACTGGCAATGATTCGCTCCCAGATGTAATTCTAAATGTGACCACCAGGGGCTTTTCGGGCAGCCCCGCCCCCTGGGCGTGATTGGGCAGGGGAAGGGGGGGTATTTTCCCCAAGCAAAGTGTGGTTTCCAGCATACCCTGCTGGGCCTTGTGGGTAGTGGATAACCTTGTGGGCACAGCTTAGTCCTACACAGGTGGTGACTGGCCAGGAACGGTTGTGCTGCTTATTGCAACAGCGTCCTACACGGGCTACCAGTGTCACCGGAATGGCCGCAAAGCAAACAGTGACTAGTTCAAAACCTTTGCTCAGCCATCGCGTGGCGTCTAGGAGAGCTGGTTGGCCACGTCCGGTCGCCAGATGTTCACCTTTCTACAGGCCCTGTAGCCCCGCTCTCAGCAGAGGCACCAAATACCAATGGGAGCAGAGACTGCATCGCCGTCTGATGAGGGATGCAGGGGCCAGCGTGGACAGAGGCTGAGCTAACGGCTCATACTGAACATACCTGTGGAAACGCAGGGAATGGGTCACGCTGTGACTTCAGGTGAGTAGCTGTCACGAGCCTTAAGTCACCGGACAAGAACCCAGCCTTTCCCGAGCAGCATCCTGAGCTTCTGACAAATACGCCTGCTTCGGAAGAGAAGATATTTAGTCTGCCCTAGAGCTACAAGAGCTGTTGGCACGAACAAGGAGCTTTCAGATGCAGGGAGTCTGAGATTTACAGGCCCCAGGGGAGCCAGTCTCCCCCCTCAGATACAGAATAGTACCACAAGGATGTGAGGAGCGAGGGCTGTACCGGAGGGGACCGGCTGTGCACCTTTGCGGGGTGGACATTTGCTCTAAGGATTTCATGTGGTGGGTCTCATGATTGTTGCGCTTTCGAAGCAGACCCGCCCCAAAGAAAATTGTCTGTGTCTCGAGGATATTTCAAGACATTCCCTTGAAAGCCCCCGGCCCCGAGGCAAGCTGGGACATCCACATTGCTACCTTGAGAGGGAGCCAGGCAGGGAAGGTCAGTCCCAGTGGGAATATAGACAGAACGTGGCACATTGAATCTTTAGGGTAAAACCCACCCTCTTAAAACACAGGAGCCTCAGATGGGTCAGTAGCACCCCCTGAAATCACTCAGACTGAGAAAGATTTTACAATCTGATTTACTTTTCACCATTCATGCCTTTCTCTCCTACAACGCTGAAAACAGACTGGCCAATTTCCCACTGTTTTACAGGCGGTTTCGCTTTCTGGTTGTCCTGGGTTGACACAATGCTACAATGTTTGTGTTGCAAACACTGTGGAGGGAAATTTGTGCGCCTAAAAAAATACTGTGGGCAGAACGTCAGCAGGTGTAAATTGTCCCAGCTCCACTGGCTGCAGGGGGCAATAAAGCAGCCGAGGATCTGGGGCAATTCATTCAGCCTGACAGAGAGAGAGAGAGAGAGAGAGAGAGAGAGAGAGAGAGAGAGAGAGAGAGAGAGAGAGAGAGTGTGTGTGTGTGTGTGTGACCGACCAGATTCTGATCTCTCAGTGGCTCAACGACTGTAGAGGTACATGTGACAGGCCCCTGCTGCCTTGAGCAGATAACACTGGGGCGTTGTTACCACCTCAGAGGCCTAGACGGTGAGGTGGGACTGACCACAAAACAAATGTCATTGTCCTGATTGTACAGAGGGTAAATATAGAAGTTCTATGGCCAAGCTAACCCCCTATGGCAGGGTACTGCAGCTTAGCAGGGGGGCGGCCGCCATCTCCCACTCCCCGCAACAGGCCACCTTTCTCTGCCCCCCCGTGGCATGTCTCTGAGAAGATGAATCTCTCCTGCTCCGTCCCAGAAACATGTTGAGCGTTAGTTCCAATGCCCCTCAGGAGATGGGAAATCCCCCCCTTTCCCCCCAAATGGAGATGGCTCCGTTCATTCCTGCCTGAGACCTCACTCATCTGTGCGCACGTCTTCAGCTATAAGAAGAGTCTCAACCATCCCCACCCCCCAACCCCCTGACCGTGGTTTATTAGCTCCCGCCTCCGCTTTACTGGAGGATGAACTCAATCGCTCACGTGTTCTGAAGACAAACATTTGCAGGCAAGAACGTAGGAGTTTGTGAACACACCCATGCACTGAAAACAGGTGTCTAGGTGTCTAACGTGGCCACATATGAAGGGACTCCTGGGAGTTTTCCCCTTTAATCTGGCTGTGCTGAAAGGGCTGAGCATGTCCCAGCTGATACCCAGGATGCTTTCAGCTCCAGACAAGGGCTGTATTAACTCCCCAACCTGCAGGAAAATGATTAGAAACAAAAGATTCCGAGATGTCCCTTTTCCTCCAACAAGCCTGGAAACAAATGGTACAGGAATGAGGTCAGAACGGAATCGTTCGCCCACCATACTGCTGAATTCATTTACCTACCTCAGAGCCCATTCAGGGAAAGGGGTGGGACAGGGAACAAGGGATGCTATAAAGCAGAATGAAGCTTTGGGGTCGGTTGCTACATTACAAGATTTGACAGGCCTTTGCCAGCCTTCAGCTTCTTTGTGTCTTTCGCATAATAGAGAAACACAAACTGAGCAGCCCAAGATCTGTGGGTTGCACTATTAGACAGAGCAAACCCTTTGCAAATGCTAATAGTATTGTAGCATCCTGTCAAGCAGTTACACAAAAAAGGATGTTGATTTTCACATGAACCAGCACAGCCCCATTGTAGAGAGCTGCAATGAATGTGTCGTATCTAAACACCAAGCGCCGCAGGCACTCACACGGAAGATTTGGCAAAACGCTGTTTTAAGAATTCTGAAATACTTGGAGTAAACTATTCTTGTAGAACCTTCCTCATATTGAGAACGATTAATGAGGGAGAACAGCATTAAAATCAGCTGTTCGTTATTGGGCTGGATGCAGGACTCACTGGGTGAACATCGATGGCCTGGGCTATGCAGAAGGCCAGACTAAGTGTTCAGAATAATCTTGTCCAGCCTTAAAATCAAGGAAAGTCTTGGTGGGGACAGTCCCTGTATGATGGAGGCAGCAGTAGGTGCATTAACTGTGGTTCAGGTTGGCTAGAAGGTGGAGCAGATTCTCCAAGGATTGTGACCCAATCTTTGTCTATTCTCTCTGCTCTTCCGGAAACGCACCCGTTTTTAGATCTTGATAAACGAATAGAAAAGGAAAAGTGTGCTTGGGGAGGCAGCATGCCAGCTCGTTGGTTACAAATTAGTGCAGGGATTATAAAGTCCCTGTCAGTGATCCCAAGACCCACCCAGACTAGTTGGGTGAGGATATAGGGCCAGCTGTAAACAGAACAGGTCTGATCATTCACAAAGCACATTCCTGCTGCTAAACTCCATTTGACATTTCACACCACAAAAACAGAGGGACCATCACAACGGAGATGTTTCGTGTAGTGAAAAGATTCCGTAGCCATCACCAAAAAGGCCCGACTCAAAGCCCAGCGAGAGCCGTAATTCTGAACTGACTTCAGAGGGCTTTGAATGAAGCCCAGAGGCCTGGCATTGCAGAAGTGTTTCCAATTCTCAACAAGAGATCAATGGAAAGTTATTAGTAAGCTTTATCATACACTTGAACATGTGAGGAATATCCTTATAAGACTTCTGCATCCCAAACTCTGTATCTTACCCTCTAGAAATAAATTACATGAACTTGATGCATTTTTCAGCCATAGCTTGTGTTCAATAAACTACCAGATGACTTGCAACGAGTAATAGTAAAAATGCCCAGATGATCACATATATAACACTGCACCTCTTGCTGGCTAAGAGATCAACTTTTTTCTTTTTTTTCAAATCTGACTCCACTCTAGCTCTGAATGCTTTGCTTTTAGTACATTTCTAGGTCTTTAATCTGAACCCCTAGATAGCAACCTCTAGAAGTCTGTGTACTTGAAAAATAAGCAACATTTCTGAAATGCTTTTGTTATTTTTTCATTGAAGAAATTCCAGAGAGAGCTTGGGAATATTTGCTCACCACTACATGAACAGGAAACGCCAGTGTCAGGTAGAATGTTTTGACGATAGCAAATTCTGTGCATTGGAAGGGAAATAACCCCTACTGGAGACAGTTGGGGGGCAAAGAATGAAAATATATACTCTCTCCAAAAGATGCACTAATGTTATGGCTTAGTCTTTACTGCTTGAAGTATGCAGAAATTACAATTACATTACACTGACTGCGAGAGGTGTCGTGTTTAACGTAAAAACATTGCATGCTTTTACAAGTCTAGTGCAATCATAAATATAAAGAGCTGGGGACGTAAAAGGTCACAGTTTAAGGTCTTTTCCCATCTATCTGCTAAAGTCTTTGCCAAACTGGTTTTACTAGTCACAAAATATACTGTGTCGGCCAGCTTGATTTTTTAAAGTACATAATGAGTTTTGGGATAATTTGCTCTTTCCCTTGTACAAATCATAATGGTAATTGAAGTAATTTTATTTTAATATAGTTTCAAGATAAATGTGGGCAGCAAATCTCTCGCATTATGCTGGTTTTAGATCATTAAAAGGAAAAATCCATTAAGCATTTTCTTTGCACTCAGAGATCTTCATAAATGTCTAACTTCTGGTATTTTACCAACTATAATCTGTCTCGTCTAGTGATGCGGCTGAATGGCTAATCTTTAATTACTGAAGAGTTAAGCACAACCTCCTCCTAAATACCAACTCCTTCCCCAGGCTAAAACCACTAACAAAATATCAACATAAAATCATCTCTGGTGAACTGATAGGCTGGTTTCTGATTGGCTAAGACACCAAATATACCAGCACGACCAACCAGACAGCATCTTTTCAGTGAATTCAGATCTAGGTCATTCTCTCATCTGCTTAAAATTGCATATTAATGTAATAACTGGCACAATTCTGCCCCTTTCAAATTTCTATGGTCTTGCAGTGTGAATTCCTTTGAACGACATTCATTTCCTGAAAAAAGACAGACCACCACCTTCCTTAAGGCAAGAGGAATTTTAAAGGGGCAGGATCACGTAAAACCAGCTGATGAACGTGTCCAGATCAGGAAGTAAATGCTTCACATCCACTTTGCTTTCTGAATGTTTCAATATTTCATCTGGTCATGTAATTTTACAATGAGATTATTAGCAAGGTACAATCTGTTTAATATAATTGACATATCCTCTCAATTATCAGAGGGAGCAGTTAATCTGTACTGTATACCCAAGGCCCTTCATTTGCAGTTTTTAGTTTGTTTAAAATACCAGGAATTTATGTGTGTTTATTACAAACGATAAAAGTCGATGAAAGTCAGTGCAAAAATTTTACTTCAGTTTTCTGCATAAATATTGAGGTTAATATTATGGGATGCGAGGACATTAAAAAAAGCAACAAATGGAGAAAAGTCAAAGTATTGAAAATAAAAGCAGTTTAATGCTGTGGTTTTATTTCATAAACTGTACATTATCAGTCTGTGCACATAACACACACGTGTGTATCTTCCACTATCCTGCCTTTAACAGACAGTCTCACATTTACACTGAGACTAACTCATTACCATAAACACATCTACCTAATGTAAGGGACTGGATTTTCACAACATAACCAGTATTTTCATCTACTTGTGTGCGCCCAAAATTTGGGTAGAAAAATCTGTAAAAACAACATAATAGTTTTTATAAAACACCGGAATTTTACAGTAAAAATCAGCACAAACTGACAATGAAGGGCCTTATAGATACACCATATTGTGTTAAACTACTTTAGTGAGGAGAGGTAAAAAATGGTGACCTACCTTTTCATATCTTCAAGAAGTTTTGCTCATAAGTCCATTGCATTCTAGGTGTGCACACGTGTATGGTTGGAGATTTTTGCTTTAGCTGTGACACCCCCCTTGAGTAGCCATGTTGTCAAGTGCAATGCCATCAGGTTCAGGAGACTGCCATGGTCCTAGGACAGCAGGTTCGGCCAGAGAGACAGCTGCCGCGGGGCGGCTACCAAAAAGTCCCCTAGCATGCTGAACCAGTGCTGGCCACTCAGAGGCTATCAGGATAACCTTTGCTCTGTCCTGTCTGATCTTCAGTAGGGCTCTGTGGATCAACAGCAGTGGTGGGAAGGCCCCTGACCATCAGAGCAGGAAAACCTCTGACAGGGAGCACCTGTCCATCCCCCGGAGCAAACAGAACATGTGGCGTTTCCCGTTCACAGGACGTGAACAAGTCCACCTGGGGAGTCCCCCACTTCCGGGGGATAATACTCCCAAAACAAGTCCAGTCTTTTGGCCTCTGTTTTGGGAGCTGAGCTGTGCGCCTCAGCTTGTATTTTTCACTGGTCGCAGAGACAACCAGCGAGCCCGGGGAAGGGTCGGTATAAAGACACCCGAGTCTGACTGTTGCGGTAAGAAATAATTGAGACGGCATAGGGCTGGCAGTGCCTGATATACCAACGCTTGAGTGCGGCACTCAAGGGGGCGCCACTGCTCACCCTCCGGATACCGCCCAGGCAACAAACTCTGACGACCAAGCGCGCACTTAGAATGGAATC
Organism: Sternotherus odoratus; assembly: GCA_032164245.1. Classification (NCBI taxonomy): domain Eukaryota; kingdom Metazoa; phylum Chordata; order Testudines; family Kinosternidae; genus Sternotherus; species Sternotherus odoratus. Next base: position 1,384,812 of record JAVMKO010000009.1, read on the forward strand.
AACATGAGCAAGCACTTGAAGAATTTTTAGTTAATAGAAGACTGACATGAAATCAAAATAGTAAAAGATGTAACCTTTTATTGGTACTGGTACTCCTGGGTCTATGATTTAGGCTTTGCAAACAGATAAGCAACATCTTTAATATCAGTCTTACTTGTTAGCTATTTTATTGCTTTTGTAACATTTTCCTGAATCTGCAAGGCATGATTTAGCAGTTCAGAAGGCATCTCTTGATAAGTTGACTTCCGTTTCATCATAATTCCTAATTCCATTGTCTTACTAAACATCTGTGTGGTATAAGCGAACCTAACAAACATTAAAAGCCTGGTACCCAGTGTAGAAGCCTGTGAGAATTTCACTTACACTTAGAAAAAGATCTATGCACTACCAAAATATGAGAGTGCTGATAAACTTCTCAAGCAGGGACCATGTCTTGTTTATCTGTAAAGCACTACACCTGCATATAGTGCTATATTAACGCTAATGGAGAAATACTGTCGTTTATATACATGGCCCATTGGGTTTGGTTTTTACGTTATTTACAATTTCCTGGGAATTTATCAGTCGGCATAAAAAATTTTAAAAGGTGAAAATCGGTAAAAAACGAAAGAGAGGCCAGAGGGTGAGGAAGGTGAGGGGATCGTTCACTTCCTGCGGGCCTGGGTCTGCAGCTGTCAAGCATTCTTGGCTGCCAGGACCTGACTCCCGAACACTATGCATGAGGCCATGATGAAAGCCAGGAGGGCTCTCTGTCCGACAGGTAGAGGAGATGGAGGTGGTCACCTAGCTCCTGCCCATCTCTGGGGGAGTCAGACCAGCAGGGAGCTGGTGATAGGGGAGCAAGATAGGCGCAGGGCCGCTCTCAGCTGCCAGGACGCAGCTCCCTGCCTGTCTCACTCCTCCTCTGCACCTCAGCAGCCATCAAATGGCCTCTACCCTCCTCTCTGCAGGTATGTCCTGCCATCCTGTGGGGACTCTGTGAGGGGTCGAATGTGGGCTAAACGTGGCAAAACCCAAATCCTGGCTTTTTCAAAACCCGGGGATTTTTCAGGAAAAGCTGATAAACAGAACTGAAGGGTGCTATTTATACATTAAAAGAGTAGCCATATTCAGCAGCTGCATAATGCTTCATGTTCCTAGATCTCAAAGCACATTACAAACAGAGCCACAAAGAGGTTGAGTCACTTTTAAACTGTGCATACGACAGGAACATTTAGTGTTCAAAGCCTGAATTTTATTATTTTCCCTTCAGTTACATCTTCATTCAATAAATACCCAGCTTTCAAGGAATACATCATGCTAAGTCTCAGATCAGCAACAGAGAAATTATAACCAAAAAGTGTACTGATATCACGCTGGAAAAAAGGAGCATACTGGACCACCGGATGTGACGTTTCGCAACATTTACACTACACAGATTTCAAACAATGATCTTGTCAAGTAAATGAAAAAGGGTTTTTTGTACAGAGCGGGATTTCATACAAGTACGGACTCATTCATATGATATACAATCTACGGAATCTGCTTTCCTTCCCAGTTGTGGAAACAACTTAAACAACTGAAGTTACCCACAGTCTGTGCCAAAAGATCATATAAACCAATTTACCTTTTTTCTAAAATGCAGTTGTTTTCCTGTAATCAAGTAGTTTTAAGAAAAAGAAGCCCCAATGCTTAATCTGTTAGATTATCTTGCCACATTTAATTTTAAGCACCGCTGTATGGAAAACTACAGTCCCGTTTTTTTACACAATGGTGCTTAAAGTTTTATTTTTGATTATTAAATTTTAGGGGTTTCCTGTTCCAATTCTAGCATTGCTCTCTGTGTCTGAGAATCAAAACGATAAATGTTCTTACATACTGATTCCTTCTTATTCTCAATTACCAGTAATTCAAATCATTTTCCTCTTTCAGAGGAAGGAATACAAGGCTATGTCAATTTCCTAACCTACATTTGATGGCAATTGCACAATGAACTGTTTTGAACCGAACATCCTCTTCCAGGGCAGTATTCAAGTATTCAGCACTGTTTGTCAATTCTAGCTGGATTACTACACTTGTATTAAGTGTGTCAGGAGAAAAATAAAAAGGGGGTTTAAAAAAGTCACTGGACATCTGTGAAATTGTACTTAAATCTGTCTCATTGACCATTTCAACAGCAATAGTAGCTAAGGTGAGATATGTAAAAAAAGACTGTTCATATATGTGGGGCTTATACAAAATGTAGAACTGGCAGACAAGAGAACAGAAGAAACAAGTAAAATCAAGTGAGCAAAATTCTATGGGACACCTCAAAGAACTGGTGAATATTGATTGGTTTAATCCACCAAGCTCTTGTATGTCACTTGCCGACTGCATGGAGGTAAACTGACAGATTGAAAGAAATGAACACCCCTGAACATTTATACCAGTTCAAACTACACAAAGCAAGTGGCTATGAAGGGATCTGTGTATTACATGACTTTAAAGCCATTTTGGCCTTAAAGTCCCAGTCAAAAGAAAACGTATATATACAAAAATCTGGTTTTGATCTTTTTTTCTGAAATGTTTATTTGAGGGTCAAAACAAAGTGAGTTACACTGTTAAGTTATTTTTCTGTATTACCCACACACATAATTAGCTTAAACTTTGCAACAGGATATGGGGCAAGTTAACAGGAAACCCAGTTACTGTCCAGGCAACCCCCAAAATGAAATGTGATTGGTTATGATTCAGCGTATCATCATCTACTAGGAAAGCAGCCATAAAATGAGCAGCTGTTGACATTATTTCCTGAGCCAAACTTTTTAAGGAGTCAATGAAAGACAGCCTGTACTTTTCAAATGAAAGGAACTGGAGAATTCCTTGGATGATAATAGCTCAAGTGCCTGCGCAATGTGTCTCTCTCAGATCTCCCTTCTCACTACAACGTATTTAAAGATGTACCGTAGTGACTGAGGATCCTTCAACACACCGTGTACAGATACAAACAATATTACTTAGAATGGCGTTAATTCATGTGTGTACAAATGAGAAATCTTTATTTCAAACTCCCAGGATTATTTGCAGGCAAGAAACTGACACTGGATAAAAGCACTTTATGAATCTGTTCCTGTCCTGCCAGACTAGACCACAGCCAAAAAATAAAAGCCTCTCCCCTTCCTCTCAGGACCAGAACTTAATTGGACAACTTTGGCATTCCCTCATCTTGTCATTTCAACACAAAAAACAACAACTGGATTCTGCTGTCTTGTTTGTCTTGCTTCAAAAATTCAAATGGGAGGTTTTATTCAATACTTCTCAATCCCATGTGAGAAAATTACTTCCCTTGCCCATTTGACATCACAGGATTCTTCAAAAAGGTACGACAGGAAGAAGAATGGGACAGAAAAGCCATTTCATTCAGTCTTCTTTGTGTAATGCATTTTGGGAAAGGCTTGCATTCTTACGGTAAAAGTTCAGCTGCAATATAAAAAGGCAATGAATATAATTTAAAACAGGTGCAATCATATTATACAGCCCAGTCATGATGCCTTATATACTCTGAGAATTAACACAAGAATTAGGCGATGGACATGAATGAAATCGGAAAATGACACTCAGATCTGAGTGCTGACAATAATAATTTTCACGTGCACTTTTCATACAAGGGCCTCAAAATACTTTACAAAAACAAAGGTATCATCACATTTTGATTACAATGGGCTTTTATAACTGAGCTCACATTTTAATACTGATACAAACTGTGTACTCAAAGTGTGTCTTAGAGCTGTTTCATGAGACCTGAATAACTAACCTAGAGAACGGAGTTGTAGCTGTGTCAGTCGCAGGATATGAGAGAACCCAGGTGGGTGAGGAAATATCTTTCATTAGACCAACTTCTGCTCATGAGAGAGACAAGCTTTTGAGCCACACAGACCTCTTCTTCAGTCTGGGAAAGGAACTCACAATGTCACAGCAAAAACTCTCCCACTCCATCTACTGTAAAGAACTCAAAGAATACCCCACACCACAGTTTACCCAGGAACATAAGGATATCATCAAATCCTTCCTCAAACACCTCCAAGACAAACTCTACAAACTCATTCCCCACATACCCACCCCAGGGGCCTTCTACGTACAAGGGAATCCAGGCAGACCCATCATGTCTGGCCATGGCACTCTTACTGGAGGAATATTGGGACTCATACAAATCAACCTCAAACCACTCACCATACAAAGGGCCAGCTTCCTCCAGGATACAACTGACTTCCTTCACAAATGCCACATTAACAGGCTCGCTCAGAACACCATCCTCACCATCATGGATGACACTTCCCTAAATATCAAGATTCATCACAATGACAGCATGACTGCCTGCCTCAAATATTTGCAAGACAATGGACAACCCTCACATATCCACTCCAAACACAGAACAAAACTTGTTCATTTCATACTCACCCACAACAATTTTACATTCAACAACAAATATATTGTCCAAACCATGGGTACTAGGATGGCTCCCAATATGGGCCACCTTGACATCAAATGATATACCTGAGATATATCAATATTTTCATCTTCTGAATAGACAGCTTAAACTCCATCATAGATTTCCACAACTACCACCACCCTTCCATTAACCTTTCTCTGGAGCATTTCCACACGAGCATCAACTTCCTGGATACCATAGTCAGCTTCAACAATGGAACCCTACAGACAACTATATACAAGAAACCCATGGATCACCATGCCTGCCTTCATAGATCCAGTAACCATCCCAAACACAGCAAAAAATAGGTTATCTATACCCAGGCACCCAGATAACACACAAGATGCTCCAATGAGAAAGTCTAAGATATACATTTTAACACACACAAAACCGCCTTCACCAAGCAAGGACATGCAACAAGATTAGATTGTATCATGGAATGGGCCACCCAAATACCCACAAGAGAACTGGCTTAATATAGAAATAAACCCCCCTCTGACTACACACCCCTAGTTGTCCCCTACCACCGCATGCTGGAAGTATCAACAACTACAACCCATATTCGATTTTCTTGAACTTCTGGCCTTCAAATAACCCCCCAATTGTTCCACCTTGAATTTTGCTGTGACAGTCTGAGTACGTTTCCCAGACTTGAAGAAGAGCTCTCTGTGGCTCGAAAGCTCGTCACTCTCACCAACAGACGTTGGTTTAGTAAAAGATACATTACCTCGCCCACCTTGTCTCTCTAACCTAAAAGCACTTACACTTCACATTCTTTTGCCATTATAAAGACTAGAATCATGGCACTGAAACTTGGAAACAAAAAGGAAAGAAGCTAGGGAAAGCTGTAAAATTAAATGGATTTTCAGGAAACAATTCCTTCAGTATTGTGTGTGATGGGTTGATTTGTCTGTAGAGGACAGTAAGAACATTGTACCTGCTTGAACAATCTACTTCTCCTGATGGAGGGCTTCAATGAAGACTTCAAGTTTTTCCTGGATTTCCCGAACTTTTTCTAGAAAGATTAAAAAGATTGCCATTCAAATTTCTAGATATATTATTGAGGATAGATACAAAACCCCTCAACTATAAAGCAGAACAAAATCCAATTCTGTAAACAATCATTATCCTGAATGTTTGATGCATTGAATGCCTTTGTGAACAGTTTCTGCATTAGACAAAAATGAATACACTATCTCTGAAGGCTGGGTTTTTTTCCTTTAAATAACTTTTCCAAGTATATCCCTTTTACCATAAATGCTAACTTAATTCCAAAATGCAGCAAAGCAATCTGATACTGAAATAGCCATGTTTTGAAAAGCTCAGATTTCCACGGGTTCACACACATCAAGTCAACTGTGCACCTGTTGTTATACAGTGGGAGTTGTTATCCATCAAGGAGTGTGCACTAATCCCTCTCTTTTAGCCCAATATCATTCTTCTCCACATTAGCAGCACTAACACCATTAATCATTCAAGAAACAGTTAAAAGCTAGTGACCTAACAGGTAGAATTTCAAGCAATCAGACCTCAACATGCAACACACTTTGTACTAAAGACACAGTGCTTGGAGCGAAGAATCCTATCTGAGTTGAATATTCAATTATATATGTAGTCTTGGTCCCTTGCATCTCAGCACTGGGATGCAGTTAAAATTATATTCTGCAAAATGTCTAAATCTGGAATAATTTTCCTATTTAGCAAAACCACCAATAGGACAAAACTACATGCAGTTACTGAAAACAAAATGTCAGCAGGAAATAGTTAAAAAATCCCAAACTCTTCATATTTTACCATCACCGTGTCCCTCTCCCCCCTTCAAGATCGTGTACAACACCCTTCACTGTAGTGCCTACGTGTTATATGTAAACTGCAGAGACTTATAGAACAGACTTTAAAACTGAATGGAATTGAAAAGCTTGCATGCTTTTCTCCCCTACTTGATGCCACTTCTTGTAAACCTACATAGAAGCAGTTGCTCCTTTTTAAGTGTGTGAAGGAAAGGGAAAAAGTGGGTCACTGCATTTAGAATAATCCGGAAATCAAGGTTTTAGCCTAATAAAAGGTACAACGTACATGCAAACATTCAAATCTAGTTTTAGCAAACTAAGAATATCATCTGGGAGGCTACAAGGGACACTTCTGGTTATTTTCCAATAGTAGTTGTCTTCGTTTTCATGGCTACTTATTACATTAAAAAAAAAACAAAGTACAGTGTAGCCATGATTGAACGGGATATGTGCACAGCTGGGAGCAAGCACCGAGTGTTTGTTGGAGGTAGCTAGGAGAAAATAGTTTCATCTACCAGTGAAATGACATAATCCTCATACCTTACACTAAAGTGTGTTTCAGAAACAAGAATAAATTAATATTTTTAGGATAAAAAGAACATTTCAGTGGACCAGATTTTTAAGAGTGATATAAAATATACTTTAATAATAAAGAAAACGTCTGCAACTTAAACAAAGCTGTTAACATTATTTGGCTAGCATTTGCGACAGATACAGTAAAACAAGGCAGTCAGTTTTATTTCAGGGTTTCTTGGTATTTTGTTAACAGCCTTGCAGAAATGGGAATTGGACTCTATTGTCCATATGCCAGGTAAGGGCAGGCAGCTTTCCCATAGGTCTCTCCATGACCTCAACCTCAAGTTGGCTGGACCAGCATCTTGAAGGCCAGACACAGTTTAGACTCCTGACCAATTTTGTCATGGAGCATTCTAATGAGAAACGAAAGGATCTGTACACCAGAGCGAATTTAGTGATACCGTGTTTCCCCGAAAATAAGACAGTGTCTTATATTAATTTTTGCTCCCAAAATTACATTACATTATATTACAGCGAGAGGCAAAACTGGAAGTACGTCTTATTTTCGGGGGATGTCTTACTTTCGGGGAAACAGGGTAGTGTGTGCTGATCTGGTTCCTGGCTGCCCTATACTGAGCTAAAACTACCAAAAGCATTTCATAACTACTTCAGGCTATCTTAGTTTATACTCGTCCTACACCATGTTCATTGCTGTGGTGTCTGAATGCTTTCCAAAGCTAAACATTAAATAATGAGAGTATGCTTTTCAAGGGCAGCTTCCTCTCCAATCCCTCCCCCCCACCCCGCCCCCGCCCTTGCCTGGGAAATGACACGTATTTTTGTTCTGTTAATCTGAGTTCATTCATATGCATTCCTCAGGAGTAGTGCTATTCAGGGCAGCCAAAGTCTTGGAGCTTGAGACAGTCTTTTAGCTATCCTGGGTCCAGATAATTTCTAGTCTTGCAGATAGGGACAGAGGGTAAATTCCTGGTCCCATTAAAGTCAATAGCACAAGTCCCATTGACTCCAGTAGGATCAGGATTGCACCCCAAAGACCGGAGAGGAGCCCTCAAGTAAAGCCATGTTGCTAAAGACGACATGCTGCTGCTGGATTTAAAACTGGTGAAAGATTGCTTTTTTGTTTCTGCGGGTGGAGGGCCCAACACGTAACCCAGATATCTTTCAAAGGCTAATTTTGTATTATATTTGACAAGCACATCACAACTATTTTTGTAATTATGATATATACTTCTTGCTTTGAGGAGTAATGTAATTCTGAACTATTTATTTTTGGTTTGGATTGCTTTATTCAGTCCAACATTCTTTCCTCAAATATGATTTTTATATTGATCAAGCTATTAGTCTCATTGAAAGCAGACAGATTTAACAACATTAAATGAATACGTTTTTCCTGCTCAACCTTTGGTTAGTGAAATAGTCCAGTGCTGGAAATTCACATCATCAACAAAATCCATAATTTATGAGTTCACCCTTAAAAAAAATAGGGGGGAGGGGGTTGGTTTGTGCCAACAATACCTACTTTAATTTCTCAATCAAAGCATGTTAAAGTAACAGGATAGCCAATGTTTATTCCACCAGAATGCAGTTAATCAGTTGTGTTTGTTTAGAGAACAGACATACTAAAGTTGCCTCCATAGTTATCATAAGCACTTTATTAGTTTTTACACCTGGATAGAATTGAAGTGACTCCTTAACTGCAATAATTATGAGGTCTTTAAGTAACTTAACACTCTGAAAAGAAAATTTCTTCAATAAAAGAGTTAAAAAGTCTGTCAAGAATTATAATATATTCATACTAATCTCTCCCCCTTCCCCTCTCCCTCCCCCTCTTTCTCCAGGTGCTCTGCTCCAGATCTGGGTCCAAGCTGCGTGGCTTGAGCCCAACTCCAATTAAACAGCACAATTTCAATACATTTCATATTGCAAAATAATACTTTCTCAAAAACCCAATAGTCTCTTTGGGTTTCAAACCAGGACGCTTCTTCACATGAGTACACGTTAAGGAGATGGCTATGACATACCGAGGATATTTATGTTGCAATATTGTATTATTCTAAGTAAAAATAACCCTCAAACTACAGATAAACTTTTAACTTGCTAATAAGTATTCATTTCTCTAACATACTGAACTTTCTCCAGAGTTACTGTCCAATGTTCCAAGATCACATCAGGCTTCCAAGTGATACAGTTCTGTTATAATTTACTTCTGAAGTTTATATTTAGATTGTTGCTCATAACTCTGATAGTTTTAACACAGATTTGGAGTTATACATGCATGATTCTTACACCACCTGTTAACCGTGATCAAAACTTAAGTGAAATCAGTGCAGGGAAACTATAACAAACCCCTTGTTTCTAGCTTTGGAACAATGAAACACACAGGCAACGGAAAGCCCTTTCTACTTTCCATTTACCCAATGTTTACCTAAAAGATGAGCTGTTCCATACATCAATTCATTATGTCTCCTGATCTGGTCATGAATATTCCCATAATCCTTTCCCAATATCCCATAAACCTCCACTGACACAGAATGAAGAAATTCTTTATTCAGACGGCTTGAGAGACCCATTCATGCTTGTTCCCTCTTTATCTCCACATGAAATGATACCGCTGCCCACTCATTTTCTTTTCATTAATCCTCTGATACTGACTCTAAAAAGCTTAAAACCAGACTAATTGATCTGTAATTAGGATTTGAATACACAGTGAATACAGAAAGACCCAGCCAAGGATAAGGTTTACTTTTGCTGTTAACATCAATTTAGGAAGGAGGAAAAAAAAACCCCAAATATTCAGTCTCATAAAGACAGACTGTCTACTTACTGGTCCCAACTTTATAGCTACATTATTACTGTGCCTTACCAGTAAAAGCATGTGCTATAGCAGTGCTGTTCAAACTGAAGCCAGTTACCTTCCACGCAGAGCTGATGAGATGGGGTGAATAATTTAAAGCAATAAAACCGAAAGAAACTTTTCATATAATGCCGTAAGAGTAAGAAAAATAATCAAGAGGACTTTTAGCTTTCCCGTGTAAGACATTTCTGTCATGACTGAAAACAAATGGTTCAAAAGTTTCCTCAGAGGCTAAAAATTTTCCACAGCAGACTTACCTGCCGTCCTCATGGCGGCGGCACGCTTCCCTGTTGACTCCAGCTTGCACCTCGTGGCAAGCTGGAGTTCCAGAGTCGATGGGGGGCGCCTCTGGCGATAGACTTATTGTGTCTTAACGAGACGCAATAAATCGATCGCCAAAAGATCGATTGCTACCCGCCGATCTGGCGGGTAGTGAAGACATACCCATAGTTCCACTGCTGTACCTATACTAGTAAAGCTCTCCTGTGTAGACAAACCCTTGCTCTTTATTGTAGGTCTCTGTTCTTTGACTCTGAGATGAACATGAAGGGAAAAAAACATCAAAAACTATTTTTCTTTTCTTCTACCGATAAAGAGTTACATTAGAGCAGGCCTGCACAACACGCGGCCCGCATGGGCTCACTGTGTGGCCCGCGGGGGGTGAGTACAAGCGGTGGGGTGGAGGGGAAGCGGAGGGGGCGAGGGCTTTTCGGCCCGCAGCTGGGTTTTTTTGCAGTACTATGGCCTTCGCTGCTTTCCAAGTTGTGCACGCCTGCATTAGAGGAAGGGGGCTAGAGTTGTCTGTACATAGTGAACTAAATCATAATACTTAGGACTTTGCAAACATTAAGAAGGAATCCACACAAACATCCCTGCCTTGTAGGAAGCCGTTAGTATTCTCATTTTGCAGATAGGAAAACTCAGGCAGAGTGGTAAAGTAATCTGCTCAAAAATCACACATTTCCATCCCTGTGTAGGCAAGCTTTTAAGTACATTTAAGTGCTTTCCCAAGTAAAGATACTTTTCTCATTCAGGGCCTAAGAGGAATGAGCACAAGGCTGGCAGAAAAACTTCTGAGTTCTAATGTCTTCTCTGCAACTGAGATATGCTGCCTTCTAGTCTTACAAAGTTAGACAATGGGAGATGGTCACTAGTCCATTACTAGCCAATCCAGATTGCTCCCGGAAGGATAGTCTCTGGTTCTTTGTTCAGGCTACTTTTAAACAACCCAAGAAAATGGGGCATCGAACTCTCTGTAGGAATCTATTCCACAGACCAACATATCTCTCTTTCAAAAGTTTCTCCTGCCTTTCAGCCTGAAACTTTTGCTCAGTATCAAACCATCACCTACAAAAAAAGTTTATTCTTTAAAAAGAAGAGAAAATATTTACACAGCCATGACATATGCATGCCTTAACTGACTGACCACAAAAGGCAGGCCTCTGATCCTTGCGCTTCCTTGTCCTCCCCCCCTCCTATTTTTGGGGTATGTTGCATCCTCACTTGTCCATCAGTCTATCATTCAGGGTTTGATTCTACAGTCTGATCTGCAAAGAGCACCACCAAAGTCAATGGAGCCAATTTATAGACATCTAATTCCAGCATCGGGGTCTGAGGTTATAAACTCCTTGACGAAAGAGACCTATCTTCTATTATAAACTTTGATGAAGCATCTAGTAGACAAGAGGGCACTATAAAATGACACTTATAAACCCTATAGTTATGGCTTCTTGTACACTTTGCTAAATAATTCCTCTCCTTTTTGAGTGTTTACACCCTTCTGATATTCATAGGTTTTGTTCCACCCTTCCTTTTACGTGGCGCGTATATTTTAGTTCTTTTAAATCTTTCCCCCAAGTCAATTTTCTCCATTCTGTTCCCTGAATTCCTTCTACACAAGAAGTTAGTTTGCTACGGCTCCTTTAGGAAAATCTGATTCGCTGTTGTGAACACATCATCTTTCCTTCAGTAAGCAGAAAATCCAGTCTATAGTCAGACTGATTAGAATGCCCAGCATCATACTCTTCATTCCTGGTCATATGGATTCGCGATCCACTGCAGGAAGTGGGATTTTAACTTACGGCTAACTAGCGCATTATCCCAGTTACATATACAAAACCACACTGAACAAATATAAAAGGGGCTAAGTGAAACAATCTCTTCTTGGTTCAGCCCTTTGTGCCACGTTCTTCCACATTCTATAGGACCATAGAAACTCCAGTTCTTGCTAAAACAATGTGGGGGGCAGTGTTCTAAAGATTGTCCACAAAAGTCAATTCCCAAAACAACCCCTATACCCACAAGTTACAAAACGTGCATCAACACGCCTTCTCCCACCTCACAAATCTCAAAAGGCTAAGAGCTACAATAATTTACTGATCACTGCAGGGTCACGTCCTGCTAAAAAATCCTTTGACATTGCTCATCACATTTTTTTTTACCAGTTTCCTCTTGTTCACATAGCATATTTTCCTCTGGATGTGTCCGACAGGAAAGCTAAAACTAAGAAAAAAAGGAAAAACCACCCAGGCAGCCCTTAAAGAGACAGAACATCATTTATCACCTGCAAAGACAGATTTATAAGAAGAGGGCCCCCTCTGTTCCTTTAAGACTGCAAAACAGATGGGAAGTGAATGGACAGTCAGAGGGTCAAGAAAACACATGGGAGGTGCTGCTTGTCTGCTGTATGTATGTTCCCAGCATAAGAAAGAGGTCAAGATTGTAACTGCATGGCTGGGTGCTGGAAAGGCCCTTTCTTCAAGCTGTTACAAAGACAAACGCTGTTCCTCATCCTGCTGTCAAACTGTTATAAATATTGGTTTGTCAAAAGCCCTTCAGTGCCTGAAGTTTTTAAAAAAAGGCAGAACAGGAGGATGAATCATGTGAATGATTCTTAAACAATTAGCTCATTAGTGTAATAAAAGCACTGCAGTATTGGAGAAGTTTAAATGGAATTTATAATAGTTCATATAGTAAATCCATGAATCATTAAAAATATACAGACTTAAAATGCAAGCTTGCAGAAAAGCTAGCGTACCACTTCATTACTGGTAGCCAGCATAGAATGAACCAAGCTGCTAACTGAGGTAACATCATAGATAAACTGACTTTTACTGTTATCAAATATGTTTTTCAAATCTACTGTACCATGCAAGAGATGCAAATATATGGCAAGATTAAATGAATACTTTCTGTAAATTTTGAACTTCAAAGTATATTCATTGGGATTGATAATCATGACACACATTTGTGTACAAGACTTGCTTTATAGAGATGGAGCCCAGAGCTACACGCAAAACTCAATCATGTTTGCACTAAATCACTTTTGCAGCCCTTTAAAACAGGCAGTTCGTCTTTGGGTGCTCCTAGAATCCTGGTGTTCTTGGTGGTTTGGTGAGTGTTGCGAGGAGGTGCTCTGCACGGCTGATAGCACAAGTGAGATACTATTATAACAATGGATATTGATCTTACTTTCAATGGTTAGCATCTTTTTAAAATCCTAAAACAAAAGCAAAATATTTAGGCACATCCATTTTGTATATATCCAAATATAGCCAAGTCTCCAGGAGTTGGTTTAAGACATCCTAGTTTTATGGACATGAGCTCGTCTATGACCTCCTGATGGCGAACCGACTAAGTACTTTGTTTAACTAGACCACAACAGGAAACATGAGGGGAGCCTGCTTCCCCACCATAGACAGAGAATCTGTCTCGCTCTCGTTTCCTTCCTGTTTCAGAGAAGGATTCAGCCAAAGGAAATTTAGATACCCCAGCTTGTATGGCTAACATGCTGTAAGCCAGAACCAAGACACCAGGTCAAACACTGCAAGAAACTGATGATAGGAACAGAGTCTGGAGAAGATGTATAATCATCATCACTCAAGTCAATCTAGGCCTGGTCTGCAATATGCGATTGTATCAGAATTAGCTGCGTTATATCGAATTAAAACTAAATCCGTCCACACAACCAACCCGTTTTTGTTGACTTAAAGGGTTCTTAAAACCGGTTTCTGTACTCCACCTCAGCAAGGGAAATAGCGCTAAAATCGACATCACTGTTCCGGATTTGAGGTACTGTAGACACAATTCAACAGTATTGGCCTCCAGGAGCTTTCCCAGAATTCTCCATTGTGACCACTCTGGACAACACTTTCAACTCAGATGAACTAGCCAGGTAGTCAGGAAAAGCCCCAAGGAATTTTTCAGTTTCATTTCCTGCAGTCCCAGAATGGCAAAAGCGCTCAGCATGGACCGAACGGGAGGTATTGGATCTGATCGCAGTATGGGGAGAAGAATCTGTGAAGGCAGAACTCCATTCCAAAATACGGAATGCCAATGGGCAGTGGAGACTGCAGGGACTGTGGGATAGCTAACTAGAGTGCACCGCTCAGAGAGTAGATGCTAGCCATGGTACTGTGGACGCACTCCACCGACTTAATGTGCTTAATGGGGACACACACTGTATAAAACCTCTTCCAAAAAACGACTTCTATAAATTCGATATAATTTCGTCCTGTAGAAGTTCCCTTAGCTAACAGCAGTAATGATACTTTATCCTCAAATCATATTTGAGCCCAAGTATCAACTGACACTTAAGATGAGTCTCACTTTAACTTCATGCCAGAAGATGGAGCAAACCCAGCAGTAAGAAAGCCAGCTTGTCTGAAGACATTAAAGACACTTTCACAAGTACTTAGCATTGCCGTTTTATTTTAACATTGCTAAAAATGATCTTAGAAAAAAAGACCACCATAAAACATGAATTGTGCATTGTACTGATGAAAGTGTAGGCTACTAATTAATCAACGTCTTGACCCACACTGGCCCAAGGTCTGCACATGAGCCCTTCTCAGCTAATGAAACTGTTTCCAGCAACACATTTCCCCCTCCCCAGTCAAATAGAACAGAAGCCGACTGTATTTCTCAGAGTAGTCCCCAGGGCTCTACAGACTGGCAAACATGAAGTTATCTGACAACGCAGGAGTATAGCAGAGATAGCTAGGCTGAGGTGAAAATGACAAGTACTGAGACTTTTGACTTAACATTAGTTACGTTTCTGAGAACCTGTCATGTGTCAGGTCCCACATTCCTATAAAAGGGAAGGTAATTAATGCCATAGCACTATCATAAACAGTGACCAGCGTTTACCACAGGTTTCAATATTTTCATTAAGCATAGGATTTTCAATTAAAACTGCCAAAACGAGACACAGAATGGACCACACAATAGATACTAGTCACATTGCTTAATGCATGACTGGAAGATGCCCAGGTAGTACAGTGATGAGGAACCAACACAGAATAGAAACATCTTGAATTAGCTCTACAATCAGGCAAAGATTTAATTGTGGAAGGAAAACTGTCATTTTCATTCAATGTGTCAGGGCAACGTGCTCGTTAACTGGGAAGGGAGTAGGTAAAAAACAAGCTAAAAGCAGACTATGAACACTATGTGATGACTCATCCAAATACATATAAGGTTTAAATTCCTCCAGCTGATGCACAGACAACTTCTGTGACTAATCATATTATGAAAGGCAATTACTTGTGTAAATCCCAGTGCAGAAATGTGAATATAGGAAGTCTGCACTCAATAGTTACTTGGACCACAAACCAGTAAAGTCTATCTACAACAACATTTATGTTAAATTTCATCATTAAGAGAGAAAATGTCTGTCTGAAATTATAACAAGAGACTGTTTAGAGATAGGACTGATAACCATGTCTGCTGGTCAGGAATGCAGATTAATTGCTTAAGTGTTCCTATTCTGAAAGAGATGTTACTTTATTCTTCATTTTTGTTTGTATTGTCATATTAATTACTATACTGCTCTCTTTTATTTTATATTGCCTTCCATATTGAAAGCTAGGTGAAAAATCACCACCACAGTACTAAATAAGATGGTAAAGAAACACTGATGACCTTAGTTTCTTAGGTCTCTTGGGTCTGATTAATATATTTCACAGCTTGATAGTGGTTCAAAGAAAAAAGCTAAACCTTCGATTCATCTACCTGCAGTAATTTTGCATTTTCTCAAACACTATTACTTCTACATGAAAATCCAATTAATGATGTTATCTATACATATAATTAATGATGATATCTGTACCATATAATCCAATTAACAATGGTATCTGTACATCTAACTGATCAGGTTTTTTTAAACTAGCACCCACCATTCTGTTTTCACTCTTGTAATGTGCAGTAAATTTCAGGAAGAGATTAAATTTAGTAAACATAACACCAGAACAACACGCATCAAAGGGTAGATCTCTGGAGTTGGACAAGATTAATAGGCAGAAAAGATGCCTTCGGTTCTACACCGATTTATCATGATCTTTCTATGCTGACTTTAAAGGATGATCTTGGTCTGCGAAGAATGTGCTAAACTTTGAGAGGATCCGTTATTGAACCTGGATATTAGTGCCTGGCTCTTCATCAATAACTAAGAAACCACAGCACTCGGATCTTCGCCATCTGGGATTCTGAAGTTAAGAAAACCATCGCTCCATCAGAGGAGGTTTACAACTGATGTATGCTCTCCCTTGAGGATTACTTCCCTCTTTGAGGAGACGCGGCTCTTTAAAGCCCTTCCTGCTATGACACAAAGCAGGACCTACCTTATCTGCACTTTGACACAAACAATCCTACACATTCCTCTAGCAACTGCTTTAATTTGTTTCGAACAGCTATGTGAAACTGACAAACAACTGTTAAATTCAAGTTGCCGCCACTACCACAAAGTACATTTACTTTAGATGGCCTCATGCACTGGGCTACACTGAATTAAAAACAAGGCAAAGGTGACAAGGTAAAAATAATAGCTATTTGCTCTATAACTGAACAGAACAGAGTAGGAACACTAAACAAAAATAGCTGAATATATTTTAATACTAATGATAACAATCAAGTTCAGTGTACATGTACGAACTACACATATGCTGTCTCATGCACACACATCCTCCCCACAATTCAGCACGCATATTGGGAGGGTTGTGAGGAAGTGTGTCATGTTGCCTCTAACATTTCCACCTTATCAGATACAGATGGTGTAGGTGAGCATTCAGTTTCTAGCTGAGACTGGGGCATAGATGAGGGTGCACTAAATAATGAACAAATCCAGAAAAGACTGAGGGGGAAAGAGTGGAAGATAACAGCCACCATAACTGAGGGCATATACCGACTTGAATTTGCAGGTTTTTTTAGTTCCTCAACTGCTTTAGATGATCAGATAGCAGGGATAGCTAGGACTGCTGTTTGATCTGCACCTGTTCAGAAGGTTACAACTTTTTCAGATGCAGATCACACTACTATTATCCTTGCCTTTGTCACTTCAACATTAGTGCTCCTTATGAGGATACCTTGGGGTCATTAGGAAACCTGTGCATAATGCAGATGCCCCTTGTTAAGTGGCATATCTCACTGGTTGCAAAGTTACTATCCTATCTTCATTCAAATCTCTTCCAAGAGCTCACTTCTTCCATGATAATAATTAGTTCTAAAGATCCCTGTATGTTCTTCCTTTCTTTGGATTTCCAAGTCCATGTCTTCTCCATGTCCATCTTTTAGAGTCCCTTCTGGGGACTTTGGGACCCCACAGTAAGTGCTTATGAAATTAGACCCTTTACCTCAGTCTTGTAGAATCCAAACATATTGCAAGCAATAAATACATATTTTAAGCACCAATATAAAATAAAAATAATAGTGGCCAACTCTCTCTCATCTACATTGGTTATCGATCGGTTTCCAGGTAGAATTTAAGGTGTTGGTTTTGCCCTAGTAATCTGGACCCTTACATCCTGAGAGACTGCTCCTCCCCCCATGATTGTGACCAGTTTCGCTGCTAGAGTTTTATCAGTCCTTATGTTTAAACGGGGAAGATCCAATTTAGAAGGAAAAGTATCTGGAGCAAATAGAGTCAGGAAAACCAAGGGAGGACAAGATTTTAAGGAACACATGTGATAAACAGGTCATGAGATCTGACCAGGAACTAGTCAATAGAAACTTTGCAGTCATCTCAGTGGAGAGAAATACAAATATGGAATAGTCATCTCCACACTATAAAATTAGTTTCATGCAGCATTTTCATTCTGCAGCTCATAGCAATGAAGAAAATGTCACCATGTAGTACTATGCTACAGCTGCCCTCAAATTAGTGCTAATGGACTCTGGCAGCCAGCTCCACTTAAATGTATGACATTAAAAACAGGTGTGTCTTTAACCATACTTCATTATAAACAGACATTCCACAGACCCCAGGAAGACCTTTATTTGAGTAGAATCTAACAAATGGCTGTATATGATCCATAAACTCCAAATACTGGCTCCACAACAATCTTTGTATTTTAATTACCAGTCTAATCTGGTGAGAAACTGTACACAGATTTGCAACTGAACTAAGATGGCATGCTAAGAATGCCCAATATTCAACCAACATAAATCATGCACACAAAGGATACTTCCAAAATAAAATGCAACAGAGGCTTAAATCCAATTCTAATGAATCACAGTAAAAATGTAATACAGTGACTTCAACAGGCTACAAATCCCAGTGTTAGCCTTAGATATAAAAAGCAGAAGAGTTTTTCAGAACATTAGCTTAGTTAGTCTTGACACACTTTGATCTTTAGAGGAAAATAATTACAGCTAATTCTGTGCATCAAGATCACATCTGAGAACTATGATAGAATTTAAGAAAATCGCCCTAAGGAAGGAATTTCTTTTTCTGCACATTCAACTGCCTTCCTCCGTTTCAATAGGCCTTTGTGTAGAAAGAAGTCCTGACTAGTCTGTGACACCTGCACAGGTGTCAATACCTGACGTGCTGACAAACCGACTTGGAGGCTGATCCTTCCACAGACATACTTAGTCATTTCAGAGTCAGGTTTCCCTCAGTATTCTGTTGATCCCTCCCACACACACCTACTATGCTCCCTGCCAACAAATAGGATCTACATGGGGTTTTGTTTCTGTTTTAGGGTTTGTTTGTTATGATACCTGAATTATGAGGGAGCAGAATGTTGGATGAATAGCACACAAAGATGTGTGTGAAGATGCTTTGCATATTAAATAATTCTTACATGCACATATACGGTGCAGTATTCATAGTTAAGCTCTTTAAAAGAAAGTACACCCTGAGATCTATATTAAGTGTCTTCGAGCAGAGACCTGAGTCATTGGATAAGAGGGAAGGTTCTCTCATGGATTGGTAACTGGTTAAAAGACAGGAAACAAAGGATAGGAATACATGGTCAATTTTCAGAATGGAGAGAGGTAAATAAATAGTGGTGTCCCTCAGGGATCTATACTCTAACCAGTCCTATTCAACATTATTCATAAACCATCTGGAAAAAGGGGTGAACAGTGAGGTGGCAAAATCTGCAGATGATACAAAACTACTCAGGATAGTTAAGTCCCAGGCAGACTGTGAATAGCTACAAAAGATCTCACAAAAATGGGTGACTGGGCAACAAAATGGCAGATGAAATTTAATGTTGATAAATGCAAAGCAATGCACATTGGAAAACATAATGCTAACTATACATATACAATGATGGGGTCTAAATTAGCTGTTACCACTCAAGAAAGACTCAGAGAGGTAGCCGTGTTAGTCTGGAATTGCAGAAGTGACAAAGAGTCCTGTGGCACCTTAAAGACTAAGAAAGAGATCTTGGAGTCATTGTGGATAGTTCTCTGAAATCATCCACTCAGTGTGCAGCAGCAGTCAAAAAAGCAAACAGAATGTTGGGAATCATCCAGAAAGGGATAGATAAAGACAGAGAATACACTGGACCCTCACTATAGCCAGGGTTTGGGATCCATGCGCGGACCGCGTTAACACGGGACATGTTGCCATGGATCCCAATTTAAATATTTAAATTTGGGATCCACGACAACAACTGTGCTGTATGCGAAACCCGCACTATAGCAATGTGGGCTATAGCAAGGGTCCGGTGTATCATATCACCTCTATATAACTCCATGGTACGCCCACACCTTGAATAATGCATGCAGATGTCACCCATCTCAAAAAAGAGATATTGGAATTGGAAAAGGTTCAGAAAAGGGCAACAAAAATGATTAGGGGTATAGAATGGCTTCTGAATAAGGAGAGATTAATGAGACTTTTCAGATTGGAAAAGTGATATGATACAGGTTTATAAAATCATGAGTGGTATAGACAAAGTAAATAAGGAAGGGTTATTTACTCCTTCTCATAATACAAGAACTACATGAAATAAATAGGTAGTAGGTTTAATATAAACACAAGAAAGTATTTTTTCACGCAACGGACTGTCAACCTCTGAAACTCCTTGCCAGAGAGTGTTATGAAGGCCAGTACTGTAACGGGGTTCAAAAGGGAGCTAGATAGAGTCATGGAAGATAGGTCCATCAACGGCTATTAGCCAGGATGGGCGGGAATGATGTCCCTATCCTCTTTTTGCCAGAAGCTGGTTTGGGTGACAGGGCATGGAACACTTTATGATAACCTGTCTGTTCATTACCTTTGGGGCACGTGCCATTGGTCACTATCAGAGGACAGGATACTGGGCTTGATGTACCTTTGGTCTGAGCCAGTGTGGCCATTCTTATGTTCCCGAGAAAAGGCTTCACCGTCATTTCTAAGCAGTGTAAACTGCCGAGTAAGAGAGTAGAAAATAAGAGGCAAGCCCAGACAAGTGCTGTATCCTCCCAAAGGAAACAAACTTAATATCCAAGAAACACATGCTCGCTGCCTGGGCAGCCAAGAAACAAACGCTTGCTGCCTGGACAATGCATAGGCATCAAACAGTAAAGAATAGTAAACAGAGAGTGGACACCTGGCCCCGCAGGACTCCTGCTCTCTGATCCTGCTGAGTGCTGCCACAAAGGCCGGATGTTGCCATCTTGTGTTAGAAAGCTGTACAGCAACTTCGCTGCAGCATGAAGTTCATGTTATTCAGGAAAATTACTATGGCCCTTTATATTTTGAATTATTTTGATGAAATTCTAAGAGAAATCAGCCAGAGTGGAACTCTCAAAACAGTTAAATATTTCTGGGACCCACTTCATTGGTTAGATCACAGCTAAGAGCATCTATATCAGGAAGAGTTTTGTTGGAAGACGAAAGCCACCAGCATTTATTTTCTGTACAATTACAGATTCTGTCTGCTAATGTAATTGTCATTTATTTTGTTTTAGGAAATAAATTACAAAATCAACAGAATTCTGCATTACAGTGCAAGATCAAAGTCATTCATCTGCATTCTTTTCTTTATCGGAAGCTATAAATCTGTGCTCTGATTCTGGACAACAGTACTGCAGAGATACAGGTTAATTAAACGAGCAGAAAAGGTCTGAAAGCCTGCACCAAGCATCAACCCTTTAGCAATTACTTTCCACTTTTACTGGAGCCATCAAAAACAGGACCCAGTAACCAACTCACCACTAACAACTCCCTAATGACAAAAATACACTAGCAGACCTACAAGTTTGAACATTTTGAGGAGTTATTTGCTCACTTTTTGAATTTAACAAAGTTCAGAAAGGCCAACGGAGAAACAGTATACTGAAGTGTACAGCATTACCTACTTTGATGAAAGTAAACTAAAGAAAAAATGCAGTAGAAACCACTATGTATGGGTAAAACCTAATAAAAGATAATATATTCTATTCAAGGAGATTCACAGACTAGCCCTTTTCCAGGCTGCAACCATACAGATAACAATAGGTCAGCTCTCCTGCATTTAAACAGCAGAAATCAAGCTAGAACTTTAACAGTAAACACAAAAGTTCTCACTGCAGCTGCGGCCTCAGGCATTAGTATGGATCTTACTTTGCTGTCAATAGATGCTACAGGACTCCTTTCGTGCCCAAAGCAGAGACCTAAAAATGAAGATGACAACGGGAAGGAGGAAGAGACTGACAAAGGTGCACTTTTATGAGCACAAAATGTACTTTAGATAACATTTTAAAACATTACTGCTTTCACTCCTACCCCTCCATACTGATGTTAGCAGATTCTGCATATAAAGTACAGATTTAAGGAGCTGTCAGGTGTGAGTCTAAGGATTTCTATGGAATCCATGTTTCCTAAGTGAATCTTAACTATTATGCCATGTGGGCTCGATCTGAACTACAAACACAAACAAGTCAGAGGGCTCAATTACAAGGCAGTTGCATTTTTGGTAACACAGACGGGACTTCAACAGTATCCTACAGACAGGCTAATGATTTGGATGTGTTTTTAGTCAAGCTACAAAACACAGGTAAGTATCTATACTACAAATTGCAACCATGTTGTTAAGGAGCTAGGGGACAGGTGAGTTGACGACAGATCCCACCAACTGCTGAATCTGTAATCCAGAAGCATCGTAAATGCTCAATTAGACAGGGAATAAGACAGACCTAGATGACACGTGCAGCTTTCTCCTGTCTGCACATATTACACAAAATAATGAGCTTGTCTAAAACTGTACTTACAGATAAACATTTGAGGCTTTCTGGTGGCAAATAATTTTAGTGTTTTGTTCAAGGTAACAAAAGTCAAACTTCTACGTCCATCTATATACAAGGAACTTTTTAAAGACATTATATTAAATCACATTTTCCTCAATTACTTTTCTCCCTTTTTGTCCCCTTATTCCAGGTGTTTCTGGTCCCAGGACTTCAAGTTATTAATTTAACACTATTTACATTCCAAATAATAATAGGGCTATTATACATTTCTCTGAAATGAATGTACACACATACACACACACACACACACACTTTCCCCCCCTAAAAAGATCTTCAGTACAACATTCAGAACCATCTATATTTCATACAGTTTGTGCTAAGCTGTGTAAGGAATTGGTTTAGGAGCAGATTTTGGAATGTCTATAAATAAATGTGGTAAGTAACATACAGTGGAAGTGTTTTTAGATTCAGGGCCTGAGTGACATTAAGGAAACACATGTACAGTTAGAAGTTTGAGAATTGAGAATTTTGTGATTTCTATGTAGTCGTATTCTGAGGCTGTGTCACCCAAGCTAGAATACTTAACATGTCATCAACAGCATCTCAGGGCAAAACCAAACAATAAAACACTTTCCATGCTTTGGTGTTAAAAATTTGACATAGCATAGCAACACTGCCTGACTTTTGTTATCAGGAGACAAGTTCTGACATGTCAAGGGTATTTAAATAATCTAGACTACGGTTACAAGGAGAGCTTCAAACTAGGAAGCTAAAACTCAATTGGTGAATTAAAATCCAAACATTTCGTGAGCGTGGATTGCGAGAGTGAGGATTCCTTTCCTTTAGTGGAGTTCTAACTGCCCCTTCATGCTTAAGGAGGAGATTACTTGTAGGTCCTACTCAGACTTCAATGCCCGGTGTTATCAGAAAGGATCACTCAGGTATATGAAAACTGTAACAAAGAAAAGCATTCTCTGTACACTAAGGAGAAAGCCAAGAAATCTTCTATCAATCATCTGCTCGTAAAATTAGTACCACTTAGCAATAAAAGCATGCACAGGAGAGTGAGGAGAATGTTTCTGAATTGACTGCGGAGCCAAGCACTGATGGTTTTAAAATCTTCCCATAGGTACAATAAAACAGAACATGTCAGCATCCATCATCTTTCACTGTAACTGTGCACTGGATGAGGATTAGTTAATAAAAAATCCCACTTGTGGTTAGTGCCTGTGATCTGCAAGAAACACACTTGGGCATTTTTTGTTGCTACATTTGATTGTATTGAATATAAACTACTGGATACCCACTGATATTCAGGTAAGGAATTAATAATATATAAATAAGGCCCTACCAGTTTCAAGGCTGTGAAAAATGTGTCACAGACTGCGAAATAAGCCATGCTCCATGAAATCCAATCTCCCCATGCTGCTGGGAGTGCCCCAGCCGGGGGCTCCTAACTGTTAGTCTGGGCCAGGCTGGGGAGGGACAGGAGTTGCCTTCCCCTGCTCTCAGTGGGGAGATCAGAACCACCTCCAGAGGCAGCACAGAAGTGAGGGTGGTACACCCTCATTCCTGCACTGCAGCAGACCTGGAGCTGGGGTCAGGGCTTCTGACTCCCACGATGCCAACCGGGGCTTCTGTCCCCCATAGCTCCAGCCAGGACTCGGAGCCTCCATTTCTCCAAGACCCCACAAATTGGCCAGGACCCCTGTGTTAATCTGCTACAGGCCAGGACTAGCAACTAGGAGCCTCCCAGCTAAGGCTCTCCCAGCAGCTCCAGAGGGACTGGACCCACCTCCACAAACCTCTAGCTGCAGGAAGCCCAGCTCTGAAGGCAGCACAGAAGTAAAGATAGCAATCCTTTGACCTCCCTCCAAATAACTTTGCAACTCCGCCCACCCCACCATCCTATTTTGGACGAGGACCACCACGGTTAAAACACTCTGAAATTTCAGATGTCAGCATCTGAAACCTTGAATTGGACTAATTTTAAAACCCTCTGGCCGTGAAATTGACCAAAATGGACCATGAATTTGGGAGGGCCTGCTATGGCCACAATTCATTCATCTCTCACTGGAAGTCCTGCTTTCTGTTTCAGATATCTTGTAGCAAGAAAAATCAGTCTATTAAGGCTGTGTCCTTTGATGTATGGAACTGGAAACCAGATGGTTTGAGATAATTTACAGTACTAAACACTTCCATAGCTGCCTTATGTACCAAGTTTTTAGCCTTCATATCTTGCTTTCACTTCTAAGTAAGTCAGCAAAAATCCACTGACTCATCTCTGAATATTGGTGACATCAGAGCAGAACTTTCAGAAGCCTTCTCACTAGCTTTGGCACTGAGCAGCTGGTCTCCAGGGATCTCACACACCATCCATCAATCTCCTTGTTGGTTGTTCCCTACTACAATGACCTGCCACTATTACTTCCACGGTCACTTTCTTGAGGTTATTTCCATCTCTACGCCTCACATAACCAAAATACATAAGTTTGTGTCTATTGATTTCTAACAGCAGGGTCTGCTTCCTCCCAATAATATTTTTAACATTACCAGTCATCCTCTTTTCATTCCACGAGATATACAAGAGTCTTTGCCAGCATCACATCTTCAAGGCTTCAATCTTCTTCTTGTTAGCAGCATCAATTTACCAAACTACCTAGGCATTATAATTTTACATAAATACTGTTTATTTTCTAAAAATAGTATCAGCTTTACGGCACCGAATACTGAAGGATAAACCAATGCTAGCAAAGACTCATGCAATGAGCCGAAGCTTTTGCGAACAAGAAAAATAATGAACAGATATTAAAGCAGCAAAATGAGTATTAAAAGGACAACATTTAACAACAGAAAATGAATAGGACCCCTCACTAATAAAGGAGATAATTTCTCCATTAAACACTCATACTCTACTCTTAGTTTAAACACCAAGGAGCTTCTAGTTTTTCTTTACACAGCTTGAAGGCAAAAAGGCAAAACCTAGGCAAGCCCTGGGTAAAGCCGGTTTCACTTTAAGAGTCACATTACAGCAGGACTGACAGCGGACTTCTGAAGCAATACTGATACTTTATGTTGCTAGCCAGGCGCCAACAACCAGAATGCATCTCCAGATCACTGCTATTTCACACAGATGCTAAGAAAAAGAAATAGACAAAAAAGATCTTGACTAGGCCACTTCAGCATCCAGTAAAAGTTCTCATTCTCTGTAATCCTAAAACACTACAGCAACACCTTCTACAGAACCCCCCTTGCTCCCAATTATCTACACTTTTAATTTCAAGACAACGCTGTAGGTTCTCAATGTCATCACACGGATTGGTGGTGTCAACAGCAGGTCCTTCTATTAACCCACAGTTTACAATAAGCATAAAGAATTTGTTTTTAGCTAGCATTGTCAGCTATCATAACCTCTTGCTAAAGAAAAACAATGTATGGACACTAGGAAAATACAGCAGCAATTATATGCTCAGCTATCTATGAGATTAGAACTGCTTGACTAAATGAGGGAACGCTGACCACACTCGATATCCTACACTACTTACACAAAAGCTATGTTAAATGAAAGTTATGTAGTTATGAAGTCCAGCACGTGAAGTTGGGAAACACCAGAATTAACGTTTCCTGTGACCTGAATTTGCCCCCCTTGTGCATGTGCACCATGACACAGTCTTCAATTATGTGATCAGACTTTTTTGCACAGTATATTTTCCTCCCTTCTGCTCGGCTTGTAGGCTACCGGAGCGAGGTACGGGGGCACAGTGAGTGCAGTGCTCATGAAATGTTGAAGGATTTTGGTATGCTGCCAAAAAAACCAAGCTGTGCTGTGTGAAAAACAGATGAGCAATGGCAATTTTCATCAGTTTATAACTAGGCCAATTCTGAGCAGATTTTCAAGAGGCTGGCAAAAGGCACTTCCCTGACACCAGAACAATCCCTGTTGCCATACTTTAAAGACCTGCTGCAATAACATTGTGTGGAGTGCTTCAGAAAGGGTTGCAAGAATCTATTATCTGAAGCATTAAGCAACCTAAAAGTAGAGGCAGCTTTTGTTCCCCGATAAGAAAAAGGCAGATCTTAAAGCTTCCATCCCGACAGCCCCATGACACATGTACATGGGATCTACGTTTACAGTTTCATTAGAAGGATGCCACCTTAAGCAACACACCAGTCCTCCGGCACTGCACGACATTGGTGGCACTTTGGGTAAGACCCAGACCTTTAGCTACAGGTAAAGATCTGTACTAACATTTAGTACTGTCAACAAATAGGCATCACAATTTCATTGTTAAAGGGCTCGGCTGCATGGTCTGTTTCCTTTCAAGTCGTATGTGAAGTATTGGTAGAACAGCTACTCACTGAGATCCTCCGCCAGCTGGACCCTTTTGCCGGTTAGTAACTTAACCTTCCTGTCACCGTCGTCAGCAAAGTCTTCCAGCACTTCCTTTACATTCTTCTCCAAACGTCTGACTGTGAAAAATACACGTTAAAAGACTAGTGAATTCTTTGATAGGGAAGTGTTTAAAATCAAAGGAGTGTTTAAAATCAAAGGAGTTCTTTGCAAACACTACTTTTTCCATCCCCTCCAAAAAAGAAAAGAAACATTCCTGGTTTTTTGGACTCGTGAAGCTTGTGGAGAAGTTTGCGCAGGCTGAGTTCGCATGTGACAATTTAAATCACGCATTCACCTTCCCAAGCCGATCTTGCCAAAAGTTTCATAAAACCTACATATTTGGTATTAAAATATTAATTGCACTTAATTTCTAGTGTATGCAACGTGATATCTAGACACATTTACAAACCCTGGTCTTCCCTAGAAACTCCCATTTGTGCATTAATCAATTAATACCATGACAACTACTAATAATGAACTTCCAGCCATGAGTCACAGGCTCCCTTCAAACAGCCTCTCAGGGAAAGTCTGAGCAAACAGATAAACCCTGCTATTTGCCCTGAAAAATCAACAAACCCTCCACATAGCAGACTTCATCCCTAAATCTAGTGACTGCCATTTCTAATAGCTCAACTGATCTCCAGTGTTGGCTTGGAGCATAAAGAGAGGCTGTTTCTAACATAGACAGGACCTGACCGTAAGGGACTCCAGCTTGGATTCGCCCAAGGAAGGCTGTGAGAATCCTGTGGAGCATAATGATATTGTGCTCAGAGTGTAAAATGCCCGGAAGAAACCAGTGAAGGTGGACAATAGTACTCTTGGGTAACTCTATTATCTGGGCATCCAACAGGAGCCTAAGAGCCAAAGAATGACTGGATTGCAAAGTGTTTGAGAAACGTTCCTGAAGTGGAAGGGTTTGATGTTCCCCGCACCATTTCCTCAGGCTCTCGTTTTACATAGGCAAGTCTTAGCCGATTAGTTCTCCTCTAGACCAGATGCTTGGGAAGCCGAGAGAACTTCCGGTGTAGGAAGTATGAGAGGCCAAGAGCTGAGTGATATGGGCAGACAATGGCAGTGCTGCTTTAACAGCCTCATATATACATAATAATAAACATGTTAAACAAGTATCCTTAGGATGCCCTTTCCGAGAGGAGTGAGTGGAAAGAGGACTCCAGCTCTGGAACCAAGTCATTTACTATTGTGATAATCTCCTAAAGCCAAACTCAGGTTTTGTCCTAGTTCTCCTTGTTTTCCTTACTGAGCATTTTTTTATACCACATACACTTGTGCTCATTTCTTCCTGCATCCTCCTTGCTTGCTCAGAACAAATTTCAACCTTTTCAGCATTGTATAACAAGCCAGCACCTGAAAATAGTTGTTGGTGGGTTTAAAATATTTAATGTATCACCTATATTAAACCCAATGTAATATTTGACATCTCTCGTCGCCCACCAAAACATGAAATGAAAGCCAGCCTTCTGGTCTAATGAACTAGAAACTTACAGAAGCTTATTAACCTTAGCCCTGTGTTGCAAACAGGGCAGTCACTATAAGCCTCACCTTCAGTGTTAGTAAGCTGCTGCCTCAGTGTGTTTGCTGTAATCGCCAGCATTCGCTGGATGCGCCAGAACAGAACCACATCATTGCATTCGAGCTGAAACAGGTAGAGGAAGGTGTTAGCGCTTCCTTTCCTTCCTTCCCCATGGAGGAGTCAATGAACCGGGTAGTCCCTTAAATAGAAAACTGAGGTTGCTCTGACATACACTCTTGAACACAGTGACTAGAGCATATACACATTCACTTATGCAAAGACATAGAAAAGCTGTGCTGTGCATGATGAAGAAACATACCCAAAATTCCTAGGCCAAAGGCCATGCTCAGTCTTGTTAAATATTTCGCTCACTCTCCCTGCATCCAGCTGTTGACCTCTCTCCAGTGGAAAGGGTTATGAAGGGACAGCACAGGGAAGTGACCTGCAGGCACTACATACAAACTGGGTCTGGGCACATGGCACGCTCAAGGCTGTACTATACTGGCAGGAAAGAGACAGGCAAACTCCAAACTCTGTCTTGCTGCCTGATGAAAGCGTATGAAGAATGTGTGGGAGTTAGAGGCTGCAGAAGTGTTTACAGGAGATACCCCAGACCTACAGGAAGCGCCGCTTCACAGGGGGAGGTTACCAAAGAGGGTACAAGACAGGAGGAGTTGATATATGAACTCCAGCTGGGTTGCTGCCTGTAGTCCTGACTGCATACTGGTGCCACAGGATGGCAGCTCCCCTCTGAGACCCCATCCTGTGCCACAGAGCCCTGACTACAGCAGTCCTGGAGAGAGGTTTCTGTGGTAGGGACGAGGAGGATTTCAGACTATGTACATTGAGTCTTTCCCTTTACTCATAGAGAGATTCTTTTATTTCAACACACTGATTAAAGAGCAAGCCCGCCCTTTTGTACGGCTGCAGGCAGCACTGCAATCAACAAACTTCCAACAGTTAAATACAAATCATACATGAAGTTACAAAACGAGGCTCTCTGAACATCTCAGACATTTTCTTCATCTTTATCATCCCATAATTTTAAGTGTAAATCTGTGATACGCGTTGAGACATTTCCATATCTCAAGGGATGACATCCATTATCAGGATCAAAAACAGATTTCCAAAACACTGTTAGCATCAGAACAAAACTGCCATTTCTCTCTAAACTTTCCATTTACAAATACTGGCGCTCCACTGATTT
The DNA here is from genome assembly GCA_032164245.1 of Sternotherus odoratus. Taxonomy (NCBI): domain Eukaryota; kingdom Metazoa; phylum Chordata; order Testudines; family Kinosternidae; genus Sternotherus; species Sternotherus odoratus. The sequence continues at coordinate 1,414,009 of JAVMKO010000009.1, forward strand.
ACTAAAAGGTTGAATAGAGGAGGTCTCATTGCTAGCTCTGTAGTTGATTATTAAAAATGAAAATTCCTTACATATGCCCCACATTTGATTGTGCCAAATATTAACCCATATTTTCATTTCTAACATTACTGTTCCACCCTCTTCGCAGAAAAGCCACTCCTTCGGTATTACGGCTTTTCCTCTACTACAGCTTTGAAATCTAAAAGTCACTAAGGAAAGCAAACATTAATGGGAGAAGTGGAGGCAAATAAGTGAATACCTGCAAGACACCAATAGTTCACAAGGGCTGTTGTAACATTAAATTGTTACACACTGAAGAGTTACAGAGTAAGGTAAACAGACGCTTAGTTGATGACTGACATCTAGTGGACATTTTATGTAATTACCATTTAATAGAATTTTGTCCATTGAGAGCAGACATAGCCCGCTGGGATTATAAATACCATATTGAATATTTAAAAGCATATAAAGAAACAGATTAATTCAGAAATAATTGCTTTCTTTTTGGCTAGATCTCTATAGCCATTGAGGCTGTTCGCATTCCCCAAACTGTAGTATCCATGTGTTCCTCAACTAACCTCAGAGTCTACAAAATGCCTTTGGTAGTAATAAAAGCCTCTTCGACATAGATTACAGTGGCTCAAAGCTGTCCTCAAGAAATGTCTTCTATAAACTTGGTGCCACGTGTCTTTAATCTAAGAAGAAAATGGTTAAAATTCATGGATAAACTGCATAAGCATTCTCCGGTTAATATCATATGTATAATAATAACCACATTTCAACATAAGATCATGAAAAAAGCACAGAATTGATCTGCACAATCCCTTTCCCTGTATATGTTTAAATATTATGCGGTTATCAGCTGGCAAATTAACGAAAGCTATGCAGCATATAATCAACATCTTAACTGAATCTAAGGCAAACGTTCAAAAGGATTCTGTCAAATAGCATGTTTACATTTCTATTCTTCAGTGTTTGCAGCATCCTCTCAGAAGTCAAAATTATGTGCAGACACTGTATGCAGTTTTAAATGGCACACTGTTATTCTGAGTTAAATGGAAGTTACAGGTCACACTCTGCAAAGACTATCATGAAATGAAATGAAATGAAATGAAGGGCCTGGTTACTTTAAGGACCGTACACTGTTAGAATTGTAAACCATTTTCCAAAAGATTTTCACCCTAGTGACAGTCCCCTGACGAAAGATGCTCCCTTTTGATTGAGTTAACTTCAACCTCTTTGGCTGATTCATCTCATGGATATAAACTCAACTGCACATATAATTAAATACAATTCACAAAGTCTATGTAAACAACATAGAATAGGTTTAATCATTTCTCTGTTCCCTGTGGAAGATTTGCCTCCACTAGACATTGTATGGATACTACTAGTTTAGCGGTAGACATGCCACAATATGGGCCTCTATCACAGGCAATGTATCTGCTTAGCAGATTCTGATTCCACTGTCAAATCGTACTAGTTGTCTGACAGCCAATAAATTTGTAGGCCGGCCCTACAAATGTCTGTGCATTGCATACAAGCATTCATTTAATAATTTATTTTGAAACAACTGGATTACAAATTCAGTTTAGATCGTTATTTTTACGATAGCTAGAAAGAGCATAAAAACACTTCTATATGTTCTGCTACAAAGTTACATCTTACCAAACATGGGTCCACTGTTACCCCTTTTGCTTCAAGATTCTTTCGGACAGTTGTCACCTCATCATTTGCAAGGTAAGCTGCATGGTCTTCATTGCATTTGATCATCTTCTCAAGTTCATTTTTTGTTTCATTACGAATATTCTCAAATTAAAAAAAAAAAGAGGTTCAAATTCAAACACAAACATTCCCCCATTATTTATAGTTGGTAGTTTCCCAGCACCACCATTCGTGTGAAGAGCCGCAAAAGTAGGAATCACAGCTTGAGGTCACTCAACTTGCATAGCATACCATGTTTATGCCATTAGCCCTTATGCAGTAGAAGTACAACTAGTAATAATAAATACATCACATACTCAGTATGGGCAAAAAGGCTGAAGTATAGCCTGCATGACAAGAATGGTTTTAATTAAGATCTGCATTTAAAACTCCACCTAGCTGACACAATCACTTGACCATCACTTCTACATGGCTGCCACCCAACTCAACAAGTCCTTTAACTTTTCCTCTGTCCTTTGGGCTAAAGTGTATAAAGCTTAGAAATGATCACTGGGAAATTGTGAACTGTATACACAATTACCTGTTTGGCATGTGCAATAGCACTAGAGTGCACAGGTCCATGTTTTTAAAATTTAGTCATTATTAACCACCATGCTCACTACAAGAATATGCCGCTGTAAGACATCCAATATTTCTGTTTGCTTTCACCTGTTCTTTAGTGCGGCCTACCCAGTACAGCCATCTTTTTTTCCAGTCTGGGCCCACCATGTCTTCAATAACAGATTCAGCTAGGAAACAAGGAAACAAGATCTCAGATGTCACCCAGTAAAATACATGCTACTAGGAAAGACGTCTATTGAACCAAAACCTTAAGTATGATCAAAATGTAGACTTCTAATGCCTCTTTAATGGAACCCTCAAAGCAATTTAATAATTAAAAAGTTTTCACATTCACTTTTTAAATGATTGAAATTTTTCAGAGCAGTCATGGGGATTTAGATACATCTTTCATCAATGTTTTAACTAGCTGTGCTAGGACTATATCATCAGTGAGGAGTCTGAAATGTCCCACACACAGAATGTAATTGAGATTACATACACATGCATCACTGCACAGAAAACTTTTTCCTACCATAGAAGATAAAGTGTGAGCACTCACTGTCCTTGAGGCGACTCTGGAGAGTATCCTCCATGAAGTGAATAGCTGCATCCCACTGCTGTTTATCAGATATTGACCGATCTTCTAAAGCATTGTGCTGTATCACCCGCTGGCAATGCAGAAAACAAATCTTTTTAGTTGCCAAATAAATTAATTATATAGAACCTACCTTTAGGACAGAAAATAGCAAACAAAAAGTCAAACTCTGAACACCGTTTCTTATAATGAAAGTATGCCCCACTCAAAAGTGATTTCTGAAGACAGCTCAGTTTTAGCAGTACAGTAAAACCTCCATTTAACGGACTAATTCGGGCAAGGGGGTGTCCGTTAAATGAAAAAGTCCGTTATTTAATAATAAAAAAAAAAACGAGCTGTCGGAGCAGCAGCCCGCCCGCCACAGGGTCGGGGCAGCAGCTCCACAGCCCGCCCGCTGACTGGACCCGGGCAGCAGCCAGAAGCCGGCAGCCAGCCCGCCCGCTGCTGTGACACGGGTGGCAGCCGGCAGCCGGCAGCCAGCCCGCCAGAAATGGATCAGGAATGCATCAGCTTGCTCAGAAATTCTGTCCGTTGCATCTGAAGTCCGTTAAATCGAGGTCCGTTAAATCAAGGGTTTACTGTATATGCTATTTAGAAAATTGCTGTGGACATAGCACTTAGCCTGTGTGTTTTGCCAGTAAGGGAAACTTTCTGCACATCACCTAACAATGTTATTACTTGAAATTCAGCCCCTTATATTACTGTGTCTTGCTGACAGGAGGCAAATATGTGGAATATCAAGTAGTAGAAAGACAAGGCGGGTGAGGCCCAACTTCTGTTGGTGGGAAAGACAAGCTTTCAAGCTACACAGAGCTCTTTTTCATGTCAGTGAAACATATGCTGAGTGTCACAACTAAATACATAGTGGAACAGATTGTTTGGCACAAGTCGTTAAGACATACAGTATTTCAAGGGACCATTTAAGGTGAAGTGGACTGTTAACATCCGCCCAGTCACAGGGGTGGAAGGCCAGTGCCTCTATTCAGCCCATGATTTTTGGGGTCTAGCAGAGTCATTAATTTAAGCTTCCAGGCTTGTCTTTTGAACACGTTATGCAGGCTTCCTTGAGGATGAGGACTGACAGTGATTGCTTTGTGAAGTGTTCACCCACCAGTGATGGGGCATTTTTGTATTTTATAATTTTATCATTTCGAGTTCATTCAAGAGAGCAGTGATCATCTGGCTTTGCCCACAGAGCTGTTATTGGGGGATTGACTGCACTGGATGACGTACCCCACATGCTGTGATAGGCATGTGTAGGATCCATGGATCTTGAAAGGGGTGTTGTAGGGGGTGTTGATCATTGGAGCAGTGGAGATATGACTGCAGGTTTTGCATCTGTTGTTCTGGCAGGGTTTGGTGCTACCTGAATTGGTGTTTCCCGGTTTGTGGGGAGCTTGCTTCTGATTATAAGCTTGGAGAGGCTGGGGGGTTGTTTGAAGACCAGAAGAGGGGGATCAAGAAAGATTCCTGTCAGGATGGGATCCCCATCGAGTATGGGTTGTAGTTGTTTGATGATACTCTATATGGGTTCCAAAATGGGGTGGTAAGGGACAACTAGCGGTGTGCGTCAGAGCGGGTTTTATTTCTGTATTGAAGCAGGTTCTCTCAGGGTATTTGAGTGACCTGTTCCATGATGCAATCTATTTCGCTGGTGAAGTGTCCTTATTTGGTGAAGGTAGTTTTGAGTGAGTTAAGGTTTATATGCCAGACTTTCTCCTCTTATGTGGTATCGAAGTGCCTGGCTATAGATAACCAATTTCTTGCTGTGTTTGAGGTGGTTACTGTCAATAGGAAGGTAGGTGAGGAGATCTGTGGGTTTCTTATATATAGTTGTCTTTACGGTTGCATTATTGAGGTTGATCAGACAACTATATACAAGAAACCCACAGATCAGCTTGTCTCACCAATAGAAGTTGGTCCAATAAAAGATATTACCTCACCCACCTTGTCTCTCTAGTATCCTGGGACCAACATGGCTACAACACTGAATATAATGTCAAGAATGTCAGCGTGGAATCCCATTGGAGTATGGAACCAACCTACCAGAGGCACAGGTAAATGCTATTACTTTACTGTATTCCTAGGCTTTATATTAATTCATTTCACGTGTGGATGTGATTTTCAGGCTGTGGTCCATGGGCAAAGAAAAAACCTCAGAGAATCAAACAGTGAGATTATTCGGCTTTGGGAGGATAGCTGGTCCATGAAAAGTAATAAAGAATAAAATAATATAATAAAACAAAGAGAGGCACTGATTCAGATCATGACATTCAAAAGCAGAGATGGAAGAAGTCCTAGGAAATATATCTAACACTATTAGGGATTTAACAAAAAAAATGCGAGCAAAATGAACATGATTTCAAAAGCAACTGGTTTGGCAGTCACATGAACAAATACTATACTATACTATACTATGCTATACCAGGCTGTCTTCTGCTCTCTCATTCCACTTGTGTCGTTTAATACTTTCTTCTTTGACAGCTTGTTTCAGTTTATCGAAGATGTCGTCATGCTCTTTTCCTTTCCTTTCCGTCATGAAGTGAGAAAATTCTTCCTGCAGAGTCTCCCATGCTACCTAGAAAATTAACAAGAGAAAGTTACCTTCTGAAGCAGCCCATTACTGTGCACAGCTGAATGTATTACAGTCATTAACATAATCTTCCAAGTATGCAGACAGCAATACTCACTCACCAAGAAACAGAAGATATTAGAATTCAGTGATTTGCTTTTGTGGTTTACATATCAGAGAAATTAACACTAAACTTTGCTACTGAGTGGCAAAAACAAATAAACACAGAGGTGAATTCTTCTGCTGGGAAAATATGGATCTATTTAGACGCCAGCATTTTGCCACTTAAGAGGGATTTTGATTGGAAAATATTTAGTGAGACAGCCAAATAACGTTTCCAGTGGTTGGTCTTCTACTGCCATTTATTTATAACTCCTAACCTTCCTTTTAACAGGCTTCCATCAGAAAAATAAAGAGCTGTAAATATGAAAGCAAGGAGACATTTTTAATTTATAAAACTAAAATGTATTCAGCTAATTAGGTTCTAACCTCTACAGCTTTATTAGGCAGCTGTTTGTCAGTCCACTGCTTCAGCTTGATGTCCACAGTGGTGTTAAATGTCCCTGAATTCGTAGCCTGTGCGGCTGGCAGGTAGATGTTCTCAATCACATGAGTAGATACTCTTTCCCACAATGTTTTCTGAAGAATCTCCTCCCTAAATTGAAAGGTATAACATGTGATAACTTTCAAGTTCATAGAGTTCTAATCCATATGGCCAGTACTTTAACAGACTGACAAAGCAGATGTCATCTTGTACTTTAATTATTCCTAACACCTACTCCCAAACCATCAACTTCTCTCTACTTTCATTCTGCTGAATGAACAAAGATGGTGTCTGGAATTTTTAGCAATAATTCATAGGCTTGATGAATGATGAAACTAGCTGAGGATTCCAACCTGAAAGTCCATCTCATCATGAATATAGGTCAAAGTTCACCTTTCAAATTAGCTTCTCATGTCGCTATGGAGCTAGCAACCATTACTCCTATTTGTGTTGCAGTACAGACAGTTAATATACAATTAAATAAAATACATGTTATTTTGTTTTATTTTATTTTGTTTTATTTATTTTACTGTATGTTTTATTTATATTATGTTTTATTTTATGTTTTATTTTATTAAAATTTTATTTTATTTTATGTTTTATGATTAAACCCCAAATAAATTTTTTTAAAATATGGTTTTAAAACATTTCAGAGAGACAAGGTGGGTGGGGTAATATTTTTTATTGGACCAAGTTCTGTTGATGAGAAAGACAACTTTTGAGAGTACACAGAGTACTCCTTGCTTTGCATGTTCACGTTTACTCCTGGAACTATCTAGTGTATGTTATATCAATTCTTCTTTAGGTGGCAGAAAAATGTACTATATTGACCAAAAACTACAAACAAGTTTGGTGATCTAGAATAAGAAACATGTTATAGGGGAAAGGAGGACAAAGGAAATCACTTTATCAGAAGGTTAGCATTACCATTTATTTTAAATCTAAACAAAAATCCGTAATATAAATGAAAAAACCCTCATCTTTTTTTGGAAGAGGAACATATAGTATAAATCTGAAACTAAATAGTTACTGTACCAGTGCTTTGGTGTAACCTGGCTCAAACTTATAACCTCATCGAGGATTTCATTCTTCGCTTTTTCAAACAGTTCATTCTGTGCAAAAGACAAGTACGAAAGTCAGTGAAGACTCTGTGATGATGACTTTACCTTGAATATGTCTAAACTGTAATTTTCTGTGAGGTTAAAGGAATACTTTTTCATGGCTTGTAAACCTAAAACACAACCTTCCAGTTGTGTACTGGCCAGTATTTATGCTTGTAACATGCTATCCTGGTGTATCATGCTATGCTCTTCTGCCCAGCTGCTGCATTCCTCTGAGCAAGCTGGGTATTAAAATATCCAAGAACCTTTACAAAGGACTCAGAGAAAAAGAAGATCACTATTTATTTCAATATCTTGTCTTCCTAAAGGACAGGGAAGACAGGAAGAGTTGATAGAACAATAGTCTACATCAGGGATCGACAACCTTGGCATGTGGCACCGCAGGGCAAGCACCCTTAGCGGGCCCTGCCGGTTTGTTTACTTGCCAGTTCGTGGCTCCCACTGGCAGCGGTTCGCCATTCTGGTCCAATGTGAGCTGCGGGAAGCAGCAGCCAGCACAGCGCCGCTTCTTGCTGCCCCTATTGGACCGGAGTGGCAAACGGTGGCCAGCGGGAGCCACGATCGGCAAACCAGCAAGTAAACAAACCAGCGGGACCTGCAAAGGGTGCTTACCCTGCGGCGCCGTGTGCCACGGTTGCCAATCCCTGATCTACATGATTACAAAGAAACGTTGTTCCTTGTTATTTTGGTGAACAGATCAACTCTGCAGAGATTATAGGATTTTAACAGCACTGCAACTATTTGAAAACAGACTTATGTTTTGTTAAGATCAAATGACTAAATTTTTGAAGTGACTGATTTCATATCACATAAGGCTTGATTCCCATTTACACTAAGGTCCATTTACATAGTCTGGTAGCTGAAAGAGGCATTAAAAGTGATGTAAAAGTAAATTATGCCATCTTTAAGGTCCCTTTACAATGCCAGAGTGCAGCAAAGACCGATAATTTCCAACCCGTAATCTTAACAAACATTTTCGAACATATCAAGAAAACATGTAATGAAATTTACCCGGTCAAGCTCTCGCAACCGGGGGTAGTTGTTCTTCCACTCAGTCTCAAGATTAAAACGTGTTGCTATAGAAAGAAAAAGAAGAATCAGACACAGCCTGGCTATTCTAAGGGTTCACCTAGTCTTTAAATTCCCATGAAACTTATTTGTGACAAATCAGTCTTGCATCTGACATTTCAAGAAAACCAAGTGATTGAGAAAAATCATGTATTTTATTTTTCAGGCATAGGCAAACTTGAAAGGCCACAACAGAAAGGGAATAAATTTTGGCATTTTTGACCATAAAGCTATTTATTGACCAATGGTTACATGATGATAACTCACAAGTCCATTATCCAAAGCTGTTCTAAGATTTGTCCTTCATTTCCATGCTTTAATGTTAAGCAAATGCATTTCTCTGAAACTCTACATTTAGCAGATGATTTCTCTATGGCTTTAACTGTCGTTTCATAATTACTCAATCCATTTAAACAAGTTACTAATTGCAACATTTATGCAACATGAAGGAAAAAGCACATCAAAACAGTTTCACAATAACATACAGTCTTATAATTTTTCTTTTTACCTATCATTTATGATTCAGATGATCTAAAGAAGTTTATTAACATTTAAAAATTTATGTTGTAAGATCTTATTTTCAACAGGAGTTATTAAATAGTCTTTGATGTTAACTCTCCATTGTTGGTAGTGATTTCTTATCTTCTATTCTATTCCCTAGCTAGAGAGTCAATTCAACTCTCATTAAAGTCCAGGAAAAGTCTCCCACCAACTTCAATAGCAATAGGATCAGGTCCTAACACTGGGTCAAATTCACTCCAACAGAGGGCAGGCACAAGACTCTATGCCCCATCAAAGTCTTTAACAAAGTTTTCCAATCTAATCATTCCCCGCTTTTCACCCCTGCCCCAACTAGGCAAGGCGGTGGACTTTCAACCAAACTAAAATGAACGTCACAGCAGCAGCTGTTTGTGCAGTGGCATTGCTTAAGGTAGCCCAGCTTTGGGAATAGAGTTTGATAATGAACTGCTGGCACAGGGTCAGTGCAATATTGTACAGAACTACAAAAGGGCATCGTTGGTTTGACCCTACAAGTGTTTGAGTGGACTATTCTATAAATGCCTAAACATTTATCATTGCGGCAGACTGCCACCAGATTGGAACAATTTGAAGGTAGGTAAAATATTAGGCCTGAACTATCTAGTTTCTGTCTAATTAAAAGTTCAGCTAATATAACATTTGTCAAAGACATTTAAAGTTTTCAACCAATCCACTGTCTGCAGCAACTCATTGCAGAAAAATATTCCCTTTAAAATGTACCCCACTTACTACTTTCACATAAGGAAATTAACCGACACTTAACTCTTCTAAACAAATGTCACCTGTTTCACTAGTGATATTGTAACATGTAGCCATTTTGTTCATTTTATCATCCATTTATTCGAGCACCATCCTATCATCATTTTGTCAGATTCAGCTTTGGTGTGTTACGCACTCACAGAATTTTTACCAGTATGAGATGCGTTAGCATTTACATCCTCAGACATGGCTCCACTCAAATATGCATCACTCTTGTAGTTTATTGGCAAATTAGCTATACAAGTGTCTACTCCTGAACATCGATCTGTGGTCCAGAAAGTGTGAGCCCATAGCAAACTTGAACCATATGCTCAGGAAAACCATCATGACAATTTCTTGGCTAACAAAGGAGCTTATAGTGGGATTCTATAGAAAGAACTCAAGCAAACAGATCACATGGCAAGGCCAGATCTGGTCCCAGCAGGCGCAGCAAAGGAACAACTTAGCATAGAAGCATAGCATAGAAGTGCCAGATCTCACAGCTTTGCAGGGAAAGGATTAAGAAATCGTGAAGGTAATTAGACAGCTAAGTCAGATGACAAACAAGGAACCTGGACCTCACTGACAGAGTTCCCCATACTGGGAAATGTCAAGATGTTAACACTCCATTGTGCTCTCTTTTCTGTTCAGGTCAAGCCAGAACTGTGGTCAGGTTTCCACCAGTTCCGTCATGTCATGTCTTTGAAGCAGATGTAGCGTTTGAAGGCAGATACATTTTTTCAGCGGTTTGGGCTGGGGCAGTCAGTGCGGAATTAGGATATCGCCCAGCACTGTGGGATTCATCGAAAGGCTCACCGGCAGAGAACACTTGGACTCTGTCCCACGCAGCAGCGTGGCTTGGTGCAAGACACATGTCCAGTTGTGGGTGGGTTTGATGGGATCTTTTCCCAGGAAGCTATATTGATCTGCCAGTCAGGATGAGGGGAGGCTCATGTTCTGGCCAAGCAGCTATGTTCATTTCTCTCTTTCACTTATTTACATTCTTCTTGTTTATTTAATATAGTTGGGACTTTTGTGCCATGAACTATCCTTCTCTTGAGATTCCCCAAGGCAACATGATGACACAATTTCTTAGTAACGATTACATCCAGGGAGTTATGGAGAGAGATGCTGGCCAGAGGATGCCAAACACTGGAATTAAAAGCTCATTCACAGAGCTGTGCAATGGGAAATCGCAACGTTCCTGGACACATTATGGCTAACTCTAGCCAATACTATGAGGCTTTGCCTTCAGGGTTATTAAATTAAACAATATTACCTTTAAAAGCATCCGCTTGCTGTTCCACTGACTCTCTCACCATTTTCCAAAAGCAATCTGACACAGCAAGACTTAGGTTCCTCGTTGTCACCTGGTGTGCCTTCAGCATACACGTCCTGTAAAGACAGAGAGACATATGTACACAGCAGTATTTGTAAAGTGTTTTTTCAGGGCTGTTACTTCAGGAATAAATCTTTGCTTTCTACACCGAAGAACAATTTAACACGAGAACATGCATCAACCTAAAATCTTGATTCTCTCTACCAAATATCCAGTGTACATAATTGCATTTGGAGTTCTCCTTGAATTATGAGAAAAAAACATGTACCCTGCAACCCTGGAGGGAAAGTTTGGGACTTCAGTGTCTAAGCAACATGAATCAAATTTCTTTCCTCAGATAAAGTATAAGTTTGCTAAGTCAGCAGAATCTCTTCAGTTCACTGAAGGTGGACTGCACAACTGCATGTCTGAAAGGATAGTTCTCTTTGCCACCCAAAGCTTTGAGGATTAGCAGACATTGCAACATACACATAGTGCTTTCACACTAAAAGCCTGCAACAAAGTTAAACTCCGGGAATGTATGCTAGCATTTATTGATGAGATTCACTTTAATATAAAGTATAAATAGCAACATACTTCAACAGTTTTGAATTTTGAAAAAATTCCTCTTCATAGTCTTTAATAGATTCTATACTTTCACTGCTGTTTCCTGGAGAAAGGAGAGAGTGCCACAACAATTCCATTTAGACATTGATTCTGTATTGACAAATAGAAAAGAACCAGATATAGAACTCCGATTACCTTTTCCTGTAACGACTGCAAAGTAACCCAAAGCCTTCATTGGGAAGAGTTTACCCTCAATAATTTGTTGTATCTATGCAAATAAGCACAAAAATATGTTGATCTTGTATCCATTCTCTCATTTCATTAATGCAATATTAAAATGTCTCAAACAACATAACGATAGAGTATGCAGGCCTAACACTCTTTTAGGAGATTATAGGAAGGTTTTACTGCATTCTGAAAATTGTAGTTAAAGGAAAGACAAATATAGGAAAAACTTAATACCAAAATACACAGTACATAGCTAGAAGATGGAAAGCCACTTGAAATTTAATGTTGACTGAACTGCAGGTTCTTACAACAATTAGACTTACATAAACCTATAACGAATAAATGTTTTGACTGTTTTAGATATTACTTAAAATAATAATAATAAATTATTATTGCAAGTTAGTTAGCACTTTACTCCATATATCACAAAGCACTTTGCAAAGGTATAATGATATATACCTTCCTATTCTACAGTTAGGGAAAATAAGGTACATAGTTTAAATTACTTAAGTCAGTAAAAGCAAAAACATGGGCAGATTAAAAATAATAAAAACCTCATATTGGATACCCTAACGGACATCATCTTTTCTTTTAAAAACCTCCCCAAAAAATTAGATGCATTTTCATGTTTGTATTTACACCACAATTTTCTGTACAAGTGTCCCTCTACATGCTGTGGCATAAGAACAGAAGGCTTATATAGTCACCCTGTTTGGGCTGGCCACGTTTTTCTCAGCCAGGTCCACCTTAGTCAAAACAAAGATTGTCCTTTTCCCGTGAGGATCCATTTGGCTGACTAAATCAGTGACAATGCTTCGTTCTGCATCCACCGACCCATCTGAAAAGATTTTGAAAGATGCCATTCAAGAACTATTGTATGATATACAGCACTTGAAATCTGCCTGCTCAGTGGGCACTATAGTTACTTTTTTTAGCAAACTGTTTAAGTTAAAAATATTAATGATAGAATGCCCCTCATTATTTAGCTTTTGGCACAAGCAGTGTGAATTTGTGTATTCTTTGCATCAGAAAATTCTTGTCCCCTGGTGACTAATGATAAAAATAAGTTTCCACCAAAACTAAAATACACATAGGCTTTAAACAATTCCCCAAACTTTAGTTGGGAAAAATTACATGACACAATTCTCAGTATAAAAATCCCTTTACCATTTTCTGTCAGCTTAGGAACACTGTTTTGGGGAAATGTTGAATTTAAACAGTACTACCACTGTATTGGTTATATTTTAAAAGTAATAAAAATGTAAGCTCTCTTTGTATTAATGGCAAAAGGGTCAAACAAAGCCACAAGTTTAAGAAAAAAGGAAGACATCACAAAATGTATTTTGGGGCCCACAGTGCAAATTCCCACAACATTTCAGATGACCTACCTAGACAGCATTTCCTAAAACTGCACTGAGAAATTAAGAATTGATTTCTGTTCAGAATCATTTATCTAGAAATCTGGATGAATGATCTAAAGAATACACTGCAAGGTTTTAATTAGCACAAGCAAATGTCATTTTGATTATTGTCTAGAGTCCTAATTTACCTTGAATACAAAGGATGATGGCGTTCGGGTTCTGCATATAGGCCTTGCTAATGCTAAAGATAGTGTCCTTTGTGTCTGGAGCCATACCTGATGTCACAGTCTTAAAAAAAGAAGAATATATTTAAAACAAGAGAGATTGGAATGAAAGATTGTTTCCTTTGGTAAGAGTGTATGAACGGACTACTCCATACTTACACTGATGACACCAGGCAAATCTACCAACACCATTCTCTGTAGACCAGGCCCTTTCACGTTTAAGGAGATGGTCTGTAAAACAAAGTTGGAATGAAACTTTTCACCAAGGGGTAAGACTTTTTTTTTTTTTAAAAATAAGAGGTCAGATGACCAAGCTGCCGGAGAACAGAACTATTTTTATGGTATAAATACATTTCTTTACACAGTACAAGGTCTTGAAATAGCTACAAACTGATTGGACATAACCTCATAACTGATGGGACAAGTACAAATGAGATGCAGCCTTACCTCAGCACTGACAGTGCATCCTTCTTTCACACTTTTCCTCATTCGGATCTCAATCTCATTTCTCAAGGCTGCAAGCTGTTTGAACACAAAGATATCAGATGATATTCATCATGGGCAAATATCATTTCAATACCCCAGAACAGACACCAACACTGGCAAACAAGATGACTTAACAGCTATACAACACCCTTTATCCAAAGGTCATTGTTACAGTCATTGACGAGGCCTCAATACACGGGAAAAGCAGGTAAGCAGAATATCAATTGTACAGTTTGACAAACTGAAGCACAGAAAGGTTTAATCATTTGCCGTAGGACTCTCAAAACTCAGTGGTGTACCTGAGATGGAGTTGTTACACTCAGCCTTGGCCTACACTGGGCTGGGCGGAGCGGGAGAAATCAACCTAAGATACGCAACCTCAGCTATGGAAATAGCATAGCTGAAATTGACATTTTTAGGTTGACTTACTGAGGCGTCTTCATGGTGCTGAGTCGACTGCTGCTGCTCCCCCGTCAACTCCACCTGCGCCTCTCTTGGCGGGAGAGCATTCAGAGATCAATTAATCATGTCTAGACTAGACGTGATAAATCAATCCCCAAAAGGTCAACTGCTACCTGCTAATCCAGCAGGTAGTGTAGACCTGGTGTGAGTCTCCTGCTCTATTAAGCCCATTTCATTACCATTCAACTCTAGAGAGTAATGACACTGAAACACAGTGTAACATTTAACAAAGTACCTCTCTTTACTCAACAGTCTTCTAATCCCTATACTCAGTGGGAAACAGCCAGTACAGGCATCTGTTTTCCAAACAAAAATGCGATCAAGATTACATTTGTCTCAAGACATTTCTTATACTTACATCCTCTTCCTTGGTCAGATCAAACTCCCGAGAGCTGTCTTTGAACAAAGCCACATGGTGGGGACCTTCGCTGAGCGTTACCTAACATTTAGGACGAGGAGATGTGTAACTAATAAAATCTTAATAACCAAGATTTACAAGACAGAACCCCCCCGAAAACAAACAAAATAAGGGTTTTTAACATTTACAATCATACTTAAGAAAGGTGCTTGATGGACAGCTCTCTACATGGAAATCTTTAGGCATTCTTGGAACTTGCTAAAACTCCGATTTTGGCATGGAGTTCATGACACTCATGAATTTGAATAAGGTCTGTGACAAGCCCATCCCATAGTGGCAACTCCTGTCTCATGGGGCTGGGACTGGTATAAGCACCAGCAATGGGGGAACCAAAGGGCCATCCTCTCCCCCAACTTTTTAAAATGTGGCTGCGAGGAAACATGCCATGGTCCAGCCCTACATACTGCCACCCCACTCTACTTTGGTCTCTCGACCAGTTCCTAACAGTCAGATAGGAGTTATTTTCATATTAGTGGCATTTCACCCAAAAGCAGATAGTTAAAAATATTATGTTTATTTTTGCCATCTGCACAATCAGTTTCTAGTAACTTTTTACCTTCAGCAAGTTCTGTTAAAAAGATAGTTATGCATTTAAAATATTCCATAAGCAAGAAATGACCTTGCCTATCTAAAATGCACAAGTACACAACTGATTTTCACCTTCACTGATGTCACAGAAGCTCTCTGCACAGTAATAATACAACTAATAACAACATCCCCTAGCTCTGAAATAGCACTTCTCATCTGTATATCATACAGCACTTCACAATCGTTTCAATGCATTTCTCCTCAACACCCTGGGAGTTAGGGAAATATTATTAATCAAAATGGAGGAAGAGGCAGAACTTATGTAAACAGACACAAGCAGCACATATTTATGTATTATTATCATTTAAAAATTAAAGCCCCAATTCTTCAAATACATCTAGGCATAGTGTTTACTTTGTGTAAGTAACCCCAATTGAAATCAATGGGACCAGGCTGTGACAGAATGAGGGTTTTTTTTTCTCTTGGGTTTTCTATGGGTTAGATGCAGAGGTGGTGGGACTCAGTTTCCCTGAGTGTTACTGATTTAACAAGGCGATGAGAGAGGGAGTTTGTTGTTCCAGAAGACCGTCGAGGGAACTTGGGGACTCCAGTCAAGGCCTGGAGGATGGAGCCCCCAGCAACCCGTGACCTGGTGACCTGGAGCTCAGCTCAGGAGTCGCATGCAGCGTTGGCCGGTGGGAGAACAATGGGCTGCGAAGAGAGGATCCCCGGGAACCCGACTAACTGGTTCCAGCTAGAAAGACCCTGTTTATCTGAAGACAAGACAATGGACAGGTGGGGCTTAGGGGACTGAGATCAGCTGCCCAGCTGGGAAGCAGGGGGGTCTGTGCTGCAGAGGGGGAGGAGGCAGAACCCACGGGGATGCAGGAGAGCCTTGGATGGGCTGGGCTGAGGGAGGCCAGGTCTGAGGCCCTGAGAGGTCCTGTGGTGTGTTCAATGCTCAATAAACCCTCCTGTTTTACACTGGCTGAGAGTCACTCTGGTCTAGAGGACAGGGTTGCATCATCCCCTTCGGGGGTGGAAGCCCCAGGGGTCCCAGGCGAGGGGAGTCCCTGAGGGGGTCCACGGCAGAGGCAAGTGTGCTACGGCTCAGAGAGGTGCAGATCCAGGAGGTGGAGGGGCTGACCCCAGGAGAGAGTGGACCCCCAAAAAGGGCTGTCTCACTGAAAGGAGCACACCACATGGGGCCAAGAGTGGGCACAACCTGAGAGTCCGTGACACATGCACATTAGTAACTGCTACACCCTGATAGTAAGTACTGGTAGGATTTAGCTCATCAGTAGTAACAATGAAACAGCACATTTATGATGAATGCTTTAAAATAATCAGATATTCGAACAATGGTAACTTAGCTTAGACTAAGTGAATTTATCGTACTTGGATACTTTACAATATTTTGAATATTCTTAGGATAGTGTTTCTTACCTTAACAGGAGAACGTGTCATCATTTCCCCAGACCCTCGAGGGAATATCCGGGCTTGAGCAATCATTTCTAGCACGCTGGTTTTTCCTGCACTCTGGTCTCCAACCACTACAACCTTAAATGAAAGTATTAGCAGTCACTGGCTTTTCAGAATTCAGGCAGTTTCTTCAGCAGAACAGCTTAGCTAAATGATACACTGTAGCAACCACTTGGGACCACATATAAGAGTTGGTTACATTTGATTAGTTTTGACAACAAAGTATTGCCACAAATAATGAATTCCTTATTAGATTAACATCTGATTTTATTCATGCAAAAGTTTTTCCACTTAGGCCATTTAAAGCTAGAGATAGGGCAAAGTAACGGTGTCTGGATCTGGATCAGGTTTTGTCTATGGTTCAAGGCCAATTCAGGGTTTGGGTCAATGGTGATGAAGCCACGTGGTCTGTTCTGACAAGACTTTGGTCACATATGAATTGGAAGTTAGCCTTTTTCAATCTGGATCTCAATTAGTACCAAACGGCACTGGGATGTATAGATGCAGAAATTCAAAACCAAAAGTGACACACCAGCCCTCTGCATTCAAGGGGGTTCATATTCAAGGCTGCTGGTTTGACCAATCATTTAAAGTGAAATGGACAAACCATTCAGAATTACACTATAGGGAAAAGTCCTACATCATCAGGCGAATGGACTAGCTCTACTTTTTATCATTCTGGTATGAAGGTCTTCAGATTAAATGTCAAGGCTGTTTTTTCTGCATGTAAGATTAAAATCACCCCTAACTCAATCTGGGGACTACAAACGAACACTTATAACTTTTTCATGCACTCTATCCTATAGTACTCACTCCATGAAGAAACGTTTTCTGCTTAAAGTTACATAATCCTTTAAGACTTCACTGACTTACCCGAGGTAGATGATCTTGGGTATTATAGCTGGCATCATAGTCAGACAGAATGTCTAGAACTTCAGAATACATATCAATCAAAGATTTCTAAAAAGAATCGAAATAACTCAGCTGGTTAAAAGAGCTAAGACCAAGTGACAACAGTTTTCGTCTCAAGGTCCTATAAGAGGATTATTATGTGCTTACACTTTCACCAAGGTTTGAGCCTTACACCTTCGGTGCCGCAGCTCAGACCTCTTTCATTTTAGCTAAAGTATTAACTACAATAACTGGCTGCAGAAGTAGTCTGTTATTCTGTGGAGGAGGATTTCTAGCTTATTGAAAAAATGGGGTAGATATACATGTCATGCCCCGTTTTACAGACAGCACAGCCGGGTGCTTAGGCTTGGCAGATTCTGAAACAGTGCAATTAAGTGGCTAAGTGATGGATTTCCCATATAAGAGATCCAGGTTCAATTTCCAGCTTGTGTAGAGGATTTGCTCAATCACAAGAGTTGAGATTCCAACAACTAATAACCTCAGTCAGTACAAGTGAGACGAACTCATCATCTCTTGGTTCCATTTGGTCTGTGCCTCATTTGGAAGTACTCTACATGAGGGACACTGCAGAGAGGTGGTACACGCAGAATGTTGATAGACTGCTCAGAGCTTGAGACAGCAAATGAAGAATAAACTATACGCTGCAAAACACTTGAAAATGGTGATTTTTTTTTTCAACAACTCTTTATTTAATTAAATCTGCATGGATTCCTATGGGGCCATCAAAAGACACTTCCTTGATCTCAGAACTACTCCTCTGCAAGTTTCAAAGTCCTGTTTCAAATCATGGAGGTGCTACAGAACTATATACAAACAACTGGAAGAATAGATTTATAATTAAATAAAAAATAATGTCGATTTTAGTTACATAATGCTGCACAAACCATAAATCTAACTTTTAAATTTATGTAATCTCCCAGATAGACTTAATAACTTCAGTTGTGCTCTTGTTATGAAATGACATACAATTAAAGCATAGTTAGAAAGGAGGTTCATTCAAATTGCTTAACCAGTATCCTTAAATGTAAAGTTCACTCATCAATAGCTAAAAATGTTAAGATGCATTTATAATGCTACAAGACCAATTGCTAAATAAGTATTAACGAAACACCGTAGAGCTCCCGGGCTAATTCTGGTCTAACACTTCGGAGGGATTACTGTGTAACTACGATACCTTCAGCTTCCTCTGATGAATGCCCTTGTCATCTTTCTGTAACACCAGCTTCCTTAGCTCTTTGTTTTCCTTCTCTAAGCGCTCAAGAAGTCGTTGATATTTCAGCTACAAAACAGCAGTACAAATAGAATAATCATGGACAACAGTCTGCACAGATTAGCAAACTTTTCCCTAAGAATTTTATTATATGGAAGAAATGGAAACATGCTGGTTCTTGTGAATTCTACTGTGACTATAAACAGAATAGCATAGCACAGTGGTTCTCAAACTGGGGGTTGTGACCCCCCTGGGGGTCGCAGACCGATCCGGGGAGGTGGGGGTGTCATGAGCTCATTTTGCTGCCGAAGGTGCGCCGAATTGATTGTTTCCGCATTTGGTGGCTTTTCGGTGGACACTGTGCACTTCGGAGGGTGCTAAGAAAAGCCGCCAAAGTGATTGCTTCCGGCTTGTCGGCGGGCACTTTGAGCGCACGCATGCCTGCCGAAACACCGCCGAATGCGGAAGCAATGACTTTGGCGGTTTTTCGGCGGACATACAAGGGTCACGCTGCAAGAGACAACTGAAAAAGCGTTGTGGTTCCCCAAACTTTGAGAACCGCTGGCATAGCACCTGCTGCAGTTTTTAATATTACATAACTTTCTCTTGTTCCACAGTCAGATCCCTGGTGCTTGATTGTCTAATGCATTTTAAGAGCTCTGTGTCTCTCCTAGAAATCTCATTTCACAGATTAAGAGATTAAAATGTCATCGTTACGTGTAATCCCATTTCCTTTCTATAGCAAAAATATGCCAGCTAAACAAGCATTAAAAATCATGACACATTGTCCAATTCAAGATGGAGTATCAATTGTACTGTAGAAGCTTCTGATCCAGACATAATCTCTAAAAAATTCCTTCCACTTCTGCAAGATGTCTTATATTTTAAGTGCATTTTTGTTTAGTAAATTTGAGTTTTGTACATATGGTCCTCTGAATTTTGGTTCCTTGTTATCAGGTCTACGTACCTGAGTGTGCAGAAGTTCTTCTTGAAGCTGATCAATCTTCTCTTTGTCAGAGACCTACAACATTAAGAAACAATCACTGCACTCTGCAAAAGTATTACATATATTTTAATTTGTCAGTATGCAAACTTGATTGGATGCTTTACATTAGCATGCATAATAACTCAGACAGTATTAAAACATGGGAAACAATGTAGAAGAGTGATCATGATGTAAAATTTTTTAGTGTCCAATGAATTAAAATGTGATCTTACTATAGTTGCGCAAACATGAAGGGATTTTTAGTCAAATCCTTTCAAAAATGAATTTGTGAAGTAAAGTACAGACGGACCCCGCAATACTGCGACCATCGGGATCCAAAAATACTCGATCACGGTAAACACGGGGTCGTAGTATTGAGAGATCGTGGAACATCAAAGTGCCGTGTGCCGCCGCCGTCAGGAGCCCCACGCGCCCTGCGTTATAAGCAGATTCGTGCTATAGCGGGGCGCAGTATTGCGGGGTTCCACTGTACATCTAAAAAAAGTGAAAACAGATGGAACTTTCACAATCTGTTTCTTAAATGTAATTAAGGTCACAAGTTCAATATGAAATACCAAAAATACACATCATGCAAGTATTTTAAAACTAATGTAAACCCTAAAGGACAATTAAAAAGGATGATTAATGAAAAGTTAATGAAGTAATATCAATATAAAGAAATTCAACTCAAGTTTAAAAGTCACTCTAAATATTTGCAATTCAAACAAATTAGCTTGAAGTCAAAGGAGAATATCAACTTAATGCATGGATAATATTTCATTTACAGGACACAAAGCAATTTAGTCACTCTGATTTCATAGTAACTGTTGGCAGCTTAACAATTCCCAGTTCTTCATGGCAACTGGCTTATTGGAGCCACTTAACCTACAAGATACACATGGCCATGTATTTACTTTGCAATAGGCAATACCAAAGTACAACCCTCCCTATATCCAATTATTTTCTTATTCATTAGCTGATCCTTGAAGATAAATTTCTGGAAATGGGCCACCTTCTGTTTCCACCAGTGGACCAACAGCACAGGAAACATGGTCACTTAGCACCTGAATGCAACAGACCCTAAGAAGACCCTTCTTCAATGCAACAGACCCTAAGAAGACCCTAAGAAGAGTTTAGCACAGGGAAGGGGGCTTGATGCCTTTAGCAATAAATAATATGTCTAAACAAACACAGAAAGATAGATCTACCCACCCACCCAAATAGAAAGCACAGCAGGGATAGAATGGGGCAGACCGGGATAGGAAGCAAAGAAAATAGTGGAGGAAGAAAAGAGGAAAACACAAAAAAAGGAATACTGAAAATGTTTCTAGGCAATGCAGACATCCAAAGAACACCTATGTCCCTCTTCTCAAAAGCATTTCAGAAAGCTTTTTTTAATAGTATTTCCTGGAAGTTTGACAACTCTTTAGTTAAACAGTGAAGGGGATTATACCAGTCATTATTATGACATCCTTTCATTCTGTTCACTATAAATAAACCGCTGACATCTAGCAAATATTCAAGATTCTCCCTCTGAACTGGTCACTAAAAAATGCCTGAAGAATTTTAGGAAACAAACAATGCTTTGTTGGAATCCTAAGAATGCTCTCAAAGTGCAGCACAACTCTCCTTTCTCCACTATGAATTACATTTTACACTTCAGGAGTAGGTGGGCAGATAATGCACTCATCTCTCTTCTCAGTAGACGCGGGATGAAATTTGCTGTCAGTTACAAAGGAGGGGTTTGTAGTGGCCTTAATCTAGTTTCTAGAAAGCAGCGCTCCAACGGTGTGCCCCAATATACAACAGGAAAATACCCAGCATTGAGACACTTCTAGCATGATGTGTAGACTATGTCAGACCTAAAAAGACATGTATACACTACAGCCCTCAAACGGCCCACGGTAGGTTGACTTCCAGTCACCGCAGTAATTACTGTGGGGTGGATGTCCACAATACCCTCACAAGTAGTCCCTCCACCAACTGAAAAGGGGCAGTGAGGGAGGCTGAGCCAGGGCTCTCAGCTTCAGGCAGCTCTCAGCTGGGTGCAAAGCTGCTCCTCTCCACCCCCCCCCCCCTCCCAGTCTTCTCACCTCCCTACAGCCAGGCTCTAGCTGCCTGGCTTTCTTGACAAGGCAGCCAACAGCCAATGTAACTAACGGAGCGTCTACACAGACACTGCATCACCCTAACTACACCAACATAAGCTCTACGCCTCTTGTGGAGGTGGAGGGATGATGCTGGTGTAGCAGGACGGTTACACTGGTGGGACAAGGCTGTAATGTGTACATTGATATAATTAGGTCGACGTAAGCAGCCTTAGGTGGACCTAACTGTGTAGTGTAGACAAGGCCTAGGGTGCACCAGCAGAACACTATTGGGAAATCTGCAGTCCCATTGATTTCCCATTGAATCTGTGTGACCCATTGATTTCAATGGAACTATTCATGTACTTGAAGTTAAGTGTTTCCTTTGTTCGGCATTTCTATAAGAACATAAGAACGGCCATACTGGGTCAGACCAAAGGTCCATCTAGCCCAGCATCCTGTCTACCGACAGTGGCCAATGCCAGGTGCCCCGGAGTGAGTGAACCTAACAGGTATGATCAAGCGATCTCTCTCCTGCCATCCATCACCCCCCTCTGACAGACAGAGGCTAGGGACACCATTCATTACCCATCCCGGCTAATAGCCATTTATGGACTTAGCCTCCATGAATTTATCCAGCTCTCTTTTAAACCCTGTTATAGTCCTAGCCTTCACAGCCTCCTCAGGTAAGGAGTTCCACAGGTTGACTGTGCGCTGTGTGAAGAAGAACTTCCTTTTATTTGTTTTAAACCTGCTGCACGCCAATTTCATTGAATGGCCCCTAGTTCTTCTATTTTGGGAACAAGTAAATAACTTTTCCTTATTCACTTCCTCCACTCCACTCATAATTTTATATACCTCTATCATATCCCCCCTTAGTCTCCTCTTTTCCAAGCTAAAAAGTCCTAGCCTCCTTAATCTCTCTTCATATGGGACCCGTTCCAAACCCCTAATCATTTTAGTTGCCCTTCTCTGAACCTTTTCTAGTGCCAGTATATCCTTTTTGAGATGAGACCACCACATTTGTACGCAGTATTCAAGATGTGGGCGCACCATGGATTTGTATAAGGGCAATAAGATATTCTCCGACTTATTCTCTATCCCTTTTTTAATGATTCCTAACATCCTGTTTGCTTTTTTGACTGCCGCTGCACACTGCGTGGATGCCTTCAGAGAACTATCCACAATGACTCCCAGGTCTTTTTCCTGATTGGTTGTAGCTAAATTAGCCCCCATCATATTGTATGTATAGTTGGGGTTATTTTTTCCAATGTGCATTACTTTACATTTATCCACATTAAATTTCATTTGCCATTTTGTTGCCCAGTCACTTAGTTTAGTGAGATCTTTTATGCCTGGCTGTAGTTAGCACCTTCATGTTTTTCACTCTGAATATTTCATTCACAACCATATTCCCAAGCATTTCTACACTGGTCTTAATTAAGGCTGCAAGTTTGTCACAGAGGTAACAGATACCATGACTTTCCATGACCTCCATGACTTTTGCAGCAGCCGGTTGCCTGGTTCAGTCTCGGGCCCCCACAACCCCAACCTCCCTCCCCCAACACTCAACTCCTAGGCAGAGGCATGGCCAGGCAGCTGTGTGTGCTGCCCAGAGTGCTGTCTTCGCAGCTCTCATTGGCTGGGAGAAAGCCAATGGAAGCTGTGTGGGCAGTGCCTGCAGGTGGAGACAGCATGCAGAGCTGCCTGGCCATGCCTCTGCCTAGCAGCTGAGTGAGGGTGTCACTGCTTCCGGGGAGCCCCCCAGAAGGGCCCTCCAGAGCCCATCTCATCCCATGCCATAATCCCCTGCCCTGTCTCACACCCAAACTCTGCTGCTGGGGGTGGAGGGAGCCAGGTATGGAGTCTGTCAGTTCAGCCAACGCCCCTCCCCACTGAACCAGGCCCCCCCAAGCAGCACCCCCCAAGTTTTAGTCACCAGTATTTTAATAAAAATCACTGAAAGGTCACGGGCCATGAATTTTTGTTTACTTCCCGTGACTTCAATAAAAATACCCGTGACTAAAACATAGTCTTAGTTAAAACTGCAATATTTGCCAGCAAATTACAGAGTAATAACATGGTCACCCATGCCTGATGACTAAAGAAACTGTCAACTTTTTTACAAAACATACAAATCCCTTTATTACTTGTTTTCGATTTTATTTCAAATGCTGTCTGTATACTTTGTCATTCCAATTCATCCAAAAAAACATAAACGACAAAAAATATAGGGCCAGATAGGGACGAAGTCCTGACATTTCTGAAAATCCCAGAGGGCACCTATCAGCATCTTTAGGTTGCCAAGTACCTTAAAAATCTGGGAAATTGTCACTACTTTGACATGATACCACAAAACAACCCTAAGCCATGAACATCTCATGGTTAAACATTAAGAACTATTACAATTCCCAGGGGCATCACTGAAAACATTAATGCACAGAGAGATGCAGTCATACGAGTTCTTGCTATACAATTCCTCAGCTAAATATAATATTTAACATAATGTTTAAACAGGGAAAGAATTACAAGCGTATGAGGGTATTAAAAATGACAAGTTATCAGGTGCCCTTTTAGTAATATTTTTATAAATTTCCATTTAAAATAGACAATCTACATTATTCAAACATTCTAGACTGTAGATTAAATCCCAAATTTAGATGAAAATCTGGGAAATTTAGATTCTGCAGTTGAATTACTTTCATCTCACTGTGAGGAGGATCTACAGAACATGGTGCATGCAAATCCTTCTGCTGCTTGCTTTGTTCATTGTACATTCTGACAACGTCAATGAAATATTAAAGGAAAGGAACAGGAATACTCAGCCTGAGAGGAATGGAAATGAAAATCCTATTTTCAAGTAGACAAATAACATATCAGCTTGCAAAAGAAAAGTGAGGTAAATTTAGCCATGGCATAAATGGCAGCAACCTAGTTGATTTTAACAGGAGTTACACCCGTTTCTGCCAAGACAGAGTTTGGCCCAATGATTGAATCTTTACATTCCAGCCTCATTTTGGGGTGTGCACAATAAGTGCTCTGTTTACCCAGCCATTCAATTTGTTTCATGACAAATGGGTTAGTTGCAGCAAAATAAAATGCATCATCATTCCTTGCCACAGGCATGCAAAGCACACAAAACTGCACATCTAAATGTTATGATCGGCTCTGATATTTCTACAAGGAGTGTGGTGCTCAAGCATTTGGGACATTCCCTCACAGGATAGTAAGTTATTTACTGCGATAGACATGAAATCTTTTCTGCAATACCAAGGCCATGGAATTAGTTGCAAAAGAGCAATAATGATGGGGAATTCTCTGTAGAAATAGATTAATCCTGAAAAAATAAACTCTTTGCTAGTTCCTCAAAAAATAGAGCCAAGGTTTAAATACTAAGTACTATATTCCCTTTCCAGCAACTGTTTAAGTTTTCATATATCCAACACTACACAAATAGGAACCCTTCTTAAAAATGCTTTAGAAAAAAGTGGGGATTACTCTGTGGCAATGTTCTTACTTTCTGTTTCAGAATGTAGTCCCTTCAGCACAGTCAAATGAACATATTGTGCTGAAGACAAAAAACTACCTACCTCTTAATATACAGACTTTAGCTGACAAAGGAATTGAAGGAGTAACTCTTATTATGCAAAGGACTCAGTAAACGAACAGGCAACTTTAGTCTGCTGAAGGTATTTCTGGTCTTTTACCAGGAACACTGCTCTGGATGGGAAGTGGGAAGGACTGTATAAACTACTACTGGACAAATCCTTATCAGAGCAGTCAGACTCCAATGCATTATACTTCCAGCATCTTTATTATGTATCGCGTTGTCTCGTTGAGGGTAGGACTGGTCAATTTTCTCTAAACCTCAAAGGCATACTGCCTAAATGAGCTAAAAAAATGAAACCTGAAGAAACATACCTATCCCCCTCACTACTCATCTTTCCCACAGTTGTACAGAGGAGGAGGAATGGTAGCTCTTGAGCTGCAATGTGGCAAGGAACGTTCACTTAACATTTAACAGTGGCTTGACAAAGTATCCTGGAGACAGAATGGAGAACTTACATTTAAAATGTGACCTGTTTTAAGATTTAACCCCCTTCAGGCCCTTTGGTGAAAACCAACGCATGGCTATGTACAACACGTATAGAACTTTATTTCAAGTCTTCTCCATCTCTCTCTCTCTTGGATATAATCTCAGATTCAGATAGTGTTAAAGGTGTATCCAGTGGTTAATTCCAAAGCTATGGAATTGTGAAAAGTCAGAATGAACTGTGGGTTCTGTGGACATGGGAACTATAGAGAACTGTTTTTATAGTCACAGAAGAGGTAAAGAATTATACTGGCTACAAAAATTAGCTCTGAAGTATCCAATAATCCCAATCTAGTAAGCAATATATCAGCAACATGCTAATGCTCATGTACTCATGGCAGGACTATGTATTATCTAGACCATTCCTGACAGGTCTTTGACTATATATTGTTTATATTTACAAATATTAGATTTTGCCCAGGCATTAGCCATTAAACATTGGTAACCTGCTAATGCTCACTATTGTGTTATTAAAAATTTTCTGATGGGCTATGTTTATCATTGCAACTATACTGGGGAGTTTAATGTGTATGGTTTCATCCTAATACGAGAGAATTATCACCCCACTGGGAATAAATTGAACTACGATATGTCTGAGATACACTTTCTAAATAGAATCAGAGAGGTAGCTGTGTTAGTCTGGAATAGCAGAGGTAACAAAGTCCTGTGGCACCTTAAAGACTAACTATAAAGTTTGGAAGCATAAGCTTTCGTGGGCTAATACCACTCCGACGAAGTGGGTATTAGCCCACGAAAGCTTATGCTTCAAAACTTTATAGTTAGTCTTTAAGGTGCCACAGGACTTTGTTACCACTTTCTAAATACTGCATCTGATGTCAGAATTGGGAAGCTAAATCAGCATTTACTCAGTTTAAGGCTGACTAGAATTCTTTGTCTTCCCTAAATCCAACTTTAGAAATATAGTAACTTAAAATACAGGTCAATTTAGAAGTAAACAAAGATTTCAGAAACAGAAGTTAAATTACTTATAAGACTGCCCCCAGAATATCCACAATCACTTCATGGCACCCCAGGTAGAGTCACAGGAAGCAGGACCAGTTTAACAAAACGTACTCTTGCAAAAAGATTTTTGTAATAATTATTTGGGCCTGTGATCAGATATAAATTAGCTTCTTCTACATCAAATGAAAGAGGCTGAAGTGCTTGGTTAATATGAATATAATACATAGTGCCCTTTGAACCATCACCTTTCGCTTCTGCTGGGAAGAGCCCGTGTTATATTGGCCAGCAGCTCTGCGTGCCTCCTCTTCATGTTGTTGGATTTGCTGTTGTAATACAATGAGTTCACCAAGCAGGCCCTGCCATGAGTTTACAACAAGGAGAAGGAATGGGAAAATTGGGGGTGGGAGGAAAACAATATTAAACCAAAGAGTGTTACATAAAAACAGATGAAAGACAGGAATGAATGGGTCAGTTCAAACAAAAAAGGAAACCTACAGTAAACCCTCGATTTAACGGACCTCGATTTAACGGACTTCGGATGCAACGGACAAAATTTCTGAGCAAGTCTGATGCATTCCTGATCCATTTCTGGCGGGCTGGCTGCCGGCTCCCGGCTGCCGCCCGGGTCCAGGCAGCAGGTGGGCTGGCTGCCAGCTCCCGCCTGGGTCCAGGCAGCGGGCGGGCTGCGGAGCTGTCGCCCCGACCCTGTGGCGGGCGGGCTGCTGCTCCGATAGCTCATTTTTTTATTATTATTAAATAACGGACTTTGGGATTTAACGGACACCCCCTCGCCCGAATTAGTCCGTTAAATGGAGGTTTTACTGTATTTGCAACAACTATTGCTAGCCAGCTGGGACTGGAATCAGCTAGCCAACCTGCAGTTCATACAGAACAACAAATAGGCTACATTTTAGAATTAAAGTCAATTAAAAAAAAGTTTCCAAATCCTAAAAAGGTTTAAACTAGCCTTCTTTGAAGAGACATAGTGGAGATTTCTGACACCACATCCTCAATTATTCACTTCAAAAGTATTTTCAGATATCAGCATTTTTTTTTAAAACAAGAAATAGAAGGACATTCAATCAAAAAGACCTGATGTTTGGATGATCATCACAAAAAAAGCTGTACATTTAGCTGTATGTGTAACAGTTAACATGTTCAACTTCGCTGAGAACAAACAAGGTTTTTTATTCTTAAATACTTCAACTGCTTGGATAGTTTGTCAAAAGAGGATTTACCCTGCTGCTCAACCTCCAGACTTGAAGGAATGAAAGACTTTTGGACCCATATATAAGGGGGGAGAGGGAGAGCTCCCTCTATAGTACCTTGGTAGTGTCTTGTTAAACTGCATAGTTCCTCTCGCCCGTCCAGAATTGCAGAAATGTGTCATGCTTAATAACGTCAACTTATTTCCAAGTTTCTCCATGAGCAAAGTGCCTAATTTTCTTTTGCCCAATTATTCTGTTAACAGCAACGTGTCTTAAAGATTCACTTTTATTCAGAAATAGTGTGTGAATTAAGTTCCACTGGAATTTCTCCTACTAGTTTTAAAAATTGGAGATTAATATTAAATGTATTAACCTATTAAAAAAAAACCCAAAAAAGCTTTGAACAATATTCTGCTCAAATGTAACATTACATTTTCATTAAAGAAAATATTTAATAGAATTACCAGTTTCATAATATATTAGTGTTTAAAAAAGCGTCAAATGTAAGAAGTTTTAATTTTTTTTTTAAGAAAACCAAATTAGTTCTTCAGAGCTCATGTATCAAACTATACATATGCCACACAAAAAACCCACATATAAAAGCATGTACACAAGTACAGACACACACTATATGGATGGATACAAAAAATAAAGAGACACTGTCAGCTAGGACAAAGCCCATATTAGAGGGGTTAAAAAAAAAGCTTTATCCATCTTTGTAGAAAGAGAAACAATTTCCTATTGATATTTAAATAAATACAAAAGGGAGAGGTTGTTTTGTTTTGTGATTGTTTTTTTAAATCTCTGCACTGCTGGAAAACCATACAGAAATGCATCATGTTAATTCGTGAGAACCAGAAATGAAACTGATCCATCAAGTTTCATTATCCAACAAGAGCAAAAAAACTAAGGAGTGAAAAATAATGTATGTTTTTAGAATTCTGCTGAGTAAAGTTGTATTGCTATCAAGTAAGGAATTTCTGAAAATGACTTGACAGTGTCCCTTTAAAAATTATGTTAAGGGTCAGAATCTACAAAAGGAAGAACATATGGAGATAAAACTGCTGTGGAAGTCTTAGCTCGCCCTTTAGTGTTTAAATAGGCATTACACAGTGTGTAACACTGTTCCGTGTTATCAAATGTAGTTTTTGTTTAATCGGTGATTACTTGTGGCAATACCTGTTCTCTGGGCCTCCTGTTCCCCGGGGAGGTAAGGAAAAAGCTTCTGAGGCTAAATAGTAGTTTTTAATAGAATATCAAAGCAGAGACTATTTTAAATGTAACTTCCTTTCCTTTGATTATAAATCGCACCCATAGCATTATTTTACATACATTTCCTCTGGCTTTTTCTTTTCTTTAATGATTGCATTACAATTGAAAGAAAAATCTTTTACTACCATAATGCACACAATAAACTATGTTGGCATAGACAACAAAAGGAAAGAATGGCTACTTACCCTACAGGAACCGAGGTTCTTTGAGACGCTTTTGTTCATGTTGTCTGTGTGAATCCCACTGTAAGTGCGTATGCTCTTCAGGAGCAAGTTCACAGTCTTCTGAAGAGCAGTATCTGTCAGAGTCATACACACGCCCTGAGAGTTCTTGTGCTCCCCTGTGAGGGCATGGTGGAGAAGCAGCAAACCTCCCTCAGGCTCCCTAACTATCCAAAACCCATGTCACCTGAAAACTCCAGAAGTGGGGACAGATGGCAACTGTGGGATCCATGTTCATGACACCATTTCAAACAGTTATTGTAGAAAAAGTAACCGCTCTTTCTGCTTCAAATATGTGTCACTGTAAGTCCCACCGTAGCTGACTAGCAACTACCTCAGGATGGTAAAAATTAAAAGTTTCAGCTACATCAGTTGAACAGCGATTGCAGGGTGCTCTCCCAACCTTGGCATCCGACCTGGCAGTCAACTCTACAGCATCGTGTTTAACAAAGGTCAATGGATAACCCATGTCTCTGCCATACAGATTTCTGAGATTGGCACTGAGCTGTGGTGGAGCCTCAACACTCGGGGGAGAGATACACAAACCATCTGATGACATGTTGAAATACACCGTGTTATCTGCTTGGATATTCTCTGAGATGAAATTCTCTGACGGTCTGTCTAGGACAAAAATAAATGAGGAGATAGTCTAAAGTAACAGGTGGGTTCTGTCCATGTAATAAAGTAAGGCTATGAAGACATCCAGAGTGTGTAGCATTTCCTCTGCTGGTGCATAGTGGGGCTTTGAGACAAAGACAAGCCAGTTAATTGCTTGATTCAAGTGGAACTCTGAGATCAAAGAGGGATGAAGTTAAGATGATTTTTGGGTGTAAAAAGCATTCTAAGAGGCGGGGTCAAGGGCTTCCTGAGATTTAGAAGGGTTAGGGAATCTCTGCTCAGAGGAAGAATGGCTCGAGTATATCCTTATTGACGGGGTGGGGGTGGGGGTGGGGGGTGGGGTGGGGTGTAAGCCTGCCTGGAGTTGAGTACTGGAAGAGCCTATAGGGTACTGGAACACCTTGAAATCATCAGATACCAGCCAGTCTGAAGGAAGTTCTTTTGGTGGAGGAGGTGGGTGCTGGAATTCCTTTCAGAACACCTCTTCATGGAGAGCTATCTATGATTCAGGCCTGGGAGACCTGGTTAATGGTGACACTGGAGAATGAGATCTCCTCTTCCATGCCATGTGGGAGACAGATCTGCTCCAGGACATGTCAGGATAGCCCTCACTGTGGCCTGTAGGGACCAAGATGGTGTTTTACAATGAGGACTGAGAACCACTAACCCACTGCCGCTTGTGCTTGGCCTGGGATGAGTCTGTGAACTGGAAGTTTCTAGAACTTTCAGTGGGATCCCCTCCTGATTGTACGGGAGACAAATCCTGGCTTAATCTCAGCAAAAACATCTCAGGCCCATACCCGGCCGTCGCCGGCAATGAGAGCCGCGGGGGCTACGCCACAACGAGTAGGAGGACCGCTGCAGTGCACCTTGAAGCCTAGGGCGTGGGCCCGGGTGAAGCCGCCGCGGGTGCAGATCTTGGTGGTAGTAGCAAGTCTCCTCAAATGGCAGTGAAGGTAGGTGGGTGTGGCCTCAGTGCTGGCAGTGGTCTCTGTGTGAAGGATGTCCACAGTGGAGAGACCGAATCCTCAATCAGTACGTGTCTCAGGGCCGTGATGGGTCTGCTCCTCACCATCAACGTTGGCACTGGTGGCGAGGCTGGTACTGGCCACTCCTTCCTTGTGCTGTGCAGGTGGTTGAGCTCACGGCTTCAGCCCTTGACACTGTAGGGGATTTGTTTCTGGAGGACTGGTGTTTAGATTCTCCCTTGCGAGATGGCCTGGCTGGTGTCTGGAGCTATACTTCTGCTCTGGCTGGCCTGCTTTTTGGTGCCAGTCTTTGATGTTGGGACAGCTGGCACCAGCGTCTTTCTCTGCTCCTTGCTGTTGAACCCTGGCATGGGGTGTCTGCTGGAAAGGGCACTAGCTGAGGATGACTATTTTGGCTCCAGTTTGGTGATGTCATTTCCTGCAGGTCAGAATTGACCCTCAAACCCTGCTGTACAGGGGGCATGTCCTTTTTCTTCTTCGTTTTTGTTTTGGAGAAGTCCAAGTACGGCCAGTTTGACTAGAAGAATGAGGTCTTCAGTGAAATGTATTTGTAAATAAGATATAGAGAGCAACAAACGGAGAAATGGGTCGGACAGTGCTGGGTTCATCTCGCTGCCCACAGGCAGTAGGAAGGAATGGAGGGGGGGTCACGGCTGTTCTACCCTTTATGTCCTCACAGAGGAGCATGCACGAGGCCCTAGGCAAATGCGTGACCTAGACAGACACAGATAGACTAATACTGCATCACTCCTACAGGACCATCTACACTGACACATGCTCAAAGAACCACCGCTCCTTCCACTGAACTTGCCATTATTTTCTCCTAACAATGTTCACCACCAATAAAATCTATTAATGGGGTTTTGCATGAGAAAATCACTGAATTAATCATTAAAATGCTACTTCTGTTTTAAAGATCAAGACAGTTTCACAAGTTTGCTGACAAAGGGGTGCTACAACTTGCACAGAGGGAATGAGGATGCACAAACACATGGAATGATGAAGAACTATGGCATAGGTTCCAACCTTTACAAATGATGTTTCCCCCCGCCCCCCACCCACCTTCATAACACTTAAGTAAGCAGTTTACATCAACAGAAATATTTCTCAACTTAATCCATCAGGCTCTAGTTATATAGGGCCACATTTGCAAAAGAACCTTAATGGCTTAAGAGCCTTAGCCCCATTTTCATAAGCATCTAAGGCAGGGGGAGGGGGGGGAACTATGTCCCGGGGGCTACAACCAGCCCTTCAAACATTTTAATCCTGCTCTTGAGCTCCCACCAGGGAGCAGAATCTGGAGCTTGCCCTGCTCCAGCTCACCAGCTGGGGGCTTTCCCTGCTACGCAAGGAGTAATGGTCTTACCGAACAAGGAGTAATAGTCTCGAGTTGCAGTTGGGAAGGTTTAGATTGGATATTAGGAAAAACCTTTTCCCTAGGAGGGTGGTGAAGCACTGGAATGGGTTACCTAGGGAGGTGGTAGAATCACCTTCCTTAGAGGGTTTTAAGGTCAGGCTTGACAAAGTCCTGGGTGGGATGATTTAGTTGGGGTTGGTCCTGCTTTAAGCAGGGGGTTGGACTAGAACCTCCTGAGGTCCCTTCCAACCCTAATATTCTCTGATTCTACACGTGTGCTATGGCTCCGTGCGGCTCCCAGAAGCAGCAGTATGTCTTCCCTCCGGCTCCCATGCGTAGTGACAACCAGGGGGCTCTGCACACTGCCCCTGCAGCTCCAATTGGCCTGGAGCCATGGCCAATGGGAACTGCAGGGGCTGTGCCCGTGGACAGGGCAGTGCACTTCGCCTCTGCGTAGGAGCCAGAGCGGGGACATGCCGCTGTTTCTGGGAGCTGCTTGAGGTAAGCACCGCCTGGAGCCTGCACCCAACCCGCTCCTGCGCCCCAACCTCCTGCCCCATTCCTGATCCCTCTCCTTCCCTCTGAACCCCTTGGTCCCAGCCTGGAGCACTC
This sequence comes from Sternotherus odoratus, assembly GCA_032164245.1. Classification (NCBI taxonomy): domain Eukaryota; kingdom Metazoa; phylum Chordata; order Testudines; family Kinosternidae; genus Sternotherus; species Sternotherus odoratus. Next base: position 1,447,050 of record JAVMKO010000009.1, read on the forward strand.
TCCCGCACCCCCAAGTCCTCAGCCCCAGCCACACCCCAGAACCTGTACCCACCAGCTGGAGCCCTCACCCTCCCTTCCCCACACACCAGCCTCCCTCCTGCACCCTTAACTCCTCATTTTTGGCCCAAACCCCAGAGCTCGCACCCGGAGCCCAAACTCCAACCCCCAATTTTGTAAGCAGTTATGGCCCGCCATAAAATTTCCATACCCAGATGTGGCCCTCTGGCCAAAAAGTTTGCCCACACCTGATCTAAGGCCTCGATACTGCATAAATTTACACATGTTCTTTACTTTGCTCCCCTACATACAATAGCACCTCAGAGTTATGAACTGACCAGTCAACCACACACCTCAATAGGAACTGGAAGTACACAATCAGGCAGCAGCAAAGACCAACTCCCCCCCCCCCCCACCTCCCAAACAGTACTGTGTTACACAAACTACTAAAAAATAAAGGGACAGTTTAAGAAGGTAAAGAAACTGTTACTGTCCTTGTTTCATTTCAATTAAGATAGTTAAAAGCAGCATTTTTCTTCTGCATAGTAAAGTTTTAAAGTTGTACTAAGTCAATGTTCAGTTGTAAACTTTTGAAATAACCATAACGTTTTGTTCAGTTACAAACATTTCAGAGTAATGAGCAACCTCCATTCCCAAGGCGTTTGTAACTCTTGAGGTTCCACAGCAGTTCCATTATTTCAATGGGGCTATTCACGATAGTGAAGTTAAGCACATGTATAAATCTTTGCAGGATCAGGGCTTAAGTCTCAATGAGAGTTAATGGGATTCTGGCTCCTTTAAGTGCCTTTGAAAACTGTACCCATAGTGCCTAATGAGAGAAGACCCATACATTAAGTTGAGATCTCGGACTCAAAAAAAGATTTTGTGCAAAAGTAGTCAGAATTGTTTCAGGAAGACAATCAGAAGTCACTGGACTTATTAAAATAATTAGTACAAAAATAAAATGAAAATCACCTTAAGACCTGTCAGACCTATACAATTTGAAATTTTTAAACCCTTGAAAACGGAAATTTATAGAAACACCAGCAACAATAATTTCAGATCTGTGCTCTCTAGGCAGGCAGACTTATGAGAACAAAAACACATTAATGTAGCATCAGGGAAGTAACCAAGGTCAGGGAGTTCTGTGTTAAAGTATGCATACTACCTCTTCATCTTTAACAGCCTACTATTGACTAGAAATAGAATGCATCCTAATGCTGATCAGAAATGGAATGCACAGTATGAAGAAAGGTCATCTAACCCATTGTTTAGAAAACATTTTGGCTGTCAAACCAAGAGACTATGCTATCTTCATTATCTATCAGTGAATGTCTCATTTCAATCACAACCAGAACAACAGTACACGGTTCTGAAAAGCCACGATACCTTTAACCTTCCATTTTGAGGAATCATTCCCTTGCAGTAAGAAAGCCAATCCAATTAGCAGAGCTGCTGGATATAATTAATACAACAAAACTAAGATTAACTTTAGGAGGCTCATAGATTTAATCAGGGCCAATGTTTTCTGCAGCACAGTCATGAGTTTTGCGGCAAACTTAAAGTTCTGTGATCACAAGTAAATGCATTAAAAACTAGAGGGTTTCCCCTCTCTCTTCTGATATCCCAAACCTTCAAAGTAGCTACACAATGTGTTACTGATTATTACCCCTGCTCTACAGCTATTGCCTATCAGCATGCTCCTCCTGCTCTGCCTAATAGCATAAGTAGATCTCAGACTCCTGAACAAAACAGAGGTACTGTTTTATACCAGGTCCAGTAGAGTGTTCTCCCATTTCCACAACTGTACGAACAGGGCCCCAATTTTAATGTGCATCAAAGCCAGCACCTCTTCCTCACAGCCAATTTAGCCCTCAGAATGAAGAGTGAGACAGGAGAGCAGAGACAGGAGGGATGTGCCCAGAAGAACAGGACAAGGTGAACAAGAAAATAGAATGAGAATTATTCCACTGCCCATAGGGTACAAATAAAAGGAAAGAGCGAGTGGAAGCAATTAGGCAAAATTAAAAGATTAAGAACAAATCATTGCTAACTCCTAAGGAGGGCCAGTAGCATAACAGCACAGCCTTTTACAGGAGACCTGAATTCAAATTCTAATGTGGTCCATAAAACTTCCACTGAAGTCAATAAAAGGATACCTATTGACTTCTGTCGCAAATGAACCAGGCCCATAAGCAGCAAATTCAAGTTTAAAAATGCTTTTTTCTGGCCTTAACATTGTTTACCACCCAAATACTACGGCAATGAATTCCACAGAAAAATCAATAAATAATAATAATAATAATAATAAAGATTTGTAGACTCCTCTCTCTCTGTTATCAAGTCCCCAGCAATATAGCATAGCCATAGCCATATTGAGCTTAGCCAGTCACAGGCATGGGTGAAGAAACTCTGCATATAAAGACAGGATCCTTGTATGAATTATCACTGGGAATTCAGATGAGTAGCCATAGCATTTCATCTGATTTGGGGGCAGTCAATCAATTGCTTCATTCAGATCTAAGTGGGTTTTCTGCCGAAAGGTAGGAAAGAAACACAATCTTCCTAAAACTAATTTATTATAAAACCACTTATTGCCTTGGTTTATTTTATGACTTGATATTTGCATTTAGAAACCAAGGTTAATGAGCATTCATTACACGTGCGGTACTCAACAAAATATAAACGAAGGAAATAATTTGGCTTAGCTTCATAAATGATTTGTTAAGACAATAGGTAAGAAGACCTTTACTTCAAAATCCAAGAGTAAAACACTTTTGAACAGTGAACACCTGTCTTAAGCAATCTTTTAAGGCAGACAAAAATCTGTTTGTAAACAAAGATAGGCTTCTAACAAAGGGGAAACAGAACGGTACTCATTTCAAAAGTGGAGGCCTTGAGGTGGTCCAAGACAGGAGGTTGCCTAATAAAAGGTGATCTCTTTTACTAGTTTCACTGTAGGCATGTGCAGTAATGTGCACATGCAATAAAATGCAGCACACATGCATACATGCCTGTATGCAGAGACGTGTTTAGAGTTTTGCTAAGACTTGGATGATAAATGTTCCCAGTTGTGAGGTATATGCAGTATTGACTGGTAGATTCACACACGAGAAAAATATTTTGCTAAGAAGTTCTTAGATTTCATTCAGATTTGTTCAGAAATTTTCAAAACGTACAATGGCAAAAATGAAAACTACTATAAAATGAAATTAAACAGAGATGCTATTTGGTGGTTACCGGCACTAATAAAAATAAGATCTGTGATCTAGAAATGTGCAATGCTAAACTTTACTTTCCTCACTTGTAAGGCAAAAGTTGAAAATACATGCTAATAAACTTTATTAACCAGCTGATGTGACCTTTCACATCTTCTAAGATCAAAACAAAAAGGGGAAACTTTTCTAGAAAATGAGCAGGCCATAAAAACAATTGCTGCACTAAGTTTTGAGCAGAAAAAGAAATAAATCTAAACCTTGATACATACAGTAAACCCTCGATTTAACGGACCCCGATTTAACGGACTTCGGATGCAATGGACAAAATTTCCGATGCATCCGAAATCCGTTATTCGGGGGCCCGGCTCCCGCCCCGGGGAGCCGGGCAGGAGCTGTCAACCCGGCTGCCCGGCTCCCCGCAGAGGGGAGCCGGGCGGGCGGGCTGACAGCTCCCACCCGGCTCCCTGCAGAGGGGAGCCGGGCGGCCGAGTTGACAGCTCCCGCCCGGCTCCCCACAGCGGGGAGCCAGGCGGGAGCTGTCAAACCCCCCGCCCCCGCCCGGCTCCCCACAGCGGGGAGCCAGGCGGGAGCTGTCAAACCCCCCGCCCCCGCCCGGCTCCCCGCAGCGGGGAGCCGGGCGGGCGGGCTGACAGGTGGGGGGGGGGGAGCCCGCGCCGGACTGTTTGGGCGACTCAGCTGCCTGGTCAATTTCAGGTGAAATTGACCAGGCAGATGACCGGATCGCCCAAGCAGCCCGGCGCGGGCTCCCCCCCCCAGCAGCCCCGCGGACCCCCCCCCCCCGCCTGCCTGAACAGCCCCCCCCCCCACTGGACCCCCCCCCGCCCACCCGAGGGGGGGGGGAGCCGGCGCGGGCTGCTTCCCGATGGGCTCAGCTGCCTGGTCAATTTCACCTGAAATTGACCAGGCAGCTGAGCCCATGGCCCAAGCAGCCCGGCGCCGGCTCCCCCCCCCCCCAGCAGCCCCACGGACCCCCCCCGCCCGAACAGCCCCCCCCCCGCCAACCCCCCCGCCCGCCCGAACAGCCCCCCCCGCCAGATCCCCCCCCCCGCCCGAGGTCAAACCCCCCCCCCCCGCCCGGCTTCCCGCTGCGGGGAGCCGAGCGGGGGCTCTCAAACGCCCCCTCCCGCCCGGCTCCCCGCAACGGGGAGCGGGGAGCGGGGGGGGGGGGCGTTTGAGAGCCCCCGCTCGGCTCCCCGCAGCGGGAAGCCGGGCGGGGGTTTGAGAGCCCCCGCTCGGCTCCCCGCAGCGGGAAGCCGGGCGGGGTGTTTGAGAGCTCCCGCGCCCGGCTCCCCGCAAGAGGGGAGCTGGGCGGGGGGGGGGGGCGTTTGAGAGCCCCCGCTCGGCTCCCCGCAGCGGGAAGCCGGGCGGGGGGGTTGACAGCTCCCGCCGGGCTTCCCGCTGGGGGGAGCCGAGCGGGAGCTGTCAACCCCCCCGCCCGGCTCCCCGCAATGGGGAGCCGGGCGGGGGGGGGGGCGTTTGAGAGCCCCCGCTTGGCTCCCCGAAGCGGGAAGCCGGGCGGGGGGTTTGAGAGCTCCCGCTCGGCTCCCCCCAGCAGGAAGCCCAGCGGGAGCTGTCAACCCCCCCGCCCGGCTCCCCGCAGCGGGGAGCCGGGCGGGGGGTGGGCGGGCTGTCTCACGGCTCTATATAACGGAGTAATTCGGGCGAGGGGGTGTCCGTTGTCACCCGAAAGTCCATTATTTAATAATTTTAAAAAATTATTAAATAACGGACTTTCGGTTTTAACGGACACCCCCTCGCCCGAATTAGTCCGTTATATCGAGGTTTCACTGTACTGTCTGAATGGAAAAGGGTCATAAGATGCAATACTTTAAGACGTATAACTGAAGCTAATGCATGATGCAGCACTTTGAGTTTTATATTAAGACCTGAACCAGCCAACACTGTCACAGTTACAAGCAGTAAGTGTTGGCAGGATCGGTCCTTCAGGCCGCAAACAAATTTAAAATGAATACAGAGTGACTACAGTAACATGCCCTTACAACCCCAGTCTTCAGAGAATATCATTTTGACAGATGGTTTAATGACTTTATATTACTCTTTTCTTCCCCACAAAGTATATTAACAGTAAGTCTAGCTGTTAAATTACAATATACTAAACCATTTTATCTCTCTCAAGCTTCTTTAAATCTACATCTACAGCTCGTTACTGAAGAGCTTTTTAAAAAAAATAACTCCTACAGAAAAAACACAGATTTAAATCTTTTTAAAAGCTTTGTGATTGAATAACTAAATATTTTCAGTAAATATACCTTTTTGTACTGTGTGTCATTTTCATATCCCTGGTCTGTAGCTCTGAATGCTGTTTCTCCTTGGGAACCTAGGAAATAATTACAGAAACTTACTGAAATGCCATAGTACCCTGTTGAAAACCAAAAACTATGTCTAATAGGAGATCCAATTTTTAGTACAACTCAGTACCCAGGTATTTACTATACAAACAACCTCTTTGAAGTTGCAATCATTCTACCGATTATTGTAAATAAGCACAGAAACAGCTTAAATCTGATTTGTTAACAACTGTATCAATTTAGCATCCAACTCCAACTGAATGTGCTACTATAAGAGATAACAGGAAACTTCAACCAGACTATTTAAGTTCTGAAGACATATTTGCTGATGAAATGACTGCATGTGTTAGACATCAGGTGATCAGATACAAATTATATGATCATTTGTGGCGATAAAAGAAATATTTACAATATGCAAAAATATTTTGTTTCTGAACAAACTTCTGAAAAATGCCTGAATTATAGGCACCTGTTTATGTTTTGACAGTGAGCTACTGGCTTTTCATTGTCACTGTGGGAATTAAATTTTCTTAAAGTAATTATAAAATTTTTCCAATTCAAGATTAAATTGCTGCAATAAATTGCATTTGCATTGTTATTCACTCCCTTTTTTAGTGTATCAGTGTTTAAATTAATTAATTTGAAAGAGGCATGTTAAGGGCAGTAAAAATGGCTTTTTACACACCTAACAAGAGAAGCAGATCAGAAGCTCCTATGACTTCACTAACCAAATTGTAACCTGTGAAAAACCAGCAAAAAAGGGGAAATAAAAATTATAAATACAAACAAATGGCAAAGCAAAGATGTGAGGGATTTCAGTCTCAGAGTTCAGGGACCGGGCAGTCATAACCAATCTTGCCAATCTTGGTATGTTAACAAATGCAGCTAAAATGGATAAAAAGTAACTCATACCAAAGTCAAAATTACATTCCAATTAAGAAAACCCCAACACATAGGAGTTCTCATCTACTTGTCTCTGGTTTCTGATATTGCCCTTCTCATCACCCTCATACTTGAATCCCATTTAGATTCTGCTCTCTGTAAATTGTTTTTTATATATATATTATGCATTCTAATATTAAAAGTTGTATTTCTGACAATGCAAGTAAGCTTGTTATGAACATGCAAATAGACCTAGAACAGTTACAATATTTTCAAGCACACTTAAATGAAAAAAATGTGACTGCTAGAAAGCTTTATAGATACATTTACATCTTTATATCTCCATCTAAATCTATATATATAAAAGTCAAGTGGTGTATGTATGAGTGTATGTATGTACGTATGACTGCGAAGTCCTCCCGCACCGTTTGAGCCAGAGACTTGAATTTTGGTACAGTGAGGGGTCTTGGGGTCTAGATGCTGGTAAGGGTCGAAAAATTTTCGGATCTCACCTCTGACGCCCCCCAGGGGTGAAAGTCTTTCAGGGCCAATCACATCAGCTTGGCAGTTAGGTGGTGATGATGTCATAATACCCCCCTCCAACAGACACCTCACTCGCTCAGCTCACCCCTCCCTCCTCCAACGGAACCCCGGAGATCCCTCAGTTCTCTGCCCCTCCCACCTCCCCAACGGAACCCCGGACTACATCAGCTCTGTGCCCCCCCCCACCTGCGAAGGTCCCCGGAATCCCTCGGCTCTGGGCCCCCTCCCCGCCTGCGACGGATCTGAGTTGGGTTTGGTGGGACGGTAAGTGAGGTGGGGGTGTTGGATTCGGTCGGGGGGGTGAGGTGGGGGTTTCGGGTTTGCTTCGGGGGGTGGGAAGGTGTCGGGGTGGGTGAGGGGTGAGGGGTGGGTGTTGGGGTTGGTCAGGGGGTGTCAGCTGTCTGCCACCTCCCCACCTCCGACTGACCTGAGCAGCGCCGGGCACTTATGCTAGTATACTATATTTAAATCAGGATTAGACGTGTTTCTAAAAGATAACCTTGAGTTCAGCCACAAAAGTTTAGGGGGCCTGGTAATGTTTCATTTGTGTAGAGGGGAAGGGGACTTCCCCGCACTTCAGGAAGGGCTGGGTAAATGTCTATGGTGTGTGCTATGCAGAAAATCAGACTAGATTCATAGATTCTAAAGACAAAAAAGAATCACTATTGATGACCACTGTGATCCTTTCTGCCCTTAAAATCCATTAATTTCCACTGCCAGAATACACTTTTAGAATTTGTTGAAATGAGAAAATGGTTCAAGATTAAGTTCAGTAGGGTGTGCAAATTGAGAATATTCCCATCCATTTGCCATGTAGGATTTGGGTTTTAGAGCTCATTCATCATCCTTTGTTCCATTCAGCCTGTCGTGCAACAGCCAAAACTCCCACTAATTTCAATCAGAATTTTGCTCAAGTAGAAAATTGCCAGCTGAGCCCCTGAGAGACTACTAGGTCAGTCACAACTCTTCCATGCCTACTTAATGCTATACCCAACCCAAAAATGGAGATATTTTGGTTATTTAATTTTTTTTTTTTAAAATACCCACTGCCTGAAGCACATTTCTTTAACAACATCATTGTTTTCTCCTCCTAGTGATATATTATTTAAGAGTACTGGCTGGATCTCTCCTTTCACCTTCATCTAACACCTCACTGGAACATTTACATTTTAAATCTACTTGTTTTTAGTTTGACTAGGAGCCTACAATTCGCTGTTCAGTTTCACATCTCTCAGTTCTCAATGAGTACCGTATTTTTCGTCCTATAGGACGCTCCGGCGTATAAGACGCCCCCAAGTTTTTAAATAAAAAATCCGGGAAAAAAAAAAAAAACCCACACAAAAAGCGCCGCTTTTTTCGCGCCGCTCTCCCGTCCCCGCCGCGCGGCGGGCTGCTGGGAGCGCGCCGCTCTCCCGTCCCTGCCGCGCGGGCGGGCTGCCGGGAGCGTCCCGGTTCCCCCCTCCCCGCCGCGGGCGGGCTGCCGGGAGCGCTCCCGGCAGCCCGCCCGCGGTGGGGAGGGGGGAACCGGGACGCTACCGGCAGCCCGCCCGCGGCGGGGAGGGGGGAACCGGGGCGCACATTCGCCCTATAAGACGCACCAACTTTTTCCCCCCCGTTTTGGGGAAGAAAAAGTGCGTCTTATAGGGCGAAAAATACGGTATTTGTCATCACAATTTATTTTTAAAACACAAATGAGATACTTGTAAAACAGCACACAATTTCCACAAACCTTTTTCTTGTTGTTGTTTAAAGACGCATTTGTGATCTCGCATTGTAACAATACACATTCTCATAAGTAAAACAAAGCTGAAAAACTGTTCTCACCAGGTGAGAAAAAGCCCTTCAGTGAACTGAGGCTCTCTCCAATCTTGTCAAAGTCAGGTAGAAGTTTAGCTAGGTTTTCTGCATCAGGAAGGGCTTTCCTAAGTTTTTCTAGGGAAAAAATATAAAAAGGTGAGTTTTTTATAAGCGAGAATAGTTTACACTATAAAATCTAGTAACTATCTAAAAATTAAAACATATTCATGTGCTCATTCCATTTTTCTGTGTCAGGAATCAAAATGCTTCTCTTTCTGTATTTTAATGTGTGTGTTTTTATATATATATATGAGAGAGAGAACAAGAGAGCATCAATACAACACAAATACTGTAACAAACATTTCAAAGACAATATTTTCCTATTTTTCAGTTTATTATTTGGTGCATTCAACAGCATTTTGTGGATAGGCTATTTCACAATTCCTTTGGCATACTTAGTCAGATATCCCTTTTACTTGTATGAGTCTTTCACATAGCTACTTTTAATTCTTTCCTTTAAAAAAATTAATTCCTTTAAAATATTTTAAAAAACAAGAAATAAAATTTCAGGCTAACAGCATACTTTAAATACCCAACACTGAGAGTATATGATTAGATGAAAAAATCAAATTATGGAATAGTCTCAAGCAATGCACCCAGGTGAGGGACAGATGTTGGCATAACTACCACCAAATGTTATGTGGTCCATTCCTCTTAGAATGTATATATGAGATGTGTGCCTTCCTTAGACACACCCCAGGCCACTTATCTTATTAAAATCATGTTATAAGAACATTTGTATAGAAGCAACCAGCTTCTGAACACCTATGTTCTTAAATCTAAGCATGGCATACACTGATCTTAGCAATCAAAGCATATTTTAGCTTTTGTGATACCAAAGTCAATGTGTTCATCAAGCTCCCAAATGAAGTCAGGAACAATCCATTTATAGGCACTGAGATCAGGTAGCATCTCCTTCCATTGATCATACGTCTAACACAAAAACAGAAAAAAAGTCATAAGAGAAGCTATAAATGTTCTACTTGAAAGAATTTACCTACTAATCTGTTGCGCTAGCTCGTCATTTTACACACTGGCTTTGTGACTTAGTCACAGAACATCTACAAAACAGTCATCAAAACCCAATCCCATTTTTGTCCAATAAAATCTATTCTAGTAATTTAAATAACTTGCCACTCTCTACCCTCATACTCACCACTGTCTTTATTTGCTCAAATGATGGAACTCTACATTTTACTGACTGCAGCAATAACTACTATTCTGAAATGCCCATCAACCAATATGAAACATATATAATGGCCTCTGCAAATAAATACCTTTTTTGCTGTATAGCCACCACCTACAGCAGATCCTAGTACAAGATAGCGAAGTTTTAGAAGCCTTGAAGCCAGTCTAGCTACCCAGAAATTTCTATGGGGCAGGTATCCATATTTTACAGATAGAAGTTTGGTTTTCCGTAAGGAAAGACGATTAAAAGAGGAGAAGTGTTGAACTGATGTCCTTAATGGAGGTCTCTGAGACTTTGAACTTGTATAATTGGGATGATGAATACTTCGGGAAACAAGTTGCAATTTTTGCAGTGGTGATTTTCCTTTTACTCCATAGCTGCTATTTGCTAAGCTTTGGCAGACAACACTGAAAGAAAAGAGAAAAATAAAGAAACAAATTAAGATTATGCGACAGCTCTACTCAAAACACCTTTAGTCCAACTAGTCCTGTATCCTACCTCCAGCACACAAAATATGAGAGAGACTGATTTACAGAGGATGAAAAATAAAGTAGAGCATCATTCCCAAGGTACAGTGCTTTACCACACCGGAAATGCCTTCCCTGCTACGAACCAACATAGATCCTGTGGGCACATCATAGCCTTTTGAATAGGGTAACATTTGCATTTACTTTCAAAAAATGTCCATTCTTAAATATTCCATGTCTTCATTTAATAGACATATAGTAATATTTTGTTACTTTAAACACTACATTTGCTAACCCCCCTATATTAGCTTGACATATTAAAATGACATGACATATCCTTATCAATATTTGCATCCTAATCATAGAAAATGTTGAACTGGATAAAATACTTTGGTTTAAGGATACCTACTGGATAAACAACCTCTCATTTGTTATCCCTTAGATATCACAGCAACTAGAACTTAGCTGACAATCATATTGTCATTTGAATAATACAAAAAATATCAAATCCCTTCTGCTTTAAGGTGTACAATAAGGATTTTGTGCCACTTCTCATGAAAGTAAGGGTTCATTCCAGTGCCATGCCAAGATCTTTATTATCCTCCTAGCTGTCACATACTGTTGGCTAGAACTGGTCAAAATGGTCTCAACAGAAAAAGTCCACAAAAAAACCCAAGATGTTTTGTGAGAACCTGTTCATTGACACAGGTTTTAAATGGGAAGAAGTTGAAATGTTTAGTTGCAATAATGCTGTTTTGTTTAACTTTATTTCAGCATTTATATTATATTACAACATTAATTTTAAGAGTGTGTTATACTTATAGGTTATAGTTCCAGATATATAGTGTATATTATTGGCTAAGAAAGCATTATCTAAAAAGTTATATCTATTATAAAATATACAAGTTACATAGAAACTAAATATATCAATGGCCCTGATTCGAGTTTTGTTCTGAATACTCATTTCATGAGAAATTTTGCTTTCCTGTTCCCAACCAGTTTTACTCTTGGTTCCTGCCTGGTTGCCACTTCAGTAACTGCTGTATTCCAGTTGTGTTGTATGGATATCTGTAAAGCAATTTTTCTGATCTTCTATTTGCTATCATATCTAAGCACCTAGCATGAAAGTCAATATAACTATAAAATGTCAATCATTAACATACTCTTTTCAGCTATGAGCAAAGTTTGAAAAATAATACACCCAGCATCTAGGGTCAGGACATGATCAATCAATTTCTATACTTTAAGCTTTAAGCAATTTTTTAGTCCATATTATTGCAAAGCTAACCTTCCAAATGTGAACCAAATATAAATAAATACAGTATTTTCTTCCTGAGTCTGCAGCTGCACAACACTAATGTTTCTGCTGCTATTTCCAACTTTGAATGGAACAGCGGGAGTGAAATTAACAAGACTGTTCAGTTTAACCATCACTCAGAATCAAGTGGGCAGCAGGAAACAGTCAAGAATTGTGTTAATTTCATGCTACTGCTCGGGAAAGCTACTGGATGGGCTGCAGAAGCAGACAGTGGGGGAATTCACAGGTTGAGCAGAACTGAAGAAGGAATGTCTAGTAGTAGAGATTATAAGACTTCTCCCTTTCACTTTCCAGCAACCAAAAAATCTGTGGAGGAGAGAAGAGCCAAAGGGAACTTTCCAGTAATTATAGGGAATGTAATTTCAAATTTTTAAAATACCTGCCAAGCAGGAATTGAGGTGAAAGAGAACTCTTAAGCAAAGCATAAAGAAAACACTACAATAGAAAGTAAGCCATATGTGAAAATAAACTGGATAGGAGAGATTGGCTGACATTTGCATCTGTCCCTGTGTGATCTTTGTGCATAAGTGAGATTGTGTCTACCTGGGCAATGAAGCCAGAGAATCCATTGACATTTATTTAGATCAGGGGTAGGCAACCTATGGTATGGGTGCCAAAGGCGGCATGTAAGCTGATTTTCAGTGGCACTCACACTGCCCGAATCCTGGCCACCGGTCTGGGGGCCTCTGCATTTTAATTTAATTTTAAATGAAGCTTCTTAAACATTTTAAAAACCATATTTACTTTACATACAACAATCATTTAATTATGTATTTCAGACATAGAGACCTTCTAAAATGTTAATATATATTACTAGCACACGAAACCTTAAATTAGTGAATAAATGAAGCCTCAGCACACCACTTCTGAAAGGTTGCCGACCCGATTGATACTTTCAAAGGGCCTTTGAGAAGGTTCTTCAGAAGAGACTACTAAAGAACTTAAGTAATCACAGGGTGAGAGACAATGTATTGTCATGAATCAAAAACCAGTTAAGAGACAGGAAACAAGAGGTAGGAACAAATGTCCAGTTTTCATTATGGCAAATAGCAGGGCGCCTCAGGGTTCTGCACTGACTGGTGATGTTTATTATTATTAATCTGGAAAAGGGGGGTATACAGTGAAGTGGCAAAATTTGCAGATCACAGAGTTATTTACATCAGCCAAGACCAGAAAAGACTGGGAGGCACTTCAGAGGGGCTTAATCAAGCTAGGGGAATGACCCAGTGAGCGAGAAAATTCAACATGGATAAATCCAAAGCAACACACATCTGAGAAAAAAAGTAATCACTCGACACCGTACTTAGGAAAGGGAACCGGCACCTCCCTGTGGAAAGCTCAAGGACAAAGCTTTGCTCAAACGCACAAATGTAATAATTAAAAAAAATCACACTGCTGGGCTGTGTAAATAACTGGACAGGTAATGAGGGGGATATGGTAATGGGGGGGATATGGTAATGAGGAGCGATGGTAATGGGGGGAGCGATGGTAATGGGGGGGGCGATGGTAATGGGGGGGCGATGGTAATGGGGGGGCGATGGTAATGGGGGGGCGATGGTAATGGGAGGCTATGGTAATGGGAGGCTATGGTAATGGGGGGGCTATGGTAATGGGGGGGAAATGGTAATGGGGGGCTGTGGTAATGAGGGGGGCTATGGTAATGGGGGGGAAATGGTAATGGGGGGGCGATGGTAATGGGGGGGCGATGGTAATGGGGGGGCGATGGTAATGGGGGGGCGATGGTAATGGGGGGCGATGGTAATGGGGGGGCGGCTATGGTAATGGGGGGGCGGCTATGGTAATGGGGGGCTATGGTAATGGGGGGCTATGGTAATGGGGGGGAAATGGTAATGGGGGGGCGATGGTAATGAGGGGCGATGGTAATGAGGGGCGATGGTAATGGGGGGCGATGGTAATGGGGGGGGCTATGGTAATGGGGGGGCGGCTATGGTAATGGGGGGGAAATGGTAATGGGGGGGAAATGGTAATGAGGGGCGATGGTAATGGGGGGGGCGATGGTAATGGGGGGGCGGCTATGGTAATGGGGGGGGCTATGGTAATGGGGGGGAAATGGTAATGGGGGGGAAATGGTAATGAGGGGCGATGGTAATGGGGGGGGCGATGGTAATGGGGGGGCGGCTATGGTAATGGGGGGGCGGCTATGGTAATGGGGGGCGGCTATGGTAATGGGGGGGAAATGGTAATGGGGGGGAAATGGTAATGAGGGGCGATGGTAATGGGGGGGGGCGATGGTAATGGGGGGGCGGCTATGGTAATGGGGGGGGCGATGGTAATGCCTTTATCTGCATCAGCAGGGCACTGGGCGCAGCGCTGCCCATCCCGCCCCGGGGAGGAAGGGGTGGAACGGGCGCGGCTCCAGGGAAGGACAAGAACCACTGGGGGCCTGAAAAACCCTGGGACGGAGCCTGCGGGATCCCCCGGCCCCCACGGGCGGCTCCGTCCCGCTACCGGCCGCCTCGTCGCCCCCTCTCCTTCATCGGTCCCGGACCGCTCCGCGCGGGGTCCCCTGGGCGGGGCGCTCACCAAACGGCCGCGGCCCGGGCCCGCCACATCCTGGAGCCGGGCACTGGGGTCCGGTGGTCGCCGCCCCGGGGGAGTCGCGGCCGCGCCCAGGGTCAGCGCTACCGGCTCTGTCGGGCGGTGCGGCCGCTTCCGGGGGGGGGGCGGTCCGTCCCCGAACCCGGCCCGGCCGGGAACACGGGCCGCCGCGAGAAGCGTTCCGGGCTGCTCCCGCCCAGCGCGCGAGGGCCGGGCCAGACCGCGGCTCCTGTCGCTCCGGGGCGCCGGGGCCACAGCCAGCGGCGCCGGGCTACGAGGGCGGCCGTAGGGGGGCGGCGGCCTGGTGCGGTCTGGCGGGCTCGTGTGGCGCCGCCCCCACGCGGGCAGCCCCGGCTCCGGGAGTCCCGGGATGGGCTGGGCGCAGCGGGGGGGGGGGGGGGGGGGTCGCCGCGGTGCCGGCGCTGGCCCCTGGGCTGGCTCTGCACAAGGCTTCGCTAGTGACAAATGGGACGTGAAGTGGCAGCCCCCCCCCCCCCCCCCGCCCCACACACACACACACTGAGTGGCAAGTGCGAGCCCTGGCCCGGTGGGATCTGCAGATGAACTGGAGCTCAGCAGTGTCTCTTCCCAGTCTGGTCCTGACGGTTTTGTGCTGCGGGATGCCTGTCTTAGGTCTGCCATTGTGTGTCCAGGCAGGTTGAACTGGTCTCCCACCGGCTTTTGTATATTGCCATGCAGCCTAATATCGGATATCTGTCCATTTATCCTTTTACGTAGGGATCGTCCGGCTTAGCCGATGTACATAGCAGAGCGGCAGTTCATTGGCAAATTCCACACCATCAGGTCTGGACTTAACATAGACTGAATGGCTCGCCAATTACAAAAGCAGTTTCTCCTCTCTGGGCGTTCACACCTCCAGATCAGCTGCTAGAAGTGGGCCTCCCCCCTCCCCCCCCCCCAATGAATTTACCTTGTTTCTTGCCTGCATATTTATACCTCCCTCTGGAGATTTCCACAACATTCATCTGATGAAGTGGGTCTTAGCCCACGAGAGCTCATGATCCCTAAGATCTGTTAGTCTATAAGGTGCTACAAGACTGTCGCTTTTGCAGATCCAGACGGCTACCCCTCTGATCCTAGACAACGTGTAATAGTTACATTAATCAGTAGAGGGCGACAAACTAAAAGAATCAGAGAGGTAGCCGTGTTAGTCTGGAATAGCAGAGGTAACAAAGTCCTGTGGCACCTTAAAGACTAACTATAAAGTTTTGAAGCATAAGCTTTCGTGGGCTAATACCCACTTCGTCGGATGCAAGCAGTGGTTGCATCCGACGAAGTGGGTATTAGCCCACGAAAGCTTATGCTTCAAAACTTTATAGTTAAACTAAAAGAAGTGACAGAGTCCTGTGGCACCTTAAAGACTAAAGTATTGAAGCATAAGCTTTCGTGGGCTAATACCCACTTCATAGGATGCATGCCTAAAAGACAATCCAGCAAACCCAGAAAAAAGTTTGCTCCTGATTAATCTGATCTGAAGCCCACTGAAGTTGATGGAAAAATTCCATCAACTTCAGTGCCTTTTGAGTTAGGTGTTGGGTGGGGCTATTAGTACAAGTATATCAAGTTGCCAAAAATATAACAAAGCACAAACGTTTTCTCTCTTTTAAACTGCTCTTCCATTGTTTTCAGTGCAGAGAAAGAATCCTCTATACCACAGACTCTTCACTGGAATGGGAATCTTTCCATTGACTTTAATCAGCGTTGGATTGGGCTGAGAAAGTGGAATAGCTACATGGACCCATAATCTTCCCTTAGAGTCATGCATGGTGAAGACCCTCTGCATGCATTACGCTCCCCTTGCCACACAGAAGGGTGACTCAGTCGCCTCTGCTTCACCCTGGCCTAATATCTGCAAACATGAGGACTAGAAACTGAAAGTTGAGATTCTCAGATAATAACTTGACTTCTGTAGGTGGACTTAAAGAGAAACACCACAAACCATGAAGCTCATGATAATATGACAGCTGGCAACACCATAGGTGGGGTGGAATGTGCTGTGTTGGAGGCGCCTATGGTTCCCTCTCAAGCCCATGGAAATCAGTCAGAAGAGATAAGTTTGGAGCTGTAAAGTCTTTTCCAAAGTCCCATTCCTTCTGGGGCAGCCTTGCCCAGGGAAGCCCTGGTGGCATGACCCCACTACAAGCAGATTTTAACCATTGTTTCTGACATGGGTTTGAATACTGTGCAGTTTGCCAGAGCCTCCATTTGCATTTACATTGAATTCTGTGCCCGTTCACTACATCTAACCCTGACAGACATTGGTCGCAGTGTCAAGTTCAGGGGGACTGCAGCTGTACTCCCATTCTGTGGGCTACCACGGATACTCACTCTCAGGCTTCCGGCTCCCTCGGCATCACCTTTCTTGGCCAGCGACATGGATCTCTCTCCCTCCTAACTGGGGTATTTCCAGGCTGAACAGTCTACACTGGGATATCCCTGACCAGACATACTGCCTAAAAGGCTAGCATCTGTGCATTGCATTATCTCCAGAGGCTATGAACAGCTGAACAGCCTGCAGTTGCATGTTACCATGCAACAGTTTTTAAGCAAGCACATTTGTTCTCAAGACAAAAGCACTGCAGAGAAAACATTAGAAGCAATACAACAACCTACATGCATGCTGATAAGCTTACCAGAGATCATCACCAACTCCAGCAAAGGCTCGGCAGGTGTCATTCCTTCAAACCCACACAGGAGATTTTCTGTGGTTACAAGTTCCTAACATCCTGTGCTCAGAACGGCACATCCATGAATAGTTCCATCTTTCCTTTATACAGCATGCACCTTTGATCTTCAGATTCCGGGAACAGGTAATCAGCGCACAATGGTTCTCTCCTCAGGGCATAACTTCAAAAAGCTAAGTTTTTTGCATAACTGGAGATGGAAATTTGCATTTGCCTCCCCTTAGAGATTCCCAAGAAAACCACTTGACAGTGTTTGCCTCAAATGTCCACTCTTCTGACTCATTGGTCAGTGCAGTCCTTTTAAGATCATAACACTTCCAGGGTTCACATCCCATCACCCCTTAGAGAAATTACATACAATCCTGGCTTCCAATAATAAATAACCTTTGCATTTAATACAAAAAGACTCTAGAGACACACAAACTTAATTCAATAATTTTGTTCAAGCATATTGCAGGAAATTGCATCTCTGTCACAGGTTGCATCAGATAATATTCCAGGTGTGGACTGGCCTCTGTCTCTCCACCTCTCCTCTTTTTCTTCCTCTGAATCTTCTGGTCATGGTCACTTCAGGAAGCACAACATTGGACCAGAATTTGCCCAGTGCTGGAGATATTTGGATCTGGGGTTATCCTGGGCCCATCTCAGATGAGAATTAAACACTAGTAAGTATAAAATATCTTGGGAAACTCTTGATTCTTACATAAGGTTTCAGCGGTACTACAAATAGGGGAGTTATATTTGCTTGTTTTTCTGTGGCTCAGTTCCTATCTCTTTCACTCTCTCTCCCCAGATTTCCATTCCACAGTCATCACCACAGTGTCTGGTCCTTTGCTTCTTAAAACAAACATAAAGCCAAGGAAGAGGGAAAGGACTAAAAAAATAAAAAACACTGGGCAAGACAAATAATTAAAATGAGTGAGAGTTACCCACAGACTGACTGAGAAGAAATATTGGGCAAAATTAAGAGACTAGCAAGACAAGTCAAAAGGCAAAGGAAGGGCAAGAAGAGGCGAGGCTGGCAATTAAAACCATCCAAGGGACAAAGGAAAGGGAGGGGGGGAAATTGCTGTGTTGCCCCCAGGCCTGCTTTCTTGGCTTGGCCCCAATGCTGCAGTCAGATCCACCCATGAGCACCACTGAAGTCAGTGGGGCCCCTCTGGACTCCAGGGTCCCCAGTGGCAGGATCGGGGCCCTGTGATTCATCTAGTTACACTATAAGACCTGAAACACTTTTGGCATTAATACTAATAGTAAATAATGACACTACTGATAACCCGAGATGGGCCCCAATCCTGCGTGCTGACTGGCATGGTTAGACTCTGGGTCCACCTGCATAGATGGGGGCCATGGTTTGGAATGTTTGGACCCCGTCCTGGTTCTCCCACTGAATAGCTTGTAATCAAGATTGGGCCCTTAGCTTCCGCAGGTTGCTAAGTATGTAATGATGCCTGGTTCTCTCTCTCAGGCACACTCCCAAGTCCAAATAAATCCCATAATCTTTCAAGGTGAAGTATTCTCCTTTTGCCCTCCCCTTAAGGCTGCCTGCCAGCAGTACTTGCTGTGTTACTGGAACTGTGATTAGAAGTCAAGTCATGGCAGACACTCAGCAGATTTAACTTTTTTTCTTCCTCCACCACCCTGAGCCGGCTTTGTGGAAAGTCTCCTTCCAAGCAGGAACTTCAGTTAACAAAAACAGCAAAGAGAGGAACATATACACCTTGAAAAAAAAACACCTACAGATGGGGAGGAGCTGCCTTCTCAGAATATTTGGTAGTGTCATAAGCAAGGTGTGTACTTAGGAGTTCCTTAGCATGTAAGGTAATTAATCACTTCAGTTCAAGGAGTGACAGTAACCCTGAGGACCTGTCCTGAAGGTGGTTTAGAGAGGAATCCAGAGCAAACACCATTTCATGGGGGAAAAGTTTGCCGGGAGTCACCATGCATTGCTCAGCAAGGGTGAGGAGCGTGAAATGGTAAGTCACTGTCTTTCCTCTTATCTCTCTCTAAGCCTGAAACAATAGCCTTAGTGTGTTCTGCAACAAAATTCCACAGCCTGGAATTTAGCTTTGGACAGGATGTGAAAATGTACAATCAGTCAAGAGCTTCATTAGTATTGAAATAAATGGGAATGAAATTGTGTGGAGTCAGTTTTAATGAGTTGGCAAGCGAGGGTATGCCTGCAGTGCCCTCCGAGGTTTGATTCCAGCTCAGATAGCCAGACCCCACCTAGCTTTAACCCGCGGCATGGACTCCAGAACGGGCTTTAATCCAAATAAGCACCCAGGGTTCCAGTGGGCTTGTTTAGCCTGTGCTGAAGCCTGTGCCACCACATCTCCACTGCTGCGTTGCTAGATTAAAGCTAGGGTGGGGGTGCCTGAGCTGCAGACATACGTCTGACTGCGGTGTAGCCAGACCCTGAGAGCAGTGCTCCAAGGCAAGAGAAGAGTACCACACAGCCTTCAAAGACAAGGACGGATGATTACATAGCACTGTGCAGTGCATGCCACTTAGCAGGGAAAGAGAAAAGGGAGTCCTTCTCTGCTCCGAAGGGTACACCATCTACAGCTTCAATCCTCCAAGGGGATGATTCACTGAAAGATTAGGGCCTAAAACAGGACAAAACATCTCATTTTTAACCATTGGCTGCTTTGCAAAGTGGCTCCACAAATGCCTCCACTGGTCTTGCAAAATCTTTTTAAAATTCTAATTGTATTAATGTAACAAAGTGGGAATTTTTGAGGTATTTTTATGAAACTGCTGCGTGCCTCAGTTTCCCTGACATATTGCATGGTTACCTAGTGGGTGAAAAAGGCCTGTTTGCTCTCAGGCCAGGCTAGGACACAGGTGTGAACGGCACCTCACCATATGGGACTAAGTGGGCCTTAATCCCCATATTATTGGAGAATCCTTGAAGACAATGGAAATTCAGTCTCCGGGACATTGAAACCTGGCACCCGATGCTGTGTATTGCCCCACCTCCCTGGAGGGAGCCAAGCAGCATTTTCCCAGCTCTGGAACAAATGTATGGGTGTGTGAGATGGGCTGCTGGAGGAGTCGGGGCAGGGGGAGGGGGGACTAATATTCAGACAGAAAAGGTCAGACTAAGTGACAGAGCAAAGAGACAGAGCTTTGGGCTCTCGGGCTAACCAAAATGGACCCTGCTGGAACCTCCATTTCTCTAGGCTAACCAAGGACTTCTTATGCTGTGTTGCAGTCAACTAATAGTGTCTGCAGATACTGGCCCAAGGGCATTGCTCCCTCGGGGGTCTGTCTCAGGGGCACTCAGAGCTCAGGCTGTGAAGCAGGAATGTGGAAGGTCCCAAAGGGCCAGTCTAAGGAGACAGTGAAGCTCTGTGGCTTACTGAGGAGGAAGACAGAGCCTGAGAGGGTCTGGCCCACTGACGAGCTCCTGCCAGAGACTGTTCTAAAGCTGGGCCCAGAACACTCATCCTGGGGAGCCCTGACAATTACATTTTAAATTTGTTTTTAGTATTAATTTGAATCTTCCGGAGTCAAATTATTGGCACACATTTCTTGACTCTTTGGTAAAGCTCATATCACTTGGTGTAGTAATGTTCCTATTTACACTGTGCAGATGTCAGTGGTTTTAGATTGAAATACCATCGACCATTTAAAAGTAAGTTGACAGCTCATTTGAAAACAGGAGAAGGAAGATAACCTCATTTCTCAGAGAAACTTTCTAACCACCTTTGTTGGAGGCTTGTGTGAGGAGCAGTAATGAGAAGAGATGTGAAACATTTCTAGGGTCATGTGTCCAGCGTGGTCCACTCTTTGGTGCCCTAGCTACGACACAAGCGACAATGCCCGTATGTTTAAGAGCTTTCCACCCTTCCTCGTGTCCATCATGGGACTGTCTGTCTGACAAAAGCCTACTGGCTTGAATAAGACTGCCAGGAGTGGATCTTTCAGAAGCTCAGATTTATTTCCCTGGGGTCCCACAGAGCCTGAGCTTGTTGGCTTTCAGGGCATCTGGCAGACCCAATCTCTCTTCACAATGATAGTGGAGGGAGAAGAGGCTGTATAGCAGAGGGATGGTGGGTGGCTGGGTGGGTTAGGGAAGGAGATGGTTTGTTTTAGGGATTATCCTTTTTTCAAGAGAGGCTGATTCAAGGTGGTTTTACTAGATTGTTCAGAGCTTTGCTTGGTGTACAGCAGGGGTGAGAGGGAAAAGAAGGCTGCAAGCTACTTTTGCATCCCTCTGATCTCTAGGGTTGCTATGGATTTATTCAGCTCCTGGCATAACTGAGAGCAGCCAACAGATTATAAACAGCCTCCTAGAGCCATTACATCATCCAGGGATTTGTCAGAGCACCACAGAATCCAGCCATTTCCCCCACCATACATCCTGCTAAGATGTACTCAAAAAACTTTCTCCATGCAGCATAGCAAACAGAAGGTTAAGAGGTGATTTGATCACAGTCCAAGTGTCTACATGGGAAACAATTATTTACTCGGGAGATTTCAATCTAGCAGAGAAATGTATAACATGATGCAATGGCTGGAGACTGAAGCTAGACAAAGAGACACCTGGAAAAAAAACCCGACAGATGGGGAGGAGCTGCCTTCTCAGAATATTTGGTAGTGTCATAAACAAGGTGTTCACTTAGGAGTTCCTTTGCATGGAAGGTAATTAATCACTTCAGTTCAAGGAGTGACAGTAACCCTGACGACCTGTCCTGAAGGTGGTTTAGAGGAGCAAACACCATTTCATGGGGGAAAAGTTTGCCAAGAGTCACCATGCATTGCTCAGCAAGGGTGAGGAGCATGAAATGGTAAGTCACTGTCTTTCCTCTTGTCCCTCTCAGCCTGAAAAACAGTTCTAAGGTCATGTATTCAGTGTTGTCCATTCTTTGCTGCCCTAGCTACAGCACAAGTGACAATGCCCGTATGTTTAAGAGCTGTTCATCCTTCCTTGTGTCCATCATGGGACTGTCTGTCTGACAAAAGCCTACTGGCTTGAATAAGACTGCCAGGAGTGGATCTTTCATTTCCCTGGGGTCCCACAGAGCCTGAGCTTGTTGGCTTTCAGGGCATCTGGCAGACCCAATCTCTCTTCACAATGATAGTGGAGGGAGAAGAGGCTGCATAGCAGAGGGTTGGTGGGTGGCTGGGTGGGTTAGGGAAGGAGATGGTTTGTTTTAGGGATTATCCTTTTTTCAGGAGAGGCTGATTCAAGGTGGTTTTACTAGATTGTTCAGAGCTTTGCTTGGTGTACAGCAGGGGTGAGAGGGAAAAGAAGGCTGCAAGCCACTTTTGCATCCCTCTGATCTCTAGGGTTGCTATGGATTTATTCAGCTCCTGGCATAATTGAGAGCAGCCAACAGATTATAAAGAGCCTCCTGGCACCATTACATCATCCAGGGATTTGTCAGAGCACCACAGAATCCAGCCATTTCCCCCACCATACATCCATCTAAGATATACTCAAAGACCTTCTGCCATGCAGCATAGCAAAGAGAAGGGTAAAGAGTTTATTTGATCACAGTCCAAGAAAGGACTTGAGGATGGTCTGTGCTATGCAGGAGGACAGACTACATTAGTAGCTCTCAAACTTTCCAGACTACTGTACTCCTTTGAGAAGTCTGATAAAGAACTAGATAAATTCCTGGAGTATAGATCCATCAATGGCTATTAGCCAGGATGGGCGGGAATAGTGTCCCTAGCCCCTGTTTGCCAGAAGCTAGGAATGGGCAACAAGGCATAGATCACTTGATGTTCACCTGTTCTGTTCATTCCCTCGGACGCACCTGGCCCTGGCCACTGTCAGAAGACAGGATACTGGGGTAGATGGACCTTTGATGTGACCCAGCATGGCCCTTCTTATGATTTGTCTTACGTACTCCCAAGTTTCACCTCACTTAAAACCTCTTTGCTTACAAAATCAGACATCAAAATATAAAAGTGTTACAGCCCACTATTACTGAACAATGGCTTACTTTCGCATTTTTACTATACAGTGAAACCTCGATATAACGGACTAATTCGGGCGAGGGGGTGTCCGTTAAAGCCGAAAGTCTGTTATTTAATCATTTTTTAAAATGATTAAATAATGGACTTTCGGCTGACAATGGACACCCCCCTCGCCCGAATTAGTCCGTTATGTCCGGGTTTTACTTTTATCACCGCCGGGAGCCCGGCTGCTGGGACCCTGGCGGGAGCCGTCAACCCACCCGCCCGGGTCCGGCTGCGGGGGGGCTGGGGGTGTTTGACAGCTCCCGCCGGGCTCCCTGCTGTGGGGAGCCCGGCGGGAACGGTCAAACCCCCCCCCCCCGCCCGGCTCCCCCTGCAGGGAGGCGGGGGGGGGGGGAGTTGACAGCACCCGCCGGGCTCCCCGCTGCAGGGAGCCGGGCGGGAGATGTCAACCTCTGCGGGGAGCCGGGCGGGTGAGTTGACAGTTCCCACCGGGTTCCCCACAGCGGGGAGCCCGGCGGGAGCTGTCAACTCCCCCCCCACCCGGCTCCCTGGAGGGGGAGCCGGGCGGGGGGGGGGGGTTTGACAGTTCCCGCCGGGCTCCCCACAGCAGGGAGCCCGGCGGGAGCTCTCAAACACCCCCAGCCCCCCCGCAGCCGGACCCGGGCGGGTGGGTTGACGGCTCCCGCCAGGGTCCCAGCAGCCGGGCTCCCGGTCCTGATAAAAGGGATCTGAATCTGGATCCCAGCTGCGTAATGTGGGCTGCGCTATAAACAGAGGTGAAAGAGAAGACATTGGTGTCTCGTGTTTATCTTCCCCCTTCTCATTTTCCTTTATAACTCCTTAACTTAGGGCTGGTCTTCACTAAAGCCGGCAGGGATCGATCTTTTGGCAGTCGATTTATCGTGTCTCGTCAAGACGCGATAAATCGATCGCCAGTGGCGCCCCCGTCGACTCTGGAACTCCAGCTTGCCAAAAGGCGCAAACTGGAGTCGACACGGAAGCGCACTGCCGACTGCCGCCGCCGTGAGGACGGCAGGTAAGTTGGCTGTAGATACGCCGAATTCAGCTATGTTTGCGTATCTACAGCCGATCTACCCCCCTAGTGAAGACAAGCCCATAATAGAAATTCAGGAAGGTCAGATGCCTCAAAGTGCAAACAACTGGATCTGAACCCACGTCAGTGCCCATTTCCATTAGGTAAAATATACCCCCTGGCAGGACAGACTATCAGTGTTACAGCAGCTTGAAGGCATCACAGAACTTCCTTTGTGAGAAGGAGATACAGCGTGGAGCTGAATTCCTGTCCTGGCTCTATTGGTGGTTAGTGTTTCTGTGTCTCAGCTGTGTAATAGGGATAATGATGTTTACCCAGGTTTGGAAAGAGCTACAATGTCAGGAGCTTTATTTGTGGGCAAATGTTCTGAGACAACAAGGCCCTGAAAACGTGCTTTGTACTTAGGTGTGGCCAGATCCCTACCACCGGAGGATTATCTGTGTCATGGTATTTGGTTCAATGGCTTCCTGAGCAGATGAACTGCAGTTTCTCCCCTGCCCTATGGTTTTCTGGCTACCTCCCCTCTAGTGTCCATCTCTGTAGGTCACGGATGATGAGCAGTGCCTGCTGTTTTGCCATTTGGTGCATCAATTTGCTGCATACTTTACAGCGCCCGGGTCCCAAAGCTACTGAAAACAGACTGTTGCGAATTACACTCACAAGTCACGCACAGCCTGAGGGCTGTTACGAATTACACCTACAGGTCACACACACGGTTCAAGAGAACCGCTATGAATTACACCTCCGGGTCACGTACAGCTCGAAAACTGCTGTGAATTACGCTTATAAGCCACGCAGCTCGAAAACTGTTACGAATTATACCCACCAGTCACGCAGAGTTCGAGTCTAGGCTGAGGCACAGGAAATATTCCAATAAAATGCAGAAAAAGAAAAACCCAGTTTATTACACAGCTGTGTGGTGCTCTTGCTAAGCAAGAAGGACCCCGAAATACAGACAAAGGATAGATGAGATACTCTACAGCAGGACATGTACCCCTCGTGCAGCGGGCCTTCTAGCCTATGGTAAGGCAATTTTCTTATCTCCCACCTATCCCCTTCTGCATTGAGCTCATGACCACAGGCTGATGTTCACGTGAAGATCCTATCTTGTCCTAGCAGTTTCGAGGCTGCCCCTTCCTTTGTTAGAGGTACTTGAAACCGGTGGTGCCCAGAGCCCCCCTTTCTCTGGTATGCGCTGGGTTGGCCTCAAGATAAGGGCTGAGAAGAACTTCAAAATGGAGTTACATGAGCTAACTTTCTCTAACAAGACTGACTGACTTTCAGTGCCACAGGACACACCCCAAATGGCAGATCCACCTTAACATTCTGCAAGAAGCGGCTCCATCTCCCAGAATGCATGACCCTGGGTGGAGTCACCTCGGCTGGCCTCCATTGTGTTATCCTTTTAGGCTTGAGGAAACATGTGCATAGTTCCTCATATGACCTGGCACTGGAGCTGGGCATGTTCATAGCAGGGAGGATCCACTGCCAAATGACAATGGATTGCTATAATTGGCTATCAATACAGGAACGTGCCGGGGTATCTAGCCTTTCCTTTAGTATTTATTTTCATCACGGATCCCCCTGGCTGCTCAGGTGGTTGTAAGAACACACGGGCGTGATTCTGCCTCCTGATTTCTCACCCCGGTATTTAAATCCTGGGTCCCCTGGAAAGGATCATTCCAGAGTTTCCATGTTCTGATGTTAATGGGAAGAGGTTCAAGAGGAGGCTGAGTTAGTGATTCAGCCCTGAGGAGTTCACTTCTCCCTGGGAGTTCTCTTGGCAGCTTGACAAACGTGGGGGGAACCCACGTCAC
This sequence comes from Sternotherus odoratus, assembly GCA_032164245.1. NCBI lineage: Eukaryota > Metazoa > Chordata > Testudines > Kinosternidae > Sternotherus > Sternotherus odoratus. The sequence goes on from JAVMKO010000009.1 coordinate 1,472,923, forward strand.
TGCTAGATGGAGCAACCTGACTGATAAGGCAGCACTAGTTTCCAGTGCTGAAGAGGATTATTAATGATTATGAGTTAGGATAATGGCCTGTTGACAAGACTCGAGGCCCAACATTAGAACCATAATGGAAGGTGGTAACTGCCCACCCTCCGCTTGGAAAGGGCACCGGTCATGAGGCTGGGCTCCTGACTCCAGGCTTATAGCTCGATATTGTTCCATCCTGGCCTCTGTTTTCAGACAGAATTTTCCCCGTGCACCCAGATCTCCTGACTGTTTGTATCAGCCCAGGGTCACCCCAAAACTCCAGGTTTGCCAAAAACCTTCATGAAACTGACAACGTTTTCTACTAACATTGCCTAAGGCTATAATGGAACCAGGTGAGTTTTTTGTGGCTGGAAGTTTCACAGCACAATGCCAGTCATCACCTTTTAATCCCGGGGATGTTCACAGAGTGCTGGATGGAAGGATAAGTTTGTGTTCTCAACATTTCTTTAAATAAAATGCTTCTCATTCCCTTTTCTTTGCTCAACAGGAGATATTTGGCTACAAAACCCAGGGCTGCCGGAAAGCCATGTGCATTGCTGGGTACATTTTGTCCTGCGGGGTTCTCCGGCTTGTGTTTTATTGGAAGCCAGCATGGGATGTGTGGGCAAACTGCATCCCCTGCAGCTTGCAAGAAGCAGATGTCACATTGCTTAGAACAACAGTAGGTGCCCACTTTCCTTTGTAAATGACTTACTAGCACATAGATAACAGGAAGTAGAGGGAATTCATGTAACCTGGATCTCATACTGCCGATGCGTAATAAAATAATAAAAACAACAACAACGTACATCTGGCAACTTTCATCTAAAGCAGCCCAAAGTGCTTTCCAATATACATACGATGCATGTGGAGTAGGGGGCATCAGCCGAGTGGATAGCATGCTTCACAATATTGTGGGGAGAGGCCCCATGTATCCTGTGATTCCATGGCTGTGGCATTTGCTAGGGAATCTACCCATTTGCCCACCCAATGCCCCACAACTGTGCTCCAGAATCTAAGTGTGACAGGTTGGGATCACAGAAACCTCTTAGGAGCTGCCACCCGAACTGCCAAGGCTACTCCTGCCTCAGTTTTCCTGCCCCAACAGCTTAGGACCTCAGTACCGTGCCAGGTCTGAGCCACGTCCCCTAACAGCTGTGGGCTTTCCTGGAAACAGGCAGGAGGTATTCTTACCTCTGGCACTCAGATGCTCAACTCCCAATGGGGTCAAACCCTGAATAAAATTTGTTTTGCCCTGTATAAAGCTTATCCAGGGCAAACTCATAGATTGTTCGCCCTCTATAACAATGATAGAGAGATATGCACAGCTGTTTGCCCCCCCAGGTACCAACACGTACTCCAGGTTAATTAAGAAGTAAAAAGTGATTTTAATAAAGACAGGAAATAGGATTTAAGTGGTTCAAAGTAGTAACAGACAGAATAAAGTGAATTACCAACCAAAATAAACAGAACACGCAAATCTAACACTATTACAGCAAAAAGCCTCACCCTCAGTGAATTCCTTCTTTCAGGCTAAACTCCGTTAGCCTGGGTCCTGCAATCACTCGCACCCCCCCTGCAGTCACAGTCCTCGGTTCCAGTTTCTTCCAGGTCTCCTTGGGAGATGCAGGGCTGTTGTTTGAGCCAGCTGAGAACAAAATGGAGAGGTCTCTCCCCGGTTTCTATAGACTTCCTCCTCTGGGTGGAGAGCCCCTCCTCCTTCCTATGCAGAGTCCACATGGACTCTCAGAGCACATGGCCCAGTCCCAGGTTTGAACCAGACTCCGCTCATTACCAGTCGGGCCACATTCCTGAGGAAGCTCGGGTGTGGACGAGCGTCTCCAAAGTTCATTGTTTGCTTGACTGGTTCTCAATTGGGCTTAACGGAGAATAGTTTTTTCTCAGAGAGCTGTTCAGCTGCTTTCCAAAGTCTACATACAACCAGCCAAGAGCATAGTCAATATTCATAATTCTGAATACAACACAGACACATACATACAAATCGGATGAACAGATCCAGTGGATCATTCCCTTCACAGAGATATAACCTTTTAGCAAAACCATATTCCAATAACATCATACATATATTTACAGGCACCCCCTCCCCATAAAGCCTTATGGGGTACACCGTCACAGTAAGTTCTCTTTTATCGGAGTCTTCTCTTTGGATGGCGTCCAAGATGTCTACTCCTCCCCACGTCAGGCTCCATGTGGGTCTTCCCTCCCCACTGATGTTCGTGATGGAGTTTGGGTGGAGCTGTGGCCGCTCAAAACCTCTCTCGGCTCTCAGGAGTGCTGAGCTGAGGGAACTGGAGACTGAAATCCCCTGGGTACCCACAGCAAGGGTGCAGCTGTGGCTCCATATTGCTGTCTGCCAATGTGCCTCAACTCTGACACAAAGGCCTGGTCTATATGGGGGGGGGGTTAACTTAAGATACGCAACTTCAGCTACGCGAATAGCACAGCTAAAGTCAGCGTATCTTAGGTCGACTTACCTGGCCATCTACACGGCAGCAAGTCGACGGCTGCCGCTCCCCTGTCGACTCCACTTTCACCTCTTGCAGTGGTGGAGTACAGGATTTGACAGGGAGCACGCTTGGGGATCGATTTATCACATCTAGACACAATTTATCGATCCCCAATAGATCGATCACGACCCTACCTGACTCCATTCCCTGCCACAAAACATTCTGCTCCCCAGAATCAAATGCTCAGAGATGCGTGGGAAAAACAAATGCAAGTCCTATACATTCTAAACCCTCCTTTAACCCTCAGTGTTCTTGTTACTAAAGCCTTAGACAATGAAAAGTGAAATCCCACCTTTCATGCTGAATGTTTCATTTCCGGGCCAAATCCGTGGCTGCTGTAAATTAGCAGAGTTTCATTGAGGACAATGGAGCTATGCAGATTTAAAGCAGCTGAGCAGCACGCCCATTGCCATTCAGTGTTATCGTTCTCGAAGGGTCTGTAATAAATGTGCTTTCAGGACCTCACCTAGGTGCAGGATTTCTCTGTGCAAATTGATGATGGCTTCTGGTTTCTGTTTAGGAATCATTAAAAAAGGGAGAGAGAATAAGACGGAGAATATCTTATTGCCCTTATACAAATCCATGGTGCGCCCACATCTTGAATACTGTGTACAAATGTGATCTCTTCATCTCAAAAAAGGATATACTGGTATTAGAAAAGGTTCATAGAAGGGCAACTAAAATGATTAGGGGTTTGGAACGGGTCCCATATGAGGAGAGATTAAAGAGGCTGGGACTTTTTAGCTTGGAAAAGAGGAGACTAAGGGGGGGGGGATATGATCGAGGTCTATAAAATTATGAGTGGTAAGGAGAAAGTGAATAAGGAAAAGTTATTTACTTGTTCCCATAATATAAGAACTAGGGGCCACCCAATGAAATTAGTGGGCAGCAGGTTTAAAACAAATAAAAGGAAGTTCTTCTTCCCACAGCGCACAGTCAACCTGTGGAACTCCTTGCCTGAGGAGGCTGTGAAGGCTAGGACTAGAACAGGGTTTAAAAGAGAACTGGATAAATTCATGGAGGTTAAGTCCATTAATGGCTATTAGCCAGGATGGGTAAGAAATGGTGTCCCTAGCCTCTGTTTGTCAGAGGGGGGCAATGGACGGCAGTAGAGAGATCACTTGATCATTACCTGTTAGATTCACTCACTCTGGGGCACCTAGCATTGGCCACTGTCGTTAGACAGGATACTGGGCTGGATGGACCGTTGGTCTGACCCAGTACGGCCTCTCTTATGTTCTTATGTTTCTCTAGGATGAATTTCAGATTTATTCCCGGAAGAAGGTGATGTGGATCTCTGTGTCGGCACTGAACAAGTTTAGCTCAGATTATCCAATCATTGCTGATGAAAACTCCATCCTAAACAAAGCCATAATGAAACCAGATTTAAAAGTAAGCGACTTTAAAACATGGCTCATATAACAGGAGTTAACATGTTCTTATCATGACTCCACATGCAAAGACTGAGACGTGCCCCAGAATCCTTTGCACTAATCAGAGACTGCTTTGGGGACATGCAAAACAAACAAACAAATACATAAATAAAAAGATGTGGGGGTGGGATGTGGGGGGGGGGAGGGGGGAAAACAGGTGAGACATGCCTGAATTTAACACGGAATTAAGAAGCCTGCAGCTGCATGAGTGCCAGGGTCAACAGGTAGAGCTAGCTGAGTGCAGATCAGGGTACTCTACTGGCCTTCTCTGTTAAAAGACCGATCAGCCAGGCCCTCTCCTTCACGGTCTGGGGGAAGGCCATTGCTGCCTCCCCCTCCAAAAAGGAGGAGGGGAAGAGGACCTGTTGTTTCTTCTGAGGGAGGCGCTGCATCAGTATTACAAAGGAGAGGAGGAGGAAGAAGGAGGGAAGAGATGGGGTGGAGAACCTTCCAAGAAGTATGTTGCTGTAGGCGCCTCAGAAGTGGAAACCCAGCCCCTGCACAGGAATTACCAGACTGGTTTATGGGCTGCTCCTGGCGTCAGAGGAGAAACTGGCTGTACGCGACTGAGACAGTAGAGATTTCCTGGTTTCCTCCCTTGCTCGGTGCTGCTATTCCATCCTCCTCAGGATGGCTGAGCTCTGTCCCTGGCTCTGGAAAACATTTTGGGTTTTTGCCTTACATTTTACAACCATTATTCCGAAGAAGGATACTACATACCCGACTGCCCCTGCTAACACCTTATCCTTCCTCCCCTCTGCAAATGGTTCAAACACAGTTTAGAGATCCAGCTCAAGGGCTCTGGAGATGGCGGGTGAGTTATTGATTTGAGGAGATTTCAAAGCCCTCTATAGATGTGTGTAAGCACCCTTATCCCCATTTTACAGATAGGGTAAGTATCACATCGAGAAGTTAAATGACATGACAAAGGTAAATCAGTGTAATCCCTGATACTAGAAGTCCAGGTCTCTTGATTGCCAGCCTTTTTCCCCTAGCCATTAGGCCACAGGCCTGGGAGCCCATGCGGAAATTATATGCATCTTCAGTAACTACATTCCCGACTTGTTAGCATTTATTTTGATGTCTCCAATAAGGTTTCTAGACGAAGCAACTGATACCGTTTTACAACCTTAACTGGTTCTGGACAAAGCTTTTTTTCTCCTGGGAATATATAAATAGCCATATGTAAATTTAGTGCCAGTTACTTCAATCCACAGGCATAGTGTGAAAGTGGAGAGTGACTCATAACATTCTTCAGGGGATGGAATTAATCATGTTTTAAACCCCCCTTGGCCCTCAAATAACAGAGCCTTTCAGCAAATCTTTCATATCCATCATAACATTTAAGTAGACAAACAAGTTTTCAAAGCGGCCAAGAGCAAATAGCATAATCCTCTAATCCCAGGTCACAGGCCCCTTCCTAAAAGCCAGTATGAAATCCCTGTGCCTTCGAAACTATTTACTGCAATGGAGAGTTATTGTAATATTACAGGTTGATCCTGCAAGGAGCTAAGCCCTTTTCTCTCCCATTCAAGTGTGCAACGTCTCATGGCACCAGGCCCTAGGAGGGTAAACCAGAGAACACATGAGCAGAGTTTTCCCTCCACACTTCTCATTAAACCAAATAGCCTTGAATGTGACATGGTATTCTCTGGCAAGGCAGTGCAATGAGGGCAGAGGCCTGATGCTCACGGAGCTGAGGAGACAGGATATTGCACTCTGTACCAGTTTGAATGTCCAGGGGACTGCTGGCTTCATAGGTAGGTACATGGCATTGCCACAGTCCAGCCAGGAAGTGAGAAAAGTTTGTGTCTCTGAAGCTGGGTTATTGACCACCAGGAGGGACAGAATTGTCTAGCCAGCCTTAAGTGGCAGCATGGTGGTGCACAGGAGAGCGCTTAGAATCAGTGAGAACTTCAGGAGTGCTCCTAATTAAACAATTCTCAGTGTGTATCTTCAACCAAAGGAGACTGCAATGTGGCTGCAAATGCTTCCAAGTGCTTGCCTTGCCTGCCCCACCAGTATGATCAGTCCTGCTTGAGTTCAGCCCTAGTTAGCTTCTCTGTATTTATAGAACTATGACATGAAGTGAGCATGGTTTTGTTCCATACCTTGTAAATGCTGCTATTGTTCTTTGGTTTGGCAGGTAAGATGCATCCAGGTGCAGAAAATCCGGTATATTTGGAACAACTCTGAACAACAGTTCCAGAAAGTTGGGTGAGTTAGCCTGCTGGGTACAAAGTTCTCTAAGGAAATGGAGCCTCTTTTGGAATGACCTCATCAGAAAAACATTTCCTCTGTCTTCTAGGTCCCTAGAGGACAGTCACACTTGTTCAGATATACACGCCAAATTTGGTTCTGGTTTGCGATGTGAGGAACATGAGATCAGGTAACACTGCAAAAAATAGATGTTTAGGATCAGATTTTCACATGCTTGGTGCTGTCCTCTTTTATAAACACTGGTCCTTAAAGGGGCAATTGTCAGAATGTGACTGATAATTTTGCACAGTGCAATTGTGTTTACACTCCTACTGGTGAGTGTAATTTTGCTTGTACTATTTGTGCACATAGATGTAAGTGCATGCAGGACTGTACATGAAAATGATTTTACATGAAAAATTATACACAGACAACTAGAGGATGGGCTCTATTCCCTACTGAAACTCTTGGAAATGTGTCTCTGAATGTTTATCACTAGTATATGTTTCCATTCAAAAACTAACCATAGCTTTCCAGTCTGAATTATTTTTGAATAAGAGAAATAGCAAACTAAGAACAAAAGTAAAGTCTCCCTAAAACAGCACAGATTAGCTTCCCTCAACAGAGCTCAGTGTAAATAAATAATTGTTAGAAATTAATGAGTTCTAACTATTGAGTTTAGTCTTGTAAATTAATTCATTTCAGGAAAATAGGGTCCTGATCCTGACTGGAGTCTTTAGATGCTTCTACAGTACAATGCAAAATAAAGAAACAAACTTTTGCATTCATTTGTATATTGTAAATAATCCAACTCCTAAACTGAGTTTACATTCAGTCCTACATTCAGGATGCTCTAAAAATGATAGACAGAGAGATTTGTGTGCCATGGAGGTGTAGACATGTCAGTCCCGGGATATTAAAGAGACAAGGTGGGGCAGGTAATATCTTTTGTTGGACCAATTCCTGTTGGTGAAAGAGACCTCACACATCTTGTTGCTCTAGTACAGTGAGATTTGTATTTAAAACATTGAGTTTTAGGTATGGCATTTCTTGATACCAGTTACGAGGGATTTTTGCATGAGAGAAACATTTTTCTTTAAGGCCATAGTGTGCCAATGAGCTTTGCACGTAGTTCTTGTGTATGGAGAGCGCTTGTCTGACACTAACATCTATGGTATAGATGTTCATAATTGTGTGCAAAAATGTGGGCATATCATTTCTGCGCTTACTTATGATTGCATGCACAACTGCGCTGCCTGCACTTGCACTGTTCATATCTTAGTGCCAATTAAGATGGGCAGTTTCTTCAGCTATTTGGGCAGTATATTGATTGGGTGTGCAAAGTGTGAACTCACACAGTTTTGTATACACAATAGTGCATAAATAATTATGATATCCTGGGTCTGTGCGCCTATCTGCCCCAGAACTAATACATCTCTGTAACTAGCTCATGGAAAACATCACATCTTGTCTCTTTCGAGCCCAGGTTTTGCAGCCTTGTGTGTTTATGTTTTAAAATGGTGTCAGTACTAACTCACGCTGGAGGGGGGAGTCGCATTGTCAGGGCGCACAGTTAAATGAGTGAGAGTGCCAGATTTTCCTTTAATAGCACTCCATCCTTACCCATGCAGGAGGCGAATATGTGGGCCAAATGCCATTGATATTCAGGTTGTCCCTATTTGGAAACTACTCATCAAAGAGGTAAACTGCATTTCCATTGCTTTTATTTGGGGGGGCTATTTGGTCCTGAAGAGCAGAGACCTGGTACATGGGTGGTCTGGAATTTGACTCACCCTCCCCCAAGCATGCGCCCTCCCCTCCTTCCAGGTAACTGTCACACACTGATCTCCTCACCTTTCCTCCCTCTACCCCTTCCAGGCCTCACCTGGCGCTTTGTGTTTTGTTTGTGTCTGTGTCATGGGCAGGCTCTCCATCCCCATTGTCCTGGGAAGGGCTGTGCACATCTAGGATGCTCCACAGGGAATGTGTCATTAACCACAAGAGTAATCTTTTCACTTACAAAAAGTTGAGTTACCTGGTAAAATAAATCCAGCTGACTAGGCTGGTTCCTCCTGCTAGCACAACATGGCCTGTGGGACTCCACCCTCGTTCCACAGTCTGAACCGTCTCTGCTGCACTTCTCTTACAGAAATGGGCTTGAGCTGAGACCTTCACAGCCAAACTTACTTCCCCACTGATCAAGGGGGTTTGGATCCCGCGTTGCAGCTCGGATCCAGCAAACAGAGATGGGCCCAGGCTGCGTACTTTGCAGCCACTGCTATCAAAGTTAGCAGGGGAGACTGGCTCTAGGGCTTTGATTTTTAGACCCATCTCTAACTGGATTGAGCCAGCTGAATAGATCCGAGCAGTATAAATATGGCTTCTTAACTCCCCGCTTCTGTAGGGTTGCCAACTTTCTAACTGCACAAAACTGAACACCCTAGCCCTGTCCCTTTCCTGAGGTTCCACCTCCTGCCCCACCTCTTCCCCAAGGCCTCACCCAACACTCACCCTTTGGGGCTTGCTTCCCCAACCTTCACTTTCACTAGGCTTGGGCAGGGGGTTGGGATGCCAATGGGGGTGAGGGCTCCAGCTGGGGGTGCAGGCTCTGGGGTGGGGCCAGGGTTGAGGGGTTCAGGGTGTGGGTGGGGGCCCAGGGCAGGGGTTGGGCTGTGGGCTTACCTCGGGCAGTTCTTGGTCAGTAGGGCTAAGGCAGGCTCCCTGCCTGTCCCGGCATCGCGCTGCACCCCAGAAGCAGCCAGCAGGTCCAGCTCCTAGGCCGGGGGCCAGGAGGCTCCGCGCACTGCTCTTGGCCACAGGCCCCGTCTCCAACTCCCATAGTCCATGGTTCCCAGCCAATGGGAGTGTGGAGCCAGTGCTCGGGGTGGGGGCAGTGCATGGAGCCCCGTGGCCTCCCCGCCTAGGAGCCGGACCTGCTGGCTGCAGCATCGCCAACTGGACTTTTAACGGCCCTTTTCGACCGGCGTTCCAGTCGGAAACCGGACACCTGGCAAACCTCAGCTACTGTTCTGTCTCCAACCAGGTCTTACATCCATTTTACGTGTTCCAGCTCTTCAGTGTGTGTCTGTGGTTTGCTGAGGATTATAAGGAGTATGCCATTGCGATCATCATCATGTCCCTCCTTTCGATCGCCTTAACCGTGTATGATCTCAGAAAGGTGAGAGCCCTGCCCCGCGGAGCAGGGGAAGGGTCACTGCTGCTGCTAGCCAGCCAGCTCAGAGAACATTGCAGGTTACACAGCCTGGTACAGAACAAACAGCTAGTTCTTCACACTGGAGGCAGGCCAGCACGGTTACGGTTACAGTTTCAGTCACAGCATAAAACTAGTCTGAATCAGTGCTGTTGTTGTGGCCCCTGTGACTGAAAGCACCTGGAACCCCAAGATTCAATAGTGAGGTACATGACTGGGAGCTTACTGACCATGTTTGCACTGCATTTGTATCCACCCACCCCCAGGAAAGGCCCTGAAATCCTGCCCCAGCATGCAGCAGGCTCATTGCAAAACCTGGACTGAGTTCTCTGGGGTTGGGCTCTTTAATTGTCCCAAATCCTACTCAGGGAGCGGATTCTGCAGGAGAGGAAGGGACACTAAAGAGAAGATTGCCTTTTCACAGGGTACAGGAGATCACTGGCACTTGGTCCGTAAATGTGATTTTCCTTTTGTTTAAACAAGTGCTAAATGATGGAGTAAATTCTCCTCCTTGTCCCTGGGTGCGGTGTGGATGAAGTCCCCTGGCATCAAGAGGAGGACAATGATAATGTAATGGTTAGACACTGCCACGGGTCTGTGTATTCCTTTCATTTGGGAAGATTCTGGCTCTGTCTTCTCAGCCATGAACAAAGCAGCCCGAGAAAAAGCTGTAGAATCGGAGACATGATTACACCAGGAAGGCTCTCAGTGGAAGCTGCTTAATAGATAGGAAATTAAGTAGGCTGGGATAAGGCTCCTTTGGAGATCCCAGCCTTTATAATTGATATATAAACATTTTGGTATCTTGGAACTATTAGTTAGTACCCCTGCCAAGACTAATAATCACTGTAACAATCTACCCTCATCCTCCCTTCCACATCCCAGCTTGTGGTTTGCTACACCCAGTTGTTACACCTTGTCTAAAATTAGTTGCTACTGTCCACACATTGCAAACTCTATCTTCCTATAAATGTGTACAGCTCCTAGCACATTCCATCCTGACTGAGGCTCTGGTAGACACAGCAATACAAACAACAGTAAGAGTTCTAAGGGTACGGCTACACAACCCGCCGGATTGGCGGGTAGCGCTCGATGTATCAGGGATCGATTTTTCAGATCTCTTCTAGACGTGCTAAATCGATCTCCAGGTTGAGTCCTGTACTCCACCTCAGCGAGTGGGGAAGCCAGGTTAGTCGACCTAAGATAGTCGTGTAGCTGAAGCTGTGTATCTTAGGTCGACCCCCAGCCCCCCATAATGTAGCCCAGCCCTTAGTTACTGAATTACATAATGCATTAACACTGAATACTTCGTTCTGTCTCTCCCTCCCCCCACCCCCCACTTGCAGCAATCCATGAAACTGCACAGGCTTGTGGAGTCTCATAACAGTGTCAGGGTCACTGTGTGCAGGAAAGACAAAGGTGCGTCCTGTTCCATTTTTCTGTTTCTTTTGTTTTCAGTTCCAATGTTACAGCAGCTCATGTCAGCACTGAGAAGAAGTAGGGCAAGTACTGACCTCATCCAATTCCTTCTGGGCCTGCTTTCCCTTTCTTCTCACGCCAGCCAATTGGCTCACATCACTAAGAACGCTGAAGTGCGTACTTAGGCATCAATCTTATATGCACAGTAGCACTAGTGTAGTTTAGATGGCCAGGCCTTGCCTCAGTAAAACTAATCCATTGCATGGTGGGAGCTGAGTCATCTTTGCCAGAGCTACCCTGTACTTCAAAGGTATCTACCTCTGCAGTAGAACAGTCCCGTTAGTGTGGGCTCCATGCAGCTACAGGAAACAGGGCCAAGTGAGGAAGCCTGGATTCAGATTGCTCAGCAGCAGGGTGTCTGGTTCCAAAGTTCTTGTTTGGACCCATGGAGGAGATAAGTCTCAGTCTCTCTGTTTGGATCCAGATCCAAACTTTCCCCAGATGTGGGGGGAAGGAGGGGGAGATTTGCTTCCAGGGTCCTTGTTCAGCCCGTTCTGTGACGGGTCTGGAGTTCTATAGGAATGATGACTATTGCATGCTGATCTGCCTCGTGGGATGTGTATGAACGTTAGTTTAGGTCGGGGGTTCCAAACCTTTTTTGAAATCATGCCCCCACTTAGTGGTTGTTTACTTGAAGCCCCCTTTCTGTTAGCGAGGAGAATGTCCATCCTGCCCTCGTGAAAGCCCTTTCTAGAGGCTCGCGTCTTTTGGGAGGTCCAAACACTGATCCCCATGAGCAAGCGGTGCTGTCACCTTATGCACCAGGTTGCAATGCCACTCACTCAAATTTAACCCAGCTCGCTGTGCTCCGCACCCAAGTCTGATGCCCCCCCAGAGGTCAGAACCCTGGGTGTAGGTTAACGGGGTCTGTCGGGAAGAACATGCAGGAAAGGAAAGAATGGCTCAAGATACACCACTTCTCTGCAGACATTTGAGGTTAAGAGAATGCCAGGATAGGCAAAGGCCCAGGACCACCCAGGCAGGGTTCATGGGGCCTTCCCTCAGGAGAGGGGTATTAGTTTGGGGGAACCAGACTGCACTGCTGGGGTGTCTGAAGAAGTTAGGCCTGCCTTGGTTACCCCTGGGGAGGGTAAATCTTAGGTAGGACAGACATTCATGTACCAGATTGTTATTTTACAATCCCTTTTCTTTAAAAGCTCTGTTCTGACTCTTACATCCACAGTACATTGGTTTCAGCAGGCTGGCCCCTGTGCATCACTGCTCACAGATCCCAAACCACCTGTGCTAAGCCCAGTCAGAGCCGTGGGGCAAGCCCAGCTGATCCCCATGGTGCTGTAGGCCCAGGCTTAGTCTAAGAGTAGGAGAATAGCAGAATTCCCACCTTGGGAGGGGTAAAGGCTCCAGGCCAGACCCCGGAGAGGGTGCACTCAGAGAGAGACCAGGAAGGGGCTCAGAGGTGCAGACAGACTGGCAGCTATGCCCATCTGTGCTTACAAACCATTACAAAGCAAGGAGCAATTGGCCTTGTATTGGAGTTATTTTCTGCTTACACGAGAGATCGGCGCTGAAGGTTTGCATCTCACATTGTCTGCAGGCTTCCAAGAGCTTGAGTCACATCATCTGGTGCCAGGAGACGTGCTGGTTTTGACAGGGGGCAAAGCCCTTCTGCCATGCGATGCCGTCCTGGTCAGCGGAGGGTGCATTGTCAATGAAGGCATGCTGACAGGTAAGGATGGTGCCCGGCCCATCTCAAAGTCACAGACATCACAAAGCGGTGGCTTTGCAACTGTTGCATAAGACACATTGTTTGGCAAGAGCAGGTCTTTGAAGAGAAAACGGCCAGGGCACATGCTTGTACTTTGCAGTGATGGCGGAGGAGATAAGCAGTAAGACACACAGGGCAGGGTAAGGAACTCACAGGATTTTGACCTAAGGATAGGGGATCAAAGAGTTTGAGCGGCCGGATTACTCCTGCACTAAGGGAGCCTGCTGACATTCCCCACTGCAAACCAGTGTCTGGCTAGGATGCAAAGCAGCTAGTATTCTCGGCAGCCCAGTGGGTGTGTTCTGCTTGGACATAGCCAAGATATTTGTTAGCAGACAGGCATGTGACTAAAAGCTTCCCCTTGTCTTGGGTAATGAAATACTTAAACTGCCCTAGGGAATAACTTAGTGACTCGAGTGTCAGGTTCCAAACAGCCAGACACCTGGGAGCCAACAGTCTGGATGCTGGTAGCATCAACTCAGGTCTTCATTTACAGGGAGCAGCTACTTAAGGCCTGTTCTTGAAACACTTACTCACGTGAGGGTGTGGCAGGGTGGTGACTCACCCCCTCGGCGCCTCCTACTGGTCCATCCGGGAATTAGCTCACCAGCATCCAGAGCACCCTCTGCAGGCCGATGTCCCACTTGCTGCTCTGGCCCGGTGAACCTCCCGGACCCCGGTGCCCTCTTACCAAGGGTGCTGTACCCCTGCAGTACCCCCACAGTTCTTAGGGTCTTCCCTCCCTGGGGAACCCCCACCCTCTATCCCCACCTTGCCTCATTCTAGGCAACTGCCAGTCACCACTTGCCCCCATTCTCTGGGGCAGACTGCAGTATAATTGCCACTCATCACTGGCAAGGAGGGTTGTCCTGCTGCTTCTGTCTCAGTAGCTATGGGCTGCCCCCTGCGACCTCAGTACCCCTTTGTTGGGCCTTCTCCTGGGCCCTGCAGCCTGGGGGGTTCTAGGCAGGAGCTCCCCCAGCTCCTCTTGCCTTGCCCCAGCCCTGCTTTACGCTAGGTACCTTAAGCTCCTAGCAGCCAGGCCTGGAAGCAGAGGAGACTATTCTCTCTCAGGCCCCTGCCTCTCAGCCCTTTCATAAGGGCTGGTCTGTTTGGGGCGTGGCCACCCACCTGAGCCTGCTTCCCAATCAGCCCAGCTTTTTCCTATTCCGCCTGGGAGCTGCTTTCCCCAGCCATAGCTCTTCCCAGGGCTGTTTTAAACCCTTCTCCACTGGAGTGGGGCAGTCACCCCACTACAGAGGGGTATCATTGAGCTCAGTGAGCAAGGACAATTCAAGTCTTAGTTTTACTTTGGGGAGTCAGGGCTCGGGCATCATCCTGCTGATTTGAGCATGGACTATTCACACACAGAATCTGTGCACGTATTCCTTTGCCTGTGCAGCCCCAGGCACTCCCGAGAGGGGCACATCCATGCAGGCATTGATACTCCAGTGGTCAGGGCACTTGTAAGAGACTTGGGAGAACCAGGTTCCCTTCCCTGCCCTGCCCTGGACTCACTCATGTGACCTTGGGCAAGTCACCTATTTTCTCCATGTCCATCTGTACAATGGGCCAACAGCCCCACCCTGCTACACAGGAGTGGGAGCGGATAAACACATGGAAGATTGTGAGACGCTCAGACACTACAGTGATGAGGGACAGAGATAGACGTCATAATTTTCCAAACTTGTTTGTCGCCACTCAGGCTAGCTGCTGCTTACCACAACACAAGCTATAAAGCCTTACAGTGCAGGCTTCAGAGGGAGGCAGGCAGGTTTTGGAATGCACTGCTGTTTCCTTGATGCAATCCGCTCTCCTCCAGGGGAAAGCATTCCCGTCACCAAGACCCTCTTGCCCCAGGCCGAAGACTCCAGGCCCTGGAGAACATGCTGTGCAGAGGATTACAAGAGACACGTCCTTTTCTGTGGGACAGAGGTCATCCAGAGCAAGGCGGACGGCGAGGGGCCAGCGAGAGCTGTCGTGCTGAGGACGGGTCAGTCAATTCACTCTGCACACTGCTTTGCTCCCACGCGGTAGCTGGACCAGGCTGAGGGTGCGTCTACATGGCCCAGAGAGACCCCCAGCAGCACGTCTCAGAGCCTGGCTCAACTGACGGGCTCGCAGGGCTCAGCCTGCAGGGCTAGCAATAGCCACGTGGACTTCCGGGCTCAGGCTGGAGCCCAGGCGCCGACCCCGGCGAGGTGGGAGGCTCTCAGAGCGGGTCCAGCCCAAACCCTCACATCTACCTGGCTATAGTTAGTGCCTGAGCGCTGCACGCCCCACTCAACTGACCAGGACTCAGGCTCGTTGCCCCGGGGCGGTGGGGGGCGGGTGGGTCTGCAGGGGAGCCGTGCCCTACGAGCCCAATCCTCGGTTATACCAGTCACACTGGTGTTAATGGATTTACCCCACCTGCCTGAGAGCAGCGTTTGGCTAAGAGCTCGGTCTGCACCAAACGGCTATTTCTTGTTTTTATTGCTCAGCATAATCCTGTTAAAAAAAATACTACAGCACGCTACAGCGTTAGTCCTAAAGCTCCAGCACCCAGGTATTCGGTGTGGGACCATTGCTGTACAATGCAGTCCGAAATGCTAGAACAGAGTCCCGTACTCAGCTCCGCTCCAGGACCTGGCTAGCTGTGGGATTGACACCCTCTTGGTCTGACACCATGGCAGCCGTGCTCCTGCTAACAGTCCCCCCAGTTCAGACGCCTGGTTAGAGGGTGCTTTTGGCAAGGGGTGTCTGACTCAGTCCAACAGAGCCCAGATTTACTCAGCACCACCCTGCAAGGCCACACTCTTGTCCTGTGCCTGAGTGGGGAGCTAGGCTGGCTGAGTGAGGATGGCTGTTCTATTGATTTATTCTGTGATCGGGGAAGAATTCCCTTGGGTGGGCATCACATTCTGGATGCATGTCCCTGTGTTTACACAAGCATCTAGCTTTTTAAACAACAGTGGATACGCCAGGCCGCAAAAGTTGGTCTGAACCCGAGAGTTTGAGTTCAGCGCAAAGGAGACACACCAGTGTGTAAAGGAATGACCAGCACCCGAGGGTGCTCGCCTGCTCTGCCATTGCCTCCCTGGGGGTGGGTAGACCAGAGACTGCACTGCTTTGATCCTGCTGTAGCCGTAGATGAGGATAAGGTGCAAACTGCACAGGTCACTCCCAGGTTCTCTACTCAGGTGGGCACATGAGAACTTTCACTGCGTTGAGAGTGGTAGAGCACACAACGAAAAACATGAAGATGGTACATAAAATCCAAATAATTCCAAGCATAAACCGAACTACAAAACCAGATACAGTGGAACCCCGCAACACCGCGCCCTGCTATAGCGCGAATCCGCTTATAGCACGGGGCGTGCGGGGCTCCCGATGGCGGCGGCGTGTGGCAGTTTGATGTGGCGCGACCCCGCGGTTACCGTGATCAGGTATTTTTGGATCCCGATCGTCGCAGTATTGCGGGGTCCGACTGTATGTATAACAACCCCTTCCCCCCTCCCCCCCCCTCCGGATCGTGCATGCTTACAGCCTTAGGCTGGCTCCACATAAAGCAATCCCCCAAAGTTGACGTACCAGTCTCCATAAAGTTGTAAGCAAAGCTAAGATAAAAGAAAAGTTGGAGATCATTACAGGAGGCTTGTTTGTAGCCAGGCCTCAGTCATTTGGTCATCCTTGGTGTCCCAACGAGGGGATGGGGTGACAATGTTTCGTACTGTTCCATTCCACCCACATGCATCGGGACCATGTGTGGTCAAGTCACAGCCCTCTATTCAGATCTGGTGTTCTGGGAGCCCAGCTTTGGGGTTCCAATTGTCCATATGTGGTATGCCGGTTACCCATAATGACATTTCCAACAGCTAAACTAATCATTTCCATCCGTCCCCTTCCCAATAGTTTTGATCCATCATTGTGGTTGGCTCTCACTGCAGAAAGCCCCTAAGATGCTACCATCTGTTCATTTGTGAATTTACCTTGTTTATCATAAGATGCATATTGCTAACTTCTAGGCCTCACTCTAAGCCTGGAACACTTAATGCTTAAAACCTCTAGCCAAGCCTATCTTAAACATGTGTCTTTTAGTTTTTCTTCTTGCTGTTACAGCTTCAAAACCTTCCATTATTATTTCCCCCCAAAACTATTGACCCTCCAAGATCAGGTCAGGGGTCAGCAGTCAACTCGGCTAATGCTATATCAGTTCTTAGAGAGACAAGGTGGGTGAGGTCAGATCTTTTATTGGACCAACTCCTGGTGAGGAGAGATATTGGCAGATGCAGAGGATTTGAGAAGGAGGAGCAGGTCCACCTCATGTCTTACTACTTTTAGAGGAAAGGAAAAGAGAGGACAGCATTGCTAACCATCCACCCACTGAAGAAGTTGAAGCATAAGAGGAACTAGAGAGGCACTCGCCTCACCACAGAAGGTGGCTAAGGGCAGCAGCAGGGTAGGCCTTTTGGAGGATCTCAGAAAATGCCTTTCGATTTGATCCAACTCGCTTGGGGGCTTGTTTTAGCTGAATTTCAGACAGATTCTGGGTTCAGGTGAATCTGAAACTCAGGGTAAAAATCTGCTTTCCCAAGAGCCAGTCTCCTGCTCAAAACATCCTCACAGTGCTCTTAATCTCATCTGTATTGTAAAACCAGCACTAACGTCCAGCAGCTGCTCTAGCTCAAGCAATCCCCTTGAAGGATCCCTGAGGTTTACAGTACAATGTTGTCTGCCCTTTATTTAAAGGCAAACCTCCTAGGCAATCAACTTTTCTTGATCACTGAGTGCCCAGTCACACAATTAATTACTATTGTGTTTAGTCGTCCCAAAGTCACCCTAAGTACTACACACAGTAGTGAGTGTTTGCAGGATTGGACATGCTGGTGGTTGCTTAAGACTAATATCACAGTCTCTGGAAAGAATGTTTCCATATAGTAGCTTTTATAAGTTGTAACGTGAGGTCTGGGTCTGTCATTTTAAGTTACAGTAGCTGTGAATCTTCTCATTCTACCATTTTTCTTAATGAACTTTTAGAACCAATTCCACCATTTACTGATGTCTTGTGGGTTTGGTTTGTCACTTCAGGTTTCAACACAGCCAAAGGGGACCTGGTGAGGTCTATTCTCTACCCTAAGCCCATGAATTTCAAGCTGTACAGAGATGCCCTGCGGTTCCTGATGTGTCTCGTAGTGCTTGCGACCGTTGGAATGATCTATACAGTGTGTGTTTTTGCACTAAATGGGGTGAGTGGGAGAAATCACTACAACAGAATTCAGAAAGCACAAAAACATGGAGTGTCTTCAGATTTTGTTGCACGTATGAAATTTGGTCTTATTTTCACTACATATTTTCACTAGAATGTGGGATCATTTTAAAATGACATTGTTTTTACAGAAACAAAAACAAGAAAGCACAATTGCACATTTTCATACCATGGTACAACCCCCCACAAATATTCTAGATTAACATTTCCTCTGAGGTCTCCCCAGGGTGTCCTTTAGCCTCCTCCTTTAGATAAAGATTCTCTTTATTGCTGGGTCTCATACAGCCCTGAGCCTGCTGTCAATACTTACATGTTCATTTAAAAATAGTCATGATATTTAATGAATGCAACAGTTCAGAGCAGGAAGGCTGATGATGTGAAATGCAACAAATACTCCACCAAAATTATTTGCAATAGGTTCTGCACTTTTGAATATTCCTAGGTTTTTTATTAAAAAAATAAAAATACTAATGGGTCATAGCATATGCGTGACACACAGAAAAGTGCCAGACTGGAAAAGGCAGCTTTTTGAAAGCTGCTCAGAACTGTTCCACATTTGGAGAAGCCAATGAAAAGGTCAGATCCTGAGAGGCAAAAATCTTTATTCTGCAGTTTGTTCTAAAGAGGAAAAATATATTCCCATGTCAATCTTCAGACATTTGGTTCAGAAAGTGAATTTACCTCAAGTTGTTTTCCAGGAAAATGTGTTTAAAAGGCAACCCAGTCCTGCTCTACAGCTTTTCCTTCTCTATTGAACTTTCTCACTTGGAATACATAATATACAGTACAAGGGGAGACAGTCAAAGCTGCAGGAACCTAGGTATCCATATTGACAGACTTACCTGAAGTTCAGTTCGGTGAGATATCTGAATGCGTCAGCTCCTATCGGTGCTGAGATACAAACAAGAGAGACACCTTTGAGTTACCTACAACAAACAGGAAATCTAGTGAGATTGGTGCACCATGTGGTCTGATGTAATAACAGTGAGGGAGGAATGGGGAGCACAGACTGGACATTTGTAATGCTTCAGATATGGCACCTTCTAGTGGCTTGAGCTAGGAATTCCCCATTCAAATCCCAGTTCTGCAGTGTCTCCTTCTGCGGTCTTAGGTGAGTCACTTAGGCCCATGTTTTTAAAAATGGCTTTAATTTTCAGTGCCTTAGTTTTGCAGACCCCAACTTGAGATACCCTGGGCATCATATTCAGAGGTGCTGAGCATCTGTGAACATAGCTGAAACCAGCAGGCATTTGTAAGGTGCTCAGCACGTCTGTCATTTGCACCCTAGGTATCTCCAGCTGTCTGTCAGAAATTGAGGTGCCCAAATTAGAGGCCACTTTTGTAAGTGTGGTAGCAGTCTGCATCTCCTGTCCCGCAGTGTGTGAGCTGCTTGCACACTCTAGCAGCCCAGTGACAACTGCCAGTGAGCCTGGCTCCCACCCCTATGAGCCAGACTGGGAGCCGAACAGCCACACTGGAGGAGCTGCCTGGGCTGGGCACTGGCTCCTGCGAGCAGCGGCCCAACATGCTGCTGCTTTCTCCACTGTAGTTCCGGGTAGAGCCCTGCAGCTCCGTCAATATCCACTTTATATCTGTGTTTGTATCCGCACAGGACTCTACCAATAAGATACATTGGAATTGGAAAAGATACAGAGAGGGACAAGAAAAATGATGAGGGGTATGGAACAGCTTCCATAGGAGGAGAGATTAGAAAGTCTGGGACTGTCTAACGCAGAAAAAGAATGACTAAGAGGATATGATAGGAGTCTGTAAAATCATGAGTGGCATGGAGAAGGTGAATCAGTGTTAGCTACCCCTTTACATAACACAAAAAACACCCAATGAAATTAATCGGCAACAGGTTTACACACAAACAAAAGGAAGTATTTCTTCACACAACACCTAGTCAGCCTGTGGAACTCCTTGCCAGGGGATGTTGTGAAAGCCAAAAGTATAACTGGGTTCAAAAAAGAACTGGATAAGTTCCTAGAGGATAGGTCCATCAATGGCTCTTAGCCAAGATGGTCAAAGGCACAATTCCATGCTCTGGGTGTCCCTAATCCTCCAGTTTCCAGGAGCTCGGACCTAACAGCAGGGGCTGGATCACTCAGAATTGCCTGGTTCGGTTCATTCCCTGAAGCACTTGGCACTGGCCACTGCAAGGGACACGATACTGGGGTGGCTTGACCATTGGCCTGACCCAGTGTGACCATTATGATCAATTTGAGAGAGAGTCTCAGGTGAACTCATCTTCAGGGCAAGACATAAAAGACCTACCTGCCTAGGATCATTAAAGATGCTGTGGCCATTTTGGAAGTAATTCGGGGTGTTGCCCTAGTAACCTGGCCTTCTGTTTTCCTAATTCCTTCTGCGATATCAGCTAATAGAGTCAGCAAAACCCTCAGCTTTAGCCAGAACACACAGGGCAGAAGACAGAGCATGGAGTGAATCTGGCACTGCCCAACACCTGGTGCTGTTTTGTCCTGCACTGTGTTACAGAAGTCTGAGGTCTGCTCTAATTATACCAGCCTGGAACGGCCCCAGGTGCCAGAAACTTAGCCCAGGATAGGAGTATCCCAATCAGACTCTGGTTTTATAGCTAGACTTTCCCTGTTATGCAAACAGCAGGGGAGGGATTGTCACATACCACTGCACAACTAGCCTTCCACCCAGGTAATCTTCATAATGCACAGGTTTTGCTGCCATTGGTATGACACAAAGTGACCACATAGGATCCCAGGAGATGGTCAAGTGTTTTTCACTATCTGCCCTCTAAATTGTTGCATGGTGTTGCTGGGATCTTGTAAGCAGCTCTCATGTTCCACCCCAGAAGTGGCTACATTTCAGCAACAGGGAAGTGATTTTTGCACAAGATTTTGGGTACAACCCTAGTATTACCTGCTGCTGCTGAAATCCTAGTCCTGTGTCATGATCCATAGTGCAAGCTTTTGTTCTCTTGCTTAAAGCAGCATTTGTTTTGTGTCAGGAAGCGGCAGGAGAAGTGGTGAAAAAGGCATTGGACGTCATCACTATTGCAGTCCCTCCAGCTCTCCCTGCTGCTTTGACGACGGGGATCATTTATACACAGGGCAGGCTGAAGAAAAAGGGGATCTTCTGCATCAGTCCTCAGAGGATCAATGTGTGTGGTCAGCTGAACCTCATCTGCTTTGACAAAGTGAGTGGGATGGACTAATTATTGTTTTATTAGTAACAATGGAGCTCAGCTGGGAGTGCTTGGAACCCAACCAGAGGAGAAAGTGAGACTGCAGATACCAGGAAGAGAAAATGTTTTGCTTGTGACAGATGGCTGGGTGGAGACATTTTCCATTTTATCTCATTTGTCCATTTGCAGAGTCAAATAAGATTCTGTCTCTGTAGAGAGGGGGAGACCTGCCAGAGACTGAGTCTGAAAGGGGCTCGAAATGAGATGGCTACAATTACTGCCAGAGCACCCTCTCCCATAGCATTTCAACTCAATCGTCCAGTGTATGGCCTTGATGGAACCATAACCAAACCCCATTGTTTGTATCATTTCTTGTATTACACTCTCTCTGAGTGTTTTGTGTATACGTGTGATATAAAATCATGCCTGGTGTGGAGAAAGTAAAAGTGTTATTTACTCCTTCTCATAACACAAGAACTAGGGGTCACGCAATGAAATTAATAGGCAGCAGGTTTAAAACAAACAAAAGGAAGCATTTCTTCACATAATGCACAGGCAACTTGTGGAACTCTTTGCCAGAGAATGTTGTGAAGGCCAAGACTATAACAGGGTTCAAGAACGAACTAGATAAGGATAGGACCATCAATGGCTATTAGCCAGGATGGGCAGGGATGGTGTCCCTAGTCTCTGTTTGCCGGAAGCTGGGAATGGGCGAAAGGGGATGGATCACTTGAAGATTACCTGATCATTCCCTCTGGGGCACCTAGCATACTGGACTAGATGGACCTTTGGTTTGACTCAGAGTGGCCATTCTTATGTTCTTATGATATGAAAGCAAAACCAGACAGTATGGCCCCTCCGGTGCAGTGTGATTCAGTGCTCATGGTGCATTGTGAGCTGTGCATTTCAAAAGGCTGAGTCTCTGATACTGACATGTGGGCTGGTCAAACATTCAGCCTTTTGAAATGCACAGCTCACAATGAATCCCCTAGTCACATCCCCTGGACACTGATCTGCTAAGGAAATGAGGCCACTCCATTTTGTGGCTGTAGTCCTATAATGACCCTTCAAACTCTCAGGCTACGTCTGCATTGCAGTCAAAGGTGTCATTTGCAGCACCGTAGACATACCTGCCCTAGCTTCAATCTAGCCAGCATGCTAAAAATAGCAGTGAAGATGCAGCGGCAGGGGCTTCAGCGTGAGCTGTACAAGGCTGCCCGGAGACCCTTGTACATGCTCACGTTGTGACCCCATGCTGAAGTCCAGGCCACTGGGTCTTTGCCGCTATTTTGAGCTGTGTTAGCTAGCTGAAAACCAGCAAGGCTAGGCCTCCCCATCCTGCAAAGCAGCCCCTCAATTGCAGTGTAGACATAGCCTTAGTCCAAGACATCACATCCGCACACAATAATGTCTGTTAGAAGGACAATCAGTTACACATTTACATGGCGTGATACAGAACTACAGACTGACCCTGTATTCTTACACACGTGTCAGCAGTCCCAGGGACTGAGCTCCGCCATCCACACACACACGTGTGTTAGTGTCAAGTGCTGCCTCCGGGGCTTTAGGTTTCCCTCTGAAGCAGCTGACAGTGGCTCAGTGCCCCATTACTCTGAACTGGGGTATCAGCCCACGAAAGCCACAGGACTCTTTGTAACTTCTGGCATTTCCTGGGTGCCCATGCTGGGATCAGATCCTGTTTTCACTCCTCTTAGAGATCCTGTGTCTTTACAAAGTGAAGTTAATTCAAATGTTCATTTTAACCTAGACTGGCACCTTAACAGAAGATGGACTGGACCTGTGGGGGGTGATCGCTTCTGAAGGAAACAGGTAACGGGCTTTGACAATAGATGGAGCTTGTGTTTTGTTGGACTGTGTCTGGATTTGATCTCGGTAGCTCTCCTTCATTTCACAGCAGCAGGCTGAGCCCAGGGGATTGCTAATGGGGTCATTCAATAGTTGGCCACGATCAGTAGTGACTGAAATTTGCTACTTTCAATGGCTCTCAGTGGCCTTGTGAAATGATCCGGTTGCCTCAGTCAGATCCTGCTAAGCCATGTCACAGAATACCACCACCGCTGTCACTATTCCTCACCTCTGCTGACAGCAGACTGAAGGACCCAGGGAGGCTGTACTAACCTCTCCCCCTCTCTTGGGGCTGAGGCATATTGGCAAGGCAGAATGGAGCAGTCTGTGTCCGTTCAGGGGAGTACACCCATTTCTAGTGCCATCCAGTCAGCAATTTGCCATCTGTGAAGCCAATTTCATGAAAAATTAAATATATTTTAAAATCAAATAAACCAAGGTAGACACTGAGCTAGGTCTGCTTTGCAGTGAAATTCAAATTACACCGGGGCCGGCCCTGCCCCTAACATACGATGACTTGCCCAGAAGAGCAAGTGAAAGAATGACACATTCAATACAAATGAAAGAGAATCAACTCTACCAAGAGCACAATTCACGTGGCGTGATCGCAGGGCAGGGGTTCAATCGGCCCTTTCTTCGCGGTGTGGTTTTATTGTTTTTACAATCAGAGGAGCTGTAGTTAAGCCATGTAATGCAGCTACTTTTATGCTTTCTCATAAACCAGCTTTCAGAAAGTCCACAGCTTCACCTCTGGTCGCAGCTTGCCCTGGGGACCAATGTGCGGCGCCATGGCGAGCTGTCATTCCCTGGTTCTTCTGGATGGGAAGATACAGGGAGATCCACTGGACCTGAAAATGTTTGAGGCAACTAACTGGGTAAAGCCTCTTTTATTGTTTTTCTAAGATTGGGGACAATCTTGGTACTGGCCCAAGGTGGGGGCTGTTCCTTACTCACTGGTGCAGGTAGCCTGCTCCCAAACAGAAACCAAAGGAAAGGGTGCTCTCCTGCCCAGAGAGTAGATATTGGGCAAAGAAAAGTCCCATCCTGAGTCCTCCCTTCCACAAGGAGGGCAAGACTCTCTCGCTGAGACGAGCCCAGCGTTCTCACCACTCCACTATCTGTTAATCTCCTCTGGCATTTGTGCAGATCACTTGGGGTTGGTAGGTTCACAAGCCCCATCTGTATTTCCAGCCTAGTTTCTTAGGCCTGGTCTACACTTCAAATTTAGGTCAACATACCTTTGGCATGCAGGGGTATGAAAAACCCACACTCCTGCGTGCCGTAGCTATGCCGACCTAGCCCCCCGGGCAGCCGCAGCTAGGTCAAGAGAAGAATGCTTCTGTCACTATAGCTACCATTGCTCATAGCTACCAGCTGGGTGACTACAAGGCCTTGGTTACACTTACAGGATTATAGCGCTTTTGGTTATAGCTGTACCCATATACAGCAATAGGTATAGCGCTATAACATGTCCTGGCGTGGCCACATTTGCGACACTTGCAGCGGCACAGGGAGTGGTGCATTATGGGCAGCTATCCCAGCATTCAGCTGGGTGCAACGCGCTTTTCAAACGAGGGGGGTGAGGGGGAACGTGTAGTGTGTATGCAGAGAGAGAGAGTGAGGGGATTTCTACGGGTGACAGTCCTGTCAGTGGTTTCCTTTGAAATCAGAGCCTGCTTTATAAGTTTCTCACCACACAGCTCCCTTTGTAAACATTTGCAGTGCTTATCTGCTGAGTTAAGAGAGAAACTCTGAAAAGGTACTTCCGCATTCCTCCTGCCGAGTTCAAAACAACACAGAGACGTCAATTGCCTTAAATGGCTTGGAGGCGTGCCAGAGATCACTTATAGCATAATGACTGTTTACACTTGCCATAACACACTACAGGGAATACGCAATATCTGTTATTCCTCAAGGAAGGGAGAATTACCAGGAGCGGTATAACTGTGGGTTTATAGTGCAATACATGCCTTTCCAGTGTGTACGGGTAGAGAGTTATAGCACTCCTGGAGGCTTTATAGCGCTATAAAGTGCCAGTGTAACCAAGACCCAAGAAATAATTCTCCTTCTGTCGATACTCGCCTACTGTATTTTCCCCTCCATGGATTTGATGAAGTGGGTTATAGCTCACGAAAGCTTATGCCCAAATATATTTGCTAATCTCTAAGGAGTCTCTAGACTCCTTGTTGTTTTTGTCCTGTTTGGGATACACAGACTGCCAAGGGAGCTAAGATTATTCCACATCACGGACCAAGAGTTGGTACTTATTAGTCTGGGCTAGAAGTAAGCTAAAGTAGAATATCCGTCAGTTGTTAGAGGCAGACACACAGCTAGGTTGTTTTAATTCTAGCCAGTAGAGGGTAGGAGGACACACATACAAGGCTAGTGCATTGCAATATATTTCGCTCAAGCAGGCTGAATTCTGCAACAGAGAAAGGGTATTTCAAGGGCCAGAAAAATGAAGGACAAACGTTTGTCCTACTCAAGGACAGGCCCATTAACCAATACCGTAAATCACAAGGTGGAGCAAGCTCCTGGAACTCTGAATGTCACAGCTAGATAAAAACCATTTCAGCCACTTAATTAACTCTTCCTCCTCGTCAGTCAGTCATGTAATGAGGAAGCCAGCACTAGTCTCTCATGTTTCATTTCTGAGACACATTGTGGGAATGGAATGCTGGATTTTTAAAACAAGCATGGAGGAGAAGAGAAATTTGAATCTTGGAGACATTAAAACAGGGGTCTCAAACATGCAGCCCGGGGGCCACATGCGGCCCGCAAAGCCCTTCCCTGCGGCCCGCCAAGCTTCCTGGCGCCCCCCCCCCCGGTCCCCCCATAGCAGTTTGCAGGACGGAGGGGCCAGAAGTGGAGGCTTCTCTGCTGCCTGGCTGGGCCGCGCGTGTTTCTAGCTCTGGACTTCCTAGATTGCTCTTGCTTTGTTTGCCAAACAGCTGTTGGTGGTGCCTAGCGCTTTCCAGCAGGGAATGGGGAGCTGCGTGCTCAGAGGAGGAGGTGGGGCAGGGGTGGGACCTCTTGGAAGGGGTGGAGTGGGGGCGGAGCCGGGGCAGCAAGGGCGGGGTGTGTGTCAGTGGTGCGGCCCTCGGGCCAGTGCACTAGTCCTCATGGAAGGGGTGGAGTGGGGGCAGAGCCGGGGCAGCGAGGGTGTGTGTGTGTGTCAGTGGTGCGGCCCTCGGGCCAGTGCACTAGTCCTCATGTGGCCCTCGTGGTCATTTGAGTTTGAGACCCCTGCATTAAAACATCAGTGTTCCTCCATATCCGATCCCATAAGTCAAAAATAATGGGACTATCAATGAAAGCAAAAGACAACATTCTGTAACTGATAAAAGAAAATGCATTTTTACATAAGCTGTAATTAACCTACGGAATTCATTGCCACAAGACTTCACTGATGCCAAGACTTAGCAGGTTTCCTAGAAGGGGTTAGGATAAAGGTGGGTAAAGAACGTACAACTTTATGTTAGATAGGAGAGATTTCTTTATTTCTACAAAGGATATAAACCTTCACATTTCAGAGCCTAAATCAGTCACTAATGACGGGAAATAGGAAGAAACTTCCCCTAGGGTATGTTGTTCCTGGTTTCCTGTCTAGTTTCTTATGCCTGCTACTGAAGCATCTGGTCATGGTTGCTGTCAGGGACAGGATTCTGAACCCGATGGATCACTGCTCGGATCCAGCAACTCCTGTGTTCCTAAGAGTTAGCTTATCCTGGAATTTTACATTTGGCTTGGTGATGACGTAGACAACACAATTTGGGGTAAATTTAACTTGCATCTAGTGGCCGGTTGCAGTAACTGCAGCTCTAGAGTTAAGCACCAATGTTTAAACTAACTGGTAGATGAAATACAACATGGATACGTGCAAAATAATGGATATCGGAAAATATAATCCCAGCTATACATACAAAACAATGGGGTCTAAATTAGCTGTTACTACTCAAGAAAGAGATCTTGATGACATTGGGGATAGTTCTAAAAACATCCTCTCAACATGCAGCAGCAGTCAAAAAAAGCAAACAGAATGTTAGAAAACATTAGGAAAGGAATAGAGAACAAGACAAAAAAAAATACCATAATGCCACTCTACAAATCCATGATATGCCCACATCTTGAACACTGCATGCAGTTCTGGTCACCCCATCTCAAAATTAAAATTGGAAAAGGTGCAGAGAAGGGCAAGAAGAATGATTAAGGGGATGGAACAGCTTCCAGATGAGGAAAGATTTAAAAGACTGGGAGTGTTCATCTTGGAAAAGAGATGACTAAGGGGGGATGTGATAGAGGTCCATCAAATCATGACTGGTGTGGAGAAAGTGAACAAGGAAGTGTTATTTACTCCATCTCATAACACAAGAAGCAGGGGTCACCCAATGAAATAATTAGGCAGCAGGTTTAAAACAAATATAAGAAAGTGCTGCTTCACTCACAACACGCAATCAACCTGTGGAACTCCTCGCCAGAGGATGTTGTAAAGGCCAAATGTATAATTGGGTTCAAAAAAGAACTAGATGAATCCATGGAAGATCGGTCCCTCAATGGCTATTAGCCAGGATGGGCAGGAATGTTGTCCCTAGCCT
This sequence comes from Sternotherus odoratus, assembly GCA_032164245.1. Classification (NCBI taxonomy): domain Eukaryota; kingdom Metazoa; phylum Chordata; order Testudines; family Kinosternidae; genus Sternotherus; species Sternotherus odoratus. The sequence goes on from JAVMKO010000009.1 coordinate 1,500,395, forward strand.
CTGTTTGCCAGAAGCTGGGAATGGGTGACAGGGGATGGATCACTTGATGGTTCCCTGTTCTGTTCACTCCCTCTGGGGCACCTGCCATTGACCACTGTCAGAGACAGGATACTGGACTAGGTGGGCTGTTGGTCTGACTCAGCATTGCCATTCTTATGTTCTAAATTCCATGGCCTGTGTGCTCTTTAAAGGGTAAAACACAAACACAAACCAACAAAAGAAATAGAACCTGTCTTGTAAGCAGTCACCTCCAGAAGGACTTGGACTGCCAAGATGCATAGTGTAGGGATGGGGTCTTGCCTGGTGAACAGAGCAGGGTCCTGGGAGTCGTGATTTCTGGGTTCTGTTTCCAGTTCTGTCATTAACTCCTGCATGGCCGTGGGCAAATTACTGTGTGACTCAGTTTGCCCATCTGTAGACTGTACATAACTACATTAAAAAAAACCTAAATAAAGAATGTTAATGTTGCCCACCCCCCTGCTCCTGTCTTCCATTGCTTCCTCCCCATTCTGGCTATGCCTCTCAGCCTCTCGCCACCCTCTGGCTCATCCAGTATCCTCTCCCCATCCCTCCCCCTTTCCAGTTCCCTCTGCACTCAAAGTGAAGCAGCTTCCTCCTCCTCTTTGCTGCCCTAGAGCCAGCCAGGGGAGCACTGAGAGCAAGCACAGACAGTCTCCTTGCTCTCTCACGCCTGGCGCTTGGAGCTACACTGGCCAGAGCACTGACCACAAGGAATGTCCAACTCCGGCCCTGCAGCCTCAGGATGTAGCCGGCTCAGCCCTTCTGTGCGGACGGTGCAGGCACATTCCAGTCACACGCAGGAGATCTGAAGGGCCGAAGGACACTCAGGCTAGATGGGATCCTTGGAGAGTTTTAGCAGCTACTCGAATAAATCTCTACTGAGCGCGTGCAAACTGCAACTTCCCAAAGGCTTAAAACTTGGCCAAATTTGGGCAGATCTTCATGGGAGCAGCAGCAACAGGCACAACCCTGACCCTGGGCAACCCCCTGCCAGTTGTCAAGTCCCTGCTCCAACGCAGGGACCACTAGAGCCACTAAAAAAATCCCCCTGATCTCATCCCCAGAACCTGCTGGATCATTTTGACTGAATCTTCCCATGAAAACCACAGCCTGAGGCAGACACCTGGCAGGGAAGGTTTCGCCCAAGGTTAAAGTTACTGGATGGCCGCCGTCTGCCTTGAATGACAATGGCATACGCCCCAAAGCAGTTTAGTTACTCTGCGTTACGCTGCAGCATCGCGAGTGGGTAAAACGTCCCATTCCCGAGCAGCAGTCCTTGCACAGATAATGCAGGCGTAAGGCGCAGGACCAGGGGATGAAGCTGGCACCCTCCTTGCCCTTGATCCCTTCTGTGCTTTTCTTTTCCCTCTCTGGGTGGTATTCTCTCTCCACGGCCCCTCAGAGTCTGAGCGTGGGACGTGGTGCGCTGCCTACACCACCTTGAATAACATTTACCTTCCTCACAAGGGACGTTCGCTGTAAAAGACGATGGAAGTATTGGATGAAACCTGCTGCCTAAGTCCAAAGCATTCTCGATTATTTCTCCACGTCATTCATACTATCTCACAGAAAAGATTTGGGTCTATTTCTCAGGCTTTTAATAAGTGATCCGGGGGTATCTGCTAGGACAGGTGTGGTACAAACTTGATTATTAATTCACTACTGACCATCGTTCAGTGCAGACTGTAGAATTTATCTGAAAGGGTATGAGATAAAAGGTCCTCTTTGTCTTTAAATAAACAGGAGCTGGAGGCTTGCAGTGAAGATCATGTTAAGAATGACGAATTCACACATGCTGTTGTTATTAAACCCGGACCCAAAGCCAGCAATGTAAGCTTTTTATCACATACACACCCTCTATAATTAAGTTAAATTAGAGACAACAATAATTAGCTGCTCTGTTAAGAAGTTGTAGGTCACCCTGTCCCTTTCTATTTCTGCAGCCCATCATTGTGCCTGGGATGGAGGGTAAAGAGATTTCCCTCAGAGCAGGGAGGTGTTATCTCAGGAGCTCTGCCATTCACTTCACCACTAGTCCCTTCTTGAGCCAAGACCATTGCTCAGGCTGCGTTGTGTGGTGGAGAGAACATCCCACTGGTTTCTATAGAGCCAGAGTGTGCCTGGCCCTTAGGCAGGGGCACTGCGGGGAGGAAGGGCGCTAGGCTACTCCTCCCCTCCTTGTGTGGCATAGTCATGGTCCCTGTCCTTGTGGGAATGCAGTGCTGTGTCCCTGCTCCCCTGGGGGTGCTTGATACCCCCAAAAGGGGCAGAACCAAGGGTCCAGCTCAGCCCATGCACCTGCTAGCAGAGCTGGGCAGGGAAAATAAATTAAAGGCAAATGTCCCATAACTGCTTCAGGCCAGTTTGAAATAATCCCTCACTTTCCTAAGGGCTGGGTTGTGCCAGACTTACCTCCTCGGAATCAATGGATCTGCTAGGGGCTACTCGCCAGCGGGGAGAGGAGCCCGCAGTTACTAGATCAGAGAGATGGATCAGCTGGGGCTATGGGCCAGTCTAGTCGTTCAATTCTATGTTAATTCACAAGTGACTGGTCACACAGATCCTGCTGCTTGTGTGTTTAGTGAAGTGTTAAAACTGGATCTCACTGGCCAGGAAGGTTTTCCTGAAATTCAGCTTACAGGTTTCCTACCGAAAATTTCAGTGTGATGCTCCTGACCCCTACACTCCTCATTGAATCATTCATAGAATCCTAGAATCCTAGAATATCAGGGTTGGGAGGGACCTCAGGAGGTATCTAGTCCAACCCCCTGCTTAAAGCAGGACCAATCCCCAACTAAATCATCCCAGCCAGGGCTTTATCAAGCCTGACCTTAAAAACCTCTAAGGAAGGTGATCCTACCACCCCCCTAAGTAACCCATTCCAGTGCTTCACCACCCTCCTAGGGAAAAAGATTTTCCTAATATCCAACCTAGACCTTCCCAACTGCAACTTGAGACCATTACTCCTTGTTCTGGAAGTTATTCCTCTCTGCTCTGGAGTTACCACTTTTCTTCCTCTGAAGCATCAGGGCCGGCCAAGGCTGGAGACGGGACATTGGATGGGGAGGACAAGGGCTCTGAGGGTCTCTCTCTCTCTCTCTCTCTCTCTCAGGTACTTGGCTGGCTGGCGCTCACATGCATAGGGTCTAACTCATCGCTGTAAGTGAGGTTGGGTAGGAATTTCCCCTCGGGCCAGACTGGCCAGGTCCTTGGGGGTTTCTCTCCTTCCTCTGCAGCGTGTGGGTGCGGGTCACTTGGTGCGTCTCACATCATCCTTTCCCTGCCATTGTGGGGGCTTGGGCACTGGTGCAGCTCGATCCCTCCCGTTCGCTGCCTGGGGAACATCAGTCCTGTGGGCTGGGATGCTGATTCCGATTGTTGAGTTTAGCGCCTGGATGCTGGGGGCTGTTGTCAGCCTGGATATACACAGTCGGTCAGCCCAGATGGTCTGGTGGGCCCTTCTGGCCTTAAATTCTATTACTCTAACCACACTGCACAAAAGCCCAGAAGTCACAGTTTGTGCCCTGCGATGGCGCTGGGAGCAGCACAAACCCCTTGACTTGTGGTGATAGCCTTACTGCAGCATGTAGTACCTGCGCTTCTCTCCTAGGTGCCAGTGGAAGGAATTGCCATCTTACACCAGTTTCCATTTTCCTCAGCCCTGCAGAGGATGTCGGTCATAGCTCAGGAAATCGGAGGGGAGCAGCAAGTCTTCATGAAGGGAGCTCCAGAGACGGTGACCCAGTTCTGTAGCCCAGAAACGGGTAAGTAATACCTCTAGAAATGCTCAAACGTACGTGAGACGTGAGTCTGCACTCTAACAGGAGAGATCCGGGTTTGATGGCTGAGCCCAGACTCTTATACCCACACCGACAGGACTTAGAGCTTTGCCATCACTCGATAGTGACTCATTCTGGCTGCTCTGAGTGGGATCGGATTGGGTCTAACTTCCCTCTGCTCAGCCAAAGGATGCTGTTGAGATGAACAGATGGTACAAATTGGTGGCATCCTCCACAGCGGACCTTTCAAGACAATCTTCTTGATTTTCTGGCCGACAGTAGCCAAACAGTAGTATTGTGTTTTCTCTGCTCTTGGCTAAAATGACCAATATGAGTCACAGGGTGAGCTAATGGTTAGAGCAGGGGACTAGGAGACAAGACTCCTGGGTTCCAATCCAGCCACAGCTACTTGTTTGCTCTGTGTCCTTAGTCAAGTCACTTAAACTTCCTGACTCTTATTTACCCATCTGTAAAATGACTAGAACAACACACCAACCTCACAAGACACTAAGAGAGTTTATTTACGTTGATAAAGAAATTCGAGAGCTTTGAATGGACAGTGATAGAAAAGGGAAGTTTTGTTACTATTACTATGCCAAGTTGAATTAATTGGGCTAGTCCTGAATCAGTCACGTGGCTTATCAGTAATTGCGGGGGGAGGGTGCCCCTGGCCCTCTGGTCATGGAATTCTCTCCTGGTCAAAGGCAGCCTGGTGCTTCCAGACCACTTTAGCTCTCCAGATACGGCAGATTAGGCTTCATAGCACATTGTTCTTGTCACTGTTCAGGGCAACTGCACCTGTATTTCCCTCAGGCTTCCAGCTCCACAGCTATGGCCTATCTTGGGTGGAGACCTGCGTCTCTTTCCCTTCTGACCAGGGTATGTCAAAGCTGCACAGTTCCCTGCCTTCACTGTGTGTTTCCCAGCAAAGAGAGTCTGCCGAAACAGATCTGCTTGCTTCCTCTTCAGAGGCAGATCACAGAGGGATTGGCACAAGCATCAAAAACAACACAGATTAAAAACAGTGAGAGAAGCTGCACATGCTAATATGTTTACCAGGCATTGCCCCGCCCTCGGGGCGTCTTTGTGGTTCCAAGGGCAGAGCGTTGGCTCAGAACAAGCATGCAGTCTTATGAGGTCGCAGTCAGCCCAGTCCTTCCAATCCTCCCCTAAGGACTGGGGCCCTCCGTGGCCCAGGGGTCCACTCGGTTTGCTGGGTCCGGAAGAAGGCCCTGAGTCAGTTCACAACCAGGCTTTTATCCCAAAGGCTTTTCTTTGCTGGTTTCTGGAGAATCCAGTTTGAACTAGTCTATGTACGTCTCTCTGGCCAGTGGTTTCAAAGCCTGAGAGAGGACATTGATTAGCACCCCATCCCAACTAGAGCAGGAACATACAGGGCCACAACAATGCGACACCAGGCAGGGCTGGCGACAGAAATTTGGGGGCCCCCTACTCCGATAGTTTGGGGGCCCCCCCAGCCCAGCCACCCCCCCCAGCCCAGCTGACAGCGGATGGGGGCCCCCCCAGCCCAGCCGCCCCCCCCAGCCCAGCCAACAGCGGATGGGGGCCTCCCCAGCCCAGCCGGTGCTCCCCCCCCCCCCCGCCAGCTGACAGCTGGCGGCAGCGGGAGCGAGAGACGCGTGAGCCGCCCTTTCCCCCCCCCCCCCTCTCCCCCAGACAGCGCTGCTGCCGCCGGCCTGGCTCTCAGCTCCTGCTGGGGCCAGGCGCGCTTGTCCGGGGGAGAGCCCCGCCGCCTCCCCGCCCCTTCCCCGCTCTCCAGGTCCGGCGACAAGGGGGGACACAACGGGTACAGCGGTGTACCGGGGCCCCCCTAAAGTCGGGGGGCCCGGTACAGCTGTACCTGTAGTACCCCCCTGTCGCCGGCCCTGACACCAGGTACACAACTGCATTTTAATGCAATGTGCCTCAAAGGGATTAATCCTCATTCAGGAAGGTTGAGCTTAATTCCGTGCGGTTTGTTCAGGATATCGTCACTGTTCTCTCCTGTGCAGTGCCACCCAGTTTTGCCAGGGAACTTCAGCTCTATGCAGCCCGGGGCTTCAGGGTCATCGGACTGGCGCACAAAATTCTGCAGGCAGGGCGGCAGGCAGCTGGCTTAACGAGGTAAGAGACAGCCAGACTGCACTGACTTACTGCATTCGGTAGCAGTCCAGCAGTACCTTAGGCTGCACGGAGGACCGTGGGCGCACGGAGGGTATTCTGCACTTACACAGCACTCCATTTCTGAGTGTCCCCACCGCAAAGTGCTACCCGCGTTCCCATCTCCTTGCTGTTTGTGCACTCGCCGTGCGTGTCTGGGGACAGGTCCCATAGCTCCGTGTGACGAGATGCTCTAGGATTCTTTCTTCCCAGTCAATTGCGGGAGAACCCGTCTGTCCCAGGAGGATTGTGGGAAGGGCTTTGGAGGACTATCTGCACTCTCGCATGACCTTACCTGCATCCTCAGTGCAAAGTAGCCTGGTTCCGGCCCAAACTAAAGCACAGCTCAGGCTTTAACCCATCCCCCAAGCCATTCACGTAAGGCCAAAGGTGCAATAAGCATGTGCTTGAGGGTTGTGTGTGTGGATGGGGTGGGCTAGGCACAAACCTAGGAGCCCAGGCTAAAACTACAGTGACACATCTCCTCCAGCCTGCGCTGATAGCTCTGCTGTGGAAAGAGTAGCCAATGAATGAGTTCCAGAGGCAGGTCTTCGAGAGTCTCTGTCATGGAGTGCCCGGGGCGATGGTCTGGAACTTGCTCCTTATGAAGCCAGTCAGGACTCCCGGGAGGGGGCGGGGGGAAGAGGGAGAGAAGCGTCCTCTCCCTACACAGCCTGTCTCCAAGGCTAGGAGCTTCACATATTCCAGCTTCCACCTTCCTGGGTCTGACCTCGGAGCATTCAGCACTTTCTGCCCCTCCATGCGCTTCGCCTCAGCGAGCCCGGCTCCGGGGGGGGGGGGGGGGGGGAGGGGGGGTGAGGGCTCCTGGAGGAGCCAGAGGGTCCTGCACCCCAAATCCACAGTCAAACGTGATTCTCAGCCAGCCAGTAAAACAGAGGTTTATTAGTTGACAGGTACATGGTCTAACACTGAGCTTGTAGGTACCCAAACCCCTCAGATGGATCCATTTTGGGGGCCTAGGGAGGCCAGACCCTGTCTGGGCCTGCCTCCCTTCTGCCCACCCAGCTTCAGACTGAGACTCACTCTCTCCAGCCACACCCCTGCTTCCCTTTGTCTCCTTCCCCAGGCAGGTCAGGTGACCTCCCCCCCCCCCCCCCCCGGTCAAGTTACAGCTTCAGGTATGGCCACCTTCACACGAGAGTCAAAGGAACAATTAAAAGCATTCCAAAAGCATTTCTGCACCATCACAGTCTCCATTTAAAATCTGAATGTGGACCTGCCTAGGGACAGGGGAATCTTTTCTGCTGGCTGTGACAGGAATTTAACTGAGCTCTCCAGCCTAATGCCCAAACTTATAGGTGTGCAACACATTTTGCAATACTGTTTTGTCCTATGGGCAATGTTACTAGTATAATAAGTGACATACGGATATTGCTGGCAGCATTTCTTGTGAAGTTGTGGGTCAAGCTGCAAAGTGCAATTCTACTCTGAAAAGTGACCCTTAAAATGGCACCTTCTTACTCAGCTCATCTATCCACTGTGTGTGTTTGCAGAATCAGACCCTACTAACCAGAGTGACTAAAACAAGTTTTGGTCCTTGCCCTCCAGTCGACCCCTCCCGGATCCAGCCCATGTGTGGGAGAGAGCTGGATTCTCTTCTGGCTCCATGCAGCAGCAATATGATTGTTAACTGAGTTCCAAAGGCAGGGTCAGGCCCTGCTCTCACTGGCCCTTGTACAAGTCTACTGAAGCCAACAGCGTTGCACACGCGTGTGTTAGGGCAGAGTTTGAAGACATCGAGGCTGAAGAGGTGTAACAGAAGGTGGAATTTAGCTTGCAGTATCGTTGTTGCCAGCGATGATGCTTGAGCCAAAAAGAACCCAGCCTGACTTTCAGATCCAAAGTTGGATTTGCAGAGCTGGTAGTTACCAAACATCTTTTTATTTATTAATTAAGTAAATACGATCTGGTGTCTCTGTGAGAGAACATAGGTGACTCCCTTCCCCATCTCCACCCCAGCCAATGTTAGTTACCTTGCAGACTACAACCAGCCAGGGAACTGCATTTTGGGGAGGGCACAATGAAATCAGTAACAACCTCCACAGCTAGATATACACTGAGCTCCATATACATACCAAGGAAAGTACAGAGAGCCACAGGGAGAGAAAAGGGGAGGAATACCTCATCCTCCCTAATTAGAGATAACAAGCTGGTTCAGCCTGATTGGACTACCCTTATTATCTCCAACCTGGTTCTTGCCTACTTATTTATACCTGCCCCTGGATACTTCCACTGCATGCATCCGACGAAGTGGGTATTAACCCACGAAAGCTTATGCTTCAATACTTTAGTTAGTTTTTATGGTGCCACAGGAATCTTTGTCCTTTCAAAATACAACCAGTGCCATCTAGTGTCACTGATCTGCAAAGCTTCCAGCTATAGGTAACTTCTCTACTATACTGACAGACATACTTCAGGAGGGATAAATAGTTAATTGAGAAAGCTACTTTAAATTGGAATAGGCATCATGTTGCTAATAGGCTGATTCAACAGAAACACAGGACTGAGATTCCAGAACAATTAATAAGACACGTCTCTTTCTTCCTCATTCTCAGGGAGGAGGTGGAGTCTGATCTGACGTTCCTGGGCCTTCTGATAATGGAAAATCGGCTGAAGGCGGAGTCCAAGCCTGTGCTGGAAGAACTCAGCGCTGCCCGCATCAGGAGCGTTATGGTGACAGGTAGCCCCATGGGGATGTTCTTTTATTGCTTGGTCACTGACGTGGAGGAGAAGAAATAGTGTTTTTCAGTCAATCGTATCCCAGGAAGCAGCCATGTTAGAGTCGTTGTTCCCGCCTGAACCACGTACGGGTGCATGTCCCTGAAATTGATCCTGGCCCCTTCAGACACTTGAACTGCTAGTGCAGCCCTGGCTTCCCCCTCCATCAGGCCCACAGTCCAGCTGCTGGGCTGATGCCAGTGGTTCCCAAACTGGGGTTCGCGAAACGTTACAGGGGGTTCTCAGGAAAAATTCCCTAATGGCGAACAGAGCTGTCCCTAGGAACTCTGGGTAGCACAGGGCCTGCAGCCCAGAGCACCTGGACTTACAAGAGCTAAGCAGATCAAAGCAAGCATCTCTATTCCACTGGGGAGATTTAAACTTCAAGACTCCTTGTAAGAAATGGAAAGGGAGGTGGATATTTTTTGCTGTTTTTTAAATTAAATAGGCAGCTAGTGTTGTTTTTAAAATGATGATGAACAAGTTTAAGCTTTGTTGTGATGTATGTTGTTTGCCTGGACTACTCAAGACCGGAATGCTTGTGTAGGAGGAACTCTGAGTTGGGTTCTTAAATACCTTCATGCACACCTGATACTCTGGATGAAACCTGGGAGCCTTGTCATATAACGGGCCTATTCAAAGTGATACGAGCTATGAAAGTGAGATCTTGGAAGAGTGTTGCTGTTTTCACAATGTAATAAAATACTGGAATGATAATAATTAATAATAAATAGTGTGTAGTAAGCATGTCATAAAAACAAATTTTGTATTTCCAAGATCACTACTTTTATAGTCTATACTCAGGTAAAGGAGAAAATCCCTGGAAATATTCAGTTTGAGGAGGGGGTTCGTGAGACTTGACATTTAGTGAAGGGGGCTGACAGGTTGTTAAAGTTTGGGACCCACTGACTTGCGCTCAGAATCTCTCTCTCCCCGCCCCCGCTGTCAGGCCTCTTGCTGTCATCTCTGGTTCTGTCTAACGTGCCAGCGACCCCCTTCCCTTCTCTGTCTACCCCCCCCATGTTCCCCTTGTCCTGCGATGACAGTGGGAGAGTGGGGTGCTGTGGGGGGATGGCAGTAGGGTTGCCAGGTGTCCAGTTTTTGACTGGAACTCCAGGTCGAAAAGGGACCCTGGCGTCTACGGTTGTTAAAAGTTCAGTCAATGGCACAACGGGGGCCCGGGGCTAAGGCAGGGTCCCTGCCTGCCCTCGCTCCACGCGGCTCCCAGAATTGACTGCCAGGTCCCTGTGACCCCTAGGCCAATGAGCACTCAGGGAGGTGCTGCGTGCTGCCCACGCCCTGAATGCCGGCTAAGCAGCTCCCATTGGCCGGGAACCGCGACCAATGGGAGCTGCGGAGGCGGCGCCTGTGGGGTCAAGGGCAGCACACGGAGCCACACTGGCCGCCCACACATCTAGGAGCTGCAAGGAACTGGCGGCCACTTCTTCAGAACCACAGTAAGCACGACTGGGACCACCCCCCCCCCCCCCCCGCACACACACCCCACCTCCCAACCCCTTGCCTCAGCCTAGAATCCCCTCCTGCACCCAAACTCCTTCCTGGAGCCTGCTCACCACAACCCCTCCAACACCCTGCCCCAGCCCTGAGCCCCCTCCATCATCAGCCCCAGCTAGAGCCGTCACACACACGTACCCAACTCCCCTGCCCCAGCCCAGAGCTCCCTCCCACACCCTGAACCCCTCATCCCTGGCCCCACCCCAGAGTCAGCGCCCCCAGCCGGAGGCCTCACATCCCTGCACCCCAACCCCCTGTCCCAGCCTGGAACCCTCTCCCACACCCCACACCTCTCATCCCTGGCTTCACGCTGGAGCCTGCACCCCCAGCTGGAGCCCTCACCCCCCTCTCGCACCCCAACCCCCTACCCCAGCTCTGTGAAAGTGAGTGAGGGTGGGGGGAGAGCACGTGACGGGGAGGGGGATGGAGTGAGCAGGGGCGGGGCCTTGGAGAAGCTCCATGGTATCCTTAGGATGAATGCAACCATTGAAACCTCTCTGGTACCTAGAGTCTGTGAGATCACATGGAATTCAGGGAAACATTCACATTTCCTCCAGCCTCAAGGTTTAAAATCCACAGTAGACAAAACTGCCGATGACATGTCCCCTCCCCCCTTGATTTTTCTAGGCGACAACATACAGACAGCAGTTACTGTGGCCAAAAATGCTGGCATGATTTCTCAGACCAGTCAAGTGATTCTCATTGAAGCAAATGAACTATCAGGTTCCCCCTCAGCATCCATCACCTGGAAGCTACTGGAGGCAAGCAAACCGAATGGTTACAGAAACCCGGTGAGTGCTAAATGGGCAGGTCTCATGTGATGGGAGAATACATGGAACACTGGCAGCTAGGACATCTTAGTGATGCTGGTGTAACTCACTGGGGTTACTCTGGTACCCTGACATCAGAGACTGCCTGTTGGTCCCCATCTGCGCTACAGCACATGCAGTATGGGGAAAGTTTTTAAAGAGAAAGTGATCGTTAAATTGCTATCTTCGTATCCCAGTGTGTTGCCATTTTAATGAACTGGGATGTGACTTTGTTACTGCTAGTTTTGCAAACCCTTAAGACTAGACTTGAGAATGACTTTCCAGGAGCCATGTTAAAGGGTTGTCCCAGTCCCACTGGTAACCCCATCATAGTGTCTGAAACCTGTTTCAAGATTGCGTCTTCACATGGTATGTTGTGTGGTGCAGCTGGCCCTTAGACTTTGTGAGCATGCCCAGCAGGGAATATGCCTTGTTTGGAAGGGGTGGAACAGAGGTGAGCAGAGAGGAAAGTCCCTGTATGTGCAAGTAAAACATTGATTAGATCAGTTTAAAAAAATGACACACAAGTGCAAGATTAGGCTAATTATGATAAGAACAGGACACTGAGCTACGTGCCCGTGATGGTGTCTTTTTCCCTGCCGAAGATCAATATTACACCGGGTCACTGACAGTTGGAGGAGCGGATCCCTGTTTGACAGAGCTGGTTACTGGGTGTAGATGGATGGGAGTAGACGGCTGCAGGTGTCCTTGGAGAGATCCCTAAAGTTCGGAGTGGGTCCCACTTGCCTGTAATCCAGTTTCAGCAGCATTGTCAACATCCTAGATCCCGCACTGGGTAGTATTAATTCTATAGTTTACTGCCAAAGTGCTGTGGCCTGAGAAGAGACAATTTTGAGCTACGTTACTTACCTGGCCCCTTTCCCCAGCATCTGAGCCCTCCTACTCTTTCAGGTGTTTATCCTCACATCACCTCTGGCAGGTAGGAACCGTTATTCCCCCATTGTACAGATGGGGGAACTGAGGGGCTAAGGGCCTGGCCCAAGGTCACACAGGAGCCGGGATCTGAAGCAAGGTCTCCCACCTCCTAGTCTAGTGTTTTAACCACTGGACATCCTTCCTCTCTACACAATAGAGCACCAGGGTTTGAGTGCAGCTAGGTCATCTTTGGAAATAACTGTGGCCTGATTTATAGGAGGCTTACATTCATGTTGGGGGAAGATTCAGCTCTGAAGTTGGACGTAGCAGTTACCATTTTGCCATGAGTGGAAAATCCTACCAGGTCATTACACAGCATTTCAGCTATTTACTTCCAAAGGTAAGTTGTGGGCTATTGGAAATGTGGCCCTGCTCCAAGTAAATACCGGGGAGATCATTATTAGAAGTGTGTATGCTTGTTTTGCTCACAACAGTCTAGTTAAGTCTAACCATTGCATATTTAGGATTAAGCCAGTAATGACCTGCCAGTCCTTTGCTCCCTGATTTGTTTTTTACACCATATTAGCAGAGGCACAGTGCTGGTTCACTCATTGCCCAGTCCTGTTTTCAGATTCTGCGGAAGTCCCATGTGAAGTGAGTTTTCCCTATTCATGCTGGACTTCTTAACCAAGTGGGGTTGAAAAGCACACTAAAGGATTTTCAATCATTTTCTCCTTTCAGCTCCTGGTCAATGGGACCGTTTTTGCTAGAATGTCTCCAGGTCAGAAATCCAGCCTGGTGGAGGAGTTTCAAAAGTTGGAGTAAGTTCTTTGTGAACATTCAAAGGTGCTGGATTAATTCACAGGCTGGAGGGGAGTCAAATGAGAATCAGCTCCTGCCCAACATCTTGGAATAAGAACTGGGAACGGCGTGCCTGATGTGAAATCCCACATCTGAGTCTCCTACCAAAAGATTTCCCCCAAGCCCATTACAGAAGAGCCATTGAGGGGGTCTGGGATAGCCTTATAGTCCCAGCTAGCAGGCTGGGCAGCCCAAAACAGAACAGGCCCAGCACTCAGGCTTTCCCGTGGTCTCACCAATCTCACTGCTTCACTGGCAAGGAAAAGAGGAGCTTGTCTACACACGAGACTTAGGGAAATCTCCCAGCATTGCAGCTCCACTGATGCTGGTGACATTTTGACCACTCTCTCATCAAGACCTGTTCTGGGGTCAGAGAACAGAGTGGAATGAGCAGCCAGGCTCAGTCTGCACCAGCACTGGAGAACCTGGGAGAATTTCAGAAAATCTTCAGTCTAGACAGCTCAGGAGCACACACAGTCCAGAGCCCTGGGCATGACGTATTTCAGCCACCCAGCCTGCCAGCTGGGACGTTACTGATGAAATATACAGACCCCAGTTATCGGGGTGGGAGACGGGTCAAGGCCAGGGTCTAGGCTGGAGGCTACATGGTCAAGGCCAGAAGCAGGTGTCCATACGAGTGGCATGGCGTAGGATCAGGTCAGCGTGAAGGTCGAGGAGCCACGCTGGGTTAGCCCAGTGAGACAACCAGAAAGGGATTTGGGGAAGCTAGGAAGGGCGAGATGTCCGGGGACCAGGGCCAGGAGCTAGGCAAGGTGTCAGGAGAGCACCACAGGCTCTGTTTGCACTTCCAGCTGTTGTCCCTAGGCCTTAAAGAGCGTGCCTGGGCCAATCAGGGAATGTGGCAGACTCCACCAGCCAGGATCTCCGAGGTGGGGTAGCCAGGGTGCTGGAACCGTAGGGATCACCAGCTGCTATTCCCCCCGTCCCCACACTATCAGGTGGGGCGTAGACATTGCAGCCACCCAGGAGCCAGCAAACCTGAGTTCCAGACCTGCAAATCCTCCCAGCCCCTTCCATCTAAACATCAAATGCTTTGCAGACTAACACCCCCACCCCACCCCGAGATACAGGGTCCCGTCTCCCTGTGCTGAAATGCTGTTTGGTTTGGTTTACAGTTACTTTGTGGGCATGTGCGGAGATGGAGCCAATGACTGTGGGGTGAGTGGAAGTCCAACTTAAACACTGTTGGAGAAGCGCATTTCAGTGCCAGGGGAAATATCCCAGGGTCAGGAGCCCTGGAGAGGCAAGTTCTCCACAGAGCAGCTGACTTAGGACAGCGGACTTAGGCCATGATCCTGCAGCGAGTTCTACCCAGGGACCAGAGCCATCCACGGGTGGAGCTCATTGCAGAATTAGGGCCTTCAGGACCAATCCATCTCCCCTAAAAGCCAATGGAAGGACTCCCATGGCCATCAGCGGGGTTTAAATGATTGGGAGCAGAAGGTCGGGGATGGGGAGAATTGTCCGGTGGGGACAGTCCAGTCTTAACACATGCTTTAACAGTGCAGTTTAATGGGCAGCTGTTCACTGTAGGTAGTGGATAACAAAGAGCTCTTGACCTTCCACCTCTACAGGCCCCTGGGTTTGACTCTTCCCTGCCTCAGTCCCTATAGAGCCCTGTGCCAGTGGGAGCAGCTGCCCCCAGGAGCGATCCGCCCCCCCAGCAGTGACACTGCCCCCCCTGGGGCAGTGACACTGGATCATTTTTAATAGTGGGGGTGCTGAGAGCCAGCCCCCTTACTCCTATCCACTCCCCCCTCCCCCGAGAGCTGAGGCCAGGACTCCAGGTGTGCGGGGCCAGCAGCCGAAACCCGGGGCATGCGAGGCAGCAACTAAGACCCCAGCCATGTGGGGACGGCAGCACCCCCCGCACTGCTAATTCCCATGCCTATGCCCTGGGGGCTGCCAGGGAAGGCAGGGGAAGATACAGCTGACATGCCATAGAAGGGGACTAAGGAGATGCGTTAGCATCTCCCAGAGGGACTGGCCATGCCCCAGCGGCAGCCTGCATTGTGCACTTCTGGGGTGGCGTTGTCTGGCTCCCGGCCCGCCGTGGAGTACACGGATGGCGTTGATTGGTGCACTGGCCAGCCAGTCAGTGTGTGCTGCTGGCGAGAGGGTACTGACCAGCGCTGTGCATTTCAGGCTTTGAAAATGGCCCATGCTGGGATATCGCTGTCAGAGCAGGAGGCGTCGGTGGCTTCGCCTTTCACGTCCCGAACCCCCAGCATAGAGTGTGTGCCCGAGCTGATCAGGTGAGTGCAGGCTCCTACCGCACTGCCGTAGCGGGGACATCGGCTCCTGTCCCACGTTACAGCTGGACTTTCACCGCAGAACATCCATCGAACTCCATGGCCCTGAGGATGCACTTTGCACTGCTCCTGTCTAAGAGAACAGCTTCCACTACAAGGACTCGTCATTTCCTCACAGCCGTGGAGCGGGAGGCTTGCCACAGCTGCAGAGCGTGTGGCTAAGAACGGATTCAGTGCCAGGGAAATAGGAAGAAGAAGGAGGAGCTATAGAAAGAGAAACACGTGTCCATTGTGCTAAATCTGGGCATTGCTCTAGTGTTCTCCATCCCAGGGCCCTGCCACACTGTGCAAAATCCCCGGAGGCTCTCAAAGCTCATAATAAACCTTGCAATGCCCCGCGAGGCAGGGAAACCACATTATTCCCATTTTACTGATTGGCAAACCAGGGTATGGAAGTTATGGACGAGATCCTGCTCCTGTTGAAGCAAAGGGAAGCAGGACTGTGTCCTAAATTAGTTACCCAAGGCTACACATGCCATATGACAATGGTCAAGGATCACAGAACGAATCACTTTCTTACGACACTGAACAAGGAACTTTATCAGAATAAGGAAAACAGTGTTATCCGCAGCACTTCGCTCTCTGCTGCTTTATTGTAGAGCTTCTGCCTAGAGCCTTTCCCAACAACCAACCCACCACCGCTTTATAAACATGAGCTAGCCAGTGTCCGAGGCGAACGGCGTCAGGACTACGCCCATGAGTCGGAGTTAGCAGGGTCACCTCCTACTGCAGCATTTCAGCAAAGGAATTCATTGCTAACAAATTCAGATTCAAAAGTCCCGGCCCAGGTGATACTTGGTCAGGGAGTCATCATCCCATAACTCATGCACTACTTTCAACCTGACTTTCAAAGGACTGGGAAAAGCTGCACCCCCACCTCCCCCTCCCCCCTGAGGAAAGTTGCATCACCCTCCTCCCCTAATCATTATCATCTTTTCTCTTCCATACACAGGCAAGGTCGCGCTGCTCTCGTCACTTCCTTCTGCATGTTCAAGTACATGGCACTGTACAGCACCATCCAGTATCTCGGTGTTCTCCTGCTTTACTGGGTATGGCTCTGGGGCCAGGTGGTTGTCAGTTAGGACTGAAGCAGGCCACTGGTCCCGTAGAGGGGGAGGAGGATTTAACGGCCAAGACAAACCCTGGAGAGCTGGTTACTTCTCTCAGCTGAGCCACAGACTCCTTGTGTGACCTATGGCAAATTGCTGAACTGCTCTGTGCCTCAGTCTCCCCCTCTATAAAATGGAGCGACTTTTGCCACTTACTTCAGGGGGAGAATGGCCAGGCCCAAAGCAGGGCCAGACAAATGCACACACAGAAGGCAAAATGCAGCACGCTATCTCAGGAAAGTCATGTGCACAGGTGATGGAGGGTGAGAAGAGAGGCCAAGGGATTGCTTGCAGACGGGGGCCTGCAGGAGAGGAGAGAGGTACTTTGGCAGATGAGCACAGGGAACCTTTTCAACTGTTAAAAAGTGCATTGGCTAAAAAGCCTTCCCATTTGGTGAGGAGGGATTTGCATTCAGAAGTCATCTGGCATCGAGACAAGAACTTGCCCCTTCAGATCAGTCTCTCTTCATTGTTTTGAATGAGCTGGAAGGATCATTAGCCTGCACAATGAGCAGGCACAGAATGGCTGTACGTAGTGCAAGCTCTGTGACAGTGCCTCTGGTGGAAGGATTGTCACTCATGGTACACATCATCTGGCTGAATAGCATTCCCACGGCTTTCAGAACAAACTGCAGAGTATTAGCCCTTTGGAAACACGGTGGGTTTATGAAACAAACAACCCTACGGCAAATGCCTGATTTGTGTTTTCTTTTTGTTTCTCCTTTCAGCATCTAAACTCCTTTGGGAATTACCAATTTTTATTCCAAGATCTGGCTATTACCACTGTGATTGGTATAACAAGTAAGCTTCATAGTCACCTTTTGTGTAGGTGTGAGAACAGATCTCAGCTAATTTCCTCCTCCCTGGACGTGTATAATCCTGCACACTGAACAAGAGAAAGAAAGATTCCTTGCAGCGAGTCCAGTATACTTAAGTCAGCAGCGGAGGCTGACTGCGCAATCACAGAAAAGGGCTGTGAGCAGATGGGAAATCCTCGATGCTGGGTAGATAAGCGGCCAGATCTGGACTGACTCCCAGTAACTGGGAGAATTTCTTATGGGAGAGAGACAACAGTGGCTCGTGCAGAGAAACTTGAGGTGGAAAAGAAATTCAAGGCCTTCTCTACTAATGAGTTAAGGCTGGAAGATGCCAGGGGCAGCAGATACAGATGGAGCCACCCAGAAGGGAAAAAGCATAGGGTAACATTGGGGGAGGGCCCGATACTAAGCCCCAGCTAGTGTGGTAAGGTCAAAAGTTCAACTGCAATCAGAGACGCGCGTTCGCACCTTAATACAGGTTAAAATCCCTGGGACCAAGGAGTAAAATCTTTGTGCAAGCAGCCAGTGTGACCATGTAGCACCCGGCACTGGCTGGCCCTACAGATTTATCTAGAACTCCTTCAGGGATTCACAGCTTGTCCCGAGATCTGGCTCATCACTATAATTCATTGCAACAGCTGTAATCAGTCAGCTCCATAAAAGCCTGTATGGGAGAACGTGGGTCTGCAGCCGATGGCCACTCATATAATACAGCAGAATGCCCATACAGCACATTACAGTTGTGCATTGAAGAGGTGAGTGTAAGGTTATAAGGGAAAGCGGAGAAAGGAACAGCCTCATGGATATACTCTCCTCTGCTCAATCTTGCTACCATAGACCAACAAGACAGCTTGACTGTGAATATTCTCCATAGCACACTCCACATTGAAAGACCCGGATTACAGATTTACATCATAAACTCTGACATGGTGGACGCACAGATCTAGAAAAGGGGCCAGGCAGGAAAGGGGGTTTTGTTTAAGGTTAAAAATAGTTCGGAGAGCTAAGGCAGGGCCATGCACTGAGGATGTGCCAGACGTCAGACGCAGTGGAGGAGAAAGCTGGACACTGCTGGTGGAAGGCGGACACCAGTGCTAGATAAGAGAAGGGAAAAGAGAAAGGCAGGCTTGAGACAGACAAGAGTAAATTCCTGGGGAGCTGTAAGAACACACAGAGTGAGGACAGGGGTGCTACGCCTGCAGTGGGGTGTGTGTGTGTGTGTGTGTGTGTGTGTGTGTGTAGGCAGACAGCAGTGCTCTGTGCATGGTGTGGTTCAGAGAGCTGGGGGGAAAGACCTTGATGACATCAGTCTTAGAAGTGCCAGCCACCACTCTTGGTGCCTGATGAGAGCTCCCTTGCTATGACCCCCTGCTTGGCACCATTGCATCAGGAGATTCCACTCAGCCCTTCCTCTCCCTGATACTAGGGTCAATCAGGCGTAACACTACCCCCCCCCCCAAAACGAAGCAAGTCCCCAGTGTGCACATGAGGGGAACAGCAAGCCTGGGGGTTTCCAAAATAACTTCACAGACTCGGGTGCTGTTAATTAACCCTCAATGGCTGATAATATCCTGACAAGCTGCTGGTATCTTGGATGTACAGTAAAAAAAATAAAAATCCATTCTTCTTTTCTCAGTGAGTCTGAACGGTGCCTCCCCAAAGCTGGTCCCATACAGGCCTCCGGGCCAGCTGATCTCGCCCCCCTTGCTGCTCTCCGTGGTCCTGAACATCCTGTTCAGTCTCTGCATGCAGGTGTTTGGCTTTGTGACCGTCCAGAAGCAGTCCTGGTATGCTCCGCACAACATCTACAGGTAAGCCCGGCTCGGGACTCCAGACACAGTGTGGAGGTGGGACAGTGGGGAAGGGGGTTGTGGGGGGGGGGAGGGGATGCATGTAGCTATTGAGAAGCTTGGGAAGTGGGCTAGGCCCAGGCCCCAGAGGATGATTATGTGTTGTGATACATGAAGAGGGGGAGTAGCTCCCTTTGATGGACCCCCAGCCAGCCAGGGAGCTGTAAAATCCCTCTTGGTCTGTTCTCTACTTGCTTTGCCTGTAAAGGGTTAACAAGCCCCCAGGTAAAGAAAAGGAAATGGGCACCTGACCAAAAGAGCCAACAGGAAGGTAGAACTTTTAAAATTTGGAAAGAAACTTTTGAAAGAAAGCGGTTTGTGCCTGTTGTTTGATTAGCTGATAGCCACAGCTAATTGCCTTTGTTTTCTTTCTGAGCTCTTCCCTGGGGAGGGGGTGAAAGGGATTGAGGGTTCCCCACAGGAAGGAATTCCCAAGTGCGTCTTCCTAGGTTCAAAGGTTATTTTTTTTCCATTTGGGCAGTGGCAGCATTTACCAAGCCAAGGTCAGAGAAAAGCTGTAACCTTGGGAGTGTAATACAATCCTGGAAAGGCCAGTATTCATTTTTAAAATCCTTGCGGGCCCCCGCTTCTGCACTCGGAGTGACAGAGTGGGGATTCAGCCTTGACACACGTAATATAGCTTCTGCTGAACTCACAGCAGGACGGCCGAGCAGGAGAGACCAGAGAGTCCCAGAGCACAAGTACTGCTAAATCAGCTGGGGCAAGGGGAGGGTGAACACCTGATGATGCTCAGACGCACTCTGCGTGGGTCTGCATAGGCAGCCACATTGAGGAGGCTGCTGTAGCCAGGCTGGGGTTTTCCTTGAATGAGTCATTGGCTCTAGTGTGTTACACATAGAGCGGGAATTCCAGATCACTGCTACAATTTCTAATAGCAAAAGGAAGAGTGTCTGGGGCAGTAGTTGCTGCTGCGAAGGGTCCTGTTTGGTTCCGTGTAAATGTCAATATTCCGTCTAGGTACAATTACAACTGATGGCAAAGATCTGGGAAGGGGAAGTGTGATCTAGTGGTTTGAGCACAGGCTCTGGGTGTCAGGAGACTGGGGATCTAGTGTCACCTCTGCCACTGCCTCACTGTTGGACAGGTCATTTCCCCTCTCCATGCTTCAGTTTCCTCATCTGTAGAGCAGGGCTAATCAAATGTACCTCCGTCTCAGAGCTGCCAGAGGCCCGTTCATTAGTGACTGAGAACGCACTGGGACAGCCATGCCGGCTGTCATTACTGATCACAGGGCCTCCTCTTTCCCAGTGCCTGCCTCAGCGGGAATAAAAGCCACATGGAGAATTCTTCCTCCGCTGCCACCGTCGGCGGCACTGGGCTGGAGCACGCAGCTGTCAGAGAGGGGGTGGACAATGGCTACAAGAGCTATGAAAACACCACAGTGTGGCTCCTCGGCACCATCAACTGCCTCATGGTAGCACTGGTGTTCTCCAAGGGAAAGCCTTTCCGGCAGCCCGTGTACACTAACTGTGAGTACAATGCATCGAGTCTGTGTGGCAGGCAGAGCGTGGCCTGGCTCAGAGTCCCAGAAAGCCAGCTCACTAGGAAGCACCTTGGAGAAAGCTTTGTTGGCCAACATTTTCCAAAAAAACCCCACAATTTTTCAAAAGCATCCAACTGACTGAGACCCAGGCTCAAATGGTTCCCGGAGCTCAGCACCTCTCAGAATCGGACCTGACCTTTGTGGATCTGTGATACAAGGATCTGAGCTGGTGACGGGGCACATTTCCGTAAGAGTGGAATCTAGAAAAGAGCAGCCTGTTATCAGCTCCCCTGAACCGGCATGAAATAAACTACAAACATATGGTCTTTGGTGTCCAGTTGGCTGGTGGGGTGGGCGGCTTTTCCAAGGCTAATCTGTATCAGACACACACATGTCAAGGAGAGAACAGCCAGAAGTAAAATGCCCTCTACCCACCAGCACTAAACAGGCCTGCGCCCCTGCAGCATGCTGATAGACCAGTGTCTGAGAGGATTAGGATTCAGGGCTTTAGTCTGGGCCCATCCCAAAGGAAAACTGAACCAAAACCAGAACATTTTCAATGGCCCCATCACCCAGTCAAGGGCCAGAGTAGCAATGAGAATCCAGAGCTGACTGCCTAGTAACTCACTGCCTGGCTCCCAAAGACAATCTGAAAAGGAGCGAGTCCCTGGCTCTGTCTGGGCTGCACTCTGGTGGCCTCTGGTGCCCACCCAGGGAGGCACTCCCGAGCCCCCAGCCGGCCACTCACAGGGCTCGGCCAGAAGTCAGAAATGAAGAAAAGCTAGGAAGCTGTCTGGTCGCCAACTGGTGGTCCGCGGGAAAAATTGGGTGGTCCGCGGAGCCGTAGCCGGAGGAGAGGGGCGGGGTCAGTAAGAGGCGGGGGGGGAGGAGAGCGGAGGCGGAGCCGGCGCAGGAGGCGAGGCGAGGCAAGCCGAGTGGGGGAGGAGAGTGCGGCAGGAGGTGAGCGGGGGAGGAGAGGGCGGGGTGTGTGTGTGTGAGCCGCGCCGCTGGAGTGTGTGTGTGTGAGCCGCGCTGCTGGAGCCGGGGGGTGTGTGTGTGTGTGTGTGAGAGCCGCGCTGCTGGAGCCGGGGTGTGTGTGTGTGAGAGCCGCGCTGCTGGAGCCGGGGGGAGGGAAGCCGCGCCGTTGGAGCCGGGGTGTGTGTGAGCCACGCTGCTGGAGCCGGATGGGGGGGGGGGGAGCCGCGCCGCGCCGCGCCGCTGGAGCCGGGGTGTGTGTGTGTGTGTGAGCCGCGCCGCTGGAGCCGGGGTGGGTGTGTGTGTGAGCCGCGCCGCTGGAGCCGGGGTGGGTGTGGGTGTGAGCCGCGCCGCTGGAGCCGGGGTGGGTGTGTGTGTGTGAGCCGCGCCGCTGGAGCCGGGGTGGGTGTGTGTGTGAGCCGCGCCGCTGGAGCCGGGGTGGGTGTGTGTGTGAGCCGCGCCGCTGGAGCCGGGGTGGGTGTGTGTGTGTGAGCCGCGCCGCTGGAGCCGGGGTGGGTGTGTGTGTGAGCCGCGCCGCTGGAGCCGGGGTGTGTGTGTGTGTGAGCCGCGCCGCTGGAGCCGGGGTGTGTGTGTGTGTGTGAGCCGCGCCGCTGGAGCCGGGGTGGGTGTGTGTGTGAGCCGCGCCGCTGGAGCCGGGGTGGGTGTGTGTGTGAGCCGCGCCGCTGGAGCCGGGGTGGGTGTGTGTGTGAGCCGCGCCGCTGGAGCCGGGGTGGGTGTGTGTGTGAGCCGCGCTGCTGGAGCCGGGGGGGGGGGAAGCCGCGCCGCTGGAGCCGGGGTGTGTGTGTGTGTGTGAGCCGCGCCGCTGGAGCGGGGGGGGGAGGGGGAGCTGCGCTGCTGGAGCCGCCCCCCCCCAGTCGAGCGCGGGGGGGGGGGGGGGCAGTCGAGCCGGGGGGGCCGCGGGGCCGCGCCAAGCAACTTTAGTGGTCCGTGAGGACCAAAAGGTTGGCGACCACTGGTCTAGGCCTTCCCCTGGCAGCACAGTTCTCCCTTCCTCACCTCTGCGAGATTCCACCAGGAAATGCTCCGTGGGTCCAGCCCCGACAGCTGCAATGGGAGGTGTCTGTTGGGCTGATAATCCTTTCTGAGGGACCAGCCCTAGCGTTCCCAATCAGGCAAATCTCCCTTGGAATTTTCCTTGTGTTAGGGTTGAATTACCCAGAGTGAGGACTACGTGTCTGGCTCTTTGTTAGGGGCACTGGTGGGAAAGGGCATGAGCATCACATTTGTCCAAGAGATGGTTAAGAGGTGACTTAATCGTGAGCACAAGTACCAGCATGGCGAGGTTTCCGATAGCAGAGGGCATCTCAGTCCAGCACACAAAAGCGAAGCAAGATCACTGGACCTATTCAGACTAGAAACAAGGAGCACGGTTTAACAGGGAGGATAATTCACCCCCGGAATACCTCACCTAGGGATGTGATCGATTCTCCGTCACTGGCAGTCTCTAATCAAGATGGAAAGTCAGGGGCAACACTCCCATTGATTCCCCAGGAGTAGGATTTCACCCTTGATTTCTTTCTAAGAGGTGAAAGCACAAATTACCAGGCTCGATACAGGAATCACTGGGTGGGATTCTCTGGCCACTGTGTTGCAGGAGGTCAGATGAGATCACAATGGTCCCTTCTGGCCTTAAAATCGATAGATGGAAGGTGTGTCTCAGCCTTGCAGGTTTGCCCTGGACTGATCAATGCTGGGTGCTTATTTACTCCATTTATTTTCATTTTGCTCCAAACTCTTCACAATGTCATGGACGTTTTCCACGGCATGGCCAGGTCAATGATCGGGGAGATACTTGGGAGCACATGTGAGCTACTGAGGGTGCTCACAACCACATTGTCTCACCTGACTGCTCTTGTCCCTTAGATATATTTGTACTCGTGCTAGCGGTTCAGCTGGGCATCTGTGTCTTCTTTGTGTTTGCCGACATTGATGGTCTCTATTCACGGATGGATGTAAGTATCATGTCAGGATGTGTTCTCTCTCCTCTAACCCTGTATTTCATTAGCAAGATTGGGTAGTGAAAGCCACATCTTTTATTGGACTAGCTTCTCTTGGTGAGAGACAGACAGACAGACAGACAGAGACAAGCTTGTGAGCTTATGGAGCGCTCTTCCTCAGGTCTGGGTGAGGTAAAGTCGAAGACTTGTCTCTCTCACAAACAGAAGCTGGTCCAATAACAGATATTACCTCCTGCACCGTGTCCCTCTAAAATCATGGGACTGACATGGTTACAACACCACCGCATCCTGTATTTCATTAACAGTCTGCACTGGGATCACATCGACAACAGGCACAGAATCTCACAGTGTTCCAGTAAGTCGAAAGCCAAGCTAAGTTTAAAGTAGGTTTGAGTCAGATGAGAAGGACTAGCAGTTCCTGGGGCTCTGGGGATATCCCTTCGGTCACCTCTTCATTGCCAGACTGAAATCAGCTTGGATCTGGGCACTCTTCCCACCTGATAGCTGGAGAGAGACCTAGATGTATTGCTCGGCCCAGTCCCTACCGGAGAGGTGTCTCCATCACCAAACCCACCTCACTCGGTGCCCTTCTTGGCCGAATGGGCTGGATACACCTGGAGGCGGCTGCGCCAGGTCTGTGTTAAAGCACAGGGGCAGGGGGCGGTGTGTGGAAGCTTGCACAGCTGCCACCCATGCTGGCCCTGCTCCGCAAATGGAGACAGGACTGTACTCCCTGGGGCGCCAGCTAGCACTTGTACCAGCACCTAAGTCACAGTCGAAGAAAGTCCAGCGAACCGTAGTCTAATGTGTGGCACATGCTCACCGTCCAGAGTCTAGCATGGCCTAGGCCACAGTGCACTCAAGTAGCATTTGTGATCAGATAGTAACATAAGGGCTACAGTAACTGCATCAGGAAATAGGGACATGCAGGAAACAGACCTGAGATTTCACTGCTCCTTACCAACCAGCCAGGCTACAAATTCCTCCCCTTCCAGATCAACTCCCAGCACGCAGAGCATATTGTAACTGGACAGCTACAGTAACAGAATCAGCCACTAGCTGGCACTGGAAAGGAAGCATTATCCCAGATAGTTCCGTACCCACAGACACACGTTCTCACCATCCCTGTTATAAGGGACTAAAACAGGCTCTGGGAAGAATGCTCATGACAACAGTCTCATTTGAATCTGCTTGGAAGAGAGGAATTTAGTTTACATCATAGAGAAAAGTTTCAGTCTTTGGTGTGGAAAAATAGAAAAAAGTGGGAACCCAAACTCTGTGTGAAAGCACCAATCCATTCTTTGGATCTGGGCTCCAGCCCTCAGATGAGTAGAACCAAACCCAGAGATTCCCACACGCCCATCCTTGGGGAAGTTTGGATCTGGATTTGGAGCTGGAATGATTTCTCTCTCTCTTGCTCTTGCTCTTCAAAAAAGAGAGAGAAATTCGACTTCCTGCTAGAGTAGATGCTAGAGCTCAAGGTGACCCCCGTCAGGCAGTGGCTAATACGTCCAGTCACACGAGAAGGCTGTGCTCATGATGTCAGCTCACACAAATGTTCGCAGGTGCACACACATTGCTGACTGGCTTCCATCTCCCTTTCTCCCAGCTTGTGTGCACCCCGACCTCCTGGAGAATCTCCATGCTGATAATGCTGCTGGTCACGTTTGCGGTGTCCTTCATTGTAGAGGTGAGAACCTGTGTTTAATTTCATCTTTAAGACTGTCCAAATAGCAACATGGGTCTGGACACTTCCCACTCCCTGGTCATTTGCAGAATTAATGGCGAACGCTTTACATTGGGTGGAAGAAAGGATTCCGTTGCACCATGGTGGAAGTGGGGGTGGCATTTGCTGCTACACAGCTCAGAGTGCCAAATTCGGGGTCTGCAGATGGGCCCGTTCATAACCAACAGTCTCACTGGAGTAGGGCTGCTAGGAAAAACCAACAGCAGCCCTGTGCTTTGGAGGTATCTTTACCAGGACAGGGGGCAAGAGGAACTGTACACCCTCACCTCCTCTGCTGTCCTGGCCTAGCCACGACAGTCCCCAATTGGCTAATTATAGACTGTATCCCTGGCATCTGGCACTGGGCACGTCAGGCAGCAGATGTGGGGACTAAGCCTTGAGCTGGTAGGGGGTCTCTGGTGCTGCTAAGAATTTCATTCTTCCATCCCTGCAGTAGCTTATCTGCAGGGCTCCCAAAACTCCACAGTGTGTATGGGGGGAAGGATGCTTTTCCAGGGTGCTGGCTGTGCATATTACTCCCATATGGCATAGGGGTCCTCCCTGCCCTGGCTCGACCAAGCATGGGAACCTCTAGAAAGCAGCGCTCACTGGGATCCACAGGTCTAAAGCTGGCAGTGGGCTGCTGCATCCCAGCCTTGGCATCTCTCTTCCTGCGATGAGCTGCTGGCCCTGGGATCACTGCTCCTGCTGGGTGCTGGCCCAGCTCTCGGGGCCAGAGAAGGGTTTGAATTTTTTTCCTCATCTTTGGAGTTTTCCACTCAAATGCTGCAGATTAGCAGAAGGAAGGGAGGCGGCTGTGGCCCCACTACTCATTGACAGGCCAGGCCTGAATGGTCGTATCCACAAGGGGGCACTCAGCCCCAGAGGGCCAGGAGGTGGCTTGTTCCCAGAGGTAGATGTGGGGCAATGTCCCTAAGCAACTACTGGGTACTGGTGAGGAACTTCCCACTCGCTTACCACGGACACGACCAGCAACAGCTTCACAGAGACATTGCACACCCGCGTAGGGCCGGTGGTGAAGAGCACTAGCCTGCTGATACTACAGAGGCCACCTAGATAGGTTTGAATGGGATCCTCCAGAGTGGGCTGTGACCAGCAACCCCCAACCCAGCTGTCAGGGCAGCTGTTTATGAGAATGATTCATAGGCTGGCGATCCCTTCTGGTTTACAGCAGCAGCAGCAATGAATGTGTGCATGCAGAAGGTATGAAATTCATCCTCTGTAGAGACAATTCCTCCTCTGCAGAGACAGTACATCCATGCTGGGCCCTCTTTCCTTTGCCCCACCCACTGGCTGCACAGCGATGAAGCAGGTCAGTGAAGCTGGTGGGAAAGGGAGGCGAGTTGCAGCTTGAATTTAGACCCACTTGGTATTGAAGAGGTCCCAACTCCTTGGAGCCACACAGAGTTTGTAAAAGGAAAGGCACCTGCCTGTGAGCAGAGAGGATGGTTCAGGGTCTTCATCACGGGAACCTTCATCCCTTAGGTCACTGCTCCAGTTCCATCCCAAGTCAACAGTAGCCAAATGTTGTACCGGCAGTGGATGCTGGGACGCCCATGTGAGCAGCACTGGTGATCCCCCTCCAAATCCTCGTGGACCAGTGGCCCTGCTGGCAGCTACCCCTAGGGACCCAGGACTGAATGAACATGGAGAGCTGCACTCCTCTCTCACCCTCCAGTAATTAGGCAGCATGGAGTGAAGCACCATCCACCCCATTGCCGGAAGCCCTTAGTCCCTGGGGCTGGTTTTCAGAGCTGTGAAGCCCATTGGTCCGAGTGGGGTTGCTCAGGTGTAACTAGTGGCAGGAGTGTTCACGCTGATGGTTTGAAGTGGGCAGCCCAGGTTGGTGAGGTGAGGGGGTATCAGGAGGACAGAGTGGGGGAGGTGAGAGGGTATCAGGAGGACAGAGTGGGGGAGGGGAGGGGGTATCAGCAGGACAGGGTGAGGGAGGCACATTCCCACTCCTTGGACTCAGCCTGTCCTGTGGTTGGAGGGGGAAAGCCGTGCTCTGGGCTTGTCAGTAGTTCACTCTTGGCCCTTACTTTCACAGGAGGTCGTTATTGAAAACAGAGCCCTCTGGATGCTGCTCAAAAAGTGCTTCCAGCACCAGCCCAAGAGCCTTTACAAGAGGCTGCAAAGGATGCTGGAGCAGGACGCAGCCTGGCCTCCTCTGAACGAAACCGTCTTCTCCGAGTCCAGCGTGACATCAGTGGAGGACAGCAGGGTCGCTTACAGGAATCCCGTGTTTGAAAGCAACGAGGATATGCTCTGAAGGAGGTGGCAGAGCAGATGCCCAGGACTAGGCCTTAAAGACGTGTGGCTAGAGCTGAGATGGGCCAAATCCCCACAGCTGGCTGAACATCTGGGCCCACATTCCCCTGCCAGGGTTGCTTTGTGCCACACCAGAAGCATAACATGGCCATGAATCCAGTTCTGGTGGCACAGAGCCGGTACATCGGTTCCCCTGCAGGCAGCCCAGGTTGTGTGGCTCTGCCCCAGGGAGCCGTGGCTGCTGGCACTGGGGTAAGTTGGAGGAGTCTGGTCTAGCTTGGGACAGTGCATTGGTGGCTGATCATCGTCACCTCTGCAGCCCTCTGCTGAACTGCCCCTCGGACAGAGAGCGTACAGAAATCGGCTCTTCGCTGAGACTGGACACAGAGAGACCCTCTGGTTCCCCAGCTCCCAGCCTCTGCTGCCTCGTGTTGCCTCACAAGGCCTCCCTGAGTCCTGGCCTGGTCGGAGCTCTCATGGAAGCTTGTTTGGATTCAGCCCCTCACAGCGATAGGCCGGAGCGGTACGCTCAGGTCCCAAACCAGGGCCCCGATGACCCACCCTGGCTGAGATGCACTCAGGGCAGAAAGAGTTGGAGACACCAGAGGAAGCTTTTCTGGCCCTGGCTCACCCCCGCAGTATGTTAGAGCAGCCTCACAGTGGCTCCGATTTTTGCCTGAGCTGCACATCACCCACTAGGGGGCTTAGACAGCCAACAGAGCCTGAACCCCCGCCCAGAATCACCCAGCCAGGCCTGCAACAGGAGCAGTGAAGAGCCCTTCTACCGGCTTTCTGCTGCCAGGGAGCCTGCATCTCTGAGGACTTCAGCACCTCAGCCAGGGGCTTATCACAGGAGTGGTGAGGGGGGCGAGGTTCTGTGGCCTGCAAAGTGCAGGAGGGAACCTAGATCACCCAGACGTTCCCTTCTGGCCTTGACATCTATGGTTCCGTCTACACTGCAATTAAAAACCCACATGAATGTAGTTTGGAGGAGGCGGGGGGGGGGGGGGCATAGATCCCCCCAAACAGAAGCAAGGTGTGTGGGGGGGGGTTACATGGGATCATGTGCCACTGCCCCCCCATTTCTATGAGTGCCAGGTTGCCCTGTAGGGCTTGCTTTGCTCAGCCTGCCTCCAGGAGTAGGGGGAGAAGAGGGGCTCTGTCCTTCCCACACTGCACCTCCCCCACGGCACAAAGAGGGGGCAGGGCGGTTGCTGCCTTGGCAGCTGATGCCACCTCCTGGGTCTTAGTGCCCACCCTTTTTCCTGTACAATGGTGAGTGCCCACAGGGGTCGGGGAGAGGGCATGGGTTAGGCTAGTGTAGGGGGAAGAGACAATTAGGAAGGGGGGTGGGGATGGGGACAGAGGGGAGAGGAAGGGGGAGGGGATGGGGAAGAGAAGGGGATGCGGGAGGGTCGGGGGGGTATGAAAGCAGTAGCCCATGATGTGGTGTCTCCTTGGTGGCAGGAGCAGCCCCAGGAGGGACACGGCTCCACAGGCCTGAGCCCCGCGATCCCGAGTCATCTGGCGCATGCCAGCCGTGGGTGGCTCATTGCAGTGTAGACAGACCCCAGGAGTCTATGAGAATCTCCATGGGGAGATGTGAGGCCTTCCACACCTCTTTACCTTGCCAGAGGGACCATAAAGGGTAACACAGAGTCACACCCCTTCTCTGTGTCTGGAGGCTGGATCGGGAATCTGGTCAGGCCCATCGCTAGTAATGCTCACCAAGGTATTCTTACTCTTGTGTTCTTTCAAATGATGTAGCTGTAATATGAGGAATTACTGGAGGCAATACTCAACATTCGTGCATTCATGTCGAGAAACAATGTGTGCTGCAATAATTTCGTGCCTTCCGCATCAATGTTATCCCGATTTACCGCTGACATCTACAGAACTGATGATACCGAATCGGAAGCAGAATGCTCAGACTTTTAGTTATATGTATGTTATTTGGTGGAATTTTTACTTTTAGACTAAAATATTATTTGGCTATTTTTGGGCTACTTTTGACTGACATCTTGGCTGGAAAAATTTTGACCATCTGGCAACCCTGGTCAGGCCGCATTCCTGAGGAAGCTGGGGTGTGGACGAGCGTCTCCAAAGTTCATTGTTTGCTTGACTGGTTCTCAATTGGACTTAACTGAGAATAGTTTTTTCTCAGAGAACAGCTCAGCTGCTTTCCAAAGTCTACATACAACCAACCAAGCACATAGTCAATATTCATAACTCTGAATACAACACAGACACATACATACAAATCGGATGAACAGATCCAGTGGATCATTCCCTTCACAGAGATAGAACTTTTTAGCAAAACCATATTCCAGTAACATCATACATATATTTACAGGCACCCCCCCCATAAAGCCTTATGGGGTACACCGTCACAAGCTCCATCTAGGATATATTTTCCTAGTTTGTTTATGAGAAGGGCATGCAATACAGTATCAAAAGCCTTACTAAAGTCAAGTGTGAAGGATTTCCCAGGCAAGGGAGAATTAGGTAGGGTGACCAGACGTCCCGATTTTATCGGGACAGTCCCGATTTTAAAGGACTTGTCCCGCGTCCCGACCAAGGTACACTGTTTTGTCCCGATATTCGGGACCTTGCGCCGGCAGCCGCTGCTTCCTGCCAGCAGGGCGGCTGATTCACTCACCTGCCGGCAGGAGCACACAAATGACTCTGCGGGGGAAGGGAGCTCTGCTTGCAAGCGCAGACAGGGAGGGCGGGAGGCAGAGAGCTCCCGGCCACCCCTCTCCCCCAGCCCCTCATCAGCGATCATCAGCCCCACCTACAGCCACTGCCCCAGGCAGAGAGTCAGGACAGGTCTCTCTCTGCCCGCGCCTGGGCTAGAAGCTCCCCCTCCCCCCTCTGCACTGGCAGAGAGAGACCTGTCCTGACTCTCTGCCTGGGGCAGTAGCTGTAGGTGGGGCTGATGATCGTTGATGAGGGGTTAGGTGAGGGGGGGTGGCCGGGGGCTTTCTGCCTCCCCCCCTCCCTCCCTCTGCCAGCGCATGCAAGCAGCGCAAACCCCCCCCCCCATACCTGGCCTCTCACCTTTTCCAGCCCCACTGCCCCAGGCAGCTTTTAAACGGCCAGGTCCCTCCCCTCCAGAGAGGTCTCTGCCGTGGAGCAGGCAGCTGCATGCTGCAGGGACTGGGCTGCTTGCAGAGGGGGCAGCCCACCCACCCCATCCCCCGCAACCCGGCTCCTGCCCCAATCCTGACGACCCCAAGAGCCAGAGGGACCTGCCTGCTGGATACTTCCTGGGACAGGAGAACAGAGCTGCCCCAGGTAAGCATCGCTGGGACTCCATCCCTCAGCCCCTGGCAGGTCCCTCTGGCTCTTGGGGGAGGGGGCTTTGCATACTTACCTGGCTGCAAACCCCGCTCCAGGCTCCGGCAGCTCCCACTGGCACTTTTCCCAGCCACTGAGATCCACAGAGCTAGTCCTTTTGGCTGAAGAGACTGGAGACCCCTTGTTGCTCTCACCCTAGGAGCCAAAGACCTCCCAGTAGGGCTGGTGAATGTGGCCAGAGAAGGGAGCAGGGTGTGATGGGATGAGTGTCTGGGAGGTGGGGACGGGGGGGCTGGGCAATGAGGGAGGTTTATATGTTTTTGGGTTCTAGCCAGTGGGGGCCTATTGGGGGGTGCTAGTGGGGGAGAGCCCTTAAAACTGCCCGCCAGCAAAGCCAGCACCTCCACTATCTTCAACGCCGTGCCACAGAAAACCTCCCGCAGTTTAAAACCACGCAAGGCACAGCTGCACAAAAGCGCAATTGGAAAACAGGGGGGCATGGTTCTATGGTAAGCACGTGGTGTGGCCGAGACCAAAGGTGGAAGCCGGGTGCAGGAACAGGCAGTTTGGCACTGCTGTTCCCCGCACACAAGGAAAAAAAGCCGCCCTCTCCCCCCCGAAGTTCGAGTCACTCGTAGGGTGCCACCCACCACCCTTTATAGACCAAGTCATGCAGGGCCGTCAGGTCTTCCCTGCGTGTCTGGGGGAGGACAGGGGAGGGCGCAAAATAAAAACAGTAACAATGTAACACTATCCGATTATTCATTTATTTTCATTAACTATATAAACTAAAGAATAGTAGATTTAACCCCTGACCCCGTGGTTTCTACAACCCCTTTTTCAGCTTCCTAGGGCTGTGTGCCCCCTCTCATGGCTCTGGTCAGGGCTGTGCGCCTGTGCCTGTTGTGTCCCACCCCTCCACTCATGCCCCGCCCCCTCGTGTCCCGCCCCCCACTCACGCCCCTCCCCTTGCACCCTCCCCCCCAATGTGTCCTGACATTTCACTCTTCCGATCTGGTCACCCTAGAATTAGGGCACCTAATGAATGAATGCAAAGTTGTACTTTGAAACAATGAAACAAGACAAAATCTGGCACATTTTTAAACCCCAAAACCTCTGACATCTGCCTTGATAAAGGACTGTTTTCAAACATCTATCAAACCTTATGTCAGATAGAGAATGGGCAGGGAACACAAAGTAATATGATATTTATATTCCTGCCTCAAGCTAATACCTAATAACCAACTCCACAAAACACGGAGCTGGAGCATAGGAATGGGACAAGACTGTTTAAAATACAGTAGCTTCTCACTTAACATTGTAGTTATGTTCCTGAAAAATGATACTTTAAGTGAAATCATGTTAAGCAAATCCAATTTCCCCATAAGAATTAATGTAAATAAGGGGGGTGAGATTCCAGGGAAATGTTTTTCACCTGACAAAAAACTTTGTTATTCATTTTGCTTTTGGTGATGTCACTTTAAATAGTAATTTTCAGATGACTGAGCAAAATAACACCGGGTAGGAGAGGCGTGCAGGAGTTGCATAAGTAAATACCTGAGAGCTTTACAGTCGAGAATGGATTTCCTTCCTTTGTGTTGCCAGTTCAACAACGAAGGTGCATGCCTGGGGATTTTTGGAGGCAGTGGATAGGACCATTGTGAGAACTATCTGATGTCCTGAGTTCAAGTTGGTAGCAGCATCTGAGAGCTCTCTTCGCAGCCAAGAGACATCACCCTGGAGTGAAACTAACCCAGACTGATGGAAGAAAAGTCCTGGAAGGATCACCATGCGTTGCTCAACCCCAAAGAGGAAAATGAGCTGGTAAAGAAAGGAGGGGGATGATTTCTGATTTTCTTTTACACCTCACTTTGCCCTCTCAGCCTGTGTCATTTCCAGTGGATCTATGTATTTTCTACAGCTAAATTCAGTGTTCAAAGTGGGCTTGGTATTTTCAGCATAGGTTCTGATTGAAGGCTGAATCAGAGGGTCAAACCCTGAGGTCATTTATTCATTGATGTCAGTCAGGGTTTGGTCTGAGTAAGAACATCAAGATTCAACCCAGAGAAATCAGAAAGGAAAAAAAGCTAGCACCCCTGCCAGTGAAGGACTGCTCTGCCCAGTACTTTTCCTAAGGCTTTTTCCGGTCTAATGGTAAGATCCCCTTCATGTGGGACATCTCCTCGCAGGTGAGCAGATCACAGGGAAGATGTTTTCTTTTTTCTTGGTTGAAGTCAACCCCGCAGAGGTCTCCCGAGCTGGGACTGAGTCCCTCCTGCTCAGGCATCCCTGCAGCAATCTCACATGAGGATTTCTGGGGTCCCACCCTCCATGCTGTAAGTCAGGGGGTGACTAAGCTTTGCTGTCACAGCCCCCAGGGTGAATCCCACTTCTCCCCAGAGGTACTTGCCAGTCTAACCCATCTTCAGGATGCTTTTGTTATTGTTCATGGAACCAGCCCTATCTCTTTGTTGTGGTGAGCATTCATGTGTGACCACAGCATTCTGGGGAGGTGGAAAAGGCGGAGCGGGGGAAGTGCTTTGGAAGGACAATGTAGTTGTTGCGCATTTTAGCAGCTCATGCAGTGCGCACGAAGGAGTGGTGGTAGGAGGAGTGAGAGAAGGGGGCTTTCTCCTCCCAAGCACTTGTGCAAGGGGTAGCTAGAATCCAGGTGTTCATGCTCTCCGTGCACAGGGGAGGAGAGTTAGCTGCATCCTCAGTGCCAGGTGCTCCTGAGGGACTGGGAAGAGAGAGTTGCCATGATCCTATCTCTTCTGCATCCCTTGCAGATAGCTCCTGGGAGGGGCATGTGCTGCACCCACTGACAGCAGAACAGTTTCCACTCTCTCCCCACCCAGCTCCCCGAGGACCTTTGAGCCTCTGTCCTCTAAAGGTTTCCCCCTGATGCAACTATAGCTTTTTACCCATCCCCAACTGCCTAGGAAATATAAATCGTATACCTGAGCTTTGTAAATTACAGTATTTTAGCAGCGCCTTTCGGCGTTAAGCAGCATCACTGGAGAGAGCTGAGGGTCTCAGTCCAGTGCCTGGTGAATGGCAGGGGCTCCTACATCACATACAGGGAAAGATGGTGGGGGTGGAATGTTTTAATGTCTTGTTGGCTAGCATGGGCACATCATCCAGCTATACTGAAGAATGATTCTTAGCCAAATCAAGGCTGTCAGCAGACTTGGCTGGCGACACGGCCAGCAGCTGAAAAGAATTGTACCACAGCCAACAAAAAGCATTTCTCAAAGCTCTAATTCCTGTACAGTCAGAAAAACAGAAATGCCGAGACCACCTGTAACCGCACCCTCTGGGGAGTCCCAATGTTGTCACCAAGTTACGGGCTGCGTGGTGCACAGGTGAAAGGGTTCCCTGCACCTTTCCCCTCCATTGTACGAGGGGTAGCCAGACTGCTCATGAGTGCCAGAGGGAGCAGGAGGAATCTTCCTCTTGCAGAGGTTATCTTCCCAAGTCCTAGCCTCGCACGGGGCCTGTACTATCCAGCTACCCCGTGTCTGGCTCCAGTGAGGGGTTAAAGGGCGTCTCTCTCACACAGACACTCTCCACCTTGCATAATGTGGCCCTTCGGTTGCACTCATCTGTGGCAGGGAAGAGGCCGTGCTCAGCAGGTTGGAGGCTCCAGCTCAGCACATTCTGTGCCAGTTCATCAGGCCCAGAGACAAAGCGCGGCTGGAATGGGGCTGAGTTGCCATGGGAATGCGTCACCGCTCTGCTTGTCAAAGGCACGGCAGCCTGATTCCCACGGATTATGTTGCCTTTGGGCGGCATCACCCTGCAACATATTTAATACCACCACCAGGCTCCCAGGCTCAAGAGAAATGATCAGCAGTGCCCTGTCTGCTCCCTCCGTTCATCTCTTCCATACGTTTTATCGCCTGGACATGAAGCATTCCGCGTCCCGAGCTGTCTGTACATTGTCACAGCTGGTTCCTCTGGTGCTGGATGATCCTGTCGATGGGATGCAGGGCACAGGGCCAACAATGCGGTGTAGATCCAAACCCTGCTTTGGCTGCTGAGTAAGCGTTTACCTGCTATGGCAACACTAAGTCAGGAGAATCTGGACCTGTTCCATCCCATTTCAGCAGCCTTTAATATCCCCTGCGGCAGGAACCTTCCTCAGCTGAAGATCTACCCATTTTCTTCAGGTTTTAAGCGAATGTTTTCTTTCAAAGGCTCCACTCCCTCCCCCCGCAGAGCCTCGGATTGGCTGATTATACACCAGGAGGCAAGGAAGTGGGTAAAGCAGCCAACCAGAGGGGTTTTTCCCCCAGGCAGGACTGAAAGGTAGCCCCTCTGTGACCCTGCTGGTCTAGAAGGTAGCTGCTAGCTGTGCAGCCCCTTTGGGCTAAGCACTGAGAACAGGAACTCTACAGACACCTCTAAAGCAAAAGCAAAAGCAAATTAAAGGGACCCAAAGTCTCATGGTTGTGCAGGGGCCTGACTCATCCTGGAGGTTGCCAATATTGTGTAGCGCTTGGGCTGTCAACACCACAGTGAATATTGGTTTCAACCCCCAGCATTTCTATTCATCTTAGATTTAGAAGAGTCTCATTTACAGTCTAAAGCCAAATAATTAATTAGTGGGGATGTTGCCTGAATAAATACAGCAGATTTGTATCCAAAACTGAGCTATCCAGCTCTCTTTGAAGGTCTCATGACATCCTTACTAAGGGCACATCTACACTACAAAATTAAGGTGATCTGACTTACATTGGCATGCAGCCACTGCAGAAATTACATTGCTTGTGCGTGTCTAGGCTTTGCTCCTTGTGCCAGCCATGCACGACCTCACCAGGAGTGCTTGCACCGATTGACCGGTCAGTGTGGGGGCACCATAGGATGGCTTCAGAAAGCCAGCAACAGTCAATATAAGCAACTCAGTGTCTACACTGACAAAGTGTTGACCTAACTATGCCACTTGTGGAGGAGGAGTTAAGTCAGTGTAACTGGCGAGCTACGTTGGCAGTGGTGAAATTTTAGTGTAGACACTTACAGACTTGGGTCAACATAAGATGCCTTGAGTTGACCTAACCCTGTAGTATAGACCTGGGCCTAGTGTAGACCAGTGCTAAAGGCCACGTGGATATTCTTATTTCAGTTTAACTAGGCTTTAATTTAAATTGATTAGGAACAGGTTTAAGCTAAATCAAATAAGCCACTCTCAGACTGACCTAAGAGTTTCTACAGTGTATGTTCATTTCACTAAATCAGTTTAAAATCCCACCATAAATTAAACTTGCTAAGAGTTTGGCTTCCCTAGCCAAATTCCAACATGTGGAACTACATTCTCTTTTCCTAAACTCCCCGTGGTTTCCACCAGATATGATCATCTTTGGTTTCTATCCTGTAGAAGATTAAATAGTTCAGCCTCCCTCCCCTCCCCCATACAGAGGTGGTTGTATTTCAGTGCTGAGGTATGTGATCCATACTACAGTGAGTATATTAAGTTTTCTGCTAAGCAGTTTGAGAATCCTTCAGGATGAAATAAAATAGAATTTTTCTTTGTAAAGTGTACTTATTAACAAAGCCTGGCTCTGGGGATTCACATACCTCCAAACAAGCAGGGATCTAGCATCCAATGCCCTGAGGGCCGTTTCAGCAGTCACCTATGTTTTATGTAGCTTGTATGGATGACGCAATATTGCTGACACAATTTGATTCTCAGAACCTGGCATTACTTGCAAAGCCTTTTAAATGTGGGCAGCTGGCAACATTTGCTCTCCTGAGAGAGGCATTACTTTCAGGGATTAGGAAGGTGGGAAGAGGAATTAAGAGAATTTATAGTCACGTGTAGCACATTGTGTTGAACCCATGTGAACTACCTCCAGCCATTTCTGAGTCGAGCATAGCCTGACGCCGGCCCCGCTCAGCCTCCTGCCGGCTGAGTGAACGGAACCCCAGGCTGGCGGTGGGCTGAGCAGCTCAGTCCATTGCTGGTCTGGGGTCCCAGCCGCCGGCCCCGCTCAGCCCACTGCTGGCCTGAGGTTCCGTTCACTCAGACGGCAGAAGACTGAGCGGGGCCGGCGTCGGGCTATACTGAATTATACACTATTTTGATCTTATGCGGGGACCTTGGAACCTAACTCCTGCGTAAGATGTGACTCCACTGTATTGGCAAGAACGAAGGAAATATAAAGGTGCCGCAGAAGAAAAAACAACCCTAAGTCATCATGGCAAGCAATGGAAATGACCAAGCCATCCACTTTTAAAGTCCTCTCCACTGTCTGCGGTGGTTTGTTCTTCACGGACAATAGAGTTATACAAGGTTGAGTCTACAGATAATACAGTTGCTCATGCTGCAGGAAACATAAGTAGTTTGTGTATAGCTGGGTGAGGGATGAAGATTAAAGATGAGCACGAATCCAAGCATCAGAATGTGCCAATGTCTGTCTGGTGTTTCAGAATCTGTCTCAACATACAAATTGTGCAGCTGGTCCTTGTTTCAATAGATTGAACCACACTGCAGAAATTCAGAGTGTTTGAAACCCAGAGTAGAATCAAGTCTTGGGGCTTTCACTAGTTAAAAGTTTAAATAGGATGTGTGTCATACCAGGATACAGTCCAGAGCAGTGGGGAGCTGTTACACCGCTGCCCTGCAACCTAGGGTGCCTTATAATGCCTTGCTGAATTACTCCTACAAAGAGCCTTCCAGCATGCACACCACACCCTGAGTGTCTGTAACTGCAGCCAGCCAGCCACACATGGTTTATACTCAGGCTCTCACCAGCCTTGGTTATACTGCAGCGTGACCCCAACACCCCCAGTCTTACGTTTCTGGGGAGAAATCTACGTCCTGTACTGCGCGGCCCTCTCATGGACAGTACAAAATATTTTAAGTCCATTACTCCCTAAAGGGAATAATATGCCAGTTCATTATCTCAAATAGTTATTCAGATGCTTCAATTTAAACACACTGGATTAGATAAAACAGGAAAACAAGTATATTAACTACAAAGAGATAGATTTTAAGGGAGTAAAAGTAATAAGGCATAAGTCAGAAATGGTAACAAGCAAAATAAAAATGTTTACTAATGCCTATTCTAAACTATATCAAATTCAAGTAAAGATTCTCACCACATGCTTTCAGCAGTTTTACTGACCAAATTATGTAGTCCAATACCCCTATCCCACAGTCCAATTAATACTTCCATTTTCTCTTTAGGTGTCATGAATGTGATGGGCTGAGAGATGGGAGTGCCTGGAGGTGTTTGTGTCCCCCCCCTTTTTTATAGTTTTAGTCTCCCTCTTGAAAAAACATTTCCAGCTGCACACTAGGAGACAAAGTCTCAACATCTAGAAAGATGTTCACTTCTGGTTTTTTCATCTGTTTTAACTTCCTTTGTCTTCCCTTCCTGCTTGATGACTCTGTTTTCTGCTTAAATGCATTCCTTTCTTTAGGACAGCCATGTTTGCCAACTTTTGTTTGGGCAGAGGTGTGGGGTTTCCAGGGGAATCTTATAACTTTATATGCAGTGTTGCCACACATTGTATCAGGACGATACTGACCAGCAAATTTTGAGTTTTCAAATGATACCTTACAAGGCATGCCTTGTACAAAAATGATTACAGTAGTGTATATGGTGTGACCATGGGTATATTCTATATCTAGATATTAATTGATAACACAGGAAATTTACCTCATAATACCAATTCTGTAACTTTTCCATTGTAAGCTGGCTAATAAGCCAGCCTGTTATGGATTCAGACATTTCACTGAACTCTACAAATGGGCAATATGAATCAGAGCAAAGATCTAAAGTGAACATGCAGCTCCCATTCACCTTGTAGGACCTGAGAAGTTTGTGATGTGTTTCATGCTTGTATTTTAAATGACCAGATGGAAAAATATGTTGACCCTTCCCTTATAAACAAATCCTTCAGAGCTTCATAGAGAATGATAGCTTTCTACAGATTTTTGAACCAACCTATAGAATTTAATAGAAAATGATATTCTTGCTATGGGACTATGTATGAAAAAGAAAGGATTTCACTCACCATTTAAGTCAGCAGATATTTTTTCTCTGTAATACAATTAAGCTTTTGGAGAACGCTGTTGTTTTAATTACTATTCAATTCCATAGGACTTTCCTATAAGGACTTGGTGACTGGGAACTAAGCTTCCTGGAAGTCTAGTCACCTTAAAACCTGTGTGTGCCTATAGTTTCCCCCTGTGTAAGCCACAGAATCACAGGACAGAAGGGATCTCGAGAGGTCCTCCAGTCCAGTCCTCACTTCTCCTATCCCAAGTCATGAGCGTGATGAGATGTAGGTGTCTCCAGTCCTGCACTGCTTAGTATGAACACAGGTTTCTGTGGGTCCAGACTGACCGACCAAGCTATGGCCAACGCTGCCCGCTAGTGAGGGATGCGCTGGGTGTCACAGGGTGATTCAAATGTGCTCTGCTCTTAAAAGGAGGCAGGTGGATTTCTGCCTGGGGTGCCGCCTGGACAGGTTTCCCCAGGATCGTCTCTTTGAGGTTGCAGTCCCAGGAAATGCGTCAGGGTGCCCAGTGCTGGGCTTTTGTGCCTCAGAGGTGGCAGCCCTGTTTCCGTCTGGGTGCTGGAGGAAGACGGGGCAGGGGCGCAGAGTGGGGCGGCTGGCGGTGGGGGCTGCCTTGCGGCCGGCTGGGCGGCCGTTCCACACTGGGAGCCATTGCGGGCGCCTGGCTGGGCTCCCTGATTTTCGGTGCCTGCCCCGAGGCGCCTCAGGCCCGACTCTCCCTGGGTGAAGTTCCTCCTCCCGGCCACATGGGGCCCCGTGCCGCAGACAGGCCCCTGGGGCTGGCGGCTCCCCGGCCCGGTGGAGCGTGGCAGGCCGCAGGCCGGACCGGAGCCCTGGCTGCCTCCCAGTCCTACACCTGCCTCCTGGTGGCCAGCTGCAGCAGCAACAGCACCGCCCCCTGCGACCCCGACAGCAAGCCATGGGTGGAGCATGTACGAGGGGGGTGGGAGAGGGGGGAACACGGACAGAGGGAGAAATGGCCTGGGGGGGATTGGGGGAGAGGCGGGATGGGAGGGTGGGGGCACAGACAGGCCCCCAGGTTGGGAACAGTGTGTGTGAGGGAGAGACCTGGGGGGGCTTGGGGGAGGGGGAATAGGAGGGTGGGGACAGAGAGGACCCTGGGTCGGGGGAGGGAACTGTGTGTGGGGTGGAGAGACAGGGCCTGGGTGGGATGTGTGTGTGTGGGGGAGATAGGATGGTGGGGACAGATAGGCCCCTGGGTTGGGAATGGTGTGTGGGGTGGAGAGACAGGGCCTGGGTGGGATGTGTGTGTGTGGGGGGAGATAGGATGGTGGGGACAGATAGGCCCCTGGGTTGGGAATGGTGTGTGGGGTGGAGAGACAGGGCCTGGGTGGGATGTGTGTGTGTGTGGGGGAGATAGGATGGTGGGGACAGATAGGCCCCTGGGTTGGGAATGGTGTGTGGGGTGGAGAGACAGGGCCTGGGTGGGATGTGGGGGTGGGGGGGGAGATAGGATGGTGGGGACAGATAGGCCCCTGGGTTGGGAATGGTGTGTGGGGTGGAGAGACAGGGCCTGGGTGGGATTTTCGGGGTGGGCAGTAAAGGGAGACAAGCGTTGCAGGGACAAGAGGGGAATGATGCACATGTTGGGTAAGGAACCAGGCTCTATGCTGGCCGTGGGGTGATAGAGACAGGGGCTGGGTGGGGAGGCCAGAGCTGGGGGAGTTGAGGCCCAGGACATTGTGGGAGTGCCCAGAAGGCATGTGTAGCGGATAGACAGGAGTCATAGGGAGGAAGGGAACCAGGGGTGTTGGGAGCAGAGACGGATGCAGGGAGGGGAGTAATCTGCGGGGAAGGGGCATTGGGATAATGGAATAATGTGCCTTTGAGGTTTGTGTGGTGGGGAAGAATCCAATGAGCCTCAGTAAGGGAGGGTGAGAGAATCAGGAAATGGGCTAAGAAATGAGGAGAGATACAAAGCAGACTGGGGAGACATTAGAACAGTGAGAGGAAAGGAGGAGAGAGAAGAATGAGGGTGAAGATAGGTAGAGGAAGGCAGCAAAAATATAGTTATTCACTAGCTCACATCTGGGAAAAATGTCATTTGCGGAGTTGCACAGACAGAGGCTGCTGCATGCGCTCTCATTGGAACTGCCGTACACAGCTGTGCTGAGGGCGGCTGGACTATGCAGAAAGGAGCTCATTCGTGCTTATTTTGGGATTGGCCTTTCAGTGTCAGTAACAGTGAAGTACTGGCTGTGGAAATCCGAGTGGGAACTTTGTGACCCAGCAGATCTTCCCAGTAGTTGCTGGTTTGCAAAACACCAGCCTGGGAACTACTGTGGAGTGGGGAAGGAGCAGACTCGGAGTGAAAATCCTCGCCCATTTAAGCTAACGACAAAACTCCTGTTGGGCTTCAGTGAGGCCAGGATTTCACTTCAGGTTTGTTCACTTTAGACAGAATTGTTGGTGTTGAGTTGTGGAGTTATTGCACAGACACCTACACAGGGTTCTGATTGTAAGGGAAGAACCATAATAAAAGCATTACTAGCTACAGGACACATAATAGGTGATTGTCAAGAGTGTGGCCCAAACATAAAGCAGACTAATGTACATGAAAATCCAAAGTGCAATTGGAGGAGAAACATGGGGATTAGAAAATGCAGTGTGTGTAGGAATAATAATTTAACAATAGAATGTTATTATAACTACAATGCCGGGTTATCAAAGTAGAAGGACAAACAGGGAAGATAATGAAGGATCATAGAAAGGTCCTCAGAGGTCCATGTATGATTAAGAATCACATTATGGGACATATCAGGCAGGGAAAAATATTGCATCCTTAATTATGTATATGGCACCCAGATACTACATTGATAGCAACTAGAAATGCAGAGATATACTATTCAGAATCATGAAAAGTCTTCCTAACTTCAAGAGGCTTTCTGTCCTGCAGGGTAGATTCTCCCGAAAAACAGAGTTCCTGTACAAATACACTCCATTGCTGCAGGCAGCTGAGGGTTTTAAGGCTCTGGGACTGTAGATGAGTTAGATAGGTAGAAGTGTTACTATGATAGACCAGCTGGATTATGGCAGTGAAAGCTATAGGATCAAGCTAATTTTTCAAGGCTACATGGCTGGAGGGTTGAGAATGGGCCTTTCCTTCTATATTGAGCATATGATACTGCCTGGTTTTGGTGTGTATTTTGCTTTACTTTTAATAACACGTTTAGCTGACACAGTTTCATCTCCCAAGATAAAGAGGGTGTATTAGTGAAAGAGTCTTCGCAGCTCTGCCCTTTAAAACAAGTCTCAATGTCAAACCATTTCAAAATAATATCTTGTCTTTGTCCCACAGGAGATATTTGGCTACAAAACTCAAGGATGCCGGAAAGCCATGTGCATTGCTGGATATATCTTCTCCTGTGGGGCTCTTCTCCTTCTGTTTTACTGGAAGCCAGCATGGGATGTGTGGGCAAACTGCATCCCATGTAACTTGCAAGAAGCAGATGTCATATTGCTTAGAACAACAGTAAGTGCACACTCTAACATGTACTTTTAACTGGACAGCTTATCAATTCATATAAAGCTTTCACACACACACACACACACACAGCCTGTCCTACTCTCAGTGTGTAATAGCAATTTTCTAGTATTTTCCAATGTAAATACTCGAGGTCAGATGTGGAGTGGCAGGGATAAGTCAGGCATTTGAGGAGCCCACTTAATTTCCATACAGACATTTCCAGAGACAGCGATTCAAAAATATTATGCAGAGGTTATGGTTACACTATCTAGAATTCAAATACTTTTAACACTGAACATTAGATACATGTACACTGCATATCCCCATTGCTTAACCAATAATGTTAGAGAGTAGGTCTCATTCCAATATGATTATTGCATAATACTGCAGAATGCTGACTTCTATGTTTGCTTACCCTTCCTACACACAAGAATGCAGAGGACAGGATATAACAGAGGGGTCAATCCTAACAAATATGGTTGAGCCTGTCTTTTATGTAATGCATGTGGCTAATATCATGAGAGAAACTCTGTAGGATTGATTTTAAAGAGCTGTATCTAAGGCCTTAGCTATGTTAGACTTCCACTAATTATATCACTACAAACACCTAATATGCATTTGATCCCCAATATATGCACTACATCTCTAATACAGATGCACTTAAAACAATTAGTAACTTACTGCATTGTTGTAATAGTGATTAATAACTGACCCCACTAAGCTATATTGATTAAAGCCCAATTTGAACTGGTTTAAGTGCATTTGTATTAGGCATTTACACTTGTGTAATTAGATCAAATTTAGTTACACTGGTTCTCATTTTCTACTATAGCAAGGCCTTAGTAATATTGCAGTCCTCATTTTGGGAAACATGTGTTTTCCAGAGTCAGGAAGCATGATAAAAATGGGTGACATTTAGACCTAGACAGAGTTCATTAGGAGAAGCAGACTGTAATGAAGCTTTCTGTTTTTGGGTCCTAACCAAAAGTTCTGTAATTATGTACTGCCACAGCTTTCCACAGAGACCTACACTAAGAATGTATCATTCCTTCAAAGCACACTGAACTTTGCTTTATCCCTCTAGGATGAATTTCAAAAATACACCAGAAAGAAGGTGACCTGGATCGACTTGTCCACATTGAATCTATCGGGTAGAGATACATCAGATAATCTCTTCATTGCTGACAAAGATTCTGTCATAAACAGAGCCATAATGAAGCCAGAATTAAAAGTAAGTCATGAATGGATGGATGGATACAGTATGTTGTGTTAGGTGAAGAGGCAGATGAAAGCTCTTATCTCAGTTTCTTCCTGTGGCTCCCATTAACTTTAATGGGAATTATATACAAGCATCAAGGAAGAGAACTGGCCCTCTAACACAGTGAATCTGGGTGTTCTAAAGGGCATTTGTGCCATTTGGTTTTGCAGGTCAGAAGCATCCAGGTACAGAAAATCCGGTATAT
This sequence comes from Sternotherus odoratus, assembly GCA_032164245.1. Lineage (NCBI taxonomy): Eukaryota > Metazoa > Chordata > Testudines > Kinosternidae > Sternotherus > Sternotherus odoratus. The sequence continues at coordinate 1,544,019 of JAVMKO010000009.1, forward strand.
TTGGGATCTCTCTGTGAAGCAGTTCCAGAAAGTCGGGTGAGTTTAACCACTTGTTACAAAGTTCTTTGCAGAAGCAAAAGCCCCCTTTGGAACAACATTGTCTAAGCTCTCCCATGGTTATCCTAGATCGCTAGATGACAGCAACTCATGTTACGACATACATCATAAGTTTGGAACTGGTCTGACGCGGGAAGAACAGAATATCAGGTACAGTCCACAGCATTTCCAGTCTGTTCGGTATTTCAGATTTACATAGGCATACGGACCTTTTCTTTTCTTTCTTACTCACATTTCACATCAATGTATTGCCATTTACTTCAGTAGTAATGTAACGTGCACCGATGACATTGAGAGGATGGACAAAATTAATGCAACTCACACTCTGAGGAGCCTAGTCATGAATGCCTTCACTTACAGTAATGTAAATCTGGAGATACACCATTGCCTCAGTGAAGTTTAATTGACCTTAAAAATGGGAGATGAATGGAGGGAGGTGCTGCCATGTTTCACCAGTCTACCAAGCCAGGCTCACAGCAAGAGTCAGAGGTAGATCAAGGACTCTTTTTGGACTTTTATAAAACTTGCATGAATTGCATGAGACAAGTGAACATTGGTCTCAGTGGTAACAAAGAGTCCTGTGGCACCTTAAAGACTAACTATAAAGTTTTGAAGCATATATAGTTAGTCTTTAAGGTGCCACAGGACACTCTGTTACCTCTGCTATTCCAGACTAACACGGCTACCTCTCTGATTCTATTGGTCTCAGTGTAATTCCCCCTCGGATTCATAGCTTCTCAATAGACTTCTGACTCATTCAACCATTTGTGTTCTTAATATTACTTTTAAGATACAGTTTTGCCATTATTTTATAATGCCATTTTTTGTGTTTGTGAATTCTTAGTTATATCAGAGGTCTAAACTGAAAGAGCTAGGGACCTTCTATAAGGGCATATGCCAGGAAAGTTTGTTTTTCTGATATTAACCAATTAATCTCATACAGGAGGTTAGTGTGTGGGCCCAATGCCATTGAAGTTGAAATTCGTCCTATTTGGAAGTTGCTTTTTAAAGAGGTAAGCTGCAGCTCTGTTTTTAAGTCTTGTTATCTGAAGAGATAGCTCAGAAATATTTTGAGAATAAAATTTCATTTTTCTACCCTGGACTTCAGCAATTGATAGCCTAGATCTTTAGTAAAACAAGTGCAGAAAAAACAGTGTTGATAAAACTCAATGATACATGGTACAGTTCTCCCTTCAGTTATGCCAATTCCATTCCTTTAACTACAATGGAGTTATACGGGTATAACACAGAGGACAGTTTGAGCCTTTATGTACAGTTTAAAAAGAAATGGTTAGATGGCGGATTAAAAAAGAAAAATACAATTGCTGGGCCTTGTTCAGATCTCATTGGATATTGGTCCTGCTTTGAGCAGGAGGTTGGACTAGATAGCTCCTGAGGTCCCTTCCAACCCTGAGATTCTATGATTCTGTGACACTGTGGTATAAATCAAGGGTAACTCCACTGAGTTACATTAGTGTAAAGCTCTTGTAAGAGAGAAATCAGGATTATCCTGTGTGTAAGCACATCCATATAGGGTGTAGCCACACTACTTCAGATTATGAACTCATTGTATCTCATATGATGAATCAGACATGAGCAGTACCTTGATGGGAGAACAACCACCAATAAAAACGTAGGTTTCACAGCAAGTGGTGTTGGCGATTGAGTACTTGTCACTGTTCCCTCAGGGTCAATACTAGACTGATACCATCATTGTGTGAGGAGTCACCATCTTTATGATAAAGTCTATAATTTCAGGTTTGATCATTAATAATCCAATAGCACTTTTTGCAAGGATAGAGGTTAGCCTAGTGCCCTTCTGTCTCCTTAAATTCCCTTTGTCAATTGAAATACAGAAAGTATTTTTGACTTTGTATCCTAAACTATTCGTTAGTACTGCTGTGGCCTCCTAAACAGTTACTGTTTCTCTGTAGAAGTGACTGCACTCAGTATTGAGTGCGGGAATTGTAATGCCCAAGAGAACTCCAGGAGCTATTTAATGTGAACTTTGCAATTGCATCAAAGTGTGCAGCCTCATGTGTGATGGTTTTTAGGACTGTGCCTCTAGGCAGATCTCTGAAAGCTGTGGTGCTTTGCTTTGAATGCACAAGGAAGTATCAGTGATGGGCTGTCCTGGGCTAGTATCTGAAGATTTTTGCTTAATTCCTGGATTGGTTAATTTGGATACTGGAATAACCAAGGTTATTGGGCCACCCTGGGACAAGGTTATTGGGCTCACTTATCCCCGCATACAGCAGCGTTCAGTGGAGCTATGTGGGTTAAGTCAAGACATAATTTGGCCTAGGGAACATGGGCCTGATTCTCGATTCCCATATGACATACTGAAGTCAGTGGTGACAATGGTATAAAACTGCTGTAAGATTAGGAAAAAAATCAACTTCCCCATTTTTAATTGACTCCAAAGTTTGGTCCAGCTAAGGGACAACCCTAAGGGCAAGTCCTGTAGAATTTAATAGTAAATTAAAACCTTTCTTAGAGGTCTCATTCTCTACTAAATTCAGTAGGCTTTTACAGTAATTTCTGTTGAACCGTACTGATTTTTCTCACCTGAGTTCCATAGGACGTTGTCATAACGGAATAGTTTTCTTTCTAATTTTCCAAATAAATTAGAATCGATAATATTATCTTAGTATTAAACATTAAATCCCAAAGGAATTGAGCATTTTGAGTAGCTCAGTATTTTTTTCATTGCCTCTTTGCTGAGACCACTTATGAGTGCCACGTGTGAGGCCATTTTTGTGATGTAGACTGCTTGAGACCACCAATTCATTTTGGAGAAATCACCGCACAGCCAATAGATGACAACTAGTTCTGAGCCAGATCAAATCAACAGGATGGAGGTGAAAGCTACCAGTCCCCTGAACCACCATGGGAGAGTGTTGGCTTGTGACAAGCACAACAATTCTGTTTTAAATTACATTGAAAGGATTCCATGACATCTATAGTGAAACCTTTTCATCTTGTCCCACATGCGAGCCACTGCTGAACATACTGTGGATTTCTCCTGACTGTGTGATATATTTGTGTTTGCAGATTTTAAATCCCTTTTACGTGTTCCAAACCTTCACTCTGACCCTGTGGTTGAGCCAAGGTTATATCGAGTATTCCGTGGCTATCATCATCTTGTCAGTTATTTCTATTGGCTTGACCGTGTATGATCTCAGACAGGTAAGACTGCTATTCATGTCATCAGTTTCCCAGTTCAGCCAACAGTAATAATTTCATTTGTCTCAGACACAGAAGAAGCAGCAATTTTTGCACTCTGTCCTTTTGGTTAGCTGGTATTAGTGCAGATTCCACAAATCCACTGAAGAGTAGATGTGGGGCATTCATGAATTTTGGATCCAGCTTGGAATTTCCTCAAAGTGCAAGGGGGTTCAGAGACTGCAAATAACAGGCCTTAACATGAAAAATAAATGTGATATTTGTGATGGCTTGAGCCTTTTTCTAGCAGGGAAAAAATGGACCAATATGTGGAAATTCACTACTTAGGGATTAGAAATATCATTGAAAACAGAGCCTGATTCTCAAAAAGAACTGGCGTACTCAGGGCACCTTAGAGACTAACAAATTTATTTAAGCATAAACTTTCATAAGCTACAGCCCACTTCCTATGAAAGCTTCTGCTTAAATCCATTTGTTAGTCTCTAAGGTGCCACAAGTACTCCTGTTCTTTTTGTGGATACAGACTAGCACGGCTGCTACTCTAGAGCCTGATTCATTCCTTAGTGTTGCAAAGCAGGAATAACTTTACCAATGTGAAATTGGCATCATGAGTGGAAAATCAGGCCCCATTTCACTGTACAGCTTGTTCTGCTAACTGGGGGAAAACCCTTTGAACACATTTCCTGATTTGTAAGGAAAGCATGGAGAGTATGAATCTTACCACTTATTATCCAATTAAGTTCAGTTTCAGTGATCAAGAGTAAACTTCCTAATAGTGAAGTATAATGGTTTGCTTGGCACAAGTACTGTATTAGTATTTTAACACTTAATTTGCTACCCAATCAACAGCAATCTGTCAAGCTGCATGACCTTGTTGAGGAACACAATAAAGTCCAGGTTACAGCCTGCACAAAGGACGAAGGTGAGTGATGTCCAGTTGGCCTTCTTCCCCCATCCCTTCTAATTCAAAAGGGGGTCAAACTCTGCATTTGGAAGTACACAGACATACTTAGACTTATCTGCTTGCAGATGTATTTCAGTATCAAGAACAAATTGGGTAAAGTAATTCCATAGTGCAGTGACTAGGATGTTAGCCATGGACACGTGAGACCAGGGCTCAATTCCCTGCTCTACTACGGGCTTCCTCACCTCAGTTTGTCTCTCTACACCTTGGTTCTCTATCTGTGCGATGGGGATTACACCCTGCCTCCCAGAGGTGTTGTGAGGTTGAGTCCATTAGGGATTGTGAAGTGCTCAGATACCATGGTAATGGGGCCAATGGGTACCTTAGACAGGTTCTCTTATGCAAAGCAATTTATAGACATTAACCAATTGAGCCTCAGAACATCACTTCAGGATAGGCAAGCAGACAAGTGTCTTCATTTGCACCACTGTAGATCCATAAGTGCGGTTCCTTTGAAACCAAACAATGGAATGAAGCAGTTTGGTTGTGTAGTGCAGGCCTTAAAATGTTCCTGTGGATCATAATCTGTGTCTAAGTAAACAGTCACTTCATTTTACATTAGGTTGCAAAAAGCTGGAGTCTCGTTATTTGGTCCCAGGAGACATCCTTGTTTTAGAAGGAAAGAAGCATTCTTTGCCATGTGACGCTATCCTGATCGATGGAGGCTGTATCGTAGATGAAGGCATGCTCACAGGTAAAACTTGGATTTTGATTTGTCTTTTTGTCTCCATGCAGTTCTTTGCTCGCTCGCTCTCTGGAGATGTTTTTATCAATTCTGATTACAAGTTGTTTATCCTATATCAGAATTGATAAAATAAGGAAAGATGGTGTTTTAAATAATTTGCAGTCTCCTTGCCAAGGTCTTCTGATTAGTTCTAAGCTGCTCAGAATAACTCAATTTCTTACTAAAAATGAAACCATATCTATGTAATGTACTTTCAGGAAGGGGGAGGGATAGCTCAGTGGTTTGAGCATTGGCTTGCTAAGCCCAGGGTTGTGCGTTCAATCCTTGAGGGGCCACTTTGGGATCTGGGGCAAAAAAATCTGTTGGGGACAGTACTTGGTCCTGCTAGTGTAGGCAGGGGACTGGACTCGATGACCTTTCAAGGTCCCTCCTGTTCTATGGGAGAGGTGTATCTCCATATATTTAAAAAAAAAAAAGAACAGGAAATACAACAAACATAAAAACACAAAGAATTATTTTTTAAATGCTCAGATGTTGTAATGAGCTCTGCATGGGCAATGATACACACACTTCAGCAACAGAACGCAGTGTCACACATGTACACTTAGCCACTATAAAACTGTCTATCTGAGAGCAAAGTTTGACCCAAGTCTTTAGATTGCAAACTACTAGGGAGGTGTCTGAAGTGCTGGGATGGTAAAAATGATAGCCATCATTCAGTCCATTCATTTATTTATTTATTTATTAAAAACTCTTGCTAATAGAAGATGTGCAACTAATATATATCCAGAGTCTGGTGGAATTTAAATACACCCTGACTGTAACTGTACAACCTGATCTTTAGGTGAAAGTATTCCGGTAACTAAAACCCCTTTGCCTCATACGGAGAACACCAAGCCCTGGAAAACACACAGTGCAGAGGATTATCGAAGACACGTCCTCTTCTGTGGAACAGAGGTCATCCAGACCAAGCCCACAGGCAAAGGACCAGTGAGAGCTGTCGTGCTGCAAACTGGTATTTATTTTTGATTTTACTGGTCAGAGTGGTGGGGACCAGATGGTCCAGGGGACATATAGTAAAGCTGTTCTCTCTACATCCCTGGTTCAACTCCAGCCATGTCAGAGACTAGTTATTTATTCCCATCTGAGGGTTGTGTTTTGGTGGGTCTCAGTCTAGTTCCTAGCGGACAGGGGCCCACATTCCAAACCACCGGTGTTACTGGGCTCCCTTGACAGCAGTCTCAGTAGATAGGCCTGGGTTTGTCTACCTCACAAAACCTTGCGGGGGCTTGTCTACCCACAAAAGCTTTAACCAGACCAGTATAAAGTGGTACAACCCGCAGTTATATCAGTACAAAGGTGCTTTATAGCAGTTTAGCTATTCCCATATGAGAAGGGAAAGAAGATGCAATACCTTTATACTAGTGTTGCTGCATTCAACTAGGGTTTGTATGGGAATAACTATTGCAGTAACCCAAAATAGTTATGGCAGCACAATAACTGTGTGCAGACCAGACCCAGGTACATTGTGAGGACAGAATAGGAAGCATGATTGGTCTCTGCTTAGTGCTGTACCTCTTTCTTTCTCACTGACTAGAGGACCTCGGTCTCCACGGCTGTCAACCCAGCACCTTTCACCACCACTAACAGCTTTTTAGAAAGAAATCTCACTGGTCCCTGTTCTCCTGGGCGAGAGCAGATCTATTTGGTAAATAAAGAACGTTCCGTCCAGCTGCAGTCTGAGTTTTATTTAATCACAGATGTCATGCACCCCCTCCCTGCATCACACTCGCAAAGGCTGAATAAGCTATCTTACTGCACAGCGCTAGGAGTGTGTCTACGCTGCATCTGGGAGAGAGCTTCCCCATCCCGGGCCCACAGACTTGTGCCAGCAGGTTTCACACTAGTACACTAAAAATGGTGATCTGCTTTGCAACTCAGGCTAGAGCTTGCAGTCTCAAGCCCACCCCATCCCTCTAGACTTCAGAGCCTGAGCCACAACGTGAAAGCAACATCTACACAGCAGTTTTTAGCATGTGCTCTGCTAGCACAAGTCTGTGGGCCCAGGCTGGGAGCTTGCTCCCATGTGCAGTGCAGACAGAGCCTACGGACTCCAGCCCAAACCTACAAGCAAGGTCCTATGTGGCTGCTATTGCATCCCTGTTACAGAACAGTGTCTCCTGTTTCCCCTCTGTGCTCCCAGTATAGGGGTTCCTATAAGCATAGGTACAATGATCCTTCCTCACATCTCTCCCATCCATGCCTGTGCATTCAGAGCAGGGGTGAAATCCGCCTCCCAGGGGCACTGAGTGATCTGCCGCCACCACCCACGTGAAGGTGTAAAATTGAGGGTTGTGACATGGAGGGTCTTTGCCTGTTGGTGAATTTCACCCTACATGAGCTGGCCAGATATTTTGTACTGCCTTCAGAAAGTCTTCACAATACCATCCATCTCCTAATTCAATTGTGTTCAACCTATCATGCCATTAGATAACACATACAATTTGTGGTGGTTGTCTTAATATAGGGTTCAACACAGCCAAAGGCGATCTGGTGAGGTCCATCCTCTACCCCAAGCCCGTGAATTTCAAACTCTACAGAGATGCCTTCAAATTCATCATACTCCTTACATTAATTGGTGTGCTTGGACTGATCTATACAGTGTGTGTGTATGTACAGCACAAGGTGAGTAACATGATAATGGAATTCCTTCCCCACTGAAATGTCTTCCTTCTGGACCCTGGGTAAGGCAGGTGTTTGGAACATCACACTGCATATACAGCTTCTGCTCAGATAGCCCAAACGTTCAAACCTTCAAAGAATAAAAACAGGTCAAATACCATCAACAGGATTGTTGTGTGTTTATTTTCCAGAAACCAGTAGCTGACACAGTGGCAATGGCGCTCCTCCTCTTCACTGTTTCTGTCCCTCCTGCAATACCAGCTGCTTTGACAACAGGGATTGTTTATGCCCAAAAGAGGCTGAAGAATAAGAAAATTTTCTGCATCAGCCCCCAGAGGATCAATATATGCGGGCAAATAAACCTGGTTTGCTTTGACAAAGTAAGAAACAGATTACAGCTTTTAAAGCAAGATTACTGCAATAGAGTTGAATGCTTGTTGTGGGTTTAGGAGTTTGTTCTATTAATGCCATAAATATTCTTGGCACTTTTGTTCTTGCTCACTCACAGCCAAGAAGTCAAATTCAGGCTGCTTCCTCTGGGTATGTTGGACCCAGGACCAGCACAAAGCCTTCCACACAGAACGCCCCTTCTGGGAGCTGAAGGGGTGGAGGTAGTTGCCACACAGGCATGAGTGCCACCACACAGCCTGTTTGCCACAGAGCTCTGGGGCGTGGTGCAGAGGGACCCTGGGATATGTGCTTGCCTAGGAACCACCACTTACAACAAAGGTCATGGAGTGCCTGCTACTCCATACCTGGCCCCAGCCCCAATACAGATTTGCTCCCGAATGCCCAGTTTCTCAAGTGTCCCTGTGGTCTCTGAGAATCTCTTCCTGTGCATGTTCGCAGGAAGAGGCTGGGTTCACAACTGCTGTGACCAGCTTTGGAGTCCCCCAACCTCACAGAGTCCGCACACATCACTCCACCTCAGGCAGGAACAATCAATGCTGGGGCTCTGGGGAGGGCTGTAACTGGATCAAAATGAGGTCCCCACGCCCAGGCAGACACTGGGACCAGACTGGGACCAGACCATGGTTCTCCCCGGACATCGCCTCCAGACTAGGACCGGACCGGGGTTCTCCCCGGACACCGCCTCCGGACCGGGGCTCCCCCCGAACACCGCCTCCAGACCGGGACCGGACTGGGGCTCCCCCCGGACACCGCCTCCAGACCGGGACCGGATTGGGGTTCCCCCCGGACACTGCCTCCAGACTGGGACCGGATCGGGGTTCCCCCCGGACACCGCCTCCAGACTGGGACTGGACTGTGGTTCCCCCCGGACACTGTCTCTAGACTGGGACCGGACCGTGGTTCCCCCTGGACAATGCCTCCCGACTCATTTCTGGATCTGTCTGTGGTTTTTATATTAATTCTGTTGTCTTTTAACGCGTGGTGAATAATATACCTCCAGACACTGAAACTCTCCTGAAAACAATGGGCCAGATTTACAGCAAGTACGAACCAGTACAATCTCACTGCAGTGTGTGTAACTGTGCCAGCTTAGGCAAGCTGGGAATTTGGTCCATAATTTCCTTTTATCCCCAACATTCACGCTTGTGATCTAACACCCTTTCTAAATGCCTGAGATGTCCCGACTCTCTCTGCCCAGAACATACCATTTACTTTTCATGTTTTCAGCTATACAGGACCAGCTCCTATGCCGGGGTGAACCAGTTCAGCTCCATTCATTTCAGTAGAGCCAGGATGATTTTCACAATTGAGTATTCAGCTGCTGTAGTTTGTTGTAAATGTATTGTCTGTATTCCTGGTTCTCCTCTCAGTTACACCAGTGACTTCAGCACAGTTTGATTTACACTAGCATTAGTCAGAGAATCAGGGCTTGAACCTCTAATAAAATAATCAGATGTTCGTTTGAACCTAGACTGGCACCCTAACAGAAGATGGCCTGGACCTCTGGGGCCTGATCCCTTCCGAAGGAAGCTGGTAAGGGTCTTTGTCCACAAATGGATTTTGTATTTTGGGATTGTGTTTAGCGATGGCAGATCTCAGATATATTGTCTAAACAGCCAAGAGTTCATCTGACCCTTACCCATGAGGGAGCTTCCTCATATGTCCAGCTATAGTAAAGAGAGGGGTACTTTCCCCTAGTGACTGGGACACTGGTGTGGGAGTCAAGAGAACTGGGTTCTCCTCTCAGCTCATTCCCTGGCCTGATGGGCAAGTTGCTTTGCCTCTTTCACTTCCCTCATCATTTGGTCTAGTCAACCATCTGTCACCCAAACAATTTTAAAAATAAATGAAATCACTACTTAGGCCACTGTTAGCATCCAGACCATCCTCAACGGACATACCGTACTCTACCAGCCAAGCTCATCACACTTAAATGTTTGGACTCCACCCCCTGCAGCAAATTGCATTTCAATTTCCGTTCCAAAGTTCGTTGAGAGCCTGAGGTGACAAGTGGTGTGTAATTGCAAATCTTGTTATTATAGCCAAAAATCAGTTGTTTATTGTTCATACCATAGCTATTGCACTCTGCATATTCTATTTGGCTCAAATACGTTTGAGAGATTAGCTGCACATCATCTTATCCAAGGAATCAGCATATGCATTATATCAACATCCCAGGCTATAGCAGTGGTTGCCAACATATTGGGTACGTCAGCACAGATGAGACAATTGTATCATGATGAGTGGTAAAGTGATAGAGTGAGTCAGAAAGTTGCAGTGCTGTAAAGTGCCAGTGTAGACATGCCCTAAGAGTTTCCCACAGGGCAGAGAAACAATTACTATCTGATGCACATTAGGTAAGATTAATTAACACTTGCCACCCAGTAAAGGATTATTTGTCAAGAATTTCCTGTATTTAGCAATAGTCTCTACCGGCTCCTGGCCATTAACCATAGAAGCTGCATGTATAATTCTCACCAGACAGAACGTTTTGTTTGACAGAAAGCTCGGAAACCACAAAAAGGAAAATAACCCTGAATAACAACATCGTGATGATTTCACTCAGGTGAACCGTGCTGTTCAGTGTCTGCTCATGCGACATGGGGAACAAAATGAGCTACACATGCAAATACATTTGTATTCAGTGTTGCTATAGCTGTGATGGTCCCAGAATATGAGAGAGACAGGGTGGGGGAGGTAATATCTTTTATTGGACCAACTTCTGTTGGTGAGAGAGAAGCTTCTGAGCTTCCACAGTGCTCTTCTTCAGGTCCTGATCACCAACAGTAATTGGTAAAATAAAAGATCTTACCTGCAAATAAAATCGACATTTTATGTATTAGGAAATTCTAGAAGGTGCCAACAGAGGCATCATTTCAGATTTTGATGAGTGGGGGGTGGGCAACTTTCAGTGGAGGCCCAGGGGCAGAGTTCCTGTACTTAGTGGTCTGGGAGGTGTAGACCCCCAGTAGATCCGGCATGACTGAGGAGCAGACAAGCCAAATTTGAGTGTCATTGCAATCCTATGCTCTGGGTCACCATGGCAAACATTTGGGGGCAGCTTGGCAGATAACCTAGGCTCTGCCTTAGCAAAATTCTGGTTTCACCTTGACAAACATTGGTGGGGCTTGGCCTGGGCCTATGAGCAATGCGCCTTCCTGCCCTACCTAAATGGCACGCCTAGTGCCAAATTGCAAGGATGTCTACTCCAGGCATGTTCAGACTTTGCTCAGCAAGAAGCCACGCTGATGACTTGCCCCTATACCAGTGTGGGCTTTTCCCGTCTGCACGGATCTAATTAGTTAATCTGCATCATTACTCCACTCCTCCTTAAGCAATCTACAGAGAGATTTGCTGAGGGCTAAACTGAGCGTTACTATGCAGTTTCAGTAAAGGAGTGTCACTCAGGCTGTGAAATGTCCTTTTGTACTTTTAAAGAAGATAAAAGCACAGCAAGAATACTTATACAGCATTTAATCCCTTTAAAATGCTTTATAAGCATTAGCTAATTTATTAGACAAATTACAATAATGGCCCAAGGGCTAGATCTATGTAGCCTGAAATGGAACAGATTTTGGTGGCTCACAGAGACTACAGGATCCACAATGCAATGCTGCTTCTTGATCTCATAGTGCCACATTCTGCATTGTTGAACTCCACGTGGGTTGCATTTCACCACTTCTGATTTCGTAGTAAAGTAAAGGCGGATAAACAAATTACAGCTTCTCTTTACCATACTGACCTAAAACTTAATGGGCCTCCTGTTAGTTCAACATGACATATAGCAGATACAGTCTAAGAAATCAGACAGTGCTAGGCCGTGTCCTAGAGCCATAGGAAAGAGAGAAGAATCAAGATGATAGTGGGGGAGAAATAATCCAGGATGAAATTGCAAAAACTTCCCCAAACTGGTTTATGCTCCCTTTCTGTCTCAGGCAGGAGTAGAGAGTATATTCAGGGAATGTTGCATTACACTTCAATGCTCAGGGCCTGAGTGTCTTCTGACTTACCCCAGTGTAAATCCGTGGAGTAATACAGGTGTAAGGGAGAGGTGTCTCAGGTCCTCAGACGTTAAGGCCACTAGTATAAATGAAGGGGTTGGACATAATTCTCTGCCCTGTGCCTTGTGTTACCATTTACACTTGTGCTAGGGGGATGTAAAATGCTAATAAGTCAGAATTCTCCACTTGACCACCAGTGGCCTTTCACAACTGTTGGCACAGAGGTAAATAATAACTCGTAGTGTAGAGCAGTCGAGAATGAGGGCCAGCGAAGGCAAGTGTGTCACTTTGACACTTCACCAACTCTGTTGGGCTCCCAACAGGAAACTGTCCAGGGGGATGTTTGTAGTGTTGTAGCTGTGTTGGTCCCAGGATCTGAGCGAGACAAGGTAGGGGAGGTAATCTCGGTCTTCATTGCTCCAGTAAAAGATAGAACCTCGCCGACCTTGTCTCGCTCAGTGAGATGTAGCAGACTGCAGGAAGTTCCATCTTCTTTTCTGTTTGTGTCTTAAGTGTCCACAATCTCTCTGTTAATAAACAATGTCAGGAGTTGTCAAGCAGGGTTCTAAAGCTCCTGTGTTCACTGCAGGATTCTTACCCGATTCCCTCAGGGATTATCTTTCCAGTAATAACACAGTATGAGGTTGAAATGTAAAGTTCTATGCTAATTATGTCTAAGATACCTTTGGCTCATTGGGGAGATTAGGCCTGTATATCAAATGGCCTGGGGCCTGGCTCCTCAGCTGCTATAAACAGGCATAACTCCACTGAAGTCAGTCGAGAGGAGCCTGTTTATACCAGCTGAGAATCTGTCCCCTTGGATCTAAACATTTCGATTTGCAAAGACATTGGACACTAACCCTCTATTTTAAATCAGTTTCCAGAACGTCCACAGCTTTGCCTCCGGTACTCCTTTGCCTTGGGGACTGCAGTGTGGAGCCATGGCGAGCTGTCATTCACTCCTAGTTCTGGATGAGAAGATACAGGGAGACCCGCTGGACAGGAAGATGTTTGAGGGCACTTGCTGGGTAACGTGACACTTATTGTAACTGCATGTGCACAGTATGCAGATCCTTGCAGGCATTCCCCTGATCATCAGGCAAGCAACTGCATAGCCTGGTGGCAGCAACATGTAATAGCTAGTGAAATTCCAGTTCAGTGGGGATGGTTAGACTACTCATGCTTCAGGTATCAGGAACTCAAAATCACTAGGGGGTAATTAATGGAAATCCCTACACAGGTAAACAAAGCTATAGGAGTACCACCTCCTGAGGAAATTGCATACAGTGGTTTTGATCAGCAAAGAACTGAGAATTGTATAAAGTGAGCAGCCTGCTATGGGAAAAGGGCCACGAAGAACTGATAAGACTCTACAGAAAGGGTTTGGGGACGTCCAAACCTACCAGGGTCTTCACGTGGAAGATGGGTGACTCCTGCTCAGACAAACATTCACATCACCTGGGTATAGTTCTCTCTAATGCTTTGGTTCTGAATAGATACTCCGCTGTATGACGGCTGGCTGGTCATTGGTTAGCCCTGTAATAGTGGCCGGGAGAGAGAAGGTTGGCAGATGTTGAACAAAACTCAGACTTGTTAAGGTGACCAATGAGTTTTAGGAGAAAATGGCAGCCTAAATCCCTGGTATGAAGGGAGGGGGATGCAGATTCCTCGCAGAGAGGTGGTGGATACAGGCCAGAAACCCAATTAGCGTGCCGTCAAATAGGCCATGAAAGGGTCAGACATACTTTCCTCAGAACGGTGACAACTCATTCCCACAGAGCCCAATCACTCTTGCTTCATGGTCCTTTCTACCCCCTCCTCCCCTAAGCAACAGCAGCATGGCTGACGTGTGACTGTGCAGAGCAGTATGTGATGGAGATACTGAGCATAATGGATTGGAGAATTTTGAGCTAACCTGGGGGAGGACACATTAAAGGCCCCTTTCTCAACACTGCCTTCCAGATGCACCTGTGCTTTTTTACAAGCATGTTACTTTGTTGTTTAGCACTCTGGGACTTACCAACAGAGAACAGCATGAGCCAAAGAAAAATGTGATCTCATGTAATCATAGACACTTAGGCTGACCAGAAACAAGTGTCAAAAATCGGGACAGGAGGTGTGTGTGGGGGAATAGGTGCCTATGTGAGAAAAAGACCTCAAAATCAGGACATCTGGTCACCCCATAGACACCCCAGATAGTGGTTCACCCCAGGCGCCTCCCAGCATGTCTAGCCAAATGGGCCCAGTACTACTCTTTCCAGAGACTTACCTAACCTCTTTTAAACAAGGGATTATGACATAACCAATTGGTTCATTGTCTAAATGAGTCTAGCTTCAACATCTTGTAAAACCTGTGAATGTTAAACGTACCCGTATTCCATCACCTTTGTGTTTACTCTGGTGACAGACATATGAAAGCATGGATGTCATGTATGAGCAACCGTGGGATCAGCCCAGGGGAGCTGAGATATGAGCATGACATTTTGAGTGGAAGGTATGTTTTCTGGTTGGTTGGCTTTTGGGTTTCTTCATTCTCACAGCAAAACAACCAAACAACCAAACCTCGCTTGTGAAATGGTGCAAAGCCAAATTTCAGAAGTGCAAAGAAACCAGAACGAAATGGCAAAAACTTGAGCACAAAGTTTAACCCCCCCAAAGACTGGAACTTTTGCACATTCTTAAGTACACCTGTGGCCACAGGTGTAGGTTGAATAATTAAATGCTTCCTGGTCAATGTCCTAATTTTATTATTGGTGTAATTCCCCTCCCCCCCCAAAGGAAATGGAAGATTCCAGTGCAGCTCATACTAAGGCTGGAGTGCCAGATACAAGTGTAATCGTTAAACCAGGACCGAACGCTAGAAATGTGAGTTATGTTTGTTACAGAAGGAATACAGTGTGTATGTAACTCCTAGCAGAATTAACATTCATTTACCCGCCACTGTTGAGAATTGGCTGCAGCTGTACGTTGCCTCAACTGATCTTTCATACTATTTTTGCATCTTATGAAAGGCATCCCTGTAATGGGGTCGGCACCTGCCTCTCACGAGTGCCCCCTTCCCTGACTAACAGTGCCTGCACTCTCTCAGTTCTTTTAAGCAGGGCAGCACCCGCCTCTCGTGAGCGCCCCCCTCTGACCATTGGATCTCTCGGCGGGTCTTCATTGACTCGGTCCTCTGGCCGACCCGCCTACACTGTCCCTCCTTCCAGGGTATACTGCCCAACCAGGCCTATCTCAAAGTCCTCAGTAATGCCCTGTAGCTCTCCTTGGGTACCAACATCTCTGTAGCACTCCCCAGGCACCGGTCCTCAGTCTGCCCAACAGGGCCTGTCTCGATACCCGAGTTCGCCAGCTTACATGTGAAGTTCCTGCTTTGGAGTGGAGCAGAATTCCCAGGGCTTCCTCCCTGGGGATCATTGCCTGGCCTTTAGTCCTCTGACCCCAGCTCTCCAGCTGGATCAGTCTAGTCAGCCCCCTTCTGGGGGTAACAGTTCCATATACAGTCCCTTCCCTGGGCCTGTCTTAAGTGAGTCTTGGGCAGCTAGTCAGAAGCTATTCCCTCACTTCCCCAGTCCCTGACGTCAACTACCTGCCTTAACCCTTGCAACCAGCCAGGGACACCTTCTGCTTCCCCAGTCCCTGCAAGCAGAGTGCACTCACGCTGCCTGCAGCACCTTTTTATATGAGCCTGCTGAGCCCTGTTGGCTGCTCCCTGCAGTCTCTCTGATTGGCTGCTTCCCCTATAGCCATTGTAGGCCACTTGGAGGACCTCTCCACCGCACCTTTCCTGGGATGGGTGTGGCAGGCCTCTAGCAAGGAGCCTTTGGGCCTAGTCCACCCCATCACAGTCCCTTTGAAAACTTGTCCCTCTGTTAAATTGGAGGAAGTCAGGCAGGTACACTAAACTGGCCGTTTGGGAATGTATAGGCAGGGAAGAATCTGTTTTAACCAGTTCCATTCCCTGAGAGAGAAATATACGGGGGCAGGGAAGGGACAAATCTAAAGGAAGGAACAGAGGAAAAACAGTGTTTGCAAAAACTAAAAATGTAAGAGGGAATAAAATAAACAATCAGAAGGAGAGAGAGCAGAAGATAGACAATAGTGGTGTGAAATGAGTGCCTGAGGCAAAAACTATTTGTTATACTGGTAGCAGCTAAGTTTTCCTGACTTGTTATGTTATTAACATAGCTGAAGTCAGCGTACCTTCAGCTAACTTATCTGCCGTCCTTATGGCAGCGGCAGTCAGTGGCACGCTCCCCCGTCAACTCCAGCTTGCGCCTTGCGACAAGCTGGAGTTACAGGAGTCAACGGGGGGGCCACAGGCGATTGATTTCTCATGTCTTAACGAGACATGAGAAATCGATCGCTAAAAGGTCAATCGCTACCCGCCGATCTGGCGGGCAGTGAAGACATACATACCCTTAGAGATGAAAAGCAGTAGACTCTCGATTATCCAGGATTGGGTTAACCAGGATGTGAATTAACCAGGATGTCCAAAGAAATTATGCATAACTTGCAGGGCCGGCTCTGGCTTTGTTGCTGCCCCAAGAACAAAAAAAACCCAAACCCCACCAGTGCGCATGGCAGTCAGTAAACCAACACCCCTTTCCCCCGGCGCAGGGTAGCTGATGAACCAACCCTCTCCTCCCATATTTCCTATGGATGGTGATTATCCGGGATTTTATTAACCAGGATTAATTTTTTCCCTATCATCCTGGATAATCGAGAGTCTACTGTATTAACAAATCAGCTGAACTGGATCAGATACCCAGGTTACTGAGACTGAATTAATCTATAGGAAGAGACGTGCATTATAACATACTGAAAAAACCAGAATACTACAAGTATTACTTCATTCCAAGCATTTCGCCCTTCTCTCTCAAGGGATTTCACAGCAATAAATGCAAAATGGCTAATGAAAGACAGACTAGAACAAAGCACAAAACAGGATGGAAAGCATAGGCTGAATATCAGGGGCGGAAGGGGGAAGATGAGGTCTGTAACCTGTGGTAGGAAGCCCCATCCTCAGAGATCATTTAAAAGCTAGTCAGGACTGAGCACTGAAGAATGTGCTCCGGGGAACAGTCCTGAATTTCTTGGGGGAAGTGTATGGAAATAGATGAGATGATCCAGTTGTGCAATTTGTGTCTGGTCCCTGTGATCCCGTGTGCAAAAAGTAGCAAGTGAAATGCACTCAGACTAATTAACTCAACTCCAGAGAGAACTCACAATAGGAAACAAGTCCCAAGCTAGCCAAAGGATCAATTTTCTGTTTGCAAACAGAATTGAGTATCTAATTAACATTCTATCTTCCTGACCTTTCCCCAGGCACCAGTGGATGGGATAGCAATCCTACATCAGTTCCCATTTTCCTCCGGGCTGCAGAGGATGTCTGTCATTACCCAGCAGATTGGGAAGGACCAGTATGATCTGTATATGAAGGGAGCACCAGAAATGGTGACCAGCTTTTGCAGACCAGAAACTGGTATGGAAACGTATATAACTGTATAGATCTTCATTTTTGCTCAGTCCAAAAGGGAATTGCCCTTGAGGGTTACTGTGCAGCTGTAAATCTCATTGATACAGTTACCATGGATGTACTTGCATAGCTGATTTGACGTAGTCAGATGTGGCGATGATTTACACTAGCTGAGTTTCACTGATTTACATAGTGGAGGATCGGGCCCATAACTGGATGTTAGCTTGTCCAAATACCTGATTTAGATATGCAGTCATGGTGATTGCCTGGGCAGTGGCATGAATATCTTTGATTAAGAAAAGAGGTAAGAGCACAAGTACAGTTTCCAGATTGTACATTCAGGACTGTAAGACTGACCCATCTCACAGAAGCTTTCAATGTGACTGGTGGGAGAGCAGTGACGTGAATATAAATGATTGTGAACAATAACCGCTGTCGAAAACGGCCAGCTTTCTTTTTTCATTTTTGAAATTTGAACCAGGGCTTCTATTCTCATTCTGCTAGCAATCATGAGCTCTTTTTTATTGTGAAAACACCACGAACAAGTTGAAACTCGGATCGGATTCATTGAAATGTTTTCCAAGTTTCGTTAAGATTCTGAGCAAACGTGGGATGGGACCAATGTATGGCTGAATGGCGCTGAACAGAACCCAGGCTGGGCGGCCTGTTCCCATAGGGTCTAGTTAGCTGCAGCGGGCTCTGCTGTGTTTTCATCATGGAGCTGGGTGGATTACCTGCACGGAGCTTGGCTCTCGGTTGTGAGCTCCGATGCTCGGGCTTGCAGTGTGAGAATCTCCTCCTGGGAGCAGCGAAGCCATGCAGGTGTCTCCAGTACCCTCTTACCAATCAGGGAGCAGGCCAGTGCCTCCATGCTCCCTCAGGATAAACTTCACCAGGGACTAGGGTGGGCCAAGCAAACCGTCAGGATCCTGCAAGGGCAGTCAGGACCAAAGGTTGGAGCAGGGTCAAACCTGAGCCCATGAGTAGCTGAGTTGTTCATAGTCAAGTTCCATGCCAGCGGCAATACCAAGGATCAGAGTCCAAGTCAGGTGTCAATATCTGCATCAGGAGGTGAGGTCGAAGGCAGGTGTTCCAGAGCGGGAATGGCTATGACAGCTACAGAAGATCCACACTGTTGCCTAGAGACTTCCTGAAAAGCCTCTTGGATTTATGTAGGGCAAGGAACCAATCAGGAGCCACAAGACTGCTACCTCTCAGACCCCTTGAGGTGGGACGTCCTGTGGTCTGTGTCCACAGAGGGTCATGGGTAGTGGTTACAATTATTGATGGGTGGCACAGTGGAGTGTTGTTTGGTGCTTGGCTGATGTGCAGGCCTAGGCTTAAGACTCCCTAGGTCTTATTTAAGGTTCAAGGAGGCCCTGTGGTTAGAACAGGGACTACTCTAACCGCAAGATCTCCTTGTACTTTACATTCCTTTTAAAGCACAAAACAAATCTGTAGCCCAGTTATTTGAAATATTCAAATCTAGTTGTCAGCTCCAGAGCCTTTGGATTAAAAACAGCTGATCATTTGCTGAGAGAGAACACAGTATCGGTAAATGATGAGCATGGAATATGCAGAAATTAAGCCATAGAAGAAAAGAACCAGAGACTGGATGTTCTTCAAGTCACTGAAACCATAAGACTCGCCCACATGTTCTTTTCTCCTCTGAACAGTCCCAGCTGATTTTGTAAAGGAGCTTCAGGTCTACACGTCCCAAGGTTTCAGAGTGATCGCCCTGGCACATAAAGCGCTGAACATGGGAAGGGATGTGGAACTGGACAACTTAGAGAGGTAAAGCTTTTCTACTGTCCTGTTATCATTACTGCATCGCTCTCCACACCAACTCTGCATGACCTGCCAGAGGAGAGGGATCCGGGACTAAGCCATTTAGCGTGATCCCTACATTGCTAATTGCCAAGTGAGCTAATGCTCCCGTTAAATGGGTTAAACTCAGCCCCCATTACCTTCATCTTTGCATTAGCTCTGTCTTGGTGTGCTGCCAGCCCAGCATGGGAACAGAAAGGAGGCATGTCTATCTGGTGTGTGTGTGTGTGTGGGGGGGTGTATGTGTGTGTGGTCCTGCTTAGGCCACACAACCATATTGTGGAGGCATGGCAGCTTGTGCAAAGCTGTAGAAACCTAAACGCTCAGTGAATCAGCTTTGCTTCAAATACGTTTCACTGGGAAAAAAGGTGCATTTCCATCCTACTGTGGATTTTATATAAAACACATGCTGCCCTGAGACTCTCTTTCTGCTCCAAACACTATCAAAACGATCTCTCTAGGTGTTTTTATCTTCATTCTCAGGGAGGAGGTGGAGTCCGACCTGACCTTCCTGGGCCTTCTGATAATGGAAAATCGGCTGAAGGCGGAGTCCAAGCCTGTGCTGGAAGAACTCAGCGCTGCCCGCATCAGGAGCGTTATGATCACAGGTATGGTCTCTGGGCCTGATCCTGTAGCCCTCCAGGTACGGAACTCCCACGTTGGACAATAGGAGTTCCATGAGCCGATGGCTCGCAGGGTCTGGTCCTCGAACTTGCTGCCCCTGTTACATTAGCACTAGTGAAACACCACTGAATTAAACAATTCCAGCAGCATACCCCTAGTGTAACAGTGGAGAATCAGCCCTGTGGTCTCTAGAAAACACTGGGGAGAGAAAAGCTTGGGGTGGGCACAGTGTATGTAGCACAGCAACAACAGTAAAGTTACAGTAGGCTGAAGAGCAGATTTGTTGCCTCAATCTGCCTCACTTGTTTATTTTCCAGGTGACAACCTTCAGACAGCGATTACCGTGGCCAGAAACTCCAAAATGATCTCCAAGACCAGCAGAGTGATTCTCATTGAAGCAAGAGAACCAGAAGGACCCACCCCAGCATCCATTGCCTGGCAACTGGTGGAAGATAGCAAACGAAATGCAGCTGGAATCTCTGTAAGCACAACTGGGGGAGGTGGTACTTTTCAAATGCTGATAGGATTTAATGAAGCACTGAGACTTTTAATATGTGAAAAGTGGTGTTCTTACTACTTTGTCCAATAGGCTTGACGTTGCTGTGACATGAAGGGACTGAGGAAACATGCAGAGGTTTTTTTTTAATCTTCCATCAGCTGGGAGAGTGATATTTGATATTAGCCATCAGCTCAGAACAACTCATAACATGCAATAGTAAAGAATAATAGCACTTTGCAGATATATAGCCTTTTTCATTCATGCAGTAGGGTTTTATGGTTAAATACAATTAGAAACATATGTTGTATCTGGAAACAAACCCGTGTAATTTCTATAGCATCACTGACAGTCACGTTGGTTAACAGGTAGTAATTGACAAGTGTTAGATCACAACTTAGCCACATGGAGACGGAGCCACAAAGTTTTACAAAGGGATGGTGGGTTAGGTAAATATTTTACCCATTTTATTGATGAAAAACTGAGGCACAAGGTGGTTAAATGTCTTTTCCAAGGTCTGTGACAAGGTGGACAGTGGAACCCAGGCTTCTAGATTCCAGTTCTCTAGCCACTAAGACCACAATACAGTTGTGATTTGAGCAATTACATTTGTCCCCTGCATTAATCACATGTTAAGACGTTATGATCCTAATCTAAGAGTAACTCTTGTCTGATTTCTAGGACACATGTGTTAATATTGAGGAAAGTATCATTCCTGAAAGGGAAAGAAACAATTACCATTTTGCCTTGAATGGAAAATCCTATCAGGTTATAGTGAAGCATTTCAAGAGTTTGCTGCCAAAAGTAAGTTTGCGAGGAAACAAAGTGCTGATTTCCCCCCTTTTTTACAAAAACT
Organism: Sternotherus odoratus; assembly: GCA_032164245.1. NCBI lineage: Eukaryota > Metazoa > Chordata > Testudines > Kinosternidae > Sternotherus > Sternotherus odoratus. The sequence continues at coordinate 1,565,287 of JAVMKO010000009.1, forward strand.
TTGAATTTCAAAGGTGCTATACTGATAAATGGGTGAGAGAGTCACTCAGCTCATTCTCAACAAAGAGACTGTGACCATGCAATGGTCCCCGTGGCCCCCAACTTTATCCTGAATGCTCCTCTCGTAGCTAGTCTCAGAGTTCATTCTGCTGAGGCTTCAAATAAGAGTCACAAGTGTGGGGTAACCTATAGAATGGAATTACCACTTTCCTTCAGAATTTACTTAGAACATCGATTCATTTCTTGTCAGCCACCCACACAGCCATTGACTTGTGGCCACTATCAACCCAGGCTGCATTTCAACTGGGAACATTTGAACTTAAAAGCAAAAATCTTCACCTCCTGCTGCCCACCCCATGAACATGCAGTGACCATTGAGGTGCTCTTTTAAAATCCCTGAGTCAGATTCTCAGCTGATGGAATTTGTTACAGTGCCATTGACTTTGATGAAGCGACACCAGCTGAGAATTCGTCACTTTCTGTTGTGCAGTTTGAAAACCCTGCTAGAACATCATGGTTTCACGTGAGCAGTGTACAAAAATGGCCCATTTGGGGCATTTTGAATATTCATGTCTCACAAGTAGATAAGAGGAAACACAGAATTCATTTAATTGTAGCAGTCTAATTAGGGAAATTCACAGGCATGAATCAGCATTTCTAGAGCTGTGGTAGTAACTAATAAAACTGGTCACTAATGCTATTGGTGAATGATAAAAGGACCACCACAGACTGGGGATGCTACTTGATCCTGAAATGTTGAGCTACATTTAAAGGGACAATGTTCATGATGTACGAAAATGACCACACAGAGATGGGATCACATTGCAAACTCCTACAGGCTGATCCAAAGTCTATTAAAGTCACTGGAAAGACTCCCGTTGGCTTCAATGGACTGGTGTCATGCCCTTATTTCAATGGACTGGTGTCATGCCCTTATTTTGGAACTGGATTTTAAATACTTTGGAGTTTGTGGATCCTGTGACCCTGGGTTTTGGTACAGCTTTTTATGGAAAGAATCAGGTTCAGATTCCAAAAACTCCCACATGTGGGGGGGTGGGGAGAGGTTCTGAGCAAGGGGTTGGTCCAATGCCATCTGTAGATCAAAGATGAAAAGTTAATGGTTTTATAAAAAGCAATAAGATGCTATTGCAGCTGATTCAATAATGAAGTGGGGCTGAATTCTCCCTTTTGCTGCTAAATATCATACAAGGGACACTGGATTCTTAACAGCGCTAAAAATAATTGGATGTTTGTGTTTTCATTGTAGTACTCAATGTTCTTCTCTCTACAGATACTAGTGAATGGGACTGTTTTTGCTAGAATGTCTCCTGGGCAGAAATCCAGCCTCATTGAAGAATTTCAAAAACTGAAGTAGGTTCAGTAGAATGTTTTCTAAACATAATTACAACAGATACTGCAGCACAGAGAAGCAAAGCACAGTGTAGCTTTACTTTTGATTACAGAACTCTGCTTTCTCCCCGTCCCTTTCTCCAGGCTTAAAACCCCTATATACCCTCTGAACTTGCAGCATATGGTCCCCTTTCCCCCAAATTCACACCAAATCTACACAACTGCAGTGACTTTAGCTTTAGGCCAATGTTAGTCACTACTCTCTACATTATACTATATAAAATCACCATTAAGCATGAGTGGCAGGATGAAATACAAATACATGGGTCCGATTCTAATTTCAGTTACCACAGAGTAGCTCCAACTGAGCTGAGTGGAGTTACCCCGGGCTGTGAAAAGCAGATCAGAATCTGGCACATGATACTGGGCTGAAACTGGCTTCTTCAGGCATTAATGTGGAAATTAATGTTTCCCATGGCCAGACATCACACTCTTTGTAAACATCGTCTGCAATGCAGGAGCAAGAGAAACACCGTTTGTGACTTTTTTAAAGTCGCATCAGATTGCTTCTGATGCAATGACCACTCTGGAAATTGAGACCCTGTTTATACAATGGGCAGGTAATGCAGAGCAGGGACAAAGACAGCACAGGTTTTCCAGTGGTGAGCGCTGCAGTCTCCTTTGTTACTCAGTAATGAGTCACACGACTGAACTCTCAAAACCACTTTCTAGCATGTTGTATAGATATTAGAGTAGAGGTTCCCAAAACTGTCTGTGGAGAATTGTCTGATCACATGGTGATGGGTCTGCCTCTTTCCAGCTGCATTCAGTACTAAAACAGGTCTACACTACCTGCCAGATCGGCTGGTAGCGATCAATCTATCGGGGGTCGATTTATTGCATCTAGTCTAGACACGATAAATCGATCCCCGAATGCTCTCCCGTCGACTCAGGTACTCCACCACTGTGAGAGGCACAAGCAAAGTCGACGGGGGAGTGGCAGCAGTTGACTCAGCGCTGTGAAGATGCCGCCGTAAGTCGACCTAAATACATCAACTTCAGCTACGCTATTCGTGTAGCTGAAGTTGTATATCTTAGGTCGATCCCCCATTCTCCCTAGTATACACCAGGGCTATGGTATAATGTACTTGGACTTTCAGAACACCTTTGACAAAGTCCCTCATCAAAGGCTCTTAAGCAAAGTAAGCAGTCATGGAATAAGAGGGAAGATCCTCTCACGGAGCAGTAACCAGCTAAAACATAGGAACCAAAGGGTAGGAATAAATGGTCAGTTTTCACAATGGAGAAAGATAAATAGCGGGTTGGGAACGGTGCTGTCTGATATATTCATAAATGAGCTGGCAAAGTTACAATGTAGACAAATTCAAAACAAAACACAAAATTGAAGTAAGTACCATATAAAAACAGCCCCCTCTCTACCTGTCACCTGACCAACACACTCTCTTACACTAGGGCAGTAGATGAAATGTAGTCAGTCACCTCTTCGTTCTGATGTGGCATAGTTGGAGATTCTAAATGAGGGTACGAGAGGGTATGTTAAATGATAAAATAGTTAAGTACAAAGTTCACCTATTCTTTTTTTTTTCTTTGTTGCTCTCAGTTACTATGTGGGTATGTGTGGAGATGGAGCCAATGATTGTGGGGTACGTAGAAACAAAAATCCCTCATCCTCCTGAAATGGTGTCTTTCCTTTTCTCATTCCTCCAAGTGCCATGAAAAGAATAGCTTGATCTCCTGCCATGAAACATTCTAACAGCACTGTCCAAATTAGGTTGTCAGAACATACAATATATCCTTCAGTGTGTCCCTTTTAGAAACATTCTTTAATGGAATTTTTCATGTAAATGTGCCCTCAATTAGAGTTTTTGGGTATTATGAGAAACATTAGCTAGGAATGTTCCTTTTTTATATTTTTACTCTTCCAAAGGCACTGTAATCTTCTGGGATGCATGGTGGAATAGCCTAGTCATTAACTATAAAGAGGGCCCTATCAAATTCATGGTCCATTTTGGTCAATTTCATGATCATAGAATTTTTAAAGTTGTAAATTTCATGGTTTCAGATAAATATGAAATTTCACAGTATTGTAACGGTGAGAATCCGACTCAAAACAGGGTCGTGTGGGGGATCACAAGGCTACTGTAGGGGGATCACGGTGTTGCCACCCTTACTTCTGTGCTGCTGTCTTCAGAGCTTGGCAGGCGGAGGGCGGCTGCTGGCCAGGCACCCAGCTCTGAAGGCAATGCCACTGCCAGCAGCAGCTCAGAAGTAAGGCAATACCATACCATGCCATGCCACCCTCATTTCTGTACTGCTGGCAGCAGCACTGCCTTCAGAGCTGGACTTTCAGCTGATAGCCTCAGAGCTTCCTGTAGCTGAGGGAGGTTCCCGAGATGGCATCGGAAGCAGCCTGTGCAGAGGAAGAGGAAGTCCTGCTCTCAGCAGCCCATCCGGGACTAGCAGCTGGAGCCCAGCACACAGTAGGGGCTCCTGGCTGGGGCATCCCCAGCCCTATCCCTCCCCAGCTCCAGGACCGGTGCTTGGGAGTTGAAGTGGCTTTGGGCTGGTTGTGTGTGTATGGAGTGTGTGTGACCACAGCGCCCGACCCCCGACTACTGGGTGCTGGGTGGTCACCTGCTCATCCACCTGTTAGGCCAGCCCTGCCCCCGTCCAAAGTGATGACCCCCCCAAACTACGCCACGCTTACTTCTGCGCTGCTGCTGGCGGTGGCGCTGCCTTCAGAGCTGGGCTCCCAGCCAGCGACCACCATTCTCCAGTCACCCAACTCTGTGAAATCTGGTCTCTCTTGCATTGGCCAGATTTCATGGGGGAGATCAGATTTCACAGTCCATGACTTGTTTTTCACAGCTGTGAATTTGGTAGGGCCCTAACTATAAAATACATTAACTGGCTTTACACAGCTTGGCTCACAACTCACTCCCATGTTCTAAGGATACTGAACAGGAAGTGTGAAGGTATTAATAAATGCAAGGGAGTCCATAGACAGCAATAAATAAAGAGCAGGGACAGGGGGGTTGATCTAAGAGAAAAGATTAGAAATAACACCTTGGCCAAGAGGCTACTTAAGCCTGGTCTACACTACAGATCTCTATCACTATAACTATGTCTACACTACAGATCTCTATCACTATAACTATGTCTACACTACAGATCTCTATCACTATAACTATGTCTACACTACAGATCTCTATCACTATAACTATGTCTACACTACAGATCGCTATCACTATAACTATGTCTACACTACAGATCGCTATCACTATAACTATGTCTACACTACAGATCTCTATCACTATAACTATGTCGCTCAGAGGTGTGAAAAATCCACACCCGAGTGACGTAGTTAGATTGACCCAACACCCTGAACAGACGGGGCTATGTCAATGGGAGAGCTCAGGGAGGTGGAGTAACTATACCAATGGAAGCAGCTCTCCTGCTGGCATAGAATCATAGAACTGGAAGGGACCTCAAGAGGTCATTTTGTCCAGTGCCCTGCACTCAAGGCAGGACTAAGTAGTATTGAGACCCTCCCTGACAGGTGTAGCGTAGCATAGGAGCAGCTTCACCAGTGCAGCTGTGCCAACGCAGCACTGTACGTGAAGACAAGCCCTAAGAAGAGGGGTAACAGCCTCTAGATTTTGGAAGGGTGTAAACAAAGCAGGAGAGGAATTAGGGTTCAAGAGGATACAAATAGCAATCGTGGGATGAAAAGGAGGAAGGGAAGGAAAAACCTCCTGACAATGAGGTTACATTAGACTTTGGAACAGAGGCAGGTCAGGACAAAACACCAGAAAACGTACAGGACATACTGTGAGGAGCAAGTTCACATGGGAAGGGTGATGGACTCTGTAGTAATGTCTTGTCCTGCTCATACACTGATGTATTTCAGGCTTTGAAAATGGCCCACGCAGGGATATCATTGTCAGAGCAGGAGGCGTCGGTGGCTTCGCCTTTCACCTCCCAAATCCCCAACGTAGAGTGTGTGCCCGAGCTGATCAGGTAAAGTGATCTCACCATGAGCTTTCTGCTCTAGTATGTTATTTACACACTGTGTGCAGGCTTGTTCCCTGTGCAGCTTCTGTTACCTGCAGTCACACAATGGTCACCACTTACCCTGAACCCGCTAGTGAAAATCAGGAGTCCACACATATAAATACCCAAAACGGGTCCTGAGAAAACAAAGTAAAATTCCTCAGAACACCATGAACTAAAATTCAAACAAACTGAGCTGCTTTTCTTAGGCAAAGTCCTATAGCTGTTAAAATTGCTTGTTTTATAGTCACCACAGAATTTTTTTCCTAACAGGGAAGGTCGTGCTGCTTTGGTTGCTTCTTTTGCTGTATTTAAGTACCTGACCCTCTACGGCCTGACTCAGTTTATTGGTACTGCTCTGCTTTACTGGGTATGTGTCTAAAACCAATCTCTCATCAGTGAGCTGTGTCTTTCTCCAGAGGGTCATCCTTACAAACAGCCCATAGCTAGGAAGAAACATTCTGCATTGCTCTGAAGTATTGTCAAGGTGTTACAAGCTGGGTAACAAATAGCAAAAATCAATCACATTTACTGTTAGTGGGGCAACAGCACGAGTCCCTTGGAAATGAGCCACTTCCCCCAGAAGAAAGGGAAAACACCAGAGGAGTTAGGAGTACTTACCAGCTGGAAGAGAAGGAGACACAGCAAGTAGGACTGGTAACAAAATGGCTGCTTTAGGGATACAGCTGCCTCACTCTTCCAAATTTAAAGGGCTGCTCCCCCCAAAGGAATGTGAGAGAAGCTAGGCTGGGGAGAGGTAGTGATAAGGAAGATGCTGTAGGAGGAAGGGGTTTCTTCTTTGTGTCATTACTTGAGCACAAGACTATTATTATTATGTAGGAGAAATACTGAAATCCGTGTGCAACTTCTAGTCAGACAAAACTCCCACTGAATTATGCATGTGCTTCCTTTTGCCCAGGTCCCCTAGTACCAAGGAGCTCAGTGGGGCTCCTCACATATGTAAAGTGAAGCACATGAATGTTTGCAGAGTTGGGGCCCCAGTAAACACAGTAACATCAGACGCTGGTAATGTCACAGCTAGAGCAGACAAGCACAGCAGGCAAAGATCGTTCATATGCAAGAAACTGCAGAAGATTGCTATTGTAGTATTTAAAACTGTGCATAGCTAGTGTATTGCTGGTAAAAAAAAATCAGCTTGGCGGGACTTCTTATTGATTAAATAAAACAACTAATCTGTTTTCATATCAGAATAGCTGAAACCAGTTACTGAATCATCACCCTATCTGCTCAGCCACCAACGTTGGTTTAACAGCTTGGGCTGTGTTCCCATCATGTTGGACAATGGCAGGTAGAAGTATGGCCGTTCCCACTGAAGTTATTGCCAAGTGTATGTGCTTCGGGCAGGGCTGAAATTGGCCCCGTCATTTGTGTCAGTTAATGGAACCCTGTACAGGGTCAGCTCCTTAGCTGGCGTACACTGCGCTGACCTCAGAGGGGCTGTGCTGAGGACTTACTAGGCTGTGCCTTTCAGCTTGAGAGCACTGGGAGTGGCATTACGTAGCTCTATTAAGTAGTATGCTTTCGTAGAGACAGTGCAGAGATAAACTGGTTTGGGCTGATACTCAGCTGATGAGCACCATGGAAATGTGTATAATAATGAAACAACCGTAACAAACCTGCTCTCATGGGAACCTTAGATGAGTTTCTTTTCTTTCTTTCAGCAACTCCAGATCTTTGGGAACTACCAGTACCTTATGCAAGATGTCGTCATCACCCTTCTGGTTTGCTTAACAAGTACGCAGCTCAGCAAAGGGTGTGCTTCAGTCTTTGTGTGTGTACAATCGAGTTTGCTTTCTTTTAGAACAGCGAGCCAGGTTCTGCTGATACTTCCACCATAACCACTGACTTCAGTGGAGCTACCAGGGTGGCACTGAGAGCAGGGTTTGACTCAGAACCCTTTGGAAATACAATCCCACTTCTCCTGTCCAGAGTATGCAGCATGCAGACACCTACGGCAGCTGGAAGAGGATAGGGTGGGCTGATAATTAAGACACTAGGCTGGAACTCTGATGAGCTAGGGTCAAGTCCTAGCTCTGCCATAGGCTCCCTGTGTGACCCTGAGTACATCACGCTGTACCTCAGTGCCCTATCTGTTAGCGGAGACAGTAATGCGCCATTTCCCCCACTGTTTGCATACCTTGCCCATTCAGTCATAAGCTCTTTGTGTGTCTAGTCACGGCCTAGCACTGCAGGGCCTGATCTTGGCTGAGGCCACTGGGCGCTCTGGGAAAACAAGTCATTTATAATAATACAGGCTGAAGCTGGCAGACCAGGCCCATGGAAACACAGTGCCAGAGCTAGAGAGACTCTGTGAGAGGGCAACACCCACAATACTGAGGTGTGATGTTTTCTGTGGCGTTGTGGCTATGTTCAGACTCCGGTGGTGATTTTGAATGACAATGGACCAAGGGCCAATAGGACTCACCCACTGGGTCCCAGCAGTCAGAGGGCCAGGACATGGGAGTGAGCAGGTGGCAATGGAGTAACTTGCATTGCTTTGCTGTGCAGTGTGGTGCAGTTTACCTATTGAAGGGCTGGAGGGCAGAGGGTAGCCACAGAAGCAGTCACGGCGAGGCGAATAAGGCCATAGCTTTCCCATTGACACTGGACAAACCTTGCAGCTGTCACACGTGGGCAAGTCAGGGTGTTGTACATGCGGAAGGGCTTTTGCGTCAGGCTAGGACTGGCCATGCACCCAGCCTAGCAGTGACGTAGCCAGGGCTGCATGGTCTCTGAGAGGAATTATGTGTTCTCTTTTTCAGTGAGCTTGACCCAGGCCTACCCAAAGCTGGCCCCATACAGACCTCCAGGGCAGCTCATCTCTCCTCCTTTGCTGCTCTCCGTCATTCTCCATACAGGCATTACTGCAGTCATGCTGGTCTGCGGCTTCCTTTTTGTGAAGCAGCAGCCTTGGTACTCGGAGCTGGCCAACCACAGGTAACTCCTCTGCTTCCCATTCTAATCCCAGTCTTCCAAAATCCCACTGCCAGCCGAGACAACATGCTGAAATACAAGACAGTACTGCAGTGTTTGGGGGCAGTGGGCACTAACCACGACTTCTGCGTCCTTCAGCTACTCACACTCCACATCCCATGCACACTGTAGAGTCAGCTGTGGAGTGGCTGCCTGCAGCCTGACACGGGGAATGGGTCATAGAATCATAGACTATCGGGGTGGAAGGGACCTCAGAAGATCATCTAGTCCAAGCCCGTGCTCAACGCAAGACCAACCCCAACTAAATCATCCCAGCCAGGGCTTTGTCAAGCCTGACCTTAAAAACCTCTAAGGAAGGAGATTCTACCACCTCCCTAGGGAACCCATTCCAGTGCTTCACCACCCTCCTAGGGAAAAAGTTTTTCCTAATATCCAACATAGACCTCCCCCACCGCAACTTGAGACCATTACGCCTTGTTCTGTCATCTGCCACCACTGAGAACAGTCTAGATCCATCCTCTTTGGAACCCCCTTTCAGGTAGTTGAAAGCAGCTATCAAATCCCCCCCCCCCCCCCCTTCTGCAGACTAAACAATCCCAGGTCCCTCAGCCTCTCCTCATAAGTCATGTGCTCCAGGCCCCTAATCATTTTTGTTGCCCTTCTCTGGACTCTTTCCAATTTTTTCACATCCTTCTTGTAGTGTGGGGCCCAAAACTGGACACAGTACTCCAGATGAGGCCTCACCAATGTCAAAAAGAAGTCCAGAAGCCACTTTCTTCCTCTCCTCTATTCATCTCTTATCTTCTATGAACTTGTTCCTTTCTCCGAATGCAGCAGAATGGAGCATCTTGCCCAAAGTAAGACTATTGCTTTTAGCTTTATGCATGTAGTCAGCACTGAGTAGCCAGGACCGTGAAGCAAGCTGGTGCTAATGCAAGAAAAAAAAGATAAACCAACCCAAACCTCAGTTTCATGTTGTCAACAAACAAATCCACTTACTACTCTCTGCTGCCCTCTCCTGGTATCCTGTTGTGAGGCGGCTTCTCCTAGGAGCATAAGATGACCTTGGGTGTGATTCTCCCTTCTCTTACATTAGTGTAATTTGATTAACTTTAGGGGGGAAACTGTTGTAACGGAGTGGGGAATCGGGCTCCTTCTCTGTTTAAAATCGCTCTCCAAATCCAGGAGTCCTTTACATCCTGTCAACAGGGAGAAATGAACATTCAGGGCAGAAAATATGGCAAGGCTTTGCAGGGAGAACTATCCGTGATTCACAGGGCTGTGACTGGGCCCTTTATCGCTGATGATGTTCTTGAATGGTTGAGCATGTGCCAATGAATGTGGAAGCTGCTAGGGGACAGGTACCCCTGCCTGTGCCCCAGTTACATTGCTGCCTTCACAGCAGAGGTGTTAACCAGGTGGAGCAGGGAGGTGAGGCCTTTTTTAAACTGAATTAAACAGAGATTTTATTTTGGTATGTGACTCTGGACACTACAGGGACAGGCGCAGTAGAAACACAGGGTGATAGAGAGAGGCAGTCACAGCTTAGCGAGTGTAAGCAAGTGCCTCATAAATACGGAGGAGTCCTTGGGCGCCTTAGAGACTAACACGTTTATTTGGGCCTAGTCTCTAAGGTGCCCCAAGGACTCCTTGTTGTTTTTGCTGATACAGACTAACACGGGGACCCCTCTGAGACCTGTCCTCATAAATACTGGTGATTCTTTTGCAGAGAGTGCCCTCCAGCAACCCACTCCCTGTCTTCTGTCAGCACCATTCTACACAGGAATGGAACTGCAAATGCCACAGATGTCCCCAGCAGCGTTCTAAGCTATGAAGACACCACTCTATGGCCACTAACTACAGTCAACTGCATCATTCTAGCATTTGTCTTTTCCAAGGGCAAGCCGTTCAGGAAACCTGTCTATACTAACTGTAAGTGTAACTGCATTCACGTGATGTCAAGAATCAGAGAGGTAGCCGTGTTAGTCTGGAATAGCAGAAGTAACAAAGTCCTGTGGCACCTTAAAGACTAACTATAAAGTTTTGAAGCATAAGCTTTCGTGGGCTAATACCCACTTCGTCGGATGCAAGCAGTGGAAGTGTCCAGAGGCAGGTATAGAAAAGTAGGCAAGAACCAGGTGGGAGGTAAAAAGGTTAGTCCAATTAGGCTGAACCAGCTTGTTATCTCCAATCAGGGAGGGTGGGTTATTCTTCTAGCATTTGAATGGGGGGTGTGAACATGGAGAGAGGAGAAATTACAGAAATAGTTTGCTTGGCCACAGGAGGGTTAAATCCAGCATGTCCTGTAGAATGAGTAGGCCCCAAAGCGTTCTGTAGAGGAGCAGTCGGGAGGCATCTGCCAGATTTCAAGCTCCCAAGCCGAGTGTGGTGAAGAGTTTTCTTCTGCGCTGACAAACATGCACAAATGTTCTTAACGGGAGCGGCCTTTTGACAAATGTTCCATTGCTCCGGCAAGGTGCTGCCGCCATCCTGCTTCCTCACCTCTCCTGCATGCTTCACCCTGGTCTGGAGGGTGTCACTGAGCAGTTGTCTCGCTATGGCCCAGTCATCCGGGGCTGCTTTACCAAGGCAATGACCAAGGCTGCCGCTTGGTGCCAGCTGTGGCAGCATTTTTGTGATGTGGATACCTGGTCACTTGGCATTGCTCTGCAACCAGCAGCTCCTTGCACTTGAGTAGGCAGAATGGCAACAGCTTTCATGCATGGAGGATATGGGCAAGCTACATATTAGCACCCTAGACGTGTAAGGCTCTGTGTCTGATTACTAAGTCCCTGAGCCATCCAGCCCTTACGTCAGGGAATACTGTCATCTGGGCAACACAACACCAGTGAGGATCATATGCTCCCATAGTCCATATGTGGAGTTCACACTCTCCTTGCTGGTTGTACACATGGATCAGAATCCAAGGGGATCAGAGCATATGGGAATATGACCACCTGTCATCTGGGACCATGTCCTGGTGAGAGGCTTGTGTCTCCACAGGGTGGCTTTTAGTTTACACTGGTTGAATTCGTTAAAGCAAATGGCCCAAGCAGTAACTCTGTGGTGCACGTTTTGTGATAGAATGGTAGGACGTCTCTCACTCTGGTTTCAGTTCTGCAGCCCCCTTGGTTTGTTGGTAGAATTGGGAAGTTTTGCTAAGTGAGGAGATGTGCTGCATAGTGATTCTGCAGCACATCACCGGAGCTGCCAGCCCTTTATCAGTAATAACCCAGTCCGGTAGCAGGGGTTGTTCTGCGTACAAAGACACTTCACAGTGCCACGACGCTCTTGTTCCCCCAGACATATTTTCAGTCCTACTGCTCATCCAGCTTGGAATTTCCCTTTTCCTCCTCTTTGCTGACATCAGTGCTGTATACAAGGGAATGCAGGTACGTGGAACTGAAGTTGCGTCTCCTTTTCACCCTCTCTGCATTTTGATCGATCATAGAATCATAGAAATGTAGGGCTGGAACGGACCCCTTCTCTGAAGCAGGACCACGTGAATCTAGACCAGCCCCAACAGGTGTTTGCCCAAGCTGCTGTTAACAACCTCCAGTGAAGGGGATTTCACAACCTCCCTTGGAAGCCAAGTCCAGAGTTTAACTGCCCCTAGGGTTCAAAAGCTTTTCCTAATATTGAGCTTAAATCTCCCCTGCTGCAGAGTAAGCCCATTGCTTCTCCTACCTTCAATGGACATGGAGAACAATTGATCACCGTCCTTTATAACAGCCCCGAAGATATTTGAAAACTCATCAGGTCCCCCACCCAGTCTTCTTTTCTCAAGACTAACCAGGCCCCGTTTTTTAAATCTTTTCTCATAGGGTCAGTTTTCTAAAACCTTTTATTGTTTTTTTTGCTCTCGTCTGAACTCTCTCCAATTTATCCACATCTTACCTAAAGTGCCATGCCCAGAACTGGACACAATACTCCAGACGAGTGGAGTGGGACAATTGCCTCCCATGTATTACCTATGACACTCCTATTAACACCTCTGTCCTTCCCCGGCTAGTAGCCTTTTTGCAAATGCATCACATGGTCAGCTCATGTTCAGTTTGTGATCCACTGTAACGTCCAGAACCTTTTCAGCAGTACTACGGCCCAGCCAGTTATTCCCCATTTTCTAGTTTTGTGTTTTATTTTTCCTTCCTGAGTGAAATATTTTGCACTTGACTTTATTGACTTTCATCTTGGTGAACTCAGACCAATTCTCCAGTTTGTGAAGGTCATCTTGAATTCTAATCTTGTCCTCCAAAGTACCCGTGACCCCTCCGTCTCCTGATTTTATAAGCACTCTCTCCACTCCTCAAGTCATTAATTAAAACATTGACTAGCACCGGACCCAGAATTGACCCCGGCAGGACTCCACTAGATACACCCTCCCAATCTGACAGCGAACCAGTGATAAGTACACTTTGGGCAGAATCCTTCATCCAGTGGTGCATCCACCTTTGCACAAGCAATGCAGAATGTGATCCCTCAATACGATGGTATTACAGATTTATTGACTGATTTGGCTGTTCTCCTGCTCTCATAGAAAAGCTCCACATGGTTAAATAGACATTTTGCCCATGGAGTGAGTGCAGGGCAGGGCTCCGATTGGCAGACTCACAACCAGGTAGCAAAATGACAGAAACCACAGGCCTGTCTTCTACAGGGGATATTCCTGGGCAGGGCGTCCGAACTGCTTCCCCGCCAGCACCCATCCTTCAGGTGTGATGCTACCATTGCCTAGCTCTCCCGCCGTGTCTACACAGCAGAAATCTCTGTGTCCGTGTTTAATGCATTCATCCTTAGAACACGGGTGTGTGGTGCAGAGCTTCTTTCTGCTTTATCCCCAAACAAGGACAGCCTGAAGTTCCCCCAGTCTCAATGGAAAGGCGACCGTGGCCAGTGCCACTGGTCCTGACAACTCCTTGCCAAACACAGATGAGGAGGAGAACGGAGCCTTCTTTACATGTTTAGTGGGCACTTCATCTTCCCCCCGGTCATGATCTTAAATGCTGAAGCAATAACTGCCTTGTCTGTCACTAAACCCATTTCAAGCAGCTCCAGATACATTTAGGTCCCCTGTACCCTAGGAAAGCAAAAGAACAGGATCCATGTTTTCACATGACTTAAGCTGTTCAGGGATCTCTGAGATGATAAGGTGGCACTAAGATTTCTTTAACTTTAGTGCTGATCCATAGAAAAATAAAACTAGTTGATCTTACAGCTTGTTAAGAATCCATGAGAATCTTAAAAACACATTCAAAATCAAATGACTTCTGTTTCTTTTCCAACAGCTTCTCTGCACCCCAACGGTCTGGAGGGTTTACATCTTAATCATGCTGTTTGTCACATTTTGTGTATCGTTCTTTGTGGAGGTGAGTGCTTTCGTTTACCCATTTTACTGAGGCCCGTGAAGTCTAGCGGAAGTGCCGAGTTCTTCCTGTTCAAATACAAGCTGGGGAATAGCTGGTGAGGTGGTAGTACTGCAGAAGAGGGTCCGGGGGAACACAGAATGAACATGTGTCGACAATGGAATGCAGGTGCAAAACAGGCTAATATCATCCTGGGGTGTAGTAATAGGAGCACAGGCGCCGACCCCATAGGTGCTCTGGGGCTGGAGCACCCACAGAAAAAAAAATAGTGGCAGCAGGTGGGAGGCACTGGCGGGAGGGAGCAGAGTGGGGGCAGGAAGTGGCGGAATGAGAGCGGAGCGTGCTCAGGGAAGGGGGCAGAGTGGGGGCAGTGTCTCTGCCCCCATCTAAACACCCCCGGCCCCCCCCCGCCCCCCCACCCCACCCCCCGCAGCCAAAGGGGAGGAGCCACTGGACCCAGAGCTCAAATACTTCCAGGGACAACAGATGTCCCCTGGATGGGAGTCAGGGTGACAGAGTCAAAAGCAGGGATCCAGAGGGGAACACTGAGCAGAGAACCCCGAACAGCAGCCAGTGGATGCGGCCCAGAGGAACTCTGCCCAGAGACGTGACCTAAGGGAGGATCAGAAATAGGCCCCACATCACGGAGCACCTCCCCATCTGGCTTCCTTCTCCTGGTCTGGTGGACAGCTACCATGGCCAGCAGCAGCAGAAGGTTGATGAGGCTGTCTCGTGACTTCCTGGGGCCATGGATGGGGTTTCGGGAGCAGTGCAGCCAGAACCTGCGGAGGAGATTCTGGAGGAGCTGGAAAAAGGTCTGCAACTGGCACCCTCAAGGTAGATGTGCACCAAGATCTCCCTTTTGCCACAGAAGTGTCAGGGGTCAGAGAAGGGGGTGAACTGCACCAGGTTTATGCCTGTGCTCCCGGCTCCTTGAGCGAGCGACGTGAGTCATTGTAGCTGAGTGAGCAGCCCTGGTCTGGCTGCGGGTTTGCTTCACAGCAACAAAGTGATAAAAGAGTTAGAAAACCTGACCTCTGAGGACAAGTTAAGAAACTGGGCAGGTTTAGTCCAGAGAAAAACACCCTGAGAGCGGGACCTGCTGACAGTGTTCGGATATATTAAGGGTGTTCTAAAGAGAATGGTGATCAATTGCTCTGCGTGCCCACTGCAGGTAGGACAAGCAGTAACAGCTTAGTCTGCAGCAAGGGAGGTTTAAGTTAATTATTATGAAACTCTCTCCAACTCTCCGTGGAGTTCAGCTCTGGGACAGGCTCCCAAGGGAGGTAGTGGAATCCCTGTCATGGGAGGTGTTTAAGAACTGGCTGGACAAACCCCTCTTAGGGATGGTCCAGGTTTACTTGGTTCTGCCATAGCACAGGGGGCTGGACTTGATGACCTCTTGAGGTCTCTTCTAGCCCATTTTCTAGGATTCTTCTTCCCCTTTCAGCTGGAACATTATCTTCCTTTAAAACTATGTAACCTAACCATGTCTAGTGCAAGTTAAATAAACCAAATCCAATTTCTGTGTGCGGACTACACTGCTCCTTCTCGCATGTATTCTCTTTGGGAGCAACGAGACTGAACATTTTCAGAGAAGACGAGTGAGTGCTAGATCATCTGCTGGAGGATAGTGCTTGTAGACAGTAGGTCCACTGCATGTTTCAATACCAGAGGCAGACATTTGGGGCCAGCTTCTTAAAAATGGCCCCCTTTGTGCCCCCAATATGCAGATGCGAGCAGCTACAGGTTTGGTTTGTCATGGTAGGAGTGAGAGCTCACAAATTAGGTACTTCAACCTGGAAGTGATATTTGTAGGCACAGCATTGCACCTACAGTTAGTTATCCCTGCCAAGCTGAACCCTCCCAAAAGGAAGGTTATGGTCACGTTGAAAATCATGCCCTGGTTATCCCTTCAGATAAACCAAACTGAAATCCCTACATTGCAGGCATGTAACAGGAGATTCTGCTTGTAAACTGAGACGAGAGATTAATGTACATTGGAAAGTTACATGGAAATTACAAAGCATGTCACAGGTGAATAAGGGCCTGACCCTACCTCTCTGGAAGCCTGGGGTGTATGTGAATGCGGGATCAGGCCCTGGCTAGGCAGTATTCCTGTGTGAGAGGCAGAATTTTACCCACACTGCTTTAGTAGGAGGGGAATGGCAGGTGTAGGCCTCCTCCACTCACTTCCGAGCCGTAAAGGGAGCCAGTATCAACAGTTCTATTTCACTTCGCAGGATGTCATCCTGCAAAACAGACATCTCTGGCTGCTGATTAAGAAATGCTTTCGGTTCCGGTCTCACAGCCAGTATCGGAAGTGGCAGAGGAAGCTGGAGAAGGATCCAACGTGGCCTCCTTTGAAGAGAAAAGACTTTGCAGAAAACAGCAAGAATGAAATCTACATCAACCCAATCTTCGAACACGACGAAGAGCACTAGACGCCAAAGATGACGACTTTTCCTAGTTTATATTGAACCTAGAATATTTTCACTGTTTCACAGGTAAAAGATTGAGGGGGGTTGTGTAAACACCCCCCCCCCCAAAGTCATTTGAGAGACGCAGGCAGTTCTCTCACAGCTGTACCCTTGACAGGAATTATTTTATGGAGAATTACCATTTTCCATGAAGCTTTATTGACCAGTTGAGCACTTTTTCTGTCCAGTTACAAGTATGCTGCAGAAGATTAGAGTTTTGCAAACTCCCTGTAAAACAATGAGCATCCGATTCTTCTCTCTTGCTGCCAGGCTAGTCACTGTCCTGCATTGAGACTCTTGTGTAAGCTGCCAAACTACGATTAAAAAAAATAAAGCGAGTTGATTTTTCCTGTGCTTTTGCTTTTGAGGTGCTTAGGGCGAATTTCAAGCGGCGGGTTTGGGGTCGTGTTTCTTTGATCCCTGCAGAGGTGTGTGTTTGTTTTTTGCTGTATTTAATATCCAATTTAGTTTAAGAAGAAAGGGAAACACTAGACAACAGCTGTACAATATACAACCGAACGTCAGACTCCGTCCCACAAACATGGAAACAACCGACAATAAAGAAGCTCTGATTCCAGTAGGGACGTGTTCAACAACAGACAAGACTCTGCAGTAAATACCCTGAGCCAGACCTTGGGTTGGTCTGCACACCACGGCAGTCAGTGGAGTGCACAGTGTGACAGCCAGCACCGGCGTTAGTGTCTTGTTTTCAGGCTTCAAAGAACAGTTCCAAATCGGTGGGCCAGTTACACTAGCTGCTAGCTTAATGAGAACGCTCCTAAGTCACTCAAGCACAAATCCAGAGTTACTACATGGGAGTGGATGGTGAACCGATGCTAACAGAATCTGCAATACATGCAACTTGCTTTCTTTGGCGCATTCCCCACACACCACTTCAGGAATAGTGGATCTACCCTCCAGCCAGCCAGAGGAAACAACCAAGAACTGAATTTAAACACGGCCTCTCGCTCCGTGTCTGGCTGAGGCTCGGGGTGAACAGCTCCAGACCAAGGGCCGGTTTTGCAGGATTTGGAGTTATTTTCCCCTCTTGGCTCATTGCAGGTCCAATCCCCCGGGGTCACTACGAAACCAGGCGAGGTAGGGTGCAATGCTAGCAGTTACCAGCTGTAGCAGCCTGTCTGAGCATGGGCAGCTTAGGAAATAGTGGGTGCTGGGCCGTAGCAGAGTAGCCAGAAAATGTTTCAGTCACATTCCTGGTTCTGCCTCCACGTGGTGGTTAGCGAGCGAACCAGACCGGTCCGGAGGAACAGCACCCAGGAGTCATCTCACCGGTGGGAAAAAGGGTCTATTTCTTAAAGCAAAAGAGCATCGTATCCAAGACAAAACACCCACTGAAAATCAAAAGGGACCCGTCTCTCCCTGTTCCAGAGACGGGACCCGCTCCTGCGTCCCACCTCCTGTGACCTGGACAGCAGCTGTGGGGCCCGGCGTCACAGTGCAGTATCCGCCTTTGTGCACAGTACCACACCACACAGCGCACACCACAAATCTAAGCAGTTGAGGTTTTCCACTTGTAAAACCCACCGGGCGTGGGATGGGGAAAGGACCCTCTGAATATTTGTAAGTTTCATTAATATTCTTTCTAAAAACATATAAAAACATTTCTCCAAACAGGTAAAAAAATATAAATTATTTACTGAAAAAACCCAGCAAGCTGAGTCTGTAAAAACACTGTCAGCAGCAATTGTGTATAGAGCTCTTTTGTTAGCTCACAGGCCCAGTCACCAGCAAAAAAGCACCAAAGAGGATGAAGAATTTGCCAGGGAGTCCACTGAGGCTAGCAAGAAAATCATCATCTGCAACCGAATCCACGTTTCTATGACAAAAACTACATCTAGTGACCTTGGCAACAGTGACGTCCTTGGCAACAAGTGTCTATTGTACCTTTATCCACAGACTGAGCTGGTTCCATTCCAATCTGGAATCCAACCATCACATGCTGTCAGTTTATCACGGTGCATGGTTAATAATGCCGCTCCCTGGATCTGTTCTGGAAAAAGCCCAACAATGAGATGGCGCCAGCAGCAGCTGTTACAAACCCAATGGCACTGATCGCTTTGTTGGCCTGCAAAGGAAAAACAAAACAGCCTGACAACATCACGAACGCTGGGTTTTCACACTTGAACAATCTCTCGCGAACACAGTGAATACAAGAGATGCCTGCACGAGACAGAGCAGGGCAGGCCAAACGCTGATCTCACAGTCCACTGCCTTCCCGCCTGTGGAATTCAGGGACTTCGAAGTGGCTACTCCTGGTTTACACCCCCATGAGATCAGAATCAGGCCCAAGACTGGCTTCATGCCCAGTAGGTCACACACCTTTGAGCAGGGCAATGTCTGCTCTGCACTCAGTCCACAAAGATTAGAGCACATGGAGCCAACCTCTGCTCCCAGCGAGGCTGGAGTGAATTCCGTTGACTTCGCGGTTATACGAATCTGGCCCCTAGTTGTAGGCCTGACCCAAAGCCCACGGAAGCCGGCGGGGGTCATGGTCAGGCCGCACGTTGCTGCCCTGTGACTAGAGGCAGGAGGGGTTTAAGAAGCCGTTTCAGTGGAGTGCGCAGGGGTTTCTCTGCACAGCTCGATATCAGTGTCCACAATTCAAAGCCCGAAGAGGCCCCGGGGTTTAAACCTCCCCCAACAAAACACACCCAGAATTCCCCACAAGGGTTTTTAATTGCTGGGACTTGACCAGGTTTGTTCTGGACAAAACCCACAGTTAACAAAAATCCCACGAGTCCCCGCGGGTCTGTCTGCATCAGGGAGAAAGGAGCAGATGCTGCGTGAGGAAACCTCCCCCCCACTTTGGGGACTTCTGGGAAAAAAACCCCTCTAAGCCCCCAGATATGCCGCTGGACCAGGGCATGCTGGGATTGCAGCTGGAGAGCAGCTGCTCCCCTGGGATAATGTAGCTTTGAGTGGAGTGGAGCCTGACTCGTGGTGGCATCTCCCCGCAGCGAAAGGGGCAATATGCAAACGGGGGTTCAGCCCGGGGAAGCGGGGCTCCTTAGCAAGCTGTGCTGCCGGGGGAGCCCCGCAATGAGGCAGAGCAGCAGCCAAAGCCAGGCAAGGCTCAGCGGCTCTGCACGGGTGCTTTGCAGTTCCCAGGGAGTTTGCAGCAAGTGCTGCATCCCACCCCACCAACCCTTCCCCTCGCAGGGAGGATCTTACTGCAAACTGAGTGAGAAAAGCCCTGTGGGGTGGCCTCCATGCCCAGAGCTTGCTCCAGGGCTGGTCAGGCCGGTGCCGTGTGGACACCCTGCAGGATACCCGGGAGGAGAGGGGAGTCGCACGCCCGGGGCAGTCAGCAGCCTGCCTGCCCAGGGCACCCCTACCTGCTCGGAGACCCCCTCCCCGTAGCGCAGCAGGGTCACGAAGTGCTCGCAGTTGTTGCCCAGGAGGTCGTAGGACACCTCCTGGCCGATGAGGAGCTCCGAGCGCCGGAGGATCTCCTCCACGGGCAGCGGCGCGTGGGCGTCGTCGTACTTGTTGTTGATTCTGTAGGTGTCGCTCCCCACCACGTCCTTCAGGAGCTGCATCTTCACCAGGGCCTTCCTGCTGAACACGGACTTGGCACTGGCCAGCGACGACGCGGCCCCTTCCTCTGGGAAAGGCAGAGACGAGGCTGAGCCGGCCGGCCGGAGCGCGGGACGGACACAGCACCAGCCATCCTGCTGGTCACGCTCGGCTCACAGCACCACAGGTAGCGCCCCTGGAGCCAAAGGGGACCCCAGAGCCTGCCCCTGGGTGGCTGCAATGTGTGTGGGGGGGGAATGAGACCAGACTCTGGCCCCTCGCGTCCCGCCGGTACTCAGTCCTTCTCCGAGTTGAACGACAATGACAGAAAGGGGCTTCCCATGCCCTGTGCTGGGCAGTCGTAGTCTTCCTCTCCCCGGAGGACAAGGACTGCATGAGCCACCCCAGGGAAAGGGGGACAGGCAGGGCTTGAATTGAGCCCTGGCACCTCTGGGCTCAGGTGTTGCTGCTCGGGCGGTGAGGGCAGCCTGGGGCCCTGCGCTGCTGCTCCAGGGGGTGTGAGTGGCACAGGTGGGGGGGCCGCCTGGGTCCCACCTTTGCTGCTTAAGGTGGGTGGGGGGCAGCCCAGGGCCCCAGTGCTGCTGCTCCGGGGCAGGGCCGGATGAAGTCACCCAACTTTGATCTACACACAGTTCGATATTATTTATTTATGTCAAATTAACAAGTTTATTCCACTCTCAGGACCCTCCATTCTTCAAACAAACAATCCCCCCCCCCCCAGCTTTAGCTGTGGGAAAGTCACGAATGACCTCGTCCTAATTCAAAGACCTGACGATTTCACCCTCACGCTCAAGAGGGACAAAACGCCGAGATGCTCCCGAGTCATGGTGGACCGGGGACATTTGTGACCCTTGTGAGACGAGATGGAACAGTCGTCAGAGATCATTAGTGACCGATACAGCCACGAGGCAGTTTCACCATTCGGGAAACATCCGATCCAACGATACCTGACTAGCCGCCCACTATTCCCAACTCACAGCCCTTTCCGAGCGAGGGAGCAGCCCCCTTTTATCTGAGAGCGTGGCATTCACCCCCCACGTGCACAGCCGCTCCGCCTTGCTGGGAAACGGCTCCTCCCCCAAATGAAGCAATGTGGGGCAGCTCTTACCGACGGGAGCCACGTTGATGATGTACCCATCCCCCAGATACAGAGCCCAGTGCTGATACGCCGGCCGGAAAATCTCGATCAGGTCCCCGGGCTGGGGGTTGCCCGGATACGCCAGACTGAAGCTGTCGTTAGCCGCCATCTGCAATGGGACAGAGAGAGATGCCAACTCTGAACGTGTCCCTCCCCGTTCCGCTCAACACGCACAGTGCAGGAGGGGTCTGGAGTGTGGACAGGGAGCGACTTGAGCAGGTACCAGGAGACGGTGGAGGAACAGAACATTTAGACGGAGGCTGAGTATAAATTCCTGACAAGGTGCAACATACTTACGAAGCATGTGACTTTGTTCCCTCCGGTGGCTGCAGGGTAACAGCCTGCTACTGCTACCAGCTCATACAACCGTTCCTTTAGCTCTGGGGGCAATGAGCTCGGTGCTTTGGTCTCGCACACAAACCCTGTTGCCAGTGCAATCCTTCCGCTCACCGCCTGGGACCATTTGAATTGGACACGGCACTATTCGCCTGCTGGGGGAAGAAGTCACTGCAGTGGGGGATGGGCTAGAGGAGATGCCATCCAGGCCTTTTCCAGCTCAAGCTTCTAGGCTGCTGGGGAAATACTGCACCAAACGACTAACAATTCTGTACATCATATTTCAAAATTCTGCAAAATACTGAATATTTCATTTGTCAGAATAATGCCGTACAATCATGCCAGTTTCAATTATTTTGGTAATTTATTTAAACTATAATACAACGGACGGAGAATGGGAGTGGGGAGCATTGGAGGAAACCCCCAAATTTCCTTTGTCTAATAGTAACCTACCTAGGTTTGATCCTTTATTTTCAGTTATTAGGCAACAAATAATTTCAGCCATATGCTCAGTGTCACATCATTAGGCAACTGAAGAGCAAGTGAGGGCTGGAGAGTCAGATTCCCAATTCATATTGGCTATTGACCATCTCCGAAAAGGCCAGCACCAAACAGGTAATGGGGCACATTTTGATAGGATTTTTTTTTAGTCCAAAAATTTAGACCAGTTCTAATCACTAAACCACCGTAAGCACGTCTAAGGCCAGACTGTCCTTTACCCCACTCTGGCCATGTAAAGAGCCTTAAAACTTTTACACCTGTTTTATACTCCTGGGGGAATTCACAAAGACAAGGGAACAATTCAGTAAGCAGGTAGGCCACTACATTGTGCTCTGCCCCACACCAATCTCCTCAGAAACACCCCAAAACCCTGCCTCTCTGTGCTAAGCATGCCACAATAGTGAGCAGGAGGGAGAGCCCCTCTCTCTCTCTCTCTCAGGCACGACTGCACAGTCCCTCACTCCATCCCAGCAGTGATTTATGTCTCTACCAGCTGCTCCAGGCACCCGAGCCAACCTGCCTGCACTACCGGGGGGAGGCGCATGACCACTCTTGCGGGCTTCCCTTTGCTTCCCCATCAGAAGTCATTTTTCTGTGGGGAAGCAAAGAAATCTGTGGGGGACATGAATTCTGCACATGCACAGTGATGCAACCCCTCCCCCCCCCCCCCCCCCCCCGAAGTAGCTTCTACCACTAAGTGGCTGCAGGCCAGATTCTCCCTCCTTTCACATGGGAAACTCTGTGAGGTCACAGGCATAGCTATAGCCAGGCAATTAGGGCACTGAGCTGGGGTGTGGCCCAGTCTTGAACTCGCATCTCCCACATCAGGAGTAGGCAACCTATGGCATGCATGCCAAAGGCGGCATACGAGCTGATTTTCAGTGGCGCTCACACTGCCCAGGTCCTGGCCACCAGTCTGGGGGCTTTGCATCTGAATTTAATTTTAAAAGAAGCTTCTTAAACATTTTAAAAACCTTATTTACTTTACATACAACAATAGTTTAGTTCTGTATTAAAGACTAATAAAAAGAGACCTTCTACAAACGTTAACATGTATCACTGGCACACGAAACGTTCAGTTAGAGGGAATAAATGAAAACTTGGCACACCACTTCTGAAAGGTTGCTGACCCCTGTCCCACATTCTAGGCAAGTGCCCTGAACAATGAGCAATTGGCTGTCCTGGGGTTGCTCTGAATTCCACCCTGGACCTGAGAGACCTTTCCAAGGAAAGTGTCCTTGAAAACAATACATTGCCATGAAAAGTTTCAGTTTTAACAAATCTGCATTTTCCGACAAAAGAAAGTTGTGCTGAAAAACTGCAAACCTGCTCGAGTCTCTCCATGAGCAAAATGTGACCCTGAAACACTCCAAACTCAGAAGGCAAAGAAAAAGACCTTGAAATTACTTTACTTTTAACCTATCATGATTCTTAAGCCAATTTCAGGACTGTGGGGGACCAGGCACATCACGTTATCATTTGGGGTTGGTGAGATTGCGACAGGATGAAGAGAATAACAACACCTACTGCCTATCTAGCACTGTTTATCTGTGGATCTCAAAGCACTTTACAAAGGAGGCCAATGTCATTATCCCCATTTCACAGATGGAGAAACTCAGGCACGGTGAGGTGAGGATTTTTACTGAAGTCTGGTGGATTTGGGGTTGGGAAGAATTCAATTACAATGGACTAAATGGAGAAGTGAGCAGCGGTAGGAGAATGCCTCTCAAACTGAAACGTAAGCTCTACAGGATGGTAATTAGGTCTGTACTCGTGCCTGGCTCCGAATGCTGGGCATTGGGGAAGAATCAAGCAAACCTTGAAGAGGGTGGAAATGAAAGTGTTGGGATGGATGCCTGGAGCTACATGGATGGACCATGTTCAGACTGATCAAATCAGGGGAAGTGTGAAGATGGCACCAACTACAGAAAGGCTGAGGAAATCCAGGCTTAGGTGGCTTTTGGCACATGCAAAAAATGATGTTAAATTTAGGAATGGAGGGTCGGAGAAGGGTTGGAAGACCCAGAATTAGGTGGACGGATGTGATATGCCAGGATCTGATTGGCTGCGGAGTTCCCAAGGGATTGCTCCAAGGCAGACTGGAATGGAGGAACAAAAGGACTCAAAGAGGCGAGGCAGGACAGGGGGGACTAAGGTTGAAGAGGAGGAATTCGACCCCAGAACAAGCCCGGGTAATAGCAGTGCAGGCTCCACATACATCCGAATGGCGACGCCAGTTTGATCTGTTTTGCTCGCTGGCCCAAGGGGATCAAATTCTCTGGGTTCAGCTTTGCAAATGTTTCTGCAGAACAATTCTTCCAACCCACTTGGTGGGGATTTTCCTTCTGTTTTGATACGAACCGTTTCAGAACCCTGCCCCCGCTGCGCTGGGAAGCCGGCCTTGCAGCAGGAGTGGGAGAACTGCGCCGGCATTCACAGGAGCAATAGGGATAAGGTCTCGCTAGTCAGCCCAACGTCCCCTCCCGGAATGTTTTGCCAGGACTGCTCACCCCCTTGATTAGCTGCCTGCTGAATAATCCAGGGCCCCCCTCAGCCTCCCGCGTCATCCTCTCTGGGCCCCCAGAATAAAACTGTACCGCAGTGGAGAGGACACCGGGACTTTACTCTTCACTCCCTCCGGCCCGCCTGGGCTCACAAGTGCTGCTCTGCTCTTTGCCTGGAACGACTGCCCACGGTGCTCAGCACCCACAGAGCTCAGCACCCTCGTCACGCAGCACCCACAGAGCTCAGCACCCACGTCATGCAGCACCTACAGAGCTCAGCACCCACAGAGCTCAGCACCACACAGCACCTATAGCAATTGCCCCCCTGAGCCCCCGTCCTCCCTTAGCCCCAGAGCGCTGTCCCAGGGGCCCTGGAGAACCCCAGTAGCAGCCAGGACCCATGTCAAGGCCCAGGGGGGTCCCAAGGCCCCTCACCTCCCCCCGCACAGCACCAGGAACAACTTTCCTCGGGGTCACCAGCCAAGGACCCTCCCGGGACAGACCCCGCCCGTCTTAGGCGGGGGTTAATGGGGGGGGGGGCTGGAACGGTGCCAAGAGCAGCTCGGGCAGGAACGGCGGGAAAGGGGGGGAAGCCAGAGAGCTCCGGAGTCAGCCCCGGCCCCAGGTGCACGTCGACAGAGAGACACGGACAGACACACACATATGGACGGACGCACGGGGACACATGAAAATCACACAGACCCACATACGAAGGTGACAGACACACACTGAATTCACCCACATGCAGGGGCTGAAAGGACACAGACACTGGAAAGCACCACCCGTGATGTGATTACACACACAGCCAGACACGCTGTGATCACACACCGCCGGCTGACACACTCACACACACACACAAACTGATCACACACCGCCGGCTGACACACACACACACACACATACACAAACTGATCACACACGGCGAGCTCTCTCTCTCATACATGGACACACGGACACAAGCTGCGATCACACACCGCCAGCTCACACACACACACAAACTGATCACACACTGCCAGCTCTCTCTCTCTCACACACACACACGGACACAAGCTGTGATCACACACCGCCAGCTCACACACACACACAAACTGATCACACACTGCCAGCTCTCTCTCTCTCTCACACACACACGGACACAAGCTGTGATCACACACCGCCAGCTCACACACACACACAAACTGATCACACACTGCCAGCTCTCTCTCTCTCTCACACACACACGGACACAAGCTGTGATCACACACCGCCAGCTCACACACACACACAAACTGATCACACACTGCCAGCTCTCTCTCTCTCTCTCACACACACACGGACACAAGCTGTGATCACACACCGCCAGCTGACACACACACACACACACACACAGACACAAGCTGTGATCACACACCGCCAGCTGACACACACACACACACTGTAATACAACCTGGTTGTTGCCGGCTGCAGCTGCCACGTGCCCCCCCCCGGGGGGGTCGCAGCCGGTTGCGGGGGGAGGCGGGGCCCAGCTCCCCCGTGTCCCCGCCCCGCTGGAGCCGGCTCCGAAGCTCCCCCGGCAGCGCCCGGGGCGGGGGGGTCAGACACGCAGCGGGGAGCCGGGCTCGGGGGTCTGGAAGCGGCGGGGCCGGGCCGGGGCAGATACTGCGGCTGGTTCGCGGCTCGGCCCCGGCGTCGGGGGGGGGGGGGGCGCGGGGATCCGGGGGCAGCTCCGGGCAGGGGCCGGGCCGGAGGGGGGGCTCGGACCTTTCTCTGCGCGCCCCCGGCCACGCGTGACCCCCCCCCCGTTTGGGGGGGCTGTCCTGTCCCCTAGGGGCACCCTGACCGCGGGGGGGGGTGTTACTGAGTCTGCTCCACCGGAGCCACCTGCCAGCCCCCCTCCCCCAGCTCCCGGGGTAAAGGCTCGTGTCCCGGGTTCGATCCCGGCCGGGCCCCACTCGTGGCACCCACGGGCTGGGCGCTAGGTCTGGGTGGGACAGACACGCCCCAGAGGGGGTGGGGGTCACACGGGGAGGGAAGCTGGAGGTGGCCCCCTTGGCAGAGCTGGAGGGAAAAGTCTGATCTGGCTTTCAGAGCCCCTCAGATCCAGCCCAGACCGAGCCCCCCACCCCTGTAATGCTGCCCCAGGGACCCACTGACACCCCCATTGTTGGCTGTTTTGCCCTGGTGCCTCCGGGCCTGGCACACCTGCTCCAGCCCAGCCACCAGCCTCCTTCCTGTTCCCGCTACCCCCTCCCCCCACGGTGCCAGCCCACAGCTGGGAAAGCCCCAAAACGAACCCCTGGGGCTGTCCCCAAAGCGCCCGTCCTGGGCACTGCGGCTCCGTGGGGCGGTGCTGTGCGGCCTGGAGCCGGGTAACAACCCAAAGGAGCGAGGCCGAGCCTGTTCCGCTGCCAGGGAGCTCCCAGGACACTAGACTCATCCCGGGTCTGTGGTGCAGGCCCTCAGCTCCTACAGCGTTATCCCGGCTGAGAACAACTAGGGAGGGTCTGCTCTCCACCTGCTCAGCGCTGTATCCGAGCCCTGCCGCTGCGTCCCGGGACCCCTCCCACCGCCGCTCCTCGGGGAGTGTTGGTTTGGGGGTCGGTGAACAGATAACATGTCAGACCAGCCCCCGAGCGTCCCCCGGACACACTTCACCCATCTTGGGAAGAGCCAGAGGAGCAGAGCTGTGGACCATGGTCTCCATCCTAGAGCTTGTGTGGATCTGTTCAATACCGCGGACCCTGAAGGACCAGGGCCCAGACCTCGGTCTTGGCTGGGAGGCGGGGTAGGGTAGGGTAGGGTGGGGGTGATGTGTTGGTGAGGTGGAGCCGGGGGGCTGCCGTGATCTGTACCGGTTGGAGTTTCCTGACCACGAGGAGATGCACCCCAGGGTTATTGAATAAGGCTTTTTCCTCTGCACATTTTACTGCTACATGCAGTATCCCACCGCAGGGACCAGTGACTCCGCTGGACACAGTGATAGGGCACCAGGGGAATGTTATCTAAGCTAGTCAATCTACTGTCCTGTCCTCGTGGCCCCCTGAGAGCCTCCCTGAGATTAAGGGGAGACACAGTAGCATATGCACATGTGATCCTGTGTGTTCACTCGAGGACCACTCACTCAGCTGTTCCTAATGTCAAGAGTGTGCACATGTGATCCTGTGTTTTCACTCCAGGACCGCTCAGCTGTTCCTAATGTCAAGCGTGTGCACACGTGATCCTGCGTGTTCACTCCAGGACCGCTCAGCTGTTCCTAATGTCACCCTAGACAGACAAACGCTCCCTCCTTAGGGAGCCTGTATCTGACTCTGGCACTGATTCGGGCATGGGGAGTGGGGACAGTTGGCCCGGCTGGGTGGAGTGGGGAAAGC
The DNA here is from genome assembly GCA_032164245.1 of Sternotherus odoratus. Classification (NCBI taxonomy): domain Eukaryota; kingdom Metazoa; phylum Chordata; order Testudines; family Kinosternidae; genus Sternotherus; species Sternotherus odoratus. The sequence continues at coordinate 1,592,895 of JAVMKO010000009.1, forward strand.
TCCTTTCCTTGTTGAGGAACTGGGATTCCGGGGCCCTGGAAGGGTGAGGGTGACATTGGTTCAGTGCTGCCACAGGGAGACAAAGGGTGGGAGGTTAATCCCAGGGAGGGTGTCTCCACGGATCAGTGGGTGCTGCCGTTCCACCTTCCCCTTCACTCCTTGATGGAAAGATCTCGGGGTTATTCTGGCAGGGGAACTGAACAGAATCTCCTCCCCTGCAGCCTTGTGTTTGGTTCTTGGGGGGATTTTAACATCAGTTAAATTCCGACTAGTGAGATGAGCCTGACGTGCTCAGCTGATTGTGTCCAGGAGGCATTTGTGGCCTGGGACAGTGGCGTGGGAACAGGTTCATTGTGGACACAGCGGGAAGCGGCATGGGGGAAGCCGGCTTTGCCCCCAGCATCTGGTTCACTCTGGTGTGATCAGAGAGTAAAAGAAAACAGCTCGGAGCGACACAAGGAGCGTCCGGCGGCTCATGTCAGAGGATCATGGGACCCACCGGAGAGGGAAAACAATAGTACTTTTACACCCTGTCATTTTGAAGGGGCACTGCTGACATTGACTAGATCATTCAGTGGCACAGAACGTTGCTGTGCTGTTGAGTTTGGCATCGGTTCAGGCCTGACTTGTTGACAAGGTTCTCAGTGGGAAAGCGAGGGAATCCTCACTGCAGTCGAGTGGGGAAATGCATCCATGGAAACCCAGGAATCTGCTCTGAATGGCAGCTCAGGGGGGCCTGTGGCTGGATCCTGCGGGATCCTGAGTTCCTCAACTCCCACTGGCTGCAATGGGCACTAAGTGTGCTCAGCGCCTGGTGGAAGTGCTCAGAACTAGGCAGGATTGGGCTTTTAGCATGTGGGAGTAAGAGTCTGATCATTGTCAACAGACAGCTATTGTGGAGCAGGTAAAAACGAGGCTTTTATAACGAAATGCCACAAAATTCCGATGGCAACAGTGCTTGTTTGCCAGAGCAGGCCCCTAACTCTGTTTTGTTTTATTTTCATTAGATAAGAAATTTAAAGCCTTTCCCCCCATCTCCTGTACCGGGTGGTGCACATTCCAGATGTATAAACCACGGCCATGCTCTTGAATACGCTGGCAGAACAACGCCCTTTTCATCCACCCAGCCATTCACATAACTTCCAAATACTCTCCTGGGGATTTACACCTGATGTGCCCCTAGGCACAGCATCGTCAGCACCCCCACCCCCGCCTACAGCTGACCTTGGTGTTGCGCACAGTTTTAGAGGGGTACGGTGCCCCATTGCATGTACCTACTGTGCCTAATTGGAAATCTGGCCCTGCTTATGGGATGCGAATGAATCAGCACATAAGAGAGTGTGCTGATTCATGAGGGGGTGGCGTAATGGTTTCTAGAGGAGTGGTAAATAATATTCCAGCGGGAACAAAGGAGAGACTTAAATATTGCTCATCCCTTATATAATCAACAGCAAACCAGAAATTCAATGGAAGACCAGCTAATAGATCTGGATCAAAAACTCCGGGCACAGTCAAGGAAACCCACGAATGTCAGTGGAGAACTGTACGTAGCCAGCACAAGGCTCTCCAGGCTGACGTGGGGCCTTGGTGGTGTCTAGGCCATGTGGGAGGTAATTGTTGCTAGGCCTTGTGCGGGGTGAATTCCACCCAGTCCCGACTCAGACGAGCAGTGCGATTGATGTCAATGGATCTCTAGTGTGAGTCAGGACTAAGTTGCTTCAACAAGGGTTTATAGGAGACAGGAAGAACAGAGCGTATTAGAGCAGCCAGGAAGTACAGCGATTATTAGAAATGATTAGTTTATTAGGAAAGGGCTAGAAACACTTATTAGAATACAACAGCAAAAAAAAATCAGATGGAAGAAAAAAAATTTCACTAATTAAAAGGTGACTGATTTTCATCCTAATCAAATGCAGGATTGCTTATGGAGCTGTAGTCTGGCACGTGTGAGTTCAGTTCCAGCGCATCCCTTGAGTGGGTCAAAGACGAATTCCTCCTTCTGGGGAAGTCCAGTGACTTTTTCCAGTTCATTCTGTAAAGAAACGTTCACAAGACGTAAAAAGCCGCACTCCTCTTCTCACGCAAGAGAGATCAGACCGGCGGTGCAAGAGAGATCAGACATTGCTTAAAATGGTGCCTTGAATAATCTATCCCACTCCTGGCTGTTGTGGGTAAGTAGTGGGGATGCTCTGAGAGTGGACAATGGGGGAGCTCTGAAATAGGGGCTATGCCCCTCGGCCCTGCTGAGCTGCAGCACAGTTGGGAATTGCCGTACCTTAACTTGGATCGCCACACAACCAGGGAGATGATCAAAGCGAGGACGATGATTCCTGCGGAAACTCCCACAATGATGTAGACCAGAGAGCTGTCAGGTTTCGCTGGGGCATCTGAGTGAGAAATACGAGCCCGGTTTAGTGCCCAGGAGATGAGTGCAAGGAGAAAGTGCTGGAAATTCCATCTCAGCCTTAACTATGGAACTGCTCGCTCCATGGTCCAAACAGCAAGGGTGTCTGTCTGACATAGTGCAGACGGGCTTCTGGAATGCAAGCCTGGGACAGATCCATGCCCCACTGGGCTGGACCATCTCCCCAGTGAGCTACCGGAGCTAGCAGCTGTTCCCCATTTGGAGGTCTGACTCCCTGACCTCCAAACAGAGCACCCACATGTGTGCCATGCTCATCTGCCGCACACCCCTTCTGCAGCCACAAGGGCAGGGCATTGTCCTACTGCATAACCCAGTGCCTCAGCACAGCTACCTGGGCGTGATGTGAACTGCGCCCCGGCAGGGAGAGTTGGAGCCCCATCTCTGTGATGCCACCCAGGCCATTTAGGTGTACCCAGCCTCTCCTAAATCCACAGGGTGTGGAGCTGCGACAGCTGATGGCGACAAGCCGTTCTACTAAGGAGCCATTCGTTAACGTGAACATGCCCTGGGGCTGGAACGCCTCCATCAAGCACTGCAGAGCATGCGTCTTGCTCCACACAATGGCAGATCTCCCTTTGACCTCAAGGGGAGCATGGCGCTGGGCCCGATCCTGCTGGCCCTTACACACAGGAGTACTCTAAAGGGCTTCAGTGGGACTACTCACACGAGCAAGGGTTTGCAGGATTTGGCCCTTAGCCCAGTATGGTCAAATCATGGCACAGGCCTGATTCTACTTTCTCACTGGCCTCACTCCACTGACTTCAGCAGAACAACTCCTGGTGTGCACAAGTGTAACTGATTTCCAAATGTCCTGGTCACTTGGCCGTTCTGTGACCTGCCCTTACTCCGCACACAAGGGTTTTGCTGCTGCAACACTTCACTGTTCCAATGACGTTCAGAAGAGCTCTGTTACCTGGTTTTTCAGCCTCGCAGAGAGGCCCCTCGTATCCGTCGGGGCACACACAACTGAAGTTGGAAGAGCTGTTGCTGGATTGGCTTGAATCCTCAATACAAGTCCCACCATTCTCGCAAAGATTCTCCAGACATGGGCCAGCTAAAGAGATGAGAGAGAAACACGTCAGCACCCGTCGACCCCGGGGACGCCTTCTGCTGCAGGTTCCCGTCACCAGCCATACTGGACCAGCCCTGTATTTTTAGGGCACTTCCCTTTGGTGCCGGCCATCCCATATCAGCTCAATTCAGGATGCTCGTCCTGTGATCCAGTCAATGGTTTTCTTCTACAAGACTAGTGCCACTGTCCCCACACAGCGAGACAAGGTGGGGGAGGGGATAACTTTTATTGGGCCAGCTTCTGTTGGTGAGGGAGGTGAGCTTTGGGCCACACACAGCTCTTCCTCTGCTCTTCTTCCGGAGTATGACCTCACCCACCGTGTCTCTCTAACATCCTGGGACCAGCCCAGCGACAAGAACCCCCACAGTGCCGTGTTTCGCTGGTAGACGAACACTCAGCAAAGTGACGTGGTTAGTAACTGACTCACGTATGTAGCATCCGCGAGTGAAGTTAGCGACGGCGCAGATCTCGCTGCGGGTACACGCTGCCCGGGTACAGGCAAGGCTGGAACTTGTTGTGCACTCACAAGTCTGAGAGCAGTCATCGGTCACGAACGTTTCTCCAGCCTGGGAGAGAACCGCCAGGGATTAAAGGCATCTAATCAAATCAGCCAGGACAGTATGAACGGTGCACTAGGGACCCGATCCTGTTCCCACTGAGTCTGTACCAAGTGTCCCGTTCACTTCAGTGGGAGCAGGAGCAGGAGCGGGCCCTTTGCAGCTGAGTAAGGTACGTACAGAAAGCAACCTAGCATCCTAGGAAGCCCTGGGCCTACTCCTAAGGACACAAGGGGAGCCCATGTGAGAAGGTCACCAAAGGGTTTGAGAATGAGTGATGGATCCTCACCCCGGCTCAGTGCCCTGTGCTGCCAGGCAACGTCCAATTAGAGCTTGGGACCAGAGATAGCAGCAGCCGCAGCCCACTTCACTCCTATCCAATGGGGGCGGTGCCACGCCCCACGCCCCCAGGCAAACACCCGGCATGTTCCTGTGACCCGCACAGAGAGCTGTCGTGAATAGTGATCAGTTCCGGTTTAGTCCCGGTGCACAGCAGAGCTACAGCATTTAAACTTAACGGCATGAAACTGCTCTCTGCCCTTCTGCAGCTTCCATGCAGTCTGAGCCTGCCACAGAACTAGAGCGTGTGCTACGGTTCTCAGGGTCAGGCCCTATTTGCAGAAATGTTCGTGCAGGGTCTTGTTCTGTAAGATTTTGCACACATCCCAGATCAGTGCCACCTCACAGGATCGGGCCCACAGTGAGGGTCCTAATCTGGACTTTTGTAACTGGTTCTTTACATCTTTGGAACCCCGGGTGTAATGTGACCCTTGGATTCCCATGTGGGGTTATTCAGCGCAACGGTGGGACAGAGTGAACATGGACTTCACAAGGCAAGCCCATGGGATCCCAGGGAGTGCGCCCCCCCTGCACTGCTCCGCATGCTTCCCACAGACAGCGGGTTAGAGATAACACTAGCAGCGCTTGCTGTTCCCTTCCTTTGCCTTCCCTTTCCCAAGGGCCCAGAATGTCAGGGCACGAACTGCTGTTGGCTGCTACCCGGGAGAACGGGAAGGAATGGAAATCACTCATGGGGAGAGGACTTCTTGGTGCAGGCTGGCGTTCCTCAGGCACTTCCCACTGTACCTTATAATACATGTTGAGGAAGTTGCAGCCACACTCCTTGTAGGGCACGCAGTCATAGCCGCTGAGAACGTATCCAGGGAGGCATTCGCAGCCTTCGACGCAGGGCGACTCGCACTCGGAGGAGGCCGCCAGGTTGCTGCAGGAATCTGGGCACGCGGTCATGCAGCTGCTATACTTGCTGTTTTGGGGACACTGCATCTCTGCAAGAAAAATCAGGAGAGTCAAAACCTATGAGGGCGCTATTACCACACGGGAATACACTGAGCCTCGGGAAAATCCCCACTGTGCTTTCAGCTGGAGAAGGCGTCCTTCCTCCTCAGTCCTGAACCACTGCTGTGTGTTATTTATACATGGCCTTTCCTACCCCGGAGGTGGCTGCATTTCAGTGGTAGGTGAAATGGTCCGTGTATGTTTTAGAAGAACATTCAAGTTTCAAAATCAAGACTCAAAAGTTTGGAAATGGCAGAATTAATCTTGCCCATGTTTCCTGATCTCAGGTCTGCTGATCAGTGACTAGTCACATCCTGAAAGTCAGCCATGTGCTTAAGTACTACAGCTGGCTGGGAATTTTTTGGTGAACAGGACTTTCACCAAAAAATGCGGATGGATTGGAACTCCCCTGTTTGCAAAGCCCAGATGGTTCTGTTGAATCTTCTGACTCAAAACGTTTTGGGGGAAAGTTTCAAAATTGTCAAAATGGGATTTTCAAAGTGAAAAGATTTGTTTTTTCAAGTCAAAATGTCTTTCTGTTCCAAAATGGTAGTAAACAGAGACTAAAGAAAGGTCAAAACTGAAGCAAAGCATTTCACAATTATCAAATGGAAGGGACTGAATTGACCCAAACAGATTTTTTTTTCAGATTTCTGGTTTGAGAAAATTTTCAAGATTTGGCTTTTCATCCAGATTTGGGATGGGAAAATGATAGAGTCTCTTAGGAATGTTCAGGGACAGAAAAACGGTTTATCTCCCAGCTCTGTTGGGTACCTGGTGAGAGAAGCCAGCATAGGACTCAGTAAGACAATTCGGAAGAGGGAGAGCAGGAGAGGGCTGGGTGGGCCAGCATTCAAACTGGCCTGTTCCACTGGACCCGTGCAAAGACACCGCAAGAGCTGAGGGGAGGATGGGATTAATGTTATTTTTAAAGCCCAGAAAAATGCTGACTCTTCGCAGCTTCCGGGTACAGAACCAGACCTCAGATCCTGGGGGATCTTCCCAGTGGCAAACCCTGATTTCTGGGTCCTATAAAGGGCTCTTCTGTTCTCACCACAAGGCGTCTGCACTCTCCAGTTTTCCAAAGTGATCCCATTCTCCTGACAGACCAGCGCGTACTGCTCCAGGTGCCGACACAGCACAATATTGTTCTCAGCTTCCGCACACAGGTCAAAGACACAGCCCCTGTGTGCAACATGATAAGGCATTCATGCCAAATACAATAACTACTACATTGCCCCCTGCTTTCCACCGGATTCTGCATGGGGCCCTTGCAAACAACGCCCTGTGCCCGGCTGACTGAGTAACATGAGAGAGGAAAAGATTGTGGGTCCTTGGGAAGATGAGGCCATTTGTTCTACAGCTGCTGCTGCTAACATGCGACATATGCACTTACAGCCACGCCAGAAACAGGGACACGAGTATTTCAGAGCAGGGCCATTCCTTCGGCCTCGCTGTTCCTGTTTGGTGACAGATTGTTAATGGGAGACGAAGGATTTCCTGTGGCAGCTATGTTTTAGAGCTGTGGTAGAGTTGGGTCCCATGCAAGAAAAGGGAACCGCTACCTTTCAGAGCTAGCTACAGTGCGGATTCCTCATCCGACAGAGACACAAATACACCCTTTACAAATGCTCAAGCAGAATCTTATCTCGTTAATACAAATCTTGGGCCTGATCCTCCAAGAGCCCGAGTCCCCCTCCATTTCCAAGGAAGACGTTGGCAGCACTTCCCAGGATCAGGCCCTGAATGAATATGGAATCTCTCTGAAAACATACGGAGAGAATAACTGGAGAACAGTGTCTCTAAGATACTCACTGCTGGAAGAAGTCGACGGAGACATTGGACTGACACTTTTCAAAGGGACCTTTTGGATCGGTGAGAATCCCGCACTTAGAAGTGGTGTTCACCAGGCTCAGCTGATTGGGATTGCAGCCTATGTCAAGCCCTATGTCTAACTCGACATTGTCAAGCTCCTCGTCTGAAACGACTTCTCTCCTGCAAGGAATAAAAGATTGGCCGACCATCCGTTTTCTCGGTATGTCCGGCATTCACCTAAATACGCTCTTGGTAGGGCAGTGAGCTGGTGCCAGGGAAGGTCTAAGGTTAAGCAGGTAGGCCTAGGATCCTGGCACCTGCGTTGAAGGAGATGGATGAGCACAGCATCAGAGGAGTATTAGGGCACTTCCTCAGCATCTCACAGATTCCTGGATTTTAAAGTCAGAAGGGGCCATTACGACCATCTAGTTAGACGTCTCGCATGCAGCAGGCCAGAGATTTCACCCCACAATTCCTGCCTTTAGCCCACTAGATGCCTCTCAAGTGGCGGCCACAATGACACAGCTGAACTAGGACAACTGTATCTCAAAGGTACCATCACTTTTCAATGCCAAGGGTACTAATGGACCATTGGCAGGTGCCTAAAGGCCAGCCTGACTCTGTGTATCTGACTCCAAGGACACATTTGGGTCACCCTGGGCCTGTCTATTCTTTGCTTATGTTCTACCAGACAGCCTGCGGCAACAGGCAATGTTCTAACTTGTTCCATCTGCTCTTTGATTACCAGGGGAAAAATTCCTCTGGGTCAGGGACTTAGCAGTGGGTCGGCACCGTCCATGTGGCTGGGAAGGGAGCCTAGCTAGGGAAGTGCTAGGAGGTGCAATGAATCAACACTGTCTCCACAGCAGCCTCCTTTGGCAGGGATTAGGGCAGTCCCTGGCAGAATCCCAGAGGGAAGGCAGATGTTGGCAGTGGTGCCTACCCTCCCTTGGGTCCTCCCACCCAACAGGCTGGGAGGAGTAATTGACACCTTCCTGCAGAAGGGCCTGAGAGTCCAGCTGCACACAGGGTTCTAGTCACCTCGCTAGCTCTCTGGGTTTATGGGGTTGAGTCCTTGGAAGTCAATGACATGAAACTGGACCAATGCAGTGATGCCTCAGGGCCAAGGTCTCCGCACCCAAGGGTGCTGTCACTTCCTCACCTTAGCAGTGAGCAGGACAAATACGTCAGTGGACCCAGAGAGGGAGAAGAAAGATCAGAGACGGACTACGCAATGCATTACCATCTCGAATGTTAACTGGGGTTTAATGAACTACCTTTCAGGAGCCAAGTCTAGTCTGTATTAAGGTGGGGGCAGTACCTGCGCCGGGAGACTGTTCTTGTGACCGGGACTTTCCAGCTCTCCCCAAACACATCCACATTCTTCACTCGAGTGCCATCCGGCTTGGTAAAGTCGTTTTTATACTGCCCATCAAAGTTGCCGCACAAGCCTTCAACTCTGTTCTTGTAGGTGTTGGCCAGGGTTATATCTAATGGGGGCCAGAAGGAAAAATGGATAGAAAGAAACCCGCAGCCACAAGTGCACAGGGGATATGGAATGGAATATCAGACAGCCCCACAGCAGCCGTTCCAGAGGCTGATAATGTGGCAGGTTTCCTGTGCCTGGGAGACGGACCTGCATCCACAACTCCCACCGGGCTAGTCCACTTACACGGGCTACATAAAGGAAATTGCTGCTTGTGGATAATAATTATGTTGATTTACAGGGCATCTCTGCCCAAGGGCTCCTACACAGCCCACATACTTGTGTGCATATCTCTCTAGTTCCTAGGAAATAATTTGTCACCGGTTATCTGGGATTTCATAATACTAAGAAGAGTCGTGAAGTTAGACAGTGCAAGTTCACAATTTACTTTGGGATTGGAATCTCCTGTAGGACATGGCGTTCAATGCATTCTACAGTGAGTTCTCTTGGTCGTTCTTACCTAAGTTTTCAGCACCATCATAGCTGAGCGATAAGCCAAAATCTGTCTCCAGGTAAATTCTCGTTGGTCTCTGGTATATGCGAAGACCTTCATGAGGCTGGGCAGGAGGGATGGTTTTCACTCCATCCAGCTAACAGAGACAGAATTAATTATAGCTCAGTGGACAGATCAAATTCAGACCTGCTCCCAGTGGAGGTGTTTAACACTCAGCTGACCTTTCCTGTTTTCAGGTTTTGTAATGAAATGTTCAGACAGTGATAACCATAAACAACCGATGTTCATCTCCTCACTGTAGCTAAATGCTCTTTGGAAAGGAGCTGGATTGATCTGAATTTCAGTATTTTCACACCACTCCGGGAGCCCTCTGATTTTTGGCTAGAAAAGACATTGACTTATATTTACATGAGCAATATGTGTACTAGTATATGATGATGATAATGTGAGGAAGCCATTATGTGCTTTCCTCTTCCTTATTAGTGACACCAGATCTCACAGTGTTGTGAAACTTACACTATTTGGTGTTGTTTTCAAAGACCAAGCTCCAAGGGGCAGGTAAGCACATGGGAACCTCCATTTTTAGTAACAAAGGAGCAAATGTGCATCACCTGGAGAAAAGCTTGAAAATGTGACCCCCTAAATCTTAAAAAGCAGCAGGCAAAGCAAAATAACCCCCAATTTATTATTTTTCCAACTCCCCAGATTTTTAAGCCAATCATGTGATTTCTGAGGCCTGATCCCTGATTTCTGCACACTTGAGGTTAACTGTCCTGCTGCTATTCTCCTCACTCCCCCTTCTAGTCTCCTCCGACCTCCCGATCACTCCCTCTGGTCACCTCAGTGGAGTTAGGTACCATTTGTGCCTTTGAACAGCTCCCTCTAGTGCCCATGGTGGGCAACGCGCCTCACTTTACTGCCAGAAGGGTTAGCAGCTGCCTGCCCCTGGGGGTGCCCCCCAAACCAACACAAGCGATGCCATTGGTGATCCATGCTGGAAGCAGATCACACTGTGCCAGGCAGAAATGTGATCCATTGTTGGGAACAGCTGACGTGTTGGGTTCAGGGTGCCATGTGGTTTATTGACCTGCCTGAGCGAGACTGGGAGCCAGGAACTCAGGGATTTTAAACCCAGCTCTGACACACGTATCGTCAGCAGGTCCCTTGACTTCTCAGCGGCTCGGTTTCCCCATCTGTAAAGTGGGGATCATTATCCATATTTACCTACCTCACAAGGCAGCTGTGAGGGATCCTTGCTTAATCTTTGCAAAGTAAGATGAGAAGCTGAGAAGCATTGTGTGCTAGTTAGTTTGCAGAAAGGGCTCAAATACAGTGGTACATATTCTGTGACAGCCCCACATCTGCACTCAGACATTGTTCCTGAGGCCAGCCTCAGACTTCACTCTGAGCCAGCAGGAGACAGAAATTCCAGGGATTATGCTTAAGGTCCATTTTGGGACCAGACAGCAGCATTTTTGTTCTTCACAGGCCCATTCAGAGACCATTAGACATTCTGCTGTCATCTAGGAACCCCAAGTGACATAATCAGCACATCTTATCAATGGTCAGGAATCCCTTATTGATCACCCCACATTTTCTGATACAACAGGAAAAACAAATGAGGGCTGGGAATGTGCAGCTTGATTCACTGCTTACCACAAGCTGCTTCTTCTGCCTGAACCACACGGTGTGATTGTAAACACTGACATGTATCTCCTGGAGGAAAGAAATGCGGGGCGCTCCAGGGAAAGGCTTGTTCTTTCCCTCGATGGTGAAGGAGGGCAGGCGGTCGGGGAGGCTGGAGACAGTCTGAGACAGCATGTAGGTATTTTTGCCTTGGAAGTGATGCATCAAGCCGTCAAAGGTCAGGTAGTGTGGATCTCCCGTGACGAGGCACTTCTCAAAGCCTAACAGAGAAGAGTCACATTAGCCGCCAGTATGTATGCAGAGGCCAGACGAACACGGCTGCATCTGTGTTCTGGCTCGGTTTAATACAGTGCTGGTGAGTTGTGACTTGCTTTCCTGTGCAAGCTACGATAGCTGCTCAGATACCACAGTATGGACAGACTGGTGGGCAGATGGTGAAACTCATCCCTGTTCCGAGAGCCAATAGAAGGCCTGAAGCAAGGATTGAGTGGTTCACAGGCCTTGTGTGATGTATACAGCACATACAGTTCCTCTGCAGAGGGGTGAGTCTCGCCGTGACAATGCCGTGGGCTTAAAGGTGCCTCTAAGAAGAGCAAGTTCACTCATTGCCCAACAGTGGAATTTCAATAAGTTGAAACACAATGTTGGGGCCTTTACAGCTCATGTTTGTCTTTGAAATGACACTTTGTCTGGCTCTGACCCGCCTCTCACCTACCTCTGAGGTCTTTATATTTATTGCTGTTTGCGAGACCTTGTGAGCAGGTTTTAACGCATTGGATAAAAGCAATAAAGGGGTCGGATGCGGCTGACCCCCATGGAAGTGCTCAAAGGAGAAGGATGGGGTGGAAGAAGGCTTCTCCCCTCTTCAATCCATCCATGCGGGGCCAGCCACAATCCAAATCCCAGTGCTCTCCTAAACACAGGCGCTGCTTCATTCTGGTGCCACAGGAGGGCTAGGGCAGCTCAAATGGGGAAGGGAGGAGGCTGGACTTTTATCATCCCGCCGCACTGACCAGCTCCACCGCAAAAAATACACCACCCTGCTGTTCAAATCACAGCCGGGGAATCATTTACTTGGCAATGAAACACAAGAGCATCTCTAGCAGAACTGGTCAGACACCTGAAAAGCTGATTAATCAAATTCATTATTTGATAAGAAACAGGCCAATCCCTCGACAGCCACATTCAACAGGTAACATTTGTACAGCTGTGATCCCTGGTGACAATCTTTGTCTATTCTTTCCTGTTGTTCTCAAGCTAGCCGTGCCCTGGAGGACAATGGAGTAATTGCCAATGGATTCATAAGCACTTGTCTTTCTTTCTTTTTAAACTTCATTCTCTGCTGTCATCTGAATTTGACCTTTGGCAGAGATAACGTAGGAACGTGTTGCCTTTTGCATCTTTCTTGCCAACCAAATATCAGGTTAGTTTCTATTTGAAAAAATACATCTCAATCTGTTGTTTTCCATTTTCTCCACAAATTCGGTGTCTGTTAGGAGAACACATCACTCAGAGAGCGGAGACCGTGCCATGTTCTCCTATCAGTACTGTACTATCAGTCAAACAGTCAGGACTGAAATGGAATTGTACTTGTTGCAAATGCAAATGCAGGCCTGATTCTCCTCTGCTTTACACCTGGCACCCTCACATCAAGGGGGCAGAGTCAGTGGAACTCCCCCCATGCTTGCTGTGAGTGTTTTATGCCCACTTTGCAGGTGAAAATGACAACACAAGGAGCAAGGCCATGGAGAATTAGGGCCCTTGTGTTCTGTTCTGTTTGGAAAATGTTAAGGGAATTTTCTGTTACAAAAGCATGGGGGGGAGGCAATTTGGAGGCAATTCTTGTTCGCACTAGGACCCCATTGTGCTGCAGTGGCAGTGTAGAGGGGCCTTAGAATGTGCATCCATTACTGTTACCCCTGCTTCTAAAGTTCCCTTGCACTGGTCAATGGCCCTTCCTGGTGAAACAAACAATGGCTGCCTCTTGCTTGGAAACACTGGAGGGTGGAACGGACTCTTGGTTCCCACCCCCAAATCCCCACACCTGCCAGGACCTAGACGCACGTACCTGTCGGTTTACATTTGTATTTCCCCTTGTTGTTGAGGGAACAGACCTCCCAGGCATCGCAGCCATAGGGCTGGCACGTGATGGTATTGTCCTTTTGACACTTGCATTTTTGGGTGCAGTAGGGTTTGATCCAGCTCTCCCCAGCCTGTGGGAATGCAGGCCATGTTAATGACACAGGACATTGCTCTTCTTCAGGTGTACAAGACAAGGGGAGCAGCAAAGGCAGTGAACTGCAATCTACTGTTCAGGCCATTCCTTGGCTGCCTAAGCAAGGCCAACTCTCATGGCAAGCCCATGTGGGGATACCAGACCCCACTGGCTGCGTTAGGGCCACAATCTTGAGAGCTTAGCTTGTGCCCTGACAAACAAATACAATGTTACCTTGGGATTCACTGCAACAGACTCGTCTTTTCTCTACCCTGCTGCAACACTACAGTAACAACTAAGCTGAAGACCTGCGGGTCTTATTGCCTTTCATGTGCTAATTTAGACCTAAAACAGGACAGGGGCAAACATCCAGAGTTACCTTTGGCAAATCACCAGCAGCCACATTTTGGAAAGAGGCCACTGATTCTGGGGCCTCAGTTTTGGAGGCCCCACCTAAGATACTGTCTCCGTGTGGGGGGATAGACTCGATAGACTGTGGGGGATAGACTGTCTCCGTGGGGGGGGATAGACTCGATAGACTGTGGGGGATAGACTGTCTCCGTGTGGGGGATAGACTCGATAGACTGGGGGGGATAGACTGTCTCCGTGTGGGGGATAGACTCGATAGACTGTGGGGGATAGACTGTCTCCGTGTGGGGGATAGACTCGATATACTGTGGGGGATAGACTGTCTCCGTGTGGGGGGATAGACTCGATAGACTGTGGGGGATAGACTGTCTCCGTGTGGGGGGATAGACTCGATAGACTGTGGGGGATAGACTGTCTCCGTGTGGGGGGATAGACTCGATAGACTGTGGGGGATAGACTGTCTCCGTGTGGGGGATAGACTCGATAGACTGTGGGGGATAGACTGTCTCCGTGTGGGGAATAGACTCGATAGACTGTGGGGGATAGACTGTCTCTGTGTGGGGGATAGACTCGATATACTGTGGGGGATAGACTGTCTCCGTGTGGGGGGATAGACTCGATAGACTGTGGGGGATAGACTGTCTCCGTGGGGGGGGATAGACTCGATAGACTGGGGGGGATAGACTGTCTCCGTGTGGGGAATAGACTCGATAGACTGTGGGGGATAGACTGTCTCCGTGTGGGGGGATAGACTCGATAGACTGTGGGGGATAGACTGTCTCCGTGTGGGGGATAGACTCGATAGACTGTGGGGGATAGACTGTCTCCGTGTGGGGGATAGACTCGATAGACTGTGGGGGATAGACTGTCTCTGTGTGGGGGATAGACTCGATGAGCATTGGAGGTCCCACCCAGCTCTACGTTGCTATGATTCTACGATCCCTTGGCTCTGATTTGCCAACGCGCTGAGCACCCGCAGCTTCCACTGGCTTCATCTGGAGCTACGGCTGCTCAGAAGCTCTGCAAATCAAATCCAGGGTGTCTCCGTTTAGTCACTGCAGATTTAATTCATTTTAACCTGCCAAGGCAGCAGGCAGAAGCGTCAGTCCCCGTTTACAGCTGTTAAAGCCGATAATAGCCTGATACCGAAACTACTTACACTGTAGTAGTTATCCTCATCATCCCTGCAGCCACACTCGCTCAGTGGTACACATTGGTCATCGCTAAGCACATAACCCTCATTGCAAACACAACCTTCCGTGCATTCTGTTGGCTTTTCACAGAGGGAGGATGCGTAAATATTATTACATGTGGCTGGGCAGGGGGATGCACAGTCAGTGAAATAGCTGTTGGATGGACAAGGCAATGCTGTGTGAAGAGAATAAAAACAGTGTTATTACAAAGTGCAAAAGAACGTTTCGATGTTCTAAAGCAGTGGTCCCCAACCCCCGGGCCGCGGACTGGTACCGGTCCGTGGATCAATCAGTACCGGGCCGCGGCCGCTTTCCTTTCAGCAGCGCCGCGGGGAACTCAGCGCCGACGCGATTGCTTCCGCATCGGAGGAAATGTATTCAGTGGCTTTTTGGCGGACATACGACTGGTCCGCCGCCGCTTTCCCTCCCTCAGCGCCGCGCGGCACTTTGCGCCGCCGCGATCGCTTCCGCATCGGAATCAATGTGTTCGGCGGCTTTTCGGCGGACATGCAAGTGTCCGCCGCGCCGAGGTAAAAACTTAAAAGGGATCGTGGCTGTCAATAGGCTAACCCCCCCTCCCCCCCGGGCCGCAGTAAAATTCGCCAGCACTGAGCGGTCCGCGTGGATAAAAAGGTTGGGGACCACTGTTCTAAAGCACACATGGCTGGTGCTGACTGGAAGGACGTGGATGGCAAAAGAGCAGCAAAGGTTACTTCTTTAGGATGTGATGGTGATTGCACGATACAGGACTCATGTATTGTTAAAAACAGGTAAGCCTCTCAGAGGCTGTCAATTCAATTCTAGCATGAGCACGTTTGAGTTTGTGGGCATTGGTTTGAGATGTACTTTTCATCCGTCTCGTTCAGTATCACATCGAGTCTTGGTCACCATTCAAAAAATAAACAAACAAGAAAAGTGTGAAGGCCAAATCCACAGTGTGCTCCAGCGGCTTTGCATTACTCTGGTGATGCAAAACAGCCAGAATCGGGTTTAACTGACTGGCGACATTTGTCTTTCGGTCTCTTGCCCTGCTGGAGTGGTACAAGCTAGCCAGGGTGTGTCAGCGAATCTGGCTCTTCATATGCAACAAACCATCCTTCGTCCTTCCACCAGCAACATTCCCATGGATGCCAAACCAACCCACCCCAGAGCTGCTTTTCATCAGTGGGCCTAGCTGAGAATGGTGCTGATCACTTTTAACTCCCATTGACTTCACTGGGAGATGCAGATGTTCAGGATTTGGCCCGATTATGAACACAGGTCAGTGTTGTAACACAGTCCTAACAGCAGCTAATGACACTGTATCTTCGTGGCATCTTGGATTTGTTAATTAACCACCCGGCTAACCCCGCTAGTTAATTCTCACGTCGGTGTCAGCCAGCCAAATGCCAGGCTGTTTACTCTGAGTCTACTTACGGCAGAAGGTGCTGGTCCTCCATTTAATGATGACTCCTTGCTTCTTGCAGGTCTCCACATAGGCCTGTGTGATGGCACAGAGAGTGGACAGCATGCCATCATATTTACACATGTCGTAGATGCAGGTCTGGATGAAGAGGTCAGGGTCGATCAGATGGTGACATGGTTTGAAGGTGTCTGACTTTAAAACATTGCACTGGCTTTCAATGCCTGGTGTCTCCTCTGGGGTGCAAGGTGGGCCCAGCTCATCTCGTGTGTCTGGCAAGCAGCTGCAAGAAAGCGCAAACACGGCGGGTTTCAGTTTGGAGAGGAACGTGCAGGCTGACACCCAGGCTTGAAAGCTGGCTGCTGGTGAGAGGAGCCAAATGTCTAATCCTGGAGGCTGCAAGGTTCTCTCTAGTCACCATATGCCAGCAGCACTGCTGGCTTTCACCACCCCATCAGTATGTCTTTGCCCTGTCCCAGAGGGACAGTTGTTCAGATGCAATGCTCATGCAATCCTTGGCATTTCTGCGGGGACTGGCTGTTCGTGCTAACTGGGATGCCCATTAGGGAATGTACCGATACCACTAATATGCTATCAGACACATCAGTGGATTTGACCTGATAAAATGCTGGTGGGCGGTTCTGTAGCTCATTGGTAAATCCTTGAGTCACTTCTACACACAATGTAGATGTCACTACATTTCATCGCAGAGGGGAAAAAAGCTTTCACCCTCTGCCTCTGCGACCTTCCAGACTTAAGAACCTCTTTCCTCCTGGGGCAGTGGCCTTTGCTGGAGCCCCAGCAGAATGCCAGCTTCTCAAAGGTACAGGAGAGACACCAGGCAGCACGGCCAGTGCATTTTAGAGCAGGAATGTGGTTAAAATGTCTGCAAGGGAGCACGTGATCTGAATCAACACAAGTGGGGGATGAAAAAGAGCCATCTTACCCCGCATCACTGTCAGCTTGCACTTTCCAGCTGTTTCCAAACTGTGTGACATTGTTCGCCTGCAGGCCATTGGGCATGAGCAGCTCATCCCCACGCTGGCCGTTGTAGTTCCCGCACATGCCACAGACCTAGAGCAGAAGAGAATAACGTCATCGCCAAGGGGCTCTCATCCCATCCCCGCTGCTGAGCAAGGAAAGACATGGACAAATATTGCGAGAAATCGGTTAGTCACTTGCACACAGTGCTTCCCAGTTCAAGACGTCACTGTCAAATCTTAATGCACCAATGGGAATATGAAGTGATATTGCAACATATCTGTGGCTCCCTAAGACTTCCTGGCATTTGCCTTGGGAGGGGGCATGCACTCCCTCTAGTAGAGAAGGGGCTAATGAGCTCTTCTGGTCTGAGCCAGGACGAACCAGTGACACCTGGAAAGCTTGTGCGACTTGGAGGGAGACTGGGGCAGTGACCAGAGACTGCTGGCTACAGGGATAGGTCAGCAAAGAGGATGACCCTCGCAGACCTCCCTGCCCCTGAGATGGCACGGACCAGGTATGAAGCACATGTGACCCGAAAGGAGGAGCTGGAGGCTGATTCAAGACACTAAAGCCTGCAGAGAAGACTGCCTTTGAGATTGACCGTTTTCACTCTGATTCTCCTTCAGTAGTGGAAGGAGAGGGAAAGGGGCCTTTTTGTTTGTTAGTTTTGTTTGGAGAATCCTTTGTGTGCCACAAAGAGGGGAAGGACTCTGTAAACCATTCAACTTGTGGGGGACTTGGGGTGTGAGGCCACCCATCACATACCTATATAGCCCAAGGGGTAGTCTCTGTGACTAACTGCCAGGGATGCACCCTGTCCTATCATTTCCTGTAACTATCCCTCTGAAACACCCATAGATGGTTGTAGAAAGGAAAAGAGAAGAAAACAGCTTGTGTGTACAGGCAGCATTGCTGCAAGCAGTAATAACAAAGCAAGAGAAGAAAATAAATTCCAATTAAACCGTCCAGCAGAAGAGGAAAATCCATGCTTTGAAGCGATGTCTTTTATTTTCCTAACATACTGAATCTCACCTTGGAGAAGTAAGATTCTGGGAGGCTGATTTCCAAGTGCTGATTTCCATCATATTTCACTAGCAGTCCAAAGTCCGTTTCCACCACCAAGTAAATGCCCACATTTCCTATGGACACGCCTCGTAATCGGTTCTTTACCGGAGTGTGGACTCTCTCCTGATTGAACTGGTGACAACAGACCATTTGTCAGCACAGAACATAGTCGCCTAGTAAAGCTTTTTCTGCTCATAGTTTATTTTCTCCCAGGGATCTGGAGAGTTGGAAGGGTCACTGTTGGAGCACAGATCCCTCCCCACCTGAAGGGCTGAGTATACATCTCCATGTAATCTCCGGTTCCTGGTTAGCTAATCCACAATAATGTAATCCAGTCTCACCTGGTGTGGCTCTCTCTAACCCCAAGTCTTTAACTCCTATAGAGATGTTTGACTCAGCTACAGCTTTTGACTATGAATCCTGATTCTTTAGCTAGTTCAACTTATATATTCAATTTATGATATTAGATCCAGAGATTCTAGGATCAAGTCCTGCAGACAATGACTCATGCAGGGATACTGGTACATACTGAAAATAGGTGCTTCTTGCAGCTGGTGCTATGAGAAATTACTTCACATCTCACTCAATGTCACCATGCATGTGGTGGGTGAGGCAATACCTTTCATTGGACCGACACAGCTACAACTACACTGCACAGAGCGGGACAGACATGGCTATCAAGGAAAGGCATGCCTGCCCTTAGTCAAATGTGAAGATCCCTTTTCCTAAGGCTGTTTTTATGTGCTGCTTTTAAGATGTCTGATCTCAAAATACAACAGTCCCACTACGTACCAGGATTGCCTTGTTCTTCTGAAGGGTGATTCGGGTGCCATAGATGTCAATGTAAATCTCTTTGAGATACGTGGCCCCTCTTTGTCCTCGGTCTTCATTTTTGCCACTGATGGTCACAGGAATGACACTGCTGCTGTCGCAGACTTGGAGAAGGGTGTAGGTGCAGGTGCCCAAGAAGGTGTGCATCACTTTGTCAAAGGTGAAGTAGTGGGGATCTCCGACCACCTGGCAGGATGCTCTCCCTGATGGTGAAAGAAATATCCAATGACTGTGGAGGATTTTATAGTGACCTCGGCTAATTAACGACTTGTGTTAGTGTCGGGTGTTGTCACTATGAAAGGGTCTGAAGTGGGCTCCAAGGGCCTGATCTGGCCCCTTCTTACTAAGGCAAATTCCCACTGAAGACCTTCTAGATTAGTGCCAATCACATTCAGGGCACATTTCTTGAATGAGACACCTCAGGTGATCTGCACAAAAAGGTACAAACAGGTAGCTGGGCAGTCAAATGTTACTGCGGGCATGCTGCACAGTGCAGATTACTTGTGTGTACACCTGGGTGCAAGTACTTTACAAGGGCAATTTAGACTCTTGCTATTTTTACTCTCTCTTTCCCTATCGATATTTTCCTAATTCAACCCCTTTGAGTTCCATTTTTTTATTTATGGCATTGGGTGATTTGGGCTTGATTCTGCATTTCCTACTCAGGACAAACTCCATTGATCCTGCAAAGATTTACGCCAGCTCCACTCCCACGGCAGGTGAGGGAGCTCCGTGATTGCAAGAGAGGGGATTTGTCTTTGAATGTCTCCTTGCACTGGCAAGAATCAGCCATCGGCTCCTTCCTGTGCCATCACATAAAGAACAAGGTATCTGGAGAAAGCCCTTCTGGACCAGAAAGGTCTAATTACTGAACTCACATCTGGAGCCTTTTTCAGGGAGAACTCACCAGAGGAGTAACAACCCAGCACCCCATCCTGAACACTGCATTTCTCCAGCACTCCACACGCCCAGCCTGTGCATGTGATGGCGTTATTGCTGTTACAGGTGCAGCGCTCGGTGCAGGTATCGTGGGTGAACCAGCTTTCACCCAGCTGTTAGAGAAAGGAGAAGCACTTGAATATTTAATAGTATAAACTCTATTGAGTAGCGTCACCCTAGTGGATAATCAGAGGAGTTTGGAATAGTTAAATGCCAGTGATACTCTTCATGCCTCGACAGGGTGACCTAGGAGAAGGTATTCAGGCCTGGAACCCCTGAGACATGGGTTCTTGTCTTGGCTTTGTTGCTAGTTGATCTTAAGCAAATCACTTGACTATTCTTTGCCTCAGTTTTACCACCAGTTAAACAAAACTGACCTTCCTTGAGACCTGATCTTGAACAGTGCTTTATACAGTAAAAGCTAGGAATTGTTATTCTTTACATGAACAAATACATCCACAGAGCCCACTGATCTAAAACCAGATGAAGTGAATCTGTATTCATCATTGTTATTCCTTACAGTGACATAGAACAACCCCCAAATTATTTCAATCAGTTTCAAGATGCTCAGGGTAACTTGCCTGATGATAGTGGTTGTTTCCATCCAGACAACCGCAGCTGCTCTCTGGCACACAGGCATCTCCACTCAGAACATAGCCTTCCTTACAGAAACAGCCCTCCACTGGTAAGGAGCTGCAAGGGCTAAATGCAGAGGGAGTCACGCAGGTAGAAGGACACCTGCTGCCACAGCTCTTGTACTGGCTTCCTCCCGCACAGGAGATTGCTACAAGTGATGAGAAAAATCCAGATCACTGAAAGGAAAAGAGCCCAAAGCAATTCTCTTGAAACTTCCCATTTTTTCCAGGACAGCAAAGGGTTGTGAGAAAGCTCTGCATATGGTGACTGCTCTGTGCTGAGGTTTTCCTCCAGGGACAGAGCGGAAACCCTTTGTGCAGAGAATGACAGACAGACATACAGACAAAGGATGCCTGGTAGGGGACCGGTTGTATCCAGGGATCGGAAATAACCACGAGGATACAAGTACAGCCTTTCACCTATGGACACGGACGTCGGCTGCAGTGTAGCTCCGGTGGCTTGTCTCTCGCAGTGCACAGCTGACTGGTGGCCCGTGTGAAAGCAGCCTAGGTGGGTCACCAGTGCCCAATGGCTTTCCACACTCTGACTCTGGAGATTCCTGTCCTTCTGCCGGTTGGCCGTTCACTCCCTCCCAGTCTCCTCACTTCCCCTGCCCTCTGCACTCCTGGCCTTCCCCTCTTCCCCTTAAAAACGCTGAATTCCAGAAATTAATAGATATAAATTACAACACTTACGGCACAAAGTATTAGTTCTCCATTCTATGCAGATCCCAGCGTTAGTGCACGACTCTGCATAAGCCTGCAGCCCGTCGCATAAGGACACTGTCGGCTCGTTAGTGTGGCACATGTCGTAAACACAGTTTTCCAAGAAGTTCTCTGGAGCTACCTTGGCATGACAGTCCTTGAAGATACCTACATGAGTCAAGAAAGAAACAGAATCACAGAAAGAGAAGATGGAAGAAGCTGCTTCACCACTCACCATCCCCTGTCATGGCGAGGAGTCAGTGCTCTCTGGCCAGTGTAGGCTGATCAGGTCTCTGTATTCAGCCAGCCCAAAACCCGGAGCGGAATACACCCAAACACTGATGAGATTCGGCTCTGTTTGTCTTAGGCCCGTTTCTCCCATTTCCAGGGTGAGTACAACGGAACACAGAGTGGATACACTGATTCTTGATATACAGCTAGCAACACCCGGGTCGTTACTGTCTCTGGAGGAGGGAATGCCCACAGCACTTCCGAGACCCCTGTAAGAAAGCGTGGAATGGGGACCACTGCTCTGTGTCTCTGCTGCAGTAATTCAATGGGAGCTCTGTGCAGGTAGGACTGGCAAAACTAGGCCCTCAAAGTACAATTCCCAAATAATCTTCACATCCTAGTGCCAGGTGAATGAACAGTCCAGTCTGAGGTAACCCACCACAACTCCTGGGGCGTCTAGTGCGGCTTTTAGCATTGGGGGCTATGCACATTTCGATGGGGACTCAGAGCAATGGGCTCCAGGGAGCCAGGCCCAGATGTAGGCAAGTGCATGCTGAAATTTGGAGTGATTTCAATCAGTTTGCCCAGGACTAAGCCACTGCCATACTACCTGTCGGGTCGGTGATCATGCCACAGGCTGTGTTCTTCCTCGCTTCCTTGTCCTGCAGCGGGTCACAGACCAATATTTCATCAGGGGAGCATCTGGCAAGAGAAAGAAACTCTTTTGATGTTTGTTTCTTTATCTGCCTGGGCCAGATCTGCAAAGGATGAGGCCATGTCTGCACAGCAGGCACCACGTGATTCCAGCCACAGAGCAGAATCCAGGCTCCCCGAATGGCTGAGTTCTGCCCCCACTCCCACACCACCGGAGGGGGCTCCCCCTCCTGCACTGGGCAGTTTGGGGTGCTCCACCACTCAGCCGGAGTTGAATTAGAGGTGGAACAAGCTGCTGCAGGAACCAGTGGATCTGTCTGGCTCCTGACTGGGAACAGCAGGTGGATTGGAAGACTGCAGACCCCAGGAGGCAGCAGGCCAGCCACTCACCCCCTGCTTATGGTCAACTGGGGAGGGGTTCCTGGGTGTACTGGAGAGGATGGGTGTTGGGCTCAGCCCTAGTAGGAGACTAGGTGGGAGAGTCATGGATGGGTGCCTTGTGGCTGAGCATGCAGAACGCTTTCCTAGAGCTTCTTCAGCAAAGACCACCTGATTAGCTTCCTTCTGTACGTACATGGTGTTATTCTCTGCCACTAGCCAGCTCTCTCCAAGCTCAGTGGAATCTCCTGCAATGCTGCCATTGGGCTTTATGTTGTCATCCTTTGCATCACCGTTGTAATTACCTATGAAAAATGTTTAGAATACTCTAAATTCATAGCTACTGAATGCACATACGCGTGTGGTTGTGAAATGTACTGTAATGAACTAGCTAGTGTGTCAGTGCACAGGTGCCCTCTCTGGGAAGGAGTAAGAATTACACCCTACGCCTCTCAGATGCCTCACTGCTAACAGCTGAGAAAGATTCCACTTTAGATTAAATCAGGGGTCGGCAACCTTTCAGAAGTGGTGTGCTGAGTCTTCATGTATTCACCCTAATTTAGCTTTCCTAGGGGATAGTTTCTAATGCTTTGGCTTGCAGCAGACCCACCTTCTACTGCAGCTGGACAACAACAACAAAAACAGCTTTAAAAAGAAGACCCAATGCTCAGAGGAGCCTTTGCCCCTGCTTGGACTGTAACTACAGCAGTGTTCACACGGTACGCCTCCGCGAGTCCAAGGAACAACACAGCAGAGTAGAAAAGCTAAAGACGGCTCTTAAATAGCGACTTGGAAATCTGTCCTTAGCCACAAGAAGGGCCTTAAAGTTTTATTCTTGTTTTCCAGTTTAAAGAAATGAAAAGCATAGGATGGGCCGGACAGTCCCAATCAAAGAGAGACAGACACGCTGTAATGCAAGTAAGAGAAAAAAGGTATGAGGGGAACTGGACCAGAGTCATCCAAAGTACGACTGGAATAACATTTAGACTGTAGGTCATGCATGTGCTGAATGTGAGATTCCTCTCCTGATAAAAATGACATCTGCAGTTGTCATTTCTGACACGCGAGTTAACGCCTGGGTAACCAGAGTTCTTGTGCGTTACGATTGCCAGGTACCCGAACGATGATGGTTCCTTTAATCCAATGCCCTAAATCGCAGTCCATACGAGACAGACGAGGTTATTCTGGGATAAACATAACACGGTACAAAAACTAACCAATCCCCAAACTTGAAAAGCTCTCAGTCGTGTGACTTGATGGCTCTCAGGAACAGGGGTACTCACCACACAGGCCACAGAGCTGGCCCTTGTAACAACTGGACACTGAGACCTCCACATAGTGATTGCCATCAAACCTGACCCAGAGTCCGAAGTCGGTTTCCAAGAGCACGTAGCCTCCACTGATCTGGACCCTGATCTTGTTTTCAATCACCACAGGCAGGTTCCTTCGGGTGCCATTCACCTGTACGACACGTTGGGAAAAGATGGTCATGACTAGGTACCCCCATAATTCCCAGTGAATCGCCCATGAATAGTCTAGCCAATGAGTTCACTGGCAGGAGTGTTCTCGTTCACACTGGGAATTTGGAGGGAATATGACACAATATTCACAGAAAGCAATTTTCAACTGCCATTCCTGAGTATTCTCAGTGGAGGCCGAATTCTAAGAAGCACACCCAACCAATGAGAAAACAGAAACCCACCATGTGACCTATACGTCCAATCAAACGTCTCAATTTTTGCAGCGCTCAGTTTAAGGGTGTCAGATAATTAAAATACTCCTTTAAAATAACATTTCGCTTACATTCACTTTCCTGTTCTTCATCAAGGAAATCTGATTTCCATACACATCCACGTGCACAGACTTTACATAGGAAACTTTGGTATTGGAGCCCCTGTGCTCATTGGTGGTGGACACATCAAAGGGGGGAAGCCCCATGGAGTCGTTGCAGACTTTGGAGAGGGTGTAAGTGCAGTTTCCCATGAAATGGTGAACTCTGCCATCAAACGTGTAGTAATGCGGGTCCCCAGAGGCACTGCACGTGGCACGGCCTTAAAAGGAAGAAATGTGGGTTAATCCCAGGCAAATCCCCACCACGTTACTGCAGCGCTGTCACTTGCACTCACCAAGCATTTCATGTTGGTGCGCACTTCCTCCTCACGTTACTTGAGAGCTAATGGGAACAGCACCAACCGGGAACAGAGTGGGGAGGAGCCAGGCAACCTGCCCTAGCCCTAACTACCATTGTGCTGTAACTGGAAGTCCTCTGCAAGGCTCCCTGGAAACTCAGGGAAGTCATCCTCTCTGATTTGGGACTTGATCTGCTGAGACCTTCCAAACTTGTGATCAGGGACAAGATCTGAACCATGCTCTCCCAGGGGGAGTGGGATTGGGAAGAAGCAGGGAGTGGGAACTGGCAGGTCATGTTCATTTCTGCAAAGGCAGATCTCCAGAGAGGAAGCTCCCATGTACAGCAACGCATTTTGCCACTTGAGAAGCTAAGTGACGAGCACAAGACTCCACTGAAAATCAGTGGTGTCCCATTGTATAGTAACAAGATTACACAATTCCCCATATCCTGCTTTTGCCAGAAGTGACCCCTTCCTTTTACAACCAATAAAGTGTTCATGTTCCTATGTCACACCCAGCAGTGTGATCTTTGAACACAGAGGAAACTGACAATAGCATTGTGGTTCCGTGAAACCCTCTGGAAATACATCATGGACTTTTCAAACTGTATTACCTAGAAATGTAGAACCCAGAACCAAAAAATCATTTTTTAAAAAGAGCACTCTTTGTATAGGTTGAATCCCCTAGTTTCAGCTCAGACACTACAGCTTTGGTTTTCAGTTGGAGCCAAACCCAGAAGGGACGTGGTTAATAGAAACATATTAGATGTGTTTAAATGCCTCTGAGAAGAGTTTGCAAGAGTTTGCTCTGTCCGGTCTGACCCCAAACACTAGGGCTAGCCCCAGGTTGTCCTCCAGCAACACTCAAAAGCTCAAACAAACCTGGATTGGTTCCCACCTGGCTAGAGCTACCAGTTGCTTTATCATTTGTAAGGCAAAAAGGATTTGGACAGCACTGCTGGAATAACACTACCTGGGGGACTGTTCATCATTACAGTTGGACTCGCCTTCCTAAAATGTAAAAGTGGAGTTTTCAAATGGATATACTGGTCTAAACCTAATCTCCATTCAGGCACCATTTTCTCAGTCCACATGTGAATAGGAAGGAGATTTGTCTGATCCGGACACATTACCTGTCTCACAGGGCTCTATTGTAGTTGGAGTTGCAGTCGTTGGGGACTTTCCTGGCAAAATATACAAAGGAAATAACATTAAGAAGTTGGTCATTCTGTTCTGTGAAGGGTAGAATAGGACGACTGTTGTACAGTTTTCTATTAGACTGGGAATGATTATGTGTGAGAAATGTGATTCTCGAAACATAGATCACATGGCATATATCAAAATGGCAATAGTTCTAATAACTCCTCACAATAAACAGATTAATGTGTCTTTACCCCACAAGTATGAGTCTGTGAGCAAAGAGAAGGATTTATTCTCAGCAACAGTCTCCTAGTAGATTTACCTGTGGTACTTTCTTCTGCTGTGGTGCTTATTGTGTGGGACGGAGTGGTCTCCGAAGCAGGGGTTGTTTCTTGCACTGTCGTAGAATCTAACAAGAGATGATCACAGCATTGGTTAGTGAGAACCAGGAACCCAGCGTGAGATTCAGTCACATACAGTTGCGGAACTGGGGACTGTAGTGGGACGGCTGCCCCACTCCCCCGCCAGAGGGGGCAAGAGTAGGCCAGGGAGGTTGCGCGGGCTGCCAGCCAATGAGAAAAGGGCTTACTGTGGGCCAATCAGGGCCAAGCTTATAGCCAGCCAATCAGGAATCGGCTAGGGAGTATAAGAAGGCTGCCCAGGAGAGGGGCAGGCAGTCTCTCCTGGACCTTCAAAGGGGAAGGTCTGGCTACTGGGAGAGGAGCTGCAGCACCAGGGACAGAGCAGCGCTGGGCAGGCCCCGGGGGGGGGGGGGGGGCGGGGCAGAAGGGATCTCTGCCCTGGTTACCTGACAGGCTGCCGGCCCTGAGAGAAGGGCCATCCGGTGCAGAGGGGCCACAGGGGAAGTGGCCCAGGGACAGTACAAGAGACGGGAGGAGAGAAGGAGGGCAGGACGGCTGCTGCCAAAGGGTTCCTGGGCCAGGACCCAGAGTAGAGGGCGGGCCTGGGTCGTCCCCCCTTCTCCCCTTAGACTGCACCTGGCTGTGGGAGTGGCTTCTATGGACTGCACCTGACCCCTGCCAGAAGGGGTTCGACTTGGGGGTGGCTGGCCACTGCAGCTGGACAGCTGAGGGACTACTGAACCTCCCCCCCAGAAGGGGGTGAGTGTGGACTTGGGGGTACTGCCGGAGGGCAGTGCCCTGAAGAGGACAAGGCAGGCAAGGAGCAGCGTGAGTCAAGGCGTTAATGGAAGACAACAGAGAGGAAGAGACGGACGGGACACCACCAGAGGAGGGCGCTCCGCGTGGACAGAGCTAATTCCCGGATTATCCGGCAGGGGGCGCATGGTGGTGAGTCCCCAACCCGTTACAGGACCCTTCTTCAAAATGAACCATTTTTCCTCCCAACTCTTACGTTATTTGAAATCTCATCTGATACCAGCCACCAAGTTCACACTCAGCCCACCAGGAAATGTCAAGCCCATTAAGAAAGCACTGAGGGATCCACATTACCTGATGGACTGGTGCCTACTGTAGTTGGACCTGAAGTAGTCAGGACTTCTGGAAAAATACACAAAAGAAATAACATTAAGAAGTTGGTCATTCTGTTCTGTGAGGGGTAGAATAGGACGACTGTTGTACAGTTTTCTATTAGACTGGGAATGATTATGTGTGAGAAATGTGATTCTCGAAACATACCGTAGATCACATGGCATATATCAAAATGGCAATAGCTCTAATAACTCCTCACAATAAAAAGATTAATGTGTCTTTACCCCACAAGTATGAGTCGTTGAGCAAAGAGAAGGATTTATTCTCAGCAACAGTCTCCTAGCAGATTTACCTGTGGTACTTTCTTCTGCTGTGGTGCTTATTGTGTGGGGTGGAGTGGTCTCCGAAGCAGGGGTTGTTTCTTGCACTGTCGTAGAATCTAACAAGAGATGATCACAGCATTGGTTAGTGAGAACCAGGAACCC
Source organism: Sternotherus odoratus (assembly GCA_032164245.1). Taxonomy (NCBI): domain Eukaryota; kingdom Metazoa; phylum Chordata; order Testudines; family Kinosternidae; genus Sternotherus; species Sternotherus odoratus. Next base: position 1,620,453 of record JAVMKO010000009.1, read on the forward strand.
AGCGTGAGATTCAGTCACATACAGTTGCGGAACTGGGGACTGTAGTGGGACGGCTGCCCCACTCCCCCGCCAGAGGGGGCAAGAGTAGGCCAGGGAGGTTGCGCGGGCTGCCAGCCAATGAGAAAAGGGCTTACTGTGGGCCAATCAGGGCCAAGCTTATAGCCAGCCAATCAGGAATCGGCTAGGGAGTATAAGAAGGCTGCCCAGGAGAGGGGCAGGCAGTCTCTCCTGGACCTTCAAAGGGGAAGGTCTGGCTACTGGGAGAGGAGCTGCAGCACCAGGGACAGAGCAGCGCTGGGCAGGCCCCGGGGGGGGGGGGGGGGGCGGGGCAGAAGGGATCTCTGCCCTGGTTACCTGACAGGCTGCCGGCCCTGAGAGAAGGGCCATCCGGTGCAGAGGGGCCACAGGGGAAGTGGCCCAGGGACAGTACAAGAGACGGGAGGAGAGAAGGAGGGCAGGACGGCTGCTGCCAAAGGGTTCCTGGGCCAGGACCCAGAGTAGAGGGCGGGCCTGGGTCGTCCCCCCTTCTCCCCTTAGACTGCACCTGGCTGTGGGAGTGGCTTCTATGGACTGCACCTGACCCCTGCCAGAAGGGGTTCGACTTGGGGGTGGCTGGCCACTGCAGCTGGACAGCTGAGGGACTACTGAACCTCCCCCCCAGAAGGGGGTGAGTGTGGACTTGGGGGTACTGCCGGAGGGCAGTGCCCTGAAGAGGACAAGGCAGGCAAGGAGCAGCGTGAGTCAAGGCGTTAATGGAAGACAACAGAGAGGAAGAGACGGACGGGACACCACCAGAGGAGGGCGCTCCGCGTGGACAGAGCTAATTCCCGGATTATCCGGCAGGGGGCGCATGGTGGTGAGTCCCCAACCCGTTACAGGACCCTTCTTCAAAATGAACCATTTTTCCTCCCAACTCTTACGTTATTTGAAATCTCATCTGATACCAGCCACCAAGTTCACACTCAGCCCACCAGGAAATGTCAAGCCCATTAAGAAAGCACTGAGGGATCCACATTACCTGATGGACTGGTGCCTACTGTAGTTGGACCTGAAGTAGTCAGGACTTCTGGAAAAATACACAAAAGAAATAACATTAAGAAGTTGGTCATTCTGTTCTGTGAGGGGTAGAATAGGACGACTGTTGTACAGTTTTCTATTAGACTGGGAATGATTATGTGTGAGAAATGTGATTCTCGAAACATAGATCACATGAGATATATCAAAATGGCAATAGCTCTAATAACTCCTCACAATAAAAAGATTAATGTGTCTTTACCCCACAAGTATGAGTCGTTGAGCAAAGAGAAGGATTTATTCTCAGCAACAGTCTCCTAGCAGATTTACCTGTGGTACTTTCTTCTGCTGTGGTGCTTATTGTGTGGGGCGGAGTGGTCTCCGAAGCAGGGGTTGTTTCTTGCACTGTCGTAGAATCTAACAAGAGATAATCACAGCATTGTTTAGTGAGAACCAGGAACCCAGCGTGAGATTCAGTCACATACAGTCGCAGAACTGGGGACCCTTCTTGAAAATGAACCATTCTTCCTGCCAACTCTTACGTTATTTGAAATCTCATCTGATACCAGCCATCAAGTTCACACTACAGCCCACCAGGAAATATCAAGGAGATTGAGAAAGCACTGAGCGATCCACGTTACCTGGTGGACTGGTGCCTACTGTAGTTGGACCTGAAGTAGTCAGGACTTCTGGAAAAATACACAAAAGAAATAACATTAAGAAGTTGGTCATTCTGTTCTGTGAGGGGTAGAATAGGACGACTGTTGTACAGTTTTCTATTAGACTGTGAATGATTATGTGTGAGAAATGTGATTCTCGAAACATAGATCACATGAGATATATCAAAATGGCAATAGCTCTAATAACTCCTCACAATAAAAAGATTAATGTGTCTTTACCCCACAAGTATGAGTCGTTGAGCAAAGAGAAGGATTTATTCTCAGCAACAGTCTCCTAGCAGATTTACCTGTGGTACTTTCTTCTGCTGTGGTGCTTATTGTGTGGGGCGGAGTGGTCTCCGAAGCAGGGGTTGTTTCTTGCACTGTCGTAGAATCTAACAAGAGATAATCACAGCATTGTTTAGTGAGAACCAGGAACCCAGCGTGAGATTCAGTCACATACAGTCGCAGAACTGGGGACCCTTCTTGAAAATGAACCATTCTTCCTGCCAACTCTTACGTTATTTGGAATCTCATCTGATACCAGCCATCAAGTTCACACCACAGCCCACCAGGAAATGTCAAGGCTATTGAGAAAGCACTGAGGGATCCACATTACCTGATGGACTGGTGGTAGTTGGACCTGAAGTAGCCGGAGCTTCTGGCAAAATATACAAAGGAAATAACATTAAGAGGTTGGTCATTCTGTTCTGTGAAAAGTGTCATCGGATAACCCCTGGATAGCTCTTTATTAGATTGCAAATTATCAGATGCATGCAGTGAAAAATTCAATAGGCAGGTAAAAATATTCAGTATAGGAAAAAATGGGAGTTGCCTTACCAAGTGAGGGGCCAGTGCTAATGATGCCAGTTCAATTAGGGTGGATGTGGCCCATTCCCAACAGTTGAGAAGAAGGGGTGAATTTCACTCCATGCATCTGATGAAGTGGGTTATAGCCCACAAAAGCTTATACCAAAATAAATTTGTTAGTCTCTAAGGTGTCCCAAGGACTCCTCGTTGTGTTTGCTGATAGACACTAAAATATCTACCCCTCTGATTCCTATATTTCTGAAACCTGTTACAGTCAGGTATGCATACCCACTGAGATAACTGAGATAGATTCATGGGAGAAGTGTTTAAGTTTCACACTGAGCGTGATTGATGAAGCATGGTCCATACCGCTTTTAATATCTGTTGGAGATGGATGTTAAAGTTCGTGTTGGAGGTGGGTTTTTTTGACAATGAATTAGAGAATGTAAAAGTGGAAAGGATTTCTCCCCCCCACCCCCAATGTATCTCCTTCCATTCTCTTCATGTCTTTGGTCACAGTGGATCGCTGTGTCCTGGTGCATCCTAATTGCCACTAAAAGCTTTTTTTTTTTTGCATTGTTTTCTAATCTATTCAAGTGACACCATCATAGGACCTAATCACATCAGCCACACCATCAGTGGCTTGTTCACCTGCACATTTACCAATGTGATATGTGCCATCATGTGCCAACCATGCTCCCATGCCCCCATGATGTGCCAACCATGCCCCCCTGCCTTGCTACACACCTGTGACATCCGTGGTAGTGAATGGTGTTGAAGGCTCCACAGTGGTAGTGGTGGCAGCTATGGGAACAGGAAAAATCATGTTAAGAGATGAAACCGTCTGTCAATGTCAGTATACAACTGTGATGTCATATTGTACTCAAGTGGGAATATCGGCAAGGGGAGATTATTCCATTGTTGCTATTAATAATAAATATTTCTATAGCCCACCATGATTACGCCTTAAAAGTAAGCCACAAAAACTGTTAAAAAGGAAGAGTTCTGTTATGAACAAAAAGGGATCATATAGAGTTTCTGACAGGAAAGCAGAAAGAGAGAGCTCTCAAACTGAATCAATAAACTGCCAGTATTGTGACAAAACAACTAAAACCAATTGACTTTCTCCCTCAGACTACAGACTCAGATTACAGACATCTCCCTCAGAATACAGACATTTAAAAATAGCATTTGCCAAGTGGAAGTAGGTATAGCAAACATGCCACTACAAAAATGCCAGGAAAAGTAGCACTCAGAAAAAAGCTGCAAACAGGGAGGAAACTTAGGAAAAACTTTAGTAAAGGGCTTTTCTTGCTCCTATGTGGGAACAGACAGTGCAATTGTATTAGAGATATTCTTCTTTGCAAGAAAATTGACACATTCCACCATGCAAGTTCTGCTTTGTGATGGCATTGTAGGACCAGTGACTAAATGCTCATCCCCACTAACACCATCGGGGTATAATTTGGCACATATGCATCTACTGATACCAGCTGAAATTTACCACAGATGGTGTCCGCCGTCCAATCTCCCAGAGCGACTCCTGCCTCTGCACAGGCGGCTGCATAGGATTCCAGATCATTGCAGAGCTGCTCAGAGCTTCCTCCTGTGGCACACTGGTCATAGACACAGCTCTCAAAGTACAGGTGGGGCGGCACCGCAGAACGGCAGGGTGCGAATGGGCCGTTGCGGTCCGTTATGATTCGGCACCGCTCCTCAGCTGCCAGCTGCTCGGAGGGAGTGCACGGTCCAGGTGGTGTGATCGTTGCATTACACCTAAAGCACACAAAGGAACACAGGGTTACGCAGGCCTGGGGATCTGAACGTACAAACTTTTCTGTGAAAATGGAGAGTAAATATGTGTCCACAGCCAGAAATGCTCCAGCCCAACCTCAGGCATCTCTCAAATGACTTCAGATCATCCACCAACAGGAATACAAAGTAAAGGGCAAGTTATTACAAGTGGAGTGGGGCCCAGGCCAGCCTCCATAGGCACGGGGAGGAAGTGCCACCTCGTTCTACTCTGTCCCCAGCTACTCCAGTCCCACCCCACTGCCTCATCCCCAGCTGCAGGTTCCGTCCCGACCTCGGACACTGGACCCCAGCTCCACTCCGGGCCATGGCCACTAGCTTCAGGCATCCAGCTGACAACCATGGCCCCACTCCTGTCCGAGGCCCCACAGACAGCGCCAACCCCGCTCCCAACCGTTGCTGCCTGGGGGCATGGACCAGAAAAAAAGGACATGGACAAAAAAGTTTGGGGACCACTGTTTAGGCTGAGGATGTGTCCCATTGACTTTCAGAAGAAGAGGATGGAGAAGTCCTGTGAGTGATTCCGCAGTTCAGTTTAAAATGTTCCATCCATTCCTGTTTTTCTTGAAAAGTTGGGCTCCTTTCGGGTTCCTATTGAAGCCCTTTGTATTCTCTTTGCACTTTGAGGTTGGCTTCTCATGGAAAAGATTTGAAATTTGACTTTGGATGAAATTTCTCCTTGGCACACAGACTATCCCTCATCCATGACCTCCCTTAAAATACACTATGTAGCTCCAGGAGAAGAAAAGTCAGGAAAGGGAAGAAGGACATGAGCCACTCACTGCCCTGGAGAGCAACACCGCTGAAGTATCAGGAGCAAAGGAGAGAGAGATGTCTGGGGATGGGCAGCACAGCTGCCCTGCTGCCCAAAAGGGCTCAGTCTTGCTGGGTATGGGTACTGCTGCAGGGAGTGATTGGGCCCAAGTGGTGATGTTAGGGACTCAGACCCCGGGAGGACAGGCTGCCACATAATGGTTCTGATGTGGGAGGGGCTGCTCCCATCTACACCGTCTAGAGCATGAGGGGCAGGTGGGCTCGAGTGCTCGCTCTGCCCCAAGGGGACAGTTTGGTAATGAGGCTTAATCTAGTCCTCTTGAAATAGGACCGCTAGCCTGCAGCAGATCAGTGCAGGGGAGACTCACACCCTGGTGTGTGCAAATTAATTGCTCATGGGGACAAGCCCTTTGTCAGAATCAATACTGCTACTCTCATTCGCAGGAGAAAAGGAAAACAGGACGTCCTCTCACAGGGGAAAAGCGGAATAACCTCAGTGGAATCAGGGTGGAAATAACATTTGCTTTGCACTGGGTCCAGGAGAAAACACATCTGGAAGTCTCTTCTGCCTATAAATCTGTAACATAATTGGTAATGCCTCCCTGGGCATTTAGTCTTGCTAAAGCCAGATTCAACCCAGATCAACAGTCTCACTTTCCACTGTGCTGTCTACCTAGGACATTCAATCAACAATGACTCACGGCCACTCGTCGTCAGCCACCCTCCAGCTGGCTCCAAATTCATTGACGTCTGCCACCACGACCCCATCAGGTCTCGTGAAGTCGTCCTGCTGGGTCCCGGTGTACGTCCCACACAATCCGCACAGTCTCCCTTTGTACTTCTCAGTCACTTGGACAAAGAGCTCGTGGTCCCCACTGAACTGCAGCTGGACGCCCAGGTTCGTAGTAACTCGTACGTAACGTCCAACGAGTGAAACGGTCACTCCAGGGAGAGGAGTTTCAGGGGGAGAGGCCAGAGCCCCATTAATCTGAATGGGAAAGAAAGATCAAATGAAACTGGAAAGAAGGAACACAGTGAAAGGCGTATGTTCTGCACTGTTACGTTCCCAAAGAACCTTTCTTTTCTCTTATCTTGCGCATTGTGCAGAATGAAGAAAAATAGTCTGGAGCACAGACTTCCTAGACATTGCATTTGTAGAGTATAAACAAAAACCATTTGTAGAACATTTCTTGGCTTTCAAATAACAGTGAAATTTATGGGAATATTTACCACATCACAACCACTCAAGTCCCCAGCATTTCCGTGTGTCTTCTCTGCACCCTCTCCCCTTCTGGTAAATTCTTTTCAAAATGTCAGTCCCAAAACTGGTGTCCGCACTACTCTCTTTTCAGTCTTGGCAATGCCACACCCACAGGTAAAATCACCTCCCTCCTTCAATTCACTTTTCCTCTGGGTGAGTGTACACAAAAGTGCATTTTGTCTGAGTGGGTCCCCACTTACAACGATCCAGATGCCTCTATATGACAACCCTGCCCTCAGCATTATTTCACTACTTCCTCAATATTTGTGTCATCCGCTATTGGACTCAGTAATAAATTTATATTTGCTTCCAAATCTTTGACAGAAATGCTGATTAATGCCAGTTCGAGAATTGACCTCTGCAGAAACCTAAAGATATAAACCTGAATGATGTTGACTCCAAGTTCTTAATTAAAATTACGAGACAGTATTTGCTGACATGGATTCCATGATATCCGGGGGCCTATTTCTTGTAACGCACTGACAGTTTAAGACAAACCACGGGCTGGTTAAAGCAGATTCACATGATGAAATGCACACAATGGAACACATTCTGGATTAAGATAAGAGAGGCTCTTACGTAGACAATCCTGTTCTTCCTGAGGACAATGTGGACGCCATCCAGGGTGAGAGCAACAGAGTTAATGGCTGTCCAGCTGGGGCTGCCCCGGTGTTCATTTCGGGTGGTCACCCTAAAGCTGCCAGAGGAATTATCGCAGGTCTCCACCACGGTGTAGTTGCAGGCACCCTGGAAGTGGTGAAGTTTCCCATCAAAGGTGGTGTAATGCGGGTCTCCGTAGACGTGGCAGGTAGCGGTGCTGGGTGGATAACATCCCCGCAGGCCATTTTGAATCTTGCAGATCTCATCTGGACCACAAGACAGATCACTGCACGTCATGTTGCCATTTCCCAGACACACACACTGGCTCGTGCAGTTCTCCGTCACGACGCGCTCTCCTTCCTGCCGAGAGACACATGTAAGAAATGCGAGAATGAACACCGTGGAAGAGGGTGACGCTGGCAGATCAGTTTCCCGCCCAGCGCGATCAGGGCCGTGGTTCCACTCACGCTGTAATATTTGTCCTGGAACACACAGCCGCACTTGGCCTCTGGCACGCAGGTGCCTCCGCTGAGCACAAATCCAGAATTACACGCGCAGCCCTCGACACAGGGCTTGCTGCAGTTCTCGGGGGCCAGGCGGTCCAGACACGTGGCAGGGCAGGCAGTCATACAGGGCTCGTAGTGGCTGTTGGGATCAGAGCAGGTGGGAGCTGAATGGGTAACAAGGAGAAGAGAATTAAGATCAACAGAGTCCCCTTGGGAACATGCCCCAGATGGAGACAGACGTGGTGACAAGAGTTCTTCACAATCACTTAAGATCATTAAAGACCAAATTTGTTTGCTGAACAAGGACTGGAAGCTCCAGTTTTGCTACTCACGGCAGAAGGTGGCATTTCTCCAGGGGGGGAGCATCACTCCGGCTTCCTGACACGCATCAGCGTAGGTCGCCAGAGCGCTACACAGGAGCGCCCCACTCCCATTCAGCGCACAGAGGTCATAGACACAGCTCTCAAAGATGCTCTCGGGATTGATCACGGAGTGGCAGACTGCAAAGGGGCCAGGCCTCTTGGTTAGGATGCCACAGAATCTCTCTGTTCTGTAGAGCTTCTCCTGCTCTGGAGGGCAGATCCCTGGGAGTTCGATGTCACTGCAAAAGGGGTCGTTGTCCTCGACGCGCCAGCTGTCTCCCAGCTCATTAGAGTTCTTGGCTTGCTGCCCGTCGGGCATCATGTACTCATCCTCTCTCCGATTGTTAAAGTTGCCGCACATACCACAGGTCCTGTTGAAATAGGTGGTGGGCACCTTCACTTCCACCGAGTGGTCCGTGTCATAGGAAACCCTCAGTCTGAAATCTGTCTCTAGGGTAACGTATCGTCCACTCCTGCTCACTGTGATTGACCCACCAGCTGCGCTGACAGGAAGGGTCGTTAGCACCTCATTGACCTAATGGGAAACGGAAGGAAACATGCCATGTGATTTCCAGAGAGAGGTCCTAGGACACTTGTAAGGGAAAAATTAGTAAACAAATTGACTCATTCATTGCAAATATTGATATAAGGTTTGAAAGACCAGGAGTCGCGGATTCCTGTTCAACAGAGGAGACTGACAAACGGTCACCTGGACAGAAGGACACAGAGCAAATCTCAATCCCCCTATTGAGGAAACGCTCCTTACCAGCACTTGGCTCGGATGGTTTCTGAGAATTTCTATGTGTTGTCCATAAACCTCCACCAGGACTTTCTGCACATAGGACACCGTGGGGTTCCCGCGATGCTCGTTCTTGGCTTCTATGTTGAAAAAGGGCAGAGAGCTGGAGTTGGCGCACACTTTGGCCAGCGTGTAGGTGCAGATCCCCATGAAGTGGTGAGTCGCTCTGTCAAAGGTGTTGTAATGAGGGTCGTTGTGGACTCGGCAGATCCCGTACGTCTCACGGTAGCAGCCAGGTTCTCCGTTCTGAACCCCACAGTAATGATCGGCTGGGCAGGCTGCGTTAGAGCAGGTTACTTTGCTCCCCCGAGAGGGACACGTGCATTTAGAGGAGCAGGTGTCATCGGTCCAGAATTCAGCACCAACCGGGTAGTGTTTCCCATTGTGCCAACACCCACACTGAGTGCTGGGGACACAGCCACCGTTGTAGAGAAGATAGCCACTGTCGCACACACATCCTTCCACACACGGCAGGCTGCAGCTGTCGGGAGCCAGCGGGTTGACACAGGTGGCAGGACAGGCGGCCGTGCATGCTTCATAGTGACTGTTGCGTGGACAGTCAATTGCTGCAGAAAACAAATGCTTTGTGATTCAATCAGAAAGTATTATACTAATCCATTCGCATTGATACCACATCACATGGCAATTATCTCATACGCAGTGAGATGATTTGCCAGCTTCAGTTCTACTGAGTTGCAGTATCAGCTGCACCAGTTGATGCCATTTTGGTTTCTGGGAAATGGAAACACCCAAGGATCTACTGCCACTGCAGAAGAGCCTGATGCACAACGAAACCTAAGCCACCGAGTCAGCACGTGCAATGCTTTCCAACTGTCCTGGTTCCAAACAATTTCTTTTCTGGAGCTATGAAAGCCGTTCCAAACACACGCACAGAAAAAATCTCATGATTGCTTGTACTTACGACAGAAGGTAGCATTCCTCCAGGCATCTATCTGAACTCCACTTGACCGACAGGCATCTGCATAAGACTGCAGACTCTTGCAGAGGGAGTCGGGATCCAGTTGCAATTCGCACAGGTCATAAAAGCAGCTGCTGAAGTAAATGGCAGGATCTAGCACCCGGTGGCACTTTTTAAATGGGCCATTCACATCTGTCAGGAGACCACAGAAAGCACTGCTGGCAATGATTTGCTTATCACTCTCGTCGCAGACTGGCTCTTCGCCCGTTCCTGGAAGACAACTGAGAGAAAAGGGAGAAGCCCTTGGTTTGTTGGGTGCTTTTCTTTGACATTTGATACTTATCGGAGAATTCTAGATCTGCCATCAGAGATACAAACCTGCTGTGGTTGAAGACCTGCCAGCTGTTGCCAAGGCTGGTAGAATCCGGTTCCATCTCCCCATCTGGATTCAGAAAGTCGTCTGCTGCATTCCCGTTGTAGTTCCCACACATCCCACAGACCTTCTCTTTAAAGGAGCTCGGAAGGGTCACTTCCACTCGATGGTTCCCATCAAACTTCACGATCAACCCGAAGTCCGTGCTGACCACGACATAAAGCCCGCTGGAGGAGATTTGCACACCCGGCGATGGTGTAAAGGGGATGATAATCTCTCCCTTCTCATTTACCTAGACGTGAAGAAGGTAAGCCCTGCGTGTAAATAAATGATCTTCCAAGGTCATTCTCAGCAAGTTACTCAGCCCCCCGTCCCGGCACCTACCTTTACGACTCCCCCCTTCTCCAGTGTTATTCTGAGGCCATGAACATCAACATCCACGTATTGGACATAGGACACGCGCGTGTTGCCTCCTCTGTGCTCATTGGCTGCTTCCACATTGAAGTAGGGCAGCGTGCTGTTCCCATCACACAGCTTGGACAGGGTGTAAGCGCAGGTCCCCATGAAATGATGGGTTTGTTTATCAAAGGTGTAGTAATGAGGGTCCCCGGACACCTCACAGGACTCTGTGGGGGAAAGCAAATAAATCACAGCTTTAGTTCAATCACTTCCACAACGGCTTCTCATCCTGTTAGAGTGGGACAACTAGTTTTGGAAACATTCATTCCAGGTTTGAGCTTTTCACCAGTCACCAGCCATCGTGATTAGAATACTTCTTATTGTACCTTCTGCCTGGATTTCCTGATAGGAATTAAGCTGTTCACCAAGAGAGACAAGATGGGAGAGGTAATACCTTTTATTGGACCAACTTGTGCTGGTGAAAGAGACAAGGTTTCAAGCTTACACAGAGCTCTTCTTTAGGTCTGGGAAACTCGCTCATAATCTTGCAGCAAATGACAAAGTGGAAGGTCAAACAATTGGCTTTCTTTCCAACAAACGTTGGTTCAATAAAAGGTATGACCTCATCTTCTTTGTCTCTCTGATATCATAGGATCGATATTGCCTGGATCATTCCTAACCCTATGATACATACGGTATTCTGCCCTCCCATTCATACAGGGTAGGAACAGAAGAGCTGTGCAGAATCTGACAATTGGCGTGACATGCCGTTTAATTGCAGATCTTTAAGGAGTCATTTATGTGAGAGAAATTCACCTGAACTTAGCAACGGAGGTGGCGTGGTTGTCCCTGGAGACGTGGTAGAGGTGGTTGACATGGTGATTACAGTTCTTGTAGGTTCATTTCCTATAAGGAGACAATGTCACAGAGATTTTCTGTAATTCACATGTTCTTCTTGCAAACAAAGGAAATGCTGACCATTATTAACAAATAGGCCTGTCCATAAAAACAGAAACTCTGATAGGATGCACTTTAAGTGGCAATATCAGTTTATTAGAGATACATCATCCATTGCTATATCACTGCGGAAATCTTCACCCCGCTCTCCCTATCTCTAATAACTCCTAACAATAAACAAATTGAACGTGTCTTTACCCCACAAGTACTATTCTGTAAGTAAAGAGAAGAATTAACTTTCAACAACAGCCTCCTAGCAGATTTACCTGTGGTACTTTCTTCTGCTGTGGTGCTTATTGTGTGGTGTGGAGTGGTCTCTGAAGCAGGGGTTGTTTCTTCCACTGTTGTAGAATCTAACAAGAGATGGTCACAACACTAGTTAGATAGAACCAGGAACCCAGCATGAGGTTCAGTCACATACAGTTGGGGAACTGGGGACCCTTCTTCAAAATGAACCATTCTTCCTACCACTCTTATGTTATTTGAAACCTCATCTGCTCCAGCCACCAAGTTCACACCACAGCCCACCAGGAAATGTCAAGGACATTGAGAAAGCACTGAGGGATCCACGTTACCTGATGGACTGGTGCCTGCTGTAGCTAGACTTGAAGTTGTCAGGACTTCTGGAAAAATATACAAAGGAAATAACATTAAGAGTCTGGTCATTCTGTTCTGTGAAAAGTGTCATTGAATAACCCCTGGATAGCTCTTTATTAGACTACAAATTATCAGATGCATGCAGTGAAAAATTCAGTAGGCAGGTAAAAATATTCAGTGTATGAAAAAAATGGGAGTTGCCTTACCAAGTGAGGGGCCAGTGCTAATGATGCCAGTTCAATTAGGGTGGATGTGGCCCATTCCCAACAGTTGAGAAGAAGGGGTGAATTTCACTCCATGCATCTGATGAAGTGGGTTATAGCCCACAAAAGCTTATACCAAAATAAATTTGTTAGTCTCTGAGGTTCCCCAAAGACTCCTCGTTGTTTTTGCTGATAGACACTAAAATGTCTACCCCTCTGATTCCTATATTTCTGAAACCTGTTACAGTCAGGTATGCATACCCACTGAGATAAGTGAGATAGATTCATGAGAGAAGTGTTTAAGTTTCACACTGAGCATGATTGATGAAGCATGGTCCATACCGCTTTTAATATCTGTTGGAGATGGATGTTAAAGTTCGTGTTGGAGGTGGGTTTTTTGGCAATGAATTAGAGAATGTAAAAGTGGAAAGGATTTCTCCCCCCCCCCACCCCCAATGTATCTCCTTCCATTCTCTTCATGTCTTTGGTCACAGTGGATCGCTGTGTCCTGGTGCATCCTAATTGCCACTAAAAGCTTTTTTTTTGCTTTGTTTTCTAATCTATTCAAGTGACACCACCATAGGACCTAATCACATCAGCCACGCCATCAGTGGCTTGTTCACCTGCACATTTACCAATGTGATATGTGCCATCATGTGCCAACCATGCTCCCATGCCCCCATGATGTGCCAACCATGCCCCCCTGCCTTGCTACACACCTGTGACATCCGTGGTAGTGAATGGTGTTGAAGGCTCCACAGTGGTAGTGGTGGCAGCTATGGGAACAGGAAAAATCATGTTAAGAGATGAAACCGTCTGTCAATGTCAGTATACAACTGTGATGTCATATTGTACTCAAGTGGGAATATCGGCAAGGGGAGATTATTCCATTATTGCTATTAATAATAAATATTTCTATAGCCCACCATGATTACGCCTTAAAAGTAAGCCACAAAAACTGTTAAAAAGGAAGAGTTCTGTTATGAACAAAAAGGGATCATATAGAGTTTCTGACAGGAAAGCAGAAAGAGAGAGCTCTCAAACCGAATCAATAAACTGCCAGTATTGTGACAAAACAACTAAAACCAAGTGACTTTCTCCCTCAGATTACAGACATCTCCCTCAGAATACAGACATTTTAAAATAGCATTTGCCAAGTGGAAGTAGGTATAGCAAACATGCCACTACAAAAATGCCAGGAAAAGTAGCACTCAGAAAAAAGCTGCAAACAGGGAGGAAACTTAGGAAAAACTTTAGTAAAGGGCTTTTCTTGCTCCTCTGTGGGTACAGACAGTGCAATTGTATTAGAGATGTTCTTTGCAAGAAAACAGACACATTCCACCATGCAAGTTCTGCTTTGTGATGGCATTCTAGGACCAGTGACTAAATGCTCATCCCCACTAACACCATCGGGGTATAATTTGGCACATACTCATCTACTGATACCAGCTGAAATTTACCACAGATGGTGTCCGCCGTCCAATCTCCCAGAGCGACTCCTGCCTCTGCACAGGCTGCCGCATAGGATTCCAGATCATTGCAGAGCTGCTCAGAGCTTCCTCCTGTGGCACACTGGTCATAGACACAGCTCTCAAAGTACAGGTGGGGCGGCACCGCAGAACGGCAGGGTGCGAATGGGCCGTTGCGGTCTGTTAGGATTCGGCACCGCTCCTCAGCTGCCAGCTGCTCGGAGGGAGTGCACGGTCCAGGTGGTGTGATCGTTGCATTACACCTAAAGCACACAAAGGAACACAGGGTTACGCAGGCCTGGGGATCTGAACGTACAAACTTTTCTGTGAAAATGGAGAGTAAATATGTGTCCACAGCCAGAAATGCTCCAGCCCAACCTCAGGCATCTCTCAAATGACTTCAGATCATCCACCAACAGGAATACAAAGTAAAGGGCAAGTTATTACAAGTGGAGTGGGGCCCAGGCCAGCCTCCATAGGCACGGGGAGGAAGTGCCACCTCGTTCTACTCTGTCCCCAGCTACTCCAGTCCCACCCCACTGCCTCATCCCCAGCTGCAGGTTCCGTCCCGACCTCGGACACTGATCCCCAGCTCCACTCCGGGCCATGGCCACTAGCTTCAGGCATCCAGCTGCCAACCATGGCCCCACTCCCGTCCGAAGCGCCACAGACAGCGCCAGCCCCGCTCCCAACTGTTGCTGCCTGGGGGCATGGACCAGAAAAAAAGGACATGGACAAAAAAGTTTGGGGACCACTGTTTAGGCTGAGGATGTGTCCCATTGACTTTCAGAAGAAGAGGATGGAGAAGTCCTGTGAGTGATTCCGCAGTTCAGTTTAAAATGTTCCATCCATTCCTGTTTTTCTTGAAAAGTTGGGCTCCTTTCGGGTTCCTATTGAAGCCCTTTGTATTCTCTTTGCACTTTGAGTTTGGCTTCTCGTGGGAAAGATTTGAAATTTGACTTTGGATGAAAATTCCCCTTGGCACACAGACAATCCCTCATCCATGACCTCCCTTAAAATACACTGTGTAGCTCCAGGAGAAGAAAAGTCAGGAAAGGGAAGAAGGACATGAGCCACTCACTGCCCTGGAGATCAACACCGCTGAAGTATCAGGAGGTAAGGAGAGAGAGATGTCTGGGGATGGGCAGCACAGCTGCCCTGCTGCCCCAAAGGGCTCAGTCTTGCTGGGTATGGGTACTGCTGCAGGGAGTGATTGGGCCCAAGTGGTGATGTTAGGGACTCAGACCCCGGGAGGACAAGGTGCCAAGTAATGCAGAGCCATGTCCCTGGCAGGTTCTGATGTGGGAGAGGCTGCTCCCATCTACACTGGTCAGAGCATGAGGGGCAGGTGGGCTCGAGTGCTCGCTCTGCCCCGAGGGGACAGTTTGGTAATGAGGCTTAATCTAGTCCTCTTGAAATAGGATCGTTAGCCTGCAGCAGACCAGTGCAGGGGACACTCACACCCTGGTGTGTGCAAACTAATTGTTCATGGGGACAAGCCCATTGTTAGAATCAATACTGCTACTCTCATTTGCAGGAGAAAAGGAAAACAGGACGTCCTCTCACAGGGGAAAAGCGGAATAACCTCAGTGGAATCAGGGTGGAAATAACATTTGCTTTGCACTGGGTCCAGGAGAAAACACATCTGGAAGTCTCTTCTGCCTATAAATCTGTAACATAATTGGTAATGCCTCCCTGGGCATTTAGTCTTGCTAAAGCCAGACTCAACCCAGATCAACAGTCTCACTTTCCACTGCGCTGTCTACCTAGGCCGTTCAATCAAAAATGACTCACGGCCACTCGTCGTCAGCCACCCTCCAGCTGGCTCCAAATTCATTGACGTCTGCCACCACGACCCCATCAGGTCTCGTGAAGTCGTCCTGCTGGGTCCCGGTGTACGTCCCACACAATCCGCACAGTCTCCCTTTGTATTTCTCAGTCACTCGCACAAAGAGCTCGTGGTCCCCACTGAACTGCAGCTGGACGCCCAGGTTCGTAGTAACTCGTACGTAACGTCCAACGAGTGAAACGGTCACTCCAGGGAGAGGAGTTTCAGGGGGAGAGGCCAGAGCCCCATTAATCTGAATGGGAAAGAAAGATCAAATGAAACTGGAAAGAAGGAACACAGTGAAAGGCGTACGTTCTGCACTGTTACGTTCCCAAAGAACCTTTCTTTTCTCTTATCTTGCGCATTATGCAGAATGAAGAAAAATAGGCTGGAGCACAGACTTCCTAGACATTGCATTTGTAGAGTATAAACAAAAACCATTTGTAGAACATTTCTTGGCTTTCAAATAACAGTGAAATTTATGGGAATATTTACCACATCACAACCACTCAAGTCCCCAGCATTTCCTTGTGTCTTCTCTGCACCCTCTCCCCTTCTGGTAAATTCTTTTCAAAATGTCAGTCCCAAAACTGGTGTCCACACTACTCTCTTTTCAGTCTTGGCAATGCCACACCCACAGGTAAAATCACCTCCCTCCTTCAATTCACTTTTCCCCTGAGTGAGTGTACACAAAAGTGCATTTTGTCTGAGTGGGTCCCCACTTACAACGATCCAGATGCCTCTATATGACAACCCTGCCCTCAGCATTATTTCACTACTTCCTCAATATTTGTGTCATCCGCTATTGGACTCAGTAATAAATTTATATTTGCTTCCAAATCTTTGACAGAAATGCTGATTAATGCCAGTTCGAGAATTGACCTCTGCAGAAACCTAAAGATATAAACCTGAATGATGTTGACTCCAAGTTCTTAATTAAAATTACTAGACAGTATTTGCTGACATGGATTCCAAGATATCCAGGGGCCTACTTCTTGTAACGCACTGACAGTTTAAGACAAACCACGGGCTGGTTAAAGCAGATTCATATGATGAAATGCACACAATGGAACACATTCTGGATTAAGATAAGAGAGGCGCTTACGTAAACAATCCTGTTCTTCCTGAGGACAATGTGGACGCCATCCAGGGTGAGAGCGACAGAGTTAATGGCTGTCCAGCTGGGGCTGCCCCGGTGTTCATTTCGGGTGGTCACCCTAAAGCTGCCAGAGGAATTATCGCAGGTCTCCACCACGGTGTAGTTGCAGGCACCCTGGAAGTGGTGAAGTTTCCCATCAAAGGTGGTGTAATGCGGGTCTCCGTAGATGTGGCAGGTAGCGGTGCTGGGTGGATAACATCCCCGCAGGCCATTTTGAATCTTGCAGATCTCATCTGGACCACAAGACAGATCACTGCACGTCATGTTGCCATTTCCCAGACACACACACTGGCTCGTGCAGTTCTCCGTCACGACGCGCTCTCCTTCCTGCCGAGAGACACATGTAAGAAATGCGAGAATGAACACCGTGGAAGAGGGTGACGCTGGCAGATCAGTTTCCCGCCCAGCGCGCTCAGGGACGTGGTTCCACTCACGCTGTAATATTTGTCCTGGAACACACAGCCGCACTTGGCCTCTGGCACGCAGGTGCCTCCGCTGAGCACAAATCCAGAATTACACGCGCAGCCCTCGACACAGGGCTTGCTGCAGTTCTCGGGGGCCAGGCGGTCCAGACACGTGGCAGGGCAGGCAGTCATACAGGGTTCGTAGTGGCTGTTGGGATCAGAGCAGGTGGGAGCTGAATGGGTAACAAGGAGAAGAGAATTAAGATCAACAGAGTCCCCTTGGGAACATGCCCCAGATGGAGACAGACGTGGTGACAAGAGTTCTTCACAATCACTTAAGGTCAATAAAGACCAAATTTGTTTGCTGAACAAGGACTGGAAGCTCCAGTTTTGCTACTCACGGCAGAAGGTGGCATTTCTCCACGGGGAGAGCATCACTCCGGCTTCCTGACACGCATCAGCGTAGGTCGCCAGAGCGCTACACAGGAGCGCCTCACTCCCATTCAGCGCACAGAGGTCATAGACACAGCTCTCAAAGATGCTCTCGGGATTGATCACGGAGTGGCAGACCGCAAAGGGGCCAGGCCTCTTGGTTAGGATGCCACAGAATCTCTCTGTTCCGTAGAGGTTCTCCTGCTCTGGAGGGCAGATCTCTGGGGGTTCGATGTCACTGCAAAAGGGGTCGTTGTCCTCGACGCGCCAGCTGTCTCCCAGCTCATTAGAGTTCTTGGCTTGCTGCCCATCGGGCATCATGTACTCATCCTCTCTCCGATTGTTAAAGTTGCCGCACATACCACAGGTCCTGTTGAAATAGGTGGTGGGCACCTTCACTTCCACCGAGTGATCCGTGTCATAGGAAACCCTCAGTCTGAAATCTGTCTCTAGGGTAACGTATCGTCCACTCCTGCTCACTGTGATTGACCCACCAGCTGCGCTGACAGGAAGGGTCGTTAGCACCTCATTGACCTAATGGGAAACGGAAGGAAACATGCCATGTGATTTCCAGAGAGAGGTCCTAGGACACTTGTAAGGGAAAAATTAGTAAACAAATTGACTCATTCATTGCAAATATTGATATAAGCTTTGAAAGACCAGGAGTCGCGGATTCCTGTTCAACAGAGGAGACTGACAAACGGTCACCTGGACAAAAGGACACAGAGCAAATCTCAATCCCCCTATTGAGGAAACGCTCCTTACCAGCACTTGGCTCGGATGGTTTCTGAGAATTTCTATGTGTTGTCCATAAACCTCCACCAGGACTTTCTGCACATAGGACACCGTGGGGTTCCCGCGATGCTCGTTCTTGGCTTCTATGTTGAAATAGGGCAGAGAGCTGGAGTTGGCGCACACTTTGGCCAGCGTGTAGGTGCAGATCCCCATGAAGTGGTGAGTCGCTCTGTCAAAGGTGTTGTAATGAGGGTCGTTGTGGACTCGGCAGATCCCGTACGTCTCACGGTAGCAGCCAGGTTCTCCGTTCTGAACCCCACAGTAATGATCGGCTGGGCAGGCTGCGTTAGAGCAGGTTACTTTGCTCCCCCGAGAGGGACATGTGCATTTAGAGGAGCAGGTGTCATCGGTCCAGAATTCAGCACCAATCGGGTAGTGTTTGCCATTGTGCCAACACCCACACTGAGTGCTGGGGACACAGCCACCGTTGTAGAGAAGATAACCACTGTCGCACACACATCCTTCCACACACGGCAGGCTGCAGCTGTCGGGAGCCAGCGGGTTGACACAGGTGGCAGGACAGGCGGCCGTGCATGCTTCATAGTGACTGTTGCGTGGACAGTCAATTGCTGCAGAAAACATAAGCTTTGTGATTCAATCAGAAAGTATTATACTAATTCATTCGCATTGATACCACATCACATGGCAATTATCTCATACGCAGCGAGATGATTTGTCAGCTTCGGTTCTACTGAGTTGCAGTATCAGCTGCACCAGTTGATGCCATTTTGGTTTCTGGGAAATGGAAACACCCAAGGATCTACTGCCACTGCAGAAGAGCCTGATGCACAACGAAACCTAAGCCACCAAGTCGGCACGTGCAATGCTTTCCAACTGTCCTGGTTCCAAACAATTTCTTTTCTGGAGCTATGAAAGCCGTTCCAAACACACGCACAGAAAAATCTCACGATTGCTTGTACTTACGACAGAAGGTAGCATTCCTCCAGGCATCTATCTGAACTCCACTTGACCGACAGGCATCTGCATAAGACTGCAGACTCTTGCAGAGGGAGTCGGGATCCAGTTGCAATTCGCACAGGTCATAAAAGCAGCTGCTGAAGTAAATGGCAGGATCTAGCACCCGGTGGCACTTTTTAAATGGGCCATTCACATCTGTCAGGAGACCACAGAAAGCACTGCTGGCAATGATTTGCTTATCACTCTCGTCGCAGACTGGCTCTTCGCCCGTTCCTGGAAGACAACTGAGAGAAAAGGGAGAAGCCCTTGGTTTGTTGGGTGCTTTTCTTTGACATTTCATACTTATCGGAGAATTCTAGATCTGCCATCAGAGATACAAACCTGCTGTGGTTGAAGACCTGCCAGCTGTTGCCAAGGCTGGTAGAATCCGGTTCCATCTCCCCATCTGGATTCAGAAAGTCGTCTGCTGCATTCCCGTTGTAGTTCCCACACATCCCACAAACCTTCTCTTTAAAGGAGCTCGGAAGGGTCACTTCCACTCGATGGTTCCCATCAAACTTCACGATCAACCCGAAGTCCGTGCTGACCACGACATAAAGCCCGCTGGAGGAGATTTGCACACCTGGCGATGGTGTAAAGGGGATGATAATCTCTCCCTTCCCATTTACCTAGACGTGAAGAAGGTAAGCCCTGCGTGTAAATAAATGATCTTCCAAGGTCATTCTCAGCAAGTTACTCAGCCCCCCGTCCCGGCACCTACCTTTACGACTCCCCCCTTCTCCAGTGTTATTCTGAGGCCATGAACATCAACATCCACGTATTGGACATAGGACACGCGCGTGTTGCCTCCTCTGTGCTCATTGGCTGCTTCCACATTGAAGTAGGGCAGCGTGCTGTTCCCATCACACAGCTTGGACAGGGTGTAAGCGCAGGTCCCCATGAAATGATGGGTTTGTTTATCAAAGGTGTAGTAATGAGGGTCCCCTGACACCTCACAGGACTCTGTGGGGGAAAGCAAATAAATCACAGCTTTAGTTCAATCACTTCCACAACGGCTTCTCATCCTGTTAGAGTGGGACAACTAGTTTTGGAAACATTCGTTCCAGGCTTGAGATTTTCACCAATCACCAGCCATCATGATTAGAATACTTCTTATTGTACCTTCTGCCTGGATTTCCTGATAGGAATTAAGCTGTTCACCAAGAGAGACAAGATGGGAGAGGTAATACCTTTTATTGGACCAACTTGTGCTGGTGAAAGAGACAAGGTGTCAAGCTTACACAGAGCTCTTCTTTAGGTCTGGGAAACTCGCTCATAATCTTGCAGCAAATGACAAAGTGGAAGGTCAAACAATTGGCTTTCTTTCCAACAAACGTTGGTTCAATAAAAGGTATGACCTCATCTCCTTTGTCTCTCTAATATCATAGGATCGAGATGGCTACAACAACACTGCTAGTTGCCTGGATCATTCCTAATCCTATGATACATACGGTATTCTGCCCTCCCATTCATACAGGGTAGGAACAGAAGAGCTGTGCAGAATCTGACAATTGGCGTGACATGCCGTTTAATTGCAGATCTTTAAGGAGTCATTTATGTGAGAGAAATTCACCTGAACTTAGCGACGGAGGTGGCGTGGTTGTCCCTGGAGACGTGGTAGAGGTGGTTGACATGGTGATTATAGTTCTTGTAGGTTCATTTCCTATAAGGAGACAATGTCACAGAGATTTTCTGTAATTCACATGTTCTTCTTGCAAACAAAGGAAATGCTGACCATTATTAACAAATAGGCCTGTCCATAAAAACAGAAACTCTGATAGGATGCACTTTAAGTGGCAATATCAGTTTATTAGAGATACATCATCCATTGCTATATCACTGCGGAAATCTTCACCCCGCTCTCCCTATCTCTAATAACTCCTCACAATACACAGATTGAACGTGTCTTTACCCCACAAGTACTATTCTGTAAGTAAAGAGAAGGATTAACTTTCAACAACAGCCTCCTAGCAGATTTACCTGTGGTACTTTCTTCTGCTGTGGTGCTTATTGTGTGGTGTGGAGTGGTCTCTGAAGCAGGGGTTGTTTCTTCCACTGTTGTAGAATCTAACAAGAGATGGTCACAACACTAGTTAGATAGAACCAGGAACCCAGCGTGAGGTTCAGTCACATGCAGTTGGGGAACTGGGGACCCTTCTTCAAAATGAATCATTCTTCCTACCACTCTTATGTTATTTGAAACCTCATCTGATACCAGCCACCAAGTTCACCCCACACCCCACCAGGAAATGTCAAGGAGATTGAGAAAGCACTGAGGGATCCACGTTACCTGATGGACTGGTGCCTACTGTAGCTAAACCTGAAGTTGTCAGGACTTCTGGAAAAATATACAAAGGAAATAACATTAAGAGTCTGGTCATTCTGTTCTGTGAAAAGTGTCATTGGATAACCCCTGGATAGCTCTTTATTAGACTACAAATTATCAGATGCATGCAGTGAAAAATTCAGTAGGCAGGTAAAAATATTCAGTATATGAAAAAAACGGGAGTTGCCTTACCAAGTGGGGGGCCAGTGCTAATGATGCCAGTTCAATTAGGGTGGATGTGGCCCATTCCCAACAGTTGAGAAGAAGGGGTGAATTTCACTCCATGCATCTGATGAAGTGGGTTATAGCCCACAAAAGCTTATACCAAAATAAATTTGTTAGTCTCTAAGGTGTCCCAAGGACTCCTCGTTGTTTTTGCTGATAGACACTAAAATGTCTACCCCTCTGATTCCTATATTTCTGAAACCTGTTACAGTCAGGTATGCATATCCACTGAGATAAGTGAGATAGATTCATGAGAGAAGTGTCTAAGTTTCACACTGAACGTGATTGATGAAGCCATGGTCCATACCACTTTTAATATCTGTTGGAGATGGATGTTAAAGTTCGTGTTGGAGGTGGGGTTTTTTTGACAATGAATTAGAGAATGTAAAAGTGGAAAGGATTTCTCCCTCCCCCCCCCCCCAATGTGTCTCCTTCCATTCTCTTCATGTCTTTGGTCACAGTGGATCGCCGTGTCCTGGTGAATCCTAATTGCCACTAAAAGCTTTTTTTTTGCTTTGTTTTCTAATCTATTCAAGTGACACCATCATAGGACCTAATCACATCAGCCACACCATCAGTGGCTTGTTCACCTGCACATTTACCAATGTGATATGTGCCATCATGTGCCAACCATGCTCCCATGCCCCCATGATGTGAAAACCATGCCCCCTGCCTTGCTACACACCTGTGACATCCGTGGCAGTGAATGGTGTTGAAGGCTCCACAGTGGTAGTGGTGGCAGCTATGGGAACAGGAAAAATCATGTTAAGAGATGAAACCGTCTGTCAATGTCAGTATACAACTGTGATGTCATATTGTACTCAAGTGGGAATATCGGCAAGGGGAGATTATTCCATTGTTGCTATTAATAATAAATATTTCTATAGCCCACCATGACTACGCCTTAAAAGTAAGCCACAAAAACTGTTAAAAAGAAAGAGTTCTGTTATGAACAAAAAGGGATCATATAGAGTTTCTGACAGGAAAGCAGAAAGAGAGAGCTCTCAAACCGAATCAATAAACTGCCAGTATTGTGACAAAACAACTAAAACCAATTGACTTTCTCCCTCAGACTACAGACTCAGATTACAGACATCTCCCTCAGAATACAGACATTTTAAAATAGCATTTGCCAAGTGGAAGTAGGTATAGCAAACATGCCACTACAAAAATGCCAGGAAAAGTAGCACTCAGAAAAAAGCTGCAAACAGGGAGGAAACTTAGGAAAAACTTTAGTAAAGGGCTTTTCTTGCTCCTCTGTGGGTACAGACAGTGCAATTGTATTAGAGATGTTCTTCTTTGCAAGAAAATTGACACATTCCACCATGCAAGTTCTGCTTTGTGATGGCATTGTAGGACCAGTGACTAAATGCTCATCCCCACAAATGTCGTGGGGGTATAATTTGGCACATATGCATCTACTGATACCAGCTGAAATTTACCGCAGATGGTGTCCGCCGTCCAATCTCCCAGAGCGACTCCTGCCTCTGCACAGGCTGCCGCATAGGATTCCAGATCATTGCAGAGCTGCTCAGAGCTTCCTCCTGTGGCACACTGGTCATAGACACAGCTCTCAAAGTACAGGTGGGGCGGCACCGCAGAACGGCAGGGTGCGAATGGGCCGTTGCGGTCTGTTAGGATTCGGCACCGCTCCTCAGCTGCCAGCTGCTCGGAGGGAGTGCACGGTCCAGGTGGTGTGATCGTTGCATTACACCTAAAGCACACAAAGGAACACAGGGTTACGCAGGCCTGGGGATCTGAACGTACAAACTTTTCTGTGAAAATGGAGAGTAAATATGTGTCCACAGCCAGAAATGCTCCAGCCCAACCTCAGGCATCTCTCAAATGACTTCAGATCATCCACCAACAGGAATACAAAGTAAAGGGCAAGTTATTACAAGTGGAGTGGGGCCCAGGCCAGCCTCCATAGGCACGGGGAGGAAGTGCCACCTCGTTCTACTCTGTCCCCAGCTACTCCAGTCCCACCCCACTGCCTCATCCCCAGCTGCAGGTTTCCGTCCCGACCTCGGACATTGGACCCCAGCTCCACTCCGGGCCATGGCCACTAGCTTCAGGCATCCAGCTGCCAACCATGGCCCCACTCCTGTCCGAGGCCCCACAGACAGCGCCAACCCCGCTCCCAACCGTTGCTGCCTGGGGGCATGGACCAGAAAAAAAGGACATGGACAAAAAAGTTTGGGGACCACTGTTTAGGCTGAGGATGTGTCCCATTGACTTTCAGAAGAAGAGGATGGAGAAGTCCTGTGAGTGATTCCGCAGTTCAGTTTAAAATGTTCCATCCATTCCTGTTTTTCTTGAAAAGTTGGGCTCCTTTCGGGTTCCTACTGAAGCCCTTTGTATTCTCTTTGCACTTTGAGTTTGGCTTCTCGTGGGAAAGATTTGAAATTTGACTTTGGATGAAATTTCTCCTTGGCACACAGACTATCCCTCATCCATGACCTCCCTTAAAATACACTGTGTAGCTCCAGGAGAAGAAAAGTCAGGAAAGGGAAGAAGGACATGAGCCACTCACTGCCCTGGAGAGCAACACCGCTGAAGTATCAGGAGGTAAGGAGAGAGAGATGTCTGGGGATGGACAGCACAGCTGCCCTGCTGCCCCAAAGGGCTCAGTCTTCCTGGGTATGGGTACTGCTGCAGGGAGTGATTGGGCCCAAGTGGTGATGTTAGGGACTCAGACCCCGGGAGGACAGGCTGCCACGTAATGCAGAGCCGTGTCCCTGGCAGGTTCTGATGTGGGAGGGGCTGCTCCCATCTACACCGGTCATAGCATCAGGGGCAGGTGGGCTTGAGTGCTCGCTCTGCCCCGAGGGGACAGTTTGATAATGAGGCTTAATCTAGTCCTCTTGAAATAGGACCGTTAGCCTGCAGCAGATCAGTGCAGGGGAGACTCACACCCTGGTGTGTGCAAACTAATTGTTCATGGGGACAAGCCCTTTGTCAGAATCAATACTGCTACTCTCATTCTCAGGAGAAAAGGAAAACAGGACGTCTTCCCACAGGGGAAAAGCGGAATAACCTCAGTGGAATCAGGGTGGCAATAACATTTGCTTTGCACTGGGTCCAGGAGAAAACACATCTGGAAGTCTCTTCTGCCTATAAGTCTGTAACATAATTGGTAATGCCTCCCTGGGCATTTAGTCTTGCTAAAGCCAGACTCAACCCAGATCAACAGTCTCACTTTCCACTGCGCTGTCTACCTAGGCCGTTCAATCAACAATGACTCACGGCCACTCGTCGTCAGCCACCCTCCAGCTGGCTCCAAATTCATTGACGTCTGCCACCACGACCCCATCAGGTCTCGTGAAGTCGTCCTGCTGGGTCCCGGTGTACGTCCCACACAATCCGCACAGTCTCCCTTTGTACTTCTCAGTCACTCGGACAAAGAGCTCGTGGTCCCCATTGAACTGCAGCTGGACGCCCAGGTTGGTAGTAATTCGTACGTAGCGTCCGACGAGTGAAACGGTCACTCCAGGGAGAGGAGTTTCAGGGGGAGAGGCCAGAGCCCCATTAATCTGAATGGGAAAGAAAGATCAAATGAAACTGGAAAGAAGGAACACAGTGAAAGGCGTACGTTCTGCACTGTTACGTTCCCAAAGAACCTTTCTTTTCTCTTATCTTGCGCATTATGCAGAATGAAGAAAAACAGTCTGGAGCACAGACTTCCTAGACATTGCATTTGTAGAGTATAAACAAAAACCATTTGTAGAACATTTCTTGGCTTTTAAATAACAGTGAAATTTATGGGAATATTTACCACATCACAACCACTCAAGTCCCCAGCATTTCCGTGTGTCTTCTCTGCACCCACTCCCCTTCCGGTAAATTCTTTTCAAAATGTCAGTCCCAAAACTGGTGTCCGCACTACTCTCTTTTCAGTCTTGGCAATGCCACACCCACAGGTAAAATCACCTCCCTCCTTCAATTCATATATATATGAATATAAATATATGATATAAATATAAATATAAATATATAAATATATGATATAAACCTGAAGTATGTTGACTCCAAGTTCTTAATTAAAATTACTAGACAGTATTTGCTGACATGGATTCCTAGATATCCGGGGGCCTAGTTCTTGTAACGCACTGACAGTTTAAGACAAACCACGGGCTGGTTAAAGCAGATTCATATGATGAAATGCACACAATGGAACACATTCTGGATTAAGATAAGAGAGGCTCTTACGTAGACAATCCTGTTCTTCCTGAGGGCAATGTGGACGCCATCCAGGGTGAGAGCGACAGAGTTAATGGCTGTCCAGCTGGGGCTGCCCCGGTGTTCATTTCGGGTGGTCACTCTAAAGCTGCCAGAGGAATTATCGCAGGTCTCCACCACGGTGTAGTTGCAGGCACCCTGGAAGTGGTGAAGTTTCCCATCAAAGGTGGTGTAATGCGGGTCACCGTAGATGTGGCAGGTAGCGGTGCTGGGTGGATAACATCCCCGCAGGCCATTTTGAATCTTGCAGATCTCATCTGGACCACAAGACAGATCACTGCACGTCATGTTGCCATTTCCCAGACACACACACTGGCTCGTGCAGTTCTCCGTCACGACGCGCTCTCCTTCCTGCCGAGAGACACATGTAAGAAATGCGAGAATGAACACCGTGGAAGAGGGTGACGCTGGCAGATCAGTTTCCCGCCCAGCGCGCTCAGGGCCGTGGTTCCACTCACGCTGTAATATTTGTCCTGGAACACACAGCCGCACTTGGCCTCTGGCACGCAGGTGCCTCCGCTGAGCACAAATCCAGAATTACACGCGCAGCCCTCGACACAGGGCTTGCTGCAGTTCTCGGGGGCCAGGCGGTCCAGACACGTGGCAGGGCAGGCAGTCATACAGGGCTCGTAGTGGCTGTTGGGATCAGAGCAGGTGGGAGCTGAATGGGTAACAAGGAGAAGAGAATTAAGATCAACAGAGTCCCCTTGGGAACATGCCCCAGATGGAGACAGACGTGGTGACAAGAGTTCTTCACAATCACTTAAGATCATTAAAGACCAAATTTGTTTGTTGAACAAGGACTGGAAGCTCCAGTTTTGCTACTCACGGCAGAAGGTGGCATTTCTCCAGGGGGGGAGCATCACTCCGGCTTCCTGACACGCATCAGCGTAGGTCGCCAGAGCGCTACACAGGAGCGCCTCACTCCCATTCAGCGCACAGAGGTCATAGACACAGCTCTCAAAGATGCTCTTGGGATTGATCACGGAGTGGCAGACCGCAAAAGGGCCAGGCCTCTTGGTTAGGATGCCACAGAATCTCTCTGTTCCGTAGAGGTTCTCCTGCTCTGGAGGGCAGATCTCTGGGGGTTCGATGTCACTGCAAAAGGGGTCGTTGTCCTCGACGCGCCAGCTGTCTCCCAGCTCATTAGAGTTCTTGGCTTGCTGCCCGTCGGGCATCATGTACTCATCCTCTCTCCGATTGTTAAAGTTGCCGCACATACCACAGGTCCTGTTGAAATAGGTGGTGGGCACCTTCACTTCCACCGAGTGATCCGTGTCATAGGAAACCCTCAGTCTGAAATCTGTCTCTAGGGTAACGTATCGTCCACTCCTGCTCACTGTGATTGACCCACCAGCTGCGCTGACAGGAAGGGTCGTTAGCACCTCATTGACCTAATGGGAAACGGAAGGAAACATGCCATGTGATTTCCAGAGAGAGGTCCTAGGACACTTGTAAGGGAAAAATTAGTAATCAAATTGACTCGTTCATTGCAAATATTGATATAAGGTTTGAAAGACCAGGAGTCACTGATTCCTGTTCAACAGAGGAGACTGACAAACGGTCACCTGGACAGAAGGACACAGAGCAAATCTCAATCCCCCTATTGAGGAAACGCTTCTTACCAGCACTTGGCTCGGATGGTTTCTGAGAATTTCTATGTGTTGTCCATAAACCTCCACCAGGACTTTCTGCACATAGGACACCGTGGGGTTCCCGCGATGCTCGTTCTTGGCTTCTATGTTGAAATAGGGCATAGAGCTGGAGTTGGCGCACACTTTGGCCAGCGTGTAGGTGCAGATCCCCATGAAGTGGTGAGTCGCTCTGTCAAAGGTGTTGTAATGAGGGTCGTTGTGGACTCGGCAGATCCCGTACGTCTCACGGTAGCAGCCAGGTTCTCCGTTCTGAACCCCACAGTAATGATCGGCTGGGCAGGCAGCGTTAGAGCAGGTTACTTTGCTCCCCCGAGAGGGACATGTGCATTTAGAGGAGCAGGTGTCATCGGTCCAGAATTCAGCACCAACCGGGTAGTGTTTGCCATTGTGCCAACACCCACACTGAGTGCTGGGGACACAGCCACCGTTGTAGAGAAGATAGCCACTGTCGCACACACATCCTTCCACACACGGCAGGCTGCAGCTGTCGGGAGCCAGCGGGTTGACACAGGTGGCAGGACAGGCGGCCGTGCATGCTTCATAGTGACTGTTGCGTGGACAGTCAATTGCTGCAGAAAACAAAAGCTTTGTGATTCAATCAGAAAGTATTATACTAATTCATTCGCATTGATACCACATCACATGGCAATTATCTCATACGCAGTGAGATGATTTGCCAGCTTCAGTTCTACTGAGTTGCAGTATCAGCTGCACCAGTTGATGCCATTTTGGTTTCTGGGAAATGGAAACACCCAAGGATCTACTGCCACTGCAGAAGAGCCTGATGCACAACGAAACCTAAGCCACCGAGTCAGCACGTGCAATGCTTTCCAATTGTCCTAGTTCCAAACAATTTCTTTTCTGGAGCTATGAAAGCCGTTCCAAACACACGCACAGAAAAATCTCACGATTGCTTGTACTTACAACAGAAGGTAGCATTCCTCCAGGCATCTATCTGAACTCCACTTGACCGACAGGCATCTGCATAAGACTGCAGACTCTTGCAGAGGGAGTCGGGATCCAGTTGCAATTCGCACAGGTCATAAAAGCAGCTGCTGAAGTAAATGGCAGGATCTAGCACCCGGTGGCACTTTTTAAATGGGCCATTCACATCTGTCAGGAGACCACAGAAAGCACTGCTGGCAATGATTTGCTTATCACTCTCGTCGCAGACTGGCTCTTCGCCCGTTCCTGGAAGACAACTGAGAGAAAAGGGAGAAGCCCTTGGTTTGTTGGGTGCTTTTCTTTGACATTTCATACTTATCGGAGAATTCTAGATCTGCCATCAGAGATACAAACCTGCTGTGGTTGAAGACCTGCCAGCTGTTGCCAAGGCTGGTAGAATCCGGTTCCATCTCCCCATCTGGATTCAGAAAGTCGTCTGCTGCATTCCCGTTGTAGTTCCCACACATCCCACAGACCTTCTCTTTAAAGGAGCTCGGAAGGGTCACTTCCACTCGATGGTTCCCATCAAACTTCACGATCAACCCGAAGTCCGTGCTGACCACGACATAAAGCCCGCTGGAGGAGATTTGCACACCCGGCGATGGTGTAAAGGGGATGATAATCTCTCCCTTCCCATTTACCTAGACGTGAAGAAGGTAAGCCCTGCGTGTAAATAAATGATCTTCCAAGGTCATTCTCAGCAAGTTACTCAGCCCCCCGTCCCGGCATCTACCTTTACGACTCCCCCCTTCTCCAGTGTTATTCTGAGGCCATGAACATCAACATCCACGTATTGGACATAGGACACGCGCGTGTTGCCTCCTCTGTGCTCATTGGCTGCTTCCACATTGAAGTAGGGCAGCGTGCTGTTCCCATCACACAGCTTGGACAGGGTGTAAGCGCAGGTCCCCATGAAATGATGGGTTTGTTTATCAAAGGTGTAGTAATGAGGGTCCCCGGACACCTCACAGGACTCTGTGGGGGAAAGCACAATAAATCACAGCTTTAGTTCAATCACTTCCACAACTGCTTCTCATCCTGTTAGAGTGGGACAACTAGTTTTGGAAACATTTGTTCCAGGTCTGAGCTTTTCACCAGCCACCAGCCATCGTGATTAGAATACTTCCCATTTTACCTGCTGCCTGGATTTCCTGGTAGGAATTATGCTATTCCCCTATGCACACAAGATTGGAAGGCCAAGACTAGAACGGGAGTCAAAAAAGAACTAGATCAGTTCATGCAGGATAGGTTCATCACTGGCTATTAGCCAGGATGAGCAGGGATGGTGTAACTAAACTCTGTTTGTCAGAAGCTGGGAATGGGTGACAGGGGATGGATCACTTGATGATCCCTTGCTCTGTTCTTTCCCTCTGAGGCACCTGCCATTGGTCACTTTCAGAAGAGAGGATACTGGAGTATATCAACCTTTGGTCTGACCCAGTCTGGCCGTTCTTATGGTCCCATGTTAAGATGGATGAGGTAATATCTTTTATTGGATCAACTGTTGGTGAGGGAGACAAGATCTGGAGCATACACAATGCTCTCTTCAGTTCTTCCAGACTAACTCGGAACGTTTCTGCAGATGAGAAGGTGGAAGCTCAAACACTTGGCTTTCTCACCAACAAACTTTAGCCCAATAAAAGATATGACCTCACCTCCTTTGTCTCTGATATCCTGGAGGCTGGAATCGAGATGGCTACAACCACACTGTTATTCACCTAGAGGATTTCTAAGCCTTTGGGACATGTTTTGCCCTCATGTTTATATAGAATAGGAGCAGAGGAGCTGTGCGGAATGTGATGATCGGTGTGATATGCCAATGAATTGTCATTTATGTCAGAGAAATTCACCTGAACTTGGCAACGGAGGTAACGTGATTGTCCCTGGAGAAGTGGGAGTGGTGACTGATGTGGGGCTCACTGTTGTTGTAGGTTCATCTCCTACAATGAGACAATGGAATAGAAATTTGCTGTAATTCACATCTTCTTGTTCCAGACAATGGTCATGCTGACCATTATTACCAAGTAGCCCTGTCCATAAAAACAGGAACTCGGACGGGATGCACTGTACCTGGGCAATATCCATCTACGAGAGATACATCATCCACTGCTACGTCACTGCGGAAATCTTCACCCCGCATCCCCTCCAGGAGGATCTAGGGGAAGGGGAAGTTGCCAGAGTTACTTTGTTTCGCATTCCTTAGTTCTTCGTTCAAGGCCCTATCATTACACGAGCTAAGGCAAAAGCTTTCACCTACCTGCATATTTCCTCTGCTATAGACGGTGACTGCTGCAAAGTTCCACCTATCGCCCTTATTTCCTCTCTCTGACCAGACCTGACTTGGTGATGCATCCTCAGTGACGTAAACTGCCAGGGCCATGGCACGAGCCACTCCGTACATGTGATACCAGAAGCGGAAACATTGGGGTCCACTGGCACCGCATACGGGACTCTGCAAGTGAGCCACAGCTCCATAGCTGGCCTCGCTCCCTTGCAGGTAGATGAAGTAACCATCTGAAACAAACAGGGTGTTACAAAGGAATGTACACTCTAGAGGACATGGCAAACAATGACAACACTCCTAACAGCATAAACACCACAGCCAAAATTCAATCTTTAATATAACACAAGCGATATAGATTTCTGTTGCCTATGTATCTGTGGCACATACAATTCAATGAAGGACTCCAAACAGTGCCATCAACTATAGCAGACTCTCAAGTATCCAGGATTGGGTTAACCAAGTTGTGGATTAACCAGGATGTCATAAAAAAAATACACGTAACTCGCAGGTGTGGCTCTGGCTTTGTTGCCGCCCCAAGCACCAAAAAAATTTTTTTAAAACCCAGGGTGCAGGGCAGCCAGTGAACCAACACCTCTTCCCTCTGGTGCAGGGTGGCTGGTGAACCAAACCCCACCCCCATGTTTCCTATGGATGGTGATTATCTGAGATTTTATTAACCAGGATTAATTTTTTTCCTATCATCCTGGATAATCAGGAGTCTACTGTATTTTCTTTCTATTTATTTATCCAGTCCTCTAGGTTTGTTGCTTTTCATCCTAAAGGGAGATTTTGTTGTTGCAAGAGCTGGTTTCTGCTAAAAAAGTTATGAGCTCTCTTCAAATGAGAAAAGTTGCTGATGTTTTATAATGTTATATTGACCCCACTGGGCTCTGGATATGCCCCAAGAGGTATGGACTCTGTGTTTGACCCAAAGGTCATTCCAGCCTGCTCCTGGATTGATTTCCTACCAGGCATGTTGTTACACGACAGAACTAGGTGTAGGCTGCAGTCCCTACCTCCTGTAGTGTGGTCGTACGAGGGTCCTGTGTTTGGCGAGGAGGTTGGCCCCCGGTGTCGTTTCCAGTCCAGGCTGTCAGAGACTGACTGTGTCCAGTCACAGAAGTCGGTGTCAAATGAACAGGACATGTTGCAGTGAGCTGGGGGAACTGGAAAAGGAACATAGGAGAGGTTATATTTCCTGTGATGATCCAAAGGAGGCTATTCCCTGTTTCCCAACAGTGTCTTGCCGAGCAGGAACTTGCTACACACCTGTCACGTCTGTGGTACTTATTGATGTCGTAGGCTCCACAGTGGAATTGGTGGCAGCAGGGCCGGCGACAGAAATTTGGACCCCCCCCCCCCCAGCCCAGCCGGGCCCACCCCCCAGCCCAGCCGACAGCGGCTGGGGGCCCCCCCAGCCCAGCCGGCCCCTCCCAGCCCAGCCGGCGCTCCCCCCCCCCCCCAGCTGACAGCTGGCGGCAGCGGGAGCGAGATCCCGGGAGCAGCGCGAGACGCCCTTGCTGTTCCCCCCTCCCCCCGCCCTTTCTCCCCCGGACTGCGCCACTGCCGCCGGCCGGGCTCACTGCTCCTGCCGGGGCCAGGCGCGCTCATCCAGAGGAGAGCCGCGCCGCCTCCCCGCCCCTTCCCCGCTCTCCAGACCCGGCGACAAGGGGGGACGACAACGGGTACAGCTGTGTACCGGGGGCCCCCTGAAGTCGGGGGGCCTGGTACAGCTGTACCCGTAGTACCCCCCCTGTCGCCGGTCCTGGGTGGTAGCTATGAGAACAGAGAAAATCATGTTAAGAGATGAAACCGTCAGTCAATGACAGTATACGTCTATAATGTCATATTGTACCCACGTGGGAATATTGCCGGGGGGGAGATTATTACATTATTGGTATTAATATGAAATATTTCTATATCCCACCATGACTGGGCCTTAAATCTAAGTCACAAAAACTGTTAAAAAGAAAGGGTTCTCTTATGAACGAAAAGGGATCATATAGAGCTTCTCATGAGAAATCAGAAAGCAGAGCTTCTAAAAGTGAATCAATAAACTGCCAGTATTTCGAGGAAACACATCAAACCAAAGGACTTTCTCCCTCAGAATACAGACATTTTAAAATAGCATTTCCCCAGTGGAATTAGAAGTGACAAAGAGTCCTGTGACACCTTAAAGGCTAACTAAAGTATTGAAGCATAATCTTTCGTGGGCTAATACCCACTTCATCGGATTCGACAAAGTGGGTATTAGTCCACGAGAGCTTATGCTTCAATACTTTAGTTAGTTTTTAAGATGTCACAGGACTCTGTCACTTCTGTTATTCCAGACTAACATGGCTACCTCTCTGATTCCAGTGGAAGTAGGTATAGCTAACATGTCAATACAAAAATGCCATGAAAAGTAGCACTCAGATGAAAGCTGCAGTCAGAGAGCAAACTTAGGAAAAAACATTGGTTAAGGGAATTTCTTGCTTCCCTGTGGGTATAGACAGTGCAGTTGTAGAAGAGATAAATTATTCGCAAGAAAATTGGCACCTTCTACCTTCTTAAATGCTCATCCCCACTAACACCATCGGGGTATAATTTGGCACATATGCATCTACTGATAACAGCTGAAATTTACCGCAGATGGTGTCCGCCGTCCAATCTCCCAGAGCGACTCCTGCCTCTGCACAGGCTGCCGCATAGGATTCCAGATCATTGCAGAGCTGCTCAGAGCTTCCTCCTGTGGCACACTGGTCATAGACACAGCTCTCAAAGTACAGGTGGGGCGGCACCGCAGAACGGCAGGGTGCGAATGGGCCGTTGCGGTCCGTTAGGATTTGGCACCGCTCCTCAGCTGCCAGCTGCTCGGAGGGAGTGCACGGTCCAGGTGGTGTGATCGTTGCATTACACCTAAAGCACACAAAGGAACACAGGGTTACGCAGGCCTGGGGATCTGAACGTACAAACTTTTCTGTGAAAATGGAGAGTAAATATGTGTCCACAGCCAGAAATGCTCCAGCCCAACCTCAGGCATCTCTCAAATGACTTCAGATCATCCACCAACAGGAATACAAAGTAAAGGGCAAGTTATTACAAGTGGAGTGGGGCCCAGGCCAGCCTCCATAGGCACGGGGAGGAAGTGCCACCTCGTTCTACTCTGTCCCCAGCTACTCCAGTCCCACCCCACTGCCTCATCCCCAGCTGCAGGTTTCCGTCCCGACCTCGGACATTGGACCCCAGCTCCACTCCGGGCCATGGCCACTAGCTTCAGGCATCCAGCTGCCAACCATGGCCCCACTCCTGTCCGAGGCCCCACAGACAGCGCCAACCCCGCTCCCAACCGTTGCTGCCTGGGGGCATGGACCAGAAAAAAAGGACATGGACAAAAAAGTTTGGGGACCACTGTTTAGGCTGAGGATGTGTCCCATTGACTTTCAGAAGAAGAGGATGGAGAAGTCCTGTGAGTGATTCCGCAGTTCAGTTTAAAATGTTCCATCCATTCCTGTTTTTCTTGAAAAGTTGGGCTCCTTTCAGGTTCCTACTGAAGCCCTTTGTATTCTCTTTGCACTTTGAGTTTGGCTTCTCGTGGGAAAGATTTGAAATTTGACTTTGGATGAAATTTCTCCTTGGCACACAGACTATCCCTCATCCATGACCTCCCTTAAAATACACTGTGTAGCTCCAGGAGAAGAAAAGTCAGGAAAGGGAAGAAGGACATGAGCCACTCACTGCCCTGGAGAGCAACACCGCTGAAGTATCAGGAGGTAAGGAGAGAGAGATGTCTGGGGATGGACAGCACAGCTGCCCTGCTGCCCCAAAGGGCTCAGTCTTCCTGGGTATGGGTACTGCTGCAGGGAGTGATTGGGCCCAAGTGGTGATGTTAGGGACTCAGACCCCGGGAGGACAGGCTGCCACGTAATGCAGAGCCGTGTCCCTGGCAGGTTCTGATGTGGGAGGGGCTGCTCCCATCTACACCGGTCATAGCATCAGGGGCAGGTGGGCTTGAGTGCTCGCTCTGCCCCGAGGGGACAGTTTGATAATGAGGCTTAATCTAGTCCTCTTGAAATAGGACCGTTAGCCTGCAGCAGATCAGTGCAGGGGAGACTCACACCCTGGTGTGTGCAAACTAATTGTTCATGGGGACAAGCCCTTTGTCAGAATCAATACTGCTACTCTCATTCTCAGGAGAAAAGGAAAACAGGACGTCTTCCCACAGGGGAAAAGCGGAATAACCTCAGTGGAATCAGGGTGGCAATAACATTTGCTTTGCACTGGGTCCAGGAGAAAACACATCTGGAAGTCTCTTCTGCCTATAAGTCTGTAACATAATTGGTAATGCCTCCCTGGGCATTTAGTCTTGCTAAAGCCAGACTCAACCCAGATCAACAGTCTCACTTTCCACTGCGCTGTCTACCTAGGCCGTTCAATCAACAATGACTCACGGCCACTCGTCGTCAGCCACCCTCCAGCTGGCTCCAAATTCATTGACGTCTGCCACCACGACCCCATCAGGTCTCGTGAAGTCGTCCTGCTGGGTCCCGGTGTACGTCCCACACAATCCGCACAGTCTCCCTTTGTACTTCTCAGTCACTCGGACAAAGAGCTCGTGGTCCCCATTGAACTGCAGCTGGACGCCCAGGTTGGTAGTAATTCGTACGTAGCGTCCGACGAGTGAAACGGTCACTCCAGGGAGAGGAGTTTCAGGGGGAGAGGCCAGAGCCCCATTAATCTGAATGGGAAAGAAAGATCAAATGAAACTGGAAAGAAGGAACACAGTGAAAGGCGTACGTTCTGCACTGTTACGTTCCCAAAGAACCTTTCTTTTCTCTTATCTTGCGCATTATGCAGAATGAAGAAAAACAGTCTGGAGCACAGACTTCCTAGACATTGCATTTGTAGAGTATAAACAAAAACCATTTGTAGAACATTTCTTGGCTTTTAAATAACAGTGAAATTTATGGGAATATTTACCACATCACAACCACTCAAGTCCCCAGCATTTCCGTGTGTCTTCTCTGCACCCACTCCCCTTCCGGTAAATTCTTTTCAAAATGTCAGTCCCAAAACTGGTGTCCGCACTACTCTCTTTTCAGTCTTGGCAATGCCACACCCACAGGTAAAATCACCTCCCTCCTTCAATTCATATATATATGAATATAAATATATGATATAAATATAAATATAAATATATAAATATATGATATAAACCTGAAGTATGTTGACTCCAAGTTCTTAATTAAAATTACTAGACAGTATTTGCTGACATGGATTCCTAGATATCCGGGGGCCTAGTTCTTGTAACGCACTGACAGTTTAAGACAAACCACGGGCTGGTTAAAGCAGATTCATATGATGAAATGCACACAATGGAACACATTCTGGATTAAGATAAGAGAGGCTCTTACGTAGACAATCCTGTTCTTCCTGAGGGCAATGTGGACGCCATCCAGGGTGAGAGCGACAGAGTTAATGGCTGTCCAGCTGGGGCTGCCCCGGTGTTCATTTCGGGTGGTCACTCTAAAGCTGCCAGAGGAATTATCGCAGGTCTCCACCACGGTGTAGTTGCAGGCACCCTGGAAGTGGTGAAGTTTCCCATCAAAGGTGGTGTAATGCGGGTCACCGTAGATGTGGCAGGTAGCGGTGCTGGGTGGATAACATCCCCGCAGGCCATTTTGAATCTTGCAGATCTCATCTGGACCACAAGACAGATCACTGCACGTCATGTTGCCATTTCCCAGACACACACACTGGCTCGTGCAGTTCTCCGTCACGACGCGCTCTCCTTCCTGCCGAGAGACACATGTAAGAAATGCGAGAATGAACACCGTGGAAGAGGGTGACGCTGGCAGATCAGTTTCCCGCCCAGCGCGCTCAGGGCCGTGGTTCCACTCACGCTGTAATATTTGTCCTGGAACACACAGCCGCACTTGGCCTCTGGCACGCAGGTGCCTCCGCTGAGCACAAATCCAGAATTACACGCGCAGCCCTCGACACAGGGCTTGCTGCAGTTCTCGGGGGCCAGGCGGTCCAGACACGTGGCAGGGCAGGCAGTCATACAGGGCTCGTAGTGGCTGTTGGGATCAGAGCAGGTGGGAGCTGAATGGGTAACAAGGAGAAGAGAATTAAGATCAACAGAGTCCCCTTGGGAACATGCCCCAGATGGAGACAGACGTGGTGACAAGAGTTCTTCACAATCACTTAAGATCATTAAAGACCAAATTTGTTTGTTGAACAAGGACTGGAAGCTCCAGTTTTGCTACTCACGGCAGAAGGTGGCATTTCTCCAGGGGGGGAGCATCACTCCGGCTTCCTGACACGCATCAGCGTAGGTCGCCAGAGCGCTACACAGGAGCGCCTCACTCCCATTCAGCGCACAGAGGTCATAGACACAGCTCTCAAAGATGCTCTTGGGATTGATCACGGAGTGGCAGACCGCAAAGGGGCCAGGCCTCTTGGTTAGGATGCCACAGAATCTCTCTGTTCCGTAGAGGTTCTCCTGCTCTGGAGGGCAGATCTCTGGGGGTTCGATGTCACTGCAAAAGGGGTCGTTGTCCTCGACGCGCCAGCTGTCTCCCAGCTCATTAGAGTTCTTGGCTTGCTGCCCGTCGGGCATCATGTACTCATCCTCTCTCCGATTGTTAAAGTTGCCGCACATACCACAGGTCCTGTTGAAATAGGTGGTGGGCACCTTCACTTCCACCGAGTGATCCGTGTCATAGGAAACCCTCAGTCTGAAATCTGTCTCTAGGGTAACGTATCGTCCACTCCTGCTCACTGTGATTGACCCACCAGCTGCGCTGACAGGAAGGGTCGTTAGCACCTCATTGACCTAATGGGAAACGGAAGGAAACATGCCATGTGATTTCCAGAGAGAGGTCCTAGGACACTTGTAAGGGAAAAATTAGTAATCAAATTGACTCGTTCATTGCAAATATTGATATAAGGTTTGAAAGACCAGGAGTCACTGATTCCTGTTCAACAGAGGAGACTGACAAACGGTCACCTGGACAGAAGGACACAGAGCAAATCTCAATCCCCCTATTGAGGAAACGCTTCTTACCAGCACTTGGCTCGGATGGTTTCTGAGAATTTCTATGTGTTGTCCATAAACCTCCACCAGGACTTTCTGCACATAGGACACCGTGGGGTTCCCGCGATGCTCGTTCTTGGCTTCTATGTTGAAATAGGGCATAGAGCTGGAGTTGGCGCACACTTTGGCCAGCGTGTAGGTGCAGATCCCCATGAAGTGGTGAGTCGCTCTGTCAAAGGTGTTGTAATGAGGGTCGTTGTGGACTCGGCAGATCCCGTACGTCTCACGGTAGCAGCCAGGTTCTCCGTTCTGAACCCCACAGTAATGATCGGCTGGGCAGGCAGCGTTAGAGCAGGTTACTTTGCTCCCCCGAGAGGGACATGTGCATTTAGAGGAGCAGGTGTCATCGGTCCAGAATTCAGCACCAACCGGGTAGTGTTTGCCATTGTGCCAACACCCACACTGAGTGCTGGGGACACAGCCACCGTTGTAGAGAAGATAGCCACTGTCGCACACACATCCTTCCACACACGGCAGGCTGCAGCTGTCGGGAGCCAGCGGGTTGACACAGGTGGCAGGACAGGCGGCCGTGCATGCTTCATAGTGACTGTTGCGTGGACAGTCAATTGCTGCAGAAAACAAAAGCTTTGTGATTCAATCAGAAAGTATTATACTAATTCATTCGCATTGATACCACATCACATGGCAATTATCTCATACGCAGTGAGATGATTTGCCAGCTTCAGTTCTACTGAGTTGCAGTATCAGCTGCACCAGTTGATGCCATTTTGGTTTCTGGGAAATGGAAACACCCAAGGATCTACTGCCACTGCAGAAGAGCCTGATGCACAACGAAACCTAAGCCACCGAGTCAGCACGTGCAATGCTTTCCAATTGTCCTAGTTCCAAACAATTTCTTTTCTGGAGCTATGAAAGCCGTTCCAAACACACGCACAGAAAAATCTCACGATTGCTTGTACTTACAACAGAAGGTAGCATTCCTCCAGGCATCTATCTGAACTCCACTTGACCGACAGGCATCTGCATAAGACTGCAGACTCTTGCAGAGGGAGTCGGGATCCAGTTGCAATTCGCACAGGTCATAAAAGCAGCTGCTGAAGTAAATGGCAGGATCTAGCAC
The DNA here is from genome assembly GCA_032164245.1 of Sternotherus odoratus. Classification (NCBI taxonomy): domain Eukaryota; kingdom Metazoa; phylum Chordata; order Testudines; family Kinosternidae; genus Sternotherus; species Sternotherus odoratus. The sequence goes on from JAVMKO010000009.1 coordinate 1,659,375, forward strand.
CCGGTGGCACTTTTTAAATGGGCCATTCACATCTGTCAGGAGACCACAGAAAGCACTGCTGGCAATGATTTGCTTATCACTCTCGTCGCAGACTGGCTCTTCGCCCGTTCCTGGAAGACAACTGAGAGAAAAGGGAGAAGCCCTTGGTTTGTTGGGTGCTTTTCTTTGACATTTCATACTTATCGGAGAATTCTAGATCTGCCATCAGAGATACAAACCTGCTGTGGTTGAAGACCTGCCAGCTGTTGCCAAGGCTGGTAGAATCCGGTTCCATCTCCCCATCTGGATTCAGAAAGTCGTCTGCTGCATTCCCGTTGTAGTTCCCACACATCCCACAGACCTTCTCTTTAAAGGAGCTCGGAAGGGTCACTTCCACTCGATGGTTCCCATCAAACTTCACGATCAACCCGAAGTCCGTGCTGACCACGACATAAAGCCCGCTGGAGGAGATTTGCACACCCGGCGATGGTGTAAAGGGGATGATAATCTCTCCCTTCCCATTTACCTAGACGTGAAGAAGGTAAGCCCTGCGTGTAAATAAATGATCTTCCAAGGTCATTCTCAGCAAGTTACTCAGCCCCCCGTCCCGGCATCTACCTTTACGACTCCCCCCTTCTCCAGTGTTATTCTGAGGCCATGAACATCAACATCCACGTATTGGACATAGGACACGCGCGTGTTGCCTCCTCTGTGCTCATTGGCTGCTTCCACATTGAAGTAGGGCAGCGTGCTGTTCCCATCACACAGCTTGGACAGGGTGTAAGCGCAGGTCCCCATGAAATGATGGGTTTGTTTATCAAAGGTGTAGTAATGAGGGTCCCCGGACACCTCACAGGACTCTGTGGGGGAAAGCACAATAAATCACAGCTTTAGTTCAATCACTTCCACAACTGCTTCTCATCCTGTTAGAGTGGGACAACTAGTTTTGGAAACATTTGTTCCAGGTCTGAGCTTTTCACCAGCCACCAGCCATCGTGATTAGAATACTTCCCATTTTACCTGCTGCCTGGATTTCCTGGTAGGAATTATGCTATTCCCCTATGCACACAAGATTGGAAGGCCAAGACTAGAACGGGAGTCAAAAAAGAACTAGATCAGTTCATGCAGGATAGGTTCATCACTGGCTATTAGCCAGGATGAGCAGGGATGGTGTAACTAAACTCTGTTTGTCAGAAGCTGGGAATGGGTGACAGGGGATGGATCACTTGATGATCCCTTGCTCTGTTCTTTCCCTCTGAGGCACCTGCCATTGGTCACTTTCAGAAGAGAGGATACTGGAGTATATCAACCTTTGGTCTGACCCAGTCTGGCCGTTCTTATGGTCCCATGTTAAGATGGATGAGGTAATATCTTTTATTGGATCAACTGTTGGTGAGGGAGACAAGATCTGGAGCATACACAATGCTCTCTTCAGTTCTTCCAGACTAACTCGGAACGTTTCTGCAGATGAGAAGGTGGAAGCTCAAACACTTGGCTTTCTCACCAACAAACTTTAGCCCAATAAAAGATATGACCTCACCTCCTTTGTCTCTGATATCCTGGAGGCTGGAATCGAGATGGCTACAACCACACTGTTATTCACCTAGAGGATTTCTAAGCCTTTGGGACATGTTTTGCCCTCATGTTTATATAGAATAGGAGCAGAGGAGCTGTGCGGAATGTGATGATCGGTGTGATATGCCAATGAATTGTCATTTATGTCAGAGAAATTCACCTGAACTTGGCAACGGAGGTAACGTGATTGTCCCTGGAGAAGTGGGAGTGGTGACTGATGTGGGGCTCACTGTTGTTGTAGGTTCATCTCCTACAATGAGACAATGGAATAGAAATTTGCTGTAATTCACATCTTCTTGTTCCAGACAATGGTCATGCTGACCATTATTACCAAGTAGCCCTGTCCATAAAAACAGGAACTCGGACGGGATGCACTGTACCTGGGCAATATCCATCTACGAGAGATACATCATCCACTGCTACGTCACTGCGGAAATCTTCACCCCGCATCCCCTCCAGGAGGATCTAGGGGAAGGGGAAGTTGCCAGAGTTACTTTGTTTCGCATTCCTTAGTTCTTCGTTCAAGGCCCTATCATTACACGAGCTAAGGCAAAAGCTTTCACCTACCTGCATATTTCCTCTGCTATAGACGGTGACTGCTGCAAAGTTCCACCTATCGCCCTTATTTCCTCTCTCTGACCAGACCTGACTTGGTGATGCATCCTCAGTGACGTAAACTGCCAGGGCCATGGCACGAGCCACTCCGTACATGTGATACCAGAAGCGGAAACATTGGGGTCCACTGGCACCGCATACGGGACTCTGCAAGTGAGCCACAGCTCCATAGCTGGCCTCGCTCCCTTGCAGGTAGATGAAGTAACCATCTGAAACAAACAGGGTGTTACAAAGGAATGTACACTCTAGAGGACATGGCAAACAATGACAACACTCCTAACAGCATAAACACCACAGCCAAAATTCAATCTTTAATATAACACAAGCGATATAGATTTCTGTTGCCTATGTATCTGTGGCACATACAATTCAATGAAGGACTCCAAACAGTGCCATCAACTATAGCAGACTCTCAAGTATCCAGGATTGGGTTAACCAAGTTGTGGATTAACCAGGATGTCATAAAAAAAATACACGTAACTCGCAGGTGTGGCTCTGGCTTTGTTGCCGCCCCAAGCACCAAAAAAATTTTTTTAAAACCCAGGGTGCAGGGCAGCCAGTGAACCAACACCTCTTCCCTCTGGTGCAGGGTGGCTGGTGAACCAAACCCCACCCCCATGTTTCCTATGGATGGTGATTATCTGAGATTTTATTAACCAGGATTAATTTTTTTCCTATCATCCTGGATAATCAGGAGTCTACTGTATTTTCTTTCTATTTATTTATCCAGTCCTCTAGGTTTGTTGCTTTTCATCCTAAAGGGAGATTTTGTTGTTGCAAGAGCTGGTTTCTGCTAAAAAAGTTATGAGCTCTCTTCAAATGAGAAAAGTTGCTGATGTTTTATAATGTTATATTGACCCCACTGGGCTCTGGATATGCCCCAAGAGGTATGGACTCTGTGTTTGACCCAAAGGTCATTCCAGCCTGCTCCTGGATTGATTTCCTACCAGGCATGTTGTTACACGACAGAACTAGGTGTAGGCTGCAGTCCCTACCTCCTGTAGTGTGGTCGTACGAGGGTCCTGTGTTTGGCGAGGAGGTTGGCCCCCGGTGTCGTTTCCAGTCCAGGCTGTCAGAGACTGACTGTGTCCAGTCACAGAAGTCGGTGTCAAATGAACAGGACATGTTGCAGTGAGCTGGGGGAACTGGAAAAGGAACATAGGAGAGGTTATATTTCCTGTGATGATCCAAAGGAGGCTATTCCCTGTTTCCCAACAGTGTCTTGCCGAGCAGGAACTTGCTACACACCTGTCACGTCTGTGGTACTTATTGATGTCGTAGGCTCCACAGTGGAATTGGTGGCAGCAGGGCCGGCGACAGAAATTTGGACCCCCCCCCCCCCAGCCCAGCCGGGCCCACCCCCCAGCCCAGCCGACAGCGGCTGGGGGCCCCCCCAGCCCAGCCGGCCCCTCCCAGCCCAGCCGGCGCTCCCCCCCCCCCCAGCTGACAGCTGGCGGCAGCGGGAGCGAGATCCCGGGAGCAGCGCGAGACGCCCTTGCTGTTCCCCCCTCCCCCCGCCCTTTCTCCCCCGGACTGCGCCACTGCCGCCGGCCGGGCTCACTGCTCCTGCCGGGGCCAGGCGCGCTCATCCAGAGGAGAGCCGCGCCGCCTCCCCGCCCCTTCCCCGCTCTCCAGACCCGGCGACAAGGGGGGACGACAACGGGTACAGCTGTGTACCGGGGGCCCCCTGAAGTCGGGGGGCCTGGTACAGCTGTACCCGTAGTACCCCCCCTGTCGCCGGTCCTGGGTGGTAGCTATGAGAACAGAGAAAATCATGTTAAGAGATGAAACCGTCAGTCAATGACAGTATACGTCTATAATGTCATATTGTACCCACGTGGGAATATTGCCGGGGGGGAGATTATTACATTATTGGTATTAATATGAAATATTTCTATATCCCACCATGACTGGGCCTTAAATCTAAGTCACAAAAACTGTTAAAAAGAAAGGGTTCTCTTATGAACGAAAAGGGATCATATAGAGCTTCTCATGAGAAATCAGAAAGCAGAGCTTCTAAAAGTGAATCAATAAACTGCCAGTATTTCGAGGAAACACATCAAACCAAAGGACTTTCTCCCTCAGAATACAGACATTTTAAAATAGCATTTCCCCAGTGGAATTAGAAGTGACAAAGAGTCCTGTGACACCTTAAAGGCTAACTAAAGTATTGAAGCATAATCTTTCGTGGGCTAATACCCACTTCATCGGATTCGACAAAGTGGGTATTAGTCCACGAGAGCTTATGCTTCAATACTTTAGTTAGTTTTTAAGATGTCACAGGACTCTGTCACTTCTGTTATTCCAGACTAACATGGCTACCTCTCTGATTCCAGTGGAAGTAGGTATAGCTAACATGTCAATACAAAAATGCCATGAAAAGTAGCACTCAGATGAAAGCTGCAGTCAGAGAGCAAACTTAGGAAAAAACATTGGTTAAGGGAATTTCTTGCTTCCCTGTGGGTATAGACAGTGCAGTTGTAGAAGAGATAAATTATTCGCAAGAAAATTGGCACCTTCTACCTTCTTAAATGCTCATCCCCACTAACACCATCGGGGTATAATTTGGCACATATGCATCTACTGATAACAGCTGAAATTTACCGCAGATGGTGTCCGCCGTCCAATCTCCCAGAGCGACTCCTGCCTCTGCACAGGCTGCCGCATAGGATTCCAGATCATTGCAGAGCTGCTCAGAGCTTCCTCCTGTGGCACACTGGTCATAGACACAGCTCTCAAAGTACAGGTGGGGCGGCACCGCAGAACGGCAGGGTGCGAATGGGCCGTTGCGGTCCGTTAGGATTTGGCACCGCTCCTCAGCTGCCAGCTGCTCGGAGGGAGTGCACGGTCCAGGTGGTGTGATCGTTGCATTACACCTAAAGCACACAAAGGAACACAGGGTTACGCAGGCCTGGGGATCTGAACGTACAAACTTTTCTGTGAAAATGGAGAGTAAATATGTGTCCACAGCCAGAAATGCTCCAGCCCAACCTCAGGCATCTCTCAAATGACTTCAGATCATCCACCAACAGGAATACAAAGTAAAGGGCAAGTTATTACAAGTGGAGTGGGGCCCAGACCAGCCCCCATGGGCACAGGGAGGAAGTGCCACCTCGTTCTACTCTGTCCCCAGCTACTCCAGTCCCACCCCACTGCCTCATCCCCAGCTGCAGGTTCCTTTCCCGACTTCGGACACTGGACCCCAGCTCCACTCCGGGCCATGGCCACTAGCTTCAGGCACCCAGCTGCCAACCATGGCCCCACTCCCGTCCGAGGCCCCACAGACAGCGCCAGCCCCGCTCCCAACCGTTGCTGCCTGGGGGCATGGACCAGAAAAAAAGGACATGGACAAAAAAGTTTGAGGAAAACTGTTTAGGCTGAGGATGTGTCCCATTGACTTTCAGAAGAAGAGGATGGAGAAGTCCTGTGAGTGATTCCGCAGTTCAGTTTAAAATGTTCCATCCATTCCTGTTTTTCTTGAAAAGTTGGGCTCCTTTCGGGTTCCTACTGAAGCCCTTTGTATTCTCTTTGCACTTTGAGTTTGGCTTCTCGTGGGAAAGATTTGAAATTTGACTTTGGATGAAATTTCTCCTTGGCACACAGACTATCCCTCATCCATGACCTCCCTTAAAATACACTGTGTAGCTCCAGGAGAAGAAAAGTCAGGAAAGGGAAGAAGGACATGAGCCACTCACTGCCCTGGAGATCAACACCGCTGAAGTATCAGGAGCAAAGGAGAGAGAGATGTCTGGGGATGGGCAGCACAGCTGCCCTGCTGTCCCAAAGGGCTCAGTCTTGCTGGGTATGGGTACTGCTGCAGGGAGTGATTGGGCCCAAGTGGTGATGTTAGGGACTCAGACCCCGGGAGGACAAGGTGCCACGTAATGCAGAGCCGTGTCCCTGGCAGGTTCTGATGTGGGAGGGGCTGCTCCCATCTACACCGGTCAGAGCATGAGGGGCAGGTGGGCTCGAGTGCTCGCTCTGCCCCGAGGGGACAGTTTGGTAATGAGGCTCAATCTAGTCCTCTTGAAATAGGACCGTTAGCCTGCAGCAGATCAGTGCAGGGGAGACTCACACCCTGGTGTGTGCAAACTAATTGTTCATGGGGACAAGCCCTTTGTCAGAATCAATACTGCTACTCTCATTTGCAGGAGAAAAGGAAAACAGGACGTCCTCTCACAGGGGAAAAGCGGAATAACCTCAGTGGAATCAGGGTGGCAATAACATTTGCTTTGCACTGGGTCCAGGAGAAAACACATCTGGAAGTCTCTTCTGCCTATAAGTCTGTAACATAATTGGTAATGCCTCCCTGGGCATTTAGTCTTGCTAAAGCCAGACTCAACCCAGATCAACAGTCTCACTTTCCACTGTGCTGTCTACCTAGGACATTCAATCAACAATGACTCACGGCCACTCGTCGTCAGCCACCCTCCAGCTGGCTCCAAATTCATTGACGTCTGCCACCACGACCCCATCAGGTCTCGTGAAGTCGTCCTGCTGGGTCCCGGTGTACGTCCCACACAATCCGCACAGTCTCCCTTTGTACTTCTCAGTCACTTGGACAAAGAGCTCGTGGTCCCCACTGAACTGCAGCTGGACGCCCAGGTTGGTAGTAACTCGTACGTAGCGTCCGACGAGTGAAACGGTCACTCCAGGGAGAGGAGTTTCAGGGGGAGAGGCCAGAGCCCCATTAATCTGAATGGGAAAGAAAGATCAAATGAAACTGGAAAGAAGGAACACAGTGAAAGGCGTATGTTCTGCACTGTTACGTTCCCAAAGAACCTTTCTTTTCTCTTATCTTGCGCATTGTGCAGAATGAAGAAAAATAGTCTGGAGCACAGACTTCCTAGACATTGCATTTGTAGAGTATAAACAAAAACCATTTGTAGAACATTTCTTGGCTTTCAAATAACAGTGAAATTTATGGGAATATTTACCACATCACAACCACTCAAGTCCCCAGCATTTCCGTGTGTCTTCTCTGCACCCTCTCCCCTTCTGGTAAATTCTTTTCAAAATGTCAGTCCCAAAACTGGTGTCCGCACTACTCTCTTTTCAGTCTTGGCAATGCCACACCCACAGGTAAAATCACCTCCCTCCTTCAATTCACTTTTCCCCTGGGTGAGTGTACACAAAAGTGCATTTTGTCTGAGTGGGTCCCCACATACCAGGATCCAGATGGCTCTATATGACAACCCTGCCCTCAGCATTATTTCACTACTTCCTCAATATTTGTGTCATCCGCTATTGGACTCAGTAATAAATTTATATTTGCTTCCAAATCTTTGACAGAAATGCTGATTAATGCCAGTTCGAGAATTGACCTCTGCAGAAACCTAAAGATATAAACCTGAATGATGTTGACTCCAAGTTCTTAATTAAAATTACTAGACAGTATTTGCTGACATGGATTCCAAGATATCCAGGGGCCTACTTCTTGTAACGCACTGACAATTTAAGACAAACCACGGGCTGGTTAAAGCAGATTCACATGATGAAATGGAACACATTCTGGATTAAGATAAGAGAGGCGCTTACGTAGACAATCCTGTTCTTCCTGAGGGCAATGTGGACGCCATCCAGGGTGAGAGCGACAGAGTTAATGGCTGTCCAGCTGGGGCTGCCCCGGTGTTCATTTCGGGTGGTCACCCTAAAGCTGCCAGAGGAATTATCGCAGGTCTCCACCACGGTGTAGTTGCAGGCACCCTGGAAGTGGTGAAGTTTCCCATCAAAGGTGGTGTAATGCGGGTCACCGTAGATGTGGCAGGTAGCGGTGCTGGGTGGATAACATCCCCGCAGGCCATTTTGAATCTTGCAGATCTCATCTGGACCACAAGACAGATCACTGCACATCATGTTGCCATTTCCCAGACACACACACTGGCTCGTGCAGTTCTCCGTCACGACGCGCTCTCCTTCCTGCCGAGAGACACATGTAAGAAATGCGAGAATGAACACCGTGGAAGAGGGTGATGCTGGCAGATCAGTTTCCCGCCCAGCGCGATCAGGGCCGTGGTTCCACTCACGCTGTAATATTTGTCCTGGAACACACAGCCGCACTTGGCCTCTGGCACGCAGGTGCCTCCGCTGAGCACAAATCCAGAATTACACGCGCAGCCCTCGACACAGGGCTTGCTGCAGTTCTCGGGGGCCAGGCGGTCCAGACACGTGGCAGGGCAGGCAGTCATACAGGGCTCGTAGTGGCTGTTGGGATCAGAGCAGGTGGGAGCTGAATGGGTAACAAGGAGAAGAGAATTAAGATCAACAGAGTCCCCTTGGGAACATGCCCCAGATGGAGACAGACGTGGTGACAAGAGTTCTTCACAATCACTTAAGATCATTAAAGACCAAATTTGTTTGCTGAACAAGGACTGGAAGCTCCAGTTTTGCTACTCACGGCAGAAGGTGGCATTTCTCCAGGGGGGGAGCATCACTCCGGCTTCCTGACACGCATCAGCGTAGGTCGCCAGAGCGCTACACAGGAGCGCCTCACTCCCATTCAGCGCACAGAGGTCATAGACACAGCTCTCGAAGATGCTCTCGGGATTGATCACGGAGTGGCAGACCGCAAAGGGGCCAGGCCTCTTGGTTAGGATGCCACAGAATCTCTCTGTTCCGTAGAGCTTCTCCTGCTCTGGAGGGCAGATCTCTGGGGGTTCGATGTCACTGCAAAAGGGGTCGTTGTCCTCGACGCGCCAGCTGTCTCCCAGCTCATTAGAGTTCTTGGCTTGCTGCCCGTCGGGCATCATGTACTCATCCTCTCTCCGATTGTTAAAGTTGCCGCACATACCACAGGTCCTGTTGAAATAGGTGGTGGGCACCTTCACTTCCACCGAGTGATCCGTGTCATAGGAAACCCTCAGTCTGAAATCTGTCTCTAGGGTAACGTATCGTCCACTCCTGCTCACTGTGATTGACCCACCAGCTGCGCTGACAGGAAGGGTCGTTAGCACCTCATTGACCTAATGGGAAACGGAAGGAAACATGCCATGTGATTTCCAGAGAGAGGTCCTAGGACACTTGTAAGGGAAAAATTAGTAATCAAATTGACTCGTTCATTGCAAATATTGATATAAGGTTTGAAAGACCAGGAGTCGCGGATTCCTGTTCAACAGAGGAGACTGACAAACGGTCACCTGGACAGAAGGACACAGAGCAAATCTCAATCCCCCTATTGAGGAAACGCTCCTTACCAGCACTTGGCTCGGATGGTTTCTGCGAATTTCTATGTGTTGTCCATAAACCTCCACCAGGACTTTCTGCACATAGGACACCGTGGGGTTCCCGCGATGCTCGTTCTTGGCTTCTATGTTGAAATAGGGCAGAGAGCTGGAGTTGGCGCACACTTTGGCCAGCGTGTAGGTGCAGATCCCCATGAAGTGGTGAGTCGCTCTGTCAAAGGTGTTGTAATGAGGGTCGTTGTGGACTCGGCAGATCCCGTACGTCTCACGGTAGCAGCCAGGTTCTCCGTTCTGAACCCCACAGTAATGATCGGCTGGGCAGGCAGCGTTAGAGCAGGTTACTTTGCTCCCCCGAGAGGGACATGTGCATTTAGAGGAGCAGGTGTCATCGGTCCAGAATTCAGCACCAACCGGGTAGTGTTTGCCATTGTGCCAACACCCGCACTGACTGCTGGGGACACAGCCATCGTTGTAGAGAAGATAACCACTGTCGCACACACATCCTTCCACACACGGCAGGCTGCAGCTGTCGGGAGCCAGCGGGTTGACACAGGTGGCAGGACAGGCGGCCGTGCATGCTTCATAGTGACTGTTGCGTGGACAGTCAATTGCTGCAGAAAACAAAAGCTTTGTGATTCAATCAGAAAGTATTATACTAATCCATTCACATTGATACCACATCACATGGCAATTATCTCATACGCAGTGAGATGATTTGCCAGCTTCGGTTCTACTGAGTTGCAGTATCAGCTGCACCAGTTGATGCCATTTTGGTTTCTGGGAAATGGAAACACCCAAGGATCTACTGCCACTGCAGAAGAGCCTGATGCACAACGAAACCTAAGCCAACGAGTCAGCACGTGCAATGCTTTCCAACTGTCCTATTCCAAACAATTTCTTTTCTGGAGCTATGAAAGCCGTTCCAAACACACGCACAGAAAAATCTCACGATTGCTTGTACTTACGACAGAAGGTAGCATTCCTCCAGGCATCTATCTGAACTCCACTTGACCGACAGGCATCTGCATAAGACTGCAGACTCTTGCAGAGGGAGTCGGGATCCAGTTGCAATTCGCACAGGTCATAAAAGCAGCTGCTGAAGTAAATGGCAGGATCTAGCACCCGGTGGCACTTTTTAAATGGGCCATTCACATCTGTCAGGAGACCACAGAAAGCACTGCTGGCAATGATTTGCTTATCACTCTCGTCGCAGACTGGCTCTTCGCCCGTTCCTGGAAGACAACTGAGAGAAAAGGGAGAAGCCCTTGGTTTGTTGGGTGCTTTTCTTTGACATTTCATACTTATCGGAGAATTCTAGATCTGCCATCAGAGATACAAACCTGCTGTGGTTGAAGACCTGCCAGCTGTTGCCAAGGCTGGTAGAATCCGGTTCCATCTCCCCATCTGGATTCAGAAAGTCGTCTGCTGCATTCCCGTTGTAGTTCCCACACATCCCACAGACCTTCTCTTTAAAGGAGCTCGGAAGGGTCACTTCCACTCGATGGTTCCCATCAAACTTCACGATCAACCCGAAGTCCGTGCTGACCACGACATAAAGCCCGCTGGAGGAGATTTGCACACCTGGCGATGGTGTAAAGGGGATGATAATCTCTCCCTTCCCATTTACCTAGACGTGAAGAAGGTAAGCCCTGCGAGTAAATAAATGATCTTCCAAGGTCATTCTCAGCAAGTTACTCAGCCCCCCGTCCCGGCACCTACCTTTACGACTCCCCCCTTCTCCAGTGTTATTCTGAGGCCATGAACATCAACATCCACGTATTGGACATAGGACACGCGCGTGTTGCCTCCTCTGTGCTCATTGGCTGCTTCCACATTGAAGTAGGGCAGCGTGCTGTTCCCATCACACAGCTTGGACAGGGTGTAAGCGCAGGTCCCCATGAAATGATGGGTTTGTTTATCAAAGGTGTAGTAATGAGGGTCCCCGGACACCTCACAGGACTCTGTGGGGGAAAGCAAATAAATCACAGCTTTAGTTCAATCACTTCCACAACGGCTTCTCATCCTGTTAGAGTGGGACAACTAGTTTTGGAAACATTCGTTCCAGGTCTGAGCTTTTCACCAGCCACCAGCCATCGTGATTAGAATACTTCCCATTTTACCTGCTGCCTGGATTTCCTGGTAGGAATTATGCTATTCCCCTATGCACACAAGATTGGAAGGCCAAGACTAGAACGGGAGTCAAAAAAGAACTAGATCAGTTCATGCAGGATAGGTTCATCACTGGCTATTAGCCAGGATGAGCAGGGATGGTGTCACTAAACTCTGTTTGTCAGAAGCTGGGAATGGGTGACAGGGGATGGATCACTTGATGATCCCTTGCTCTGTTCTTTCCCTCTGAGGCACCTGCCATTGGTCACTTTCAGAAGAGAGGATACTGGAGTATATCAACCTTTGGTCTGACCCAGTCTGGCCATTCTTATGGTCCCATGTTAAGATGGATGAGGTAATATCTTTAATTGGATCAACTGTTGGTGAGGGAGACAAGATCTGGAGCATACACAATGCTCTCTTCAGTTCTTCCAGACTAACTCGGAACGTTTCTGTAGATGAGAAGGTGGAAGCTCAAACACTTGGCTTTCTCACCAACAAACTTTAGTCCAATAAAAGATATGACCTCACCTCCTTTGTCTCTGATATCCTGGAGGCTGGAATCGAGATGGCTACAACCACACTGTTATTCACCTAGAGGATTTCTAAGCCTTTGGGACATGTTTTGCCCTCATGTTTATATAGAATAGGAGCAGAGGAGCTGTGCGGAATGTGACGATCGGTGTGATATGCCAATGAATTGTCATTTATGTCAGAGAAATTCACCTGAACTTGGCAACGGAGGTAACGTGATTGTCCCTGGAGAAGTGGGAGTGGTGACTGATGTGGGGCTCACTGTTGTTGTAGGTTCATCTCCTACAATGAGACAATGGAATAGAAATTTGCTGTAATTCACATCTTCTTGTTCCAGACAATGGTCATGCTGACCATTATTACCAAGTAGCACTGTCCATAAAAACAGGAACTTGGACGGGATGCACTGTACCTGGGCAATATCCATCTACGAGAGATACATCATCCACTGCTACGTCACTGCGGAAATCTTCACCCCGCATCCCCTCCAGGAGGATCTAGGGGAAGGGGAAGTTGCCAGAGTTACTTTGTTTCGCATTCCTTAGTTCTTCGTTCAAGGCCCTATCATTACACGAGCTAAGGCAAAAGCTTTCACCTACCTGCATATTTCCTCTGCTATAGACGGTGACTGCTGCAAAGTTCCACCTATCGCCCTTATTTCCTCTCTCTGACCAGACCTGACTTGGTGATGCATCCTCAGTGACGTAAACTGCCAGGGCCATGGCACGAGCCACTCCGTACATGTGATACCAGAAGCGGAAACATTGGGGTCCACTGGCACCGCATACGGGACTCTGCAAGTGAGCCACAGCTCCATAGCTGGCCTCGCTCCCTTGCAGGTAGATGAAGTAACCATCTGAAACAAACAGGGTGTTACAAAGGAATGTACACTCTATAGGACATGGCAAACAATGACAACACTCCTAACAGCATAAACACCACAGCCAAAATTCAATCTTTAATATAACACAAGCGATATAGATTTCTGTTGCCTATGTATCTGTGGCACATACAATTCAATGAAGGACTCCAAACAGTGCCATCAACTATAGCAGACTCTCAAGTATCCAGGATTGGGTTAACCAAGTCGTAGATTAACCAGGATGTCATAAAAAAAATACACGTAACTCGCAGGTGTGGCTCTGGCTTTGTTGCCGCCCCAAGCACTAAAAAAATTTTTTAAAAAACCCAGGGTGCAGGGCAGCCAGTGAACCAACACCTCTTCCCTCTGGTGCAGGGTGGCTGGTGAACCAAACCCCAGCCCCATATTTCCTATGGATGGTGATTATCTGAGATTTTATTAACCAGGATTAATTTTTTTCCTATCATCCTGGATAATCAGGAGTCTACTGTATTTTCTTTCTATTTATTTATCCAGTCCTCTAGGTTTGTTGCTTTTCAGCCTAAAGGGAGATTTTGTTGTTGCAAGAGCTGGTTTCTGCTAAAAACGTTATGAGCTATCTTCAAACGAGAAAAGTTGCTGATGTTTTATAATGTTATATTGACCCCACTGGGCTCTGGATATGCCCCAAGAGGTATGGATTCAGTATTTGACCCAAAGGCCCTTCCAGCCTGCTCCTGGATTGATTTCCTACCAGGCATGTTGTTACACGACAGAACTAGGTGTAGACTGCAGTCCCTACCTCCTGTAGTGTGGTCGTACGAGGGTCCTGTGTTTGGCGAGGAGGTTGGCCCCCGGTGTCGTTTCCAGTCCAGGCTGTCAGAGGCTGACTGTGTCCAGTCACAGAAGTCGGTGTCAAATGAACAGGACATGTTGCAGTGAGCTGGGGGAACTGGAAAAGGAACATAGGAGAGGTTATATTTCCTGTGATGATCCAGAGGAGGCTATTCCCTGTTTCCCAACAGTGTCTTGCCGAGCAGGAACTTGCTCCACAGTGGTAGTGGTGGCTGCTATGGGAACAGAGGAAAATCATTTTAATAGATGAAACCGTCAGTCAATGACAGTATACGTCTGTAATGTCATATTGTACCCACGTGGGAGTACTGTGAGGAAGGGGTTATAGTACATTATTGCTATTAATATGAAATGTTTCTATATCCTACCATGCCTTAAAAGTAAGACATGAAAACAGTTTAAAGTTTCATCTCCTAGAATGAGACAATGTCATGGTGATTTGCTGTTATTCACATGTTCTTCTTCCAGACAGTGTTAATGCTGACTATTATTACCTAGTATCTCTGTCCATAAAAAAAGGAGTTCTAAGATGTCTACTGGCCAATTACTTATCACACAAACAAGATTCAGCTCTATTGTTTTAAAACATCCCAGAATATTATGTTTTGTTAACATGTCTCCAATTCGTCTCTTTATGAATGGAATTATCAAGAAAATAATGTACACCCCTAAATGGTGTGTATTTTATTTTGATGAGATATATTCTAACAACTCCTCTTTACTTACCACACAATGTCTCTTTTCTCCAGTCTCCCAGACTTATACCTCTATCTTCACATGCTGCAGCATACGCGTCTAAGGATGTGCAAAACTGTTCAGTGTTTCCTCCTGTGGCACACTGGTCATAGACGCAGCTCTCAAAGTACAGCTGAGGGGGGATGTACCAATGGCAGGCTTCAAAAGGCCCTCCGCTTGCCAAAATAACTTTGCAGGATTCTTCATATTCATACTCATGCACAGGATTGCAGGTTGGTGGTATAACAGCAATTGGGTCACAGCTGTGTCAAAAAGAGATATGTGTCAGCCCTGATAAGTGTTGAACATTTCTGTTTCAATATTCAGCAAGGGTTTGATTCTGCAAGGGGTTCCCTCAACTCCAGCTGAAACCTATGTGTCCAATTCTATGAGATGCTATGCGCTCTCAACCAGATGTTGAGTTCAGTGGAAGCTAAAGATGCTCATAATCTTGCAGGATCAGGGTAGATGGGCCAAATTTGCAGAGGCCAGATGGGACCATTAGATAATCTAGACTTCCTACACATTACAGGCCATAGAATTTTCACTGCATTGGTCCCAATAACTTGTGTTTGGCTAAAGTATATCATGCAGAATGGCCTCTAGTCTTGATCTGAAGACATCAAGAGATGGAGAAAGACTGTCTAGCTAGCTGTATCGATGTAGAATTTCCACAGATCTGGAGTCTTTCTCATACCCCAGGCTTAACTGGTAATGAAAGATGTGCTGGAACTCAAGCTATGAGGTGCCAGGGCTCAAGCAATTTCTTTTACTTTCATAACGGATGCAGCAAGAGGTGCCAGGGCTATGAACTGCCAAGCCCAGAGGTGCTGGGGACTAACCTCACAAGCCTCGGCACAAATTAAGCCCTGCTTATACGGAAATATGCTCAAAGACCGAAAACAAAGGATGAAAAAAAAAATTCGAGTTCATAGTGTAGACTCTGGAAATTATTAAGTTAATATACAGATAATATGGGCCCAGTTTTCAGCAAGGATGGGAAATTTCACACCGAAACCATCCAGACACATTGGTTATGTCTACACTGCCTTTTAAAACTAATGGGAGTGAGTCTCAGAGCTGGGGTCTACAGTCTGGGGCTTGTGGGGCTCATGCACCAGCGCTAAAAACAGGAGTGTAGATGTTACAGCTTGGGCTGGACCTTTGGCTCTGAAGCCGAAGGAGCAGGGTGGGCTTCAGAGCCTGACCTCCAGCCTGAGCTGCAGTGTCTATACTGTTTTTAGGGGCGTAGTGCAAACCTGAGTGTGTAGACCTGGACTCTAAGATTCTCTGCCGTGGGTTTAAAATGCAGGTAGACGTACCCCAAGAGTTTTCAACTGAGTTTTTGGGCTTGTTAAAAGGTGAAAATGAAAGGAAACAATGTGTGCAAATCTACATTATCCAAAACTGACCTCTGTGACAAAACTGCTGGCTCTAATAATGACAAGGGTTTCCATGAAACACATATCTAGACACATATCTTGTATCTTGACCTTGTTTCTTTTAAGGGTCAAGTGATTTGTCTGCACTTATAAGTGTCTCCAAGTACTTACGTCCAATTGTCATCCTTCACTCGCCAGCTGTTGCCAAAATTATTTGAGTCCTGTTCCAGGACTTTGTCTGGTCTTAGGAAATCATCCAGCTGGTTGTCAGTGTATGTACCACACAGGCCACACAGCTGCCCCTTAAGCCTTTCATCAGCATGAACAAAAAGCTGTTGGTCACCATCAAACTTCACCTGAATGCCAACAGAGGTATTAATGACCACGTAGGATTCTCTTATAACTACTGTAATTCCAGGATGCAGAGTCTCTTCAATTCCAGGATTCAGATGAACTTGAATTCCATTCACCTAAAAAAAATAAAAGGAATATCACACACAAATAGCTGATTCAACAAAGCAATTGGTGACAAAGTCAGTGATGTCTTCTGAGTATGGCAAAACTCGAGTGTTTATTTTGCAGCAGACCAGAGTTGCAAAATTCTGATCAGAATCAATTATGGTGGTGGGATCCTGATTTGGATCCCTCTACAGTTCATTTTCTGATGTTATACTGTTACCGCTCTAATTGGCACATGTAATCTGTTAGTTATGTTACAGTGAGAAAGACATTACTGGTTTTGGAAGAAAGCAAGGTGAGGAATTTACTCAAGAGGGATCCTCTATGTAGCACTGCTGAACAACATGGAGAGAGAAATAGAAAGTTATCCTGGTCTCTGAAAAGTTATCTGCGTTCTGCTTTACTTACAAACATGTGCGTGTGTCCTTTATTGTTTGCAATCCTGGAGGCAAATAACTCAGAGGAATGTGATTCAATATTGATGGAGACAGAACAAAAGCAACTGGTTAAAAGACAGGGAACAAAGGGTAGGAATAAATGGTACATTTTCAGAATGGAGAGGGGTAATTAGTGGTGTTCCCCAAGGGTCAGTCCCAGGACCAATCCTATTCAACTTATTCATAAATGATTTGGAGGAAGAGGTACACAGTGAGGTGTCAAAGTTTGCAGATGATACTAAACTGCTCAAAATAGTTAAGACCCAAGCAGACTGCGAAGAACTTCAAAAAGATCTCACAAAACTAAGTGATTGGGCAGCAAAATGGCAAATGAAATTTAATGTGGATAAACGTAAAGTAATGTACACTGGAAAAAATAACCCCAACTATACATACAATATGGGTATGTCTTCACTACCTGCCGAATGGGTGGGTAGCCATCGATCTTCTGGCGATCGATTTCTCGCGTCTTATGAAGACGTGAGAAATCAATCATTTGCGGCGCCTCCGTTGACTCCAGAACTCCAGCTTGCTGGGAGGCGCAAGCTGGAGTCGATGGGGGAGTGCGCCGCCGACTGCCACCGCCATGAGGGCGGACGGTAAGTCGGCTGCAAATACGCAAACTTCAGCTACGTGATTCACATACTGAAGTTGCATATCTGCAGTCGATCCTCCCCCTCCCCCCCCCTCCGTAGTGGAGACCAGCCCTATGATTGGGGCTAATTTAGCTACAAGTAATCAGGAAAAAGATCTTGGAGTCATCATGGATAGTTCTCTGAAGACATCCATGCAGTGTGCAGCGGCAGTCAAAAAAGCAAACTGGATGTTAGGAATCATTAAAAAAGGGGTAGAGAATAAGACGGAGAATATCTTATTGCCCTTATACAAATCCATGGTGCACCCACATTTTGAATACTGTGTACAAATGTGGTCTCCTCATCTCAAAAATTATATGCTGGCATTAGAAAAGGTTCAGAGAAGGGCAACTAAAATGATTAGGAGTTTGGAACGGTCCCATATGAGGAGAGATTAAAGAGGCTAGGACTTTTTAGCTTGGAAAAGAGGACACTAAGGGGGGATATGATAGAGGTATATAAAATTATGAGTGGTGTGGAGAAAGTGAATAAGGAAAAGTTATTTACTTGTTCCCATAATAGAAGAACTAGAGGCCACCCAATGAAAGTAGTGGGCAGCAGGTTTAAAACAAATAAAAGGAAGTTCTTCTTCACACAGTGCACAGTCAACCTGTGGAACTCCTTGCCTGAGGAGGCTGTGAAGGCTAGGACTATAACAGGGTTTAAAAGAGAACTGGATAAAGTCATGGAGATTAAGTCCATTAATGGTTATTAGCCAGGATGGGTAAGGAATGATATCTCTAGCCTCTGTTTGTCAGAGAGGGGTGATGGATGGCAGGAGAGAGATCACTTGATCATTACCTGATAGGTTCACTCACTCTGGGGCACCTGGCATTGGCCACTGTCGGTAGACAGGATAATGGGCTAGATGGACCCTTGGTCTGACCCAGTACGGCCTTTCTTATGTTCTTATGTTCTTAACTGTGATGACATGTCTACTCCATCCCCTCACCCCCCAAGATTAGAAGGGGTTAAGATGGCCAGGCATGCCAATTAACTCCACAGGTTGCATCTGTAGGAGGGGCCAGGGATCAGGGAAGTGATTGAAAGCAGACTCAACTGGGCAGGAACTGGTGGGGCTGCAGTCCCTCCCTGTGAAGAGGGAGGAGAGGCGGCTGTAGTTCCTGGAGTGAGTGGGGTCCTAAGGATCAGAGGACAACAGGGGAGACACTGCCAGAAGAGGGTGCAATGCCTCCAGGTGGCCAGGAAGAGATGCCACTAGCGGAGAGAGCACCCTATAAAGGCAACCCACTGGTGTGTGTCTGTGTGAGGTATAATACTTACATAGACCTCTTTGTTTTTTCTCAAAGCAATGTGGATGTTTTTCAGTGTGACAGCTACTGAGTTCAAAGCAGTCCAGGCCTGGCTTCCTCTGTGTTCATTCCTGGTTGTCACTGAGAACGGCTCAGAAGAATTTGTGCATGTCTCAACTATTGTATAATTGCATCCACCCTGGAAATGGTACAGTCTGCCATCAAAGGTTATGTAGTGTGGATCCCCATAGATGTGGCAGGTGTTGATGTCCAATGGATAACATCCCAAGATTCCATTTTGCACCTTGCAAATTTGGCTCGCTTCACATGTCTCTGGACTGCAGACTATGGTGTTGTTTTCAGCACAGTTACATTGGCCTTCACAGTTTGTTTCCCAGAAAGTTTCCCCTTTCTGTTAGAGACAAGTGAATACAGTTATAAAAGCTGAGCTTGACTGCAAGTTGTGAAATACTGCCCCAAACATCTACCATACATTAGAACAAACCTCATAATATTTGTCTTTATAGAGGCAGCCACAGTTGCTCATGGAAACACACTGCCCACCGCTGAGAACAAACCCGCTGTTGCACTCACATCCCTCCACGCAAGGTTTACTGCAATTGCTTGGTGCTACTGGGTTAGAGCAGGTTGCAGGACAAGCACTAGTGCATGGATTGTAATGAGTATTGGAAGGGCAAGGGATCGCTGAAAAACAAATAAAAATACTAGAGTCAAACTCACAGCTAAAAATCTGCATCCAAAACCCAGGATATTTAGCTTTTCAGTAACAACTTATTTTAAGAAAAGTTATTGAAACCCAAAAGCCCCTATTTCAGGACTGGAAGATAAAAGAAAAATATAGTTTGTAGCTGAGATACAAATACGCTGAACTCTGGGGAATTTCAGACGCAAATCTCCATATCATGGGAGGACTGGCATTAATTAACATACTGGCTGTAGAAAGGTTCAGAACAGTTAGCCATGAACACTTAACTAAACTATTCTTACACCTGTGTGAGAGGAATTAGGTAGATAAACATTGGCAAGACAGTCTAGAGTCAGCTCAAACTGCTGCTGCCCTTTCTGTACCTGTCCTCAGACAGAGGATTTCATTCTTCCTATTGTCAGTCAGGCACAGGGGCGGCTCTACGTTTTTTGCCACCCCAAGTGTGGCAGTCAGGCAGCCTTCAGCGGCACACTTGTGGGGGTCTGCTGGTCCTGCACATTTGAACGGTCTCTGGGCTTTGGTATACTCGCCACCAAAATGCCGCCGAATCCGGGGGACAAGCGGACCTCCTGCAGGCATGCCGCAGAAGGCAGCCTGACTGACACCCTAACAGCGACCGACAGGCTGCCCACTGTGGCTTGCCGCCCCAGGCACGCACTTGCTGCTTTAGTGCCTGGAGCCACCCCTGGTCAGGCACCTTTAATGCTGATGACATTCAGGGGTTTTGTAATCTCAAAATATCAGGAGTGAATAATGGAAACTTTCAGAACTCTAAATCATTCAGTACATGGGTAGTAAACACTCTTTTGCAACACTAGAGTAGGTTGTTCAGACATCCAATTGTAAGCAGATACTCACGGCAGAAGGTGGCATTCCTCCACTGGGGGAGAGTCACTCCAGCTTCCTGACATGCATCAGCGTAGGTTTCCAGAGCGCTACACAAGAGCTGCTCATTCCCATTCAGGGCACAGAGGTCATAGACACAGCTCTCAAAGATGCTCTCAGGATTGATCACGGAGTGGCAGACCGCAAAGGGGCCAGGCCTCTTGGTTATCATGCCACAGAATCCGTCTGATCTGTAGAGATTCTCCTGGTCTGCAGTGCAGGGTTTGGGTGGGACGATGACATCACAAGAAGGATCATCATCCTGGACACGCCAGCTGTTTCCCAGCTCATTAGAGTTCTTGGCTTGCTGCCCGTCGGGCATCATGTACTCATCCTCTCTCCGATTGTTAAAGTTGCCGCACATACCACAGGTCCTGTTGAAATAGGTGGTGGGCACCTTCACTTCCACCGAGTGATCCGTGTCATAGGAAACCCTCAGTCTGAAATCTGTCTCTAGGGTAACGTATCGTCCACTCCTGCTCACTGTGATTGACCCACCAGCTGTGGTTACGGGGAGAGTTGACCATATTTTATTGATCTAAGACAAATGAATCCATAAAATTAGGTATTAGAAATGTGATTTCATTCTTTAATGGATTTCATTCTGGTGAAACAAAGGTCTGATTTGTAAAAGAGAATACTACATACATATCCTGCATTTGCACATGCAAATTAAGTATTTGTGTGACCATATATGTAGTTAGTGGGGCCAGTTACTTAGCTGGTGTAATTCAGTGGAGCCAATGGAGTGAGGCTGGTTTACACCAGATGACGAACTGGCACAATATTTCTAATTATGTATATTTCACGAACAAATCCAGGGCCTTGTTTGGAAGCAACATGTGAATTTGTTTTGTAGAAATACACTTCATTTCCTCCTTCCAGAGTTGTGACCAAGAGGGCCTTGGAGAAAGGAGATTTTCTTACACCTGGCCACGCTACTGGCAACACATACTGTAGTGCTCCTGTCTGATGCTGAAATCCTGTCTCTAATAAATGAATATTTTCATCCACATGCTACTGTGACTACAGGTCCGGTTACAAGTCTTCTATGATAGCTACCAGAGCATTAGCTCCGCCTAGTGGATATTACTAGCTCCTATGTGTGACTAGATTTGTTTGATCCATTACTTTGTTAGAGTGGCAAAGCCAGATGCTCTTAGTATCCTTAGCATTACACTTAACGTGAAAGTGGAACATTCCACTTTTGCCTAATTCTGCCAAGGCTGCATTTCACCCCTGAATCCAAATGTAACCAATGCAAAAAACTCACCAGTACACGATGTGGTGTTGCCTTAACTATTTCTATGTGTTGCCCATAAACTTCTACCAGGACTTTCTGCACATAGGACACAGCAGTGTGCCCTCGATGCTCGTTCTTGGCTTCTACATTGAAATAGGGCAGAGAGCTGGAGTTGGCGCACACTTTGACCAATGTGTAGGTGCACTTCCCCATGAAGTGGTGAGTCGCTCTGTCAAAGGTGTTGTAATGAGGGTCGTTGTGGACTCGGCAGATCCCGTACGTCTCACGGTAGCAGCCAGGTTCTCCGTTCTCAACCCCACAGTAATGATCGGCTGGGCAGGCTGCGTTAGAGCAGGTTACTTTGCTCCCCCGAGAGGGACATGTGCATTTAGAGGAGCAGGTGTCATCGGTCCAGAATTCAGCACCAACCGGGTAGTGTTTGCCATTGTGCCAACACCCACACTGAGTTCTGGGGACACACCCATCGTTGTAGAGAAGATAGCCACTGTCGCACACACATCCTTCCACACACGGCAGGCTGCAGCTGTCGGGAGCCAGAGGGTTGACACAGGTGGCAGGACAGGCTGCCGTGCATGCTTCATAATGACTGTTGGGTGGACATATCAGTGCTGTAAATTGAAAAAGCATCCCCATTAATCCTTTTAACTACTGATTTGCAATAATATATTTTGTTCCTTTTAAAAGTATTTTGGGCCAAATACCGAAGACGTTAGTTTTTATTCTCCAACAAAACTCCCAGTTCACTTTCAGTTTAGCCTTTGACCTCAAGAAAAGTCCATCTATCCTGCAGAATATTACAGGAAACTTCCTTTGAATATAACTAAGTTAAGGGAAAAAACAAATTAATCTTCTTGGCTGCTCAACAGGTAGAACGTTTAGGTGGCAGGACTATATCGATGTGATTTTTCTATGTATTATTACTGTTAATAACAGTTTATATTTTTCTTCCTTCCCAACCCCCTGAATAATGTCACTAAAAAAAAATCGAGAGAGTAGCGGTTCTTCTATAGATTATGTCTGGTTATATACATATATTAAACCCTCACCACCACCACCATTCATTTCCCCACACCTAATTATATTGAAATAACTTTATTAAAATTAGTAATCAAAGGTTACGAAATGACAGAGTTAAGGTTGCCCATGCAACCTTGTATGTATGCATTATGATAGCATCTTTAGTTACATGATCATATACTATTTTTTTCTGCAGGACCTCCGCCTCCTTCAGTGCACAGGCAGGACCAGCACTAGCAGGGCATGAAACACACACTTTGCCAGAGGGTTTCACAGATATTTTCTGACAGCAGAGGAATAGTGAGACTTAGGATCTTGGGTTCCATTCCAGGCTTGGGTGGGGAGTGTGCTCTAATGGGACTCTTCTGCCCACGAAGCCTGGCTCCTGCTGTCATGTCCCCTCCAGCCCATCCCTGTCCCAGTTCTCTCTCTTCTCTATCCCCAACTCTCAATCGCTCCTCATTCCTTGTTCCAGACTCCTTGCCCAGCCAGTCCCAGTTCCCTCCTCTCAGCACCTTGTCCTGGTCCCAATCTACAGCTTTCCTTCCCATGGTCCAGTTCTTGCTTTGCATTTGAATCAAGCAGCATCTTCCTCCACGCTGTCTGGACCAAATGGGAAGGGGGAGGCACCAAGAGCACAGGAGAGACCAGCTCCTTGCTCTCAGTTCTGTTACCTAGTCCCGCCCCAGCCCAGAGCAGCCATTACAGGAAAAGTCCAGCTTCACCTCTGCAGTTCTGGGCAGAAGCCTGCTTAGCTGCTCTTACAGGAGCTGTGAAGAGATGGAGCATGCTCACTTTCTCTGTGGGGAGGATGCATGTGCCTTTTGGTCAGCACAGGAGCCATGAGGGACTGGAGGAGGCTTAGTGAGGACAGTATCATCAGAGAGTTTAGCTGTTAAGCTCTAAGAAGTCTCTACTGAGCATGTGTGAAATGCGATTTTTCAAAGGGTTCCTGACTTTTCCATATTTGAACAGATATTCACAGGGACTGCAAAAGGCACATTGCAGACCAAAGGCCATGCTCTGCCACAGTTCACATTTCAAGTTCCCACTCCAAAGCATGGAGGAGCTAGAACATTTCCAAGAAAAATTCTTTAAAATCTTTAAATATGGGCAAAATGATGTTTTTTTCCCCTAGCCTCCTTCTCAGAAACGGAAGAACCATTTTGGCTGAAGTTTTTCCCAGGAAAATTCAGCCTGAGGCAGAAACCCAGCATGGAAAATTTCAGCCCACATGGTTAAAGTTTGACAAAGTTATAAGCAATTGAAAACAAGGACTTATAATGGGAAATGTCAGGCAACTTTAATAATAGAAAGCACTGCCAGTCCCACCTATACTAAACTAAAGTCAGTTTGGTACATACGGCAGAATGTTTCATTTCTCCATGTTCCCACAGAAATTCCTGCAGCTTGGCACACATCAGCATATGATTGTAGGTTATTGCAGAGTGCTGCATTGTTCAAATGAAGTTCACACAGATCATACAGGCAATCTTCAAAATAAACCAGTGGATCAGCTACTGAGTGGCACTGGCTGAACGGGCCACTTGGATCAGTGATCAGACCGCAGTACTTGTTGCTTTGGATCATTTGTTTTTCATCATCTGAGCAGTTTGGAGTATGGCCAAGATCTGGGACACAGCTAGGAGGAAAAAAGATGCAGAGAAATTCACTAATGAAGTTTGGATACACTGAAGCCCAAAATGTTTTGTATAACATCTTTAGTAACATGCCAGGGCTTGCCCCTGTCCAAACATGAAATATTTTTAAGAAAAAAAATGTTTCTGCTGATTTTGGATATGAAATGAATGGGGAAAAATACACTTGGAATTCAACATTGAAAGGCACTAGTGACTAGGGTTATGTCTATGGCTTAGAATCTATTTTGATTTGATACGGGTCTACAGACAGATTTTGCACATGAAGAATACCCAGAAAGGGCAAATAAAAGGCAAAAAAAATGTCAAGTTTCATGTTTCTAATTAATAATAATAAAAAATACTTCGACCCAGTTTAGACCTTTGCGATATTTTGCTCAAATTCACTCTTTCTGTTTCTTAGTAAAAACAGGAGTGAAATTTCACAGTTACATGAACAATATGAGCATTCATATGATTATTTTTCATCCAGCAAATCTGGACGTTTTTGTATCACCATTAATAAGCACCTAAAATACCTACTCATTACATATCAATCCACTAAGGACTAGCATAGGGCTTGGAGTCCTACCTGGAGTCATTATAAATCTGCCAGCTGTTGCCCAAGCTGACCGAATTTGCTTCCATCTCTCCATCTGGGTTAAGAAAGTCATCTGCTTTGTACCCGTTGTAATTTCCGCACATTCCACAGACTTTAGATTTGTATATACTAGGAAGAATCACTTCAGCTCTATGATCTCCATTGAACTTAACTCTCAGTCCAAAGGCAGTAGTAACCATGACGTACTGTCCACTGAAGAAAATATTTACACCTGGTGCCAGTACCACCGGAAGTACCTGAATAGCTCCGTTCACCTGCATACAGAAGAAACAAAAAGGTTGTTTGTCTTTAAAGGGCAAGTTTTTTATGCAGCCTCCAAAGTTGTACCTCCAAATTTAGCTCACACACCCATTTGCAGGCATAGAATCTGCTTATGTGAGAAAATAGGCATTTGTGGGCACATAACGATCTATAATATCTGACCTCAGTAAATATTTATGCTATGCTCCTTGAATGCCTGTTTACCACTTACTCAGCATTTTGCACATTCAGGTATGTCTACACTGCAATTAAAAACCCGTGATTGGCCATGTCAGCTCACTCGGGCTTGTGGGCTTGGGCTACCGTTCTGTAAAACTGCAGCGTAGATGTTCAGAGTCGGACTAGAGTCCAGGCTCTGGGACCCTGTGAGGTGGAAAGGTCAAACAGCCCGACATGGACCAGCCGTGGGAGTTCAATTGCAGTGTAGACAGACCCCAAAGTGTTGTGCAAATATTAAAAAATTATAGGCTTGTTGCAGGGTACCCTTTGAATCCCGTAGAGACAAGGCTCACACACACAGTGGCTAGATGGAAAGTAGTGAGTTTATTGAAGGTCCCGGTCCACTCGCGCTGGGGGCCCCAAGTCAGCGCGACCACGGAAGGGGCCTGACACATCCAAGCGATGCCCAGGAAAGAAGCCCTACACACAAGGGTGTGTCAGCACAGAAATACTCATGCTCATTTACATCTCATACATAAACATATCTCATGAATAGCAAGCAGCAAGCAAAATTGGTTGATTACATGCTGTTCAGCACTTGTTGATTATACACTGTCCTGCCTCAGTTTACCTGTTTAGTTTCACACGCACTCGTTCTCACACAGACGGGGTAATCAACTCACACAGCTGAGAAACTGTCCTCAGACACATACACATGAGATAACAGAAACACAAGGCCATTCTCATACTGATAACCTTATTATGCCGTCTCCTGGAGGCGACTCAAAAGCGTAACTGCGCCCCCTACCGATTGCCGTCACAATAATCTTCCGCTCACTACAAGGCTCATGTTCAAATTCTGACTGCGCAAGTTTAGAGTATAAGGTTCTTTAAATCTGAGGCCTAGGATGACATTTCAGAACATGATGATTTTAAAAAAAAATCTTTAATTTTCTTTAAATATTTAAATGTCAGGAAATGCAATCAGCAAAGAACAAGAGAAACCAAGTAAAAGCTGCAAAAGTCATTAAATATATATATATATTTTACACCTATCAGTTCATTTGAGCTGTTAATTAAAGAAATCTACATATAAGCAGAAAAGGAAAGGTCTCACTGTACATTTAAACCTTTCTTTGCTTGTCACATATATTATTGCATTACTTTCTCATAAGAAGCTACTTTCTGAAGTAATGTGACCTACTCTTTGTTGCAAGTTTTGAGTCAAATTTACATTTAGTGAGATCTTCATCCCTACATTGGCCCCCTTACACTGGGTTAAGATTCTGAAATGGTCTAAAGGGGCCTGTCACAGGATGACCGGCCTTTTGGGTATGTCGAAGCTACAGCTGGAGCCTGGGCTCTGAGAAGGTGTTCCAAACCTGATCCCGAATGTCTACACTTCTGTTTTAGCCCCACAGACCGAGGCTAAGTCAGCAGACCTGGGCTCAGACTCACAGTGTGGCAGGTATTTTAATGCAGTGTAAACATACCCTTTAAAGGGAAATGTGGCAGCACCATCTGTGCATTTACTAGCTGCCTCCCAGCCTGCAGGGCCAGGACTAACGGGCTGAGGTGTTAGCCTGATGAACACCTGGGCCTCATAAAAAAAGGTGAGATCACTCAGTGAAGGGGAAACTAGAGGCAAGTGAGGATCCTGTAGGGCTGCAACCTACCCAGATAGTCCCAGAATTGTCCCTTTTTAGAGGCAGCCATCTTGGACATTCTGGAAGTCTTCGCTGGACATTAAAAGTCCTGAGTTTTGTCACCTACTTCTCTCCAGCCCTTGACTCACCTTTCCCTCTGGGTTTCCCTCTATGTGTGGGCTGCCCTTGGTTTTCACAATGGCTGAGTCTGTGCATTGGGGGCGAAGACAGATGGTCCACTTTGGAGCAGGATGGGGGGCGTTGCCTGTGGGTAACCGCAGGGATGAGGACACCCAGGCATTCTCTGTAGGCCTGGGGCAAAGGAGCAGCAATGAGGGGCCTAGTGCTAGATTCATGGGGTAGGGGAAAGAATGCTGGGCTCAGGGAAGTGGGGTCCATGGTGACCCCAGTGGAGGCAGTGGGGCTAGGCCCAGAGACGTGAGGTGTGTCAGTGGCTTGGCAGGAGAAAGCAGGGCCGGGCCCAGAGATGTGAGGTCTGTCAGTGGCTCGCTGGGGAAAAGTGAATCCGCAGAGGTGATGTCTGTCACTAGCTCTGTGGAGAATGCGGGGCCGAGTCTGGAGATGTGAGGTGTGTCAATGGCTCCGTGGAGAATGCGGGTCTGGAGATGTGAGGTGTGTCAGTGGCTCTGTGGAGAATGCGGGTCTGGAGATGTGAGGTGTGTCAATGGCTCTGTGGAGAATGTGGGTCTGGAGATGTGAAGTGTGTCAGTGGCTCTGTGGAGAATGCGGGTCTGGAGACGTGAGATGTGTCAATGGCTCCGTGGAGAATGCGGGTCTGGAGATGTGAGGTGTGTCAATGGCTCCGTGGAGAATGCGGGTCTGGAGATGTGAGGTGTGTCAATGGCTCTGTGGAGAATGCGGGTCTGGAGACGTGAGGTGTGTCAGTGGCTCTGTGGAGAATGTGGGTCTGGAGATGTGAGGTGTGTCAATGGCTCTGTGGAGAATGCGGGTCTGGAGACGTGAGGTGTGTCAATGGCTCTGTGGAGAATGTGGGTCTGGAGATGTGAGGTGTGTCAGTGGCTCTGTGGAGAATGCGGGTCTGGAGATGTGAGGTGTGTCAATGGCTCTGTGGAGAATGCGGGTCTGGAGACGTGAGGTGTGTCAATGGCTCTGTGGAGAATGTGGGTCTGGAGATGTGAGGTGTGTCAATGGCTCTGTGGAGAATGTGGGTCTGGAGACGTGAGGTGTGTCAGTGGTTCTGTGGAGAATGCGGGTCTGGAGATGTGAGGTGTGTCAGTAGCTCTGTGGAGAATGCGGGGCCGAGTCTGGAGATGTGAGGTGTGTCAATGGCTCTGTGGAGAATGTGGGTCTGGAGACGTGAGGTGTGTCAGTGGCTCTGTGAAGAATGCGGGTCTGGAGACGTGAGGTGTGTCAATGGCTCTGTGGAGAATGCGGGTCTGGAGATGTGAGGTGTGTCAATGGCTCTGTGGAGAATGCGGGTCTGGAGATGTGAGGTGTGTCAATGGCTCTGTGGAGAATGCGGGTCTGGAGACGTGAGATGTGTCAGTGGCTCTGTGGAGAATGCGGGTCTGGAGACGTGAGGTGTGTCAATGGCTCTGTGGAGAATGCGGGTCTGGAGACGTGAGGTGTGTCAATGGCTCTGTGGAGAATGTGGGTCTGGAGACGTGAGGTGTGTCAATGGCTCTGGAGAATGCGGGTCTGGAGACGTGAGGTGTGTCAGTGGCTCTGTGGAGAATGCGGGTCTGGAGACGTGAGGTGTGTCAGTGGCTCTGTGGAGAATGCGGGTCTGGAGATGTGAGGTGTGTCAGTGGCTCTGTGGAGAATGAGGGTCTGGAGATGTGAGGTGTGTCAGTGGCTCTGTGGAGAATGCGGGTCTGGAGATGTGAGGTGTGTCAATGGCTCTGTGGAGAATGCGGGTCTGGAGATGTGAGGTGTGTCAATGGCTCTGTGGAGAATGTGGGTCTGGAGATGTGAGGTGTGTCAATGGCTCTGTGGAGAATGTGGGTCTGGAGATGTGAGGTGTGTCAATGGCTCTGTGGAGAATGCGGGTCTGGAGATGTGAGGTGTGTCAGTGTCTCTGTGGAGAATGCGGGTCTGGAGATGTGAGGTGTGTCAATGGCTTTGTGGAGAATGTGGGTCTGGATATGTGAGGTGTGTCAATGTCTCTGTGGAGAATGTGGGTCTGGAGATGTGAGGTGTGTCAGTGGCTCTGTGGAGAATGTGGGTCTGGAGATGTGAGGTGTGTCAATGGCTCTGTGGAGAACGTGGGTCTGGAGATGTGAGATGTGTCAGTGGCTCTGTGGAGAATGCGGGTCTGGAGACGTGAGGTGTGTCAATGGCTCTGTGGATGAAAGCAAGGCTGATCCCAGAGGTGAGAGGTGTGTCAGTAGCTCTGTGGAGAATGAGGGTCTGGAGATGTGAGGTGTGTCAGTGGCTCTGTGGATGAAAGCAAGGCTGATCCCAGAGGTGAGAGGTGTGTCAATGGCTCTGTGGAGAATGAGGGTCTGGAGACGTGCGGTGTGTCAATGGCTCTGTGGATGAAAGCAAGGCTGATCCCCGAGGTGAGAGGTGTGTCAATGGCTCTGTGGAGAATGTGGGTCTGGAGATGTGAGGTGTGTCAATGGCTCTGTGGATGAAAGCAAGGCTGATCCCAGAGGTGAGAGGTGTGTCAATGGCTCTGTGGAGAATGAGGGTCTGGAGATGTGAGGTGTGTCAGTGGCTCTGTGGAGAATGTGGGTCTGGAGATGTGAGGTGTGTCAATGGCTCTGTGGAGAATGTGGGTCTGGAGATGTGAGGTGTGTCAATGGCTCTGTGGAGAATGTGGGTCTGGAGATGTGAGGTGTGTCAGTAGCTCTGTGGAGAATGAGGGTCTGGAGATGTGAGGTGTGTCAGTAGCTCTGTGGAGAATGTGGGTCTGGAGATGTGAGGTGTGTCAATGGCTCTGTGAAGAATGCGGGTCTGGAGATGTGAGGTGTGTCAGTGGCTCTGTGGAGAATGCGGGTCTGGAGACGTGAGGTGTGTCAGAGGCTCTGTGGAGAATGCGGGTCTGGAGATGTGAGGTGTGTCAGTGGCTCTGTGGAGAATGTGGGTCTGGAGACGTGAGGTGTGTCAATGGCTCTGTGGATGAAAGCAAGGCTGATCCCAGAGGTGAGAGGTGTGTCAGTAGCTCTGTGGAGAATGCGGGTCTGGAGACGTGAGGTGTGTCAGTGGCTCTGTGGAGAATACGGGTCTGGAGATGTGAGGTGTGTCAGTGGCTCTGTGGAGAATGCGGGTCTGGAGATGTGAGGTGTGTCAATGGCTCTGTGGAGAATGTGGGTCTGGAGATGTGAGGTGTGTCAGTGGCTCTGTGGAGAATGCGGGTCTGGAGATGTGAGGTGTGTCAATGGCTCTGTGGAGAATGCGGGTCTGGAGACGTGAGGTGTGTCAGTGGCTCTGTGGAGAATGTGGGTCTGGAGACGTGAGGTGTGTCAATGGCTCTGTGGAGAATGTGGCTCCAGACCCGGAGACGTGAGGTCTGTCAGTGGCTCGCTGGGGGAGGAAAGTGAGTCTCGGTCGAGGGACGTGAGATGTGTCAGTGGCTCTGTGAAGAATGCGGGTCTGGAGATGTGAGGTGTATCAGTGGCTCTGTGAAGAATGCGGGTCTGGAGATGTGAGTTGTGTCAGTGGCTCTGTGGAGAATGCGAGTCTGGAGATGTGAGGTGTGTCAGTGGCTCTGTGGAGAATGTGGGTCTGGAGATGTGAGGTGTGTCAATGGCTCTGTGAAGAATGCGGGTCTGGAGATGTGAGGTGGGGCCCACTGCTGACTCTCTATAGTGCATCTACATTTTAAATGGGGCAAGGAGGGAGCGAGCGGCACCAAACCCTGGTCGCCCTCTGCTGGCCCAGAGTGGTCATCCCATGTTCTGGTTTCTTTGGACTTCGGAGGTGGCAACATTGGACTCTCATGGGGGGCCCTGCATGAGGTCTATAAGAAGCAGAGAGAGCCCTATAAAAGCTGCCAGAGACACCAGGTGAAAGGAGGGGAAACCTGCAAAGAAGAGGAGCCTCCAGGGAGAAAGGCCTGGGAGCAAAGGAGAATGCTGCAGTGCTCAGTAGTAGGGATCTGTGGAAAAAGTTAACCCAGATGGGGCTGAGAACTGAGCCCGGAAGTGGGGCTGAAGAGTAGCCCAAGAGGGACAGATGAAGAGTTTGTTTGGATATGTGGTTGAACTTCTAGTTAGACTGTAGTGACCCTGGAAGGGGACTGAACTGGAAAGGTGACCTCATGGGAGGGCCAGGCCATGGAAGCTGCAGAACCACAATGGCAGAGAAGGTGCTAGAGCAGAAGAACCCTTCCAGCCATGTCTTGGCTTGAGGGGATGCAAGCACAGGCACTGAGGTAGGCAGCTGTAAGGCTGTTATCCTTCAAGTATCCTCTTGGATACCCTAGCTTAGGGAGGGTGCCACGGGTGGGGATGGAAGGGGCTAATTGTGTGGGGGGTACAGCGTGCAGGTCTGCCATCCATAGAGCAGCCCAGGGAGGCTTTTGTAATTAAGTCAGCCCCTCCACCCCCTTTCCCAGGTTAAATTATGCAGGAGGCCTCTCTAACCAATACTTAAAGAGGGTCACAGAACTGGCCAAATAAATACATCATTTGAGTAGGGTCACTGGGGGGCAAACTTTAAACACTGTTTTACCAAGGGTCTGAAAAATTATTTTGGCTAGAATTATGATGGAAACCTCCTTCCCCCCTCCCCACACACACACCTGCACACACACCCGCTTCCCCCCCCCCCCCACACACACTTTTTTCAGAGTCCTTTAAGCATGTCTCTATGGAACAGACTGGGATTATAGTGTCTTAAAGCTGCCATAGCTCACACTCCCCCCAGACTATGAGTTCTGTGCTGTGACCTCTTAGAGGCCCAGTGTCTAAGTAGTTTTTGAATTTGTAATTATTATTCTCTCTCTCTAGAAATTTATGCCGTCATTAAACTGGAGGTATCTGACAACCATACAAACTGGGAATAAATACATTAAATGGTATCTCTTAGACGGGGCACTTTGAAGGAAGGTTAGTATTGCTTTTTTTTTTTTAATTCTATGGTTCCCTGTGATTTGTACCATAAACACAATTCTACATTCATGATAAGAGGCTAAAAATATAGTCAGTAGGTAAAATGGAGAGATCCTGACTTTCATCTTAGACCCCAGTTCTTACCTTAACAACCCTGTTTTTACCCAGATTTATCCTGTAGCCATAAACATCAACATCCACGTATTGGACATAGGACACGCGCGTGTTGCCTCCTCTGTGTTCATTGGCTGCTTCCACATTGAAGTAGGGCAGCGTGCTGTTCCCATCACACAGCTTGGACAGGGTGTAGGTGCAATTTCCCATGAACGTGTGAGACTGCTTGTCAAAAGTGTAATAGTGGGGGTCACTGTGCACACTGCAGGTTGCCTCTGCATATTTAAGAATGGAATATAGCTGCATTAATACACAGGTGAGTTCAGTTGAACACCTTTGACTCTCGAGACCTCCTGATCCATGCAAGGACCATGCTCTGCACTTCTACAGCACCTTTCATTTAAAGGTCTCAAAGTGTTCAACAACATTAACAAAGTAAGCCCTAAAACACCCTCTGAGTGATAGGGAAATATTTTTCTCCCCACTTTACAGATGGGGATGCTGAAGCAAGGAAAAATTAAGTAAATCAAATCAGTTGCAGAGCTAGGAATAAAACCAGAACTCCTCTTGCTGTCTATTCGCTAGTATCTGTATATGAATAACAATTACCTGTTATCACTGGCAAAGCAGACTCTGTTGTTGCAGCTGATGATGCTGGCGGAGTGGTAGATGGCACCATCACTAAAAAAGATCACCAAGACAATGAATTATAACTACAAAATCATCACTGTACCAGTTCACCAAAAAACACCAGGCTTCATTCTTCTCTCCCTTACACCAGTATAAACCAGGAATATTTCTGCTGGAGTCAGTGGAACTGTCCCAGTGTAAAACTGGTGTAAGTAAAAGAGTTTTTAGAAAAGCTTGTCTGACTGCTGGCTGGGTAATAGCCACTGAGCCTGCCACAGCCTGTACCTCCTTTGCTGGAAATGCTTCTTCTGGTTTATCTGTTAGAGCAGTCAAGGTCATATCATCAGTGGGTGCTGACAGTGCTGGGAATTGCAGGCCTGGCAGCAGATGCAGCACAGTAGTAACAAAATAATATTGACGCAGTTACAATTATCTAGTCAGTGCGTTTCTTTATTTCCCCAAAGTGATATTTACTTTGTGTGAAAATGAGAACTGAAAGAGCTGCCTAGTGACAGAGAACAAGTGAAGAAACCACGCAAGGTGTCTTAACAAGCTCTGCTGGTGCTTACATCTTCCTGCCTGCTACACATTCTAGCTCTAGCAGCTGGACTTCTCCTAAAATGGATGTTATAGCCTGTTATCATTGTGTGATAGGAGCTACTAAGGCCAATGTGACCAGGTGGCCAACATTAAACTCATTTCATTGGTGACCTAGTAACATTTGTATGTAAACCTCTGGAATTGCAAAGGTAATGCAGCAACACAGAGAGACACCTAAATCCTGTCTAGCACACAAGCACTTTCTCTTTTTCCTTGCAGCATGAAAGTCAACTAGCATCATTTGTTGCAGTCCACTTAAATCATGCCATGGTGAATTGAGTATGCAATAACACGTGATGCAACCAGGAGACCTACCTTGAATAAATTACATCAGACCGATTAACTAGTTTACTGAATATACTCTTCCCCAATTATTTATGGATGCACTATATGTCATTTAGATGCATAGATACCTGAATGACTCCACAAATCAGTGAGTTAGACATCTGACTTAATCTACAAACAGCATTATTTGTAGTCACTAAATTGTGGTACAAAAATGGAAGCTACATATGGCCAGGATGGAAATCTTTGAAAAATAATGGAATAATTGTATACAATAATGATAATTAGTGCCTATAAACTAGTTGTGCATGCAGCTGGAAACCCATCAAACTCAATTGAATTTGTTCTTTTTATTCAGTATAGTTTATAAAAATATATATAATTTACTGGGAGGACAAAATGACTAGTTTGAGGTCTAACAAATACTATGAAATGAATACTATGCGTTGACTGAAATTATTCCAGATATGTAAAGAGCTTAAACCTTAAATGCAAATACACATTTTAAAGAGTTGACTCCAAAATGGTCCCAGCATATTTTCCTGTCCAGGCTTTTTGCACTTTCAGTTCTTCATATCCAATACACAGGAGGGAATGTGAAAAAGTGTCTTTAACTCTCCTTTACACTTCCTTAGTGCACCAGTATGATCACCCAGAATACTTTAGATCAGCTTTAGGCTGCTCTGATTTGTGCTTGCTGCCAACAAACCCAAAGGGCATCCAGAAAGTGCACATAAGCCTGGCCACACCTTCTTCCTCTTACACCAGCTGCTGAGCGGGAAGGGTCAGCTAGGAACTGTTACGCTGACTTTGCACCACCAGCAGATCCCTCTATTCTAGCTTTAGGGTTATTTTGTTGTGCTGGTGCAGAAAGAAGAGGAGACTCTGGGTCTAAAAGTGTCCCTAACAATGTAAAGTGAAAAAAACCCTATAAATAAAAAAATGAAAATCAAGAATAAAACTCCCTGGTTGGTTAGTACAGCTGGTTGGGAAATTACATTCTTTGCATGAAAAACAATCACTGAAAATGATGTTTTCCCATAAAAATTTCCATTTAGTCAAATAGGTGTTTTCTATCAAAAATGTTTGGAGAATTTTTTTTCACCAGTGTTATTGATAAGCACGACCTTTGTCTTCATTAGTAGCCATAAAATTGAACACTCTGGGAACAGACTTTTGTTCTAACTCTTGAGATTACATTTGTGCTCCATCCAGTGGCTGAATAGTGTGCTGCACAGCCTGGGGAAACCAGAAAGTGACTCTTTCTGTCCAAGAACAATAAGCCTCAAGAGTATTAAAACACTACTCATTGGATCTTAAAGAAAACTATTCATTCTGAGGAATTTTGTGCTCAGAATTAAGTCCTTCGATCGCTCTGCAGTTTTATGCTACTGTAAATCTGAGTCATTTTATTGTCATTATAGAAAATGTATTTTACAGACAGGAGAGAAGCAGGCCCTGGTAAGACCTGGAAATATCTTCTTGCACATATATTCTATAGCAGGAGTGGGCAAACTTTTTGGCCCGAGTGCCACATTGGGGTTCCAAATTGTGCGGCAGGCCGGATAGGGAAGGCTGTGCCTCCACAAACAGCCTGACCCTGCCCCCATCTGACCTCCACCCACTTCCCACCCTCTAACTGTCCCCCTTAGAACTCCGACCCATCCAACCCCCCTATCCCTTGATCACCCCCTCCGGAGACCCCCCCCCACACTCTATCTTCCCCCCCCAGGACCTCACCCCCTATCTAGGCCCTCCTGCTCTTTCTTCCCTGACTGCCCCCTCCCGAGATCCCCCCAACCTAACCACCACCCCCTGGGACTCCACCACCTAAGCCACCCCCCTTGTTTACTGTGCTCAGCCCAGCGCCCTGCCCCGGGAGCGCAGGCTCCCAAGGCTTGCCGTGCTTGGCCTGGCCTGGGAGTGCAGGGCCACTTGCTCTGTGCCCCCTGGCTTGCGGGCCAGATAAAAATGGCTAGTGGGCCACATATGGCCCACGGGTCATAGTTTGCCCACCCCTGTTCTATAGTATTAAAAATGTTCATTAGTGAGATATACAGTGTTATATATTTTCAAAGTGTCAAATTTTAGATGAGATTACTATAAAATGGGTGCACAACTAGTTGAAAGACAGTTGAAAGAGCAAAGTAATTATCAATGGTTCACCATCATACTGGGAGAGTGTATCTATGGCAATCCTGCAGGGGTCAATCTAGCCCCAGTACTAGTCAATACTTTCATTAGTTACTTGGATAATGGAGTGGAGAGTATACATATAAAATTTGCAGATGACTCCAAGCTGGGAGAGGTTAAAGCACTTCGGAAGACAGGACTATTATATAGTTAAGGTGTGTTCAGATCCGGGATTTTGTTTTGGTAGATTATAAAGATATGGACCAGCCTCGAATTCCAATTCAAAATCAAATTGCCCCAAAGCCCATAATATTATGATCTGAGGGTTTGGGCTGTGCTTCATTTCTACTGATTCCTTGTTATTTCTCTGTGTAATGGATAGTGCAGTGTGTTTTGCAGAGCTCCTTTGAGAAGAGTTCTGGCTCTTCCTTGTTTTACTATTGCATGTTGAGTAGAGAGCTCAGTGAAACCCCAAACCAGTGACATTCATCTGCTTTGGAGTTTTATTACAAACCTGAATTTAATGAAAATGGACTGATTTTCAGATAACCTTGCAGATCACTTGGAAGAAAATTGAGATTCCGAGGCGGGCTTTGGGTGGAAAGTAGAGAAAACCCAGTAGATTTAGATGCATGTCACTCTGAATTTTTTGGCTTCCTTTTAATGAGGTTTGGATCTTTGGGAGTCCTTATTCTCTATTGGACTGTGATATAGTAAACAAGTGGGGAAAGGGGATGGGAATCACTGAGACATAGGGATAGACTTACCACAGGGCCCATTCCTGACACCCACATTGTCCACAGCTGTGTCCCCATATTCTGTAAATCCTCGAACAGCCTCAAAAATGACCTAGACAGGATGCAAAGTGAATAATAGAATCAGACATATTTGGAAGATGAAAAGGGACAGCCTCACAGACAATGCAGGAACATTCCCTTTGCTGAATTTTATAAGTGTTTTTTCGACTCTATGGGCTTGTCTTCACTACCGCGGGGAGGGATCGATGTTTTGGCGGTCAATTTATCGCGTCTCATCAAGACGTGATCAATTGATCGCCAGCGGCGCCCCCATCGACTCCGGAACTCCAGCTCACTGAGAGGCGCAAGCTGGAGTCATCGGGGGAGGAAGCCGCCAACCACCACTGCCGTGAGGACAGCAGGTAAGTCGGCTGTAGATACGCCGACTTCAGCTACGTTATTCACATTGCTGAAATTGCATATCTACAGCCGATTCCCCCCCCAATGAAGACCAGCCCATTTTATATGGCTCATGTGAGAGTCAAGATTTTATAGACCTGTATCATATTTCCACCCTTAGTCCTCTCTTTTCCAAGCTGAAAAATCCCTATCTTTTTAATCTCTTCTCATATAGAAGCTGTTCCATACCCTAATAATTCTAGTTGCCCTTCTCTGAGCCTTTTCCAATTCTAATGTATCTTTTTTGAGATGGGTCAACCAGTTCTGCACACAGTATTCAAGATGTGGGCATGCCATGGATTTACATAGAGGCATTATGATATTTTCTGTCTTGTTCTCTATTCTTTTCCTAATGGTTCCTAACATTCTGTTAGCTTTTTTGACTGCTGCTGCAAATTGATCGGATGCTTTTAGAGAACTATCCACAGTGACTAAAATCTTTCTTGAGTGGTAACAGCTAATTTAGACCCCATCATTTGGTATGTTCTCAGTTATTCTCAGCCATACAGTTAACATGGTATGAAGTAGTGGTAATCACAGGGGCCAAAACCACTCTTATTACATTGTAATTGCAATATATCTACATTTTGTTTAAGATCGTTGTATCTCAAGGTGCAACCAACATTTCCTTGATTTTTGGCACAATCCCTTAAAGTTGTGCAAGGGCAAGGCAAACTCTGGCAGCCTTTTCATACTGTACAAAGTGGTGTGTTCTCAGTATAATTACCTTTATCCTTCTTTCAGTCAGAAAAGGAACAGTGGTGAAACCATAGATCCAAGAAGAACTCTGGTTTCCCTTACGACTCCACACCAGAGCTTCCACTCCCTCATTCTGAACAATCACTTTCAGCTCATTCAGGTCCTCTGACCCAAACATGTGATACCAGAAGTCTATGCATATCTCTCCAGAAACCACAATTTCTGGACTCTCGATCCTGTTGGTGTCGAATGGGATGAGATTACTGGCCTCTTGGTAAATAAAATAGCCATCTGCAGGGTGAAGAGGACAAATCAATTGCTAAATCCTTGTGTTTTCTCAGGTATTATTTAAAATTGAAGTGCTAACCACGTCTAGAGTGGGTCTTAGGCACTATTTAACAGCACAGAACAATGCTACATTACAAAGAGGGACAAGAAATGAAAAAGAAGACTATTTCTAGCTGTTGGTAGGCAGAATGCAACTACCCAGACCTGAATACAACCTGGAGACCAGAGCTAAAACACCCCATCTCTTACAAAACAGTGCTATGGAATTTTTTATGACCACATTTGGTCAAAACCTTTTATGTTACTTCTAAAAGATGGCATATCTCCTTATGCCATGTTTTGTTTAGGTCTGACTAAGAGGGAAGAGTGCCAAGTACTGAACACTCCTTCCTTCAGAACGTAGTTTCTCCTTTAAGGTCATTGGTCTACAGCTGAGCAAAATTATGATTTTACAACTTGCAGGAAATTGCAACATTTGTTTGCATTCTGAAACAGGATGAAAAGTTGCAATTTTGAAATTTACATTGAACAAGATAGTCCAAAAAAATTCTATTTGAAAATGTTGGAATGTCTCATTTTGACATTTTTGATTGAATTGAAACATTTAAATATTTACAAAATCAAAACATTTCATTTGAACACTAAACTGTTTTTACTATAGCACATTACTTTATATGTGTTATATTTCTGTCCTCCATCACTCTTATTGGCCAGGAACCCCAGCCAGACTACAACTCCCATAACATATCAGGTCATGTGAGTCCCATGATGCATTATACAGGTAGGACAGATGAAAATCATCACATTGCTTTTTAAGAGATGTAGTCCTCCAGGGAGCCGGGCCCATACGAGAGAATAGAGGGTGGAACTTCAGCTACCATAAGACTGTGCACCATAGCGAAATGTTGTTAAGGTTTTTTTAAAAAAAATTGATCTGAAATTACACATTTTGGGTTGGTTAAAAAAAATCATCTATTCAGGTTGAATTGACCCAAAATAAAATATTTCATTTTAATTTTCCTGATAGAAAATTGAAATTTTTCAGCAAAATCAAAATAAAATTTGCAAAACTGCATTTTTAATCAGAAAATCATTCCAACAGATAATTTCCTGGCTGGGTCTATTCTAGGTTTGATGCTGTTCAGCCTGTGACATCTGAGGAGGGAATAGCACTAGGGAACATGGCTGCAGTTAAGATCTGGGAGACTGAATCACTTTTAAGTGAGCAGACACCACAGTAATGATATAAATGGACCAACATGGCTACAACAACACTGAGCACAATAAATGGATAGAGACAGATGCCCAGCAGCCATGTCTCTTGATGATCTGACTACATGCAAACTCACTTTTCTGATCACACATAACCTATGACCAGCTTTTCAAATATATTTTTAGCAGTTCAGTCTTTGTAATCTTCGTAATACTCGGCCAGCTTTAATAATGTGTAGTGTTCATGCTGGCTCCAGAATCATTACTTTTATTGACATAATTGATGTGAATGTAATCTAGCTACCAAACCCCCCTTGAATAATATTTTGTAGACATGGTAAGTCTGCGCTCTCCTTGGTGTCTACAGTATTATGTATCTAGCATTTTTCTGCATTGCTGCATTAACAGTGACTTTCATCCCACTATGGGGCAAGTCAGGTTAATTTGTCTGTGATTGACAGGGTGAGAGAATCTTGCACTTAGCAAAATCAGATCTCAATAGGAGAGCAAATTAGTGGCAGATGGAACATTTTAAAAAGCTGAATGAACCTCATTTTTTTAAGAAAGTAAGAAAAGCCCAGGAGATGTCACATTCAGAGGGAAATCAACAGGGTTATAATTGAGCTCCTACTTCCATCAGGGTAGTCTCCTTCTGGACCTGTTCCACTGGTTGGAGTGGCATGTTTGGTTCTTATCCAGGCTCCTTGGTTCACTTCACAGGGCTGGGTCCAGTCACAAAATGGTCTCGAGTTGTTGTTAAAATCACATCTGGTGATGTAAGCTGAAACACAGTCATATTAAAGAATAATATTTTCTGGGCAACACTGATACATTAAATCTCAGGACAACAGAACAAGCTGCACTCCGAGGTTGGGGAAGCTCCTTTACTGGAGGTTTTCAAAAGGAGGCTGGATTGCCATCTGTCTTGGATGGTTTAGCCTCAACGAATCCTGCATCTTGGCAGGGGATAAGACTAGATGACCTTTGCAGTCCCTTCTAACCCTATGATTCTCTGGGACATTAACAGTACAAGAAAGAAAGAGAGAGAGTTAAGTACCTGTTCCAGGATCCCAGGTTCCAAAGCCACTGGTTGGATCTGTATGCTTGAGCCTGCCAAGGAAAATGCTCGGTGAAATCCTTGTGGACTTTTAAAAACATTCAAAAAACCAATTGTTTTAACCATACGCATTGAGAGGGAAAGGTAGCGGTGATCTTGGGGATGCCCCCAGGAGAACAGATGGCCTTTCCTTGCACATACACTGCTTTAGTTTGTTTGCCAGAGCAAAGGCCCCCCTCAAATAAGTGCCACAAGATTTCCTTGTGTCTTCACTTTTTCATTGTCTTGAGGCTGTGAGGCTGTCAGAGATGGGGTGAGTTATCTTCATGATGTGGGAGATACTCAGTTCTATGTCCCCACTGACTGGGGATGGAACAGGTGCCCCACTCGCGGTTAAAGATTGGGATCTGGATGAGGGATAACTGGATAAGGCTTAGTTCAGATAAACAGGATGATTCACCACTACCTTCATTGTGTCATCATTTACACCTATGCAAACTGGTGTAAAATACTACCATTTTGATGTGCACATAGCCAGAATATATCTCATGGCCATTCCTAGAATGCTTCTATTTCCTGCACCTTCCCCACACATCCTACCAACTTTGTTTATCAGTCCTGGCAACCCTTTTTCTAAACTACATTGAAAGCTCCTCCAGGCAGGGACCTGTCCTTCAATTTGTCTATAAAGTACCAGCCACGCCTGGTGGTGCTACAGAAATAATAAAGCGCAGGGTATGATAGAGATGGGCCAAAACCAAAACTGGGGTCCAAGCACCAGCTTGGAGCTGGGCAGCAGCAGGGAAGCTGTATCTCCAATTAAAAGATCCATTGGCTATGCACCCCATATATAGATGTGGGAATGTGGAAATGGACTGTAGACACCTTAAGGCTGCAACAGCAGCTCTGAACTGACACTTCTGGTGCTCTACAGCTCTACAGAGACAGGATTCTGCTCTCTCCATCCAACCTCAATGGCACCCTTCTTCAAGCCCATTCATTCAGGACTGAAGTGGATTGGAGAATTTCTCCCCAAGTGAATACATCACAGATGTGCAGTAAATTGCCTGCCATCAAAATCTAAGCATGCATAGAAATAGGAATAAATAATGCCATTAATTTTAGTCTATTTCAGCAGAGATGCATGAAGTAAAGAAACACAAGGTAAGGAAGATGCTTCCTAAAGCAGGCTCCCTTACAGCTAAGCAGGAAAGATGAAGACTGAAGATGGACAAACCAAAGTAAACAAAGCTACTCAACCATAGACTCCAGGACCAAAACCAAGCTGGATAAATGTTATCATTTAAAACACACTCTGTGCTGTTTTTAACTTGTTGCATAGCAATTAGATTCAATGGTGATAAGCATTTTAGAAATATCTGGCTAGAGAGACAGGCAGACAAGTGATTAATGTTCACATCAGTCAAAAAGAGATTTTTAATTTTATGGACAATTTGTTCAAGGTCCCTCCCCTCCAGATGTGCCATGGAGCAATCCAGATGTGTTCCCAAACTTTGTCATGGCCAGTAGCCAACACAAAACAAGTTTCAATAGAAGGAAATTATTGCATTATTTTAAAAATAACACAATTCATTTGAATAATATCCTTCATTTAAAAGGACAAAATAAATATTTGCCTTTAACATTATCCAAAATAGATACATGAAGTTACACTCATTATTGTACTACTTACCCTTTGGTATCTGACACTGAGAGACAGAATAAAATTAAAATGCATTGTATGTGCCAGAGTGTCCACATTCTAGAAGAGAGAGTTAAATGTTCTGTGCGATACTCTCCACATATTAACCCACCAACTTTACGAGCAGGAAGCAAATGAGGATGAAGGGAGGAAAACAGAAGAATATATTGACGAATGGGTGGAGGCAATCATAAACATCAGCCAGGTGTCAGCAAACAGCAACATAAATTACAACATCAGCAGAGATTTTTCTGTTTTATAACACTTGCTTTCATGCCCTTTAGGTCTGTGGGTTGGCAAAGAAAGTGATCTGATCCTGATTTAAGTTCCGAGCTCTATTTAAAACAGTTTAATATTTTTTAAAAGGGTGACTTGTTCCTTTTATGGTGAGATAACCCTCTCCATTTCCTCTCTCTTCCTTTATGGGAGGAAAGTTCTGTCCAATTTCTATGTTTTCTGTCACTTATCAGGTTTTCTCTCAATCATTAATTTAGATTCTACAGACCAGAACATAAGCTTTCAATTTACTAATGGAACTGAAATTTCTTGATCAAATTCAGCAGTTCCCTGGAATGGCGTGCATATGCTATAAAATCACTGTGCCTATGTGACAGATTTCTGGTAATATACTTGACAGACTTTAGATTTAAATAGGATAGGCTTATAGGAATATAAGGTTGACACTGTATTAAGTTTATCTATTATTGTAGGTCAGGATTGTATGTAACCTCTCTACTAGGGGGGAGATGTTATAGATGTGAGACCTGGGAGTTTGACTATATTGAAAATATGCCAGACAAGTATGGATTTTTGGAACAATAAGCGTTAAGCGGATTTCCTGGGGAATTCATAAGGAGAGGTAAATGCAAATTATCCAACTCCCAGCTATACCCAGAGAAGAGGCTTGTTTCTGCTAATCACTTGTTACAGAAAGGCAAGATCAAAGGCCTGAACTGTATAAAGAAATGGGTGATCTGCCCAGCTTTTCTTCAGGTTTTGGATCTAAGATGGATGAACTTGTAACCATGGGGAAAACTCAGTTGTAGGTTTTGAGCCCTAGGTTGGAACTGGGTTGGCATTTGGTAAGCTTTTTAGTATGTGTCTAGGAACTTCTATTGTTTTAATACTTTCTGTATGTTGCTTTTACTGTACGAATAAATGTGCTTGCTTAGAAAGAGTTGTGTGGCAACATACAACTACAGGCAATACATTGGGCATAGCACTCAAAAAGAAAGTAAAGCACAGGCACTGGCCTTTTGGCAGTCTGGCTTGCTGGGGATATCCAGTGTAAGGAGAGAGCTGTGTAGTCTTAAAATCTCTGATCAGGAAGGAGTGAGATGTGGGTTTATGCCCAAGAGGGTTGATGGCTGAGAGCCAGAAACCTTTCAGAGGATGCCCTCAAGGGACCACGGAGGGGGAAAACAGGTGCAATTGCCCTGAGACTGTGACATCCTATACTGGGGCCAATAGCATGAATAATCTTTATGTGGAGCTGTGTGAATAATCTTCACGTAGGTTATACATGCTGAATCATGCAGGCCATGGCCTCTGACTCCTGGTCTCTCCCCTTATTATCTCTCTGCAGCATCTGCTGAAGTGGAGTCTGCGGGGTAATTTCTCTGTAGCTTTTAGTTAGACTGGGGCCAGCCAAGTTTCACTCTACTCCTGCCATTGTGTGTAGGTTTCACGACAAGTGTCTGTGT
Source organism: Sternotherus odoratus (assembly GCA_032164245.1). Lineage (NCBI taxonomy): Eukaryota > Metazoa > Chordata > Testudines > Kinosternidae > Sternotherus > Sternotherus odoratus. Next base: position 1,702,841 of record JAVMKO010000009.1, read on the forward strand.
CTGCCAGAACTTGTACAGTGTTTCCTATATTGGAAGGAAAACCTAGGATATATATACTTTAGGAAAGTTACATGGTGGGTGGGTGTGAGGAATCCTGACCTCACATTTTTGACCACTTTCCCTGTGTAGTTATTTCTCAGTGGCTAAAGTGATTCAGACTTTGTACTTTTACCAAACAGGAAATTATTTCCTCTTCCCCCTCTCAGTACAAGATATTTTATATAATAAGTATTGAGGAAGACTGCTGCAGGCAAGAGTAAGCAGATTCTGCACTGGAATGTAGTGGTGACTGCATTTCAGTCAGGCATGAATCTGTGTACCTCTGTACAACGGGCCACAACCTGTGACTGTTCCAAGCCCATTTATCTGCTTTGGATTAGGCAGAAACAGGTTGAGTGGTTGAAGCTCACATGCAGTCAACGGACATCTGTTCCTGCTCCCTGCGAAGTCACTTCGCATGTCAAATATCTGAGTTTCATCAACCAACCAGTTGGGAAGAGGGTTTGTCTGGTTTAGAAACAGAGGAGACTTCTTTCCTGGAGAAATGAATTAGCCCCAGTTTTCCGGTATGGACGAGGAGCACTCAGTGCAAGTTCTGAGAAAGGTGTATGAGCAAACGTGGCCTTAAATCTCCATCCAATTTGGGGTGCTGTCCAGGTGCTGGTCCATCTGGTTGTCAGCTTCCCTCAGGGCCATTATGGCTGCCAGGTATCAGCCATGTGCCAGGATCCCACTCTGCCTGCCCCCCGTTTCCTTTTCACTAGGGCCTCTGTATCAGCAGCCAGGAAAGAAAGCAACTCAACAGCACCCAAAAATCTCCCTATGCAGGCAAAATCTTGTAGTAGTCCATTTAGGGCTGCTTTGTGCCATCTGAGCAACTCAGTCTCATCCCAATATATTGGCAATTTGAGTCTTTGATGGGATGTGTACTCTACACAGGCCCTGAAAGGATAATGGGTGTTGGAGGGGCCAGTTAGGGCACCTGGCTGCACCTGGAGAGAGAGCCAGGCCTAACTGAACAAGAAGCCCAGCTGAGTAGGAGTGGGCTGGATTATAAAGCTAGGAAGTTTGTAGCAAAAGGGGGTTGTAAGAGAGAGGCCACAGTAACTCTCTGGGAGCAGAAATGCTGGGATGTGAGAACTCAAGAAGGGGAATAAGCCCCGGGATTGTCACCCTTGAAGAAGGGACAACCCCAGAGGAGTTGTGGAGAAAGGAACCCTGAGAGGGATAGGTAGGAAGAAACCAAGGGAAACCAGCAAGGGGTAGGACTGTGCAGATCTTGACTCCTTGTTCTAGAGTCCCTGGTCTGGAACCCAATGTGAAGGGTGGGTCTGGATTCCCCAACTAGCCATTGGGAAGCAGCACAGGAGCATTTGGATGTGCCAACTGGACAGCTGGTGTGGAGATACTTTGTTACCCTCAAAGGGAAGGATTATAGGGTGACCTGGCTGGAGGATTGTGTCATGAAGAGGGAGCACCCTTTTAGTCACAAAGAGATGGGGAGGGGGTCACAGCTTCAGTAACTGACAGACTGAGCAGGAGCTGATCCCCAGAGTAGTGACAAGGAGGCATCACCTGCAGGGTGTGTGGGCTCTGAAGAAATAGTACCAACCTTAAACTGTTCCACTGCCTCCCTTCTTAAGGTAAATTACCTTCCTTAAATAAATTCATCTCTGTTGTAAATCCATCAATCCATTTGGGCACATGTAATCTCAGCTCTTCCTTTGTGGATATAACATAGTCCTGTTCTCTCTTCCTCTGTATTGTCACTGCTGGTTTCAGAACCTTCTCTTCCTTCCATCTGAAACAGCCTCCCCCTAGCTCTCTGCTGACCTATAATAATACTTAGAGCTTTTTATCCTTGTGTCTCAAAGGTCTTTGTAAAGATTTTATAGATAGAGAAATACAGCAGGACAGTGCCCTGCTCATTGACTCCAACTGTCTTCAAACTCCAGCTATAAATATCTGTGGCCTGCTTTTGAAGCTGTTCTGATCACCTGCAGCTGTCTATGACTTCAGTGAGATTTGTGGGTACTCAGCATCTCTGAGAATCCAACCAATCAGTTTACCATGCCTCTTATTTTTTCTCTCTTACTGCAGGCTTTCTGGGAGACAATGTAATTAGGTCCTTAGCCTAAATCTGCTTGATTTTCAATGCACTGAAATACAATACAACTCATGCTGGGTTTGGGGTTTTTTTAACCAGACAACAGATTTCAGACCATCTGCAGCCTGTATTGCAAATTCTCCTTTCCTCCAAAATGGTAACAGCGTGCACACCACTTATGACAAGGGGGGATGCCTGTATTGAATTCAAACAGATTTCCCCAATCAGCTGCACCAAAGGAGATGTGAGCTCTGCTTGCAGTGGATTTTGTAACTTTGTTATTCTGCCTCTGTTACAGCCATTCCAGGAACTTAAAATGAATAAAAGGATCATGGCTATATAGAAATATAAATTTCACCTCTGGTTGGGTCAGAAGAGTGACTCTGTAATTTGAGGGGTTCCCTATTTTTTACATTGTACGGAGGGTCTGCATGTGCTCTACACAGCACTTGTGCCATATGTGAGCCCATTTTCATTGTATTGGAAAACTTTTGCAGAGAATTTATAGCACTTTTTGACCAACTCTACGTACAATGTATTTGTCCATTCCACCAGTGACACATCTGAAGGTTCTGTCTAATCTGCTTGTAGCTGTCCATCTCAATATGCTGAAATTTTGACACTTTAGTGCTACTTTAGTTAAAGTTAGGACAATGGAGAGACAGGTAAACTAAGGATTATTTATATATACAAACGGCTCTTGAATACATCTGCTTACAGAATATCACTCTTTGTTGCCTAATGTGAAAAACTTGAGGGATTTTTCCCCATCAAATAGGTCCTGTAAAGAAACAGGGCAATTAAAAAACTAGCATAAAACAACTGGCCCATGTAATAACAAATAATAAAGGCAACAAACATAAGATCCAGTCTATTCATCCTAGTAAATGCTTTTAATGCATTAACATTTTATCATACACTTTAAATGGCTGTTAAAATTGACAATTGTATTCAATATCTAATTCTGTGTCTAATGTTCTTCCGTGCAAGTTCTCACTGATGAATGGTAAATGCGGTGAACTGTGATGATAGTATCCAGAAATGTGATATCCCTAAAACCAGTGGTACAATGGGGAGACTGGATGACTCAAGGGATTAGCAATGGTAAATAAAGTTTCTTCCTTCTCAGCAATAAGTTGGAGTCTGGTCAAACTGGTAGTGGCACCAGTAGAACCTGGTTCTGTGCTAGCTGGCACATTGCAGAGAGGATACAAAGCTTATGTAAAATGCTACTATTCTGATGGGGTAGTTTTACATTCACAACACATACATATACCAAGACACTGTCCAAGCCAATGCTTGGTCTAAATGCAAAGTTGAGCAAGTTTAACTAAAGGGATATTTTTAAACTAATTCAGCTAAATTGCAAAAATCTGTGTTTATGCTCTTACCAGTGTAAGCTGCCTCCTTTGTAAATCTACAAGTGCAAATCAAGTTCATATATCCAGTTTTAAATCCATATAAGTATGTCCAGACAAAGGTTTGTACTTGTTGAGGTAAATTGCTTTTAAAACCAATTTCATTAAACTAATGCAATTTGAGGATGTGGGCAAAACCCATTGTCATCTTATCTGTTGTTTTCATTCAGATAACAATTAAGTATTTTTTCACCCTTCCCCTTTCTCAGCAATGAGAACAATTTACTGGGATCCAGCATGCCATATTTGTCAGTTCTATTTTGGGGTCTTCAGTTAGTTGTCCTAAGCATTTTCTCTCCTCTTTGCCTTGATTGCCGTCATGTATGAAAAGGGCATCACCATATTTAGGGCCTGATCCTTTGAAGGTCTAGGCTCCCTGAGCTCCTACTGGAGTGCAGGGTTGAACGTCATGCACTAGATATATTACATAAACCTTCAGTGCTCATAAATCCATTATCACCATATTCAGATAAGATAGTGGTGCCACCAGCTCGGCCTTTGCCCTATGGAACATACACATGTTGGCAGGCAAACGAAAATATAAAGAGTCATAAAATGTTGTTGCTATGGAATAAAATGTTTCTTGTTGCTCAGAAAAGATAAAGGGCAGCTCTGCTCTGAAAAGGGTTTCTGTAAATGACGGATCCTGGGAGTTTCTGATTACTGTCTTTCAAGATCTTGCAGAACAAACTTGTTCAATTTATGAGTACTCAAGATTTTCCTCTAACTCCCAGCTCTCCAAACTCAAGCTGAGATTGAAAGTCAGTCTGGATTTTTTTTTTTCTTCTGACTAGCAGCAATAAAGATTTTTCCAATGGAAATTTGCCAATTCTGATGAAGCTATGTGAGCCAGAATAGAATTTAGCCCTCTGTCTTGTAGTTGTCTTGGCTTTGCAGAGCTAACAGGAGAGAAGAGCAGTAATAATGATTTTTGGTCATTCAGATAAGTAGGTGGGACACTAAATAGACATAGGTAGCAAAACTGTCGAGCCCAGTCACTTCTCTAATCACAACTGCACTTTAAAGTCAAAGACTGGGTTTTTTTTGCGCCTTCAAAGGGTTTGTAAAGTCAGTTTGTACTAAAGGTTGTGTGATGCAATGTTAGGGTGACCATATGTCCTGTTTTGGCCAGGGCAGTCCCTTTTTTAAGCCCTGTCCCAGCTGCCCTGACTTTTTTGGCGAAACTGTACATTTGTCCCATTGGCTCTTGCCAAATAATGGCAAGAGCAAACTGGACAAATGCACAATTTTGCCCAAAAAGTGGGATGTGACTCCTAGCAGGGCGTGGAGGAGTGTGGGGAGAAGGGGGAGGGGGAGGGGTGAGTGGCAATGCCAGCCCTGCATGGGAGGGAGGCAGGGAGGTCTCAGGCCACTCCTGTGCATGGCGGAGAAGCGGGGCCTTGGAGCGACTCCATGGGGTTTCCTGTTTCCCCTTTGGGAAAATATGGTCACCCTAGCAGTATATTGATTATCACACAGGGCCCGATTCTGATCTCACACTGTTTATGTCTTGGTGGAACACCATAGAATCTAGGCAAGTTGCTCTTGATTTACCCTGGTGGAAGTGAGAGAGGTTCATTCTGTGTGGAGCTGCAGTAGTTCCAGCAAGTCTGGCTTTGCTCTGCAGTTTCATGACTCCTGAATTTTGTTTGAATTTCATGTTCATGTCTGAAGTTTGGTGAGTTCTGCTGAAACAGATTAAACATGCTCTGTAGTTCCTCTACCCTCCAAGGCCCTGAGACCCCTCATTTACCCAGGCCCTGAACTGCACCAATCTTTGTGACCAGCTGGCATCTTCTGTCCATCCCAGATCTTCTGGTGGTGACTGTTTGGCCTCCTTCCTTATCCTCTCTGGGAGTCCAGGCAGCCTCCTTACCCCTCCTGGATTCCCTCAAAGAGGGCCACTTCTCCCATCTGCAATCTTTTGGCCAACCTTGCCTCCCCCAGATCCCTAGGATATACTGTATTAATTTCTACAGCAATGTGGAATCCCTCTCCTCAAACTTCCATTCCTATTGAAGCTCTTACAGCCATACACTGACTGCAGCTGCTTTCTGAGGCATTGTGAATCCCTTTGCACTTGATTTCTTTCTAATTAAAATAATTGTCAATTTCTGATTAAAGTCCCACCCTGAAGGAGAACAGTAGCGGCTGTGCACACCTCACTTCCAGGTGTTGGCAGTTCTGAGCAGAAGAGAATTACAGTAACTCCTCACTTAATGTTGTAGTTATGTTCCTGAAAAATTTTCGACTCTTACCCTGATTAGGACCCTAAGACCTCTAACTGTACCAAATTTCAAGTCTCTAGCTCAAACGGTGTGGAAGGAGTAAGCGCACATACATACATACACGCATACATACACGCACACACCATTTGACTTTTATATATATAGATATAAAATAAACGTATACAGTATAAGCTTTAAACTGTTACTGTACACAGCAATGATGATTGTGAAGCTGCTTGAAGTGGTGAAGTCAGAGAGTGAAAGGGGGTGGGATAGTTCTCAGGGAATGGTTTGGTTGGTTGGTGTCCGTTAGTCTCAGGAGACAATGGATATGCGCCATGGAGAATGTTCAGTTGTTAATTGTGCAGCGCCTGTTGTGGCTGTAGAGCCCCACACGGGAGTAGAAGTCTCTGTTGCATTTGCTGCATTTGAAGGGTTGGAGCCGCTGTTTCCTTTTTCTTTGAGCTCGCTTTTCATCAGCAAGCTGTCGCAGTTTGTCTTCGCCAGTTTTCAGTCCAGTGGTCAGAACGTGTCTCCATCTGGATCTGTCCTGAGCGAGCTCTTCCCAGCTGTTGATGTCGATTTGAAGAGCTTTCAGGTCCCTCTTACAGACATCTTTGAAGCGAAGATGGGGCCGTCCTATAGCTCTGTTTCCGGAGGCAAGCTCTAGCACTCAGCTGAGCCTTCAGGGGTTAACATGTTATTAATGTAGCCTCACCCTCTACAAGGAGCAGGACTGAAGGGAGGGAAGACAGCATGGCAGAAAGAGACAGACACACACATCGTGTGTGTGTGTGTGTGTGTGAGAGAGAGAGAGAGATATGCACATTGCCCCTTTTAAAACACTGACCCCACTCTAAGTACACTGCCTTTTTAAGTAGATCTACAAGTTGAGACAGCAGCTGCTACCAGCAAGCCCCCTCTGTCCTGTGCCCTGTCATGTCCCCCCTCTACTCTATGGAAATGGAGGGCAGGAGCGGTGGGGAGTGGTACACTCTGATATTAGCACCCCTCTTTCCCTCCCTTCCTCCCCCCCATTGCATGCAGGAGGCTCCTGGGAGCAGCTCCAGAGCAGAGGGCAGGAGCAGCACAGGGCAGTGGGGGGAGGGACAGCTGAACTGCCTGGCAATTGATAGCCTGCTGGGTGGCTGCCACATAACGAACTTATGGGAACCGATAGGTGGGCTGCTGGTTCGCCCTGGCTCCAAGCCCCCACCAGCTACCTCCAACAGGCTGCTCTTCCTGCAAGCAGTGGACAAAGCTGGCAGCTGCCAAACGACATTATAAGGGAGCATTGTGCGACTTTAAACGAGCATGTTCTCTAATTGGTCAGCAATATTACTACGTTAACTGGGACTACTAGAAGTGAGGAGGTACTGTAATTTTTGCAAGAGTGCATGCTGTATCTGCAGAAGTTGAGAGATTGGGGGGAATTAACCTCTTGCTCAGTCTGCAGACTCACCTTGGAATTTCGGAAATTAGGAAACAGTTGTAAAATCTATTGATATTTGGCCTTTGCTTTACAAGTATCACAGCTTGTCAATGTCCAATGAACTGAAATGGGGTGTACTTGTCTCATCTGCTTATTTAGAGGGAGTGGTCAGTGTCATGATGTTTGCATAGCACCGCATTATGTTTACCTTAGATTGTATGAGTGATGGCATATGCAGGAAAACAGGGCGTTGGTCTCGGGCTGAGCAAGGTGAGTCGTGAGGAACTCATTTAGGAAAAATTCCAGGAATTCGGGGGCCTTGAGGTATGTCCATGTTTGCAGACTTTTATTTGCACAGAGATCTGCATGAGTGAAGTTTCACGCAAACCCTCTCTGACCCAAGCATTTAGTCTAATTTTAGGGCCCTGGGGATATTCCTGTTGGCAGCATAAATTGATGGAGTCTCACATTTCCTTTGATGCAATTTTGTTTACTGGCAAGGGATGTACAAAGTCCTGCTCTTTTAAACAGGAGGAACTGAACAAAAGGAGCAGCCCCAAGTTTACAGCCCCAGCCTCTGTAGCCAACAGACCCCAAAACTCGCTCTCTAGGTTTTTCTAGGGTCACAAGGCACTGACAGACTCCTGTTCAGCTTTCTTGCTTTTTGCCTCTATCTCTCTGTTCTTGTCTGTCCCCAGTCCGCATGGGTCCAAGTAAACTATGTTGACTTCTGCCCAACAATTTATGTTTTTCTATGTGCCTGACAATTTTATTCTTTACTATTGTTTCAACTAATTTGCCTGGTGCGGACATTAGACTTACCAGTCTGTAATTGCTGGGATAACCTCTAGAGCCCTTTTTAAATATTGGTGTTACATTAGCTATCTTCCAGTCATTGGGCACAGAAGCTGATTTAAAGGACAGGTTACAAGACATAGTTAACAGTTCTGCAATTTCACATTTGAGCTCTTTCAGGACTCTTGGGTGAATGCCATCTGGTCCTGGTGACTTTTTACTGTTAAATTTATCAATTAATTCCAAAACCTCCTCTAGTGACACTTGATCTGTGACAATTCCTCAGACCCCCATGGATGTATCTTCCTATGGCTTTCCCAATGCAGTGGGTGCATTGGGAACCATGGAGCTCATATGGGGGTCAGCATTCTAGACCTTCAACAGTACATAGACGTGAACTGCGCTCTAACCCAGCGTCTCTCACACCGCAACTCTTGGAGACACAGGAAGCGGAGAGGACACGGAAATGGGAACAGACCATGACACATCTCCCATACACAATTCATCTTCCTCTCCAGATAATGCGATTATGCCCCCACCACCAACCCTGGTGGATGACTTTAAACAATTTCAAGAGCTGTTCAAGAGAGGTGCATAAAGTCAAGACATCCCACTAGAGGAGGTAAAGACAAACCAGCACAAGCTGGTACAAATATTGCAACCTGCATCTACCTCCAAGGTTGCCCTTCCCATCAACAAGACCATCTTGGATCCTGCGGAGACAGTCTAGCAGACACCTGCAGAACAAGCAGTATTTTGAAACAATAGCATTGTCTAGATAAAGCTAATGGAAGCAATATCAGTAGTTTATTCATTTATTATTACGTTATCACGTAGGATATCTCTGATTTCTGTTATCCAGAGAACAGCTGAATAATTATACACATGATTCAGAAAGAAGTATGTTGCCATTCTGCTGAAACTTCACTCATGATCCCAGGAAGTTTGATGTGTGTGCTAAAACGATCATGGATTTATGGAAAACAAATCCTGTCAAATTAACTTGAGATTTTTTTTATAAGATTACAAGTTTGGCTGATAAAACCTACAATGTTGACATAATGTACAAAGGTCTCGTCTACACTAGAAAATTAGGGTGGTTTAACTACAATGGTCAGGGCATAGTTAAACTGACCTATGACCCTGTGTAGATAGCTCTAGGTCAATAGAAGAAGTCTTCTGTTGACCTAGCTACCTCCTCTAAGGAAGGTGGATTACCTACGCTGATGGGTGAAGCTCTCGCTCAGCATAGGTAGTGTCTACACTAAAGCGCTATGACGGCTATTCCAGCACTGCTATAGTATTTTAAGTATAGACAAGCCCTTTGACTTTTGTAAGGCATTTGACTTGGTACCACATGACAGTTTGATTAAAAAAAAACTAGAATATAAAATCAACATGGCATACGTTAAATCAGGCCTGCACAACATGCGGTCCTCAGGGGCTCACTGTGCGGCCCACGGGGAGTGAGTAGGGGTAGGACAAGCCAAGCGGTGGGGTGGGGGGAAGTGAATGGGGGGGCGACGGGGGAGCTTTTCGGCCCAGAGCTGGGTTTTTTTGCAGTAATATGGCCCTCGCTGCTTTCCAAGTTGTGCAGACCTGCATTAAATGAATTAATAACTGGCTAACTGATAAGTCTCAATGTAACTCTAAATAGGGAATCATCACTAATTATTCTGGTCTATCTTCTTCGGGATCCCAGAGAGACTGGTTCTTGACCCTATGCTATTTAACATTTTTATCAATGGCCTGGAAGAAAACGTATTTATCACTGATAACATTTGCAGATATTACCGAAATTTGGGGAGTGTTAAATAATGAAGAGAACAGGTCACTGATTTAGAGCAATCTTGATCACTTGGTAAACTAGGTGCAAGCAAATAATATGCTTTTTAATACAGCGAAGGGTAAATATATACATCCAGGGGGTTATGATGGGTAATCAGCTGAATATGAGCTCTCAGCATGACACTGTGGCCAAGAAAGCTAATGCAATCCTTGGATGCATAAACAGGAATTTGGGAGAACCAGAGAGGTAATTTTAACTCTCTCTGGCTCTGGCATGACCACTGCTGGAATACTGTGTTCAGTTCTGGTGGTCCTTTCCCTCCATTATCCCTCTATCCTTCCTGTTTGACGGATGATGCTTCAAAGAGCTCTAAAATCCGTGTGCTTGAGGAGATTTTTTTGGACGTTTCCTATGCCTCATGGGAGTGCAGATGTGGGTTCCTGACCCAAACGTGGGTTCATTTGAACTAGGGCTTCTGGAGATATAAATAGCCTTTTTTATTTCAAAAAATTTCTAAGTGGGTTTCTTTTGCACAGAACTAGATATCAAACTATTGCTGTGATGTGGGTCAAAAATAGTCTGTTAGTCAGTTTTTACCCCAGGTAGCATATAGCACCTGCTAAGTCTTTGGGGGACCCAAACTGTGAACAGTGGTTAAGAAAACGTTCATTTTATGTGCATAGCTATTCAGTCTGGAAGGATAACCGTGCGTGTGCAGTGAATGTGAAGGATTCTCTGCAGCCAATTTATGCTTGCGTGGGTTGCTCGAGGGAATGTGCCAAACCACTGCCCCAGCGAACACCCTGCCACTGGCATCTCTCGTGTGGACTTTGTGCACCTGTGCAATAAAGATTTAATTACCAGATTGTAACAAGCAATACACTTGGTTATAACAGTGTCATTTATTCTATGTGGAAGTTTACTCTGAACATAGCAGAACGGTCAGCAGCCACTCTAACCACAATTGTTATATCCCATGGTAAGATGATGCGTGCAGATGGGGTGGAAAATGAGGATGGGTGTTAGGCCAGTCTTGGATTGGTTGTTTGAGGAAAATCTGTATTTTACTAGCACTGGGGAGTGGTGGTGGTGACAGATTAATATGGTATTTCCAACGAGAGGTAGCATGAGGGTTTGGCAACTCTGTCAAATCCAATGTGTGGATTGTGGGAGAGTCCAGGGTCATGAGGTTGCAGAAGTTTGCGGGAGAGCAAGGAGTGCACCATGACATGGGCATTGCTGACTACAGGCTGAGCTGGGTGGAGAGGTGACCTACACTGGCATCATGTTTCACCCTCACTGCAATGTCTAACCCGTGACTTAAGAGGTTATGATCTACTGGACATTGTGGGATTCACTTGGGTGAAAATGACCTAAGCATTTATTCCTGGTTTACTCCTTATACAACATAACATTAGATTTGAACAATATCAGAGGTTTGTGTCTAGGAGCTCTGATAGTTTTCTCTGGTCATAGCTGAGCATATGAATAATTGCTACGGTGAGAATATAAAAGTTAGTAAGTGCTGGAAGAATGTTAAATAGACATTGGAGTGTTCATGGCTGACCAGAGAATCTGTGCTGTATGGCATAGAAACATTACAAGCGCTGCCATCTCACTGTTCCATCTATTGGACACGGACCAAAGGATTTTTCTCTCTGACATAAAACTGTCAGTTTTTTGGAACAGAAACCTTGTCTGATTTCTCTCACCTGCTCTAGAACAAACTGCTTAGGGAAGTCTTGAAAGCTTCTTCGCAAGAGGTTTTCAAAAGGAGGCTGGAGAGCCATCGTCTTGGCTCGTTTAGACATAACAAGTCCTGCATGTTGGCAGGGATCTGACTAGATGAACCTTGCAGTCCCTTCTAACCCTGTGGTTCTGTGTTTCCATAGAACTGCACCCTCCAATCATTCGGACACCTGACCATTCCATTGTAGCAGTAGTCCGCTCCAGGCACTCTATGTTAATGGGGTTATAGGAAGGGGAGAAGTAATAGCAATAGAAATGTTTGTATATCAGGGAGTGAAGACTTCACGCAGATGTATTCCTGTTGCAGTAGAAAGGGCAGGAGGGACTGAATATAGTAGTGGGGAGGGAAAGATTGGAGGGGGATAATGCAGTGATTAAGTCAGGGGCATGAGTGGAGAGAGGTGCCAATGCAGGGTGCACCTGGTGGGTGGGATGGCTGACTGGCTCAGTGTTCATATACAGTAAGTGATAGGTACTACTGCCTAAATGACTACTAGCTCCTACCACATCTTTTCCTGTTTTGTTTTTTAAAAAACCCTAGGAAATTCAATGGCAAAAATCTTTTAATGCAGAATGAAGGTTGCTTGATGGTACATCACCCCCTTGCAGAACACTGAGTTGAGCAAAACTCCAGCTTCTGAAGATCAGGAAATACACAGTTAAGGTTGCCATGCAACCTTAATTTTGCCATCTTTCAGCAGCATCCCTGCCTGCCCCATTAACACTGTACTAAGATCTCTGATGGGCTGGGTGTCCTGGTAGTGAGCCTCCACCCACTAGGGAATGTAGTAGAGAGAACCTGGAGCACTGGGCCTGGTGCACGACCTGAGGCCTGAACCACAACCAGAAAAGCCAGGCCAAGCTATGAGCAAAAGTCAGGCCCTGTCATTAAGCAAACGTTTGCTTACAAGTTTACTGTGAGTTACATGAACTTGGCAAAGGACGGCGAGTGTTGCTAAAACACAGGCACACCTAAGAGGTGCTGGGCATTCCGGTAAACACATTTCTAGAGAAGTGCAGGAACAGACCGCCCCTGTAAGAACCATAAATAGGCATGTTTTGGTTGAACCAGCAGGCACAAGGTGTAGGGTTGGTAACTAATGATGTCAGGAATGTATACCTAACTTGTTTATTTCAATGTACAAAAAGAGAAGTCATAGGCGGGGCACCTCTGTCCAGCCGAGGGAGACTCCAGCCGCTGACCATTGTTGTGGGCATGCAGGTGCTAGTGTATCTGTAACCACGGATCCAAGGTGCTAGGACTGTGCTTTATTGACAATAGGCCTGGCCGGGCACCTTCACCACTGACCCGAGCCTGTGGTCTTTCCAGGTAGTGCTATCGGTCTGTGGAACTGGCTCTCGGCACTGGGCTGGGACGGAGAGAACACACGCGCACCAACTAACAACAGTGGGTGGGAGCCCAGGCCTGCTCACTCCACCAGGCTCCAACCCAGGGCCCTCAGAGGGGCAACAGCATTCAGCCTCCAAGGGGGCTCTGAGTTATCCACCCTGGGTCACTTCGTACTGCCATTTTCCCCTCTCAGCTTCTGGTCCCAGGTAAAGGTAAAAGGAAAAAGAAACCAACCATCAGTCTCAGGAAGACTGCTCTGGCGCCTTTGGCCTGCCTCGCCAACCCTCCTTTGAGCTGGGTTGCTTCCTTTTTTTTCAACCGGTCTCCAGTTGACATGACCTGCAAGGCTGCCTGGGGCCAACACTGTCCTCTAACCCCTTCCAGCCCAAGGTGGGGTTTGTATACCCACATCTCTCACACACCTTCACTCGGCCAACCTCACAGTTGCTGAAATGTACAAGCTCTTCCCCTCTTCTTACAACCCATTCATACTCAGCCACAGGATTCCACAAACACTATTAAAAGGACTAAAAGTAAAAAAAAAATTGCTCATGCCACCTATCCTCTGCCCTCTTTGGGCAATGCCTCAATATAAACAAACATAGACTCACTTGTAATAGACCCCCTGGGTCCTGCTAATTATAACATACACCATTCTCCAATTAAATGATTTATACCGGATCCTGACAGTACACGTGCAGCTCTTTCCTTTGCTCGCACACATCTGAGAGTTCAAAACATACATCTGCGCGTATCATCACAGCTTTGTCATACACCTCAAAGTAATCCACACATGTTCTCATACCAATGTACCCCTTTACCAAGCAGGCTCAACTGCCTATACCATTAAGTGTAGTTACACCCAACACCCTGACTGCATCTGGAGTATGTGCAAATAATTATCATTGGCTACTGCTCCAGGAGAACAGAAGGAAGGTAGATGGACAAGTTTCCACTTTGTCCTCTAATAAATGTTTAAATCCTGTGGTGAGTGTGAATGGGTTGAAACAGGAGGTGAAGTGCTTGTACACTTCAGCAGCTGTTGGGTTGGCAGAGTAAAGATAGGTATGTCAACAGGACATATTTGGGCATTGCTGAATGGGGGCAGAGTTAAGGTTAACTTAACTTAACTGTGCATTTTCTGATTTTCAGACATTTGCAGAACATTGAACTGCCCAAAGCTCAAAGGGACAATATACCAGCAAGCAACCTTAACTCTGCATTAATGTAGTTTTTGATACTGAATATACAAATTATTCCCAAACCTGTACTCTGTGCCAGCATGTAACAGCCTGAGAATTAGAGGAGAGAAGACAATCTTTCCTTTGGCAAGCCAAAATCAGACAAGAGGCTTGCATGGATGGTACAAAGTACATCAGTCCCATGAGCAGTTGTGCCAGCTTCAAACAATGAAAAATCATGAGTCAGACCTAAGAAATCATGAGTGGCTTAGCATTCATAACATCTATTTAATGTGTGGGCATTCTTTTTCTATCTGGTTTTTGAGATGTTAGGGTAGTCAGGGCACATTTTTCAAGTTTTTTTTTCTCCATAACCATGAGTTCGAAAAAAACAAATTATTGGCCGAGATTCTCAGATATTCACTTAACTCCAGGAGTCAGGACTTATAAAAACCACCAAATTTCACAAGATAAAAAAGGAGTCCACAATATTACAGGAGTATCTAAGTAAATTGAGGGCAAGGGAGATGGAGAAAGTTTTCTGTTTTTTTTAGCTGTATAACCAAAGCAGGCTGCAGACATGGGACTCTGAAAACCCTGTCTTGAAACTCCTGTTGCTTTCAATCGGAAGCCTATGGCTTGTTGTCTCCAATGCTGTCTTAGTTTTTATTGATAATTCCCTGAAGTCTTGCTAGAGTATTCCTCAAATATTTCATGCTTTATTCTGGGTCTGCTGAAAATTCTGTAGCTTCTGATAAAACTCTGTTTGACTTTAAGGACTAAGTTACTTTCACATATAAGGATGACTAAAAATATGTCCATGCTGATAGAGGAAATGTTCCTGGAGGTCATTTACAAGAACAGTTTTATTTGAAACTAACATCACCACCTCACAAACAGGGGTAGTGATCAGTGAAGGTTGCAACTGAAAAAAAAAAAGAGCTTTCATTATAGCCCAAATTCATACACTGGATGATGCTAAAACATAAATCAAGAAAAAAAAGTCAAACAATATGATTCCTTCAACTCTTAAGCAAAATTATTAAAGTGTGTGCATAAAATTTTGCAGATGTACAATAAACAGCTAAATATTACAATTAGCACTTAAGGCTCAGATGCTCAGCTAATGTAAATTGCCCTGATTCCATTGTCTGTAGTGGAGTTACAATTTACGCTAGCTGAGGATCTGCAATTATATATGGCAGAACGTTATACTATGGCTGTAAATCCAAGAATCTCAAAGCCATTTACAAGCAAACTTGTACGATCTAAAAAGCATTGTCATCTAAATTTGACAGATGAGAACAAACAAACAATGAGACTAAGGAAGGTCACACACAAGAACACAGCTGAGAAAAGAGCCCAGTTCTCCCGACTCTTCTTCCTGTATCTGAACAGCCGGTTACCCCTTCCTGTATTTTCAAAGCACCCTACAAGCGTTATTTCCAATGGCAAACAGTGGTCCTGTTCTGGAGATGGAGAGTGCCCTCATTTCCAATTTACTTCCTGGTGGGAGATAAGGGAGTGGCCTCTTCACTTGAAGCACCCACTAAGACAGACATAGTGGCCTTCCAATGCCCCACGGAAGCAGGAAGCTATTATCTATATGTTACAGGCTGGGGGTGGGGGAAGGAGGCAGGAGGATTGAACCAACTTCTTACAGGAATTGGGTGTAGTCCCAGCTTTGACTCAATAGCTGTCTTGCAGGTGGTGAGAAAAGACCAACAAGCAGCTCAGCTGGGGGGAAAGCTACTGGCTGGCCAACTTGTGTAATTGTAATTGTAAACTTGTGTAATTGTAAATAGGGAATAGTAACTGAGCAGGTGTAGTTCTACTGGCATCAGTAGAGGGATCGGTTCTTGGCCCTACACTATTTAACATTAAAATGATCTGGAACAGAAAATCATCCCTGATGAAGTTTATGGATGACACAAGGATAGGGGGAGTGGTAAATAATGAAGAAGACAAGTAACTGATACTGAGAGATCTGGATCATTTGGTAAGCTAGGCAGAAGAATAATATGTATTTCGATGTTGCCAGATGTAAAGTCATACAGCTAAAAACAAAGAATGTAAGCCATGCTTACAGGATGGGGGATTCTCTCCTGAGGAGCAGTGACTAAATGCCCCTCTGCTATGTACATTGGCCAAACCAGGCAGTCTCTACGCAAAAGAATAAATGGACACAAATCTGACATCAGGAAACATAACATTCAAAAACCAGTAGGAGAACACTTCAGCCTCCCTGGCCATTCCATTAAAGACTTGAAGGTGTCAACTTTAAAACAGAAAAACTTCCAAAACAGACTCCAACGAGAAACTGAGGGACTGGAATTAATTATCAAATTGGACACTATAACCCAAGGGCTAAACAGGGATTGTGAATGGCTCTCTCATTACACTAACTGATTGCATTTCTCTTGTTAGTTTATCTTCATTAGTTCTTATCTCCTGTCAGACAGCGATCCACTTCAAAAGTTTTTTTTTCTCCTGCTGATAATGGCCCATCCAAATTAAACAGCCTCTTAGAATTGGTATTCTAATGGGTTTTTTTTCTGTCTATATAAATACATCTCACTTCTGTTCCATTCTGTGCATCTGATGAAGTGAGCTATAGCCCATGAAAGATTATGCTGAAATAAACTGGTTAGTCTCTAAGGTGCCACAAGTCTTCCTTGTCTTAAATACTATTATCTATTAAATCAGTCACGGAAGTTAGAGAAATAAAGGGGATTTCCCTTAGGTGAATTCTACATTGCACTTGACTCTTGTAAACAATGCCCTTGAAATCACATAACTTTGAACCTTGTTCATAGGCATGCACAGCACATTTCATTATGGGGTGTACCGAGGGAAGGCTGTGTCTCCCCAAAGAGCCTGGCCCCGCCCCCATCCAACTCCCACCCACTTCCTGCCTCCTCAGAGCCCCTGACCCATTCAAATCCCCCCCTGCTCCTTGTCCCCTGATTGCCCCCTCTGGAGAACCCCCACACTCTAACTGCGCCCACAGGACCCCACCCTGTATCTAAACCCCCTTGCTCCTTGTCCCGTGATTGCCTCCTCCAGAGACCCTCCTCATCCTAACCAATCACCCCCCGGGACCCCACCCCCTATCTAAGCGTCCCCGCTCCTTGTCCCCTGACTACCCCCTGCAGAGTTAGTCCACACGGTCTGAGGGCATAGTGCCTGGGTTTGTGATCCCTATAGGTCTGAAGGCTTAGATAGGGACATATAGGTATAACTTGATGTATCTATAGATATATAAACAAAACATACTGGCCAAGATTTTCAAAAGTGACCAGTGGTTTTAGGTGCCCAGCTGAACACACCTTAAGGCAACGTACTTTTCAGATGACAGGTATTCTGCACTTTCTGCAAATCAGACACCTTCAAGGAGTCTACACTGTGGCTTTTTTAAAAAAAATCTTGGTCATAACTTATATGTAATATAAAGGAGACGTGTCTGAAGTGTTTTGAGACATCTGGATGAAGAAAGCTCTATAACTATAATAAAGAACATAATTATCAGACACATAGGTAAACACAATTTGTTGGGGAAGAGTCAACACAATTTTGGTAAAGGGAACTCATGCCTCATCAATCTATTAGAATTATTTGGAGGAGGTCAACAAGCAGATGTATAAGGGTAATGTAATCAATGTAATATACTAGAATTTCCAATAAGCCTTTGACAAGGTCCCTCACCAAAGGCTCTTAAGGAAACTAAGTAATCATGAGCTAACAAGGAAGGTTCCCTCATATAGCAGAAACTGGCTAACAGATAAACAAAGGGTAGACATAAATGATCAGTTTTCACAGTGGAGAGGTAAATCACAGGATTCCCCAATGAGCTGTACTTGGACCTGTGCTGTTCAACGTATTCAATAATGATCTGGAAAAGGGAGTGAACAAGGAAGTGGTGAAGTTTTTAGATAAAACAAAATTACTCAAGAGAGTTAAGTCCAAAGCTGACTGAGAAGCATTGCAGAAGGATTGCACAGAATTTGATGACTGGGCAACAAAATGGAAGGTGAAATTCAACATTGATAAATGCCAAATAATGTGTATTGGGAAAAAACCCTAACTACAGATAGGAAATGATGGGTTCTAAATGAGCTGTTCCCACCCAAGAAAGCGATCTTGATGTCACTGTGGATAGTTCTCTGAAAACTTCAGCTCTACATGCAGCAGCAGTCAAAAAGGCTAACTCAAGGTTCTCAATGATTTTCTTTTTGAGTCCATCCCCCTTCTGCCGCCAACGTGCCATAACATCACCACAGCCCAGCATGGGATGGGGGACTCTGGGCTTCAGCTGCATGGGGTGGAGTTTCTGCCCCATTTTACTGGGAGGACTCAAGGCTTTTGCCTCACAGGGCAGGGGACTTGGGGCTTCTGTCCCATAGGGCAACTTCTGCTGGGGCTGGGACTTGGGGCTTCCACCTGAGGGGACACCAGGGCTTGGGGTTTCCACCCTGCAGGGAGCTTCTGCCAGGGTTTAGGGTGCCAGGGCTTGAGGCTTGTGCCCTCAAGGGATTCTGAGGCTTGAGACTTCACAATTCAGCTTCTGGGGGCTGGGGCTCAGGGATCTGAGAGGCCCTACTTCATGGACTCCCTGAAACAATTCATGGACCCCCAGTAGGCTGCGGACCCCCAGTTGAGAACTGCTGTGCTAACAAAAAGTTATGCACTATTAGGAAAAGGACAGATAATAAAACAGAGAATATCATAATGCCACTATATAAATCCATGGCGCACCCAGACTTTCACTACCGTGTTTCCCCGAAAATAAGACAGTGTCTTATATTAATTTTTGCTCCCAAAATTACATTACATTATATTACAGCGAGAGGCAAAACTTGAAGTACGTCTTATTTTCGGGGGATGTCTTACTTTCGGGGAAACAGGGTAGTACTGTACTGTAAAATAACTGTTCATGATTCCACCAGAAGGTGGCAGGGTTCAATTTGCAAAGCATACACAGTTCCAGCTGGATGGCAGTTATAACAGGCTGTAATATCTCAAACAGAATAGAGCAACCTTTGAATTCACATAATCTGAAAAGCAACAAGGAAATGTTCCTGTCACCCACAACCACCTTGCCTGTCTCGAATACAGTGGGACTCTTTTTGCCATGCCCAAAGTGCCAAATATTTAGAGGGGCTTGGCCCCATCTCTGAACTTTCAGGTGTTATTTTGCATGGGTATGTTTTTTTGCACAGAATAGGACTTGCCGCACTTTCCTTTTGTGCAGATCTCCAGGAGTGCACACCAAGTGGATCGCTAGCTTTCTGGAGTGCCATAGGCCTGGGGGGCTCATGAAGGCTCAGGTTGGCCTGTATGAAATGAATTGATGGAATCAGGCTTATAGACAAGAGCCCAATCTCAATAAACACCATTATCATGGGCTCTGTTGGGTCAGAATCTTCAGTAAAGAGTCTATGGGTTGAATGGGCCCTGGAGTCTGAGCTTAGAGTGACCAGATGTCCCAATTTTATAGGGACAGTCACGATTTTAGGGTCTTTTTCTTATATAAGCTACTATTACCCCCACCCCCTGTCGCCCTATCTGAGCTCTCTTTTGCCTCAGTGTTGTGGAAGCTCACACTGTCATGGCCCGTGCGTAGCCGGCCTGTGGCGAGTTGGAGGAATTAAGTGTCCCCCACCTGTCAAGCCAGCACTCTTCATCACAACTAAATTTGCTTTAAAAAAATGAAAGCAACAACAGAAGAGAGAAAACAGTGGAACCTTCCTTGACAGCATAGAACCGGTGAGACCAACTGCAGAAATTCATAGAACTGGGCTCTCTGGGGAAACGCCTTCTGGCCATATCCCAGTTACCTCAAGGGATTCTATTGAGTTTTTCCATATTATAGTAGCACAGGGAGAAGGAAAAACCCTTTTGGAGATCTGTCCATTTCCCTGCCAATGCAGGATTGTTCCTTGCAGTACATTTTCCAGGGATGGGTTCGAGATGCAAAATCTTGTTTCAGGTCAGATATTGGACACCTCAGATTTTGAACAGGGATTTATGGTTCATCTCAATATCTATGGGCCATTTGCAAAATGTTGTCCTGGATTCCAGTTCACAACGTGAAACCTACCCACCAGCCAAACGTAGGGGTGTTCAAGTCTGGGGCCTCTCTCTGGAGTGTACTGCTGTCCTGGCAATACAAATGCTAGGGAATCACATATGGCAGAGAGAAATCATCCTGTCCGCATACACTAGTGAAACAGCCTTCTGCTCAAAAAACAGTAGGTCCAGTTTTACATCCATATGATAACGATGGAAGATATGTAAGAAAATGAGCCAGGAGCAATTGGGCACATCACAATGCACAAATGGCCATGAGAATGCAAAAGCCTAAAGCTCTGACATGAAAATGTGAACATGCCAAGTCAGCTCCACGTGCAGGCCGGCTGGATGGGGAACAGAGGATTACGGGCCCACTGCCTAAAGCTGGGACTTGGCATCTGCACAGCATCCTCTTGCTTTCAGCCTGGCAGGTGCCAAGTCAGGGAAAGTGCTGGGAAAGCACGGGATGAAGACTAGGGGCTCACGTGCAGCTACGATCCAGATGTTAGCAAAAGTTCACATTCTTCTCTAGTCAAGGCAGGGCTCTGTACACATCATGAGGAGAGGCTTTCTTACCACCCTTCTGCCTCCAGTGCCACACAATTATCTGTATACAATTATCCCTGCGCTGTTGGCCATTATCTCTGAGAACTTCTGGACAATGGGTGAGGTCCCAGAGGTCTGGAGAAGGGCTAACACAGTACCGGTCTTTGAAAAGGGAACAAAGAGGACCCAGGGAATGATAGAGCGGTCAGACTACCTGATACCTTGAAAGATAGAGGAACAAGTTGCTAAACGATGCCTTTGTAAGCACCCATTGGCATGGGAACTAGGGATGCAGCAGATGCTGCAGCTATCCCCCGTTCCTAACCGTCACCCAGGTTTCACTGTGAAAAGTTATTGCTGGTGCGGTAAGAAGGAAGCGAGCATTATTTCACGATTCTTGAGAATCCCAGAGCTGTGCTGCACCTGTGTGGTGTGAGCAGGAATTGCACTTTTTCACATTACTTTTGAACACACATGGTTTACACTTTCATTAGCTGGCTTTTAGCCCCCCCCTTAGAAAAGATGTTCTGGCACCACGGTAAGCACTTCCAGGATCATAGGGTTCTAAGGAGAACCAGCATGGATTTGTCATGCCAAACCAACCTAATTTCCTTCTCTGGCAGGGTTTATGCCCTAGTGCTGAGGGGTAATTAGTGGTTTAATCAGGCTCTCAACACAGTCCCAGAGGACAGTCTCATAAGAAAATGAGGGAAATGTGGTCCAGCTGGAGTTACTACAAGTGTAGCCACCCACTGTTGGACCCGTGGATTGGGGCTTGGTGGAGAGGGCAGAGCTGGGCTCCTTTACACCCTGCCAGGGCCCTTCACCGAAGGCAAAAGGCCTGCTGGAATGGGCCTTGACTCCTCAGAGACCCAACCCCTGCTGCCCCTGTGCAGGAGGGGAGGACTGGAAACCCTTGGGGCAGGAGCACTGCAGGGCACCCTGCCAACACCCATCTCTCCACTAGGCAGCACCATGGAGGATGGTGCATCTATTTCAACAAGATGAAACGCAGAAAAAGATAACTAGGAAGTAACTAACTTACAAAAGGAGAAAAAAATCAAATGCACAACTACAAAATGGGAATAACTGGCAAGCTGCTGAAGAGAATCTGGGGGTTATGGTGGATCAAATTAAACAGGAGCCGACAATGTCATGCAGTGGTGAAAAAGGCTAATATAGTTCTGGGGTGTATTAACAGGAATGTCATATGCAAAACATGGGATGTAATTGTCCTAGTTGACTCGGCACTGGTGAGGCCTTAGCTAGAGTAGAGTGTCCAGTTTTGGGTGTCGCACTTTAAGAAAGATGTGGACAAATGAGAGAGAATCCAGAGGAGAGCAACAAACATGATAAAAGGTTTAGAAAAATCTGACCTATGAGGAAAAATTTTAAAAACAGGACATGTTTGTTCTTGAGAAAAAGACTAAGGGGAGACCTGATGACAGTCTTCAAAATATGGTAAAGGCTGTTCTCATTGAAGGCAGGACGAATAGCAATGGGGTTAGTCTGCAGGGGAGATTTCGGTTCGCTATTAGGAGGAACTATAATGATAGTTAGGTGTTGGACTAGGAAGGTTGCACTATGCTTGTCACTGGATGCTTTTAAAAACAGGTTAGACAAACAGCTGTCAGGAATGATCTAGGTATAGATGGTCCTGCCTCAGCATGACCTCTACTCAGCTTCCAAACTGTTGTGCTCAGTCTATTGTAAGCCATGAAGAGGGCTTCACTTTGAACTCTGCTGAGAATGGATTTAATATTTAAAACCAGAGGCAAGCAGAGTTTTGAATCTGGAATTGTCATCTGGCTTTTCTACAATTTTAGACAAGTGAGTTCTCAAGCAGCAGTTTGCCAAAGAAAAGGAGATGGACACAATCCTGCAGGAAAATTCTTTGATTCTGTTCCTCCTTTTGTATTCCAGATTCATAGCAGCAGGCTAACCAAGCTGCCAAAAATGGAGTTTGATAATGGAGTACAAGCCAGAACCTCAGTCGGGGTCCTTGGCATTGCCTACAGAGCATGAGTGTGGCAGGGCAAACTTGCAGCTGAGGAAATTCCACAGTCAAAAAGTTACCTGGGGGATTAATTTGGCCTGTCATTTGTTTCTTAGTCTGTGTTCAGATTTAAAATCCAGGACAAATTAAATCCTGATGTAAACAGGCATAAATCCCATGGAATTTGGCAAGGAGACTGAAAATTCTCAGGGCTCGCTATATACTCAGGTTAACTGGCATATTCCACAGCAGTATATCTATTCCTTGCTGCACAATGGAGCTCCAAAAACTAAGGTTTCATTAAAAACTCTGCTGTAGTGAAGAAAACCTTAGTGCCAGCAAATGGAGCCGACTCCTCGGGATTCTTTGTATCTAGAACTCAATGATCCTTTGTACATGAACCAAAGAGCTTTGTATCTATAATTCTAGGGACTTTCCACTATTTTGGTCAGACACCAAAATTCACCCTTTGTAGAAAGTGTAAAATATTTTTACCCTAACCCTGCTGACTTGTGGAAAATCCAGATGTCCAGGAAAAGGCCACTTGTCAGTCATGAGGGATACTTGTTATTAACAGTCTTTCCTGGTGGATAAGCTAAGATATCTCTTATTATAGAAAACACCCTGGGCAACCATTCTTAAGGGCTTAGTTACAAGAATTTTTAGCTTATTGATTAGATAAGCTGAGATACCATACAAGACCAAATACATTATGGATATCTTTAGCTCATTGATTAGGTAGGCTGTACTTGGTATAATAAACACATTCTGGGTCAACATAATTATACACAATAAGTTTGGCTGTAAACACTGCTTGTGTTTCTTGCCTGTATTCTCCTTCATTAGCTATTTGCATTGCATGTACTATTTTAACGCATACTATATAACCAGGTTTGGACTCGGTGACATTTGGCAACCAGCTGTAAGCAGCTCTGAGCAGTCATTTCCACTCTATCTGAATGATCACTCAGTAGGTTAAGAAGGTTCCCAGGCTGAATGTCCCCTAAGCCCAGCAGTTCTCTTGGCAGCCTCCCTAGCCATGAAATCCATCATAGTGACAAATAGAAAATAACAGGTTATGGAATATCACAATCTCATTATGGGATGTCATCCAACAGTGCAAATACATTGTTCCCATTGAATTTCCAGAGTGCACAGTCCACATGGCCACTCACATGTGATAGATGTACCGGGTCTGGATTTATAGTGAAACATGATTTACACTTGTCAGGACAGCGGCAAGAAGAGACTGCAGAGAACACTGGAAATACTGTTGAGAGAGTTTCTCCTTCATGGTCTCTTAGGCACAATCATCTTCGTTCTGAAGCGGGGTGGAAACTGATCTCTGCTGCTGTTCTGACACAGCAGAATCTGCAGAATAATGTTGCCCTTTGTATTTCCTCTGTGGAGCTCTCAGCTTTGCCTTCCAGCCAGGAGATGAAAAGAATGTCACCAACATTCACTGAGTGAGCCTTGCAAAATACTTGTGAGCCAGCTCTGTGGCTTCCGGGAGTGTGTGAGTGGACACTGGGCTGAAGCCTGGGGTCGCAGCCGTGTGTTTCTTTCACTGCCAACTGGGAAAGGACTGATAACCTCAGGAACACAATCTGAGCACTCAGCTCCAGCCGGGCTGGGAGAAATCCACTCCCAGGAGACATCGGCTCCTACCCGTAGGCGTGCGCAGAACATTTCATTAGGGTGTGCACCCAGGGGATGTTATTTATGTATTTATTTTAATGGCACCACACTCTACATGCAAAGCCAGGGTGGGGTGGGTTTTTTTTAGACATTAGGGTGTGCCTGGGCACACCCAGCACATGCTGTGGGCACACCTATGCTCCTACAGTCCAATACTGCATTCCCTGCACACCCAGGAATTTCAGTCCAAAAATTAGCTTCAGGCCTGCCCCTGGGGACTTGGGGTGTGCAAAAATGCAGGGTGAGGGGCTGCTCTGATCTTTGCGGGGAGGCTGTCTGTTCTCTGCTAGCTGGAGTTACCTGGAATGTAAAATACTCTAGCCACATCTTCCCCAGGCTCCAACATATCCCCTCTGCCAGGGACTTCTGGGAGTGTGGTGCATGAGCAGGGTATGCCAGGTGAGGAGGGCACAGAGTGGCTTTTTGCTTTCTTCTTGTTGTGGTGCAAAGGGAGCTGAATGGGCTAGAGAATTAGGCACCGTGCTAGTGGAGGCACCTGCGTACTTGAGCAAAAATAACTAACAGGTGCTAGTGAAGAAACAGGCACCAAGATCATAATTTGTACCTGGGCTGGCACTTTCCTGGCACAATAACAACTCCAGTTAGTACTTTGTCTCTCCCCTAGTCATAGCCCCAAGCCCTTTAGCAAGGTAACTAATATAGCTGTGGGGTTAATAAATAACTAACTGTCAGCGCTGGGCGACAGCGCAGGCAGAACAGCCAGAGAGTGAAGGCAGTGAGGGGCTACGGGGAAGCTGTTCGACGTGATAGGCGGTGCAGAGGAGAAGGGTCTCTCACCAAGGGCAGGGGATTGTGTGAGGGGACTGAGGGGGCAGAGGTAGGTGAGCAGAGAGCTGAAAAAGCAGAAGAGCCAGAGACGCAACAACCCCTTTGTTTGCTTCTAATGAGTTATTTTATTAGAGCGTAGAGTGAAAGTGCAAAACCACAGCTCCAATAACCCGAGGGGATGATTCAAACGCAGGAGGAGACCAGTGTGTTAGGGAAGAGTCCCCTATGTATCCAGTGTGAACCTCTGGCTCTGTGGGGGCTGGAGTGGTCTCCAGGTTAAAGGCCAGTGATCTCCAGTTAAAGGCACCCAGCTCCCAATCCACGCTGGGTTTTTACAAGCTACAGCCCGCCCCTGAAGCCCAACCTGGAAACTCTCCAGCATCCAGTGCCGCTCAGGGGGGTCAGCATGGAGTGTGTGTGTTTACTGGGAGGACTCCACTTCTGGAGGTGCTGGAGTCGCAGAGCAGAGATGCTGCGAGCACTTGGCAGTTTACCAGAGGGCTACACGACACAAGTCCCACCATTTGGCTTAGTTCATACGCTAAGCCAGCACCAGCCAAAATCCCCAAACCACTGGAAAATAACCTCTCTCCCTTGAGAGAGGGTGGGTGAGCGCAGCAACGTCAATCGTCTAACCCAATCACCACCTTTCACCCAACCTGGTGCAGGAGGGTGTCTTACAACCTTCCCACGCTGACCCCTGGGGAATCCACCTCCAGGGAAGACAGGAGCACAGCTTCCCAGAGAATCCCTGCTGGGGGGAGGGAACATTTCCTGGCTGTATTGACCACTTCCTCTTCTGAACCAGGGCCAGGTAGTCCTTGGGCCAGTGCCAGCTTTGACAAGCCCCCTTCAGGCTAGTCAAAGCTGCTCTTCAATGCCAAATCCTCTGCTCCAGCAGATTTTCCACTGGCTGCTAGGGCTCTGCCCTGGGTCGGTTCCCAACAGTGGAAACCAGCAACGCCTGGTGCAGTGACAAATAAACAAAGAGGAACAACCCTCCATAGAAAAGGAGAAAAGGCCAGAGCTAAATGGGTTAAATCCCCTGAGAAAGGAAACAACAAAACACAGGCCAAGGAAACCCGGCTCCACCCAGTGCTCAAAATAAAGGAGAGCAGAGTTCCAGGGGTCTGCCACCAGAGGGGAAATGATCCATTCCCGGCTGGAGGAGTAAGCTTAGCTCAGAGGAGGGCATGGATGTCCCTTAAGGGAGAGTTCTCAAAGAATCAGGGGAACGTTCATCCCCTGGGTGAGCAGAATCTACGGTGCTCTCACATGGTGACTGCAGTGGAGCGAATAATGGAGTTTTTGGTGCTCTGGCAATTCCAGACAATCCAAAAGAGTTTCACTTTGAGTCGAATTGAAAACAAAACTTCTTGAAATGTTCAGCAAATCCAAATGCCAGAGAACACTTAGAGTCAGGGAACAAAAGGCTTCATTCGACCCCACTCAGAATGGGCATTTTAACAAAAGCAAAGGAGGACACGAGTCACAAGAGGGCTGCGAAGGAGGCGGCAGTAATGGGGGTGGGGCTTAGGGGAAACAGCTTACGGTTTTGAAAAACATTTCGGTTGTGACAAATTGAGATTTGCAGCTGAAAAGTGTGTACGCAGCTCTAGGCAGGTGTGCGGTTGTGTTGTTGGAAAGACACCCACAGCTCCCGTTGAATCAAAGGATACGTCTCCATTGCAATAAAAGACTTGTGGCAAGGCCGCAGCTGGGGCGGGGCGGCTGGCTCGGGCTGCGGGGCTAGAGGATGTTTGGGATCAGGCTGGAACTGGGGCTCCAGGACCTTCACCCTTTGGGGGGCTGTAAAGCTCAGGCTGGCCTAAGCCCAAACATGTATGCTTGGAGAACACCAGTCCAGCCATGTCTGGGGGGTATTGCTGAGCAATTCCCCTGGTGTGGCCTCATCCAGGTGAATCATCACATTGTAGCTCCCTTGCTAGACAATGGCTGTTGATGGGTTATTTGACACCCCGCCCGGGCATTGGTTACTTTCCTTGCTGTTGCCTCTGGGGAGCGAATATCTGGCTGATTCCCCAACTTACAGCATGTTTTAGTGACAACCATACAACACAATTCTCATAACTGAACATGCGTTACTGATATACATATGTGGATAGAAAAATGATTTTCAGCAGATCAGAACCTTTCCCCTGATACCTTACAAGACATGCTTTATACGTAATGTCACAATTACATACACATGAGGAATATGGGGGGCTTCAAGGTGCTCCCCCATGGGACAGAATGTCACACCCCAACTCCAGACCCCTACATGCAGTCTGGCCAGGGTCCCCAGAGCGCAGGGCTTTTACATCTCAACACAGACTCCAGCCTGTCTGATTCGGTGTTCACCCAACCCAGCTCAGGGAAAGCAAAGGAATGTGTTTGGCAGACTAGGGCACAGCTGGCTCTTTGACAGTGCCCCTCATCCCCTAACCTGGGGCCCAATTGCCAATTCAAATCCCTGGCCATTTCAAGCAAAAATTGGTCCTTATCAGCACTCCAGAGGAAAGCATCCATGAACGTCAGGGCTTTTCCCCTTCATAGAGCTAGCTTGTGCCAAGGCTGGAGTGAGCCGCGAGTGGGGTTTCCAGACCAGTTTATGCATTTTTGATAGACAACCTCAATGATTCTGCATGATTTCATCTTGGACTCAAGCACCCCCTAGTTTTTGGCCGAGTTTCCTTTGAATTGTAGGGATCATGCAGACCCTACAATCAGGGTATGTCTATACTACCCACCGGATCAGCGGCTAGTGATCAATTCACAGGGGTCAATTTATCATGTCTACTCTAGACGCGATAAATCCACCCCTGAGTGCTCTCTCTCTATTATTCTCCGAGGTGAAGTTGCGTAAGTTAGATCGACACACACCCCTGCCAGTGTTGGCCAAGGCTCAGAGTCAAGCACGGTAGGTGGCGGGAGGAAGAGCGAACTCCCGTGAACTGGGCCTGGAAAAAGGGTTGGGTGAGAAGTGAAAACCCTGCGATTGGTCAGTGCTTCTGCCCTCCGTCCCACCCCATCGCCTGTGTGAATGGTATTGTCCCTGGGGTATAATGCAGTTAGGAAACCAACTGACCTTCACTTTCCATTTCAGCTACGGGCATTCTTTTTGCAGACAAGTCTCACTGAGTGCTGCTTTGGTCTGGTTATTAAGGGGACATAAAATCAGTGAAGGGAGTGAGAGAAGAACTACTGAAACACTGAAGAAAAATTTGTGGAGAGGGGAAATCGATAGCATTGCTTAAGCCACTGGCAGCTGACAGCCGTTTATTAATTATAGGTATCACGCACCAATAAATTGCTCCCCTTTTTTACACCAGGGCAGGCTCAAGTTCACTGTATAATCCAATTGATTTCCTGTCCCAGGGAGACAAAGTCACATGGTCCCTCAGCTAATGTCAGCGCATCACTAATGATGAGGAAACTGCAGATCAGGTAAGAAAGAGCAGGTAGACATGGCTACCCCTTGTGAGATGGCACGGAGAACCTTGCATGTTCTTAGGGGTGCCCACATTTTGAAAGACGATGGGCCTAGTCAGCAGGTTGCAGGAGCTCAAGGGCCACCCCTAATTTTACATCAATGTGCATATTTTGTAGCAAAACAAAAATTGACCTACACAGCTGTGTGGTGGAATGGTCATCCATCTTGTGGGATACACACCTACAAAGCAGCCCTGAGAACTGTGCTTAGTACTTCACTTCAGTATCTAATCTGCTAGAGAGAGAGAAGTGGGTCTTGAGCTTTGATCATGGGCTTGAAATACAGGCCTTTCTAGTCCCATCCACACATTCCACTGGCTCCCTCTGTGACTGCTCGGCCCTTTGGAAACTCAGACCATTTATTGAGGTACCTAAACACGGATTTAGGAGCCTAATTTTATTACTATTTATTCTGAGTCAATAAAGAGAGACTTCTCTAAGTCTCCAAGTAAAGGATGGGGCTGCCCCTTGCCCCGCATGGGGCAGGAGCGGTGACTGTGGATGGGGCTGTGCTGGTGGAGGGTCCCGCCGGAAAAGGGAAGGGTCTGAGGTGAAGGGCAGGCTCAGGGTCAGTCTGCCCTGGCAGTAGATGATGGGGGACACTAGACCCTGCAACAGCAATTGCTGCAGGGAGGCAGCATGGGGCTGCACAGAAGAGGCAGGGACACTCGGCTCCGGGGAGGTGTGTGAGAGCAGCAAGGGGAGGCCGGGGGACACTCTGTGGAGGTGTGGGGGGGTAGCAGGTGGGGCCAGAGGGGAGACCTGGCCCCAAACATCGGTGGAACTGGGCCCCTGGGCTCTGAATATTGCTGGAGCCCTGGCACCATGAGAGAATATAACTCGCCGCCCCGCCAGCTAAACACGGAGCCATTGATCACTACCTGTTGAGCCCAACGATCTGTCCAGCTTTCTGTCCACCTTATGGTCCATTCATCCAGCCCATACTTCTTTAACGTGCTGGCAAGAATATTGTGGGAGACCGTATCAAAAGCGTTACTAAAGTCAAGGAACAACACATCCACTGCTTTCTCATATCCACAAAGCCAGTTATCTCATCATAGAAGGCAATCATGTTGTCAGGCATGACCTGCCCTTGGTGAATCCATGCTGACTGTTCCTGATCATCTTCCTCTCCTCCAAGTGCTTCAGAATGGATTCCTTGAGGACCTGCTCCATGATTGTTCCAGGCACTGAGGTGAAGCTGACTGGCCTGTAGTTCTCCGGATCCTCCTCCTTCCCTTTTTTAAAAGATGGGCACTACATTAGCCTTTTGCCAGTCATCCAGGACCTCCCCCGATCACCATGAATTTTCAAAGATAATGGCCAAGGACTCTGAAATCACATCCGCCAACTCCCTCAGCACCCTGGGATGCATTAGATCTGGACTTGTGCACGTCCAGCTTTTCTAAATAGTCCTTACCCTGTTCTTTCACCACTGAGGGCTGCTCATCTCCTTCCCATCCTGTGCTGCCCAGTGCAGCCGTCTGGGAGCTGACCTTGTCTGTGAAGACCGAGGCAAAAATGCATTGAGCACTTCAGCTTTTTCCACATCATCTGTCACTGGGATGCCTCTAGCGTTCCACACTTTCCCTGACCTTCTTTTTGTTGCTAACATACTTGTAGAAATCCTCCTGGTTACCCTTCAGATCCCTTGCTAGCTGCAACTCCAATTGTGCATCGGCCTTCCTGATTAAACCCCTGCATGCTCGAGCAATATCTTTATACTCCTCCTTAGTCATCTGTCCAAGTTTCCACTTCTTGTAAGCTTTCATTATGTGTTTAAACTCACTGAAGATTTCTCGGTTAAACCCAGCTGCTCACCTGCCATATTTGCTATTCTTTCTGCACATTGGGATGGATTGTTTCTGCACCCTCAATAAGGCTTCTTTAAAATACAGCCAGCTCTCCTGGACCCCTTTCCCCCCTCATATTGGCCTCAGATGAGCTGCACTGGCAGAGCAGTGTGGGGGTCTGAGCTGGAAGAGCAGGGAGCACTGAAGTTTAGGACTGAGGTGTATTAACAGAGCAGAGGCTGGAGCGGTGCTGTAGAACTCCTAGTTCCAATCCCTGAAATTAGCCACTGTGACAGACCGCTCTCTCACCCCTCTCAGGAACACAGGCAGGAAACCCTTCTTTGCTTCACACAGTGCTCTTTATTCACAGTGCAGGCCCCACCACCAATACATACAGCTTGTCCAGTCTTCCAGTATACAGCTCACAGCTCCACAGACTCTGTATACTCCAGCTTACAGTTTGCAACTCTTAATAAATCAAACCCACAGCTCTGAATCACTCAAACCACACCACACCACACCACACCACACCACACCACACCACACCACACCACACCACACCACACCACACCACACCACACCACACCACACCACACCACACCACACCACACTCTATACCATCCCCACCACACTCTATACCATCCCCACCACACTGGGCTTGCTTCCTGGCAGGCCTTTTATCCCCCTGAGGAGGCTGCCACCAGGTGCAACCCCTCAAGGCTAATTGCCCTGCAGCCCAGGTGGCTGATTAGCCTTTCGGCAAGGGAGGTTTGCAGGCTTCTGCTCCCTCTTAAAGGGCCGGCAGGGCTGGCTCAGGCACTCCTAGCCAGCACCCTGCCACACCACTCTCTTTCAGGAGTGCTAAATTTCCTCACTTCCCTCCCCCTCCCCACCAAGTCATCTCAGTGAGATTCTGGAGTCCAAGGGGGGGGATCCACTTTTTAAGGACGATGATTCCTATTTTGCTCATATCTGCGGCTAACGAATCAGTTACTTGAGGTAACACTCCAACGTGTATTTTTCCCCACAGCATCTCAGTCAGATCTGTGGGAGAGGCTGAGTAGCTTTTATTCTGCCACATTTGAGAGGAGAATTCTCAGGTACAGTTAAGAGGCCTACCTAACAAAGACAAAAGGTCGAATCCTGCTCTCATTTACACCAGGCTAAATCCGGAGCAACTCCGATGAAGCAAATGGAATTTGCACCAGTGTGAGTGTGCACAGAATCAGGCCTGATGATCTGTATGTCATGGCAGCAAAATTAATTTCCTTTAACACTGGCCTTGTTGAAATGAGCCACATTAACATTCAATTGGCATGGCCAAAACATTGATACCAGGTCTGACAGCTGCATCCTCCCCTGCCTTCCCCTTCTTCTGCTGCCCTGGATTGATCTGGGCATAGCTGACATCAGTCCTGGAGAGATTTCAGCAAGTGTAACAGCTTGTGACACAGAGAGGAAATTACACAAGTCCCTGGTAAAGCTGCCATGGAAAAGGGGGCTAAGCACTGCCAGGAGCTGACCAGGAGAGAACATGCACATCCTCAGATCCAGGGAAACAAAGGAGATGGGTGTATTGCTGTTTTTGCAAATAAAGAAAGAGACATCGCAATCATTTAGGCCCCAAATGGATTGATCTTAACACTCTAACAGTCCGGTAGGGAACCATCTCTAGACTCCAAGGCCTCCAATTTCAGACACACCTCAGCTGCCACTTTTACACCACCCAGGTTTTCAGGTTGAAATAATTGCAGGTGCATCTTATTGGACTCATGGGTCTACACCCATGAGTCCAATAAGAGTGATTTGCAGGTACAGTCAGGTAGGTAGTTGTCTGCCTGAGCCATCTAGCTCACCTTGCCTGCTATGTTCATCACCATGGTACCTGAGCACCTTCCAAGTGCTCTAAAATTCTCCTGCAAGAATTTGAACCCACAAAAGGTTGCCGTTGAAAAATCTGCCTGAAACTGCCAAGGAGGCTGCTAACTGTGCTCTGCACTGAGCTGAGAGAATCCCCTGGTAGCCAGAAAAGCCACCTTAAAACCTGCTTTGCAACTTCTGGGGAGCCACAGATCAATCTTAATGGCCCAAATGGTGATGCAGTCCTCTGGCCAAAGAGATGAGAGGAAGACTATTGCCCTACAGTCTCTTGCCCATAAGGTTTAATTTTTGAGTCAACAGAAGGCCAATAAATACCAGTGCAAGCTCCACTGAGTGAGCAGTTTTCTGTTACCACCAAAGTCTGGAAGCGTGTCTCATGATGGGCCTGGACAACACTTCAGGACTGAAGAATGGTACATTTGCTATTTCTTTACTTGAGATTCTCATCTCAGGATCCTGTGTCTAGCAGTTTCCAACCTTGCACAACATACATCCTGTGTTTGTACGACATTCCACCCCTGTTCTGGAGCTTGATCATATGCATCTACGGTCTGATGATGATAAGGAGGGAGAAGTCTCTAAGGTTGATATTCGGCCGGAAATCCTCAGAGGTTTTTGCCTGGGATACAGTCAGATCGGCCTGATTTATTATAACATTGTCAGTAACATTTTACAATGGATTCCTGGTTTCCTTAATTTATTCTTCATGGATGATAGAGCGTCTTTCTTCATGTAATGGATCTGTTCTTATGCACTGCCAGCACCTTGTTCACACGATCCAGGTAGAAGGACTTGAGCACTGGCTGATGCAGGCTGAGTTTGACTTCTGCTCTTGACACCTGCCAGTCTCTCTCTTTAAATCTGGCCAGAAATTTGCCCAGGCCTTTTAAAATCCACCCCCACCCCTCTGCCGCTTGGCAGGATCATATCAGGATGTGACCTGGGACCTCTAGGGTCAGAGCCTCTAGCTGGTGAAAATTGGCATCACTCCACCAAAGTCAATGTAGTTGATTTATACCAGCTGACAATGTAGCCTAGAGTCCCTATAGGCCCATAAATAAGACAAGGAAGACTTGTAGCTATAACCCACTTCATCGGATGCATAGAATGGAACAGAAGTAAGATGCATTTATATACACAGAAAGAAAAAAGTAGTTGTACATTAGCTTAGCATACCGATCCTAAGAGGCTGTTTAATTTGGATGGGCCATTATCAGCAGGAGAAAAAAACACCTTTTGAAATGGATTTCTGTGTCTGACAGGAGATAACTATTGAAGGTAAATTAACTAGGGAAATGCAATCAATTAGTGTAATGAGAAAGCCATTCACAATCCCTGTTTACCCCCTGGTTGACAGTGTCCAATTTGAAAATTAATTCCAATTCCTCAGTTTCTCATTGGAGTCTGTTTTGAAAGGTTTTCTGTTTTAAAATTGACACCTTCAAGTCTTTAATGGAATGGCCAGGAAGGTTGAGGCCTGTAGACAGACACAGAGCCAGGCTCTTCCCCTCCAGCAGTGGGCACACAGACAGACACACGGCCCCAAGGGACAGTGGCAGTGCATGGCCTGTTTCCCTCCCCTTCACCCTGCTCTGGCAATGTACATAAAGACTCCCCACCGCCCTGAGAGCTCCCCAGCAGGTGTCATTGCTCCATACCAGCCCTGTTTCCAGCCTGGAGCACAGAGTGGATGGCTACACTGCTTTCCCGCAGGGGGCCCCAGAGAGTATGGAAATCACAATGGTGGCTCAAAAATTGCTTTTATAGCCCTCCCCTGCATCCCCACCCCAAGAACCTGGGGTCTGATTTTCAGAGGTGCTGAGCACCCGCCGCTCCACCAGCAACCCAGCAGGCTGGCCGCACTCCTGAAGATCTGGCCTTAAATATCTGAGGTTGGGCACCCGCCAGTGGAACACCCCAAACCAGTGGGATTGGGAGGTAAAAGACACATCTCAGGCCACAGAGGGGATGAGTATCAGAGCCGGGGCTAGAACTCAGCAGCCTTGTCCTGCCCTCAGGCCTCTGGGCCATGCCTGGGAGAGTTCAGCCATTCCAAGCGGATGGATTGAAAACTTGGTTTCAATTTCAGCTAAACTCCCCTCTGGCTTCTTCCCAATTCACAGACCGAGTGCCAGAGAGACCACCAAACGGTGACGGGGGATCACCTGGCTAGGTTCAAACTGACAATCTAGAGGTGAAAGGTTCCTCTGCCAGTTACCAACCACCACCCTGCAGCCATCCCTTCCCTGGTGGCTGAAGTGCTATCTCCCTGTGCAGTGCCCACAAGAGGCACAGAGCACTCCTTCTAGGAGAGCCCATGCATGCCGTGGAGCAGAAGGGCTTCCCTTTGCTCAGGGCGAGGGGTTACCGCAGGGGCTGCATTTGCAGAAACAGCAACCATTAGCAGCAGTACTTCCCTTAAGGAGCATTTCCCTTCGATGTGGCATGCAAACAGCCCCTATTGCAATGAATTGGAGTGGGTGGGGGCCGCGCTGGGATGTAAAACAGCCTGCTTTCCAGATATTATTTTGTAAGTTAAAATAACTGAAGGGAAGACACGTATTAAATCTATTGTACTCAATGTACTAGAGCAAAACATCCACCCCTTTAAACTCTCATTAAAATGCAGCAATTCTGAATTAATAGGTTGACTGTGGAGAAAGGGAAAAGATAGGAATCCTCACCTGCTGGAAATGAAATAGTAGATGACGGTGATACTCATACTTGCCTCCTCAGCACCTTTCATCTGGAGATCCCCAAGTGCCTCATGGGTGATGTTGATTCCTGGGCCGACGCAAGACTTGCGTGTCACAGAGATGGAACTTAAGTCTTCAAAACAAGGGTTAAGTCTGACTCTTCTGGACCCTCAGCTTTGGGCTGGCATTCTGCACTGGGAGGAACTTCCTCCTGTTTAGCCAAGCACTTCAGTAAGTTCTTATGTCCTCCACAGGCTGTAAGCATGGGTTTAAAGTTAAATGTAGGCTTAAGTATTTTGCTGAATCAGGGCCAATGCATCTTACCTCCTCCTCAAGCAGAGAAAATCTTGTTTTGTAGGTGGGGAAACTGAGGCACAGCAATATAGTGACTCGCCCAGGGTCACACAGCAAGTGAGAGTGGACCCTAGACTAGAACAAAGATCTCCTGACTCCTAGCCCTCTAGCTGAAGGCAATGCTGTCACCATCTCCCTGACCTTTTTGGTCTATGAAATGAATTCTGCTAGTTTCATAAAGCATTTAAAAAGTCCTTAAGTGAACAGAAGCAGAATCCCCATACTCAAAATGAGCTCCAGTCTTTTTAGGATTTTGGAGAATTATGTGGGGCCTGGATTTATGGCCTTGCTCACTTATACACAACTACCACTGATGATTTGCAGTGAAGATTTAGCTTTGTAAACCATTTGTTTCTGAACTCCTCCTGACCTACTTACTTTGAGTTGCTGTGGCTAAGTGGCTGGGATTAAAAATGGCTGGAGCAATGATGTAACCAGTGTCAGACTTTGAGGCAAACTGGGACACCAGTATCAGCTGTAGGCCAAGGCATTTTGCAATGCACTGCCAGGTTAAATCAATCATTTTGCAATAAAGATGATGAGGAGCCAGCAGGCAGGTATTTTTCACATGGCTAATTGCTGCAGTAATTCTAGCAGGAAGCCTTGATGTTGATGAGCTTAAGCTACACCTCTCCAATAACAACTGGAGACACAGCAGTAATGAGCATCTATGATAGCACATTATCTGCAGCCTTCATCTCTTCAGT
This sequence comes from Sternotherus odoratus, assembly GCA_032164245.1. NCBI lineage: Eukaryota > Metazoa > Chordata > Testudines > Kinosternidae > Sternotherus > Sternotherus odoratus. Next base: position 1,738,915 of record JAVMKO010000009.1, read on the forward strand.
AGTGCAAGAGGGGGCTTCTCAAAGATAGCCCAGTTACCAATTAGCTACACATAGCATCGGGTGGGTTTTATTTCCACATGCCTGGTAGGGCCAGGAAGCTTCCAGTGGGAGAGGTGCACTAGAAGGAGGTTGATGAACTGGGCAAAAATATGTACATGGGTGTAATCAAGTAGCAATCTGCTACCCAGTCAAGAGTGGACAATGGCACATGGACACAAGGGGCCAGACTCCACATGGACAGGGTAGGGTCTGGCTCAAACCATAAACCCAGTACAGATCTCCAGGCCCACCAACAGGAGAGGGAAGGGGGACAATTGCCCCATGGCCCAGGCAATTTAAAAGGGCCTGGGGGGTCCCCAGCCACCACCAGCACAGTGGGGCTAAGGCAGGCTTCCTGCCCACCCTTGCTCTGCACCACTCATGGAAGCACCTGACGTATCCCTGTGGCCCTGGGGAAGACTTGATTGAGATCAACATGAAAAACTTGGTTGCAAAGCTGAAGGTGGGAATGGAATTTGGATGACCATGAGTATGAAACGATAGATTTCATGATTCTAAGGAAAGGAAGGAGTGAGAACAGCAGAATAAGGACAATGGACTTCAAAAAAGTGAGCACTGACAAACTCAGAGAACTGATAGGTAGGTCCCATGAGAAGAAAATTTAAGGGAAAAATGAGTTCAGGAGAGCAAGCAGTTTCTCAAGGAGAAAATATTAAAGGCACAACTGCAAACTATCGTGATATGAAGGACTGATAGGAAGAACAGTGGGAGGCCAATGTGGCTCTCTGAGGAGTTCTTTAACAACTTCAGAATCAAAAAGGAATCCTACAAAACACAAAAACATGGACAAAGTGCTAACAAGGAGTACAGAATAATAACCCAAACATGTAGGGACAAAATCTGAAAGGCTAAGGAACAAAATTAGTTACACCTGGCAAGGGACATAAAAGGCAATAAGAAGAGGTTCCTTAAATGCATTAGGAGGAAAAGAAAGGGCTGGTCTTCACTGGGGGGGGGGAGGGGAAATCGACTGCAGATACCCAACTTCAGCTACGTGAATCACGTAGCTGAAGTTTGCGTATCTGCAGCCGACTTACCGCTCGTCCTCATGGCGGCGGCGGTCGGCAGCACGCTCCCCCGTCGACTCCAGCTTGTGCCTCCTGGCGAGCTGCAGTTCCGGAGTCGACGGGGGCGCCACGAGAAATCGATCACCAGAAGATCGATGGCTACCCGCCGATTCGGCGGGTAGTGAAGACGTACCCTAAGACACAGGAAACTGTAGGTGTAGGTCATTTATTTAATGGGGAAAGAGAGCTAATAATGGATGACATCAAAGAAGGCTGAGGTGTTTATTGCCTATTTTGTGGTTAGCAGATACTCCACATGATTAATAGTAACAAGGAGGAAGGAGCTGCAAGCCAAAATAGGGAAAGAATGGGTTAAAGAATAGTTTAATAAGTTAGATGTATTGAGTCAGCAGGGCCTGATGAAATTCATCCGAGGATACCAAAGGAACCAGCTGAAATGATCTTGGAACTGTTAGCAATTATCTTCAGGAATTCAAGGAGGACTGGAGAAGAGCGAACATAGCACTATCTTTACAAAGGGAAACAAAGAGGACCCATGGAATTATAGACCAGTCAGCCTTACTCCTATACCTGAAATGATTAAACAATCCATCTGTAAGCACCCTAGGGGATAATGGGGTTATAAGGAGCAGCCAGCTTGGATTTGCCAAGAACAAATCATGCTGAACCAACCCGATTTCCTTCTGTGACAGGATTACTGGCCTAGTAGAGGGGGAAGCTGCACGTGTGATATATGTTGTTTTCAGTAAGGCTTCTGACATAGTCCGACATAACAGACTCAGGAGCAATCTAAGGTGCTTTTTGTTTTTATTCATCTCCGAGGCCACCTTCCTGGAGTCTGAACCCCCATGCTGGGCAATGCCATACTGAACACAGCCCCTAGTTTACCCAAAGTCACAGGCTCTGAGCAGATGTCTGCCTAGAGACATGCTGGAGTGGCCAAGGGATGCATCTTGTGCCATCAGAAACTGACACGTTCCTGGAGAAACAGGGCATTTAAATGCACTAGAGCACTCTTGCCCATTGGATTGCTTTTCTTTTTGTGTCTGAAAGCAAAGACACCCAGAGAGCTCTTAGATTTTCATGCTATTAAAGGGGAAACCGATATAAAAGTCAATGGCTTTACGAGCAATGTCACAGGCTAGAACAATTCTGAACAGAAGACACATTGGGGCGGGTTTTGCTAGACACATACTGGGAAGAAGGTAGATCTTACAGCCTCTTAGCATTGAAAGCACAATGGAGGGACAGTGTTTTATTGCAGTGCCCATGGATGCTGTTAGAATTCCTGGAATGTCAGCACTTCCCTAACCACGGTCCCCCCCCCCCCCCCTTTCCATGCCTTTAGATCTGTGTGTTTTGCAAGGAACACATTCAGGACTTCAGGCGACTGGAATGTTTTTTAAAACTTTCTATATCTATACATCTGTGGTTACACCCCATTACACAACAATTAGGAGAAGAAGCCGGGTCCCCTATTAACCTGATGCTGGATTTTATATAACTAACGATGCAGAGATGATTATTTTACAAGGCACTGGAGAAATAGCAGATCTGGCTAAATCCCAGGAAAAGTTGCCAGCTGCCAGGGGCAAGCGCTGCAGAATGGTATCTGGACAGGGCCTGTAATCTGGGTGTCTCCCTGATTCCATTCCCAGCCCAGAAGAGCCCATTTGTAGGCTCTGGCCCTTGGCTAGACATTGGTTAGAGCCTGGGAGTTGAGAGGATCTTGGTGGCATTGGCCTTTCTTCCTAGATTTGCTAACATAAATTAGAAAGGCTTTCATTATGTGTCTGTCCACGCCTAGCCCAGCACAGTTCCAATCCTTGACTGAGTCCTCTCGGTTACCACTCTACAAATGACTAATAATCTTAAGAAATGCTCTCTAGCTATACAGAATATGTACTGCTGTAAGAGAGCTCATATTGCTGACTGTAGACCCTCCTGTTTGCCACTAGAGGGTTTTTTATTATACAGTAACATGGGTGCTCACCGGAACACTGGGTGCAAAGCCCTTCTGATCCGGGGGAAGTTAGGAGCTGGATCTAGGTTGGGATTTGAATTTCACGCTGCAGACCCAGCTCTGAACCAGAAGATCAGCTCCAAAGTGCCTTCAAACCCTGGCAGAGCTCAGGTCTGGATTAAAAATAAAAAATGACTCAAGACAGAAAAGAAACAGAGTGGCAGAAATACTTCCTGACACCATTCACTGAGGCCCTGCCCCAGCTCCCATTGAAGTGCACAAGATTCCTCTTCACACTGACTGCAATAGGAGTTGGATCAGGCCCTAATTACTCCTTGCAACAGCCCAAAGAGGTAGGGAAGGGAGCAGTATCATTTTCACTTCCCAGATAGGGAAACTGAGGCAAAGAGATGCAGTGACTTGGTTGGGGTCATGTAGTGAGTCATGGTCAGAGCTGGCTTGAGAAGCAGGGGTTCCTGATTCCAAGGACCATAAGGAGGAGGATAGAAAGCTGGCTGGATCGTCGGGCTCAATGGGTAGTGATCAATGGCTCCATGTATGGTTGGCAGCTGGTATCAAGGGTCGGTCCTGGGGCCAGTTTTATTCAATATCTTTATCAATGATCGGAGGATGGTGTGGACTGCACCCTCAGCAAGTTTGCAGATGACACTAAACTGGGAGGAGTGGTAGATACACTGGAGGGTAGGGACAGGATACAAAGGGACCTAGACAAATTAGAGGACTGGGCCAAAAGAAATTTGATGCAATTCAATAAGGACAAGTGCAGAGTCCTGCCTTTAGGACAGAAGAATCCCATGCACTGCTACAGACTAGGGACTGAATGGCTAAGCAGCAGTTCTGCAGAAAAGGACTTAGGGGTGACAGTGGATGAGAAGCTGGACATGAGTCAACAGTGCGCCCTTGTTGCCCAGAAGGCTAACGGCATTTTGGTCCAATGCTTTGTGCAATGGCCTGAGAATCAGAGAACTGGCTTCTATTCCTAACTCTCCTGTATGACTTTGGGCCAGTCCATTCACTTCTCTGAGTCTGTTTCATCTCCCACCTGTTCAGACAGTAAGTTCTCTGTGGCAGGGATGGTCCCTCACTTCCATGTTCGCACAGTGCCTGACACAATGGGCCCCTGATTTTGGCTGCTAGGCTCCATTATAATATAAATAATATTTTGAAGACACAGTGTTTGGAACAACGGCAGCATTTACAGTCAGTAGTTTAATTCCATGGAGCAGAGCATTGCAGGATCACAAATGCATTAATGAGAGGAGCTCAGTGCGAGTCTGGCAGGAGTGGGCGCAGCCTGGTCTGTTTGGGGATCCAGGAGTCCAGCTGTACACCAGGCTCTGAGCTGTGTTGGTGGCGAATAGGGTGACAAGATGTCCCGATTTTATAGGGACAGTCCCGATTTTGGGGTCTTTTTCTTATATGTAGAAATGCATCTTACTTCTGTTCTATTCTATGCATCCGATGATGTGAGCTCACGAAAGCTTATGCTGAAATAAACTAGTTAGTCTCTAAGGTGCTACAAGTATTCCTCGCTTTCTTTACGGATACAGACTAACACGGCTGCTATTCTTGAACACTCCTACTACCCACCCACCCCATCCTGATTTTCCACATTTGCTGTCTGGTTCCCCTAGTGACGAAGGGCACGGGCCCGCCATGTTAGGGGTGGGGGTAAACAGGATCTCTGAAGCATGCTCCTCCTCCCACGGGTATCGCCTCAATGCTTCCTAGATTCAGCTTCAGCCAGGCCCTGGAATAGCTGGGGATGCTGCTGTTTGTGTCTGTTGTGAAGATTAGAGTTGGCCAGGAATTAAATGCTGATCTCTCCAAACCCCAATCATTCCCGGGAAAAGACTGGCTCCAAACCTGAACTGTTGACAGGCAAGGACCGGTCCCAAACCCTAACTGTTTACAGGAAAGGGGGCATGGCAGGCTCCAAATCTGAACCATTCCTGGGAAAGGGTTGATTCCGATAAATATTTCAAGCACCAACCCCACCTGAGCCCAGCAGCCTGGCATAGGCTGGATGGCCCTCAGGCCAGACTCACTTATGTTGGTGCCAGGAGGTTCAGGTTACAGCTTCCTCCTTGAGCTTGGCCAGCTGTGCCACAGGGAGTGGGAGTCACCTGAGGGCAAGCAGGGAGCAAGAGCGCAGATCCTGGAGTTTACCTAGCCCTCCGGCTCTTGCACCCAGGCAGAGCACTGGGCCAAATACATCCGGGAGTAACTTGTTACTTCAGCTGGTACCAGTGCATTACGCCAGGGATAAATTTGACTCAGCCTGTGTCTGTGATAATGATCCCAAGGGGTGTGCAGCACTTGCCTAGCACAGACAGGGGTGCTGAGGCGGTTCAGCTCAGAGGGTCAGCTATACTTCCTCATCTTGCTCCGTTCGTTGCAATCAAACCAGACATTATAGTGAGGGCAGTAGACAGGGAGCTAGAACCATCTCTCGCTGCCACTGGGGTAAAGCAGGAGTAACACCATTTAAGTTAGTGGAGTGACAGTGGTAGAACACTAGAACAAAAGGAGATGGAGGCTCCCGGATCATCCAGTCTGACTCCTGCATGCTGGAATTATTTGTCTGTAGCTGTCAGCCTCAGTTTCCCCACAGCAAAACAGGGGCAGGGAATTAATACTCACCTGCCACACAAGGGATGCTAAGCTTTAACCTATCCAAGTGAAAAAAGCCCTGAGACCAGGTAACGGTATATAAATGCAAAGAGCTATTTTCTTTAGCATCATTGTGCTGTGGTTCATTATATTGCTAACTGCTGCAGTCTCATTTTTGGTTATTTGCTCAGATAATCCCCCCTGCTTGGGTTTATGTAAGGGTTGAATTAACAGTGTATTTATTTAGAGATCTTCAATTGTGCTGATGTGAAGAGATAAGAATTGCAATCTTATGCAATCACAGAGGGGATTAACATATACAACACAGTGGTGTAACTCCTCCATACCTGTCACTATGGTACACCCCATGGCCACTCCGAACTTTGAAGTGCAAGTGGAAACAGGATGTGGTTCTCTTGCAAAAACCCAATCCGCTGCTCCTAGAGCTGAAGGAAAATCTGTGCTAGTAGTGCAGGGTGGACATTTCTGATTGAGAAATTGCCTAAACTAGAGATGGGCCAGAGCCAAAACCACAAATCGAACCCATTTGAATATTCTGGGTTTCCAATTCCTGGACCGAAACCTACCTCTGACTTGAATTCTAGTTCCAAATCGAATCCCAAAGGAAGAAGGACCCGTTTCTCGGTTCTGGTTAGGCTGAGACCAGAAAGGCCAGCATTGTTACAAGATTAGCTGTACTTGAGAAATGCTCCCCAATCCAGGCAGAAATCTTGCAAGAATGGCACACGGAATTTCAGTGCCATTGAGCCCAAACCTGAGTCCTGCTTCAGGTTTGATCCCTAATCTATACATGATGCAGATCTAAATGCCATCTTCTACTCCACCCATCTCTGGTGTGTATTGGGAAAATCACCTTTCTAGGTTTAGCTTAATTCCACTTTCCTGCTTTTCACTGACTCGCCCAATCATTGACTTCAATGGAGATGCAGCTGCTTACCCAGGGACTGAATTTGACCCTTTGCTTTCAGTCAGTATCCTTGGTGACCTCATTTATTAAGTGTTTTATGTCTGGGCTGTAAGAGTAAAGGTGCAATGTAAATGAAAATACAATGTCAGATATTTGTGAATTTCCCAGACAGGAAGCACAATCCTCTCAGTGGGTGGGCCAAGGTAAACAGCACAGTGTTCATGGCAGATGCTCATACAAACCGCAGGACAGCAGACTAAGCAAGACATTTTGGCTGAAAAATCAGGCATTAAAAAAATATACATACATTGGGAAGAGAGGCAGTGGGGTCTAGTGGACAGAGCACTGGACAGGGTGCCATGACACTTGGATTTTATTCCCAGCTTGGCCACAGACTTGCTGTGACCTAGGGTCAGTCACTGCCCCTCTCTGTGTCTCTCTCCTTTTATCTTGTTTTTTCAACTGTCCCCCACCTTTACCCTTGTCTGTTTAGATCAGGGATTGGCAGCCTTTGGCCCGTGGCCCGCCAGGGTAAGCCCCATGGCGGTCCTGGCCAGTTTGTTTACTCACCGCGTCTACAGGTCTGGCCAATCGCAGCTCCCACTGGCTGCAGTTTGCCGCTCCAGAACAATGGGGGCTGCAGGAAGCTTCTTATGTTCTCCCTCTGGCTTCCCACCCCCTGACTGCTCCCCTCAGAACTCCTGAACCATCCAACACCCCCCCCCCCCGCTCCCTGTCCCCTGACTGCCCCCTCCCAGGACCTCCCACCCCTAACCACTCCCCTATCCAACCCTCCCCCCCCGCTGCTCCCTGTCCCCTGACTGCCCCCTCCCAGGACCTCCCACCCCTAACCACTCCCCTATCCTATTCCCTATCCAACCCTCCCCCCTCCCCCCGGTGCTCCCTGTCCCCTGACTGCCCCCTCCCAGGACCTCCCACCCCTAACCACTCCCCTATCCTATTCCCTATCCAACCCTCCCCCCCTCCCCCCGGTGCTCCCTGTCCCCTGACTGCCCTCTCCCAGGACCTCCCACCCCTAACCACTCCCCTATCCTATTCCCTATCCAACCCTCCCCCCTCCCCCCCCCCCCCCCCCCGCTGCTCCCTGTCCCCTGACTGCCCCGTGGCACCTCCTACCCCTTATCCAACCCCCCACTCCCCGCCCCCTTACCAAGCCACTCAGAGGCATGGCTGCGGGGGAGGCGGGACAGCTGGTGAGGGGCTGGGATTGCCTCTCCATCTGGGTGCTGGAGGGCCAGGCAGGACAGTCCCACGGGTTCACATCCGGCCCGCAGGCCGTAGTTGTCCCACCTCTGGTCTAGAATACTTAGCGCTGCCATGAGCAGAGGGGACCGGATGAGGTCACCTCTTGAGGTCCCTTCCAGCCCTACGGTTCCATGATGGTCCACGTCCCAGGCTTGGGCGGGGGGAGCTTGGGGTTTCTGCCCTAGGGCATGGCAGGGTGGTGGGGCCTTGCCAGGGCTGGGGACCTCAGCCCCACTCTTGCCGAAGCCCCGAGCCCTTGTAGGTGCGCCCAGCTCGGGGACTTGTCCCTCCCAGCCGCCTGGAACAGCATCGCTGGCCAGTTCCCATTATCCTGAGAAGCAGGTGAGGCCCCCCCAGCCCAGCGGGGGGCCCAGTGGCAGGAGGGGGGAGACCCTCTGGAGCAGGGGTCTCAAACTGGGGGTCACAAGCTGCCAGCCTGCACCCCAAACCCCGCTTGGCCCCCAGCCTTTATGGGGGGGGTTAATGTCTGGGGGGCTCAGGGACTGGCTGTGGGAGGGGTCGCCCCCCGCCCCCGGGGACTGGCTGGAGAAGCGCTGCTCGGGTGAGCATTAATTACAAGCCCGGGGCCCAGGCGAGTCCCTCGGCCAGGGCCGGCAGCCGGGAGCTCGGGGCAGGGGCGGTGCCCACGGGCCGGGCCCGCTCCGGTTTCCCAGGCCGCGAGCGGCAGGAGCCTCCCCGCGCCCCGGGCTGGATCCGGAGCCGCCGTTCACACGGGCCGGGCTGGGATCCGCTTGTTGCTCCGCGCCGGGCCGGGCCGGTCACGTTGTTCCCCGCTCGCCGCGGGAGGGAGCGAGCGAGGGAGGCGGGCGGCCGAGCTCGCCGCCGCCAGGGGAGCCCCGAGCCCCGGCCCAGGCTCGCCCGCTCGCCGCCGCTCTCGCTCGGGTGGCTCCTGTGCGCGAAGATGGCGGCGCCGATCGGCAGCAAGCCCGCACCCCCGGGCGCCCCCGGCAAGCCCGCCGGCCCCGAGCTCGACTTCAGGTCCGGGGCCCGCACGGAGGAGCTGAACCGACTCATCCAGGAATTCACCCGGCACGACCAGCGCGAGTACGACGACCAGCGCGCCCTGGAGATCCACACGGCCAAGGACTTCATCTTCTCCATGCTGGGTGAGCGGGGGGCGCGGGGCGAGGGGTCCCCCCGCCTCTTGAAACGAACCCCCCTTTCCCGGGCCCCGCACACCTCCCTCCCTGCTGCAGGTGTGCAAGCCCGGAGCCGGCGTGTGTCCACACCTCGGGCTGGGGGTCAGGCGCGGCCCCTCCGGCGCGCCCAGGCAGTGATTGATTTCACGGATGGAGACTAGCGATCTGTTTGCAGATCAGGGGTCTAGTTGTCGCCAGATGGTTTAGTTGCCAGTACACCAGCGCGCCCAGGAGCTGTGGGTCTAGGCTGGGTTGCAGAACTTGCTACGGTGTAAATGACCGTGTGGAAGGGGCTGGAGAATTCTAGTTTGTATGTAACTCGGATTCATCACAGGTGGGGATCCTTATAAAACAAATGGCAAGAAATCACCCCTGCTCCTGGATGACAAAGAGTTAGCACAGATGACCTGCAGAGTGACTAATGTTTTAACTCCACCTGCAGTACAGTCACTGAGGAATATTTACCCTGCCTTGGTTAAAAATCTTCCATCCAAGCAGACACCTTTAACATAGGAAAGGGTCCTTTGTAATGGACCTTGAAATCAGGCTTTCAGGTTTACATCAGCATCACTAGCATTTTTTCATTAAAGTCAGGGAGGAGGGAAACACATATTTGGCAGGTTCAAAGTTTTATCGGATATTTAAGCATCTGGGGTTCAAGCCATTGAAATAGAATGTGGGGTCAATAAATAGCCCTGTGCTTCAAGGTGTGTGTAGGTCTCTCTTTCTCACCAATGAATATATGTAACTCAGTAGGTAAAGGACATATGCGTGTGTGGAGCTGCACAGGATCAATTTATTAATAATTAATCTATACTGCGTTTTTATATGGAAGCATGATGCTGTCATATTCCAGAAATTGCTAACTGATCACTTCCTCTTCAATCATAACTGTACAGCACTTGCATTAAACAAGTGACTACCTGCTGAACTCTGGTTATCTCGGATGACTAGCTAGTGGGTAATTGCTTGCTTTGGGATTCAGATAGTCAATATTTTTTTTCTTTTTCATACAAGGCTAGAGAGGCTGTAACTCAGTAACTTTAGCTGAAGAACAAGGGCAGAGCGTTGAAATATCATTGCATGGCACTGGTTATAACTGCGGTTTGTGTGCGTGTGTGTTCTTTTCCTTCTTCCTTAAAAAAATAATAAAAAATCCTCCCTGCATGGAATTCTGGCCCCACTGAAGTCAATGGGAGTCTTGCCATTCATAGAACATCAGGGTTAGAAGGGACCTCAGGAGGTATCTAGTCCGAAGCAGGACCAATCCCCAAGTAAATCAGCCCAGCCAGGGCTTTGTCAAGCCTGACTTTAAAAACCTCTAAGGAAGGGGATTCTGCCACCTCCCTAGGTAACCTATTCTTAGGGTTCCACCCACTATCATGATCTGACAAACCTCTCAGTTGGGATTTTGTGCGGAAAATATCAACAGATAGAAATGAGTGACCGCCTCATATGTAACTTGTCTGCAAAGCTCTTTGGTTTGTAAATAACTACACAGCATCTTTCAGAACTGCCAGACAGTGCAGAAGAGAGCACGGTCGCATTTCTTCACCTTTACATCTCCCCTCCCCCAGGCAGACATTGGGTGTGAAGACAGAAACTCCAATGTTCTGGTGCCACCTATTTCTTTCCAGCCATCCTGATGACCAACCAGCTGCCCAGAACAGATCAGGAACTCTTGGGTCTTTGGTGCTTACACAAATTAACAGAGCTTCACTAACATTAACAAAGCTTCGGGCAGGTTTTGTTTGAGTCCCATCGTCAAAATGAAACGTCTTCCAGTGGAAGGAATTTTGCCAGAGAGAGGACTCCAGGCCCAGGCCCCTTGGAGGAATACCCTGTCTCATCGGTATTTAAAAGGTTGCATTTCTTGCTTCCTGTCCCATCCCCTTTTTCTCCCTGTCTGTTGGACAGCTGAGCTCTAGAAGAGTTAATGAACTGCTATTCTGGTACCGTGTCCCCAAACACTAGGGAAGATGTTCATAGCTTATGAGCTGACCTAGATGGAGCAGGCGTTTGTTTATATAGTTGTTTGGGTTGTGGTAGCACCACTAGACACTCTCCTGTAGAGCTCGCAGTGTGCACTCTGGGGAGCCCCTCCTGGGTACGGTTCCCTGAGCGGCACTTGAGGATCGTTTGAAGTTTAGCTGCATGGTTGTATTCTGTCTGTCAAGTGATGGAGATGGATGGGTGGGGTGTGCATAAACAGGGTCCTAAATGTGGAAAACTGGGGAGGAAGAATGGTCTTGTACTATTGGGACTTTGGAGCTCAGGGTCTAACTTTTAGCTTGCCGTTGACCTCTGAGAGACCTTGGACAAGACACTTCCATTGGCTCTCAGCTCTCTGCGGTTAGGATAAGGACAGCAATAGTTCCTTACCTCAGGGTGCTGCTGTGAGGATGAATGCCAAGCGCCTGACCAGTGTCATGGATACTGTTGTGATGGTGACCGTATTAGTATCGAGATAAAATGGTCCTATTGGGGTGTCCATCCAAGGCAGGATTGTTCCCTCCAGAACAGCTGGAGTTGTGGCTATCGCTGCCTCCTACATTCACCAGAGCAGTTCAGTTCTTCTTTTGTTCTAAACCCTTTGCACAGAACCTTCCTTGGGACACGGCTAATTCCTCTCGGGTTCGTCACGGCTGTGCTGTGAAATGTTAAAAACATACACTGGGCTCTGTCTTAGGAATAGGAGCCGTGAGTACTGAACTGACCCCTGAAATTCCCAGCTCTGCTGCTGCCTCAGACTAGCCTGTGGTTTCTTTCTTAGGGGTCCTGACTCTTGGATTCTTTTCTTTTTAAGGGTGCCAGCAGCCTTAAGTAAATCTGTAACTGTCTCTTTGTTCCAGGTGGGCTCAGGCTTGCTCATTGCCATTCAGAGAAAGGATGGGGGGAAGGGGGGCTGTTTATCTTGATTCTTTACTGAGGCCATTTTCACAAACCTGGACTGTTTTGCTTGTTGTTTAAATAGGTCTCATCTCCATAGGAGGGAAGGGACGAAACCTCAGCTCCACATGATCTTTTTCGGGGGGGGGGGCACAAGTGGGGGGGAGGGATAGCTCAGTGGTTTGAGCATTGGCCTGCTAAACCCAGGGTTGTGAGTTCAATCCTTGAGGGGGCCATTTAGGGATCTGGGGCAAAAAATCTGTCAGGGGACAGTACTTGATCCTGCTAGTGTAGGCAGGGGACTGGACTCGATGACCTTCAAGGTCTTTCCAGTTCTAGGAGATTGGTATATCTCCATTTATTTATTTATTTTTTATAAGTCCAAATGTTGTAGCCTGAGTCCATTGAGAATCTCATGGGAGTACTGAAGGGTGGTGGTGGTTCTGTCCTCTCACGCTGGGCAGGTTGTGGGGTGGGTAAGATTTTCCAAAGCAGCACACGAGTTTGCAGGTTGAGTCCCAGTGACTTTCTGTGAGACCTTGGCCCTCTTTACATTTACAAGGGCTTGCTGGGATAGATGTGCTGGGGGGAGCTACACCAGAAAACCTCCCCAGGGGAGAAACAGCTTATCCAAGTGAAAGGACACTCCTGCTGGTATGACTGCAGCTACACAAGGGCTTTTGCTGGCATAGCATTATTGGTTAGGGTGGTGGTCTCGCTACGCCCTGTGATCCTGTCCCCCCCCGACTCGCTTCTAACAGGCACAGCTAGGCTGGTAAAATTGTCTCATGCAGATCAGGCCACTTCTCTTAGGCACTCTTGGAAATGTTACCCACTGTCTACAATAGGTGAGAGAGAGACTTTGATCCTGGTGCTGTACTGAGGAGCAGGAATAGCTACGGGAGTGGAATGATCTCTCTGGAGTCAAGATTTTGTCCCTCCCTCTTTTGGAAGAGAAGCCAATCCTGATCGAAGCCTACCATGCTCTGAGGTGTGTATTAATAGGCACTCCTTGCTGATGTGCCCCTGTGCTATTGCATACGTACCGCACCGCTGTTAAGAACAACCTCATTCCGCATCACAGTATCCTTCGTCTCTGGCCTTTGCTGGGTCCTCTCCCTGCAGGCCATGAGTGTCTTTTTATATTTGAGGCTCTGCCTAGGGTGCAGCAAACGGTAGCAATCTCAATGCAAAATCCTCATGGAAGCAAGGCATAGGTAGCTCGTACCTCGATGTAGCTAGTTGAAGTCAACCCTATCTTTATGCCCCCCCCCCAACTAGGGAATACCCTGGTGTGGCTAGTCAGGATTTAAGAACTGTGCCCTGTCTCCTTTATCTCAACATAAACCCCCTGAGAAGCTTTGTCTTAACTGCCTCTGAGACAATTGAGCCGGAGAAGTCACTCCTACTATTTTGAAATGCCAGGCGGTGACGCAGGTTGCTTAGTTTAATAGCTAAGAACATGTCTTCCGGGCACAAAAATTCTCAAGGTGGGATCGTCAAGTACTTGCCCAACACCCGCTCTTAAAGACCGGGGAAATATTTGTAAAGGATTTTGGGAACACTTGCCAAGCCCAATTATGCTTTAAAGGCAATTGAGAATTATGTTCCTACAGAAGGATGGTAACTAGGATACATGAATTGTTTTTTTTCCCCACGTGACTTTGCATGAACACCTAGCGCAAAAGCAGCAGAAGCAAGACAGATGCAACTACCAGACTTGAAATATTTCTAGCCTGGAACCAAGTTGTTCAGCTTTCTCTTAGCCAGCTGATTATTTTTATTTAGTAGATCTAAATCAAAGTGGAAGCAGAAATAAGGACAATGACACAAGTGGTAGCGTTGCTTAGGAAGGGAAGGGTTAAACTTTGCAATTGTAGGAAACACCTCCACTGGAAGATTTTTTTTTCCTTCTAGGATGGAAAAATGTGTCTCTAGGAAAGCTATTGGTGGCAGCTCTGAAGCTTAATGGGAATTTCTGGGGGCTCTCCTCCGCAGCCTGCTGGTCATTTCTCTTGTTAGGAGAGCCATCTGTGGTCAATTTAGTGGGTCTTCACTAGACCCACTAAACTGACCACCGATGCATTGATCGCCGCACATGGATCCCTCAGTAAGTTTAGACAAGCCCTAAGATGTAGCCCTTACTGTCCACCCACACAGCTAAAACTCCCTGTGCAAGCTCTTATCTCCTGTCTCAATTACCACAACATCCTTTCTCTGGCCTTGACCAATGCAGTCTTGTCCCGCTCACCCATTCAGAATGCAGCTGCAAAGATTACTTCCGTAGCTTTTGGCTGTGAGCATGTCACCCTCTCTGCATCCTTCCACTGGCTCCCTCTGTCTCGCAACAAACACAGACTGCTGCTTTTCACGCCCGTTCTCTAGACGTCTCAATACTGAACGAGACTCTTGCCCCTCAGCGGCCCGGGATCTCAACCTCTGTCACCCGCTTGTTACATTTTCAAGCAAGCACCATCATGTTTTCTCCCATGTCGACCTGCAAGCTGGTGAGGAGCTCCCTGTAGGTGTCCACAAAGCTACTTCGTTATCCTCCTTCAGATTCCTCCTGGGAACGCTGCCTCGCATGCTGACCAATGCTCTCCCGTTGTTTCCTTGTGCTCCTCCATCCATCTGTTGTCTCCTTGCCTTTTACTTAGGCTATAAGCTTTGGGAGAGGGGACCTTCTTTTTCTTCTGCTTGTACAGTGCCTAGCACAGTGGTGTCAGCACATCCACTTGGAACTTCATGGCAGCAGCGGGGGTAGAATCCAGATCCCATGGTTTTTCAAGCACGATTCCTACCTCTTGACCTGATCCGGCGGGTAGTGAAGGCGTACCCAAGCAGGAGGGCGAGATCCTTCCTGAGCTAAACTCCCCTTGATCTGAACTGGGAAGAGGGTGGGAATCATGTTGCACATTTTGAAAAAAAACTGCCTTATTAGGCCCCACTTTTCACCGCCAATTGCCCACCATTCATCTAATAAGGAGATTCCTCGCTCTCTCGCTAACTCTGGGCAATGTTTTTTTTAAATAGCCTCTTATTAGAAATGAAAATGTAATAATCTTTGGTAAAGAAGTCGTGTGCTAGCTTAGTTGAATTATTGGGGTGCTCTGCGGTTTGTAGGTGTGCGGGGCCCTGTGGCTGGAGTGGGTTGGGAGGGACAGAGCCAGGCTGATGCTCATTCCGAGGCAGAGCTGGGGAGCTGGGATGGGCGCTGCAGCACAGGGGCTGTCTTGCAGCATGAATGTGCACACCAGAGCTGGCTTACTGAGGGAGGACGAATTGTCCCAGCTGGCTGGCGGATGGGAAATGACTCTTGGGCAGATGTATCAGTCCACCAGCCCAGGACTCCACTTGGACACTGAGATGTGATATGGGCCACTTGTAAGTTCAAGAGAATGAACATGGAGGCTATTGGAAAACGTACCTAGACTCCCTTCACTGGTCAAACCAATTCAAACATTTTGGGGATCGTTTCTGAGCTGGATAGTTCCTGTGGATGCAGGTTTTAATAATAAATAAATTAATAATAAAGATGTGGGGGTTGGCTGCTGGTGCAACTTGTAACCTGGTTCCTTCCAGGCCTTCAGAATAATTCTTCCAGCAGCTGCCACTGTTCGGACTGGTGGATGATGGCGTGGACTGCTTGCATCCGACGAAGTGGGTATTAGCCCACGAAAGCTTATGCTCCAATATTTTAGTTAGTCCTTAAGGTGCCACAGGACTCTCTGTTACCTCTGCTATTCCAGATTAACACGGCTACCTCTCTGATTCTTCTTCATTAACAGAAACGCCACAGCTTCCTCTTTCATCTGTGCTGCTCTGATGTGTTGCTTTTGATTGCAAATGGCAGGCTGTTCTGCAGCAAGTGTGTGTGTGTGTGTGGCCATAGCGAGCTCACCTGGCCTGATCCCTACACTGCCTGTACCCCTGTTAGCTGCATCCTCTCTCATTTTCAAAGACCTGGTTCAATGGATCCCCTCTCAGAATGTCTTCTGCAGTAGCTTAAGTGAGAAGGAACAAGCCTTCCTTGAACTGATTTGTTAAACACGTGTCAAAGTACCCTGGATGCTAAGTAAAGTACAGTGGTCTTATTAATGTGCTGACTTTCATCCGTCAGACCGTATGGCTTAGTCGAAGTTAGAGCATTAATTCGAATACAGTTCATGCACTTTGGGCGGGTGCGGAAGGTACACTGTTCTGAATGAGGGGCAGTTACTAATGTTAAGGTGCAGAATTCACGAGGCTGGGTCTGGACTAGCTTTTCTTCCCTCCTGCTTCTTTTCAGGCTCTTTGGAGAGTAGGCTGCTGTGCTACATGGCTCCTGGGCATAGAACAGTGGAGACCGGTGACATCAATTCGAATCACTGCCTCATAGACTGCAGTTAAGGCATTGGACTGGGAATCCACAGATGTGGGTTCGGTTCCCAGCCCTACCCTAGTTGGGCAAGTGCCTGAGTCTATTGTCTTTCAGTGGGATTGGGCATTTTTGGAAACTTTACCTGTCTGTGCCTAGGTGCCTGTCTGTAAAATGGGGATAACAATTCTTCCTCTACTTGTGCAGCCGGTTTGGCTTGGTAGTGTCGGGATGGTGTGGTGTATCTGTGTAGGGCCTACTGCCAGGGGTTAAGAATCAGAGAGGTAGCCGTGTTAGTCTGGAATAGCAGAGGTAACAAAGTCCTGTGGCACCTTAAAGACTAACTATAAAGTTTTGAAGCATAAGCTTTCGTGGGCTAATACCCACTTCGTCAGATGCAAGCAGTGGATGCCAGGGGTTGTCATCTTGGTTGGGGTCTCTGTTGTAATGTAAAAAATGAGGTATAACTGCAGGAATATGGCGGGTGTGGTCCAGAACTGCTAGCGACCACGATCCGGGCAATGTTAAAAGGGAGTAACACTTTGAAGACTAAGATCGTGACCTGTAAGAAGAGTACTTCAGCTTGCTGCAGTGTTAGTCTACAATACAGTGTTGCATTGCTGAGGCATGCATTACTGACCAGCAAGCTTCAGAAAGTATTGAAACAAGCGCTGGAGGAAGGTACTGATGTGCTCTCTTGTGTACTGATCAAGTGGTTTGTCCTCAGAGGGAGGTTACAAAGTGACCTACTTATTAAGGTCTAGCAAATAATTCCCAAAGCTCCTTACAAACTGCAGTGAAATGTACAGTCCTGCCTTCAGCCAGAACTGGGTGCAGCAGTTTGGGGCAGAAAGTGGTAACTATCCGATATTGTTGAAACCATGGATACTGGTATGGGTAACCACAAGGGCCTAGGAAAGAGTGTAATCACCCTGTGTGACAAACACACAGCCTGTGGTTGTGATTTGAGAAATGAAAAGTAGAAGTGGTTGGATGTTGGATTTTTCCCTTTTCCAAGTACATCATGTTAAGTGAAAGTAACAAAGAGTCCTGTGGCACCTTAAAGACTAACTAAAGTATTGAAGCATAAGCTTTCGTGGGCTAATACCCACTTCCTCGGATGCAAGCAGTGGAAGTGTCCAGGGGCAGGTATAAATAAGTAGGCAAGACCCAGGTAGGAGATAACGAGGTTAGTCCAATCAGGCTGAACCAGCTTGTTCTTTCAAATCAGGGAGGGTGAGGTATTCCTCTAGCAACTGAACTGGAGGTGTGAACTCCAACAGAGTGTTAAATGGAATGCTCCCACCTCGGGATGCAATGGGCGCTCATTAATGAAGGTTGGCTTGTCCAGAATTGCTGATTACATACAGAATATTGTTGCTGGATACAGCTACGGAGAAATACCATGTATGTTCCTGCCACAAAGCAGCAGAGCTTGAACTGAAATGCTAGCCCCATGTGCTTTTGTTCTAAAATGTCTGTCTACGCTAGCAAGCTTATAGTAGCACATCTGTACAGATACAGCTGTGCCACTGTAAAATCACTCATGTAGCTGCTCCATGCGGGCGGGAAAGCTCTCCCGGCCAAAGACTCAAAAAAGAATAGCAACATTTTTTTAAGTACATCAGAAGCAGAGAGCCTGCTAAACAACCAGTGAGCCCCCTGGACAGGGGTCTCAAACTCAAATGACCATGAGGGCCGCATGAGGACTAGTGCACTGGCCCGAGGGCCGCACCACTGACACACACACATACCCTCGCTGCCCCGGCTCTGCCCCCACTCCACCCCTTCCATGAGGACTAGTGCACTGGCCCGAGGGCCGCACCACTGACACACACCCTGCCCTCGCTGCCCCGGCTCCGCCCCCACTCCACCCCTTCCATGAGGACTAGTGCACTGGCCCGAGGGCCGCACCACTGACACACACCCCGCCCTCGCTGCCCCGGCTCCGCCCCCACTCCACCCCTTCCAAGAGGTCTCACCCCTGCCCCACCTCCTCCTCTGAGCACACAGCTCCCCATTCCCTCCTGGAAAGCGCTAGGCACCACCAACAGCTGTTTGGCAAACAAAGCAAGAGCAATCTAGGAAGTCCAGAGCTAGAAACACGCGCGGCCCAGCCAGGCAGCAGAGAAGCCTCCACTTCTGGCCCCTCCATCCTGCAAACTGCTATGGGGGAACCGGGGGGGGGGGGGGCACCAGGAAGCTTGGCGGGCCGCAGGGAAGGGCTTTGCGGGCCGCATGTGGCCCCCGGGCCACATGTTTGAGACCCCTGCCCCTGGACAATCGCGATGCTAAAGGAGCACTCAAGGACGATAAGGTCATTGCGTAGAAACTCATTGAATTCTTTGTGTTGGTCTTCACGGCTGAGGTTTTGAGGGAAATTCCCAAACCTTAACCATTGTATTTAGGTGACAAATCTAAGGAACTGTCCCAGACTGAGGTGTCATTGGAGGAGGTGTTGGAACAAATTGACAAACTAAATAGTAATAAGTCATCAGGACCAGATGGTATCACCCAAGAGTTCTGAAGGAACTCAGGTGTGAAATTGCAGAACTACTAAGTGTAGTCTCTGACCTATCATTTCAATCAGCTTCTGTACCAAATGACTGGAGGGCAGCTAATGTGATGCCAATTTTTAAAAGGGCTCCAGAGGTGACCCTGGCAATTATAGGCCAGTAAGCCTGACTTCAGTACCCGGCAAACTGGTTGAAACTATAATAAATACGAGAATTGACAGAGATGAACATAATTTATTGGGGAAGATTCAACATGGGTTTTGTAAGGAAATCACGCCTCACCAATCTGCTAGAATTCTTTGTGGGGGTCAACAAGCATGTGAACAAGGGGGATCCAGTGGATATAGTGTACTTAGATTTTCAGAAAGTCATTGATAAGGTCCCTCACCAAAGGCTCTTAAGCAAAGTCAGCTGTCCTGGGATAAGAGGGAAGGTCCTCTCATGGATTGGTAACTGGTTAAAAGATAGGACACAAAGGGTAGGACTAAATGGTCAGTTTTCAGAATGGAGAGAGGTAAATAGTGGTGTCCCTCAGGGATCTGTACAATATATTCATAAATGATCTGGAAAAAGGGGTAAATAGTGAGGTAGCAAAATTTGCAGATGATACAAAACAGTCAAGATAGTTAAGTCCCAGGCAGACTGTGAAGAGCTACAAAAGGATCTCTCAAAACTGGGTGATTGGGCAACAAAATAGCATGTGAAATTCAGTGTTGATAAAGTAATGCACACTGGAAAACACAACCCCACCTATACATATAAAATGATGGGGTCTAAATTAGCTGTTATCACTCAAGAAAGAGATCTTGAAGTTATTGTGGATAGTTCTCTGAATACAGCCTATCTCTATCCTCTTTGGAACCCCCTTTCAGGTAGTCGAATCCCCCCTCGCTCTTCTCTTCTGCAGACTAAATAAGCCCTGTTTCCTCAGCCTCTCCTCATAAGTCATGCGCCCCAGTCCCCTAATCATGTTTGTTGCCCTCCGCTGGACTCTTTCCAATTTGTCCACATCCTTTCTGTAGTGGGAGGGCACAAAACTGGATGCAATACTCCAGATGTGGCCTCACCAGTGCGGAATAGAGGGGAACGATCACGTCCCTCGATCTGCTGGCAATGCTCCTACTAATACAGCCCAATATGCTGTTAGCCTTCTTGACAACAAGGGAACACTGCTGACTCCTATCCAACTTCTCATTCACTGTAACCCCCAGGTCCTTTTCTGTAGAATTGCAGCTTAGCCCGTCGGTCCCTAGTCTGTAGTAGTGCATGGGATTCTTCCATCCTAAATTCAGGACTCTGCACTTGTCCTTTTTGAACCTTTTGGCCCAATCCTCCAATTTGCCAGAAGCTGGGAATGGGTGAAAGGGGATCACTTGATTAACTGTTCTGTTCATTCCATCTGGGGCAACTGGCCACTGTCAGAGGACAGTATACTGGGCTTGATGGACCTTTGGTCTCACCCAGCATGACCGTTCTTATATTGTTATGTCTAGGTCACTCTGGACCTTATCCTTATCCTCCAGTGTATCTACCTCTCCCCCCACTCCCAGTGTAACGTCATCCACGAACTTGCTGAGGGTGCAATCCATCCCATCATCCAGATTATTAATGAAGAAGTTGAACACTGTTGGGAATCATTAAGAAAGGGATAGATAATAAGACAGAAAATATCATATTGCCTCTATATAAATCCATAGTATGCCCACATCTTGAACATACAGATGTGGTCACCGCATCTCAGAGAAGATATATTGGAAAAGGTTCAGAAAAGGACAACAGAAATGATTGGGGTATGGAACGACTTCCGTATGAGGAGAGATTAATAAGACTGGGACTTTTCAGCTTGGAAAAGAGATGACTACAAGGGGGGATATGATAGAGGTCTATAAAATCATGATTGGTGTGGAGAAAGTAAATAAAGAAGTGTTATTTACTCCGTCTCATAACACAAGAACTAGGGGTCACCAAATGAAATTAATAGGCAGCAGGTTTAAAACAAACAAAAGGAAGTATTTTTTTCACACAACGCACAGTCATCCTGTGGAACTCTTTGCCAGAGGATGTGGTGAGGGCCAAGACTATAACAGGGTTCAAAAAAGAACTAGATAGGTTTGTGGAGTATAAGTCCGTCAATGGCTATTGGGCAGGGATGGTGTCCCTTGTCTCTGTTTGCTGGAAGCATGGGCGACACGGGGTGGATGACTTGAAGATGACTTGTTCTGTTCATTCCCTCTGGGGCACCTGGCATTGGCCACTGTTGGAAGACAGGATACTGGGCTGGATAGACCTTTGGTCTGACCCAGTGTGGCCGTTCTTATGTTTGTATGCAAAAGCTGCATTTCCAGCTGCATTTGGCTCTAATACGTGAGGCAGATGTTGGAGATGCTTCCGATTTATTTATTTTTTAGTTCCTTTAGAAAATCTGTAACTGAGAAGAGCCCAAGAGCTGCATTTGCTGTCATTTCATGATGTAATAACTTAATCCTTTGTGACACGTTACTGCTGAGTGTCAAAGTTGATAACTCTAATCTTCATCCTTGGCTCAGTGTGGCAGAAACCTGAACTACAGGGCATTTTTCAGGAGCCTGCAAACTCTCATGTATGCAGTGAGATTGATGTCCATAAACTTGTTTTGTTGCTGCTGAATGAGTTTCTCTACAACATGCATTGAGGAATCTGGAGTTTACAGCAAAGAAGAAAGAAGCAATTAAGTGCAAATTAAGTAGGATTTTGTATTTGAGAAATGCCTTAATCTCCTTTTAAATACACTTCATTTGCCAGCATTCAGAGTTATATCATTTCTGTGGCTCGAGTCTAAGGTGTCTGAATTCACCTCTCTTCCTTTCTTCCAACCATCTCTATTAGACCTGCACATTGGGATAATTGTTGTGCTTCTTCCAGTTTTTCAATTGCTGAAATATTAGAACTCTGACTCGCTGTACTGCCTGTACAGATCGTCAGTGAGTGGTGAATCACTGCTATTCAAGACTCAGTTCGTGTTTAATAACTTCCTATTGTTTGCCATGCACAAAGAGGTGTTTGCATTTATATGGGGAGACAAGTAAGGGCTGGCCTTCCAACAGTTCTTCAGTCCTCTTTCTCAACTGAGCAGTAGTTTACTTCCCAAATCTTCCTTTCATTCGCTGCACACAGTGCAGTTTTTAAAGATCGTAGAGATCGCTCAGCTCACTGCGCCAAACCTGAATTTGTTGTAGAGGTGCTACCTGCAGACAACATCCAGCCACATGCTAAATGACTTCTAGATTAGAGACAATAACAAGAAAGAGCACAAGTCTGAGTGCAGATTATACAAGCTGCATAACTTGGAGAACTAAACAACTGCTTTCTCTGCATGCAGAAGTCTCAGAAATTTAACGGGGCAGTCCACAGGAAACAAAGGTATGAAGATTTCATAGCCCTTATTTATTGGAGGGAAGAATTTCACTTGATTACATTTTTTAGAGAAACCTGATCACAGTTGCTCGTTAAAGTGTTCAAGTCCATGATGCTGCATTTCTAATGCAAGTCAGATTCCCCAGTGGCCCTTGTGGCTATGTAAAGAACGCAAGGTTTCATAAAACCCCATGTTCCCACTAACTGGATTGTTTTGGGGATGTGTACGCTCATAGTGTGTCTGCCTCCTGGACATTGCAGCATTGCCAACCCCAAACAGTTACGAATCAGAAGTCAGCCCCCAAAATCATGGGATTTAATCATGGGGGTATCTTATTTACCTTCTGGCTTTTGAGCTTTTAGGGTGCAGTTGGCTCACGTCTTCAAACTTTAGAATTGGCACACCCGAGTATTAGAATTGGCTTGTTAAAAGCTGTTTTCAGCTTTAATCATCTAAGACACTTTATTATGCAGGCAAATAACCAATTTATCTAAGATGCAAATGCTCCCTGAGTGAAGATACTCTTCTTCTCCTTAAAGGAATCCACTATTAGAGCTGGGTCCAGATTCCCCTCCCCCCCCCCCCCCCCCCCCGAATCTGATAGGCACCACAATTCTGTAAAATGATGATTGCCATATACGCAGCACCCGTGGTCCATGAGCCATCCCCATTTTACTGACGGGTAAAGCAAGGTGCAGCAATTGAGTGACTTACCCAAGGTTGTGCATGGAGTCAAAGGCGCCACTAAGAGTGGAACTCAGGCATCAGATTTCCAGCCCCACAGCGCTAAGCCCTGTTATGCACTCAGTAAAACTGGAAGTGTTTGGTGGGGAACTGCCAGGGAGAGGCATTGATGAGGGCCTCGGTTTGTTCATGTCCTTCACCATCTGCCTCTGAGGCCCTGTGGAGCTAGAGGGAATGAGTGTTGGGCGCCTGGGCACTGGTTTGGGGTCACACGGGTGACTCGTGAGCCAGGCAGCAGTGACTGTGGTCATTACCGTCCTGTGCTGGGAACCGCTCTGTAAGGCTTGCCTTAAGCCATTGTCAGCCCATCCAGCAGCCATGGGGTCGCCAGTTTTTGCAAGACAGTCACCCAGTGGGTGTAGCAGTGCTGTGTTGAGATCTCGAGCCTTTAGCACAGTTTGGGAATGGTACCGTAATAAACCAACCCTGTTTAAAAAAAAAAGAAAGAAAAAAGAAAAAAAGTCCCAGTAGGAGAATAAGGGATAGGTTCTGTCCCTACTTTTGTAGCAGACAGGCCAGGTCCCCAGCAGGGCAGAGGTGGTTCTGCCACAAGTGAGTTAGGGTACAACTTTAGGATGCCTTGGAGGAAGAAAACCAAGTTCCTGAACGCTCTCAGGCACAGCTCAGTGGGAGCTCACTGCACCTCAGCACATGAGTGGGGGGTAGGGTGCCTGGGAAGGAGAGACATGGACCAGTGGGTCCATAGCTAATGTCACTTGCTTACCCAGAGCTCTGGTGGGTGCTGGGCGTGTTAGAGCTTCAGTCGTGTCTACAGCACTAAGCTGCAGAGTGCAGCGGCTTGGGATTCCTCCCATCCCAGCTTGGTGCAGAGAATAGATGTGTCCCGGAGTGCACCAGAATCTTTCATTTCCATCCCGACATGCATGTGTGCTCCAAAAAGAAAGCGAGGAAAACTTGTAGCACCTTAGAGACTAACCAGTTTATTTCAGCATAAGCTTTCGTGGACTATAGCCCACTTCATCGGTAAAGAAAGCGAGGAGGTTCTAGCCACTTGTCTAGTTTGTCCTTTGTTCTACAACCAACTTTTAAATAGCTTCAAATACCACCTGTTAACTAAAGTGAGATGTTAAATGCTGACGTTAATATGAACTATGTGTCTGCCGACCTGCTCCGAAATTCTCAGATATGCTAGCATACCGCTCTCATGGACCCAAGCTAGCATACCACTCTCATGAGCCAGTGCACTGTGCAGAGGATACAATTAAAAACCCACGATCACTGGTCAGCATGTTTCTAATGCACAGGGAGAAGGACCAAGGAGAAAGTGGAGAGACTTTCGGCAGCATTCCCCCATCTGCCAGAGGCACAGAGTGCTCCTCTCATGGGCCGGGGCGTAGATACAGTACAGCCAGCTGACTGCCATGAACAGGGAAATGAGGTCGGGGAGGGAATATCTTTTTTATTGGACCAGTTTCTGTTGGTGGGAGAGACAAGGTCTGGAGCCTCGCAGAGCTCGCTCTCCTTCAGGCCTGGGAAAGGATCTCCCAGTGTCTCTGCAAATTGCAAGGTGCAATAGCTTGTAGGTAGCACAGGTTGTAAGGGCCCATCGAGGCAGAAGGCCGTTGACACGTCTGCAGAAGTAGGACACAGAGAGACGGGCTGGTGGTTACAGATTGTTGTAATGTGCCATAAATCCAGGGCCTGTTCAGTCTGTGATTTTTGGTGCCTGGAAGGGTAATGAACTGAAACTCCCAGTTTTGCCATTTGGGGTCCCCTGTGCAAGTTCCCTTTGAGGATGAGGACTGATAGGTCAGGGATAGAGTGATGGCTCTGTGCAAAGTATTCACCCACAGGTGATAGGGTGTGTTTATCTCTTTCCTGTGTGAGTTCATTTGAGAGCGCAGTGATTGTCTGGTTGTACCCACGTAGTTCTTGTGGGGGCATTTAGTGCACCGGATGAGGAACACCGCCTGTTGTGATAGGTAGGAGGCCTGGATCTTGAAAGCTGTGTTGGGGGGTGTTGATCATTGTAGCCATGGAGATATGCCTGCAGGATGTGAGCACAAGAGGCCTTGGACAGAGTGCACCATCACAAGTCTTCTCCTGCTCACGTCAGCCAGAGGCAGAACTTCCATCAATGTGAACAGGTCCAGCCTGAGCAGCCAGAAGCCGTCCCAGAGTTAAGCAAGACAAATGGACATGAGAGTGCTATGGAAGGAGGGAAGAGGGGGAGGAGGAGGCAGGTTTGTCTTCGCCTTTCCTGCTCCATTCTTCCTCTTTTACCTCCTTCCAGAGAACAATGCGAGCAATCTCCAATTTAAATTACCTCTGTGATTTTGGCATTAAAACGTTAACTGCAGCCTGGGCAGTGACTGTGATTACCGAAACCTTCAAGCTTCTACAACGATGAGGGTGGGGAAAGAATCTACTTTGTGCTGGGGGCGGCGGGCGGGGAGGCCTCTAAACCAGCCCTTTGATGCTGGGCCCCTGCTGTTCCAATGCAACTTTCACAAGGCAAATAAATCTTCCATGAAATAACTGCTGTAAATAATTACAATGGGGCTTGAGCACCAAGATCACTGCCCCATTGAAGCTTTTTACATTTTTCAGTCCCAAGGGAGAGATTAGAGGCCACATTCCTCAAATACTATCCCAGAGCTGCTGTGCTCAGAGAAGACCATTCCTGGGCTGGTGGAGAGTGGGGTGTGGGTTTTTTAACTCATCACTGTTTGTGAGTTAGGACGCCACAAATGCAGCCAACCTACTTATTATTTATAGCCTAAGGCACAAAGCCATGAACTCCTGCTGAGCCTGATGCTGCAGGCTCTCTGGAGCCCATGGGCTTGGTTCATGGGCTCTAGAAGTGGGAGCCATCCTTGGTAGATTCATTTGCAGATCCGAGTTTGAGCCTCCAGAGGGAAGGGAGGGAGATCGCCTGGCCTCTTTGGGTGAAAGGTCAGCTGGTGTTCTCAGGGTGGCCAATTTCATGGGCACGGAGCTAGCCAGGGTTCACAAACACATTGTCCCTCAGATTCGGTCTGGGTGACTTTGGTGGAACGTTTTGCACAGGGCAATAGATTAAACACTGTTCCCAAGGCAGCTGCTCTATTGAAAAGAGCTGAAGGGCTCTGCTCCACACTGAGCTAGGGCAGCAGAACCCACGGCGCTATTTCAGACTGCTTGGAAAAGGCTGCGTGGACGATTTTATTTCAGTTTAGACCAGGTTATTTCTGTTTAGCTGGAGTCCGCTAGGAACAGGTGTAGCTAAACCAGAATAAACTGCTCTTAAACCAAAATAAGATTCCCACCCGGGGCTAGTTTAACTGAACTGCTGCACATGCATGAGTGTAGAGAAGAATGAAATGGAATTATCCATGGGACCATTTCCTGGCCAGTCCGGGCCTGTACACAGCCTCCCTCATCCCATACAGGTAACTGCTGTGGCAGGGAACTGAGCAGGAGAGATTCGAGTCTCAAGGGCTGAGCACCGTCGCATTCAATCCCTCTCCTCCTTCCCTGTCCCCCAGCTGCTCAGCTCAGCCTTAGAACATTTCTCCTTAGCATCCTCATGAACAGCCTACAAGCAGCATCTCCACGGGGGCGGCATAGTCAGTACCAACTGGGGCAGAAAACTCCAAGACCGTGCCTTTTTCTGTGCATTGTGCCGCTGAAATGTGGTCCGTGCAGAAGTGCCTGGACCGCTGCAACACTCTCACAATGGGTCCGATTTTTTCATTCCTTAAATCATTTTCTAACACCCCTCGGCTCAGGAATGTTTGAAAGGTGTGACCTGAGTAGATCCTAAAGGCTTGAAGAAAAGGGGAGCCCCTAGAAGAACAATTGTTTTAAAGTCTCAATTTTTTTGAATTTTTGCGGTTGGCCGTACAGCTTGTCTGACCTTCCAACTTTTTGGGAAAAAATGGGACATGAACCAAGTGGTAGAGAAAACGGTTTGAGTTTGGCCGATCTCTGAAGAGGAAATAAACTAACTCCTGATACATTTCAAATCATTCTGCTCTTTTCGGTTTAGACATGAGCACAAGCGATGCATAGGACTCCGGTCTTGAGATCAAGAAAAACATTCCGAAGTTCCCAATACAGCAAGTCTTAAAAAAATAAAATCATCTATTTTAAAAGGCAAGGAATTGAAAGATGAAACTTGTACAAAATAATTGTGATTAAGAAAGTCTCCAGCAAATTAAATCCCTGCATTGCAGTTCAAATCACTCAATTCTTCTTTTTCTATTTTAAGTCACACTAGTCCAGTGTTTAATGGGAGCATTTTTCACTGTCTTCTGCTCCATGCTATATTTAGAAGCTAGAAAGCTAATAAGCTAATTTAAAATCCTCTTGCTCCTACAGTCAACCATCTCCATTAAATGTCACATGGCAGAAGAAAATGTTCTGTTTGGCCAAGACAAACACATTACATGCAATACTTCACATGCAGAGGCAGCTCAGGCAATTGTATTGTGTGATCACCCCTAGCAATCTACATAGGAACCGCAAGAACCAGGGGTCAGCCAATGAAATTAATAAGCAGCAGGTTTCAAACAATCATAAGGAGGTACTTTGTACAACACATAGTCAACCTGTGAAGCTTGGTCTCGGGGATATTGTGAAGGCCAAAAGATAATTGGTTGAAAAAAGAATTCGGTAAGTTCATGGAGGATGAGGGCTTGGCTACACTGGCACTACCACAGTAAAGCCTCCCAGAGCGCTCTACCTTACCCCCCATCCACACTGCCAGGCACATAGAGCGCTCTGACTCCCTGGCTGGAGCACTCCTGGTACTCCACCTCCCCGAGAGGATTAACGGCTGTTGCGTATTGAGTGAGACACTTCAGAGTCAGTGTGGACAAGGATTTACGTTACTGCGCTCTGACCTCCAGAAACACCTCATAATCCCCTGAAGTCAAGTGGTCACTCTTCCCTATGTTGTGAAATCGCTGCAGGAATGCGGAAGTGTCCTTTCAAAGCTCCATTTCAGACAGCAGCTGCTTATCTGCAAGGAGGCAAAGCAAACATGTACTGAATGAGAGGCAGGGAGACGGGGGGTCTGAACTTGCAAGATAGTGTGCTGACACTCTCAGCACTCCAAAAAACCCCTCTCTCTTTCTCCACCCACAAACACACAACACATTCCACCCCACCCTCCTCATTTGAAAAGCACTTGCAGCCACTTGAACACTGGGATAGGTGCCCATAATGCACCACTCCCAATGCTGCTGCAAATGCCGCAAATGTGGCCACACCAGTAGGCTGGCAGCTGGCAGTGTGGACAGACTGGAGCGCTTTCCCTACTGCGCTCTCCGAAGGCTACTTTAACCCAAAGCGCTCTACAGCTACAAGTGTAGCCAAGTCCTAAGTCCATCAACAGGTGTTCTGGAACAATTTTTATAGTGAGGGTGCTGAGGGCCATTGAACCAAACCGTATACCTTATATATAATGGAAACCACTTTATGCCAGGGGTCCGGGAGTACCCCAACACCCCTAGTTCCAGAACTATGTTCATCAGCAACTATTCAGGATGATCAGGGATGCAATCCCATGTTCTGGGTGTCCTAAGCCTCAGACTGCCAGAAGCTGGGAGTGGGTGACCTGGGATGAATCCCTTGATTATTTCCCTGTTTCCTCTGGGGCATCTCTGGCCACTCTTGGAGGAGAGGTTACTTTGTTAGATGGATCATTAATCTGACCCAGTGTGGCCATTCTTATGTTCTTATCAAGGCTGGTGGATTGAGGCAGTTCAGCTTTCTGTGGCCTTTCCTGGGGGTGGAAATAGTTATCACAGATTCAACCAACACCCCCACATGTTTGTGGGTGTCTCCTCTGCTTGGGGAATGTTTGAAATCTGGATCCAAATGCTGCATCCTAGGCAAATGTCTGCTTATTATTATTGGTAGTTAGAGATTCAACTGAGACTGCAAACTCTTTAGGACAGGGCCCATCTTTTACTGTGTTTTGAATCCCATTGTGCTGGGAGCTGTACAATCTAATGCGGCAGGGGAGACAAGCGTGTAGGGGACTTGGGTGCAGAGAAGGGAAGAGACTTACTCAAGGCCACACAGCAGGTCAGTGGCAGAGGCAGGCATAGAATCCAGGTATTCTGAGTCGTCTTGGCTTGCAGCTCAATGCCTCCCGATGCTAAATGCTCTGTGTAGCATTCTTCAGCTTCGCCAGAAGTGAGTGTACAGAGCTTTTCAGTGAGTAAGTCAATATTGCTGTTCCTATTTCCTGTGTGGGGAGACTTGGGCAGAGATTAATTGATCTGCCCAGCGCTCTCAGAAGCAGGGCACCTGTCGCTTGTTTCTGTGTAGCTGTTTAGACGAATGGAAACTGGAGATAATAGAGCTCCCCGAGTGAGAGAGCACAGTGGTGTTATTCCTAATGGGCATTTGACTCGCAGCTCTGCCTCCTCATCCTCCCAAAACACAGACAGGCAGGGAAATGGCACTGAAAGGCGTCTCAGAGAAAGAACTGAAGTGTAAGGGGAGGGGAGAAATGAACCACTGCACATTGCGAGTGTCAAAGCAAGGATTAGAACTCAGGAGTTCCTGGCCCCTACTCCTGTGCTTAGACCACCGTTCCCTTTACGAGGATTATGGGACAGCCCCCTTGTATATTGACAGAAGAACTGGAGAAGAGCAAATGTGGTGCCTGCCTTTAAAACGGGTGACAAAGACAATCCCGGAGAATTACAGACCCGTCAACCTAACTTTGATACCTGGGAAGATAGTGGAATTTATTAAACAATCAATTTGAAAGCACCTAGAGGATAATGGGGATGGAAGAATAGCAAGTATGAATTTGTCAAGAACAAAAACATGCCAAACCAACCTAATTTCCTCCTTTGATGTAGTTCTGGCCTCGTGGATGGGGGGAAGCAGTAGATGTGATCTACCTTGCTGATTATTTTTGTTTGGTGTGGTTTTTTTGGTGTTCGTAGTGCTGGCGGTGTCTTTTGTTGTTGTTTGAAGTAAGGCTTCTCACTCAATCCCATGTGATACTCTCACAAACAAACTAGGGCAATGTGGTCTGGATAAAATGACTATAGGGTGGGTGCACAACTGGCTGAAAGACGGTACTCAAAAAGTAGTTCTCAGCGGCTTGCTCTCAAACAGGCAGGATGTATCTAGTGGGGTCCCGCAAGGGTCAGTTCTGGGTCCAGTACAATTTCTATTTTGATTTAATGACTTGGGGAGTATGTTTAGAAAAATCTCTGGGTGACACCAAACTTGGAGGCATTACAAGCAGTTTGCAGGGCTTGATTTGAATTCAAAATGATCTGACAAATTGAAGGACTGGTCTGAATTCAACAAGATGAAATTGAATAAAGACCAGTGCAAAGAACTTCACTTAGGAAGGAAAAATCAACTGCACAGCTCCAGAATGGGGAATAACTGACTAGGTGATAGTACTGCTGAAAGGGTTCTGGGGGATGTGGTGCATCATAAAATGAACACGAGCCGATCATGTGATGCAGTTGCAAAGAGGCCTAATATCATGGGGGGAGGGGCAGTATTAACAGGACCGCCATCTGTAAGACACCAGAAGTAATTGTCCTGGTCCGCTATGCAGTGGTGAGGCCTCCGTTAGAGTTCTGCCTCTGAATCTGGGAACTGCACTTTAAGTGGGATGTGGATAAATTCTAGAGAGTCTAGAAGAGAGTAAGAAAAATTGTAAGTTTTAGAAAACCTGACCTGTGAGGAAAGATTAAAAAACCTGGACATGATTAGGCTTGAGAAAAGCAGACTCAGAGTGGGACCTGACAAGTCTTCACCTGTGGTCAGGGCTGTTACCCCGAGGACATTCCATTGATCGTTCTGCAGATCCACTGAAGGTGGGACAAGAACTACTCGGCAGCAAGGGGGATCGAGGTTAGGCATTAGGAAAAACTTTCTAACTCTTAAGGATAGTTCAGCGCTGCAGTAGCCTTCCATGGGAGGTTGTGGAATCCTTGTCATTGGAGGTGTTTAAGAGCAGGCTGGACAAACACCAGTCAGGGCTGGTCTAGGTTTGCTTGGTCCTGCCCCAGCGGAGAGGCCTGGACTTAACCACTTGAGGTCCCTTCCATCCCGACATTTCTATGGTTCTGCGATGGCCCCAAACGCCCTCCCTCCCTCTTTGGACTTGTCCTTAATGAAATCTCTAAGCCCTGATTTGGAGAGCTGAGTGCATGATTTCCCTCAGTCAATCTATCTGACTTCAGTCACCTCAGAAAAGCCCAGCAACAGTGTTGAGCATCCCCCTTGCTTGATGCATGACAATGGCGCCATTTCCGTAATGGTGGTCAGATAGCAAAAATACCCAAGAGGATTGGGCTAAACAGCCAGGGAACCAACTGCTTGGAGAGATGCAGCCAATTTTTACTGACTCTCTGATTTTCAACTAGTATGGAGCGTCACTGATGTTCTTAGCCCTTTCCTCTGTGTGTCTGCTAGCCCACTGCACACCTCCACATCACTTCTCTTACTACCAGGCAGTGCTGGCTTTTGGGGCACTTGTCAGTTAAAGGGGGCAGGAGGGACTCCGGAGATGCTGCTATAGTAACTTTTAACCTAAGTCACATAATCACAGTGGAAGATGCTTGCAAGATTAAAGCTACAGGGCTCATTTTGAAATCTGGCTAGACTCCCATGTTGCAACTAATTCCATACTGAGCACAGTAAGTTGTAGCGGAGAGCAGTCGAGAACATGTTCATGAAGGTCTTGTGTTAATTTAAATGGAATACCTGGGCCAAAAGTGTTTAACATAATCCAGTCAAATAGTGATAAAAAAGGCTCGGGATTTTGCATACAGAGACCTCTAAAAATCTTCTAAACTTTTTATTAAAGATCAGAGAAGAGGTGAAAACAGTTAAAGCATTTGAAATGTATAGGTATTAAGGCTTTCATTTGACTGCATTCCTTGTCCCCTTTCCTTTTAACTGGAGAGTTTTTAGAAGGAAACACCCCCCCTTGTTTGACAGACTCTCAGATGGTATCAAAGATTGTCATAATGATGCTTTGGGGGAGAAGAGAAGTTAGCTGGGATGGGCCAGAGCTGCAGTTGCTGTTAGTCTGATCCCATTTTACCTCAGGCAGCATTTCGCAACAGCTGGAATTGGCAGAGGTGGCGATGTCATTTGGGTACCCCAGGGACTCGGGAGATGTGTTCCAATAGCCACTTTTTCTCCTCAAAGTCTTTCTTTAAGGATCCCAGAAGGGGTAATGGGTACAACTGCCAGTCCCCTCATTACTTCGTCTACCAATTTGGCCTAGTTTCCAATACACCAGATTTAGTTCATGGATTTCGGGTCCTACACTTCTCTTGTTTATCAGGCCTGCTGTTAACACAGCCATTGAGTTCTATCAAGAGGCCTTTTCTTTTGGACTCACTCAGTCTGTCTCGCTTTTGTACTTTTTACCATCAACATTTATTTGTACCGGCTTTGTGACATCTGATGAACTTGCACTCACTCTTCCCAGTTGAGCTCACAGTTAGGGTAAATTTGTAGGCCCAATTATTGCAATAGTCCTGCCCTGATAATGTTAACATCCCAGGGTGCCCTGCTTCATCTGCTAAATCCCTAGGTGACAGGAAGAGTTGCCCATTAAAATGGCTTACCAGGTGAAGACTCAGGAGTTGTGTACATGAGAGCAAGGGGCTTACACCAAGAAGGTGCACTAGCAAAGACTGTGCAGAACACTTACCGTAGAGCCTCAACTGGCCTCGTCTTCCCCTTCAGGAAGTCCGGTGACATTTAAGAGAGAAATAAAAACCACCTAGAGAATCTTCAAGATGGGCTATAGCACGGCTAGAATTCTCTTTTTGAATCTATAGGCTCTAGTCCAGCGGTTCTCAAACTAGTTGAGACCGCGACCCCTTTTTGTAATCCGGTGGCGTGGCGCGACCCCTCCGCCGAAAAGCCGCCGAATTACAAAAAAAATAAAAAAAATAAAAAATGCGCAGACGCCCCGGTCCCCAGTCCCCGCCGCTGGCGAGCTAGGGCTGCCGGGTGCGCCCCGGTCCCCCGTCCCTGCCGCAGGCGGGCTGCCGGGTGCGCGCCAGCCCCCAGCCCTCCCGCTGCAGGGACTGGGGTCTGGGGCCCAGCCGGCAGCCCCAGTCGCCGCGAGTTGCGGCAGCAGGAGGTCGCAACTCCCTGGGGAGCGCTCAGCGACCCCCCCCCCCCGGGGGTCATGACCCCCAGTTTGAGAAACCCTGCTCTAGTCTATATGGCACCCCTTGCTTTCACGTTTATAGGACGACTTCATACAAAAGTCACTGTCTGGCTTCAGTGCATACAAAACATGCCTCCCCTGTTGGGATCAGGCCATGTACGAGAAGGTGATAAATGTAGCAAGAGCTGATGCCTAGAATGAACCTTTGGAAAAGCTGCTACATGATTCCCATGTTTAAGAAGGAGTTGGGAGCTTTGTGTGTGCGAAGCTAGGCATCACGAGATGGAAACGCTCGGTGTATCTGTCTGTAAGGTAACATGCTGCTCATGGAGAGAATCTCTACAGCGACTCCACTGGGATTGGCCTTGGAATTAGTCTGCTGCATGGAGGAGCTTTGAGGGGAAATATAGATGGGGATCTTGATCCTACATTCGTTGAGTTTCCTGTCTGACTGATGTAATCAATGTAAATAACTTGCATTTTAGAAACCCTGAGTTCTGGTAATTGGCTTTATCCTTGTAAATTAAAATTCTAGAGAATCTACAAAGAAACTGGTTATTTGCCAGTAGATGCCCTGGACACACATTAGTCACTACTATCTGATGCTATTAAGGGTGCCGCTAGAATCCAAGAACTTGCGGCAAATCTTGTGGGACGTGAACCCCACCTCTCGCCAGGAAGAGCAGCAGGCTAAGAGCCAGGAGCTTTTGAGTTCAAAAGCTGGCTGGGACAGTGACTTGCTTTGCGACAGTCCCTTTGCCTCAGTTTCCTGTCTATAGCCTGGGCGGGTGATAGCACTTGGATTAAAGTAGGTAGCTAATGGCTCTGAGGATCTAAAGTGCAGCAGGATCCTATGAGCACCTTGTAGCTCTAGGGCCCAGCTGAGCCTGGAGCCCTTGGGTGCAAACTCTGCAAACTCTTCATGAGAGATGGCTCTTTATGGCAGCAGAGGGTGGGAGAAATGAAATGCTCTTATCCCACTGTACAGGCGGAGGACCAAGGCCTGGGGAGATCCCAGGCTCGGTCTCTGTTGGTGTCAATGGGCGATGCTGCGCTTTAACTCCGTGACGCTCAGCTCATGCACAGCAGCAGAGAGTTAGATCCCACCTTGCTGTTGCTGACAGCCACACGGGGCGTCTTGTGGAACATCTAGGCACTGGACCCTGATTGCCTGAGTCCCAGTGTGGAACATAGAACCCAACAGCCACCTTCATAGGAGCCTTTGCACTGGCCCCAGTGTAACCTCCAGCTGCTAATAGTGTAGGTAAGGAACTTGAGATCACCTTTTAATTCTGAATAGTTTCCCCCAGTTTTCCCACCCCTCAAATGTTTTTTCTTAGGGGTTCTTTTTGCCCTGTGTTTGTTTTGGACCCTTTTGAACATGGAAGGGGTCCCTGAACTTCATTGGGGAGGGAATGCTGTGAGGCTGGAGGGAGAAGCCACTTCCACTGAAGAAATGTATTTGTAAAACGATGATCTCCAGGGCAGGAGAGATAGAGGCCGCAGTATGTTATTGCTTATTTTCACAACCACCATTACCCAGCGGTAGGAGATGGTTCTAATAACCGTATTCTGTAGCTTAGTTTCTTGGCAGAGAAGGGGGCTAGATGACTGTGAATACCATCTGAAGTGCATCCCTCTCTCTGTCGTCTTGTCCCATCAATTAACCAGCAGCTGATTTTAATATTTGAAGGTCAGCAGTTTTATAACCTAATATTACCATATATCTTTTCCCTGGGCCTATTATCTCTTTCCAACCTGCGGCTCCGTACCATCTGGTGTGAGCACACAAGGGAGAAAGATTAGAGGGGAGTAAAGCGGCTTTGTTCATTTCCCCTCACTGGTGCTTGGAAGGAGGAATCCGTGTTCTTTATGATATTGAATTGTATGGGGTGGGGAGAGGGAGTGGGCAATACAGAACCCATCGGCTGTTGTTAGTGATCTTCCAGAGAGTCTGTCGAGCCTAGTGATTTAGGCAGGAGTCTTACCGTGACCACTGAGCACAAGAGACAAGCCTTGTTCTGGTGGCCTACTTCACCAAGAGCTGTCTCCCCCTCCTGTCAGTTGCTGAAGCACTTCTACTGATCAGCGCAGTGGACTAACGATAGCCAGAGCGGAGTGCATTCCTCCTATGACATGCACCTATGATCTTTTTAATCCACTTCTACTGGGCAAGATCACCCGGACTGGTTCAGTGTAAATGCATTACATTGCCTAGGGACATCAGTGTGCTCCGCCTGATGCTGATCGCAGGTGGCCCACGCTTCTAGGGCTAGACCCTGGGAGACACACTGAGCATCTCAGACAGGCTCTTTGCTTCCCAATTTACCTAGGGGTTGGATCGAGGCTCCAATCTGGCCCTTGGCCATAGAGCCGGCAGCAGATGGGGCTCCTCTACCTCCAAACTGGGTAGGGTTATGTAAAAACAAATGGCTGCTTCCTCCTTCCAGGAATAGAGAGGGCTCAGGAGTGCTTGTCTCCCGGACTTCTAGCACTAGATACAGCAAAAAAGAATATCCTCAAACTCTGAGACGCCGGGTGGCGAATCCTGGGTTTGATATCTCCATTACGTCAAAATGACTCTGGCCATAAATAGCTAACTTACATTTAGATAGTTAGAATAGATTGCCACATGCATGAAACCACTGATTTAGAAGTCTATTCTGGTGTCTGCTAGAGGTCAGGGTACAAAGAGAGAACACTAGATCTGAACATCCAAGCCAGGTTTGGAGGAAATGCAGGTTGGGGATCTAGCTCCATGATTGGATGGGGAGTGTTGGGTTTCTGTGTTTGTGGCAAATAACACACATTCCGACTGTCTCCATTTATCCTTCACTTCAGTATAGCAAAGAGCCATGTTGCTCGCTGTCGTGATTCTATTGTGAGTGGCAGGATATTTGTTTGACATAAATCCCCAGCTCCTAGAGACAAGTGCCTACATGAGAATTTCCACTTCCATTTAAAAACGATCAAGTGAGTTTGCAGGGGGAAGACAGCTTGAAAAGGTGACTCAAGTGGAAAAGATTCAAAAACCAGAAGGCAAAGAAAAAGGACTCGACACCACTTTCTTGGGGGGTCACATTCCAGATTTTTGAACCTTGGGGGCTAGTAATGCTGAGAGTTTTTCTCACATGATCCTTGCTATTGTGCCGTATGCTTAGCAGATCTCACAGTGAAGTGTCTTACGGAGAGGGGGGAACAAGTCAATTCTGCAGCTGAGGAGAGGTACTTAGACCATCTCAAATATGGCGTCTTGTACATGCCCCCACCCCTCAGCAGAAAGGATCCTTGTGCATGAAGTACAGTGAGGGAATAGACTGAACTCTTCTTCTAAACAGTCTGCGATTTTTCCATCCCACATGAACACTCAACACCTTTTGCTCCCAGGTGTAAATACCTGACCTAATGAGTTTCCGTGCTTAATTACAGCCCTTAAGATGAGGTGACTTGAAAATGAAACTGGTAAATGCATACATAGCCTGCCTGCCTTTGCATTTGACTCCGCTGACTTGATTGCTTTTTTTAGGTCACTC
The DNA here is from genome assembly GCA_032164245.1 of Sternotherus odoratus. NCBI lineage: Eukaryota > Metazoa > Chordata > Testudines > Kinosternidae > Sternotherus > Sternotherus odoratus. The sequence goes on from JAVMKO010000009.1 coordinate 1,775,513, forward strand.
TCTAAAACTCCGCAAGCTGTGTAATACGAACCAGATAAAAGTAGCCACATAAAGGGCAATATGCCAATGTGTGTGTATTTTGTCTGCATAACTGTGTGTGGTGCTTCTTATGGAATAAATGATGTTAAGGAAACTCATAAGGTCAGACAGTTAAGCAGTTGAGTCAGGAAATGTCAGAATTCAGGTTTCCATGTGCATTCTACATTTTTGTATCCCCCTTTCTGTGCATGTTTTGATACAGCTCCGTATGCTGTAATGTTTAATTATCCCGTTATTTCCTATATACAACAAGGTGATATACGGTGTTTTCTTAAATCTTAGATAAACATCTTTGCAGCATACCATGATTGCTGAAGATTGTTTGGGTTGAAGATGCATGATAAATAAGGCAAGAATTCCTAACCTTCCTTACAAGGTTGTAGGAATAAACCCCTTGGGTGGGGATTTGAAGGACTGCTCCTGCCAGAGCCATGTTTAAAGCAGCGGTGAGCTCTGGTAAGCTCTGTGAGTAGGTTCTCTTACTGTTTTTAATACCGTTTCTCTGTCATGCTTTTTGCCTTAAGGATAAAGTGGGCTTGTGTAGGAAGCGCTGCCTGGTATCATGTACCTGTTACCTGTCTGTCACGGAAAAAGGGGGCAGGTGTCCTTGGGCAACCTGTGGTAGGAATAACACAGTGACAGCAGGGAACGGTTCAGCCTGGTGAGTCCCTTCTGAGCAGGGAGAGAGGTGCAGGTTTCCGCCCAAGAGGGGGAGGGCCAGGGAGCCCTTGCTGGACCTCTGAGGGGAAATACAGGCACAGCTGTCCTGAACTGTGCTGGTGGCCAGTCCCCATTCCAGTCTCCTCGGTTTTTAATGTAGGAGTGGCTGGGGACAGACAACATTTCTAACTTCGTCCCCAGGCTGCAAGAAGGTTTAATCTGCCTTTGACGCGAGGGGGCTTGGTCACTGCACTGAATGGTGTATTGCATCCCTGACCTCCCTGCAAGGGAAGGGTTCCTGGCCCCTCTCCTCCAGGCTCCACGTCATTCCTCTGTCTGGCTGGGAGGGGAATGGATGATGACTAAGTGTGGTTCTGCCAAGACCGTCAGCCAGGGTCTGAGCCCCCTGCAGCTGGGGTCTTCAGACGCTTCTGCGAAGCCCCAGTCCCTGCCCTAAAGATATAACTAGAGTGTTGGTAAAAAATGGTTCTGATCCTTGTGCCCCTCTGTGAGTCGCTTTTCACTGGTACGGAGCATTCACTCAGTAGTTCCTCTTTGCCACTTACACAAAAATCCCCACCGTTCCATCCTTCCTCTTCGTCTCTCACGTAAAACTCCCCACGGTTCCTATTTCGGGGAAGTTCCCCAGTTGTTGTTTGCTGCTGCTAGCAACCACAGTGGTGGCTTTCTGAGTTATGAGAAACAAAGTGAATTGATTTCCTCTTTTCCAACCTGGGATAGAACCTGATTTCCTCTGTCTGCTCTGTGTTCCAGGCTACTATCCATTTTACCTTCTCCTCCTCCTGTGCAATTGCTATAGAAAAGATGCTTTCCGGATCACGTGCGTGGAACTGATGTGGTTTGTGTTGCCAGCTGATTTAGATAAACTGGGTGGCAAAGCATATTCTAGAGTTCTTGACTGGCTGCCAGGTTGAGCAACACAGTAATATGATTAAAATACTGGCCAATGCTTGGCTCTTGATATGTCTCTGAGCACCTTCAGCTCCCACTAAAATCCATTTGGCGGTGACCGAGGGGCTCAGCTGCTTGCAGGATCGAGTCCATTATTAATACAATCTCATAACGTCCCTGCAAGGCAGGGGAGCGTTATCCGCAGGAAGAAAATCAAGGTGAAGCACTGCAGTGCCCTGTCAAAAAACAGGGAGGACGTCTGTGTTGGAGATGGTGCTCCGCACTTCTGGGCCTCGGTGGCTCAAATGGGGTATTCAAAATGAATGGAACTCTCTGGCCTCCATTTCCCCACCTGTGAAATGGGGATAATAGTCCAGCCTCACCACAGTCTTTGGAGGAAGCAAAATTAATGAATGTTGCTGTATTTTCTATATCGCATATCAACATAATATCGATGTGTCATTGCGAACACCCTTTGACCCGGCATGTAATACATGGGAGTGTGCAGGCACACACCCTCAGTGTCCCGTCCGTCCCGTCCTTGCCCCGTCCCTCCTCAAAGCATCAATTTATTTGTCAATCTGGGGGAAACACCAGCACTACAAGGGTTAATCGGGGCTTCCCGGCCTGCTGCATTTCCTTCCAGCTTCTGTTCACATGGAGGAAACTGTTTTCATACATGAACATTTGATTAGCTCACTTCTTCCTATCAAGCTGGCAGCCTCCCAGACGCCAGCTGGCAGAATCATTTCTTGGCCTGGGCACTTGAACGAGCTCCTGCCAGCGATGTGAAAGTGCAGCTGTTCTGGAAGTACAGTAGGAGAGGGAAAGCGGGTGTGGTTCCTTTCAAAGGCCCCTTGAGGCTCTCTGGCGTCTGGGGAAGGAGTGGAGGTGCAGTCTTAGCCTGAGGCTCTCTTCTTAACTTTACTGCTGCTGCTATAAATCGGGGCACTTTAACCTCAATCCGGGTTAAACTTTTAGCCAAGGCCCCTGTGTCGCCCCCATTGCTGCTGCCCGAGGGAGTCCAGCTAAACGAAGGCTGATTGGCTGCTGGCGCCAGTTATAGCTAAATATTAAGCTAGGATGCTGTGTTGTTGAATCAGACGGTTTCTGCATCACAAAGGGCACTTGCGAAGGACATGACATTGCAGGGACTTGATTTTGCATTTGGTTAAAGAGACGTGCAGGTTTTGCTGGTCTGGATGGGGTGTGCAAAAGGGGTGCAGAGCTATGACTGATTCACCATCTGCCCAGGTAGCCAAGTCCTGTTAGTCTAACATAGGAGCATAACGGGGTTTGCGTATCTCTGGGAAATCCAGAGGAACGTGCACGCTGGGGCGAAAGTTTAGACTGAAGTTTTCACACTGTTAGAAATCATAGCATCTCAGAGTAGGAATATCCGTTTATTATCCCTCCCTGTTAATAAAGGAAACTTCAGGAAGGGGATAATTTTGGAGTCAGTTACACATATGAGCATGTTATGTTAGGTGCAGGGTGGGAATGCCCCATGTCTACAACATACAGCCCTCTCCCTCTTTCCCCTCCCCTTTTTAAAGGATACCATTTGGTTAAAATGAGATGATTGCTTGGCATCTTGCAGGGCTGGATCGGGGGGAGGTTTGGCTGTCAGTTCCTTGGCATGTACAATTTTTCTGCTATTCTATATTGCAACTGTCTCTGGGGTGGAGCATGGCATGTTAGTGCACAGCAACAGTCGCCAGGTTCCCGAGGAGTAGTGAAGCTAGAGAACTGTCTTGCTTTAGGTTTAGAACCTCCCACCCCAACCCTGCACTTTCAGCTACTGTCTATCACTGAATGAGGCCAGAGGCGTCCTACTCAGTAGACTGCGGACTTTGTGGCTTATCTCCAAAGCGCACGAGGGATAAAGAGCATGCGATGTGCTGGAAATAATTATGCGGTGTGCCCTGTGCTGTACTCCACTGTGGGTAGTGGTGGTGGCAGGAATGGGTGCAGTGCCCCCAACTGTTGAGGCTAGCGCTTGCTCTTTCCTAGTCTTCATCCTGAACTTGCACTGAAGAAGAGCGGTGCACTCTGATGACTCTTAGCAGGGCGTGTGCTCTCTCAGGCTGGGAACCGGGACCTCTCTGCCACCTTGGCTGACTGACTTAACCTCCTTCTGGCTCTGTGCCTCAGTTTCTCCTTCTGTAGAATGGGAAGAATACTGCTGCACTAATGCCTGCCACTGGGTGGAATCAGAACTGTTTGGTCGTTAGAGAGCCTGTGTTGCAGTAGCCATTTAAATAGTTTGTGAGCCCTCTAGCGGTGCTCACTGTGTTCTGGGGTTTAGAAGCTGCCAGGACCCAGCTAGGACTCGCATGATTGTGTATATTGAACCTAGCTGTGAACCTGGTTTCCTTGGTTTGTTGTGTAAAGAACAGCAGACCCGACAACTGCTAGTGGAGTCTCTGTTCGCTCCAACGATCAGAGCAGGCGGCTCCGTTCTATCCGTGCTGTCACTGCAGTGTTGAGTCTGTTGTGTGCAAGTGTGCAGTCCTGGGCCAGGCTGAGGCTAGGCGTGAGTTCTCCAGGGGACTTCTCTCCCCATCCTGCAGCCCACTTGGCCAGCCTCTTCCGAAGGGGGAAGAAAGGATGTTACCCAGTAAAGGATACAGGCTAACAAGTGAATGTCCTGAATTGAATCTCTCCTCCTCTATCTCTCCCCCCTCCCCCCCCCCCCCAAAAAAAAAAGCAGCACAATGAGGAAGACATCTGTTCCTTTGAACCCACTAACCGACTTACTGGTAATAAAACAGCGGAGAGCAGAGCCTGTCCTGGTTGTTCAAGTGGCTGTTAATCACCGATTGAGTGCGCGGGGGGGGGGGGGGGTGGGTGGGGGGGTGGAGCTGTCATCACAGGGACCCGCTTTGGGGATGTTGAAAGAGGCTGGCACCCAGCTCAGCTATAACCCGGGGAAATGGGTCTCTTTTGTGCCCGGTCCAAGGGAAGGTCTGGGCACAGCTCTGCTGGAGCAGGTCACCGAATGGGCGGGCTGCTTCTCTTTGGCTGCGGTGGCTCCATCGAACTGTTCGGGCAGCGTCTGTCCCGAGTAAACGGCCAGGCTTGTGCTGGAGCTGGCAGGCGGGCGAGAAACCAGCTGATGGGCTCTGCAGAAAGAAGCAGCCTCTTGTGCCCTGGATCAGACGCTGGAGGATTTTGAAAGGCTTGTTGTCACAGCCCTGCTGCAGGGCCCGGCTCTCCCTCCCCATTCCCCTCTCAACACCCTGCAGAATCTCATTGCCCTCCTTAGTCACAGGGCAGGCCATTCTAATGGGTTTAAGTGCCCCCCCCCCCCGCCCCTCTCTGGGGCTTGGGGGGAGATGGGTGCTTTGTTTGGGATGGGACGGCTGGCATGAGTTTCACACATTTTTGGCTTGAAAGCGCCATTGTTGTGTTAGCAGGTGTGAACATGGGTGTTGGATTTCCAGCTTGAGTATCACAACAACAAAGCACCGCAGTCTGGGACAAGGCCCTGATCTCTGAACAGCCTGGTGAGTTACCAATGGGTGCACATGCAGCAGATCTCCCAGGACTGTGTGTGTGGAGAACACCAGGGCAGAGCCTGCTCATTGCTGTACTTAGTAGTGCCAGAGATGTAGCAGAGAGGACCTGAAAACTACCCGTCAAAGATTGGCTTATCATGGCTCTCTAAATAGCAGGAGTGATTCTGTTCGTTAGCACTCAGCACACTGGGAGGTGTGAACTTGCTGTTCACACCAGTGAGTGTTGTGAAGAAACCCTTCTACAGCAGTCCCTCCGGTTGTCTTTGCTTTGTTTAGTCCAGATTATTCAGAGTGACAGGCAACTCTGCAAGCTGAAGTGCTACTGAGGGTATGTCTACACTATGGGGCCTATATGGGCATAGCTCTGCCAGTGTAAACCCATAGTGTAGATGCAGCCTACACCGACTTCCCTCTCCCTGAACGCTGGTAGCTGCTGTGATAGAATCCTCTTCTGTCAATGCCGTTGCGTGACCACTGGGGACCAGGGCGGCATTGCTGTGTCAGTCAGGGTGGGGTTTTCACACCCCCGTCCAGCGTAACCTTGTCAACCTAAATCTTCAGGGTAGCCCAGGCCTCAGTAAGTAGCTCAGTGAATTCAGGGTCTTCACAGTAGGGGAGAGGGTGTGACGGGTGAGGGGGATCACACTGGGCCCTGGTGTCCGACTTCACACCTGTGTTTAGTTCTGTGGCTTTAGGCCACTTTTAAAAAGGCCGGTGTGCCTGCAGTTCCTGCTCTCGTTGGATGGCTGGCTCCTGGGGTCCCGTACGCAGAAGCAAATGGGGCTGCGTGTGGGAGGCTAACGGGCTGGAGAAAGCATTGGTGGGCAGGCTGGGTGTCTTTCTGGCTCCCTGGCAGTAGCTCCGCCAGGTGTGGACTTGACAGGCTCAGAGTCCTGCAGTGGCTTAGACGGTTTCAAGGTGAAATTCTCTGCTCATGCAGGCAGCCGACGGAGCTCTCACGAATGGGGAGCAATATCTGCCGTGGAGAGTAGAGAAGACGACGTCTGTGCTTGGAGATGTGTGTGTGGATTCACTGCCCCCAAAGTAACAGTAAATCTGTGGGTGGTGTGCAGGGCAGCTCTGCAGACCTCATTCACCCCAAAGGTGGACTAGCGCCTCCTGTGGGGTCCCAGCAACTAGGTCAGGGTAACGATAGAGCCAGCGTCCACCGCTTTGGACCACACCCTTCGGAGCTGACATACAAGGTGCGGGAGGGGTTACCTCTTATTTAGCCAACTTCCCTTTGCGAGGACGTCTTTGAGCTTTGGAGCTGAGATAGAGCTCATCTGGCAGGGTATGAGGAGCCTGCTTGCCCAGGGATGTGATGGGTTGTCTGCAGCCAGGAGGGCAGGCCCCTATGCCACCCCACAAGCTTCATGGCATGAGATCAGTCCCCAGAAGTCAGGAAGAAACTTCTTCTGGTGGCCCGGTGTTGTGGAAGTAGCCCACCAAGTGGTGTTGCGTTCCTTCTTGAAGCATCCAGGTTGCCTGGCTTTGGAGGCAAAGTATCAGACTCAAAGGGTCACTGCTTCTCTTTTGGTGTGACAGTGCCCGTATAGCAGTGTATGGACTGGTGCATTGCCACTGGGGGGCTGACTGGCTTCCCCTAGCCTTCCTCCTCCCTCTTCACCTGGCCCACGGGCTTCTAGAAGAACGTCTCTGACAAATTCCCCAAACATCAGTTTGAGTTTAGCACCAAATCAACCCAACAGACTAAGTTTGGCAGTTCTTTCCCCTGGAGCAGAATTGGATTATCCAGTAGTGCTGCAAGGCACGTGCGTATCCGTGTCTCTCGGCTCTTCCCTCTTTCCCGGTATGCAATGGCTTTGGCTGGACTGGTAATAATGAGATCATTTACAGGAGCCTTTGGCCTCAAGCTGTCATTGTCTGGTAGAGAAGACGTAGGTGTTTTACTTTCTGGACTGGATCTTGATGTAATCCTGCCTTTTCTCTTAAAGTGGGGGATGGGAAGGACTTTTCTGTAGAACTGGAAATGGGTTAGAATACGGAACCTTTGCCTTGTGGCATTTGTTGCAGTGTTCTGGAGTAGAACCTCCCTTTCTGCTGATCTGCCTCACCCCTGGGGGCTGAATCACTAATTTCTCTCCTGCCTCACCCTCTTCCTCACTTGCAGCTCTCGCTTGGGTGCCGCCTGCGTCACCGCTGCCCCCCAATTGAAGATGTCTGCAGGTTGCTCCCAAATCAACATTGTTAAAGTGAGCCCACAACAAGGACAGTCATTCCGGGGTGGGTTGCGGGGGGCGGGGGTCTGACAAGCAGACATGAATATCAGGAGCAGTAAGTGTGTCTCAAAACCAATCTCCTCGCACAGACACAGATAAGTGACCTTGCTTTTTCTCCCTGGCATGAGCACGTCTAACATGGCCACTGCCATAGTATTTAGGAGTCTGACACTCCCCTCGTTTCTCCTGTCTTGCTATCGTTGTCACATCGATGGTATCAAAATGCTTTAAGGAGTTCATGCCTCTCTGCGGTCCTCAGGAATAGGGAAGGGTTATTACACCTTAGTTTATAAGTGCGGGAACTCCGGCACGGAATGGTTGTGAGTTACCCAAGGAGACTCCCAGAGATGGGTATAGAAAGCCCAGGTCTCCGAGCCCCGTGCAGTCGTATCCAACTGCCCACTTGGCGCTGGTCCTATGCTAGTATCTGAGGGACCCTCTTGTGCAGTGGACACAATGCCCTGAGCGCATCCGCCAGGGAGGTTTGCATGGAAGCCAGGGCAGTGAGCGGTGCAAAAGGTTCACAGTGCAATTCAGTCCTTTGCAAAGCTGGCCTGGTTCTGGGCTATGCATGCGCTTGTGAGCCAACTTGATCGGTTCTGAGCAAACCCCGTGGGGGCGAGGGAGGAGAGGGGACAGGACGGATACATTTCTTGTTTTTTGTCTTTTTCGTTAGACTTGAGATGGTGACTTCACCAGCCTTTTACTCTCTTGCTTGGGTCTCTTTGTGGGAACAGCCCCCTTCTGGAAAGAAGATGGTCCATTTTCCAATGTCTGTCCAGTACCCAGTGGCTCTGAGATTGCCAGTTGTGAAGGGCTTGTCAATTGCAGCTGCTAGGAACTGGGCTGAAACCTACAGACACATCTGGCTAGACTTCTTAGCAGCCATTGGAGGGCAAAGACTTGGTTACTGGAGGTATGAAATGGCGTCTTAGCAGTGCTAGATGAGGGATTTCATATCCCAATATCACAGTGGATGAGTCTGAGATAGCATATGATTATACAGCTGGATTTTTTGTTTTCAATTGTCTCTTTATTATTGAATGCTTTCCCCCTTTGCTCTGGGCCACTGTTCACACCCTGGTCCTTCGTGCTTTCTTTGGTGCAAGAATCACAGTTTGAATAACACTTTAGAGAGAGACTCCTGCATTTATTGGGAAGGTGCTGCAGTGGGGAGCTCGCAGATAGCACGGTGCTGATCTCCAGTACACATTTTTGCAAATCAGTCTTTTTTCCTTGAGAATAAAGACCACAAACTTAAAGCTTTTGCTTTGAACTCCTCTTCAAATATTCCATTAAAATGCCACTCTGAGCGCACAATGAGCATGCTCTCCAAAGCTTCCCACACCAAGAGCCCTGACACGCATGATGCAAAAAGAGATGTTAGTAATTGTGCTCTCACCCTTAGCTTGATCCCGGTCCTTTCTCTGCAATATTCAGCTATGAAGCCTCATCACTGGTCTTACTCACCTCTAGATTGGGGAAAATAAATGCACTGTGTATGACCGTAGTATTGTAGGGTAAACCCCTCCATACATCTATTAACTATGTTGCAGCTATATACCATGATGTCTTATGTAGTCTGGTATGATTAATTTTTAGGACCTGGTTCAGTTCCCACTAAAGCCATTGGAAAAATCCTATTGACGTCAGTGGGGTTTGGGTCAGTCCCCTAAGCCTATAAAAGAAAGTGGCTGTATTCTTGTGATGCTCCTAGCATGGCTGTGTGCTGAATACCATGATGACTGTTGTGATAATAACCCGAGTATTTTCCATCTGGGTGTGAAATCATCTTGATGTTTGAAACCATTCAGATATTTTTCAAAACCGTTGCTTATCTCAGCATGGGAGTGTTGTCCCATAATAGCCTTGGGGTGATTGAATATTGCATGCCTCACAACCATGAGTTTCCCGTAATCCACCGAGTTCCTAGGGTCTTTTTGAAAACTTGGATAAGGAAAGGGGAGGAGGATTGGAATGAAACTTTAAAAAGAATCTGTAATGAACCTTCACAGACAGAGAATTAAGCATTATAGATCTGTTAGTGTGGCTTTTGGTCTCCATTGACTGATGTCTTACTTTGAAGCTATTTTGTAGATTCCTATCATATTTTTAATCTCTGTAGCATTACCGAAATGTATCTGAAAACGATCAGGAGGTCATCCGGATTCACAGAGCTTTAGGCCTTTTGTTGGTTGTGTTTTAGTAACAATATTTGCATATGTTTTGTCTCATGAAGATGAAAAAACATTTTAAAAGCAGTTTTCCTTCGGTGTGTTATTAATGACCGACCACCTTCGATATTTTTAAACCCTTTCTGTGAGTTCTCTTTTTGTTGGCAAGTTTTACTCTTTGCCCTTCACTCGTCTTGGAGAGCTATAAGCACAGGCTGGCCACTCTCACTCCTGGGGTAGTCAGTTTCCCTTTCTGATTTTCATGCAGTGCTAGCACAAGGGTTACTAACCATACACAAAGACAGGACTCCTTTAAGGAACAGTCTAATAAAAACAAACAGACAAATCAAAAAACTTCCTGGAAACATATCGTCAGCCCTCTTATTAAAAACGGGTTTGTTTTTAACCAAGTTTACATCAGGAAGTGGATGTACTTTGCTTAGGTGACCGTTGTAACGGACGGGCATAGCTTTTGTGAGCGAAAATTCTTTGCGGCATCGTTTTGCTGTAGTTCAATTATCAGCTGTTTCTGATACCCATTTGTGTGGAAGGGAGCATGAAAGTGAATGAAGTAAGCCGAAGAGCAGTGGGCCACTTAGCAATGGCTGAATGGAGCAGCTGAGAACTCTGGCGGAAAAGCTGGTGTTTCCGAGTTGAACTAGATTTTGGTCTTTTTCTCACTTGTGGAATAGATCCCTCTGTAATCTCAGTGACTGGCAGCATGACAACTAGAATCTCCCCATAAAGAGACACTCTTGGGACAGTTATTTGTACCGGGCACTACTGAAATGCAGCAGCCTTCCAGCACTGCCCGGGCTTGGTCCTGGTGAAAGGTGGATGTGAACTGAAGTGCAGAGAGCTGGTAGCTGGTATGAAGGGGCCAATGAGTGCTGGAGCTCGTCCCATCACTGCTCTTCCTCTGACTCCTGAATCTCCAGCAGCCCTGGACTCCAGAGCAGACTCTGTTCAATGCAGCTTCCAGGGTGCTGGCAGTGACCGCTTGGGGAGATGGCTGAGCCAAAGTCCTGCTGCACTCATATTGGTGCCAGATGTTGGCCTATTTCTGATTATGTGGATGATGCCAGGTCCTAGGGAAGGGATGGGGGAATAGATTTGGAGGGGAGGAGAGAGACTACTTGGGGAGATGGGTTGTGGGCTAGGAGTCAGTCTAGGGCTAAGCTATGGTGTTAGAGGCAAAATCTAGACTAGCTAGCTCCTAAAATGGCAGATTCGTGGAGCCCAAGTGCTGCTGTCTGCTCCCTTTCCAGTCTCTCTGCAGAGTATGCACAAAGGTTTTGCTGGCTCGTGTCTGCAGCCGCTCAGCAGCCTCTTCGTGAGCAGAGCTGAGCTGTCCCTCTGTTTTAACATGGGGGCATGGCAGTGAGATGAAATGCACGAATTCGGAGGCTCTGCCAGGAATGCTGGCGCAGATGGTGCAAGTTGAGTCCAGTTGCCGGGGTCGTTCAGTGGAACAATCGGTTCCTCCCTGTTGCACCTTGGAATGGAAGTTGTGGTTCTGATTTCAAGTGGGCGTTAATTAGAGATCCACAAATGTTCGGTCTGGCACATTACTAGGTCCCTGTGAAACTCTAGCACTCACCCACTCATTAGTCTGTCTGCTAGGACTCCTCCTTGCCGCCCGCCGCAAGCCCAAGCTCCACGAGGAGTGTGAAAAGGCTGGTGAGCAGAGTGGCTGAGCGGGTGGCTTTTTCAGAATTAAAAGCATCCCCTTTCTCTCTGAAACATGAGACCCTGGAGCAGCGGCATTGGAGGTGGGGCCGCCTGCTCCCCATTCTATTTTGTGCGGTTCTTGCTGGGTTGCTAATAATACCAGTACCTGCCTCAGCAACCCTCTGAGCCGGCTGGTGTCAGGGAGCCCCTTAGGCCAGCACCTGGTTTGGGGTAGGAGCTGCTACAGCGGCCCCCTCTGCAGTGGCTGGGGAAGCCAGCGCTGGGCACCTGCCCCAGCGCTCGAGGGCTGGCTGCATGGGCCCTCGCTGGGCTGCCAGGAGCGCTGGCTCGGCCGTGTCCGTTGCAGGTCAGGCCTGGCCCTGCTGAGTCTGGGGCAGAGGTTTGGGCCTGGTCAGACTGGTCAGAAGGAAAGAGGAAGCCGCCCTCTCCCCGAGAGCTCCTTGGGAATCTACCCACCATCCCAGCAACTAGCCCAAAGGAGAGGGAGCCGGCCGGGCCTGTGGGGCGGGGGGAGGGTAAGAAGGCCTGCTGCAATGGTTGCACTATAACCGGGGTCTTTCTTGAGTGGTAACAGCTCGTTCCGACCCAGTGTTTTGGTGTGTCACTGGGATTCTGCATCACTTTCCACTCCTCACCATCGCATTTCATCTGCCGCTCTGTCCCGCCGTCACCCCGTTTTGGGAGATCTCTGTGTAACTGCGCAGCCTGCTTTGGACTTCACTGGCTTGAATCATTATTATTGTCTGAAAACTTGGCCACCTCCTGTTGTCTGTAGCGACACGGGACCTCGGGCTGTGTGTCCGCCTCCACGGGAACTGTCAGGGAGCCGTTGGGATGCTCCTCCTCGTCTTGCCCTCCAGTTCCCTCTCCCCCACTCGGTTTGAGGATTTTCTTCTCCAGCTCGGTCTCTTTTATTCCAAGTGTGCCTGGGCAGCCAGGGCTGGCAGTGGGTGCCTGGCGTTACTGGCTGGAGCCCTCTCTCGAAGTCCGTGGGATGGAGGTTACTGAGTTGCCTATCCTCAGTGAGGTGAGATGCACACCGCTGCTCCCCAGGTGGGTGGATGACTTCCAGGCGGTGAGAGCTCGCCAGCGCTAAGAGATTGCCCCCTCAGTCGAGAGACCTTCTGTGGCGGAAGCTAAAGGCTGCTCCGGGAGGTGCATTGTTTACTCGAAGTACATTTAAAATGGAGCAGGTCGGCTTTTCCCTTTGGGCTCATAATGAAATGCCGGGAGTTCGAAGCCATGTTGTGATCCTGATCGGAGACGGGGCCGCAGTGCTAGGGCCACCTTCTCTAACCCTGCACTTGCCCTGTCGCTGGTGGGAGCTGGTTAATCTCTCAGGGCCAGATCCTGTGCTTGCTTGCCCCAGTGTCAGCCCAGAGCCTCCTACGCTAGCGTCAGCAGAATCCCCATCTTCCCACGAGTGGAGCTGAGAGGAGAAGCCGTCTCCATCATGACAGTTTCACCTGCTTGGGCAGGAGTCGTCCTAGTCATGCTGTGGGGAGCAGAGTGTCAAGTTGGTTTGACAAAGTCTCTCTCTTTACCAGGAACCACAACAAATAAAGTGGCTTTAAACTTCCTCTCAGCTAGAATAGAAACTGACACTTCCTACCTTGGCGGAAGGTAAGCCACCTCCCCAAGCGGCGTCAGCTAGGTCTATGGAAGAATTCTTCTATTGATTTAGCTGCGTCTATGCTGGGGGCTGGGCCAGTTCACCAAATTACACACCCTGAATGATGTAGCTACGTCAGTCTAAACTCAAAATACAGACCAGGCCTCCGATGCATTAAAAAAACACTGAGAATTCAGATTGCAAACCTGGGAGCACAGCTGGGGATCGAACCCAGATCTCCTGAGTCACCATTTGGTGACTTAGCCACCAGACTCTCCTTGCTTTCAAATGTCATGCTCTATGGCTTACTACTCCTGAGCTCCATTTGTCTCACCAGCTCCGCTTGATTCTTTCATTTTGCAGCGCGTTTGGAATGTGCTGTATATGAAAGAAACGGCACCAAATAAAGCTGTGTTGTAGTAACCGCCTGTGGATTTGGAAATGGCGTGTGTGTGTGTGTGTGTGTGTGTGTGTGTGTGTGTGTGTGTGTGTGTGTGTGTGTGTGTGTGTGTGTGTGTGTGTGTGTGTGTGTGTGTGTGTGTGTGTGTGTGTGTGTAACAGACCACCTGCATTCCCAGTAAGGCTATTCCTTCAGGTCCTCAGTCTTTAACATTCTTCTTGAGAAATGGGAGATTAGCGCTGCTGTCAGGGGCTGGGAATTAGAAAGAGATCAGCTGACTCCTGCTAGTTTTGCATAATGCCTTCCTTTGTTGTGGCTGCTCTGTTTCTACCTGTGCTCAGAAAACGCTTGTGAAACGCCTGTGCAGCCAACTTTCACTGGGTACCTGCGCTCTTCCTGTCTCACACTGCTGGGCTGCTTCATCTTCTGTGCCCAGGAACCTTTCCCTGCCTGACCATGCTCTTAGGAGGGGCTGTGTTTGTACTGTAGGGGGGTGCACACTGCAAACAAAAGAGGGTTCGGCTGTTGCTTCTCTTCACTGACTCCTGTCTCTGTGACAGGCACAGGGAGGTGGAGAGATGGCAGTGCTAGAAATGCAGAGGGAGGTCAAGAGGAACTGAAGGAGGAGGAACTGTTCCTTCAGGTGACGGCAAAGGAAGGGACATTGTGGCCTGAGGTTTCTCAGGATTCCCTAGGGAAGAAACTCCCTGCTGTACCTTGGGGAGGTACTGTCCACTTACAGCAAAGCTCTCCTTCTGCACCTTCCTTCTGCTCTGTCTTGCATTCGCCGGTGTCTGCTTCCAGCCTCGATGGACCACTGATCGATAGGACCGTTCTTACATTCTCTCCCTATGTGTATATAGTTTGTTTCCATTGCTATTCAATGGAATCTGTCCCTGATGCAGCGTTTCTCAAATAGTGGGGCGCGCCCCCCAGGGGGGGCGCGAGGCTCCGTAAAGGGGGGCTCGCGCCATGCGCCGCTTGGAGCGGAACATGCTGCCCACGCGGGGCAGCGCGCGCTCGGGGCAGGCGCGGGCCAGCGAGCCGAGCGCGGCGCGGCGCAGCCTCGCCCCATAGCCCTGCGGCTTGCTGGGCTGCCGCGGCTCCGCCGCCACGGCAGCATCGCCCCGCCAGCCCGCCCGCGGGCCCCGCGCAGCGCACAGCCCGGTGCAGAGCCGCGCTCAGTCACCGGCCGGCCGGGCGCGCATCCCCCGGGTGAGGCGCCCCCGCCTCCCGCCTGCCATTCTGGCCGGGCGCGCCGGGCCGCTGCGCCCTAGATATAGGCTGGCGCCCGGCAGGGGCGGCACCGGCAAGGGGCGGAGAGGAGCGGGGGGGCGCGAAATGTTTTCTTCCCCCTAGGGGGGGCACGACGGAAAAAAATTGAGAAGCACTGCCCTGATGGGTGTGGGGTTCTGAGCAGACCAGGAGGAAGACACAGGCCTTTCCCCAGATCAGAGTCTGTTTTTAGTTAAAATGTTGCAAATTTATAACTCTGGAGAGTCAGGAGGGAGAGCAAAGGTCACCATGAAGAGTAAGATCATGGGATTGGGTCTATTTCCTGTTGGGAGAGGAAAGGTGTAAGGGGGGACGGCTTTGGACAACGAGAGCAGCTGGCTCCTTTCCCCTTTCCGATCGTGTGCAGCTCCGCAGCAGGAGATTGAAATGAGGAGCTAGTCCCTAGCACAATTGTCATGGGCCTAAATCTACCTGGAGCGTCCTGAAGGATCTGCTCCCGGACCCATATGACCCCGCTGAGCTCCCTGGCAGCTTTGCCTGGGGCAGGGCTGCCGGTTTGGTCTCTGTTAACCTCTGGTTTACGGTGGCCAGAGGTTCTCTCCACCCCTGCAGGTTGTGTCTGTCTCTTGGCTCTAGGGACTTGTGCGCGTACTCCAGATGCACAAAGCCAAGGCTGATGGTCCGACCCCTAAGGGCTGATCTGAACACACGGGCTCCCACTCATCACATGCAGACTGCCTGAGAACAGACCATGCAACGAATAGTCCCTGTGGCCCAACGAATACTGGCTCTGCCCCACCACGAGGTATGGGGAGATGCCCTGCTACCTGCCTCCTCCCTTCTTATCCTACAAGGCTACCGCCACGTGGGGACAGGAAGTTGGCACAAGGACCCAACCCAGGGTAGCCTTGCTGGACCCATGCCACATTGCTCACAGTTGAGATTCTACATTTTGAGTTCCTCTGAAGTCAGATTGGCAAGATTTTAATATAATTTCTTTAACTAAAACACGGACCCTGGTTCCCAAATGCCTCGTTAAATTAGATGCATTTTGAATTAGTTTTAGTTCAGAATCTCCCAAGTAACTGAAAGTGTTATGGACTGGATTCACACCTTTACACCCTCTTTTACAAGGATGAGATCAATGTCTCTTTTACCACCCCTCCCACCACCAAATGATAGGTTTAGGTAACAGAGTCCTGTGGCACCTTAAAGACTAACTAAAGTATTGGAGCATAAGATTTCGTGGGCTAATACCCACTTCGTCGGATGCAAGCAGTGGAAGTGTCCAGAGGCAGGTATAGAAAAGTAGGCAAGAACCAGGTGGGAGGTAACAAGGTTAGTCCAATTAGGCTGAACCAGCTTGTTATCTCAAATCAGGGAGGGTGGGTTATTCTTCTAGCAGTTGAATAGGGGGTGTGAACTCGGAGAGAGGAGAATGGTAGGTTGTCGGTTCAGTGTAGAGCCAATGATCTCCAAAATCCCTGCATTTTTCCTTCGGTGTGTAATCCAAGCCTATGTGATAAGTACCATCTTGCAGTAGTTCAACAGAAACAATATTAAATCTCTCCTTTCTAGCTCATTATTAAAGCTGTTTGTTTATTTTATCTGAAAAGAGTGAAATGCACCCAGACTGAAGTGAAAGTGACTAGTGGGTCTGTTTCACTTTCTCAGTGTTTAGGTTGCAGTCACTTCTGTTTTAAAATAAAGAAAATCACCTGCTTCCACTGAAACTTTGATCTATTTCTCCTCCTAGACTTTTGCGAATGCTTGACAATTATTTCTTATTCAACCTATACCCTAACTTTGGAGTGAATTTCACTTGCGATTTTTCCTGTAAAGGTGATGGTTTCTTTTCATAACTTAATATGCGTTAGCAATAAATTCTTAACAGTGTTGCTATAAACAAAGCCTGTTCTGTTCTCTAGATCTGATCAACAGTGCCAATTGCCTGTTTCCGGCTTGGATTTTATGATGCCATAAAGTACCATAAAGCAGCTACTAAATACTAAAATAAAACCAACACAAAAAGGACCTTGTAAAGGTGGTTTGGCCAAAATACCAGTTTATCTCTCCTTGGAGCTAAGAGCAAGTAGAGTACCTGTTTTTATCAATTTAATATCCAATATGTCCTTAATGTGAGGCCTGTATAATAAATAGATTTTTGGAACAGGGGGATGGAATAAGAGCTTGCGCTCTCTGCCCCATGCATTGACCTGGTATTTCAGTGACTTCAGGAACAGTGCATCTCCTTCTCGGGAGAATCTTCCGGTTAGAAAAACAGAAGGAGTTTTACTGTGAAAGTGCTGATTTGGTAAGGTATTTTTAAGAGTTGAAAAATCTGGATTCTTTAGCGCGTTGGTTTCTTAATGACAAAATATTGACACTTATTCCACATAGACATTCTTCATCTCATTTGCATTAGGATACATAGGTATGCTGTCCATCACCTCGCCACCTCTTCCCCCCCCCCCCCCGCCTCTTCTCATTGCCCCTGTTCTCTCTGCCCACCTTCCCCGGTATCATGGCACTAGCTAAGGCACTCTCATGCTGGGAGAAAATCTATAATGGCTCTGGGATGACCTGACACTGTAGGTGTGTTTCATCTCCACCTGCCATGATTTGGTGCAGCAGAACTGATTTAAAACGCTCCTTAAACCTCCAGTGGGGGGGCGGGGGTGGGGGTGAATCTGTCCTAGCCTTGAACAGCTCCTATAACTGTGATGCCGCATGGTCCTTGGCAAATGGTCAGTCAGTCAATTATCCTGTTCTTCTCATTCTAATATACTGCCTGTGTTCCATCACCTGGATTTCCTTGCCATGGCTTCTAACTTCTGTTCTGGGTGATTCCTTCGTGGTGGGAGGCGAGAGAGAGATATTTCTCCTTCCTCCCTCAGAGGTGCAGTAGGAAAAACCTAAACCACCCCCTTGTTTTCAGCACTTCTCCAGCCCCTCCCTCCCTCTCCTTCCATACATCTGATGCGCTCTGCAGCCTACAGTAAAACCAATGCATTTGCTCCATCTGCTGATAGAAGCGGTAATTTCACAGCAAGGAAACTCTTTGTGCCGTATTTTTCACAAGTTCCAGGGGGGGGGTCGCAGGCCTCTGATTGGTAGGGGTGTGCGAAGGTTAACAAATGGCATGCATATTTCCCTTCCGTAAATCCTGGATTTTAAACTGTTTGGATAACAGGTATGAGATTGTGTGTGTTGAATTTGCAAATGAATTGAAGTTCTGCAGTTTCCCTTTGCAGTGTGGACTTGAAGTTTTTTTGCTGCAGTATGGTGACTTTTAAATCTGCAATTGTGTGTCCAGGCAGGTTGAAGTGTTCCCCTACAGGTTTTTGTATATTGCCATTCCTAATATCTGATGTGTGTGAATTTATCCTTTTTCGTAGGGACTGTCCAGTTTGGCAGAGTACATAGCAGAGGGACACTGGTGGCATATAATGGCATATATGACATTGGTTGATGTGCAGGTGAATGAACCAGTGATGGTATGGTTGATCTGGTTAGGTCCTGTGATGGTGTTGCTGGTGTAGATATGTGGGCAACAAACCTCGATGCCAACTCTGCCCACATATCTACACCAGCAACAAGCTGATTTCCAGTGGCACTCACTGCCCATTCTGGCCACCGGTCCAGGGGGCTCTGCATTTTAATTTAATTTTAAATGAAGCGTCTTAAACATTTTAAAAGCCTTATTTACTTTACATACAAATAATCGTTCAGTTCTATATTAAAGACTAATAAAAAGAGACCTTCTAAAAATGTTAAAATGTATGACTCGCACACGAAACCTTACATGAGAGTGAAGAAATGAAGACTCGGCACCCCACTTCTGAGAGGTTGCTGACTCCTGTCTCAGAGACCAATGCTGTGTAGAGTGAAAAAAGATGGTCTTGTGGCTAAGACAAATTAAACTACATCAGCCAGTCTGGCAATATATGATGCTTTTCCTTGAAGCCCCAGCTTCTGGAGTCAGTGATAGCATAAGAATCTCAACTTTCCTTTTTTATTAAAAAAAAAGTTTTTTAGCCCTCATATTTGTAGAGACAAGCTTGAAAATGTGACCTGAGTACACAGTCAAGGTTCAAAACCCAGAATCAAATGAAAAGGTCCTGCGCTGTGCAGCGGAGCCGTTCCAGCCGCAGCCAGCCAGCCGGTTGTAGTGTTGGGAGGGATATGCTTGGTGGAAAGGCGAGGGTGAGCAGTACCAGGATGTGACTGTAACAGCTGGCTAAGCGACTCCAGAGACACTCCAGCCTCTGGCTCCGCCACCCCGCTCAGCGATACTGACGCTGTGTTGCAATGCGCCTGTCAATGAGGTGGAAATAGCTGGAGCTACAGCAGTGACTGTCTCTGTTTTATTGACTCTCTAATTGCGCTTGCTCTTCGGTCAAAGGTTAACGCTGCAGCTGCCGCGTGGCTGTCGGGCCATTGTTCTCGGGCAGTGATAGACGGCTAGATGGAGCTAGTGAGTGGACTCCCTCGCTCTAGCTGTGGATACAATCGACACGGCACCTTCTGCCAAATCCTCTAACAGGGGTTCTCAGCCTTTTTCTTTGAGGGCCCCCAGACATGGGGGATAAAAACCCCCACAGCCCACCTGTGTCACAAGAACTGGTTTTCTGCGTGTAAAAGCCAGGGCTGGCATTAGAGGGTGATTTCCTGGGGCCCCACAAAACTACACTGCTCAGGTTTTGGCTTCAGTCCCGGGTGACAGGGCTCAGCTTTCTGCCCTGAGCCTCAAGTGAGTCTAATGCTGGTCCCGCTCGGGGCCCCGGTTGAGAACCGGTGTTCTAACAGATGACAACGTCATTTGCATTTCACCTTCGAAATGACTATCCACGCCGAGCACGTACCGATGGCAAAGCCTATTAGATCATCTCGGTCATTCCTCCACAGGGCGGGCGTTCCCACAACATCACATCACAGGCTTCCTTCGTTGGCAGAAGTAGCAACAGCCCCACTTAGTATAACCATAGTACGGTAAAGGTGGAACAGCTGCGTGGGAGGATGCAGCCACTTCTCAGGGGCTGTCCCCAGGTTAGTAATCAGTTCAGGGCGGGAGGGGAAATCCACTTAGATCTCCTCCAGTGGCTACACCCGCAGTACTGTCTTAAATGGAGCCGCGCCATTTCCCCCCAGCCGAGAGTTTGACCCATTCTTGTTTCCTTCCTTGGCTATGGAACATCCAGTGTCGTCTCTGTGCACTCTCCGGGTAAACCCCGAGTGCTGTGTGTACTCTGGTCAAAGCCTGACCTGGCGGGACTGCGCGTCCTTTCCTTGGCGTGACGGGGAGGCTCCCGGGAGTGACTGCGAGCGGAATTTCTTCCTTGTGTGGGTAAAGAATTGCTGTGACCATCGCTGGGAGGCAGCTGGACCTGCCGGCAGAGACACCTGGCAGCGACCGGTCCGTTTGGAACTTGCGCTGGGTTTACGTTGCAGGAAACACTGAGGACTTTGAAGTCGGACTTCAGTCTCTTCCCAGGTAGAGCCGGGGCAGCCCTCTGGTTCAGCGTCCGGCAGGATGCCACAGGAGGGCCTCTCTCGCCAGTATCACATGCTGAACCGGTGGACGTGGCATTGGCTTGGTGCGGAAGGCGGAGAGACTGTCCACTAGGCGGGGCTTGGTGCGTGGTGAAAGCAGCATCATGGGGAACCGATGAGCTGCCGACCGGGGCTGAGTTAATGCCAAAGCATCTGCCAGGCCAGTTGACTGAGGAGGGGGCCGGGGTTGGGAAGGGCAGAGATGCGGCTAACAGAGCAGGACTGGAAGTGCTGTATGCAAGTCCAAGGGGCTGCGGAGTCCGTCCTCCAAAGAGCTCAGTCACCTTGCAGGACTGGGCCCCAAAAGAGTGGAACGCCTTGAGCCTCTTCCAAAGCAAAACCATCTACATCCTCCCCCTTGGTCACAGCTGAGCAGCGCCCCAGGGGTGTCCATGGGGGCAGAACTGGGCTCTAGTGGGGTCTAGTGTTACTTCTGGAACTTATTTGGGGTGCAGTCGCTGCAGCAGCACTGACAGGCGGGAAAAGCCAAAAAAGATCAATGCCGTACCAGGGCACCAGCGGGGTAGTAACTTGGGGTGCAAACATCTGTGGCTTAAAGTAGTTAGCTGGAGGGTGCAGTGATTTGGGGTGAATACTTCTCATGAGACTTTTTTTTTAATGAAAATGCTGCCCAAAATATGTACTAGTGCAGTCAAAGACCAATGACATTCCACGAACTGCTCTGTGTTCTAGTCCTACAGCTGCAGTTTTATTTTGGGGAGGGCGTGTGGGTAAATTGGGTGGCGGGCCTCTCCGGCTCTTGGCTCTTTCAGAGACATTATTACCTTCCTATTGGCTCATGCTCCTTGCATTACATTACACAATTTCCACTAGGTAGCAACACCTGACTTTTGATGTGAGGTTTAAAAATAGTTTCCCAAAATAATATTAAAAATCCAGAATTATCTTGAGTTCTCCTTCAAAGGGCAGGTTCATGTAATGACACACGCTTTGAAAGAAAGTAAAACACTTCCTAAAGAAAGAGATGGAGAGAGATTACCAGAGCCTTGTCTTTAAAAAGCCACTTTTTGTCCCATCAAATTCAAATAAGATTTTTCCAGAGACTTCCCTGTTTTAGCCTAGTTTTCTTTGGCTTCTGATGGGGGAACTCAAGATATGTGGGTTTGGTTTTATTTTTGTTTGTGCCAAAGCAGCCACCTCATTAAGAATTATGTTTCCTGCCCTGTTGAATAAAAGATCCTTGTTGAACTGGGTCACACGGGTATCCTAAGACAGAATTGTCATCACCTTCTTTTTGGTTTGTAGTGACCCGGGTGTGGATTGCCACGGAGTCGCAGGGGCGAAAAAATGCAGGACTGTTATTTACCAGGCTGCACGTGGCAATAGACTATATGGTAAGGGATGCAAGGATGTTGCACAAGGGGCTCGTTCCTTTGGAGGTCTCCCAATTACCTTCAAAAGACAGGCAGATGAAGACAGGTACTCAAATACAAGTTTATTTACCAGCAAAAAGGAGCCAAGGAGTAAATACTCAAAGCATTGGCTCAGCTCTATACGTTGCCAGGGCCTCCTTTATACCTTAGTTTAGATAAGGGAGGAAGTATCCAAAACATTTAGGTAAGTGGAAAAGCTTATGGGCTTGTCACAACCATCGTCTTGTATTAATCTATTCCATTTACCTGTGTGGAGGTTTTAATGGCAGGACATGCAGACATCAGGGCTCTTATCTTGTGAAAGACAATGGGAGCAGGAAGGTGTGAGGCAAGGGAGGATATATGGGGATTTTGAAATACATACAGTAGAGGGGTCAGGAGTGCATATGCCAAGATAAGACAAAGAAAGAAAGAGTTGTAGTATGGTTTTAAAACCATACTACACAGCATTCATAATAGTTACTTTTAAACTACATTTTTCTAACAAGGAGAGTATGGGTTACAACGTGAACTGCAGACACGCACACACAACTAAAATTAATCAATTTAAAGTTTTATTGGGGATAATTACAAGGGGTAAGGGAGCAGCGTTTGATTAACTAATAGACTTAATAAAACTTAAAATACACAATGACTAAAATACCTACTATCAATATTTATAAACAAAGATGCAGCATTTAGTAATAATCGATACATACAAATACAAACCAATGCATAATGATCGGCAAAAGTAGAAGCTCTGTTTGAAAACACGTGAGCGGAGAGAGAATTCGGGGTGATCAAGCTCGGTTACGGGGGTACAGGACAGAATACACAGGATTCGGTTTTCTTTCTTCTCTCTCTGTCTGCACATGGCAGACAGGGCAATAAGTACGAACTATAGCATCACAGAAGTGTCATAGGGGAGGGGGCCCAAAATCTGTTTGTGTTCATTTCTGATTGGCACGAGCAATGTTTACACCAAGTAGGGGAGCAGGTGCCTCAAAGTCTGGCTTCGCCCCAAAGGTGAGAGCAATGCACATTGTTTTAGAATGTGTGCGAAACTGAATGACAAAGAGAGGGGCCAGGGCAATTTGGTACAGACAAGTTTTACAGAATGCAGACAGGAACTGATCTGAACACCAGGCAAGTTGTAGAAGGTGCATTTCCATCAGTGGAACAATGATGACTGAGAAGGTAACTTGAGTGTTGATGAGAAATCGTATTCTGGTTAAATAAATGGAGACCCAATGTCAAGGAAACGATTTCTGGGGTACAATATACGCTGCTTTCTAAGGTTCATCAAACTACGTGCTGATTATCTTTTCTATTCATTCTCCCCTCTCCTCTGCTTGGCTGCTGCCCTCCGAACTCATGGTCCTTATTCAGACCACGATATCCCGCTGTTCAGTTTGTGATCCTCTTCCTATGCTTTGCTTTCAGGGGCAGATTCTGATCTCAGCTTCCCTGGTGAAAATCTGGAGTAACTCCATTGGATGAGCAGCATGGTGCCTGCACCCTGAGTTGGGTGATCAGAATCTGACTCCCAGAGTCCAATTTACTTTTTCCCGTCACCATTAGTCCTCAGCGTCCAGGAGATGTGCTCACAGTAGGGATCCTGACAGAGGCATGCCGTTCAAAGAACGAAGTGTCCCAATTTCTTCCTGGTCTTGTAAAGAAAGCATTGAGATAAAAGCCTGACTTTTAAAACAAGAGTGCTAGTTACCTGCCGTGTGTTCTGCAGCCTGCTCACAAAAGATGGCTAAAAGGAGAAAAATCTATAGGGCCCCAGCATAGCAATCCACAAAGAATTGTTTGCTTGGCTTGCCTCCCATATTGGACTAAATTGGCATCACGTGGCATCATCTCCATCCTGACCTCCCTCCCCCCCTCCCCCCAAGGGTGCTTCTGTCAACACTCCCCTAACATGCGCTTTGTAACTAAAGACTTTTAAAGAGCTCACTCTTCTGTTTGCTCAGTACGATGAGAACTTGCACTGCTTGCAAATAGATTTACAATTAGCAAGAGAAATGGGAGGATCTGTGCACACCTTTCCCAACTGCACATTGCTTGCATTAAAGCAGATACATCAGCCTCCTTTAACGAGGCCCTTGGAATTAGATGTGAGTCACTCTAGGACAGTAGTTCTCAGTCTTACTTGACTGGGCCCCACTTCTTTGTGTCTGTCGTCCTTTACGCTCTGAAGGCAGATTAAATGATCGGGGGGCTGGGGCACATGATTTATGAGGAGAGGCTGAGGGAACTGGGCTTATTTAGTCTGCAGAAGAGAAGAATGAGGGGGGATTTGAGAGCAGCCTTCAACTACCTGAAAGGGAGTTCCGAAGGGGATGGAGCTTGGCTGTTCTCAGTGGTACCAGACGACAGAACAAGGAGTAATGGTCTCAAGTTGCAATGGGGGAGGTCTAGGTTGGATATTAGGAAACACTGTTTCCCTAGGAGGGTGGTGAAGCACTAGAATGGGTTATCTAGGGAGGGGGTGGAATCTCCTTCCTTTGAGGTTTTTAAGGTCAGGCTAGACAAAGCCCTGGCTGGGATGATTTGCTTGGGGTTGGTCCTGCTTTGAGCAGGGGGATGGGCTAGATACCTCCTGAGGTCCCTTCCAACCCTGGTGTTCTGGGATTCTATATGGCAGGTGCATGCCGCCGGAGGAGATCATCCAGGCTGAGCGGTGGGTGACACTGGGCGGGGAAGAGGGGATCCTGCCCAGGATATGGGTTACTTGGTATGTCCCTTCTGCTGCTTCCACCAGCAGGCCACTAAGGAACCACAAAGCAACTTTCCCTGTCACCAACCTGGCGGAGATGGAAACCTGGCAGGTCTATAGCTGGTCCCCGAGGAGCCGTGCGTGTTCTGATGCTTCTCCAGAGCAGACAAGGAACTGGGCTGTCTGCTTTCGGGGGGGGGCTCGTCCTCTGCCCCAGGCAGCAGAATATGGCTTTTCTACTGCGTTCTGGGCATTCAGTGGGCTGCACTGGAGGTCACAGGGTTTAACCTGATGAGACCAGGTTGGTTTCATTAGCATAGCCTAGCTCCCTTTCTGCAGGCTGGTGCTTGCTTTCCTTATCCTCTAGCTCAGGGTTTCTCAAACTGGGGGTCGCCGAGCACTCCCTGGGGGGTCGCGAGCTTCTGCCGCCGCAACTCGTGGCCGGGGGGCCGGCGCGCACCCGGAAGGCCGCCCGCGGCGGGGACCGAGGGGGGGAGGGGTCGCGCCACAGCCGGCCGCCGGACCGGAGGGGTCGCGGCGCGCCGACAGCGCAGGAAAAGGGGACGCGGTCTTAATAAGTTTGAGAACCGCTGCTCTAGCTATAGCTGCTTAACTAAGACATCAGGACTAGAGGAAAGATCATGAAGTGAATGGGTGTCTGAAAAGACGCTGGTGTTTTATTTCATGGTCCGTCCCCCATAGAGGGAACTGTAAATCAGCTTATTTGCGTGAAGTATCTCCTTGGCTGGCAGCAGAGCTCTGCACGCACCGCGGCTGCTGTGAAATCAATTCACATTGAAAAATTGTAATGGCCTGAGAGCTCCTCTGCATTCCTTCTTAATGTACAGCCTACCCTGTGTCTTGTGCCTTGAAGTATCCCAGTTCATTCCAGGACATATCCCAAAAGGAGAAGTTAGGTGAACCTCGCCCCCCTCCTCCTCCTTTGTAATGCTCTGCCCTCCTTCCCTTGCAGGATGTGGGACTAGAAATAGATCCCGTTTCCTGCTATGAGGAGGACAGTGATTGAACAAAAATCGTCTCTCGCGCGCACACAGTGTAGCCTAGTGGATTGTGCGCTAAACGACCAGCTCTGTGACTGTGGGCTCTGGTCCCAGAGCCTCCGCTGGCTGCTGGGTTTCATTCTTTTATGTTTAACGATCCTTCCGAGGAGCCAAGATCTCCTACCTTGGGGCAGCACTCGCTAATTCACCTCAGTCAGAACTGGGGAAAGAATCTAGGTCTCTAGTAGCTACTTGCCAAACAAGCTTTCGGAGGGAACATGCCAAAACGAAGTATTTCCGTAATCCTCTCTGACAACGTTGGCTCTGTCTTACCCTCAGGGCTGGGCAAACGTTTTGGCCCGAGTGCTACATTAGGTTTCAAAATTGTGGGGAGGGCCGGGTAGGGAAGGCTGTGCCTCCCCAAACAGCCTGTCCCTGTCCCCAATCCAACCCCCCACCCACTTCCCGCCCCTACACTGGCTCCCTCAGAACTTCCGACCCATCCAGCCCCCCCATTCCTGATCATCCCCTCTGAAACCCCCCCACTCTAGCTGTTCTCCCCAGGACCCAAACCCCTATCTAAGCCCCCCTGCTCTTTGTTCCCTAACTGTCCCCTCCTGAGACCCCCCCACCCTAACCACCACCCTCCAGGACGCCACCACCTAAGCCCCCCGCCAACAACCACCCCCCGGGACCCCACCACCTAGGCCCCCGCTTACCGTGCTCAGCTGGGCGCGGGGCCCCGTGCCTGGCAGTGCTCGGACTGACCCCGGGTCCCGCGGCAGGCGGTGCTCGGCCGGCCTCGGCACCCTGGATAGGGAGCGCGGGGTCCCACGGCAGGCGGTGCTCGGCCGGCCTCGGCACCCTGGATAGGGAGCGCAGGGTCCCGCGGCAGGCGGTGTTCGGCCGGCCTCAGCACCCTGGATAGGGAGCGCAGAGTCCCGCGGCAGGCGGTGTTCGGCCGGCCTCGGCACCCTGGATAGGGAGCGCAGAGTCCCGCGGCAGGCGGTGCTCGGCCGGCCTCGGCACCCTGGATAGGGAGCGCAGGGTCCCGCGGCAGGCGGTGCTCGGCCGGCCTCGGCACCCTGGATAGGGAGCGCAGAGTCCCGCGGCAGGCGGTGCTCGGCCGGCCTCGGCACCCTGGATAGGGAGCGCAGGGTCCCGCGGCAGGCGGTGCTCGGCCGGCCTCGGCACCCTGGATAGGGAGCGCAGGGTCCCACGGCAGGCGGTGCTCGGCCGGCCTCGGCACCCTGGATAGGGAGCGCGGGGTCCCACGGCAGGCGGTGCTCGGCCGGCCTCGGCACCCTGGATAGGGAGCGCAGGGTCCCACGGCAGGCGGTGTTCGGCCGGCCTCGGCACCCTGGATAGGGAGCGCGGGGCCTCGTGGCAGGCGGCACTTGGCTGGCCCCCAGCGCCCCGGCTCGGAAGTGCACTCGCCTGCCATCCCGTGGCAGGAGGGCAGGACCAGTGGCCCCGGCCCAAGCTGGCGGGCCACATGTGGCCCACAGGCCATAGTTTGCCCACCCCTGCTCTAGCAGCAAGGCCATAAATAGAGGTCTAGGACTCCTCTCCTGCCTTAATCTTTGGTCCCAGGTGGTAGAGGCTCCTGCTTTTGCATCCAGAGGCCCTTGGTTCAGTCCCTAAAGAGGATTCGAACAGGGACCTTGTCATATTTCACTGTCTGTAACCCCTAAACCACAGTCTGCTGCCAGAGCCAAGAAGAGAAACCAAGAGTCCTGATGCCTGGCCTTCCCCTCTCGTCTCTCAAATACCAGCACTTTGGTTCACTTTGACCATATCCTGCCTCTTTAATATTCCCAGCTTTGCTAGGCTAGATCGGCCTGATTTAGCTGGGTATATATCTGCTACTTTGGATACAGGTATTTGGCCCAATCAGTCGTGAGGCTTGATGCCAAAACAGGATGCTCAGTTCACTGTTTGCATGTGATATATTTTCAAATACTCAATAGTGTTGTAAATAAGAAGGCTGCTTTGAGTGCTTATCAAAGTCCCTAGGCCTCCTAAAACCTTGCTAAATTTTGTACGTGACCAACTCTGCTCTTCACAGAGCCTTTCATTTATGTCTTGTGTAAATTTTAAATTGAGGAGACCCTGTTTCAAACCCCTACTTTGTGGCAGCAGCATTGCTGGTCCTAACCACTCATGAAGATTCCTTCTCTGGCTGCTTGCTGGGGCTCCTACTATTTTTTGATCAGCGGATGCTCGTGTTGCAGTGTCCGGAGGGGAAAGGATGCAAGCTTCAGAGGGGCTTGGATTTAAAATCTGCAGCTCTCCAGGCAGAGAGATTTTGACAGTCCCATGGTTCATCTCCTGTAGTCATTGTGTGGACATTAATGCTTTGCAGTTCCCGATGGGCTGGTAGATCCAGACGGCTGCAAGGAAAAGGCTGGCTAGTGATGATTGATTACACTTTCTCCTTTCAGATATCTGAGAACTTGCAGGCTAGCGGGGTAATGGACCGCACGCCCAGGCTCTTCTCTCTAGAGGAATTGCACACTGCTTATCAAAAGCTTTCTCTGGCTGCCAGTATTTTGGAGGACTTTGCAGTGGGAAATGAACCCTTCCAGTTTTGTTTTAACACAGGGGAGCAGAGGGGCCTGTCAGCTGGAGTGCGTGACATGACGCTCAGGGGTGCTCTCGCTCTACCCAGGGGGCTTCAGCCTTATAAAAGCTGCAACTTCTTCTGATCGCACCACAGTCTGGGCTCAGAAGAGGCTTCTTCCCAGCTGAGCCCAACCGCTGCTGCCGCAGCCAGCCCTCCCACACCTGGCTCCCAGACGGTTCCATCTTCCCCTGTCCCAGCTGTTGCCCCTACTGAACCCCACAGGTTTGAAGGTTGGTTGGTTGGTTTCATCCACCATCTTCCCCTAACGAGACACGACAAATGACAGCTTGTGAAGGTTCACAAAGTGTTTCTCTCTGTCTCTCTCACACACCCTTGAATTCTGGATGTGCTGAACATTGGTGGGTTTAAACCTCAGCCGGGGCTCGGGGGTGCATGTTTTGCTTTTAAAATATTTTTCTGTCTCTGTAGCCCGTGTTTTGTGTTTTTCTCCAGAGAAATAGCCAACCCCATTTGCATGTATATAAAACTTTCCAAGTCAGTCTGGCTAGTTGCTGTACATCAGATGCAATTAGTCAGTGATGCTGAAAGTGTCAAATAAGTGTTCCGTGCTAACATGCTTAACTGGGCAGAAGTCTTGAATGTAGATTTAAACAGTGAGACCCAGACCACGGGTGTAACAGCCAGTGACTCTGTGCTCCACAGGACTAAGCTGTAATCCTGTAATGTCTCTTGTACTGTATTTAGGTATTTGGGGCCATCCTATAGAATGTAATAGATGATTTAGAATCCTAGAATCTCAGGGTTGGAAGGGACCTCAGGAGGTATCTAGCCCAACTCCCTGATCAAAGCAGGACCAACCCCAGCTAAATCATCCCAGCCAGGGCTTTGTCAAGCCTGACCTTAAAAACCTCTAAGGAAGAAGATTCCACCACCTCCCTAGGTAACCCATTCCAGTGCTTCACCACCCTCCTAGGGAAATAGTGTTTCCCAATATCCAACCTAAACCTCCCCCACTTCAACTTGAGACCATTACTCCTTGTTCTGTCATCTGGTACCACTGAGAACAGTCTAGATCCATCCTGTTTGGAACCCCCTTTCGGGTAGTTGAAAGCAGCTATCAAATGCCCCCTCAGTCTTCTCTTCTGTAGACTAAACAATCCCAGTTCCCTCAGCCTCTCCTCATAAGTCATGTGCTCCAGGCCCCTAATCATTTTGGTTGCCCTCTGCTGGATTCTTTCCAATTTTTCCACATCTTTCTTGTAATGTGGGGCCAAAAACTGGACACAGTACTCCAGATGAGGCCTCACCAGTGCTGAATGGAGGGGAATGATCATGTCCCGCAATCTCCTGGTAATTCTCCTATTTATACAGCCCAAAATGCCATTAGCTTTCTTGGCAACAAGGGCACACTGTTGACTCCTATCCAGCTTCTCATCCACTGTAATCCCTAGGTCCTTTTCTGCAGAACTGCTGCCTAGCCATTCGGTCCCTAGTCTGTAGCAGTGCATGGGATTCTTCCGTCCTAAGTACGGGACTCTGCACTTGTCCTTGTTGAACCTCATCAGATTTCTTTTGGCCCAATCTTCTAATTTGTCTAGGTCCCTTTGTATCCTATCCCTACCCTCCAATGTATCTACCACTCCTCCCAGTTTAGTGTAATCGGTAAAGATGCTGAGGGTGCAGTCCACACCATCCTCCAGATCATTAATGAAGATATTGAATTAAACCGTTCCTAGGACCGACTCTTGGGGCACTCCGCTTGACACCAGCTGCCAACTGGACATGGAGCCAGTGATCACTACCCGCTGAGCCTGACAATCCAGCCAGCTTCCTATCCATCTTGTAGTCCATTCATCCAGCCCATACTTCTTTAACTTGCTGGCAAGAATACTGCGGGAGACCGTATCAAAAGCTTTGCTAAAGTCAAGGAATAACATGACCACTGCTTTCCCCTTGTCCACAGAGCCAGTTATCTCATCGTAGAAGGCAATTAGTTTAGTCAGGCATGACTTTTTATCCCTCCTGTAGCGCACTTCAAAAGGTACAGTATTTAGGAAATATATATTTGTCAACTTCTGCAGGTTTTAAGAGTAATTTCCGTGGTATTCGTTTACATCCTGACCCCAGGAATATCTGAAAACTGACTCATGATACATTGTGGCTCTAAGTGTCAGAGGGAGTGTTTGGACCAGCCTACGGGCAGGACTGGTACCTAGGGACTTGTCCTGCTAAGGGGCGGTGTGTAGGACAGCCCAGGTCAGAAGGAACAGAGAAGGGATCCCGTTAACTGTGTCTGAGTCTCGGTTCTGGCTCTGCTCGCTGGGGGGCGGGAAGCTTTGCCAAGCTTACACCGGTGCGGGTTGCTGCTCCCTCTGCCCTGGCGAGGTGCTGCTGGTGGGTGTGTTGTGGGGATGTAGAAGGAGAGTGTGCATTGGCTGGTGTGTTGGAAAGGGGGGGGATTGTCAGGGGGCTGCTCCCCCTCCTCTCCTCAGGACCCCCACGGTGTGAGTAGCCCGAGCAGGAGAGTCAGAGGGGGCCTTGCCCCCTTTCTCCTCTGCATGGCTGGGTTGGCTGGCTGATGGTGCAACCCTACAAAGCAGGCCTTTGGGAGCAGAGTGTTAGGGCAGCGAATGGCAGTGAGCTGTGCTCAGCAGGACCCAGCGTCAGGTGCACTTTACAAATGAGACTGTTTGGGACACCAGGTCGGAGGAGCGAGGGAGACAGGTCTGCTCCCAGCTCCACCCATCAGGATAATACAGCCCACCATGTAAGTAAGCCCCCCAAAACCAGCTGGGCGGTGACAGCAGTGGTTATCCCTTAAAGGAGCCGCCTACGGGGAGATCACAGAGCAGGGGCTGGAGGGAGGGAGGCCGGACATCTCCCGCTCTTCCTGAGCCATTTCTCTCCCAGAGGCCAGGACAGTGGAGGGAAAAGAACCACGGCCGTGGCTCTCCGCGGGCAGGAAGGTGACCCCGACTTGGGGCAGGGAGGGCGAAGGGCGCTTTCAGTGGCTGATCACACCTGGGCTAGGCTAACCCGGGCACCGTCACCCGGGTTAAACCTTTCAGTGAAGTGTCCCTTTGTGGTTTCTGGCACCATATGGCATGGCCTTGAGTTAAAGACCGGCTGCTTTTCCTCTTCTCCGCTCCCCGTCCGCCCCAACTTGCTCTCCTTGGCATTCCCGTGTGAGCCTGGTATCATCATAGTGGAAGGGTTCTGTTTGGTATCAGTAATGTAGATGCAAAGAAGTGGGGCACGGAGGCAACTTTATAAAATGTGTGCCAAGAAATAAGTCACGCCCAGAGTGACCCTTCAAGACGTGTGTAGTATGTATTGCGGGGAGGGAGGGGGGAAGGAGATTCAAAGGTCCGGGATCTTATAACTGCAGATCTCAAAGCAAACTAAACCATTGACCAAGTGGGGGAGGATCATGATCCTCAGCTCATGGATGGGAAACTGAGGCATGGTCAGGCTAACTCAGGGAGCCTGAGGAAAGTTTAACTCCCATTCCTGAGCTTTTACCAACAAGACCAACTTAGATAGTGACATTGGCTTTCAAATAGTGAAGTGGTCAAAAGAGAGCTAAATTCTAAGCCTAAAATTGTAAGTTGACTTAGCTCTGGACTACACTTTGGGCAGGGGGGATTGATCTAAGATACACAACTTCCACTACAAGAATAGCATAGCTGAAGTTGGCATACTTGGATCGACTTACCGGGGTGTCTTTGCGGCGGTGAGTCGACTGCTGCTGCTCCACCTGTGCCTCTCGACAGGAGAGCACTCGGGGATCGATTTATCGCGTCTAGACTAGATAGATTGATCGCTACCCGACGATCTGGCGAGAAGTGTAGACATATCCTTAAAAATGGAGTGCAATGTGGTGTGGTGTTCTTTTGAATGTTGCAGTGATTAAGTCTCTCCTGTTCCTAATTAACTGTTTTAAAAATTCATCAAAAATGAGAATTTTTTAACTTCTGCAGTGTATGGCGGCAGAAGTGTGGTGTGATTTGTTTAGCAATGACAGTAGAAGCCCAGTAATCACAGGTCCAGTTTGGGAGCTAGGGCAGGTACTTTAGGGAGTGGTTAGTTTCCACATGAAGTTAATCAGGGTGTTAGAGTGGAGTTACTCTGTGAAATTCCCTCCCATAAAAGATAGGAAAACAACCACAGACCTCCCTGAACTCAGAACTATATGCAGCGTCCTTTTCCCTGGCTTTGCTTTCCCTGTGAGCTCCACAGAGATACTCAAACACAAAAACCTACCTGCTAATCCACTCTGTCCCTCTCCTGGGGCAGCGTTAATGTTCGTATTTTGAAATTAGTGGGTGGTGCTTGGCCACTCAGCAACAGGAGTCCTAGTAGCTAGAC
Source organism: Sternotherus odoratus (assembly GCA_032164245.1). Taxonomy (NCBI): domain Eukaryota; kingdom Metazoa; phylum Chordata; order Testudines; family Kinosternidae; genus Sternotherus; species Sternotherus odoratus. Next base: position 1,807,609 of record JAVMKO010000009.1, read on the forward strand.
ACCTAAATCCTGGTTTTGACAGGGCTTAACAGGAGTTAAATTTAGGCCTAGGCATAGCTTGAGGCATTGCCAAAGCCCTGTGTTCTTTCCATCCAGTCCTGCTAAGTATGATATTCAGAACCAGTCTTTTTTAACTAAACAACATACCCTGTGTTGAAGAGGCCCTGCTGTTGACTTCTGTGGGAGCAGGGACTGGCTTTACCCTTGGCCAGGGGCTCGGTGTCCCAGAGCTTGTCACGATGGAGAGTTAGCGTGCGGCAAGTGTGCCTGTTAATGTACAGCACAGTAGTCTGCCACACACCGAGCATCTGTGTGGACCTGGCTGTTGCACACTGAAAGTTCACTAGCGTGCATTGACCTGCTGCTGTCCAAGCGCCCTGGGGAACTTTTAGTGTGCGGTAGCAGTGTCCACAGGGCCAGTTAGCGTGTGGCACACCAGTGCGCTATAAATTTCCACCCCAGCTTGCTACACTAACTCTTCTAGACAAGACCTCAAACTCGCGTCTCCTGTAGCATAGGTGAGGAGCGCTGGATTTCCATGGTGGTTGTATTTCATCTTTGACACATGTTGGCTTTTAATGTGAATTCAACATGCACTCCTGACATCCATCCTGCTTTCTGAAATGACTCTCGCTTGTCTTGCAGGGATGGTGCAAAAGCTGGACCAAAAGCTCCCAGTAGCCAACGAGTACCTGCTCCTTTCAGGCGGGGTCCGGGAAGGTGTGGTGGATCTCGACCTCGACGAATTAAACGTTTACGCCCGAGGAACGGACTACGACATGGACTTCACCCTCCTGGTGCCAGCGCTGAAACTGCATGACCGCAACCAGCCAGTCACGCTGGACATGCGCCATTCGGCTCTGTGCCACTCGTGGCTGAGCCTCCGGCTCTTCGACGAAGGGACTATAAGTAAGTGGAAAGACTGCTGCACGATTGTGGACCATATCAACGGGGCTACCAATTATTTCTTCTCTCCCACGAAAGTGGCGGACTGGTTCTATGACTCCATTAGCATCGTCCTGTCCGAGATCCAGAAGAAGCCACAGCGAGGGATGCCCAAAGTGGAAAAGGTGGAAAAGAACGGAACTATAATATCCATCATCTTGGGCGTGGGCAGCAGCCGCATGCTGTATGATATTGTCCCCGTGGTGTCTTTTAAAGGGTGGCCAGCGGTGGCCCAGAGCTGGCTGATGGAGAACCACTTCTGGGATGGGAAGATCACAGAGGAGGAAGTCATTAGTGGGTTTTACTTAGTGCCTGCCTGTTCCTACAAAGGCAAGAAGGACAATGAGTGGAGGCTGTCGTTCGCCAGAAGCGAAGTGCAGCTGAAGAAGTGCATCTCTGGCAGCCTCATGCAAGCCTACCAGGCCTGCAAAGCAATCATCATCAAACTCCTCTCCCGCCCCAAAGCCATCAGTCCATATCACCTACGGAGCATGATGCTGTGGGCGTGCGACCGCTTGCCAGCCAACTACTTGGCTCAGGAGGATTATGCTGCTCACTTCTTACTGGGCCTCATTGACGACCTGCAACATTGCTTGGTCAATAAGATGTGCCCCAATTACTTCATCCCCCAGTGCAACATGCTGGAGCACCTGTCTGAAGAGACGGTCATGCTGCATGCCCGGAAGCTGTCCTCAGTCCGCTCGGATCCTGCAGAGCACCTCCGAACTGCCATCGAGCACGTCAAAGCTGCTAACCGGCTAACGCTGGAGCTCCAAAGGCGAGGCAGCACCAGCGGCATCCCCTCCCCGCAGTCGGACGGAGGGGACCCCAGCCAGCCCGATGACCAATTAGCCAAAAAACTGCAGCAGCTGGTGACTGAGAACCCGGGGAAATCCATCTCCGTCTTCATCAACCCCGACGACGTCACGCGGCCCCACTTCCGAATCGACGATAAATTTTTCTGAGCTTTCGCCAACATTTGTATTTTGGTTTTTTGTTTTAATTTTTTTAAAAGACTTTCCAAGGTGTAGGTTGTTTTTTGGTGACACGGTCCCTTGTTTTTTACATATCCAGTGTAGATTGGGTCTGTCAAGAACAAAACGAACACGTTATAATTCCTGGTTCTGCAGGACAGTGCAGACTTTGAAACAGTATATTACTATTTCATGTGCTGCTTTCATTCTCACCCACCCCCATTGGTTTTGTGTGTCGTTTTTTAAAAGGAGAATTTGAGCCATAAACACACACGCCCACATCATCTTTTTTTCAAGCTTCCATAATTATGCACAACTTGTTTGGGTGGGGAGGAGAGAATTCACCTTCCTCTACAGAAAAAAATTCACTTGTTCTTTCCGTGAGCTTCCCTCACCATAATGAAATTGGGTGAGATTCCAGATTGGGTAGTGCTACTTGGCATTTTTGGCTGGCCAAACCCCCACCTCTCCCCATGGAGAATGTACCGTGTATCCGCTCTTCACATTTTTCTCACACTGAGGGAGCAAGGAGACTTGAAAAGGCCAATGATTCAACAAACAATTGTTTGATCTTTTTTTTTTTTTTTTTTTTTTTTGGAAGCCACCTCTTCTTGAATGTAATTGTTCGTAATTGGACCTTGTAGGGCACGGAGGGTTTTCTGCCGCTTTTCCGTGCGAAATAAGGTTATGATGGAATGTTAGTTTTAGTGTGTGTAATTATTCAGAGCCTTATTTAAATTCTCTATTAAAGATCATACCATTATAAATGTTAATTGCACTAATGAAATCTTTTGCCATTACCTCAGCACCACTGTTTGTGTTTCATTTATAATTAGCATTGATTCTTAAGGCCTTATTCTGCAAGGTGCTGAGCACCCTCAGCTCCCGTTGTCTTCAGTGGCACTGCTATGATTGGGCTTTTCGAGAGGGCTCTGGCTTTCATTAGTCCTGTTATGCTCTAGAACACACGCCTCCTGCATTGGTGGGGTTCCCCTTTAATACCGCGTGACACATGTGACTTCCATTCACTGTCACTGTAAAATATACAATTAAATTGTGTCATCTGCAAAGTGAACCATCCAAACCAGGGACGAAGAGCAGAGCGTCTTACACCCTGATTGCTGCTAGGATAAAACACAGCCTGTGCCTGTTCCTGTCCATTTGGACTTCAGTGGTGCCACTCATGATTTGCACTCTGGATGTGAGCTCCAACTTGGACCCGCTGTGCACCAGGGTTACTTACGTTCTGTTCCACTGCAACCGTGCATATGTAACACAGGATGCTCTGTGAAAGAAACCTTGCTCCCTTTTTAGACAGTAGGCGAAATAGACGGGAACGATGACTAATTAGAACTGAAAGTGTGTCCACTCCTCGTGCGGCTGGTTGTAGGGTTTCTGTCCAGCCAGACTATAACCCGGCCCATGTTTTAGATCAGGAAATTGAATTTGCTGATCAGACCAGAACACCTCCTTTGGGGTCAATTTTGTGCACTCTTTAAAACGTGATGATTAGAGCTGGGGATGACTCCCTCCTCCTCCTCAGACACCAGAGGCCCCCTGCCCCCAGAGGCTCCATTCTTGGCTTCTTCAGCGGGACTGAGGTGTTGAGGCTGGGACCAGATGCTGACTGGAGGGTGGCACAACAGTGAGAGCCTTTGCATCCTCACTGTGCTAGCAGGGCCGGGGCCCTGGTATGGAACAGGTTGAGAGCCAGGGCAGAATGGAAATCCCCTGGGGTGTCTGCTGGTTGGGTGCTGGGTGAGGCTGTCCCTGCCCTCCAGCCGCGCTCTCTGCCTTTCTTTTCCAACCCGCTGCTCCTCAGGGCGTTTGGCAGCGGGAGGAGCTGCCGCTGTGTCCTTCCATCTCTCACGTTTGCCAAGGCATCTGCTTCTGGGAACCCTGGCGCTGCGCAGGGGGCTGGCCAGTCGATGGAAACTGTAGCGGGGCATCGTTCCTTCCCTCTAATCCCCTTCCCACAGGCCGTTCAAACAGCAGGATTTTTATAAAGAGTAACAATAGCAGCGTCTCCCCCTCCGCCGCCTGTCCGGGTCTGAAATCTCATTTTGTCCTAGGTGCCAGTCCAGCAGCACCCGCTTCCACCAGATCGTCACCATGCCGGGGGGGCGGGGGGGGGAGGGGGCAGGGTCACTCAGCCTCTCCTGCTCTCCCTCCTGCGTGGGCTCCGCTGTCACGGCGCTTTGCAGTGTGGGCACCTGCCCACTAGGAAGTGGACAGAAACCGGTGACCCGTGGGCCATTAAACAGCTTTGGGATGGTAACAGCAATCGGTTCTGGCCTGATCTGGACTTGACGCGTTGCCCTGGAGGGCGGAGGCCGTCTATGCTGTGGCTGATTCCGCTGAGGCTGGAAATCTGCCCCGGCTTTCAGTGGCCTGAGATAATGGACCCCAGGAAATCATCCAAAAGCTCCATTCTCTGAGCGGTGCGTATTGAAATAATTGCAGACCACCTGGCTTTCCAGTCACAGAGTCGGTTTCCAACTGCTCCAGGCCTTTAATCTGCTGGTTCAATTGCCGGTAAATGTGGGGCTGGAGATAGAATCAAGTATGAAAAATGCCTTGGAATGATACCGATTCTCAAGGCTCATTTCCTCCTCCTCTCCAGTGTGCCAGATAGCCGCCTCCACCCCAAGACCCCCGGCTATTCTTCGAAAACTCCCATTCCTCCGCCGCTTCCCTCCGCGGCGTCCTGTGCTGGTGGGACATCGGTCACTCGCGGTGTGGGGCAGTTAGTGGGGCGCCACATTCCAGACCCCAGTTAAAGCCTCTTGGAGTTTACTGGGACTTAGTTTCAAGCATGTGTCCAAGTGAGAGCTCTGCTGAATGAAGGCCACAGGTTGACACGGGGGAATGAATGAAGACCTGGGGCACCTGTGTTTGCCGAGATCCGGACCGACGCAGGGTGGGTTGGACCGGTAACCTCACCACTAAAAGCGTGCACTGATACAGCTTGCACTCAAGAGCCGCGGCTCTGTAGCTGGGGGCTGTACCAACTCCCACCCTCTGTGGATCTGAACCGAACAGGCCCTGTTGCACACCCGCTCTCCCCAGCAGGCTACGCACTGAGCTTTGTAAAGCAGCGAGTGCTTTGTAGCACGGCAACTGCAGCGGTGGGGAGGGGGAGGCGCTTAAACAATCATTTTGCAGGCGCATTTTTATAATAGCATCATAAATCCTCGGCAGGAATAAAGAAGGTTCCAGGTGTACCCGGAACGTACAGCACCAAATGTTCTGTAGTCGTGTTAAGGGAATGGGTGAAAGGCCGTCAGCTGGCTGAGTCCTATAGAGGTTCAGAGTCTCTAGGCATCCTTCAGTGACTAAGAATATTCAACGTGGAAAAGGCTCGCTGCCCCCCTGCTCCGAGTGCATCACGTCTTTCTTCCACCAGTCTTGTTTAGACTGAATGTGTCCGTGCAGCTTACAAGCGCCATGGCTGCAGGAGAAGCTATCTAGACAGGGAAATGAGCACAGTGGAGCACAGACTAAAAAGGAAAAACAACTCAGTGCTCTGCCAAGGTCCTCTTGCCGACACCTTTCACAGTTGGGAATTCAGCTTTATCCAGAGCACGCCGGCTTAGGAGAACTCTGCAGCACATAGAGCCAGCTTATTCCCTTTTGATGCATTTAGCAATGGTGATAAAGCGCCCTTCCATCCCTGCCCCAACCCTTCTCATTTGTCATCTATTATTTAGGGCTGCTCTGAGGAGCTATTGTGTGTGTGTTTTATTATCATTGTTCCTGGCTTGGCATCACGCTGCGGCCTCAGAGAACTGAAGCCGCGTTTGGGCTTTTTCGATCCTTTTATCGTTCTGAACTTCTGGTTGCGGTGACGTGTTTCCATTCACACTGCAGACGTGGATGGATTCGTGCAGGATTTCAGCTCCCCCTCCCCAGCTCCACTTACAGTGACTTTCCCTTTTATAGCTCTAAAGAATAATAGTTGGGGTTCCTGTGAGACTCGTCCCCTGTGTTCCCCAAAGCCTCTCCTCGATTCCAGGCTTGTCACGCGGGTTCCTTCTTTGGCATACGGCCAAGCTACGCTCAAGCGGAGGGGGTGGGCGTAGGGCATAGCGCAGCTTCCGAGTTCCACAGCAGGCCTCTTCCTTCACCTACACCTCACGTGCCATTTACTGCACATGGCATCACACCCTTTGGGACTGGCTCAGTCACTGTAGGCACCGACCCCCTGTGCAGCGGGCGCTGCCCACACAGGGATGCTGAAACAATTTGTATTGGGGGGGGAGGGGTGCTGAGAGACATTTACCCAAACTAAACCCTGTCTATGATGGAAACCACTTCAAGCCAGGGGTGCAGCAGCCCCCCTAGTTCCAGCACCTGTGGGTCTGTACGCAGCTTATGCATCTTACCTTGCAGCCTTACCTTAGCCATTGTCCTCTTGGCGCTGGGGCCCTGGGTGTTCCGCCTTCGAGCTAGCCCAGATGTGCTCTTTCCAGCCCACTGACCCGTTTCGCTCCCTCTTCCAGTCTCCCAAGAAAGGAGGCCTCATCCTTGTACGGTGACTTGTCAAGCCAGGCCGGCCAGCCGTGGTTCTGGAGAACGGGACTAGATGAGCTGGGGGGTCCTGCCTGGCCAGAAGCGTGGTGACTGAGGCCTCCTCTCTGGGTCCGGAGAAGCCATGGGAAGAGGTGAGACGTGGTTTTCAAGTCTTGGGTTCTAGAACGACCTGAAACCGCGGTTTACAAGGTAGAGCTGGGCCTAACTGTCTGCTTCATGCCTGTCTAACCCAGGGGTGGGCAAACTACGGCCCGTGGGCCAGATCCGGCCTGCGGGACCGTCCCACCCAGCCCGGGGAGGCTGCCCCTGCCCCTCCCCCGCAGCTACACCACCTAGCGCTGCGGCCGGGGCTGCGGGCTCCCCTCTCTCCCAGAGCCGCGCCGCAGGGACAGCAGTCCCGGGGCCAGGGCTGAGCGCTCAGCCCCTCCCTGGAGCCGTACCACGCGGGCGGCACGCCGGGGGCTGTGTGCTCCCTCCCTCCCCCGAGCTACGCCACGTGCGCAGCATTCCAGGGAGCTGGGGCTGCGCGCTCTGCGCTCCCCGCCTCCCCCGGAGCCACGCGGCGCACCAATAGTAAGGGGGCGGAGGGGTGTTGGTTGGGGGGGCTCTGAAGGAGGCAGTGGGGGAGCAGGGTGGGTTGGATAGGGGGTGGGGTTCTGGGGTGTTGGTTGGGGGTGGGAGGGTGGATAGGGGTTGGGGCACTCGGGACAGGGAGCAGGGGAATTGGGTGGGGTCTGGGGGGTGGTTACGGGTCTCTGGAAAGGACAGTCGGGGATAAGGGAAGGTGGGGGGGGTTGGATGGGTTGCGTGGATTCTGAGGGGGCAGGTGGGGGGGGGGCTGGATTGGAGGCGGGGCCTTCCCTCCCCAGCCCTCTGTATAATTTTGTAAACTAAATGTGGCCTCCGGCCAAAAAGTTTGCCCACCCCTGGTCTAACCTGCCAAGTCCTTGCTGCAGCTTTCATTCCCTGAGCAGTTGGCCTGGCGCTGGCCGCTGGAGAGGGGTGCACAGCCAGGCTCCCTGTGGGGCTACTGACGGCCTCCCCTCCCCTCAGGACAGCCGGGCGGCCCTGAGGATTTGAACTGCTGACAGACCCACGCCAGGCCAGGAACGGAAGAACGGGGGGAGGGGGGCTTTCCACTCTGGACCGTGATGCTGGATCCTTTCGCTGCTTCCCCTGTGCCAAGCTTTGGACCCAGCCGCCCTGCGGGCACCGTGGTGCCAGGTGTGGATAATGGCTCAGGAGCATAGAAGGCAAAGCTGTCGTTCAGGTTGCTAGGCCTGGCCCCTCCCTCAGCAGGCCAGCAGCAGCTCCCATGGCAGGCGGTGCCCCAGGGACAGAACGGGTGCCAGGGTGTGGTTGGAGCTGGTGGGGCGGGAGACAGCCTGCCATGACCCCGCAGCTAATGTAAAGGTCATTCAGCTCCTCCGATGTGAACCTGCCCGCAGAGGGACTAATCCTGGTTCCAGGAGTTTCCCCAGAACCCTGTCCCCCCCTCTCTGGCTGTTGGCACCCCAGGGCGTAGCCCCTTCATGGGTGTCTCCCACCCAGCTGGACAGTGTTCTGAGAGGATGCCTGTGACTCTCCCTCCTCCCCCGAAAGGGGCTCAGGGGTCTCCTCACTCCCTCACTGCCCTGAGCAGGGTTTTCCGTGGGGCTAGAGAGCGGTGAGGAGAGGACTGATGGGGGGGGGGGGGGGGACATGATACACGCACTGGCCCCGTTGGAGATCCCACAGGCAGGCAAGGCTCTGCAGTGAGTGGTACTTTCCCCAGGGAGCCCTTCCATGGCGGGGTTTCATGTCCTGTTCAGAGGTACCAGGACAGCCATAGCAGAGGGAATGTCTCATCCCCACGGTGACAAAGAAAATTGCCCCCTACCCCCACCCATGAAGCATGCCGATGGGAAGAGGGCCTGATCCTTCCCAGCCTGCCCCCCTGTGTCGCTGTTTACATCGGTGCACAGACCGGGTAAAACATCCCCCTGCTGATCTGGCAGCAGCCAACAGCAGCTTTGCACTGGGGAAGTGACTGCAAACGGGCCCCAGAGGTGGAGAATCAGGAACTAAAGCTTTCAGAGACGCGGATTCGTCCCCAGGAATGTCTCCCGAATTCCCTCCAGCTGGTAGTACGGGATCATCCCTCTGCCCAAAGGCTGCAACTAAAGTGGGGTACTGCTTCGGGGGTGTACCCTTTGTGACACGAGATACTTCTGAAATCTGCAACACAGAGAGCTCTAGTGTAGAGAAGGCTCCTGGGGCCACTGGTGGGGTTAACCCCTGTGTTATCTAGATTTGCTGTGAGCCGGGGGTGAATGCGACAGCCGCAGTGTCTCTGCTAGCACTGGCAGATGGAGGTCACCACCGTGGAACTGTTTTCGTTTGTTGACGTCTAGCATTGACATGAGCCACAGAGAGCTAAGGGGAGAGGCAGAAACAGAACCCAGGTGTCCTGAATCCCAGTCACCCTCCTCTGACCCCTGGACTAAGCTGCGTGTCCGTGATGTACGTAACCAGGTCAGTAGTACAAAGTCCATCTAATTTCCTCCATCGTTCGTCCTCTTGACCGTAGCAGGGATCTCCACATCACAAGGCGGGTCCCTGCAAACTGTCGCTCCTCTTGACCAGCCCTGGGCCATATGGGATCAATGATGGGAACAAAAGCACAGTGAATAAACTCGGTGACTGTGCTTCCCTACACAGGATTAAACTGACAGCAAATAAAATGCTGCTGTGAGGGACTGGATAAATGCCTTGTCATATTTCATTAAAATCACCAAGAGCCACTTAACTGTCAGTGTCGTCTGCATCTCTGGTCCGTTTGCGGCAATAGATGCATCACAGTGACTGCAGAAAAAAGGAAAGAAATTCCAGGTCCTGCTAGAGTCAATAATTCAGAGACCCCCCCGGCTGCCTGCTTTGCTGCAGAGCCGGGTTTGGTGCTGCGGGGGTGCAATGGTCCAGCCCGAAGCAGAATTTCCCACTTCTTTACTTACGGAGAGAAGGAAATTACTCAGCAACTGCAAGGATTTTAATTTTGCTCTGGGTTTGGGCTGCAGGAAGGTAGTGGTGGTCTGGGGCTGCACCTGCTCCCCTGTGGCTGAGGGCTTGTAGATGCCTAGCGGGGGGATGTGTTTTTTCTGCAGATTTTTTGGTGCGGCAGCGAAGTGTGTCTCTGTCCAACCTTGCACACAGGTATTTGGTGTCCTATTGTTCTATATGTTTGCTATGCTTGATCGATTTAGGCGTTGGATTTGAAAGCAGATTCTGGGTACAAGCATGTGAAATCAAGTGCCAGAAAGATCCCCCCACGGTGCTTTTTGGAAGCCAGACGAAGCGATCAAACAGGACTTCCATTTTTTTAATTACTTTTTTTGCTCTTTAAAGCGTAATGCTCTGTGGTGCTGAGACAAATCCACACCCTCCTCTCCCAGTACCCGGGGAACAGGCCAGGGGATACCCCACTTGGTGGAGTGTGAGAGATGGCCGAGAGCTTTCTGAGCTAGGTGGAATATAAGTGGAAACTTCTTAGAATGAACTGAAGCTACAGGTGTGTTTCTCAGTGCAAGGACCCCCCCCCCCAGGGGGGAGAGGAATGTCCTGGACTTGGAGGCAGGCAGGAACCCCTGCCCACTAGGCTAAAGTGGCACCAGCATGCAGCTCATTTTGTGCTGCCAGATCAGCCTTTGCCCCATTGAAACGGTTCCATGATTCCTCCCCCGTTTCACGGCAAGATCGTTACCGAGAGGCAGCATCAGCTTCACGGCTCTGCCAGAGGCCCTGGCCCGTTGGCGCCCCGCTGTGGGCATGAGAAGACTGTAGCAGTGCAAACACCCCGAGGTGGCAAGCTTCGAAACATCGTCCCTAGCAGAGTGAGGTGAGTCACTGGGCCTGCGCCCTTTGCTAGACACAGCTACAGGGCGCGCAAGGCTGGAGTGCAGAACAGAAAGTAAAGAACTCTTGGTACCTAGGACGATCCAGCACCCCCCATGCTCCCCGGGATAGCGCACTGCTCCGGCCAGCCCCCTCTGGTATAAACCCAGAGCAGCGTGGCCCTTGAAAACCCCCACAAAAACAATCTGTGAGAGAAACCACTGTACCATACACAATCCTCCCTCTAGGGAGATGAGCGAGCAAAGGAACCACATCTGACAGAAGTTAGTCATGTTGCTTAATGATGATATCTAGCTCTTAGGTAAGGCTTTTCATCAGCTGATTGCCAAGAGCTTTACAAAGTAAGTCAGGATCATTATTCCCATTTAACAGATGGAGAAACTGAGGTACAGTGAGGTGAAGTGACTTGCCCAAGCAGCCAGCAGGTCCGTGGCAGGGCTGGGACTAGATCCCAGGTCTCTAGAGGTCCAATCAGTGTCACCCACCCACTCACACAACCGTAAGGGGCTGGGATACTGCAGAGACAAGAACAGGGTCAGAACATATATAGAGACTAAACTAGCAAAGGGTAGATCTGGTGTCCAGCTATTAGTCTGGGAAGAACTCCATTCCACTTCCCTCAGGCTGGCTAGCGCACGGCTAGAGACCTGCTCAGAGAAGGGCCTTGTCCAGGTGGGATCACAGCTGGGGTGTGCGCCATCTTAGGTCAGACATTTGAGCTGGATATTTTCCCAGCTGGCATGTTTGTGTTTTATAGAACATCTTCCCATCAAAGGTGCTAAAGTTCTTTTAAAAAGTAACTGCATTCAGTAATAGTCTTCCTCGCCAACCCCAGCCACACACACACTGAATCCAGCCACCGCTGGAGTGCGCGGACCATACAGCCCCATGCCCAGTGGTGTGGGGACAGGGAATGTCAGCCACGTACGTCAAGCAACTCCTACGAAAGATGCCATGGGATCCTTATGGTCTGTGCAGAACAGAGGGGAGGGGACTTGGGGTTTTAGGGTCTCATCCCAAAGAGACACTATCATTCCATTCCCAGGTGGTGCTTGTCTCAGGTGGGGTTTACAGGTGTGCCAGGCGTTGGCTCTCAGTGCTAACTGGCTGGTTCTGAAACTGGAGTTAGACAGGATAAGGGCCAACCAATCAATGTGGCACCTAGGTCCCCCCCTCCCACTCCCCCCCCCCCCCCCACGCACTCCAGCAGCTAACCTGTGCCACACAATGGCATGTGACTCAGAGCGAAACTGGCCCTGGTGATGGCAGCACAAACAAATGTGACTCTAGTGATTTATCACTGTCAGCAGAAGGCTGAGTTAACCCCGCGGGCACTGAACCAAAGGGACGCTTCGAAGACCAGGAAGATGTTAAGTTTCTCTGCCCAGCCCGTATTAGAGCGTTTGCGCTTTGAGGCATGGCTCTCGTCTTTCTGTATCTCTGTAAAGTGGAAGGGACGCCAACAGGGCTGTATAACAACTCACCCCTCTGTCTGGTCCAGATGTAACCGTCTTTACCCCCATGCAGTCTGACCGGGGTATGCTCCTTGGGAATCCAAAGGCCATTTCTGTGTTGAGATCTGCCACTCTCCTGCTGATTGTTTTTATAATGCTGTGCTTAGACATGGATGCAGAATGCTTCATGCTGTTCACAGGGGCTTCTGGGAGAGCTCAAAGCACACTACAAACGTAATCACGCGATTCCACTCTGAGATTGGGAACGTCTGGGCTCCAACTGAGGCACCAAGTGATTTGCCTCGACCAGCCCAGCAGAGGTAGGAACAGAGTCCGGATCTCTTACTTTCCAGGGCTGAGCTTCATCCGGTACCTGGGGCTGCCTCCTGTCTTATACTATCTGTTAGAACCTAAAAACCCAACGGCTTTTGCTATAACTACCTCATCCTTGTGCTGCAGGCAGGGCCGGCGACAGGGGGGTACTATGGGTACAGCTGTACCGGGCCCCGGACTTTAGGGGGCCCCCCTTAAGTCCAGGGCCGGTACACAGCAGTACCCATAGTCATCCCCCCCTTGTCACTGGGCCTGGAGAGCGGGGAAGGGGCGGGGAGGCGGCGCGGCTCTCCTCCGGAGCGCGCGTGTCCCCGGCAGGAGCAGAGAGCCCGGCCGGCGGCAGCGGCGCACCACCACCTGCAAAAAGGGCGAGGGCCGGGAGGCTCCGCAGCACGGTAGGGCTTCCCCCGCCGGAAGGGGGAAGAGCAGGGAGGGAGAGCAGCAAGGGCGGCTCGCGCCGCTCCCGGGCTCGCGCTCCCGCAGGACCCCGCACTGCCGCCAGCCGCTGTCAGCTGGGGGAGAGGGGGAGCGCCGGCTGGGCTGGGGGGGCCCCAAACGATCAGAGTGGGGGCCCCCAAAATTTCTGTCGCTGGCCCTGGCTGCAGGACTTTCCAGCAGCCCACGTGTGACCATCCTCTTCCCTGTATTTGGTAAGTTAATAGAATCTTTACCGGTGTAGGGGTGATTTCATAAAGAAAAACCTGCCCCCCTCGCTTTTATGAGGAGTATCCTCACGGTCCCCCAGGCACATGGTACTCGGACAGATGCCCCTTTTTGCCAGCTGGAGTTCAAGTGGTGGTGGCGGTTGGGGAATGAACATAAATGTGAATTCCTTCATGCATTTGTAAAATCCTCTCTCAAATATGTACCTCCTCATTTCTAGCGGTTGATTTCCATTCCAGTCACAGAGGGATTATGTTGATTTGTGCTTTTGCAATTGTCTAAAATCTTCTGCAGGCAATCAGGGCCAGGAGTCCTATTTTTTAAAATATTGTTCTCTACATTCATCTGAAAAGAGCGATCATGTGTCATTGTTCCCCTTGGGGACGTAGCTTCCTGCACAACATACATTAGCACTGGTTAAACAGGAGTGATCAACAGCCAGCATTCTGCTAGCGCGGTTGCAGCGAAGTGCAAAGCTAATGGTCCCTATGCAAACTCTAATAACCACAAGAGAGAGAATTCCTCTGGAAAGGAGCAAAGGAGTAAGATCAGCGGTTCTCCTAAATGAGTTCTAGTGTTGATGGTTTGCATCTGTTAAGAGAGTGGAACGTGAGGGCTCAGGGAGCTGGCAATGGGGCTATAGATCTGAATTAGCAAATGGGTGTCTAGTTTTTTGGGGTGTCTCAGTTTCCGGGCACTCAACTTGAGACACCCAGAGCAGATTTTCGGAGGAGCTGAGCCCCTGCAGATCCCCTTGAACTCAGCTGAAATTGCGGGTCCCTGGCCCTGCTGGAAACCAGGCTCCTTGTGGGTAACGTGCGCAAGGCAAATTGCCAGTCGGTTAGTGCTGAGCATGGGGCGGATGCATGGGGGAAGGGTGGGGTTGTGAGGAAGGCACCAGACGGGACCTGGACCAGGAGTCGATTCCTGATGCTGACACAGGTTTTCCGAGCAACCTTGGACAAATCACTCCATGCATCAGTTCCCCCCCTGTAAAACGAGATGACTGACGGTCCCCAGGAATTAAGAGGTGCTTGGTACCGTGGTGATGAGGGTACCTAGGGCACTAGAGAAAGTAGCTGTCAACACTACAGACATTGGAAAGATCAAATGTGCTACTGTCCACCTCTTTGCTATGGAAGGATCCTCATGTTAAAAACAAAAAAAGTCCATCACACAGCATGCATGGAATTTGACTCTGAATTACCATGCAGACTGGAATGCCAGGAGTCAGATCCTACACAAGTCTGGCTGGATTCCTTTGCTTTGGTTTTGGAGGTGAACAATGTGAGGAATGTTAGAGCGGAGCTTGGTGTTTTGTACGGGGGGACCTGGCTAGTTGAAATTGCTGCTACTATGGTGATAACGCTGGCTCAAAACCAGAAACAATTGTGTGCAAAAATCAGCTGGGAAAAGGGATGTGATCAGAATGCAAAGAGAAATGTACTGAGAAATGCCAGGGCACAGCACAGCATGGGCTAAGAATTGTAGGTATCATCATGTGCTACATCCGGGAGAGTTAACACAACTCCTCCAGGGATTAAATCACTCAGACTGCAAACCCCTCCAGAGAGGTAACACCTTGGGGCTGATTTGCATAGATTGGTTCACACTGGGTTTTCCAGAGAGGGAGAGACAAAAGGAAGGGCTTTTGGCATAACGAGGCTGAGTTGAAACTGTCTCAGAGCCTTCTTTCTGACTCAGCAAACAGACAGGAACCCCTGTCCATGGGCCCCAATCCTTGTGGAAGAGTTGGAAAGACTTTGGCCTACCAGGGCCCTATCAGACAGAAGGGCGACCTCTGGTAAGCTGTTAGCATGTGCATAGGAACCTTTACAGCTTTTACATGTTTTCTCTGTAATGCTTTTATCTAAAGAATAACGGTGCTTTCTTAGACAGAGCCGGGTGGTCCCCTGTAACTGCGGGCAACGCACTGTTCATAGCCTGCAAAGAGAAAGCAGAGCCAGGCGCTCACCATTAGACTGACTGTCTTTCTGGGGACACCCCAGTGTCAGGCAGGGAGCCATGCAGCCTTAAAGCCCTGTTCAGGAGGGGAGAGAGGCATGGCTCTCCACCCAGTGATGGTTGGGAGCTGGAAACCTGTAGTGGCTGCCCTTGAGGGACCACAGAGGGGAAATGCACGAGCAGTTACTCTGACAATGGGCTGAACCAAAACTCTACATCCGATCTCTCAAGACTCCAACATGGGCCCCTATTCAGCAAAGCACCCAATGTTAGCTTTTGTCGTGATGATGTAACGAATTGGAAATGTTCCGTATCTGCCTATATCTTGTGCTCGTGGATATTGAATAGACATGGAGGTATAGACAGAGACTGATTATTACTTGTTTTGCAATAGTGCCTATGGACCCCAGTCAAGGATCAGAGTCCCCTTGTGCTGGGCACTGAAAACACACACACACACACACACACACACACACACACACACGCTTACAGTACTGATCTCACAGTAGAGTGACAGATGTTGATGAGAGTGTGGAAAGGAAGAATGTACCTGTACTGCTGACTCACTAGATTACTACAATTGAACCTTTTAAATACATTTCCTTTTCACCTCTACTGCTGCTGGTTTGGTTTTGTACAACTTGCCTTCCATTCACACAGGACACAGAAAGCAGAGTGGTTTGTTTAGCTTTGTAGCTTTCTTGCAGTCACATATTGGTGCAGGGTTTGTGTTTCCAGCTGTGGTCTGCGTAGAGGTTTATGTGTTGGGAAGGGCTGTTGTTTCATGTTAAATTATGAAATCCCATAACTTTAAGGGTTTGCATTGGGCATCCCACTTCCTGAAGGTTTGGTAATTCTTTGTTTCATACATCAACATTGCTCTCAACCTATCTGCCAATGTCCCTTTAAAGTTTCTTTTCTGAAAATCTCTATTGTGGCCCAAGCAAATTCCAGCCTGGTGTAATATTGTTCCAGCAGTTCCCTGCCCCCCCCCCCCCCCCCGAGCACACAGCCGGAGGATGAATTCAGCAAGTCTATGTTATGCTATTTTCCAGACATGGCCCATAGCAATTGCTGCCTGATTGGTTTCTTAAAGCAGAGCCTGCCTGCAAGCTGCTTTGAAGATGATACACCCAGGGGCTCGAGATCAAATGGCAGTTTCTGTAAGGACGTGTGATTTATTAGAGCAAAAAAACAAAGCAAAAGAAACAAGCAAACCCAATCAACTCCCCCAGCCCACTGAGCACTAGGGAGGACACTTTGGTTATGCCTGAAATACTATTTTCAAGCAAATCTACAAGGAATGCTGGGTGTATGCATTTTTCATTGCTTTTCATGCAACCGGATTAACAAATCAATGGAAGTAGGCAGAAACCAGAGTTTTCTTCTTAAGTTTGCACAATAGAGAGCGTTAAAATAAAAGCTACCTGCTTATTCTCTGCTTGGATTCCTAGCAGAGCCCTGCTGGTCTTTCCAGGGTCAGTTTCCAATGCTTGTCATAGGCCCCATCTTAACACCTGCTTTATATTAACAATCAGGAGAGCATCACCCTAGACAGGTTCAGGTTCCAAGCTAACCACTGAGAATCATACTTTTTGCAAAAGTTTTGCTTGGCGAGCTGTTTGTGAACTGCTTCTGCTGTGCTTTGGGTGTCCTTATTAGTAAGTATTTGCTGAATAGTTTCTACAAGTAATTGTCAGGGTCACACACAGCCAATTTGCTTCAGGGATGAGTTACAAACAGGGTTTGTGTTGTCTGACTGGCCAGCTGAATTGCGATGAATGTTTCTGATCTCTCTCTCCCAATGCTGAGATTTCTTGGGTGGAGGCTGTTGATTTCCCAGAGTAGGTTGGCTAAGGGTGACATCCTCCTGCCTGGATTCTTCTAGACTCACTTTCCTCAACATTCCTGCACTTTGCATTAAAAGAAGCAGGGTGGGGTGGGATTTGGTTACTCTGAAGTATCAAGTCCTGGTTACTTACTGGTGGTGGCAGATAGTGAGGTACATCCTGTGTTTTAAAGGATAGCATCTCTTGGAAAAGGAGCTATTTCTCTGCCTTGTGCTGAGCTGCCTCGCTATGCTGTAGGCACGGATATGATACTCGATGGGTAGAGCAATATATTTTCACCTGTTCTGCACTCAAGACTTCTCTTCCTAGTGCTCTTTTTTCCCCATTGTCCCTGGTGTTTGAGAGAGACGCTGCAGTCAGGTAGCTATGCAATGTCACCTCACCCTCCGGTGAGTCTGAAACCTGATCGGCAGCGCTCGGAGCCCTGCGGCCCTTTCTCTGCACTTTGCGTGGAAAGCTCTGAGCTGTGGCTATTGATGGGTGTCTGTTTCAGGGACACCCGGGGGTGGCTGAAGTTCTTCAGAAGAGAACACAATCCCTGGCTTCTCGCAGAGACCTGACCTCCCTCGGTGCTCAGACAGACATCAAGCCCTTTCCAAGGAGGGGAGGTGGTGATCAAAGTTCTTGGCGGTGACTCATTTTCTAAGCAGAACAAGAGGTCACCGTGCAGGGCTTCAAGAGAGCTTTGTAGGCTCTGTCACGCTGTCTGTGAACAAAGGCATCTTCCCGGGAAACTTTCTACCTTCATGTCCCGTTCGGGTCAGTTTATTCTCTAACCAGCCTCATTGGTGCATCTCCCTCCGCTGTGTAACCTCAATGGCATAGCTAAGTTTCACATTCCCCAATAGGCATCGCTTCGTGGGGAGTTTTAGCCGTCAGCCTCGTGCCCTGCCAAAAGAGTTGCAAAAGCTTCCCTGAGCTACCTCCTAATTATGGTGAGGCAGCCGTGGTGCCGATAGAAATGTGGGGCATTCATTTCAACTCACCCGTTCCCTGTTGGAACCTTTGCCACCTGTCCCTAGCATGGGGAAAGCTGTCTTAGAGCAAACACAGTGGGCAGGGGATCCTTAGCTCCACGCCCCATTACCCAGGGGCAGGTGTTTTCTGTCAGGACACCTCACATCCCCATGCAAGCACAAAAGTTGGGAGGCTGATCCTTCCTAGACTGAAGCCAGGGGAGCTCAAAGGGAGGGCACCTGAATCTATATTTAGCCACCTGGCTAAATTGTTGGCTTGTCAGAGGTGCTGAGCACCCACAAATCATTGCAGGTAACTGAGCTGTGCGGGCGCTCTCCACCTCCAAGAACTTGGCCATGTTTGAAGAGGGGCCTAGCTGGGGATTCGGGGGCCTAACTTTGGGTCCCACATCTCAGAACATTTCCCTTAATCTAGTCCTGGCTCCAAACTTTTAGGGGTCTGAAGCCCTGCAGAACGGGATGCTAGAGGTAATTCTCTGGCGTGCATAGACTTGGTACCCAGCAAATCCTGCGTCGCAAGGCCCATTAATACTGATTTATCCAGATTAAACACTGCAGCTGCTCACCCTTCTCGGTAATTTAATCAGGAAGGGGATTGCGAGGCCAGGATAATATGGAAATAATGGACGGCTCCCCCGTGAGCATCCACAGTGTTTAGAATTCCTGTTTATGGCAATAACTTTAATGCCTCTCGTAGAGAGATGTGCAGCCTGGCAGCACTACGAACGCTACCGGAACCACAGTTGCGGATTTCTTGGCTTTTTGTGTGTGTTTGTTTTGCATGTGAAATTTCAAGTATTGTGGGTCAATGAGGAGCTTGAGGGATCTTTGTGTTTAACTTTTTTGATTTCTAGCAACAACAAAAAAGTGTGTGTGTAGGGATAGAAATGTGCTGCCAATCAAACAAATGTACATGGGGGGAGGGGGTAATCTAGCCCCGTTTGAGGAGCCTTATTGCAGAGGCAGTGAGCTCTGGTAGGAAGGGCTAGTGGTTAGAGAAAGTGCTGGGTGAAGAAGACACATCAGTTCTAATCTCATCTCTGGCAATGATGCTCTGTGTGGACTGGGACCAGCTCCCTTAGACCCATATTTTCAGACGTGTCCACTGACTGGATGTCTTAGTTTTTTGGGTTCCCAAAGCGGAACGTTTTAGCCCCGATTGTCAGACACTTTGACTTCAGCTAGAGCGATGAGTGCTCGGTGCCTCTGATCCTCAAAGGCTAGAGAAAGGGGGAGTGTTTGGGGGCAGCTCTCTGCCTTTCCTAGGCTGTATTTTCAGTCCTTACTCTTGGCCTGTAATGGCTAGAGATTGTAGTAGCCCCTTGATGGGGCAAGTGGCAATGGCCTCAGGATCAGGGCACAGGGAACTTGAATTCACTGTTGTGCACTGTTCCCTGACTTACCTGCTCGGGGTTCTTGCCATACCCAGGAATCTGTCCCGTTCAGTCATATTCAGCTCAGATGTGACTCTGCAGATTCCCTCTCTGGCTTCCAAGACGTCTGGGCTGAGAAGTGGTGGGTGGGTAGTGTGAGGACACATTGAAATACAGTGTGTGAATCCTAGACCGACCCCGTTGGAAGAAATCCACTGGGAGGATAAAGACTGGATGTTTTAAAGTGTATTTGTAACTGTAAGTTAACGCTAGGTTCCCATTGGTGATCTGACCCCATCTCTAGTTATACTCATTCTGTTAGGGATTTAGGATCAGAAACGAATTTCTTTCACAAAAGCTGTGCAGTTCCCCTCTAGTGTCTGTCCCTTAGAGCAAAGCCCACGGTTGCTGCAGCAGCACAGAGAGCGCTAAAGAGCAGGAACGAGGAGCCACAGGCAGAGAAGAAACGGGCCCTCTTAGCACCTGGTTACTAGAGAGGAGAGCGGAGGGTCTCACCTCATGCCTTGGAGCAGAAGCCGGGCAGCAGAATGAGTCTGGCCATTGAGAGTCCAGTTCTAGAGTGTCCACGGGAGTCTAGAATTGTACCTGCCGGACATAGCACTGGGACTTGGATTTCTGTACGTGAATCGTCATTCTGTGAAGCTGACATTTCCTGATGCTGCCTCTGGGCGAGGAAAGAAAAGTGCCTGGAAAGGAGAAGGGAGGACAGACGCCATGTGCCACAGAAAATAAGAATCTGGGTCTGGGTTTCTGTGGGAGGGCGAGAATGGCAACATACTGGCCTTGTGCCCTGCTGGGGTGAGTGTGGCCCCACCCCACTGACTGGCCAGGTTCCCCCCTGGATTCTCACGGTGCGTTTGGCCCCAAGACTCGGAGCGGGACGTGCGTGGTGGGCCCAGCCAGATCCCAGCTGGACAGGCGTCCTCACTGCGAAGACAAGCTGCACAGCGGGCAGCCGTAGCAGAGCATGACACAGATCCTGAGAGTCAGGGAGGCACTGTGGCCCTCCTGCCTCTAGCTTGCACCTGGGTAGCAGGGCGCTCACTGCAGTCTGCTGGGGCAGCCAGCGGTGCCACTAGCGTCACCAGGAGGGATCTCCGCCCGCCTCGTCGTCCTCCGCTAAAGGGACTGTGAAGAGCCCAGAGGGAGGAGCCGCTCTCCGGCTAACGGGATTTAAATAACTTGCAGCTGCCCATGCCACCTGTTTCCCTCTAATCCCAGGCTGAAAAAAATCTCTCCTCTCGGAACCCCCCCAGTCTGTTCCTGCGCTTATATTTAACTCTCCCCGGAAAGGGGCCCTCATGAGTCTTTAGAAAACGCTGCAGCTGGAACGCTAGGTACAATTCAACTGTGACAATGGGGAGGGACTCGGTCGGAAGGGAACGGACATACCCAGCTAGTCTTTAAACGGCTGATTCTTCTCCTCCCTTGGCCCACGGAGTAGAGGTGTGCCCCTATCTGCGTGGGTGAAAACACCCCTATGATTAGCAAGCTGCAGAATGGAACGGCTGCCCGTGTACGTCTTGGGAATGGGATGTCGGCACCTTTAAAATCAATATCAGGTGTCAAGCAAGGCTGTCTTCGCTCCTGCACTTTCATCAGGCAATGGATTTCATAATGCAGCATTTGATCAGGTCCAAGGGCAGTAAGATTGGTGATCTCTCGGTCTCACACCTGGACTAGGCGGATGATGTTCGTCTAGCACAGAGCCCCGGCAGGTTGTGCGAGGCACGCCAGCAAATGGAAGACATGCTGGCTACCATCAGCCACCATGGAAATGCAAACCAATGTGAAGTGCCCACACTGAAGTATCCCATTCTTTCCATTGCTGTTTTGTTTTGCTTTTAGTTAGGGACTCTCCTCCACGAGAGCAAGATAATCACTGATCCCTTGCATGGTTTCTTAAGAGGTTTCCTCTCTCAACATTGAAGCATCTGTATGTAAAAGGCCACCAAAGCAGAGGAGTTAACGAAAGGCCGTGATGACAATAAGAAGGTGCGTATGGCGAAGACAATGGACAAGCAACGTGAGAGACACAGAACTAGAGCTGGGCAGGAAATAGAGCTGGGGTAATTCTGAGATTTTTGAAAAATGTTCCTGTCCTGAGTTGGGACAAAAAGTCAATCTCCAATAGTGTTGCAAAGATGGTGAAAATCAGAAGAGGAAAAAAAAGGGGGGAGGGTTCAATTGAAACATTTAGTTGTGAATGTTTGAAACTTTTTGTTTCTATTCGGACCTTTTAATTTTTTTTACTTTAGTTAGCTTAAATTTCAAAATAAAGTTATTTTTTTGCTTTGAAAATGTCTAAACATCCAGTTCAGACTACTTCAAATATTTCCCAAACAAATTCATCAAAACCAGCCCCCTCCTGCGACCACTTACAATGTCGCCAAATCGGCATTTTCTGATTTGAAGAAAACATTTTATTTAAAAAATTCCTGACCAGTGCCCCATGACCTTTAAAGCCGAGGATCCTAATCACAGAGCTCCAACAATCTGCCTGGAATCTAAGGTCCACAGCCAATTTGAATATTCATTTTCATAATTCTGCCTTCTCCTCTAATCCTGCCACTCACCTGGTGACTTGATAGCAGTTGAAGCATAATGTGTTCAAAACTGAACTCCTAATCTTTACTCTCTATCCCTCTGTCCTCCTCTTTTCCCCGCTTCTTATTACTGCTGATAGCCCCACCGGTATCCCTGGCATTCGGGCCCACAACCTCATCAACCAAGAACCACCATTTTGTTGCCAGTCATTGCATGACACAGATATGTCCAGGCACCCTCCTCGAGGGCTTTACTGGTGTGCTGCTCCCTTTCACCATCCCTTTGTCTGTCTGCACCTCCAGATTCATAAGCTTGTCAGGACAGGGACCATGCCTCCTTTGTTGTTTGTACAGCACCTTACACAGCCTGAGCTGAATAACACTAACAAACACACAAAGTTGCCTTGTGGCGGCAGAGGCCACAACTCTGCTGCTGGAATGGTTTTGTGGAGCAGCTTGTTGGGGGCAGGTCTCTAAAGGCAATGAGAAGGATGCACCGTGCATTAACCTTAGCACTTCCCCAGGCAGTGCAGAAGGGCGTGTGGGGACGGCCCTACCCCATGGGGTTATCTAAGGCTGAGGTTCTGGGACAATGCCTGAGTTCACACCCCAAGCTGCCTTCCTCCTGTGACTTTCAGCCCACGTGTTCTGCACTGGGACTCACACTCATGCTGAACTCGAAAGGTGAGTAAAGCCATGGATGTCAGTGGGACTACTCGTATACTCAGGTTTGTGTTTAAATGAGTTCTGTGCCAGGGCCTAACAACAAAGGGCAAATGACTCGCTCGTTAAAGGGCACCCATTGCTATTTAACAAGGATAGACAGATAATCCCCATCAGCCAGGCTGGCCTAAGTTGGTCCCCTAGGTACAGCCAATGCACTGCGTTAATTTGATTAGAATATTGCTCTTCTTTTCTTCACTCCTGGTGGTTCTTCACTCTTCCCTTGTATTTCCTGCTCCGTCTCTCACCCTGTTTTCAATGGATTTTTTGTTCTGCTCTGCCGCCTCTTTTCATAATTTCTCCTCAGTGGAACATGAGCCCAATAACCTTCAAGTCAAGTCAGCCTCTCAGTGAGGTTTGAAATTAGGCAGAAGAAGGTCACCCCATCCCTGTTTGGTGGGCAAATCTCAACAGATTTGGAGGTTCTGCTTGCAATAGCTCCAGATCCTCACCTGAACCCAATTCACTGGAGCATGGGAGAGAGCCACACTCGTACTAAGAACAACTGGCTCCACTTATGGGCTTTGCTGCATTTGTTAATTTCTCACATGTAACATTTTAGAAGGTTCTGCACTAATCACTCCGTTTAGAGACCCAGCCGTGTGGAGAAGAGCACAGCAGGCTCTGGAGATGGGACAAAGAACCTTTCACTTCCAAGTCCTCCTCTGTAATTTTCTCTTGAGCAGCCGTGATGCAGCTTGTACCAGCTGATGGCTGTGTGAAATTGGCACTCTGGATGGCTGTCTCACTGGAAAGCCAGGCTTCCTCTGGTCACCCTAGAAAGCTGAGCTCCCCTTTCTCCTCTCGGAATGGCCCCTCCAGGTCGGGATTAAGGTACACATTGGGGTGAGGATGTTTGCCTCTGATGACTTTGGCAGGGAGTCCATCTGCCACCTTTCCCCTGCACTAAAAGCAGAAGCAGCTTGTATTATTAAGCCCTGCTGACTGAAATAGTGATGAACTAATAGCTCTTTATCACAGGAAGGAGAAGACGGTAATAGGATTTTTAAGAAGAATTGGCTGTCCTGTTACATGGCCTTTGAGTGCGGAGAGCTGTTGCCATAGGCGATCCAGGTCATTTGCTAGCTGAATTTCCTTGCAGTCTCCACCCTGCCATGTTCCTCTTGGAAGAGCGAGTTGATTTGCTGGGCTGAAGTAATCAACTTTGTTTTCTTTATCAAGTCAAAGGGCGTGTCTCTGAAATGGATCTGACCACTGGCTTCTCTCCAGATTGCATTTCTTCTGCATAAAAGCATCTGACTTCTGCCTGCCAGGCTGCTTCTGACCAAAGAGCACTCAACAGAATCGCAGCCAAAGAGTTGGCATAAAATTGTGATTCGGTACAAATGTATAATGGATCCCACAGGACCCAGGGGCTGATCCTGCAAGGAACTGAGCACCCCTGCTTCCCACTGACCTCAATGGAGATGAGGGTGCTCAGCACCTCAAAGGATATATCCAAAACTTTTCAGGACTGAGCCTTATGGGTCAGATCCAGCTGCCATTAACACTGATGGAATAGATTCTGATGGACTTCAATTGGAGTTGGCTCAAGCCCTAAGTGACTACCTAATGCACTCCTCTTTTCCAGCCTAGCAATATTAACAATAGTGAGTAGAAGGATGGAGTTTCTGACTATTCTGGGAAGCAGTTTGCTAAGGACCCCTGGCTGATGCTGGAGCTCCATCCAGCATTGTGGAGTTTGGAGTTACAAAGCCAAGTTCTGCTTCCACCGATGGTGAAAGCCAGAGCCAGATAAATTCTGGTGAGTGTTTTTTGGTGATCCAGTCAGTGAGTTCAATACCTCCTCTCTCCATGAAGTCATTATTAATTTTATTCACAAAAACATTCATGCAAACAAATGTGTCTTTGTACAAATGTTCACAAATAAAATGAATGATAAAGGTTGCCTGAAGTTTGCTTGAGTCCCAGTTCCGGGGCACACGCTCACTGAACAGAACCTTACTCCAGGGGTCAACCTGGTGCTGGTTCCTCCCTTCCCAGTCTTCCCCCTTCAATTTTTTGTTGAATTATGGTCAGTGAATTATGTTGTTCAGTGATGACTCCACAGTTAGTAGTTTTCCCCTTTAAGAATATTATCGGAATAACCTCGATGCCATTTCATTGCGAACTGTTCTTTAATGGAATAGATGATGTCCTTGGTTCAAAGGTTGTGGCTCGCTTTGGTTGTTGTAAAGCACCCTGGCTTGAATAGTGATTGCTCTCACCAACAGAACTTGGCCCAATAAAAGATATTCCCTCCCCGCCCTGTCTCCCTTTTGGGAAGTCGCTGAGAAGTAACCTGGTGGAACAGCAATTCTGCTGAATCTGTGGGAATGCTGCAGCGCTCTGTCCTTTGAACAGCTTTGTTCTGTAAAGAGACGTACATTTGTGTGTATCTTTTTATTTAGACTCTTGCTGACTCGGGGAACGGCACGAGATACACATCTGACGTTCACGAGGGGCTGGAACTGCAAGGCAGCATAATATCTTAATGCAGGATGCTGGTCTAAAATCAGGCAGTAAGTTTCAGATTATTTTATGCTGATAAAGACCTTGAAAGGTGACCTGCAAATGAAAAAGAACAACAAAACAATGGATCTGTTCCCTTGTATTTGCCTCTTTGTATATGTGAAAAATGTGGGTATGGTTTGCAGAAGGAGGAGTTTTTTATGTTTTGTTTTCTTCTTTTACATTAAAAATGTAAATCTTGTCTAGTCTGGTTGTAGGAAGTTATTGTGATTGACTGAAGAACCAAGAGTAGGAATGTCACATCAGAGATGCCAAGCAAGAGAAACATGGTTGGTGGCGACTGAGAAATGAGTGTGTTTTTTTGTATTGACTGTTTAGAACTCATTGTTTTTGTAAACAGCAATTTAACCCAGATGAAAGAAATAGTAGTTAAAGATTCATGTCTCTCTTCCTTTCAGTTAAGGGCTGAAAGAACTTCCAATTGACATCTCTAGGTCCTCCGAGGAGATCTCCAGCAAAACTAAGGACCAGGCTTGATATTCTAGATATTTGTGAGGTAAAACACAAGCAGGAAAAATCCTTGAGGCCTTCCTTATGCTTCATCAAGAAGCCAGGTAAGACACAATCCCACTTTATCCTTTTCAGGTCACCTGAAAATAAGAGATTCACAATTTCTTATGAAACCAAGCAATGCAGCTGCCTATTGCAGTGGAAGTGACAAGGTGGGAGGTAATATCTTTCATTGGACCAACCTCTGTTGGTGAAAAAGACAAGCTTTCAACACACCTGGTTTCAACAGTTTTGAGCTATATCCACCAAACTCTCCCGTTATGTTTAATTATCCAGGATACTTTGCTTTTCAGTGAGCATATGAGTGCAGTGACTATAATTTAAAATGTGCTTAGTGCTAAAGTAAGGGTGGACAAACTATGGCCCGGGGGCCGCATCCGGCCCTCGAGCTCCCGCCGAGGAGCAGAGTCAGGGGCTTGTCCCACTCCGTGTGTACTGTGGCTTCACGTGGCCCCTGGAAGCAGTGGCATGTCCCTCCTCTGGCTCCTACACATAGGGACAGCTAAGGGGCTCCACATGCTGCTCCCACGGCTCCCATTGGTCAGGAACCCCCCCCCCCCCCACACACACACACACATCCCAACCCCCTGCCTCAACCTGGAGCCCCTTCCAGCCCACTGAACTGCTCATTTCTGGACCCAGCCAGAGCCCTCACCTCCTCCTGCACCCCAACCCCCAATTTTGTGAGTATTATTGGCCCACCATACAATTTCCATACCCAGATGTGGCCCTCGGGCCAAAAGGTTTGCTCACCCCTGTGCTAAAGAGAGGTGCTGCTTCTTATGACTGTATCTATAAATCAAACTAAATAAATAACCATAGAATAAAATATTGTAAGAAAATCCCATTCCTGTCTTTACATCTTTTGATTGCACCAACTTTAACTTTATTTTTTGGTCCTGGGCTTCTGTGAATAATTTGGAGGATTTTTTTTCTCCTTTCTGCAGTTCTTATGCTTTTGGTTCGGTACAGATTTATGGATCTGCTTAGCTTTATGCACTAGGGGTCATCTCATTGACATTGATTGAATGGGACTATTTACAGTGCTTCAATTGAAGCATGTGTGAAAGTCTTTGCAGGACTGAGGCCTAAATTGTGTAGCAGAATGGGAAATGATTGAAGTTTACCATATAAAAATAAATCCAAGTGCCTACATACACAAATTAAAAATATTTGGAAACACACATGCAAGCCAACAGCTAGGAGTGCCTAAGGTTTTCCCCTTTAAAATATACTGGAAAGACAGTGAGAAGAAGAATAAATATGAAATATAAGTAAGACAAAACATGGGACCGTAAAATGTTACTGCAGAAGAAATGTGAGGCATTGTTGTGTGGTACTAGCCAAATGCCTCTTGTAAGGCTAGTACCACACAACAATCTCATTTAAAAATTAGCACTATACAAAATCAAGCTAGACCATATTAAATGGACTAAAAACTAGCTAATTGGTAGATCTCAAAAACTAATTTTAAATGGGTCAACCTCATCCAATGGGATCTGTTCTTGGCCCAATATCACATAATTGCTGGTAAAGTTCGCAGGTGACACAAAAATGGGTGGAGTGGTTAACATGGATAAAGAGAGCTCAATTCTCAAGAGTGCCCTGGATCGCCTGGCGAGCTGGGTTCACTTGGACACCATCCATTTTAATAGCCAAACACAAGGTTCTACATCTTGGGGAAATGGATGCAGGTCACACTTGGAGGATGGGGGACTGTCTCCTGGAAGGTGGTGACTCTGTAAAGGACTCAGGGGTCATGACAGATAATCAGCTGAATGTGTGCAGCCAGTGAAATGCTGTAGCTAAAAGGGAAAACATGATCCTTGGATGAATGTCCAGGATAAGCAGGGGCTATCCAGCAGGAGTGAGGAGGTGGTATTGCTTCTGTGTACAGCATGAGTGAGATCATTACTAGACTGTTCTCTCCTGATCCAGGGGCCATGGTCCAAAAAAAGTTTAAAAATTGGAAAGGGTTCAGCAAAAAGTTACAAGAATGAGTCAAGCCATGGGAAACCACTCGGATAGAGAAATGTACGAATGGTAATCTGTTCCGTTTATCCAGGAGAAGGTCAGGTGATATGATACAGTCTACCAGGATCTCCACCGGGGGAACACTTCTGCTCCTTAATTTAGCAGATAAATGTGGCACAAAATCCCAGGGTTGGATGCTGAAACTAGGTACATTCAGAGTAGAAAGAAGGTCTTGATTTGTAGCAGTGATGGTAATTACCCAGCAGAAGAGCTGGTTTAGAGCGGTGGTGGGTTCTCCACCATTTGGAGTTTTCCAAGGAAGCCTGGATGTCTTTCTGCAAGATCTACTCCAGCTCAGCTAGGAGCCAGAGGCTAGATCCAGGAGTTACTTGGTGACATACTCTGGTCTGTGCCAGGCAGGAGGCCAGATCAGCTGATCATAACGGTACCTTCTGGGCTTAACATCAATGGTTGGATGTGCTTGTCCAGATTTTTTTTTAAAATGCACAAAATTGCACAGGTATGCAAATGCTATGTTGAAAACAGGTGATGCATAAGCCACGGGTTTGCATAAGAATTTTTTGCATGCAACTGGTAAATGTTCTTGTGCAGGGACTCAGGGCGATCCTTTAAATACTGCTCGTGGAGAAGTGGCTGTCTCTGTTGCATGGAAGGGATTTGGTTTTGATAATCTACTAATACAAGACCTCTCTGGTACCTGAGCAGTGGGGCGAGGCTGCCCTGTGCTCTGTGCTGGTTAGGGGACTCCATAGGCAGCAACTAGAGGAAAATCTGAAGCCCAGCAAATGAAAATGCTGACTCGCCAGTCCCTGCCATCCTCCGGCAGAGAAGGCGGGCCCGGGCCTGTTGCACAAATGGCTCGTTTCCTTTGGAGGTGTCCCAATTTACCTTCAAAGAACAGGCAGGCCTTGGAGAAGCTTGAATACAAAAGTTTATTCGCTAGCGAAGTGAAGCCACAGAGATAGCTCTCAAATTATGGCTTCCCCTCATACATCATTACAAGACTTTTTATATGGTTCTTTACATGGAGGAGGAGGCAAGAAGGGCCTCATGCAAATTAACATGACGTTGTTTCCTATCTATTTACTTATTTGTCAGGAAAGAACAGAACATCTAAACATAAAGTCCTTGCCTTGAAATGGTACATATGGGGTAAGAATACATGGAGATATGAGTGAGGCCCAGTGGCGCCTCCAGGAATGCATAACACAAGATAAAAAACTTACAGCAACCCAGAGTTAGTTACACAGCTTCAGTAAGACATTTTCCTATATTTTTAACCTTTCCTTACAGGCCCGCGCTCAGCGGAGCGGGAGGGACAGTCCAAGCAGGGCGGGTGGGTTTTTAGCAGCGGAGCTCTGTGCCCAACGCCCCTGCTCGGCTTTTCAGCAGGGATCGCTGCGGGCCGAGCTGTGGATGCATTTGGGGCTGGGGGGGGGGGAGGGGGAGAGCCTTGGGCATGCGCAGCGGCTCCCATGCAAATCTGCCGTCCATCCCTCCGAGCCAGCCGAGGGGGCTGGTGTGACACTCGCACCTGCAGCACCGCGCGGGAGGACAGCTCCGGGTTGCGGCTCCCGGCTCCAGGTAACCCCCGGCCTCGGCCAGCCCCGCTCCCCGCCGGGGCGCCGCGCCAGTGGCTCACCCGGTCCTCTCTGGTGCTTGCTTGCAGCTCCGGGGGAAGAGATCCCGGCCCGAGCGGCGGAGCGGAGCGGGGCGGACGGAGCCGCATCCCCCGGGCTGGGCGCGCGCTTTCCGCGGGGGCGGACGCGTTGCACGCGGCGCATCTTCTGCAACTTGGCGTGAACTTCCCGAGGCTCGGCGGGGTCCGCGATGGAGGGGAAAGGTAGGTGCCCGTCGCCCGGTACCACTGCAGAGCCCGGGGACGGCGCCCGGGGCTGGGCCGGGTGTGGGCATTGCAGCACCGGCAGGGACGGGGGGGCGGTTCCCTGCCAGCCCCCGCCGCTTCTAGCCCCTTGGCTGCGCGGGGGGGGGGGGTTTCATCCTTCCCGGGGGAGACAGAGGTTGGCCGGGGACTTGTCTTCTCGGTGCTCGCGATGTACGTACCGGGGGGGGGGGGAGGGCTGAGAGCGTGTGCTAATGAGACCCCCAACCCCGCCGATCTGTGTCCTCCTCCCGCGGCAAACGGAGCCCTCCGCCCATGCTGAGAGAGGGGGATGCGGGGGATACAGGATCGGGCTGGTGGACTCACTGCTCCAGGAAACCCGACGCATTAAATACTGCTCGGCTGGCTAATGTGCAGATACCGACCCACCCTATATACATCCCACCCCCCATTCCTTCACCCCGGCTCTCTCCCCAGCGCAGGCTCCCGTCCCACTGGGACGCGACTCTCCACCGCCGAGTATTATTACGAATGAACTACTCCTGGCCTGGTCCTCTCTAAGGAGACGGCTCCAGCCAGCCCAGCTCCCCAGAACACGATCCGGTAACTGCTTTGATTGAGATTCACACCACAGGAACAGGAACGTGCCGTGTATTCATTCAAGGGAGAGGATGGAGACTCCTCTAATCCAAGACTCATGCCGTCCCCAGACCTGAACCTGCTATATTTAAAACCCCGTTTTATTTTTATAACCGGCTTGTCAATCAGGGCTGGCGTTCTCCTGGGTGGAACTATTTGCTCATATGCTGATTAGGGAAAGCAGCTATTTCAGTCATAGGGAGGCAGCATGTCCTATAAAATACCCTTACCTGTGAGCAGGAGAATTCCCAGGGTCTGAGCTCAGGTAAGTGTGTTTACACACTCCAAAAAATATCTGCCAAGATCTGATTAGATTGGAAACTCAACCACTCAAGGAACCCCTGTTATCGAACTGCCCCATTAATTTTGGGATTGACTGATGTGTGGCACCTATATCTCTTGTGCATGTGCTATTTGTATATGTGTTTGATGGGAAAACAGATACATTCTCTGCATTGTCATGCAGTACGACAACAGACTGGTGGCTCTCTGTAGGATTTCCGATGGACCTAACATAACTGAGGGAGGAATGGTAATAACTGCAACACAGGGAGCATCTTCCTTGTGCTCGTAACCCCACCTGACACAGGATTACTGAACTCCGTCCAAGCGCAGACACATCCAGTGTAACCCTGTCACCCCTGGGCTTTGGAGCAAAGAGCCACCTGAGCAGGAGATGCCGTCTCGCCACTGTTTCTTGTGCTTGTCAATGTGCAATCAAGCTTAATTGGAATCAGAGTTCTGGGGGCTGTTGGTGTCAGTGAAGGGGCCGCGTGAGGACACAAGTCAGGGCAGCTCTATATGTTTGCAGAAAACTGGCAGCAGGTTAAACTTCAGTGGTGAGGAAAATGAGGCTCTGGGTTTAGTTTTCCTTGTAAAGGAGGCCGGGCAGAGCCAACCCACCGGAAACCAAATCTGTAGACATGGACGGGTGCGAAGCAGAGAGGAGTTTAAGGGAACCTTGATGTCTCAATGGAGACGTTCGCACAAAGCTGGATGTCTGGTCCGGGTAGGGGCCTGATCCTGCTCTCACTGAAGTCATTGGACAAGGTCCCCTTGCGATCCGTGGAAGCAGGAGAGGCCTAATGAACACAAGTCCAACATGGGAAGGAGCCTTTTGTTTATCTGGATGTGGCCAGGCATGGCCCAGGATCACTACGCAGAGAGAATACGCACACAGTCCAAAACTCCTCTGCGTCCGTCGTCTTTTCCCCTGATCCTAAATTCACTTGCTCTGAATAAGTGACTCATTTACATTTTATTTTCCACCAGCGAGTAAACCTCCACGTGTACAGTCCTGTGTGTTGTGATCATCATATCACTGTTCCTGTTCTCCTGGTGATGATGCCTCTCGGATGTCATCTTCTGTCTTAAACTGTTCCATGTCCCCAGCACTTAGCAGAAGTGGTTGTAAGGAGCACGCATTCAAATCCAGTGCTCTACAGACCTGAGAGAGAACATGCGCCCAGCTGATTAAAGGCATCATTCATAATAATCCCATATTAGGACAGGGTGTGTAGAAAGCCACCTGCCCGGTCCCCTTGCAATCAGACCGAGGTCTCCAGGATTTGTGACACCAGACCAGCAATAGCAGCAGTGCGGCATGTCTTGGGAAGTGACTTGTACCTGATGCTTTGCTGATGGCCTCCGCTTTTGCAGATTCCTGTCGGGATCATTCTTCCTGCCATGACTGGAGACCGACATTCAGTCCCCTGCCCAAATGTGCCTGCGTAGGGGAGTAATAAGTGGAAGTGGGGGCCGCTCTGGGTCTGGGGCCCCTGCACACCTGTAGCACCCGGCCTTGTGAGTAAATGGGAAGGGTGGGGCTGGGCATGGGTGGAGCCGGGACTCTGCCCTAAATGCACCAGCCAGCTGAGCTGTCCAGGTACCAGGTGGGGAAATAAGTTGAACCCCCAAAAAGGTGACACATTTCTCACGCCCGACGAGGCAGGAGGAAGCGTGCCTCCTGGAGCGGTGCAGCCACACAGGGCCCCTGTCTCGGGCCTGAGCCCAAAGGCTCCACCTGGCCTTAAAGGTGGGCTCCTTTGTGTTGGTTTTTACATGGCTGCTTTTCTAGTGAGGGAAAGCGGGAGGCTATTTTTGCCCCATCGAGTTAATCAGACAAAGGGGCTGGGGATTGGGCAGTGCTCAGCAAAGCGGGCGAGAATTTTGTTTTTTTCTTTGCTCCCTGATCCTCTTACTCTCCATCCCTTCCTGGTAGCGGAGCCTCTCGGATGCTGTAGAAAGTGATGCCGCTCCGGGCGGCCCAGTAGCAGAGCTTTGCCAGAGTTAGTGTGGAAGTGAAAGGCCGCTGGTGGCTTTCCAGATTCTTCGGTCGCAGTCCCAGCGCGTGGTATGGTGTGGAAAGGAAAGAGCCAGTCAAGAGACAAGCTACCTGGCATTCTAACCCCCCGGGGCTGAGTTAGCCCTGCAGGGCGAGAGGGTCTCTCTTTGCCGTTGTCCCCAAAGGCAATGGTTCTGTCTTTCTGCCTGTCGTGAGGGATGGTAGGACAGACCCTCCCTTCCAATGCCTGTGGTGGGGGGAGGACGGCAGGGCTTGGCAGCTGTTCCCAGAGCCTGGGGCACAGCACGGGGGAAATGACTCACTGCAGGTTCAGATCTTGTCCACTCACCAGTGCTATAGGGCAGCCAGGCCACCAACACAGGGCTCCCTGTTGCTCTGCCATGGTCCTGCTGGCAGAGGTGGCGGCTGGGGGTCCCTTCCCTCCCCAAGACGCAGGGACAGTGGCACAGGCCCCCTGGCTTTCCACCAGGTACAGCAGCAGGGCCCCCCTTTCCACGGGAGGAGCACCATACGCAAAGGGGCAGCAGGGAGACTCCTGGATTCCCCGCGCATTTGGGGTCTATCTGCTTGCGGGGGGACCGGCGATGCTCTTCTCCACCTGCCCCACACAGAGTTCCCTTCTGAGGTGGGGCTGCTGGGCCCCCCAGTGCAGGACCCGCCTAGTGAGAAGTGTGGGACAAGTCACCCCCGTAGAGTGATTGTCTCCGTCTGCGGCAGAGCCAGGCAGATGGTGACACTTCCAAGCTTTTCTTGGCAACCATAAAGACTAGAGACTGGCATTTGTTTTACATGGCGGCTGTGTGGCCTGAAGCATGGGTGTGTAGTGCCCCCCGGGCCTTCCCCGGTGCTGCTCTGCTGGAGGAAAGACAACGGACCAGCTCACGGGAAGCGCTTTGGGACTCTCTGGTCGAAGGCAGCCCTCCCATAGTCAGCACAAAGGGCATGGCCTGGGTAGAGGGGGGACCTCCTGACCGTCCCTGCACCCATGGGCTGGGGAACGGTAACCTGCTATCAAGCCTGTCTGTCCCTTTGGATTGTTCTGAGCTCTCCTTGGCCAGACCCCGGGGTCTGGCCCAATGGTTTTCTTTCTACCGCTGCCCACGGCTATTAAGTGCTGTGTAGATACATACAGGGTGTGTCTATTCCTTGCCCTGAACAGCTTAGTCTAATGCTGGACAAACCACCACAAAGGAAGCAGCATCTACCAGCGATGCAAAGGGAAACGTGTGTGGGGAGAGCGCTACACAATGAAAACACGGGGTTCTTTGCACGCTGTGCATCCTTCCTCATTGCGTTGCTTTCTGCACTAATAGCAAAAGGCATTAGGGATTCTAACTGTTCTTCTGTGCTAATCCAGGGCCCGCAGCTCTGGTGAAAGGCCATTAGGTGCTGTGTTATCCTAATGTATGTTCACTTTATGGCTCTAGAAACAGTTATGCTTAAAGAAATGGTGTAAATGCTCATGGAAATTCACAAAGGATTCAGCCACAAAAGATTCAATATTTCTGGTTTCTTCCCTGTTGTGGAGGTGGGGCTGGTGAGGGAGCCTGTTTTTGGGCAGGGTGATGTGTAATACTCTACAGCCAGTACCTGAATGCTTTCTTGAGGAGAGATCTCTGGTAGTGGAGAGAGCTGGATTCTCTCCCCTTCGTTGCTACAAATCTGCCATGTGATTTGGGACATGTTACTCAGGCCAACAGTATTAAACTTGTTTGTCTGGAGTTTGGCACTTAATGCCCTGTTTTGGCAACTTAAATGGTCTGATTTTCCAGTGTGCTGAGACATCCTAGTGAGGTTCAAGTGCCAGTGACCTCCAAGTCTGAAAAGGGATTCTCTGACCCTTGGTTTCCCTAGCTGGGTATAATGGGATGATGTTTCCCGACCTCAGTGGGGCATTGCAAAGTTAAATTCAGTAGCATGTGTAAAGACTCTGAGATTTTCAGCTGAGTGAACTATTGACTTTTCGGTTCAGTGGCCTCACTGAAAATTCCAAAAAAAACCCACTTCAGGCTAACCCAAAATGGAAATTTTTCAAGTTATTTTCTGCTGAAATGAAAACCCAAAATAATTCTGGTTTGGGTAAAAAAAAAATTCCTCTTTAAAAAAAATAAATCTAGCTACTGTTCAAAATGAAATGTATCAAAATGAAAAGTTGGAATGTTTCATTTTGACATTTTCAAAATGAAATTCTGACTTTTATTTTTTTTTTAAACAAAATTTCATTCCAAGCTGGTTGTCGAATTGGCCCGAATTCACAAATAATTTCAGTTGTCTTGAAAGTGCATTTTTTGGCAAATGAGCTACCTGCCCAAACCCAGTGTCCCTCTCTGACTCTGCCATTGTCACACACGTTCCTCGGCGTGCATGTCTCTGTCTTATCTTTAAGAACATAAGAACGGCCGTACTGGGTCAGCTCCATCTAGCCCAGTATCCTGTCTACTGACAGTGGCCAATGCCAGGTACCCCAGAGGGAATGAACAGAACAGGGAACCATCAAGTGATCCATCCCCTGTCACTTCTGGGAGACAGAGGCCAGGGACACCATCCCTGCCCATCCTGGCTAGTAGCCATTGATGGACCGATCCTCCGTGAATCTTTGAGAGAGCAGGGCTGGTGTATGGAAGAGATGCATGTGACTAGGGGCAGCCCTGGGGTTTGCTGTGGTTTATGTCTCTCAAAGCTCATACCTCAGTGTTTCAGGGTTCAAAAGGGATTCCCCTCTCCCACCGCCAATGTGTTCTGTTTGGGTGTCTTTTAAATCACCTTCTGTTGAAGAATCAGGGTTGACTGGGGCTGGAGACGGGACTTTGGGCGGGGAGTGTGAAGGCTCTGAGGGTCTCTCTCGTTCTCTCTCTCTCAAGTGCTTAGCTGGCTGGTTGGCACTCACATGCACAGGGTCTAACTCCAGAGGTGCAGGTTTGCCGGTCCGCCCCAGTACGGTGTACCAGCAAGAGCCAGTGCACTTTACTGGGGTGGCCCAGCTTCCCCAGGTGACAATTTAAAGGGCCTGGGGCTTCCAGCAGAGGGAGGTGGCGGCGGGGCTCAGGTGGCTATTTAAAGGGCCCCAAAGGGTAGCAGCAGCCTGAGCCCTGGGCCCTTTAAATTGCCCCCTTTAAATCATCCCCAAACCCCAGGGCTCCCAGCCACCTCTGCAGCTGGGAGCTCAAGGGGTGATTTAAAGAGTTCGGGGCTCCCAGCTGCTGCTACCACAGCCCTGGCCCCGGGCTCTCTAAATCCTGATTTAAAGGGCATGGGGATTTAAAGACCCCCCCTTTCCCGGTAGAGGCTACGCCCCTCCTCAGGACTCCGGGGTACCGGTAAGTCCTTTAAGTTACTTTCACCCCTGTCTAACTCATCGCTGTAAGTGAGGTTGGGTAGGAATTTCCCCCAGGCCAGACTGGCCAGGTCCTTGGGGGTTTCTCTCATTGCTCTGCAGCATGTGGGTGCAGGTCACTTGCCAGGACATTTGGGTGCATCTCACATCATCCTTTCCCTGCCATTGCAGGGGCTTGGGCACTGGTGCAGCTCGGGTCCCTCGTGTTCGCTGCCTGGGGCAGGTAGTCGTCCAGTCTCCTGAGGGCTGCGATACTTGGCCTCATTGTGGGTGTTGGGTTCAGCGTGCAGGGGGCCGTCCAGGAGGCCGGGCTGCGTGATCTTGTGCCCGGTGACTTTCGATTTGAAAGACGAGCCCAGCCAGCTGTAACAGGGTGATAGCGATGATAATG
Organism: Sternotherus odoratus; assembly: GCA_032164245.1. Taxonomy (NCBI): domain Eukaryota; kingdom Metazoa; phylum Chordata; order Testudines; family Kinosternidae; genus Sternotherus; species Sternotherus odoratus. The sequence continues at coordinate 1,843,406 of JAVMKO010000009.1, forward strand.
CTAAACACAATCAATGCAAAATGTCTGGGAAGGCTACAAAAGTGATGACACGGGACTGGGTTGCATGGGAGACTGGTCAGCGATCTCGCCGGCGAGCCACCGGTACGCACAGCCACGATGCAGTGAGCAACGTGGTCTGAGTCTCAGATGCCTTTGTCCAAGGTGACTCCGTTCGTCTTTTTCTAACCATCCGAGTGAAGCTGTTAAAATCCTGTGGCTGAGCATCCACCACTAAAGGACCAGGGAGAGAGGAGCTGAGGCAGGGTGCCGGAGTCCAGCTGGTGACTGGGAAAAGCTGAAGGTTGCACTCTAGAAGGCAGTTAACTCAAGGAGATGGGTCAGGCTAGAGGAGGCAGGGATGGCCACATGCATGGATTTTACCCCTCCAGACCCTAAAGTCCACACAGCCATAACATTGGAGGGGAAGGGCGAACGCTCACTGTAATGACACCTCCTGCTTTGGAAACATAGTGGTTACATTTAGACCTTATGAACTGTTGGGGTCCTTTGAAATGGTTCCTCAAATATTACATTATGTCTAGCCATTTAAGTAACATGCATTTTTATTGAATAATTGATTCACTTACAGAGCTAGGAACTTTAAAATTAGATTTTCTAAGCAATTATCTGTAAAATGATTGATTGAAGCAAGAGATCTATCTATCTATCTATCTATCTATCTATCCCTATAAACCCCCTCTATCTATCTATCTATCTATCTATCTATCTATCTATCTATCTATCTATCTATCTATCTATCTATCTATCCATCCCTATAAACCCCCTCTATCTATCTATCCATCCCTATAAACCCCATCTATCTATCTATCTATCTATCTATCTATCTATCTATCTATCTATCTATCTATCTATCTATCTATCTATCTATCTATCTATCCCTATAAACCCCCTCTATCTATCTATCTTGAAAAACTGGATATTCATTAGTATGATGAAAGGCAGTTTGACAATAACAATTTTCCTGATGGACACGATAATTAATGCTTTCACTGATCAGAATATAGAGATTTTAATTCATAATGTTACTGTAAGATGACGGAAACAGGCGTTTACTCTTTTCCTGTCAGTGATCAATGTATTCATGTCATGTTTTTTTCTATAGTTTCTGGGTGCCAGGTTTTCTAACTACTCTCTATGTATTGCCGTCAATAGAGTGGCCATTACACTAATTCACTGAGTTTCCCCTCCCTGGTCTTGGGTTTGTGTAAACCTGCTGATAGGATATACATGTGGGGAGACACTAAATGCTGCAGCTTTTTCTTCAGTTGAATTAAACTGTATTTACTGTGTCATGAGGTTACAGTCAGGAGTTGGTAACGGGGGTGAGGGCAATTTGCTCAGCAGAGTTAGGAGACAGGAATGATAGTGTGTCGTGTCTGGTTTAACTACACTGGTTGGGGTGTGCCTAGTATTTTTGCCTTGTGTTTAATATCCTTTCATTGGGTTTCTTCTTGATTGCTGACTTTGTATGTTTGTGTCTAGCATGGGAACTGTGATTCTTCGTATTAAAAATTGCATTTCTCTGTCCTTCATTCCAACCCTGCACCCCTCAAACCCTGGATTTGGATTGGCTTTATTATCCATCAGTCTTTGCTAGGTGAAGTTAATTGGCTGGATGATACTGCCAGAAAGATTTATGAAGAACCGTCAAAAGGGCTGGATGTTTTTATTGACATAACAGGAATAAGGGAAAGGGCTTTTTTGCTTCTCAGTCATTGATGATGGATTATTAATTCAAAACCACTTCCCTTGGATGTCATGTGATCTCCAAGAGGGAAGACCCCAGGGCAGTGGTTTTCAAAAACATTCTCTGGCAGTTGAAGAAAATTGTTGATGCCCATGACAGAGTGGAGCTGGGATGAGGGATTTGGGGTGTGGGAGGGGCTCAGGGCTGGGCAGAGGGTTGGGGTGCGGGGGTGAGGGCTGCAGGGTGGGGCCAGGAATGAGAGGCTCAAGGTGTGGGCGGGGGCTCTGGGCTGGGGCAGGAGGTTGGGGTGTGGGGGCAGGCTCTGGGGTGCAGGAAGGGGCTCTGGGTTTCGCAGTTCTCCGGGCTGGGGCAGGGGGTTGGCATGCAGATAAGAGGTCAGGGCTCTGGGCTGGAGGTGGAGGCTCTGGAGTGGGGCTGGGAATGAGGGGTTTGGGGTGCAGGAAGGAGCTCTGGATTTCAGGGGGGGCTTAGGGCTGGGGTGTGGGCTCACTTCAGGCAGCTCCCAGTCAGCAGTGCAGTGCGGGTGCTAAGGCAGGCTTCTTGCCTGTCCTGGTACTGCAGACCACACTGTGCCCCGGAAGCAGCCAGCAGCAGGTCCGACCCCTAGTCAGAGGGGTGCAGGCGGCTCTGCAGGGCTCTTGCCCACGGGCACCGTCCGTCCCACCAGCGGAGCCAATGCTTGGAGGGGGGGCGGGCAGCGCACAGATCCTGTGGCCCCCCTGCCTAGGAGCTGGACCTGCTGCTGACCGCTTCTGGGGCGCAGCGTGGTGTCAGAACAGGTAGGGACTAGCCTGCCTTTGCTGGGCAGCACCGCCGGTGGGACTTTTAACAGCTCGTTCGGTGGTGCTGACCAGAGCTGCGACCCAGAGCCTGACATTCCGGGTTGTGACCCGCAGTTTGAAAACCACCGTCCTAGAGAAACAATGGACCGGTGTTAACCATTGATAAGTCCATACTCAGTCCAGTGTAGAATTTTGTTCCTGAATTTCAAAGTTCCTGTTGATGAGAGCTCTTGGTTTGTTCTGTAGGACGGACCCCCAGCGCTTGGAAGGGTTTGAAGCCTGAACTCTGGTTTCAATGGTGCAAATGGTCCTTTTTTTACATATGTATCTTTCTCAGATATGAACCTCCACCAGACTTTGGGGTATTCAAAATGTGGATCCGGATTCTGTAGCTGGAGTCCTGCTCTGTTCTGTACTGAAAATAAAGAATGGATATGGCAGGGCAGTTTCAGTTATCAATCATTTATTAGATTCAGCATTGGCTAAACTACTGCCAGCCAAACATCTTCAAGGACAGGCCTTTGAGTGCTTCATTGTTTATTCATGGGGGATCCTGAAAGCGTGTATTCGGAGACAGCTGTCTGTCTTGAGGGGATGGAAGCTGCTTCATTGACTATAGAACTTAACTAATCTACAATTAAGGGTTTCTTTCAGCAACCGCTTTTTAGAAAATTACATAAAATATGGGGCACAAACCAGAAATAGTCTGTGAAAACATGTTACTCCATTTCGTTAAAAGAGAGATCTCATTAGAGTGCTGAATATATCCTACTGCTCGGAAATCTTATGTATGGAAGAGTGACTAATGTTGAATTCATCCTTCATTTGAGAGCCCTTGCACACTGCTCCCTGGGGACCTACTGGGTTGGAAAATGCCAGATCACTATTGGTTTAAAAAAACCAGCAACCCAAAACACAGAAACTCAGCCTTACAGGTGACTCCAGCTACTACAAGCCAGAAGAAAACAGCAATGAGTGCAACAAGCCAGGTGAAAATAAAGAAAAATCCAGCAAATCTTAGTCTGCTGTAGGGAAAAATGCTTATGCCTCTATAAAGGGAGATTTGGATTTCTTAATTTGATATTAATGAACCGTTGCCCCAAACTGAGTTGTGAGAAACTTCCCTAGCAAGACCTGGTTTAGATAATGCTCTTGACACATTTGATCTCTTCATTTGAAGGAGGAAGTCAGGGTTTTCAGACATTTTCCAGCTATTGAAATTCATATTTTTCTTATTACTATTCAACAGTGCTGTTGAAATTTTAGAACAACACATTAACTAATGCACATTCATGTCCAGATTATTGGGTTGGTGCATTTGACATGCTGGCAAAGTCTGTTTTCAGTCATTTTTAAACTTTTTTATTTTTTAAAAATATCTGTAGTCACATCTGTGCCAAGCAGTGTAGAAGTTCCAGGATGTAAATTATAGCCATTTTGGATCCATCTGGAAAGCAAATGAGGGGAAATTGCACAGCCTAATTTAGACTTTAGATGTTCACCAATATCAAGGGTATATCTTAAGAAACTTCATTAAAGCCAGAAGTTACCCTTGATTTACATCTGTGTAACTGACAGAGTAATTTGGCAACTAAGTACAGTCAAGGTGCATATTATCTTTTCTGACCTAGGACTTTCTGTTGCATCCACAAATGTAGTAGCTAGGTGTTTACAGTTTCCAAGATGACCATCATATTAAAATGCCTCTATAGCTAAGATAAGAAGTAGAGATTTTAAAAAGATAATGTCCTATAAAAGAAGAAATGTGCATTGATTCAAGGTGACAAGGAGGAAAATTCAGCACCAGCCTGCTTAAGTCCTGCCCTGTTTGTGAGATTCGTCATTGTCCTGCCTGGCCATCCTTTTGAAGGTAGAATGAGGAATGTGTTGGTGAAATAATATGTGGGTTTGTCAAAGTCTGCGATAACAAATGCAGCTAAAGTCTCCGGGTGGCACCTCCGAATTATAAAACTATTTCTTGGTCTCAATTACTACAATAAGCAGGTTCAAACCACCATATAGAGCAAGTAGTCGCATTATTAACATGGCAACATATCCCATTATTATTTTGTTTGGTTAATGTTGCGCCAGTCTTTTGGAATTGCCTGCTGGTTTTATTTCATGCAACTCTTTCTTCTACATAGCATAAGTTACGGGCTTTCCTTCCCGAACTCTATTTTTAGCCAATTTTTAAAACAATGTGCAACATCCAATTCTAGCAGGATTTATGCCAGTGCTGGTGTTGAATTTGACACTGCCTCTGAGTAAATGGGTTTTAGGAAATGTGTAAGAACCAAGCCAGACACGTTGGAGAGGCGTCTGTGTACTATTGTCCTGGGACCATATAAATACTAAGAGAGACAAAGAGAGACTGTTAACATTTTAGTAATAGGTTTGTAGTGAGGAAGTATTGGTCCTGATTGCTTGCATCCGACGAAGTGGGTATTAGCCCACGAAAGCTTATTCTTCAATACTTTTAGTTAGTCTTTAAGGTGCCACAGGACTCTTTGTTACCTCTGGTCCTGATTGATCATGTAGAGAGCCAAATTTTGTTAGTGGTTAACACTGGTGCAACCCAACTGACATCAGTAGATGGCAATAGTGCATGTGAGAGCAGAATTTGACCCATGGTGCTCTGTAGGGCCCCATATTTCTGAATAGATTGGGGGTCAGGCTATTAAGGTGAATCAGTGGAGTTGTGGCTAAATAAGGGACTGTCTGATGCAGATGTTGTCTGTCTGAGACCGTAATTCGGAGTCAGATCATAGGAGTTATTGGTGCGGGGCTCAGATAAACAGAGTCCCTCTTTTAAATTGTTTTTATCTTCAGTTGTTAGGAACAATGGGTGCAACTCTGATCGCACACTACCATAACATAGGAATTACCCCCACTGAAATAAATCAAACTGTTGTAAGTGAGTTCAGAGGCAGGACCAGAAAATTTAGCTTCTCTGCCAACATCTTCACTGCCAATCATTCAATCACTGCCTGACCCACACAAACAACCATAAAGGTAATCGCAGCCTGCTGCGTCAGAATATGGTGGAAGGGACCTTATACATCATGTCTGGCTGCACATATCCACTGCAGGTGGGTTTCCTATTCTGCGTATTGGATTTTTGTATGGCACCTATCACAGTGGTAGCGAAGTGGAAACACTGTCTTACCCTTCCCCCACCCCCTCAATGATGTCTTTGCAAACTTTTATCAGACCAGTCCATCCTGCAGTTCCCCTGACGATTACAAAGCTCCTCCCAATCTAATGGCCCTTCTTTAGTTTAAGACTATTCCGTCAAAGGGAAAGAAGCTGAGAGTGTTTTGTTTAATGGTAGTAACAGCGAGGGCTCCTGGATTCTGTTCAGAGCTCTATCATGAACCTTGGGCAAGCATCTGTATTTCATTTCCCCATCTGTAAAGCAATTATCACAATACCTACCCACTAGAGGTGAGAGAAACCTTTGTACGCAACCTTTTTTGGGGTGAAAAGTGCAGATTTGGGTCACAAACATTTCACAAATGAATTGTTTTGGTAGAAAAACCCCTATTTCTCCCCTCAAAAATCAAAACATTTTGTTTCAATTTTTAATTTGAAATGATTTTTTGTTTCAAAATTTCCTTTAATTTTTTTTTTTTAAATCTAAATATTTAAAAACACTGAAAATAGAACCAAAATGTTTAATTTTGGGTTGAACAAAACATTTCGTTTTAATCCCAAGCGATTTTAAATGCTTTCTTTTCTGAATTACCAATAAACTGAAAGATCCGTTGATGGCAGAACTCCACAGCTCACTTGACAGAGATGCTATGAGGTTTAACTCAGGCTTTTAAAGCTCCTTCAGATGACACATGCTATATATATATGTGTATTGCAAGCTTTATTACTGTCCATTAGCCCTTGCAATACATTCCCATTCAGCTGCACACTTCTGCCTTCCCCTTTGTAATGCTGCACAGTTCTATCACCCTCTTCCACCCCCAGCTCATTTTCGTATAAGCTAAATTCCATTAACCGTTCATTTTCCAGTTCCTCGTTCCTGATCTTTGTAACCTTTGCAACCTATTACTGCCCGGTTTGCCATGAAAGGGGCTCTGAACTGCACAAGGTATTCTGTGCACAGAAGAATGTGACTAAGGTTGCAACAAGAGCCCTGTTTGACTGCCCCCTGCATTAACGAAAGAACTTAATGGGCAATTTTGAGAAGGCTGTGACCGGTTCTGATATGGGGCTTGCTCAGTGCACAGTTGAGTTCTGCACTGGGGAGTTCCATGGGATTTGGGCTGTGAGAGCTGAGAATTCTCCTTCCACGGCTGCAAATAGTCTACCCTTCAGTTGCTCTGCCCTCCCACCACAAAGGGGTGTATGGAGATTTGACTGGCTCTAGATAGTCCTGACTGTACCAATCCTATCGCTCCCCAGGCCTGTCTCCCCAAACCCTGGCACACTCTGGTTCCCTAGTGGGACTGTGTGATTTGGCCTTGAGATTACGGTGTCCTGCCTCATGTCACACAGAGCACGTATGTCCCCCTGAGTTCAAGCCTTTCTGTGCCCGTGCAGGGCCTTTATGGTGTTTCATCAGCAGTGGGTGGCTCTGGCGATTGTATTAAACCCCAGACAGACTGACTGTAATGTGAGCGAGGTGGAGAGTGTTTTGAATGGAGGTGGAGAGGCACCAAAGAAGCCATTTGCAGAAGGTGACATTTTATTGCTCCTGCAAATCTTTTGAGTGCCATCTACTGGCATGTGCTCACCTCATTTCAAAAAAGAGATTTTGGAATTGGAAGAGGTTCAGAAAAGGGCAACAGAAATGACGGGGGTCTGGAACGGCTTCCATATGAGGAGAGATTAATAAGACGGAGGCTCTTCAGCTTGGAAAAGAGACGACTAAGGAGGGTATGATAGAGGTCTATAAAATCATGCCTGGTGTGGAGAAAGTAAATAAGGACGTGTTATTTACTCCTTCTCATAAAATAAGAACTAAGGGTCACCAAATGAAATTAATAGGCAGTAGATTTAAAATAAACAAAAGGAAGTATTTCTTCACACAATGCACAGGCAACCTGTGGAACTCCTTGCCAGAGGATGTGGTGAAGGCCAAGACTATAACAGGGTTCAAAAAAGAACTAGATAAGTTCATAGAGGATAGGTCCACCAAGGGCTATTAGGCAGGCTGGGCAGGGATGCTGTCTCTAGCTTCTGTTTGCCTGGAGCTGAGAATGGGTGACAGGGGATGGATCACTTGGTTCCCTGTTCTGTTCATTCCCTCTAGGGTACCTGCCATTGGCCGCTGTCGGAAGTCAGGATACTGGGCTAGACGGACCTTTGGTCTGGCCGAGTATGGCCATTCTTAGGAGACGTATCCACACAACAGAACATGCCATCAGGATGTCACTAATTACCACCCCCTGATGGCAGCTTCTGAAAAGGGAGACCCAGGAACGTGCATGTCCTGGAGAATGAAGTCTTGCTCCTGGAGGGGGCCCCGTTAGGCCAGAGTGGGGGTGCATGAGAGGGACAGAGTGGGTGGGCAGCTTGCCCTGCAGTTGCTTGTACTTTGAGAGGCCCTTCAGAGAGCCCAGGCTGTCCCTGGATTGGCCAGAGGGTTCACTGTGGAGGCACACAACAGGCTTGTTCTTGTTCCCCAGGAGCCGTGCCCAGGGCCCCTCAGTGTTTCATTTGCTGCCGCTCCAAAGAGACAGGGAACGAGGATGGGCAGGAGCCTTCCGCCCAGCAATGCAGCATCAAACGCAAGAATGCGAACACCTGGCATCCGTCCCGCGTGCTCAGTCTCCACAGGGTAATATGAAAATGGTCAATGCTACAGAAATCCCTGATTAGGAGCAGCTAGCATCGTAACCCCAGCCTCTGCGTGTCCTGACTGGGGAGAATTATAGCTGCCTGCATTCACCACTAATGCCCTGTGGCCCTTTTGCTCTGATAAGCCTGGGGAGGGACATGTAAGCATGGCTCTGCACTCTCCAGGCCAAGTTAAAGAAAGTCAGCTAGGACAGTGCATGCCATTGCCAGGTGAGAATGTGTGTGTTTGTGTGTGCGCATGGGAACACAAAGCAATCGCTCTATATAAGTCATCCACAGAGGAAACTTGCACAACATTTGCAAAAGATGAGCCTGGGAGCTTAAATTCATCATTTGCTAGACACTGAAAACCATGCTCTTAATAAAGACACTGGATTTATGGCTCATTATAACAAGCTGTAACCCAATACTCTCCCCTTTTGTCCTATGACTGTAGGGGTGTTAATGGGCCTCTTCACCTTGAATGAGAAATACCGTATTTTTCGTCCCATAGGACGCTCTGGCGTATAAGACGCCCCCGCGTTTTCGGACCAAAAAAAAAATATATATATAAAAAAAAAGCGCCGCTTTTTTCGCGCCGCTCTCCCGTCCCCGCCGCGCGGGCGGGCTGCTGGGAGCGCGCCGCTCTCCCGTCCCCGCCGCGCGGGCGGGCTGCTGGGAGCGCGCCGCTCTCCCGTCCCCGCCGCGCGGGCGGGCTGCTGAGAGCGGCGCGAAAAAAGCGGCGCTTTTTTTTTTTTTTTTTTTTGGTCCGGCCGATATTCGGCGTATAAGACGCCCCCCCTAATATTGAAAGTATTTTTGGGGGTTAAAAAGGCGTCTTATACGCCGAAAAATACGGTATGTCCTAACTATTTAGGCTGAACTCTCTCTTTGATCTTGTATGTAGCCCTGGCAGGAGGAGCTCCTTTCCCAGACCCGAGGAGCTCTGTGTACTTTGAAAGCTTGTCTCTCTCGCCATCAGACATTGACCCAATAAAAGATATTCCCACACGCACCTTGCCCCTCTGCTACTTAACACTTAGCATCTTGGAAGAGGGTGTGAATTTGCACTAGGAATCAAGGAGCACTTTCTGTTTGATTCAGAGGTTGAGCTGTACGTACTCCCTAGTATGGACCATTGTGTGCCCCCCCCCCCCCCGGAAAGGTTTGGAAATGTAGATCCACAACTGAACTCTCTGCCTGCAAAATGGAGGCCTCTAGTCTTCTGAAAGTGTGTCCTACTCATGTCAGCTCCCTCTGCTGCTGCCTCCTTCCCTGCTGCTGAAATGCCATCCTCACCATGTGCCCCCGAGAGAACGAAGGCCCAGAGCCTGGAACGCCCGAGTTGAAATCCCACCTTGCAATTGGCTTGCTTTGCCCACGTCAGTGTTAACAATACTAGGTGCTATGAGTGTCCATTAGTTAATAATCAGAGAGGTAGCCGTGTTAGTCTGGAATAGCAGAGGTAACAAAGTCCTGTGGCACCTTAAAGACTAACTATAAAGTTTTGAAGCATAAGCTTTCGTGGGCTAATAAGTGGGTATTAGCCCACGAAAGCTTATGCTTCAAAACTTTATAGTTAATCTTTAAGGTGCCACAGGACTTTGTTACCTTAGTTAATAGGTAGAGCATGCTCTGCAGGTGCCAGTGGTTCTTGAATATGGGAGCAGATCCTCATCTGGTGTAAATGACTTCATTGGAGTTAGTCTGATTTGCACCAGCAGAGGGTCTGGGCCATTCAGTGTAACTATTCTCAGCCCAACAGGTTTCAGAGGGGTGGCCTTGTTAGTCTGTATCAGCAAAAACAACTAGGGGTCCTTGTGACACCTTAGAGACTAACACATTGATTTGGGCATTAGCTTTCGTGGGCCAGAACCCACTTCATCAGATGAATGGAGTGGAAAATACAGGAGGGAGGTATAAATACACAGCACTTGAAAAGATGGGAGTTGCCTTACCGAGTGGGGGGTCAGTGCTAAGGAGACCAATTCAATTAAGGTGGAAGTGGGCTATTCTCAACAGTTGGCAAGAAGGGGTGGAAATCACTTTTGTAGTGCTAATGAGGTGTAATCAAGGTGGCCCATTTCAAACAGTTGACAAGAAGGTGTGAGTATTGGCAGAGGGAAATTAGGTTTTGTAATGACCCATCCACTCCCAGTTTTTATTCAGGCCTAATTTGAGGGTGTCCAGTTTGCTAATTAACTTTAGTTCTGCAGTTTCAACTGCAAGGGCTGCTAATCTTAAAGTTGGAGTCTGTTTTTGAAGGTTTTTTTGTTGAAGAATTGCCACTTTTAGGTCTGTTATTGAGTGACCAGGGAGTTTGAAGTGTTCTCCAACTGATTTTTGAATGTTACAATTCTGGATATCAAATTTGTGTCCATTTATTCTTTTGCGTAGAGACTGGCTGGTTTGGCCAATGTACATGGCAGAGGGGCATTGCTGGCACATGATGGCATATATCACATTGGTAGATGTGCAGGTGAGCGAGCCCCTGATGGTGTGTCTGATGTGATTAGGTCCTATGGTGATGTCCCTTGAATAGCTAGCTATGTGAACAGAGTTGGCACCGGGGTTTGTTGCAGGGTTTGGTTCCTGGGTTAGTGTTTTCATTGTGTGGTGTGGAAGTAGCTGGTGAGTATTTGCTTCCGATATGGGGGCTGTCTGTAAGTGAGGACAGATCTTGGCAGACAGGGGGTTGTGGTGTGGAGAGCATGCTTGAGAGGAACTGCTGCTCCAAAGACTCCAATCACCTTCTAAAAGCAAGGCACTGGTGTACAGTGAAAATAATGCAAACCTTTGTGCTTTGCACCATCTTTTGAAGGGGGACTTTCAAATTAGAAGAAAGCCGTCGGTGACGCACTGATTTGAGCATAAATCCATTCAATGCTCAGATAACTGTCATAGTTTTGTTTTGCCATCTTTGCTAATCACACGGAATTGCAATGAAAGCGGATTCCTTCACAGCACCATTTTCTGGCATTCGTCAGGCCCAGTGCTAGCATTACAGCATCCTGCCCATTTATATGGAAGAAGACTGTCCTAGCAGAAGTACCCTGTAATGGTTTCACCGCAGGACCCAACAGATGGAGAATCATGGCGGAGAGAGAGAAACACTGAATGAAAAATGAAGTTACATGCCTATGTGAACTAGTGGCACCCTGCGTCATTTCCCAGTTTACAAATACATGGGGGGGGGGGGGGCGCGATGTTTTCCAAGTTACAGTTTAAGGACTTGCTTGATTTATCTTGAAGAATAAATCATGACTTTCTCAGCCTGAAAAACACTGATATATTTCTTATGAATAATGTCAAGTTTGTAGACATTTTCTGTTGGATTATAAATCCTTTACTATAGAAAACATGTTTTATTCAATGTGTTTCAATGTATCTTTACAGGATGAAAAATTGTTATTGCCGGTAATCTATATTAACAAATAAAGTAGCAGATTATGTAATTTACATTTACATAGATCATATGTAAAAGAATTTTTATAATCTCATTTTATGCCGTTTTAAATAATTAAATTAGTGTCAAAGAAATTGTGAAGGACAATTTTCTATGCAGAGAGGAAATCTCATTTTCTGTGCAGTGAGAGTTTTTATTCTAAGACAAATATTTGCAGTAATAGTAAAGGCAACACAGAGATACTGTCAAAGAGCCTTGCTCCTTGGATGTAATTACTATCAGCCTTTACTGTACTTTACTGAAAACCCTTACTTAAGCTCTGTGCTATGAGCATGTGGGAGCCATTGACGCACTCGATGTAATACTCTCTGTGGGGAATACAGCTCTTTTGGGGGAGATGCCAGCCATCTGTTCTGTGCTTCATTTTCAAATGTGTTTAAAAAAGAAATCCTTCAAAAAATATTGGAAAGATCATAGAATCATAGAACTGGAAGGGACTTCGAGAGGCATCTAGTCCAGTCCCCTGCGTTCATGGCAGGATTAAGTATCATTTAGACTAACCTCCCATTGCTTCTTGTCCTGTCCTCAGAGGATAAGAAGAACATTTTTTCTCCCTCCTCCTTGTAACAACCTTTTATATATTTGAAAACTGTTATCAGGTTTCCTCTGTCTTCTCTTTTCCACACTAAACAAACCCAGTTTTCTTCAGTCTTCCCTCATAGGTCATGTTTTCTAGACTTTTAATCATTTTTGTTGCTCTTCTTTGGACTTTCTCCAATTTGTCCACATCGTTCCTGAAATGTGGCACCCAGAACTGGCGGAATACTCCAGATGAGGCTTGACTTTGGTTGATGATTGTTCTGATACTGATCAAAATTTTCAAAGTCAACTTCTAAACTTGCATCTCCAGCATTCTACACCCAGCTATTTGTGTGACACACCTGTAAGTGTGCGTGTAAATCCAGAGATTAGGATGAGCAGTTACCCAGACTGTGAGTGAAGAGGTGGGTTTTGCACATGAATGGGTGCATTGCATTTTATGGCTTAATGGTTAGAGAGCACTATTCCACGTTCATCCGTTGATGCCATTTAAAAAAAAAAGACATTGCAGGTGGACTTGTGATATCAAAGGGTTAATAGACATGGCAGCACACAGGAAGTGATCTTGAGTTAGACGACAGGAAATGTCAGCCGTGCTCCAGGGAATTCTTCTCTGCACTGCTTTTTTCCCCACTGATCCCTTGTGGAATATAGCAACTCAGTGACATCACTATGAAAGGCTTTTAAAACACTAGGGGCCTCATTCTTACCTCTCTGACACTGGTGCAAACCCAGTGTAACCTCACTGATTTCATTGGAATTACTCTTGATTTGCACCGGTGCAAGTGAGATTTAAATCTGGCTCTTTTATACAGTGAATTTTTACACTCCCAGATGAAATTTATGAGCGGTTTAATAACAGGTTCACAGAACTTAGCCATTTGAGAAGATGTATTTACGGGCCAGAGAAGGAAGAATATTGATCGCTTGAAAAGGTCAAACCGTCTATATCTTGGCAGTGTAAAGGAAACCAGCCTTTTTTTACTTAAATTTAGAAATGTTTGCTTTCCACGGACAATGGTTTGGTAAGTATTTGATTACTCATTGATTGGTATGGAAAGTCAATAGAGTTCACATATTAGCTCCCGGCTAATAGCGGCTCAGATGGGATCTCGCAGCAACAAAAAACTGGGAATGCTTTTATCAACGTTTGACAAAACAGATAACGGAGTGTTTTATAGGAGATACTGTTTGACGAACAGCTTATGAGACAGAAAGAGTGACTGGCTTGGTTTCGTATGCATCTGCCATGCCACCCGCTTACGTTAAAGCAGTCCCGTCTCTCTCTTGTGCCCAAATCCATGTAATGGTTAAACTTCATATGGAAATGGATCAGAAGCCAGCGAGGAGATGGGAACACCATTGGAATGTGCTGTCTCTGTGAAGCATTGCTGAGGGAGTGGACCTGAGCTTGGTTTCTGATGAACCCTGGTGTTGATTTACAAATTGGCAGTGCTGGTCCTGGCTGCAAGACTTTGCTAGAGGTTGTCTATGGATTAGTCACTTAGTGACTCCATCCATGAGGACATGCACTCTTTTGGTGATTCTATGATCAACAAATCAGTGTCCCTGTGGTGCTGTTTGGTTCCTCTCCATCTTTCCAATCACTTTCCTCATTAGCATATTAGATGGCAGGAGAGCACCTAAAGACGCTTTATAGACCTCGGTGTTCTCTGTTTCTCTACCATTAACGCACTCACCTGCCACCCTTGGGGAAGAAGAGGATCAAGGGGAAGCCAAACTTTACCAGCACGTATACTAATTGGTTTGGGTCCAGCCAGAAGTTCTATTCTGGGCCTGAACACCCCCTCGGTCTAGGAGTCTTTGGATCTTGGTTTTGGTTTGAGCCCATCTGTAGAGCCCTGCGCAGATACAGAATTTGTATCTGCATCCGATCCGCAGACATGGTCCATGGATAGCCGCATTTGCATCCATGAATGTGGATATCTGCAGATTTGCGGGGCTTTGCCCATCTATAATGCTAGGATAAGTGTTAAAGCCACATTTTGCAGGGAACAAACTGATCCCTTGCCAGGGGCAGGGAAGAATTTTCCAGTGCATGGAGTCAAGTCCCTTGTGCATGTTTTATTTCGTCTTCTGAAAGATACGACATTGGCACAGTCGGAGGCGAAGATGTCCAACCCTACGGGCCGTGGTGGCATGCAGAGGGTGCTTTGGCACCGCCTGGAAAAGACCATGGAAGGTTCCCACTGTATCTTGTTCGTGTCCTTACTAGAGGCCTTGTCAGACAGGTAGCGGGCTGGGTTTGGAGGATAAAGCCCAGCCAGGGTCAGAGGGGGCTCAGGGAGTGCACCCCCTGCTGGGAGCAAGTTAGGTGCAGCTGAGCCTATTTCTAAGAAGGGAGCGTTGCTTTTGGAGAAGAGATGGCCAGGGGATTGCACTGACCACTGGCTGAGGTAGGGGCCCCTGGGCGCTGCTGTGAGTGTATTTGATACACCCCCCACCCGGTTTCAGAGTTTGAGGCCTAGAAGGGATCTGCAGCTAGAGTCCTCTGTCAAGCTGGCGTGAACTTGGGTTAGCCCAGACCTCCCCGCTCTAAATCTCTAGCTAGGGGGTGATCTGGGTTAAGATACCGAGCCCCTCTCATTCTTTCCCCCGGCCCAGCTCCAGGGACCGGTGGTCCAACTTGATGGGGCCAGGTACTGCAGTGCACACCACGGGTCTGTGTTTGGCGGTAACAACCAGAGGGCTTGTGTTGCCACCGAGAAGGGATGTCACAGAGTCAAACAAGTGGCCCAGAGATGAAATGCTCCGTATCCTGCTAGCTCTCTCCCAGGTCTCTTCAGAAGTGCAGCCTACCGACGTGGATGTAGCGAGAGCGTGCTAGGGGCTCTGCCAACAATAGGAGAACAGGGTCCCTTTCCCCCAAGAGTTCACCATTTTAAATAGACAACACCTAGACGAAGGTGGGTGGGCGGGTGGAACAAAGGAGATGTGGCAGGACGTGGCTGACCGAGCAGTGAAGTTCAGCGGGTATCTTGTTCATTCCATGATTTCTTTGCCTTGATGAGAACAAGGGACCTGCAAGAAGGGTGCTGCGGGGGGAGGAGTCATGGGCAGGGTGGGGCTCCCGGGGCAGAGGGAGATGAGTGGCAGGAGTGTACACTGAGCACGGTGGGGTGCAGAAGCAGATGGGCATGGAGAGGCAGGCTCTGGGGAAGGAGGATGAGGCCAAGCAACGTCTATTTGCTGAGGAAGCCACGTGACGCGGGCAGCCGGGATGCACAGAGGGGCGGGGGCCTGGCCAGAGCAGCTGGCGAGGTGAACGGTTTTGTGGAGTTTCTCTGGATGTGGGTTGAGGGGAAAGACAGGAGGAGAAGGAGGTTGCAGGAGGGGTGTGTAGATGGGCTCTGTGTGTTCCTCATCTTCATAACGTTTGAACTGCCTACTGCCTTGCTGGGTTTTTTCTGGCTTTCCTGTTTAGAGCAATTCAAATAATTCAACTTCCCTCGTTCCCGGTGAGAATCTGAGCTCTTCCCACCACGCACTCGGAGCTGGGACACACAGTGTAATCCAGCCTTCTACCTGACTCAGTGGGGAGCGAGGGGGATGGACAGCACCCCAATCCATCTCATCTAATAGGTGAGAGCAAACCCCTCAGCATCAGCCACAGGAAATTGACGAGCCACTGACCGAAGTGAAACGGTATTTAGCATTGCGTGAGATGAAAAGCAGCTGCTTCCTTGTACAGCGGCTGGCGTTCCAGGCCTGGGGCTGAAGAGAGCTCCAGCAGCCTCACCCTGAACAGCGTGAGAGGCCTCTGCACAGCCTGGCAGAAAAACAGACGCTGCTGATTGTGTTGCTCTCCCTCCATCTCTGTGCCTGCCTCATGCATACGCCGGAGCACAAATGCTCCTGGAAGCCTCTCCCTGCCTTTGCTGCAATGCACAGGCACCACAGATAACAAGGGAGTTGGACGGGGCCATCGGCATCAGTCGTTGCTCCTTGCAGGGGTAAATAAAGCAAGAACTAGTGGAGACAATTGCAGAGTTTTTCCTGTCAGATCTGGGGTTGAGGGGAGGCTGTTAACACAACACATTTGGGTTTAAATGCACCGGAAATGCCAAGGTGCGGTTGGAAGGAGCTGAGCTGGCGGCAGGGATTTGGAGGTGAGAAGGCCACGCCGATGGGATTAAATGGCACCTGGGTCATCATGTCTAATGGAGACCTTGACAAACTGAAACATGTTTGTTTATGTACTTGATGTGCTGAGTCGGCTGTTTGCGAGGACTTCTCTGGGAGGGGCTCAGTAGACGCAGCCGTGGCCCTCAGGTAACAGAACTTTCAGCCTCCCAGCCGGGTTCCCTGCCTGGAGAGCCGTCCCCAGGTGTGAATCAGGGATGTGATTCTCGGACCAAATTGTCCCTGAGTTCAGGGGCTGGCCTTCCCTGTGCGGGGGGAGGGGGATGGACTACAGATACGCAACTTCAGCTACATGAATCCCATAGCTGAAGTTGGCGTATCTCCAGTCGACTTACCTGCCGTCTTCATGGCGGTGGCAGTCGGTGGCGCGCTCCCCCATCAACTCCAGCTTGTGCCTCTCGGCGAGCTGGAGTTCCGGAGTCGACGGGGGCGCCGCTGGCGATCGATTTCTCGCATCTTGATGAGACGTGATAAATCGATCCCCAAAAGATGGATGGCTACCTGCGGGAGTGGAGACAAGCCTTTTTTCCATTGACTTCCTCGAATTACACCGGGGTGACTTTGGCTTGTTATGTTTACTACTAGGGCAGGGCTCTGGTTCTGTGTGCTGATTGGCTATTGCCTGGCGGCGTTCCTGGTCAGGCTAAGCCCAGCAGGCCTCGGATGGGAGCAATTGCTGAACTGAGGTCCCTGTGACTAGAGTGCAGGGGAAGGAGAGTGGTTTATCTGGAGGGTGCAGGTGCGGTGACGGTCAGGTGGCAGTGCTCCTGTAGCTGATGTTGACAGTACCCCGTGGCAAAGCTGCCTTGGGTGTTAGTGTTGCATGACCAGGAGAGAGGAATGCAAACAGATTAGGCCTGGAGTAAAAAGTTCAAGCTAAGTAAACTGGCAGCTGCAAATGGGAAGTGGCATGGGCTAGTGGCATGGGCTAGAGCCAAGAATACTGGGCTGGGGTGCAAATTCTGGCTCTGCCACTGACCTGGTGAGTGACCTTGACCAAGTCACTTCCTGCATCTGCCTCTCTCTTGTCTGTTTAGACTGTGAGTTCTCTGGGACAGGGACTGTTCCTTGCTATGCGTGTACAGTGCCTAGCACAATGGCGCGCTGGCCCGTCTGGGTGCTACACTACTGTAATGCACATAAGCTACCAGTGAGAATGAACTACCAGGGAGCTGGCTGCTGAGATGGGGAAAGTAGCTTTTCCCTCTCCTTTGCAAAGTTCCTTAAATCAAAGAGCATCAGAGGGCTCAGGCGGCAGCTGGTGAGTAGTGGATGAAGATACAGGAAGGCATGGGGAAGTGTTGAAAGCGATCAGGAGTAGGCATGATAGGGGCATGCAACCACCTCCTCTTTCCGTGGTTTCCAGTGCTGCTGTCACCCGGGCAAAGTTCGCGTTCCATTTCTCTCAAGACCCGTTATCAGGATAACAAGGATTAGATTGAAGGTGTGTAAAAATACCTCTGAGCAGAGCTGTGTGACAAGCTCCGCACCTGGAGCAAAACATGAAGATCTGGAAGGAGACCCAAAGGACCAATACATGTCAATGATCAACCCCGGCACTCACAAGAAATTGAAGGTGCCCACCTGCCTAGTGAGTGATTCCTGCTCCCACGTTCCAGAGGGGTGTGGCAAGGGGGCATTCGTCCCGGGCTTTAAACTGGAACGGCTTAATCCTGCTCCTGAGTGAGATAATTGGGGCTTTGATTTATTTGTAAAAAATACCCAAATGATTCCCTGTTATTTTAACTGTAAATTAACATGTCGCTGT
This sequence comes from Sternotherus odoratus, assembly GCA_032164245.1. Taxonomy (NCBI): domain Eukaryota; kingdom Metazoa; phylum Chordata; order Testudines; family Kinosternidae; genus Sternotherus; species Sternotherus odoratus. The sequence goes on from JAVMKO010000009.1 coordinate 1,861,648, forward strand.
GAACGCAGGCAATGATTTGCAACGTCAGCAGCCATGCAAGTGAAGCTGAATGCAGTAAACAAGCTGCATGTCCTGTGTATGAGTTTGGGAAGCCTTGCTGGAGTAAAACCAGTGGTTTGCTATGTCCGTGTTGTAAGAGGACGCTTCCAGCGGCGTGTGACTCTGGCTGGCTTGCAGCAGGCTGCTGCTCTGAGTGCTGGGTGAGTGATGAGGGTAAAATGAAACAAATGGTGGCTCTACCCCCGGCATGCCCTGCATCTCAGGAGTCAGGAGCGTCTTCCTCCTTGTTGTCTCCCCCTGTTGCAAGGCTGACTTGCTGCTGATACAATATTATTTGCTTCCTTGAACTACTGCCCTTTTTATGAGAGACATCCAGAAATTGCTGCAAGCATGAAGAATGCAGGCACGACAGGCTGCAGGAGGGATTGGACCCAACACCTTCAGCACCATGGACTCAAGCATTTAAACACACACATCATTGTACATAAAACCATCCATAATCCAGGGTCAGACCCATGATCCATCTAGCCTGGTGTCCTGTCTTCCCACAGTGGCAATGCCAGGTACTTCCGAGGGAATGAACAGAACAGGTAATCCCTGAGTGATTCATCCCCTGGTGTTCACACCCAGCTTCTGGCAAACAGAGGCCAGGGTCTTTCAGAGCGTGGTGTTGTATCCCTGCCCATCCTGGCTAACAGCCATTGATGGATCTGTCCTCCATGAACTTACTTAGTTCTTTTCGGAACCCTGTTACAATATCCTCTGGCAAGGAGTTCCACAGGTTGACTGCATTGTGTGAAGAAATACTTCCTGTTGTTTGTTTTAAACCTGCTGCCTGCTAATTTCATTGGGTGATACCTGATTCTTGTGTTAGGTGAAGGAATAAATAACACTTCCTTGTTCACTTTCTCCACATCAGTCAAGGTTTTATAGACCTCAATCATAGCCCCTCTTAATCTTTTCTTAGCTGAAAAATCCTAGTCTTTTTAATCTCTCCCCATACATAAATTGTTCCATACCCCCAATCATTTTTGTTGCCCTTCTCTGCACCTTTTCCAATTCCATCATCTTTTTTGAGATGAGGTGACCAGAACTGCATGCAGTATTCAAGATGTGGGTGTACCATGGATTTATATAGACACATTATGGTGTTTTCTGTCTTGTTCTCTATCTCTTTTTTAATGGTTCCTAACATTGTTAGCTTTTTTTCGACTGCTGCTGCACATTGAGTGGATGTTTTCAGAGAACTATCCACAATGACACCAAGATCTTTCTTGAGTGGTAACAGCTAATTTACATCCCATGATTTTATACATATAGTTGGGATTTGTTTTCCAGTGTGCACTGCTTTGCGTTTATCAGCATCAAATTTCATCTGCCATTGTGTTGCCCAGTCACCCAGTTTTCTGAGATCCTTTTGTAGCTCTTTGCAGTCTGCCTGAGACTTAACTATCCTGAGTAGTTTTGTATCATCTGCAAGAGTTGGCACCTCACTGTTTACCCCTTTTTCCAGATCCTTTATGAATATGTTGAACAGGATTGGCCCCAGTACAGACCCCTGGGGGACACCACTATTTACCTCTCTCCATTCTGAAAACTGACCATGTATTCCTACCCTTTCTTTCCTGTCTTTTAATGAGATACTGACCCAGGAGAGGACCTTCCCTCTTAGCCCATTACAACTTGCTTTGCTTAAGAGCCTTTGGTGAGGGACCTTGTCAAAGGCTTCTGAAAGTCTGAGTATTCATGTGAATGGTTCCACTGATTTCCTTGTTTGTAGGATTGGGGCCAACCTCCCCCTCCCTCCAAGCCCATGCCTCTAGAAGTACAAGATCCAGAGATGATAAGATTACTGGGTGAGGATCTTTGGCCTGGGTTATGCAGAAGGTCAGATGATCATTATGGTCCCTTCTGCCCTTAACATCTGTGAGCTGGGGGAGGAGACATGGTCACACACACCTGACTATGCCAGTGAACTTTACTGGATGAACACGCATGAACTTTTTGGGCTTGAGCCTACTCAGTGCAGCTGCTGTTCAGGTGTCAGAGAAGCAGGGTGCGAGATGCAGAACAGGACTGTGGAACCTGCATCTGAGACCTTGCTGGGAAGGCTGCTGCGTGAAACAGTCACACACTGGGCGGGATTAAAAACCCTTCTTGCCCCAAGGTTTGGCTTTATTTCTAAATAAAAACTAACAACAGTCCAATAAATTCCAGCCCAGGGCTCAGCTGCTCCTAGGGATCCTCCCTGAGGAATCCGTTGCCCAGACCTTAATCCATCTTGAGAGCTATTTCTCCACTCCAGTCCCCACTAGACCCAACAGAATCATCGGGAAGCTGTTGCCAATTTCCAGCAGGCTTCTAGCAATCCTTAACAGGGTGGGGCAGTAGCAAATCCCTGCCACCTTGTGCCTCTCACTTGTTAGGCTGCCTCCTGCCCTGTGGTGCCGCATCCTTGTCTTAGTGAGGGTCCGACTGATTTAAACCAGTGTGGGTGGGAAGAGAACTGGGCTTTGCATGAAGAGTGAAGCAGGTGAAATGCCATCCTGTGATACAAAGCAAGTGACATGAGAAGCTTTGAGTGCTTTTCCCCCACCGCATCTGACCCTCTACACTGCATCGGTTAAAAATAGCCCCCTGGATCTCTACAAATAAACATTCTGAATCTCCCTGGACTTTCTGCGTCTGCAGAATAAATTGCCTGCTTGCATATTTCTGTTCCTGACTGTTCGAGGGAGATTATCGTGGCAGCAAGCGGCAGCACGCAAGTCAAAGAGCTGGTTGAATTATTTAACACCTTGAGCACGGTTTCTCATATTCCTTAGTCCTGCTGTGTTATTTCTAAGACCACTGTCTGCTCAGGATGCTGGAGGGGCCTGTGTTTGGGGCGCGCACTGCGGGATGCCATCAGACATCCAACACAGTAACACTGAGCCTAGCAAGCAGTAAGAACTGACTAGAATGTGATCCAAAGTAAAGCCAGCACGTGGTAGGCTGTCCCATTTGCCTTTGGAAGGGAATGTCTTTGAGAGATGGGCCGTCCCATGATCCTCCTAAAGGCAAAGCAAGGGAGTCTGTAACTCTAGGGTCGAGGCAAAATTACCATCACTGCCCAGTGACCGTGTTTCTGGTGGGTCCCCCGGGGATCAGTTCTTGTCCCTCTGTTGTTTAACATTTTTATCAGTGACATGGAAGGAAAACACACTCATTATTGATGAAGTTCGCAGATGACACCGATTGGGGGAGTGGTAAATAATGAGGAGGACAGGTCACTAACAGTGATACGGATCTCTTGGCAAACTGGACAGAAGCAAACAATGAGTTTTAATATGGTCAAATGTCAGTGTGTACACCTAGAATACAGGCCATCCTGTCGCATTAGGGTCTCTACCCTGGGAAACAGCGACTCTGAAGAAGACTTGGGCTATCATGGCTAATCGGCTGGACAGGAGCGCTCAGTGCAGAGCTAATGTCATCCTCGACTGCACAAATGAGGATATCGAGCAGGGGGAGAGAGATTGTATTACCGCTGCTGGAATGCCGGGTCCGGTTCTGGAGGGCTCAGCAGTCTAGCAGACAAAGCTGTGTCAAGAACCAAGGCCTGGAAGTTGAAGCTAGACAAATTCAGACTGGAAATAAGGGACATTTTTTAACAGAAGGGATAATTAACTACCGGAACAACCGAGCAAGGGTGGTGGTGTCTTTATCCATCCCTGGAAATGGTTAAATCAAGACAGAATGCTATCGAGTTCACACAAGGAACAATTCAGGGAAGTCCCCGGGCCTATGTTATGTAGGAGGTCAGCCTAGCTCAGTGGTTCTCAAACTTGTGGGAGTGGCGGCCCCTTTTCTCGTCCCCCCGGGCCGTCGTGACCTCTGTGTCTCCGCCAAAATGCTGCCGAGCTGAACACTTCCAGTTTCGGCCGCATTTTGATGTACATGCTGAGCGCTTCACAGTGTCTGCCGAAAAGCCACTGAAACCGGAAACTTTCACTTCGGCGGCTTTTCGAGCAGACACTTTGAAGCGCGCGGCATGTCCACCAAAATGCCGCTGAAAGCAAAAGCGTTCGGCTCGGTGGCACTTCAGCGGCACAGGGAGCTCGTGACCCCCTGGGAATCACCACAAGACCCCTGGGGGGGTCATGACCCCCAATTTGAGAACCGCTGGCCTAGCTGGTCCATTCTGGCCGTGTAGTCTATGACTTTACTGCTGCAGACCCCAGGCTCCTACAGGAAGGTAAAGTAAAGGAAGCCAGTCTTGGTGATGTCCCTGCTCTCTAATCTGCCTTGCTGTCTCCCCCCAGAGCTGATCGGCCGGTTCCCATGAATGAAGGGAGCAGGAACAGCATGTTCCCTCACTTCTCAGCTGTGCTTTGCCAGAGCTGTTTGGCAATGAGTTATGGGTTAGAGCTGGTCAAAAAAGGAGAGTCGATTTACATGAAAACGCCGTAAGAAATGAGAATCCTTTTAGCTTTGTTCAAAAAACATCATGAGTTTTTTCTCTCAATATTTCATTCCTGCTCTCTCCAAAGCGGGGCGGGGGGAGGGAGGAAGGTAAGTAAAGGGGGAAAATAGCGTGAGATTTCCCCCCACTACAATGGAACAAAACACAGTGGAATTTTTCCATTTTTTTTATTTTGGATGTTTTGTTGGAAACCAAAGTTCTGATGGACATTTTCACACGTTTCCATGTTTGTTTCAAATATGTCGAATCGTTACCAGCTCCCCTGGAGCTCAATGCCCCAGCTAGGTTGATTGGAAAACAGGACAACAAAAGTTTAGACTTGGCTTCCGCAGGCAGGGACCATTTCTTCTATTCATTTCGCACCTAGCACCATGGGAGCCTTGGCCGCTAGGTGCTACTGCAACACCAACTGATACGGCCGATTCCGTCTATTCACGACCCTGTGGTTGCCCACAGAAAATTGCCATTGCTAGTCAGTAGCTAGTCAGCGGAAGGCAGATTTGCAAGGCAGCAGCCAGGGAAGGAGGCGCCAGAACGTGCCTTTCCTGGCTGCACCCCGAATGCTGGGGCTTCCCACTGGGGGGCCCTGTGCTCTGGGGATCACGGCTCAATAGGTCCCATCGTTTTCTTCTGTGGTGCAGCCACCCGGCAGGGTGCAGCCTGAAGGCACAGGGGAAGGGCCTGTTCTGCTCCGGCATGCGGGCTGCAACCTCCTCCCGCTACAGCCCCCCCCCCCCCCCCGCAGCTTCCCCACCCGGCCCGCAGCTTCCCCACCCGGCCCGCAGCTTCCCCACCCAGCCCGCAGCTTCCCCACCCGGCCCGCAGCTTCCCCACCCGGCCCGCAGCTTCCCCACCCGGCCCGCAGCTTCCCCACCCGGCCTGCAGCTTCCCCACCCGGCCTGCAGCTTCCCCACCCGGCCCGCAGCTTCCCCACCCGGCCCGCAGCTTCCCCACCCGGCCCGCAGCTTCCCCACCCGGCCCGCAGCTTCCTATCTCTTGTGAGGTTCCTGATGCAGGCAAGTTTGCCAGGCTGCAGCCCCTGCAGGGTGGGCAGGGGTGGACTGAGGACTGGCCAAGACAGGCTTGCGGGACTACAGCCGGGGAAGGCGCATTCCAGCACTTCCTTCCCTGGTGGGAGCCCTGCAAACCTACCTGCACTCAGGGACTTTCTTTAAAGATACCGTGCTAATAAGCAGCATACGATGCTCATGTCGGAATGCCATTAACACTGACGTTAATGAAGTGGGATTGGTTCCTGGCACAACGTTGCTGTGGATATCAGGATTGCTATTACGGGGGATCTGCTGTAATGAACAACAATAATCGTCTGCGGCTGGGTTTTGCAAGGACACGCTTGACTCTTTGCTTTGTCCTCGGTCATGACTCTTCCCATGCTGACTGCAGACCTAGCTCTGTCTTCTGCAGAGTCTGCCTGAGTCAAAACCTTTGGCTGTGCTTTGCAGGATGGGTGGACAATGCCTCTCCCCCCCCCCCCCCCACATTCTGAGTAAAATGGGCTTTCAGAGACTGGGGTGGGGAGCAGAAACTATCTATGGGGTCTGGGAAGAGTTGGCCAGGCAATACTGGTGCAAAAAGCTTCAGCATAATCTTACACAAAGCCTGCACCAGGGGAATTACCTACCAGCCAGATTCATAGACACTAAAGCCAAACGTGACCACTGTGATCATCCAATTTAACCCCTTTGTATCACACAGGCCCGAGAACTTCCCTGAACTAATTCCTGTTTCAACTAGAGCAACTCTTTTAGGAAAAAAATCTTTTAAAGATTTCTGGTCAGAATGTGCCCAGCTTCACATTTTGTCTGCTAGACTGAAACACGCCCCAGAACAAGATGCAGTGTTCTAGCAGCGGTCACACCAGTGTCAAACACAGAGGTAATAGAACTCTCCGGCTTTCAGTTGATATTCCCCTGTGTTTATACATCGAAGGATGTTAGTCCGATGCTGTGATCGGAAGGGCTGAGAGCTCATGTTCAGCTGATTATCCATCATGACCCCATAGTCCTTTCTGAGTCACCACTTCCCAGGATAGAGTCCGCTATCCTATCGGTAGGCAATACTTCCTTCCTTCCTAAGCTGTGTGGCTTTACATTTGACCATATTGTAATGATTATTGTTGCTTGCGCCCTGCTTCCCTAGTGATCCAGACTGCTCTGAATCAGTGACCTGTCCTCTGGATTACATACTGCTCTCCAAATCCTTGTGTCATGCTTTACCAGTGATGAATATATATCTCTTCCAGCTCAGAGAGAAAAATGTTAAATAGCAAAGGGCCCTACTAGAAACATACAAGCTCAATAAGGATTTCCTGATTACAACTACATTTTGCAACCTCAGCTGGCACATTTTCAATCTATTTAATATGTGCCATGTTGATTTTTGTATCATTGTATCATCTTAATCAAAATGTCATGCAAGACCAAGTCAGATGCCTTACAGAAGTCCATTACTTGAACACTATTACATCTATCAACCAGACTTACCAAAAAAAATATCAGGTTAGTTTGACATGGTCCAGTTTCTATAAACCCAAGTTTATTTGTATTAATTATATTATTTTCCTTTAATTTATTAATGTGTTCCCTATTAGTCATTCCATCATTTTGCACCGGATCAATGTCAGGCTGACAGATAACCTCAGTTGATCCATTTTCAAATTTTTGCACAACATTAGTTTTCTTCCAGTTCTCTGGAATTTCCTCATTATTGTAAGGCTTATTAAAAAGCCACATTAACGGTCCATAGAGCTAGCACTGTTTGAGTAGAGAATGCATCTTCTCACCCTATATGGAGAACATACCTGTGCCTGTAAACATGTGTCTCTAATGTTCCTATTACCCCTCAGCACGGGGTGTGAATCGGCTGTGGGGATAGATGTGGTTTTGAGCATCTCAGCAAGGATTTATGATGAAGCAAGCTGGTAATAACTCTAGCCGCAGTATTTCTCTAAAGGCCCGAATGTAGCCATGTTCAAATGCTACATCGATGATACCTTCACTGAAGGTAATTTTGCAGGATTTTTCTCCTCCTTTTCCAAAGGGAGCCAAGAATGATCTGTCTAAGCTGAGTTAGAGCACCCTAAACATTCCTAAATTGGGCATTGCACGTGTGACAATCAGAAATGCCACTCGCCACAGCCCCACGCGGCTCCGCTCTCTGTTCATTGGGAACAGGAATGGTCAGCATTTGTGGCTTCCGGTGTAAAAGCTACACTGTGCTTAGTCTTGCACAGCTGCTCCAAGGCAGCCTGCGAGCAGCAAAGCTGCTGACTGGAGCAGCTGAGCAGCTAAAGGAACATTATATTAATAGAGCAGCTGATCTCAGAGTAAAACAACAAATCCATAATTCGCGTGACCCATAGAGGAGTCTCTGAAAGACGCAGATATTTTAACCATTGTCGGCATTAAGATGATTTAGAGTCTGAGTGGGGAACTTTTGTATTGGATGCTTAATCTCTCTGCCATGATTGTGAAACACAGATACAGGCATGTCACATTTTACATGTGGGTTCGGTTCCGCGGTTTCTGCTATAGCCAAACCCCATTGACTTCAATGGCGGGCGAAACTGCCCGCTCTAAAGACAGTTTTTATATTTTTAGTTTTCCCTTTTTCCCCCCCCCCGGTCAACCGCATAAAGCGGAAATTGCGCAAGTTAAATGTGCGTAAAATGCGATATGCCTGTATTGTTCAGGTTTCAGAGGGGTAGCCGTGTTGGTCTGTATTAGCAAAAACAACAAGGAGTCCTTCTGGCGCCTTAGAGACTTAGTGTATTTTGATCTGGGATTCTGGCTCAAGATTCTTACAAAGACTGGCTCAAGGAGGAAATTCAGATCTGGATCCAAACTTTACCACAAGTTCAAAAACGGTTCAGCGCTAAGGTTCTGGTTTAGCCCATCTCCAGTTGTGCTGTTTACTAGATGGCTCCTGCCTTCCACCCCAGAGGTAGCTGCATTTATATTTGAATTGCTAAGGAATCCTTTAGGTTGGATAAAAAGCCATATAGAAACTGAAAATATTCTCAGCAGTGTGCTGCTTCTGCTAAATGTCAAGCTCTCCACATTCTCATCATTTACATCGAAAGTTTCAACTCAACTATGTCTCTCTTTTTTTTTTTGCTTTACATTATACAGTACCAGTATTTCCCCCCATCCCTTCTATTTATAAGACACAATCTACCTAAAATAAGGTGGTGAATGAAAAAAATCGTATGCATTCTGGCCATGTTTGCAATTGGAACACCATCTGAACTTCAGTCTTTTATTGAAAAGTGTCTGGAAAATTTTCATCATAATTTGTTGATAGTTTTTTGCACAGACTTTTAACAAATGTTTCTGTTTTTCAGTGGCCTGCAGTGTAAATAGCCAATTGATGCACTCAACTGATGTAACCACAAATATAATCTAATGGGACCACCCCAGGGTTACATGTTCCTTAGATCCAGGAGGAGATATGCACCCAAGTGGCGTGGGTGCACTGTCTCTATTGTCTATCTAGGTCAACGAAAATGACTTATTATAGAAGACACACTTTTTTTGCAAACTAAGCATGCTGCAAAACTGAAATTAATATGCAAAGACAGTCCTGAGAAGTCCTAAATCTTCATTTTTAAAGGTGAAGAATGATTTGACACTGGCAGGCCACATGCCAGCTCTCGTCCAGGCTGCAGGCATTAGCTAAGAACTAGCACACTCATAGCTGGAGACTAAACCAGGTCACCTGTATGTTAGTTATGCTCCACATAGATATTAGTCTTACATGTATTTAGTGTTTAGACTCTATGAAATGCTTGTAAATTTCTGCATGCATTCATCTCACTTCCAATGTCTGGATTCCATACGATAAGAAAATATGTAAGTTTTGCTTTATAACACTGAAAATGTTGCTCTGAACTTGTGAGCTCCCCCCTGAGCTCCCCCCCCCCAGAAGGGTTATCAAAATCAGATAGGTCCTTAAGGAACGTGGCTATTCAAAGGACTGATTAAAGGCCCTATCGCACTTGGAAATGCTACCTGCAAGGACGCTCAGAGCTGAATGAAGGAAATAAAACAAAGTCCCGGGAAAGTCCTCCCTCTTTTTGGCTCTTTGAAAAGCCTAGCAGAGAAAACATCATAAAACAATAGACTTAAGCACACACTAGCCATGCCTGGAGTCACCCATCAGTCTCAGGGGGCCCTCCTAGGCCAGAGTCTCCAACCCTTCTGCAGAGAGGGGGCTCCCCCTTGGACAGGAGGTCCTGTCCCTTTGCTGGGTCAGAAAGAAGGTCCTGAGTCCATTCAACTTCATCCGTTTAGAGCAGAAGTCCTTTCTTTGTCTCCTAGTCCCTGGAAAACCCACTTTGAACCAGTCTGTGCAGACCAGTCCGGGACGGAACCTCTCCGGAGTTGTTCACAATCTCAGGGTAACAGCGGTGCTGAAACACTTTTTAGAGTGGGGGTGCTCCAACCTCCCCCTTACCCCTGTCTGCGCCCCCTGCCTCCCTTAGAAATGGAGCTGGGAGCAGGGTCATACTCAAGGGGAAGGCACGGACAAGGGGAAGGGGGTTGGGGCCACAGCTGGGGTAGGTGTGGAGCTGCGGGAGCAGGGCTGGCAGTTGGGACCCCACATGTGGGGCTGGGTGCAGAGCTCTGGGCACGGTGCTGGCAACCAGGACTGGCAGCCTGGACCCTCAGGTGTGGGGTGCCTCACTCCCTTAGTTCCTATGCCTATGCAGGGTGATCACCCCTCTGCTGTCTGTTAGTTCCTGGAGGAGCTGTGGAACTACCACACAACCATTAATAAATTCAGGGTCCCCAAAGATACCTGGTGGGGTTGCAATGTCTGTCACAGCCCTATGCACCAAAATGCAGCTAAATTTCCCTCCTTTCTGGGTTTGAAGGCACTCCCAGTGAGAAGGGAAGGGTACTGCTCAAATATTCAGATCTCTCTCATGCCCTCTGTGCTTGTAAGGGCTGGCCCCGGGCTCTAATTGGGAGGTGCAGTATTTGCAACTCTCACCCATGTCGATGGGAACTTTGGATGTTGGGAGTCAAGTGCAATATTTGTCCCCTGCAGATCTTCATCTGAAAGGCGCCACGATGCTCTACACATGCGGAGTATTATTAACCAGGCTGCACCTCAGCTTATAAAACAGAGTGCTCATCTACCCGCAAATCCCTGGGGTCAGTAGCAATGGGAAAAGACATTCAGGGGGGTTCTTTTTCATTCCGTAAATTGTTCTTATTTCAGCAGGTTTTGCTCTTTAACTAGTTTTTGAACTAGTTTTTGCTAAGCTGTATTTTCTTTTGGAGATGGTATCCGGTGCCAGGGGGACCTAGGAAAAAACAACAACAAAAAGTGGGTGTGTTTCCTTAATAAACATTGTCTCTCACAAGGACAGGCAACTCTTCTGGGAAAAAACATAATCTACAAACCAGCCAGACAAAACCATTATTTTCTCTGTCTGACCTTGCCTTTGTCTATTTATGATCTCTGCTTTTGATGTTAACAGTTATGTATGATTGTTACTGTCTGTAGTTGTTTGTGCAGCGGAGGGAAGGGAACAGTCCACAGCAAATGTATATTTCTCCATCTCTGTGTCGTTTTTCCTGCTTTTACTGCACCGTCTCTCCAATTGTACTACTATGAGCCACTTGTTTATTGCCGCTACTCGGATTAACTTGGAAGTGTGTGGTGTGGGCTGAACGCTGCTAAAGGAGATTCTCCATTAGCTCAAGTGGCGGACGACTGCAACAAGGGGCAACAGGGCGTGCGTTCTGTCCTTGTGGTGGCTGTGAAGCTCAGTCACTGTGATGTAGAGCACAGTGATAACCATGAATTATCGTCACATTCATTCCAGTGGAATCTTGTACCTTGTAATTCCTGGGTTCTACCCATCCTGGTCCATTCGACTCACTCCTTTGGGTTCTGATTCTGCAGACAATTACACGTGTGCGTAAGTTGTACAATGTTTGAAATCTGGCCCATACTTTGAAGCAGACCTGGCACGGCTATAGACTTGCTTGGCACTTGTACCTGAGCACTTAAAAAACACTCTAATGGCAGATGGCAACTGCAGGGATGGTGGCGATGTAGGATCCTCGAAAGTCAGAAAAGCTCCGAGCTCCCTGAAAGCCGAGCTGTAGACAGAGCTTCCCCAGGACAGCCTGCTGTGTACGGATCATGCAGTGTGCAGCATGTGTCCTCAGTCTGGGCTGATTTTTAAAACATCACCTGAAACTGGCTCTGTCTTCAAGAGTGTGTGTGTGTGTGTGTGTGTGTGTGTGTGTGTGTGTGTGTGTAAGAGATTACCTGGATTTAGAACTTGGAATGTTTCTTAATCATCTTGTAAACATAAGTGCTGTTCTAAATTCCTGATCATCTTGGTTTTGATTAGAGCTGAAACCAAGTGCTCTCAGAAGAGGTTTGAATGTCTTAGATCACATGGATCCATAAGATCGAGGGGCAGAGAGGGAGTTCTCCTACATCAATGTTCATTGTAACCGTACTGATCATGTGTTGTTGAGGTGGTCTGAATGTTCTGACATAAGTTTTCCATGAAAACGTTTTTATTGTGTCTTTAATTTATTTATTAAGATGGATTCTCAGATATTTATATTTTTTCTGTTGTAGTCAGAGAGATACAAGAGCTGCCTTCCATATGAGGAATAGACCCTCCCTAAGGTCCTTATTTATTTTGAGAGGTTTCTCGGTTGGCTTTCTATTTTGCACTTGCAGTTGCACCGGCTTCCTATTTTGCTCCCAAATGACTGCCAGATTTGCGAGCAGAGTCTAGTAGTTAGCCGATGCACAATCATTAGAGATATATTTGCATTTGCAGGGTTTTGGGTGCAAATAAGTCACTTCTCAAAATCAGGGCCCTTTAAACCTGGGAGGGTCCTGGGTAATAAAATAATTCATTGATTTGATCCCTTTTTAAATTATTAATGTGGCTTCTTTTCTTCTGCACTGTTTGTATCCCAGGGTCCTGGTTGCAAAGGGGCTTAGCAGTGGAACTGGAGTTTATTCTAAGAGGGAACAGTCCTATTCCTCTTCAGGGAGTTTTCCTCATCATTTTGCTGGGTTTTCCTGTCCCCACCTCACTTGCTTGTGATGACATTTCCATTGGTCTCTGTCCATAAGCTGGACATGGTAACCGGGGTCTGTGAAGCTGTAATAATGAATGGGTGTTTGTAATGCTTGTTGAGACCCTCCAATGGAAAGTGCTCCAGAGGCACAGAGGATGGTTGGTGCTACAGTTGGTTGCAGCTCCTTTGTCCTATGCATCAGGTACAATCACAACTGTGCTACTGATCACTAATTATGGTGTAGCGCTATATATATATATATATATATATAATGAGCTGTGATGATGAAAGGCTGAAGGGAATATCTCAGTTAGTCAACCAACTTCTTGTTGCCTTTTTAAAGTCCAGTTAAAAAGTTCTTTATCAGGAAGGGTGCTCTCAATTCCAGTTAGTGCTGCTGATGTAGGCAATCTTGTATTTCCTCGTGTATTAAATCAATGGTATAAATAAGCCATTTCAGTCCTGCGGTGAAGGGTATTCTGCTGATGAATACTCCACCGGATCAGTCGCTCTGGTAGTTGTGTCTTAATTGTCTACAGCTGAATTCAAGTGGGATGGGAGGGGGTGGAACAACTTGTACACCTTGCATTCATAGGTGTAGTGGGGGTGCTCAGAGCCCTTGAACCAAACTTTAAATGCACCTATGAATGTAAGGAATCCTTACTTTAGGTTTTGCAAGGATTAGGCCTTAAAATGTACGGCTTCTCTGCTGACTTGCCTCCTGTGGAGTGACCTGCCTCTGCAAAATGCATGTGAACTGTTGCCATTCGGATATGCTAGTATTTTACACCCATTCTGCACAAGTGTAAATGACTATATGTGGCGGAAGATTAGTGGGGTATCAGGTCTCCTGGATGAGGGTTTGCCAGCCCTCCACCTATAATTATTAGTGATTAGAATGAGTTAATCAAAGATGATCAATCAAAGATTAATACTGTGCTATCCAGAAAGCCAACATCCGTTGTCTTTCACTCTTTGTGCAAGGGGGAGGGCCAGCCCCTCCTCCCTTCCTCTCTGACCGGGTGGGATGCTGATGGGTTTCATTTCCAGACTGACTCCCCAACCCGCTGTCCTTTCACAGGATGTGCCACAAAGCAATTCTTTCTTTTTTTAGGTAAAAATTACTTTCCCAGACTGTGTATTGTTTTAGAGAACTTCTTTTACTTAACTACTCATGGAATGTCTTTTGTGGTACTGTATGTTAGTTTAAAGGACTGATAAGCTAAAATAATTTCTAGATCAATTGTGATTGGTAAAAACACCTGTTGGAATAATCTCTTCTTAATGAGTTTAAACATCTTTTAATGGGTCATTATTTTATAAATCACAAAAATGTGCAGTAACAAATACCCTTAACTACAGAACATAACTGGATTATAAGCACCCCTTTCTCAATTATCTAGTCTTGTGTATATAACAGGGGTGGGCAAACTTTTTGGCCTGAGGGCCACATCAGAGTTCAAAATTGTGTGGAGGGCCGGGTAGGGAAGGCGGTGCCCTCCCAAACAGCCTGGCCCCGCCCCCTATCAACTCCCACTCACTTCTGGCCCCCTGACTACCCCCTCCCTCTCAGAACCCCCAACCCATCGCCCCCTTATCACCCTATCTGGAGATCCCTTACTCTAATGGCCCCCCAAAGCCCCACCCCCTATCTAAGCCCCCCCCTGCTCCCTGTCCTCTGACTGCCCCCTCCAGAGACCCCCTGCCCCTAGCCACCGCCCCAAGACCCCACCTCAAGCCCCCCTGCTCCTTCGCCCCTGACCACCCCCTCCACAGGTCTCCTTTTCCTTACTCACCCCCCAGGACCCTATCCACTTATCCAAGCTTCCTTTTCCCTGACACCTATCTATACCTCCACCCCCAACAGGCCCCCTGGGACTCCCATGTGCCATCCAACCTCCTCCCTCCCCCACCACCACCTTCTGCCCCTTTAGGTAACCTGCCTGGCCCCGGTCCTCTTACCTCGCCGCTGCCTAGAATAGCGTGTCTGGCCCAAAGCCAGACACACGGCTGCGCTGATCTCCCAGAGCGCGCAACGTGTCTGGCCGGGAGCTGGACACGCTGTCGCGCAGCCCCGCCCAACAGCGCTGCTCACGCGGCCCTCTGGGGCCGCGGGGGAGGGAGACAGGGCAAGAGGGGCTGGAGCAGTTTCCCTACCGTGTCCTGCCGAGGCCACGCGGGAGGGGGCCAACGGGGGAACAACTTCCCCAGTGCAGCAGCTGAGGCCGCGGGGGAGGGGCAAGAGCAGCCTCCCCAGCCAGACCTCGGGGGCCGGTTTGGAGGAGCCCGCGGGCCGGATCTGGCCCGCGGGCCGTACTTTGCCCACTTCTGGTATATAATAATATACCTCTGTAGGCCCCTGGTTAGTTTTGAGGGGTCCTTCCCTGGAAACTTGGCTATATTACTAAGGCTGGGTAAAAGATTATTCACATTCCATTACTGAATTCATTTTGTCTTCACCCGCTA
Source organism: Sternotherus odoratus (assembly GCA_032164245.1). Classification (NCBI taxonomy): domain Eukaryota; kingdom Metazoa; phylum Chordata; order Testudines; family Kinosternidae; genus Sternotherus; species Sternotherus odoratus. The sequence goes on from JAVMKO010000009.1 coordinate 1,876,663, forward strand.
TGTTCAATTGAGAGACCAAACTTTTCAGTTCCAATAGGAATAGGACAGCAAACATACAACATAAAAAGGATTTTGATAAACTTTCGCAATTTTTATATGTTAAACATATAAAAAGTTCCTGTTCACTAACAGGGTTCTTTCTGAAAGGTGGAGGGGATGAGGCCGAACATGCCGAACTCCTCCACACGGAGCTGGGTGGCACACACAGGCATTGTTCCCTTGGCTGATTGGTGAAGTACTTGCTCCTTCATGTTGTCCAGGAGTGTCCCTAATTGAAACACTGGTAACTGCAGAAAATATGCTAATGAGGCAAGTCTGGCAGCCTTATTTGCTCTTATAAAATCCAAACCAATGGAAAATTAATTCTCCTGAAAAATACAGGAATAGGAATGGAATATACCAACCACAATACTATCCCCTAATAAGTCTGATGGGCAGATTGCAGTGTCTAGTTATACGGGATCAGGCAGCCAGCATTGTTAACTGCTTTACTTATGGAACCTTGCTGTTAAACTCCAGCTTTTAGCTGGAGGGGCTAAACTAATTATTAAACAGTGTGATGTCCAGGAAGACTTAAAATCAAAGTCCTATTGATTAACAGAAAGAAAATAATTACTAATTAGCTTTCTGACAAGAAACATTTTCATCTAAACAATGGCTCCAATAATTATAGTATCTTACAGAACAAACTCACTTAGCAACCTGCCCCCTATCTTACAGCCAATGCAGGAGTCTTTGTGGGACCCATGTCTGCATCGTTGTTGTAAATCATGGGTGTCCAATCTTTTGGCTTTCCTGGGCCACGTTGGAAGAAGACGAGTTGTCTTGGGCCACACGAGTTGTCTTGGGCCACGCGTTATGCCAACTATACACGAATTCTTTGTCACAATTCATTTTACGCGACATTAGAGTCCTCTCACTCTTTATTTTATTAGTCAATTTTATCAGTTTTTCGGTTTTTTGGTCGAACTGTTTGCAATTATAATGCGAATTACGAATAATACTCCGTTATTTGTGGACGTAATCTCATAACATTGTAAGTTTACGATTTTGTGTTGGGCGCATTCATAGCCGTCCTGGGCCGCGGGTTGGACAAGCCTGTTGTAAATGATAAATTCTTCCAACCCATTGTCGTTCACAGTCGCAACATAAGGTGACCCTTGTAAGGTGACGGTGTATTGCTAACCACTGTGATGTATGTGGACAGTCACCACGGCAAGATGTTCCATTTCCCCCACCTCTTAGGGCAGGGCGGCCAGTGTGTCTTTGGAGTATGGGTCTCCTCTAGCCTCTGGAGGCTCCTGGAGTGTGTGTCTCTCTAGGCTTAACCTGGGATAGGGGCTGTCCTGACATCTTGGGTAATGTGTATGAACTCTAGATACCTAGCCTGATTCTCCCCTGCCCAGTGACACCTATGCAAAGTGCTGTCATGGGCCATTCCGATCTGAATTTCAGAGCCCCTTTGCCCAGGCATAACTGCTGATCCAAGGTGCCAGGCAGGGGAGACTCAGGCTGTTGGCGTCTGGAGTCTGGCTGGGCGAATACCTGCTGCTCTGGCTGGCAGAACCTTGCCCAAGCCATGGGCTCTCTGCCGCACAGTAGGATCTCACCCCCGGGGGAGGGGAAAGAGGGAGCACAGAGCGCTCGGCTGCCCTGTGAAAAATGGATCAAGTCCTCCTCTTCCTTCCCCCGCTCTGCTCCAGACTGTCTGTGTGTGTGTGTGTGTGTGTGTGTGTGTGTGTGTGGCCTCCATAGCTGCACCAGGGGAGTGTGGGGGGCAAGTGACAGAGGTAGGGCAGAGGGTGCAGAATTAATTGCATGGGGGCAGAACTGCCCTCTCTCTAGTCACGTGTGAGAGCTGGCAACGCTACAGTGTCACCTCCACACACTGGGGGACAAGTGGGGTGTTCAGAAAATATTACTTTGTCTTTTTCTGTGGTCTTTAATCTGGCGCGTGTGGGCCAATCTCCTGAGTTGCTTTGGTGGGACTGACCCATGATTTTAACTTTTGGGGTTGCAAATCTGATATACGGCTAGGACTGGGCAACTTTCAGGGACTGCTAGCCGCTCCCTGAGATCCCTAGTGTAGGCCAGGCGTCTGCAGCCAAGTCCACTTGAATTCAACGTGCTGAAATTCTCATACACGCGGTGGTGAAAACTGGTCTGGAAGCAGATGGTAACGTGGTATCTGCCTGTATCGTCTGGCCATCTGCTCATCCCTCGCGCCGGGTACCTCATATCTTGCTCAGGGCTCATTCACTACGGCTAGTAACAGCATAGCCGAGCTCCATGTGGGTGATCGTGAGAGGCGTCGGCTCCCACCGATGTCAAGGGACCGTCCTCTTCCTTGCCCTGCCCCCTTTGTTGTTCCTTAGGCCGGGTATAAAATACGACTAGATCAGAGTAGCAGTGTTTCACATCTGCATTAGCCAGGTACAAACACCTGCCAATGTGCAGGGCGACGGAGAATCAGGCTGTGAATTGTGGATGTGGGGAACGTGACCCCTGGATGCATCTCCTGGCTTGCACCTGTCTAAAGCGGGCACAGTGCATTCCCCTGTCAGAACTGTCGCATGTTACACCCCCGTGGCATGGGCAGACCCCTGGCGGATGCACTGGAGGAGACCCACTGACAGGCTGGAGCCGCTGGGAAGTTTTGAGTTCCCTTTCAGCAGTTGTAACCCCCAAGGGAGGTCCTCTATCTCTACCACATTCAAATAACCAATGCACGTTATCCTGTGCGCAGCCTGCTTTAGAGACACACTGGAACAGAAGTTTCTGCACTGGAGGGGGAAAGCCCTGAAGCTCCGTCAGTAGTAACGGCGTGAATGCATCCTAGGAAAAACCAGAGCCGCTCTTAAAAGCTGATGAATGGAAAACTCCAAGCCCTGCCTCAGCTGCCTGCCAGTCTGCATGAGAGAAGAGGATAGGAATGAACGTTGACACAGGCTTAGGATCGGACTCCACTCATAAGCAGAGGCTGGATTGTAGCCCCCCTTGCTCACGCAGAGAAGGACCTTTCACCATGAAGAGCTCATGCGAGCTTTCTCCCCCTCTTGTGGCGGTGTTGGCCCATTGCTGCCCTAAGCAATAATATTTCGGGGGGGGGGGGGCGCTCCTCACAACACATAATAAAAGGTGAGTAGGGGATCCCCTTGAGCTGCTTGGGGCCCTAAGCAATTGCTCAGTCTGCTTATCCCTAGCACCGGCTCTGCTGGTCCACCTCTGCTGTGGTGCACTCTGCTTCGTTAACTCAAACGGGAAGACTTCAGAGCTCAAGGGTTCGCATCTCTCTGATGAGCCAAGTGGGAGGATGCAAAGAGGGGGACCTACACACGGGGCCAAGGATAAGGGACATAAATCCAAACCCCTTTTAAAATAAATCACCGGAACATTTCCCCGAGGAGCAAGATTTGTGAAACTTAAAATAAAATGCGAAAGCATTTAAATCTTCAGCCGAATGTGCATCCTGGTCCCTCTCTCCTCCAAGGCTAGAACACTGAGAAAGGAGCCGTTTCAAAGTGTTTCCTTTGTTTCTCTGCTCATTGAATTGCCTGAGCCCTCTGAGAAGGGAGGAAAGGAATTCTCAGGTATTAGCTAAGAGCTGCTGCTTAATCTCCCCCTATTCAGTAGTGGAAATACACTGATGGGCATGTGTTGACTCATGAATCTTAATTAATCCACGCTTGCTTTTCATCCTCCAATATGAGTCTTTCTGAGCATTAGTACCCCAGAGCAAGGCCGGTTTGTTTACGCCTTGTACCTCCACAGCAGAGAATGTCATTCTGTGGGAACCTGGGGTTTTACTCTTCAACTGGCCTTTTATTAACAGCTGCTGGAGCTCGGTCATTAACTGTAGCACTGTGGGAGTGGTCACCTTGGGGAGAAGTGTCAACCACTCAGCTAGTGCACGTACAAACTTCAGATCACTAGTGACACGCCTGCTAATACTCCTCCCACCTAGCAGCATGTCTGAGGCTCTACCACTATTGCGAAGCTGGAAACATTTTTATTAATAATGGAATTTAAATTTAGCATTTGGTAGGGTAGATTCTGTTCTCTTCCTTGAAGGAGCTGCAGTTCCATCACTCGAATGAGCTGAGATTTGCCCCAGTTAATTGTTCATGGAACGTGGCCTCCTCATTTTAGGTGCCTCAGTTTCCTCATAGGTACGGCTAAACCACCCTGAACACGCCCGATCCCATCTAATCTCGGAAGCTAAGCAGGGTCGGGCCGGGCTAGTACTTGGATGGGAGACTTCCTAGAAATACCAGGTGCTGTAGGCTTAACATGGGTGTGGGGCTAGCAACTCCACCCCGTAGGGAACCAAATTGCTACTGAAACACCAACAACAGAGATGGAGTAATCTGTGGTTGGTGGCCCATACCCTGACTGGGGGGTGACGGGCAGAGGGGGAAAAAAAAAAGAGGCCACGGACTCCATTTGGGAGTTACGAGGCATAATAATATTGTAAGTCTCTTGGAGCTGCCTAGCTGAAAGGTGCTATGCAAGCACCAAGGACTGTTATCACCAGAGAGAGCAGATTCAGCACTTCACAATAGTCAAAGGGGCTGGGGTTTGGGAGAAACAGGCACATAAAGTGTGGCCCTCATATGAAGATTCAGGTTGCAGGGATATTGTGACAATAGATGGCTTTTTTGTTGCAACACAAATTTCTGCAGGAAACATCTGTTTCTGATGAATTTTTTCAGGTTTTTCACCAAAAAGAGGAATCTGAAACACTTTGAATTGCTGAAATTTTAAAAATAAAATTGACCGAAAAAGAAAGAAATTGAGAAATTTTTTGATGAAAGCAATGTTTTTGTAGAACAAAAGTACTTTTTTCCAACCAGGGCTTATTTCCACCTTGGGATATAAGACCTTTGGACTAACCAGACAGTGAGTAATAAGCAGATTGTCTCCCCTGAGAATTTACTAACATGCAAAGATCAGCAAGTTCATCTATCACTTTCCTTAAAGAGCTAATGAGAAATAGTGTTGATCCATTGCACCTGGGAGCCCTGTATCCCTTCCCTTCTCAGTGTTTCTGATGTACTTAGCTCTTCAAAATAAAATCTCTTTTCCTCGTTAAGGTGAAACTTTCAGATCCTTTCATCTCTGGCTGCAGTATGGCTTGAGGTGGATGCTGATGATGGACAAAGTGTTTGACTGGAGCATATGCTAATATACTTCAATCAAAGGCCATCAAAATGCATTTTTAGGAGTGACTGTGGGTGACCTGTAGCAAACAGTGCAGTGTGGCTTGGGGAGGAAGGGCAGGCTTTAGGGCGACCATGGGTGAGTTGCTTGCACCCAGATTTTTAGAAGTGGTCACTGACATCAGGTTTTTTTGGTGCCCAACTGAAAATTCCCCCTGTGGATCTTGTGTTGGGCACCCACAATTTCCTCGGCAGGCAGCTGAGGTTTGACGTGGGCCACATCTCTGCAAATCAGAAACAAGGTGTCTCGCTTCTGGGCTTCCAGGCAAACACTTGTAATTGCTCTGAGTTCCTGTAGACTCCAGCTGGAGTTGTGCGGATACAGCACTTCTGAAAGTCAGACCCTTCCTGTCGCTTTTCCATAGCATTTCCAGCTGCAAAAAACAGGGATAACGCTACTGGTTTGGCCCTGCAGCTGGATTTGCTAGTGTTAGTAAAGTGATTTTGAGCTCCGTGGATGGAAGGCGCAATGGAAAGAGAGTTTTATTTGCAATAAGATATAGATGTGCAGTCGAACCATATGTGTGCAAGAGGCAGAGCTGTTTAATCACAACAAATGACGCCTTTTTGGAGGACTGCGCTTTTCCTCTCCTTTGTTCATTCATTCTTGGCCCTTAGGCACAATTGAAACAAAAATAATTGATGTGTGTGTCACTTCAACAAGGGTTTGTGGTCTTTCCACCACAGAAGCGTGTGCAATACACGTTTTCTTTTTGGGCTGCACTTTTCAATTAGTCAAAGCCTTTTGTTTCCCCCTGTGGCTAAGCAAAACGTCTCTTTATGCTTCAACAGGCAAAATACATTAATCAGCTGGAAATCAAAAAGCTAGCAGGGTTTGCTAGCTCACGGGATGCCATTCAGCCATGAAAGAAGGAAAAGAGCAGTTTCCTATCCAATATGTGGCCCATAAACTCCCTCCAAGGGGCTGCGTATACTACAGCTATAACTATTTCGAAGGCTTATCTATGCCATGGGTGTTTCCGGCCCCTGCTGTGACATGGCTAAAAGTTGTCATGGGGTCGGGCCTGAACCATCTCCTGGGTACCTGTGAAATCTCTGGACAGACCAAGCTTTTGGCCCAGTTATGGGCCCTCCACATAGCAACACAGCAAGGTGTGTAACTAGTTCTAGCCTTCCCATTGGCTCTTTAGGTCAGGTGTCTTCTTCTTTATGGGGGTGTGTGTGTCTTTTTAACTCTTTACAGGCAAAGCAAGTAGAGAACAGCTACCAAGAAGGATTTTACAGCTAACTGGCTGGCTGGGTGTCCATCAAACGGAGCTCCCCTCCCCTCCCCACACTTTATTTATCACAACCCCCTTGGTAACAGCCTCCTCAGAGCCATGAAGGGTGATAACCAGGGTTGTCCTTAGTTTGAACATCAGTAAATATCGTTGTGTTCCGCTATTTGCCCTGGACAGGGAAGAGTCCTGCTCCCAGTGAAGTCTCTGGAATTTGTCCCGGTGCAGGATTTTCAGACACTCTTAGTGTGGGTCTTGCCCTGCTCCCTGGATGTCCGTGGGAGTTCAACTGCCGGCTGCAATAGGAGCAGAGTTAGGTCAGCACCGAGCACTGGTCAGAGTCCCATGCTACAGTTTGAACAAACCCGTTGGTCCGAGAGCCTGGTGGATCCGGTGTGAGCAGAGGGCCCAGTGGCAGGGCGGCGCTGAAAAGCCAGACACATCTTGGTTTCCATGCAAATGTGTAGAGAAATCATCCTGTGTATGGACTTGCAAGAAATGGACCTTTGAGAACTCAGCAGAATCTATTTTGGATATCTGTTAGATCAAGTGTGCTTTTTATGAGCTGTTTTATTTATACTTTAAAAACAATATGGGGTCAGGTAGAGTTCTGGTAAACGTGATGGAGGAATTAAGGAGAAATTGACCCTCGGTGATGTAATTGATCTGGGAAGGGAGGGACAATATTCTATAGTGAAAGGAAGCAAAGACCCAAGATGCAAATCTTCAAATTGCCAATTATTTCCCCCAGGAGATTATCAGGATATTTTTCTCCTGGAAGTAAAATGCTGTAGATCCCCTGCAGGCAGAACTACTTCAGGGTTTCAGCACAATCCCATGGCATTTCTTATTGGTCAGAAGCATCTTACTTCCCTTTCAATGTACTCGCCACCAATTCAGACCTAAATCCTGCTGGTCTTGAAGAGAAGAGGATTGGGACCGAACCTTCCAGTGGCATCAGTATCCTCAGCATGCTGCCCGTTGTGTTCGAGTAGTAAAGAAAACGGACACTCAAGTAGTTAAGACTTCACAAATGTAGGTATTGCTTCTTTAAAGAAACAGTAAATAAAATGTAGGGTAAGATTCCCCCCTCCCCCCCCCAGTTCTCACCTTAGATTCTGATCTTGCACCTGACTAATTTTAGGCATGTAATACGACTACTCACATGTTGATTGTCCACAGAAACAGGTCCTTACTGTGCAGCTGGTTTGCTTGAACTCAGTGGGACTTCTCCATAACCCGGATTGGCACCTTGCCATCCAAACCAGGTAATGGGCCATGTAGCTGAATTGTCCCAGGAGTAGGGCAGACTCCCAATTCACTCCCTGCTCCCTCTTTTCTCCGTGGGCAGCCAGACACACCAGGCCTCTCCTTGGCCTGGGTTCAGCTGGGCTGACTTGTGTGTTGGGAAGATGGGGTGTAGTCAAGACTCCCCCCACATGCATGGACCGTGAAGAAGCAGACATCCCGCTAACTCCTCCCCTCCCATCCTCTGCTCGGAATCTAGAGATGCCAGTCATAGAGGGGACCTTTGCACCAGTACAGTTCCATGCACACACATGCAGGAAAGCTCACAATTGAGTCATATGTGAGTGCGTTGACAACAATGGGCTGTGTGTGTCTCTGTGTGTGTGTGCGGGGGGGGGGGGGGAATTCATCTGAAGTCTGGACTCTGGTCCAAGTCATTTATGAATCAAATGCTGTAGTTCTTGTGCAAACGAAGTCTCTATTGACCTAAGGAGGCATTTTGCCTAAGTAAGGATGGCAGGATTTAACCCTCACACTAGGAGAAATTTGTCATTGTCCTCTCAAGGCAAAACAACCTAAAACAAACACAATAATCCCCTTGAACTTTCCCCTGCAATGTTAGAACCCCCAAGCAGTGTTATGTTAGTGAGTGAGACACTGAATGTAAAGATGACCACTCTGACATCTCTAAGATATCTCTAAGCGATGTGAAGTGCAGAAAGGAAGCCAACAGCATGAATAGGGATGAGTAATGAAAAATTATTCAAATCCTTCTCCGGTGTACTATTCTGAAGGTGGCATTGGTAACACAGGTGAGGTGTTTCTGTAAATATAAAAAAGACTTTTATCTTGTCAGGTTTTAAGATCAACAGTTTGTCTGGCACAAGGCTGCAGTCTGCAAATTTCAGCATTTGTGTTTAAATAGGGTTTCATTTTTCACCCTCTTTTTTTTAATACAATATACACATCAAGCAGATGATGCTCAGCCGGGCAGTATGTACGCTGCTTTGCATCCTGTGTGATCGTTGATGATGTATGAAGCATAGCTTCCACTCTCACTGGCAGCCTCTATTCCAGCTTGTCTATCAAGATCTGGATTAAGGGACTCTTTTTTTTTTTTTTTTTTTTTGGTTAATTTCATTCGATTCCCGTGCCAAAACTTCTTCTTAAAACTCATTTTTCACTCTGCCAAATTTTGCCGAGAGGGGAAAAAAACATTTGAATCTGGCTCCAGATCTGAATTTGGCAAATGGTGGCTATATGAGAGAGAAATCAAAACCACAGATCATGGGAATTGCTAGACCAACTGAGTCCAGTAGTCTGTCGAATCCAATGTTTTGTCTCTGACTGTGTCCAGTAGCAGATGCTTCAGAAGAACCCTGTAGTAAGTAATTTTGGATCAATCCCTCTATAGGGAAAGTTTCTTTCTAACCCCCATCATTGGCTTATACCCTGAAGCATTAGGGTTTATATCCCCAATCAAACCTCTCACCGTGTATATTTGGGATGTTCTTTTTTTTCATATATCCAATCCTTTCTCAATTCCTGCCAAGCTTTTGTCCAAAATAATATCTTGTGATAGTGATTTTTTCAAAGGTTAATATGTAAGGATTGTGAAAAGAAGAATTTTGAAAAAAAATTGGATTTGATTCTGAATCCAGAATTGCAGCTCAGATTCATATCTACACACTGAACCTTCTCCCAAGCTATTGAGTTTTGTTGTGACAAAACACAAGACTAGATAACAAGACTCATGTGGCTTGAGGTTTTGCAACAAAAGTAGTGGCTGGAGGGTGTGTGAAGGAGAGCGAGAAATGGGTAACAGTGCAGATTATTGGACATAGCTGTGCAAAGCAGTATAGCTCTTCTATGAGGCAGAAAGCGGCAGAGGTGCTGGTGGCAGGTTATCTGTACTTGAAAACAGTAATGAGGAAAATGGCCAAACTATTGAACTTGTTTTAGGCTAAAAGGAATGTTCTGAAGCTCAGCTCGGCCATTGCATTTTAATTTAAACTCTACTAATTGGCAGGGTGATCTGTGACAGGCTATGTGGGGTTTATATTTAGTACCAAAAACCCGAGTCAGGCTGGAGAAGAATTAAGCAGCTAGGCAGAAGTTATTCAGGTGACCGATTTTTAACATTCGTGTAAACTGCGGTTAATTAAAGTTTGTTCGGGACTTTGAATGTGTAAATTGCTACAGGAACGTTAAGCAAGGTTGCCCAGAATTGCAAATGAGCGTGGGAGCTAGTTGCTAGAGGAGGCGGTGAGAGTTCAGGACACCTGGGTTCTGTACTTGGCCCTGCTATCAATTTGCTGTGTGACTTTGGAGAGGTCTAATTCTGAGTGCCCAGTGTTAGATGCCAGGAGTGAAATTCAGGCCCCAGTGAAGCCCAAGGCAAAACTCCAAGTGACTTCAGTGGGGCCGGGGTTCTACCCCTGGTGCTTGCCGACACCGTTCAGGATTACTGAGCGTGCAAGATTCCCTTTGCTCTGACTGGAGCTGAGGGTGCTCCGCCCGCGGGTGTGAATTTCATGCTGAGCTGCTGTCGCTGTCTTGCTGGGCATGAGGGGGAAGCACTGGCAGCGGCTGGTTGGCGCTCCCTCTCCTGAGACGGGTCAGTCCCACGTTAACTCTTTCTCTCTTCAGGGCGCCTTCGCTGGCAATGGCTCCGCGCTAGGGTGTGCGGGGAGAGATTTGGGGCTTGCCGGAGGGACAGTTCACTGTTGAAATGATGTCATTCCCGAGGCACAAAATCCTGTCGTTTGGATGTGAGAAAAGCCTGCTGCCGAAGGGAATCAGTTCATCTTTGTGGAGTTCGGTGTTTTACCGGCGTAACTCAGCTGTTCAACCCAAAGAGAGGCACCCAAAAGTAGACCTGGCCAAGGTCACACAGCAAGTCAGTGGCAGAGCCAAATATAGAACCCAGGTGTCCTGAACCCCGCTGCTCTAGGAGCTAGATCACCCCTCCCACCTGAAGTTCTGGTCAATGACCCCCCCCCCCAGTTAAAAGTCAGGACTGGAGTTGGTGAACTGGGCTTTCGTCCCTGCTCTGGATCAGACTTGCTGTCTGACCTTGTGGGAACCGCTCTGTGCCTCAGTGTCCCCAGTTGTTACTGGAGATGATGATGATGATATCAGTGGGGTGCTGTGAATAAACATTAACAGGTCTCACTCCAGCTAGCACTGACATGAATGGGAGGTCTGCCACGGACTCCAGCAGGAGCAGGTCTGAATGAAGAGTTTGTGAAACACTTGGAGAACCTTGGCAGGATGGATGTTGCAGATGGGCCAGATATTATAATAATTAAAATGCCAAGCGACTGGGGGAATGCCGGTGAGATGAAGCCAGAGGGACAGATAGTGACCCTGTCTCCTCCTCTCGCTCTCACATCGTCTGAGCAGTTACTCACTCGAGGGATCCTATGACATCAGTTGCTCACCAGTGGAGTAGAGTCCGCAGTCTGACCTGAGGAATGACCATGAGCAGCCTTTCCCTGCCTGTGTGTGACGGAACCCAGGATCCCGCCCAGCCCAGACACAGTTCACTCCTACCTCCCCCACAAGAGATATCTCCCTATTAGGCTCATGGGTTACAACATCACTGCTCGGTGCCCTGCCTTCGCTATGTGCATGGTCGGACAGCAATTTCCCAATGCCCCTAGGAAGTAGGAGACTGAGGGTATGTCCTGCCGGATTGGTGGGTAGTGATCGATTGCCAACGGCGCCCCCGTCGACTCTGGAACGCCAGCTCGCCGAGAGGCGCAAGCTGGAGTCAACAGGGGAGCCCGCTGCCGACTGCCGCCACCGTGAGGACGGCAGGTAAGTCAACCTAAGATACACCGACTTCAGCTACGTTATTCACATAGCTGAAGTTGCGTATCTTCAGTCGATCCCTCCCCATACTGTAGACCAGCCCTTAATGCACTTCAGGAGGGTTACATCAGCTTTTGGAGCCAGGCCGCCCAGCGGGATGTCTCCCTGGACGTTCTAGTACAGACTGAAAAGTAGCCATATTTCAACAAAAACCTTCAAAACAGACTTCAAAGAGAAACTGCAGAACTAAAATTCATTTTCAAATTTAACAGCATTAATTTGGGCTTGAATAAGGACTGGGAGTGGCTGGCTCACCACAAAAGCAATTTCCCCTCTCTTGGGATTGACACCTCCTCATCAATTATTGGGAGTGGACTACATCCACCCAGACTGAGTTGGCGTTGTCAACACTGGTTCTCCACTTGAGGTAACTCCCTTCTCTTCATGGGTCAGTATAACAACGCTTGCTTCTGGAATTTTCACTCCGTGCCTCTGATGATGTGGGGGTTTTACCCATGAAAGCTTATGCCCAAATAAATCTGTTAGGCTTTAAGGTGCCACCGACCTCTTGGTTGCCCCCCAGAGGGGAGCACTAAGAGGTAACTGGCTTCTCTCATGAGCTCTCGGGCATGATGGGAGAGCGCTCTTGCTCCTGTACCCTTGTGTGGGGTGGAGCTTATTCTTCACTGTGGGGGAGTCACAGCCTTGTTTTGGGAGCTCTGTGCACCCCAAGGAGGTAGCAAGATAGAGCACCCCAGGTACTCCTGCCTCGACTTTTTGCAGGCTCACAACTGGTGAGGTGGGGGATGGCTCTGTGCTCTCCCACACCCAACGCCCTGGCTGGTCCTAAGTCATTCTGAGATCCTGACATGAAAGCTGGGATAGGGGAGGAATCTAGTGCTGTGTACACTATACAAATGAGTGCAGCAGCCCGTGGTACCCTGCATTCCTGCGTGTGCATTTCCTTGGTGCTGAGTTTTACAAAAACAAAACTAATTAAAAAATCTGGTTTTCCTAGCAACTGGCGTCACTGAGCAGAATAGATCAGGCAGGCGGAACAGTAAGCGTTCTCTGTTCTTCCTCTTGCTTGGAAGGCGTAAGCGTTACTATGTGTTTACAGCTTTTGTGCTGATTCTTCGTCTCTTGGGCCAAGGGAAAATAAATCAGTGTTCAATGTGCTGACCAGCTGAAAATGTGTAAAAGTAAATTACCCCATGCAGACTCCATGTGTTTTACTTATTGGGTGAGGTTTTTCAGAACCTGATTCACAATCCTTTATGTATCTAGGTTTGCAAAGCTTTGTTGGGTTCCTGGACAGATCCTAGGTAGGTCCTGGATGTCATTGGATTGATGACTTTCCTGCAGCCCAGTCCCTGGTATGAGGGCAAAATGTATCCCTTTCTACCCCCAGGGCCAAACCTGGGCTGGAAGTACCAGGCAGAGTGTTCGGTGTTCACACTGTAGGAGTAACATTACAGCTGGTCTCCTTTGAGACTGAGGTACCCGTTGTGCTAGGTGCTCGACAAACACATATTAGGAGACAAAGGAAGCATTTTCTTCCTCCAGGGGGAAACTGAGGCCCACAGAGACTGTGACTTGCCCAAGGTCTCACATGCAGTCTGTGGCAGAGTTAGCAGTTATATCCAGATCTTTTAAACCCCAGTGCCTTAGCCTAGTGGTTGTCAGCCAGGGTATATGTACCCCTGGGGGTACACAGAGGTCTTCCACGGGGTACATCAACTCATCTAGATATTTGTCTAGTTTTATAACAGGCTACATAAAAAGCAGCAGTGAAGTCCGAACAAACTAAAATTTCATACAATGACTTGTTTGCATAGCTCTATATACTATGCACTGAAACGCAAGTACAATCTTGATACTCCAATTGATTGATTTTATAATGATGTGGTAAAAATGAGAAAGCAAGCAGTTTGTCAGTAATAGTGTGCTGTGGCACTTTTTTGCATTTTTATGTCTGATTTTGTAAGCAAGTAGTTTTTAAGTGAGGTGTAACTTGGGGTAGGCAAGATGAATCAAACTCCTGAAAGGGGTACGGTAATCTAGAAAAGTTGAGAGCCACTGCCTTAGTCCTCATGCTGTCCTGCCTTTCGGCCCTTTCCAGATATGAAGGAGGAGCAGGTAACTGCTGGTTATTCTACAAATTTCATCATTTCAATGGGTTCCCATTTTTTACCTTTTCTCATGACATTTGTCTTGATCTACAATCTCATTGAGTCTGGCATTTAACACCCACTCTCAGCTTCTTGCTGTCGCTCATTTCACCAAATACCAGCCTTAGTTTCAGTGACTAGCGCCAAGTGTGACCTAGGGACAGAGGAGAGGGAGTGAATTGGTGGGACTCCTCACTGCACATTACTTGCTAGCCCTCCAGCCCTACTTTGAGCCCTGTCTCCATAGCTCGGTGGCTCAGTGCACCGTGCCCAATAACCCTGAGACAGCTAAGGCAATTAGAAAGAAGAGCAGGAAAGCTGTATCGGCTACACAGAGCCTGCCCTTGGATCTGCCTTGCAGAGATCGCGTGACATTGTGGGTAATAAACATTCGTATTCAAACTGTTCCCCAAGCTGCCTGCTGGCGGGAGTTGTGTGATATCACAAATTTACTGTGTATTCCCCAATCAGAGACCAAGGGGAAGGTGGCTCCTCTCTGAAATGCAATTCATTAGAGCACCTCATTTGCTCTCTCCCTACCTGCTAATCACTCCTAATGTTGGTGAGAGACAAAATCTTGTTCTGCTAAGCAGGGTAGACAAATGGTTTGATGAAGATGTTGACAGGTGAGTATCTGATGGGCTATATTTTCCTGGTATTGTGTAGATGCCCTAAATGAGACCAGGACCCCATTGTGCTAGGCAACACACACATACTCTCCCTTTTCCGCTCCCCTCGCGCCGAAGAGCTTATATTCGAAATAGGCAAAAGTTGGGAAGGGAAATGGCCAAGGTCACCCACCAAGCCGGTAGCAGAGCTGAGAGTACAACCCAGGACTCCCGAGTCCAGGCCAGGCTGCCCCCAATCTAAATCCCAATTCCCCAGACTGGAGGTCGGCCCAACCCTAATCCACAATTCCATCATGTCATGATAGTGCCCCCTGAGAACGTGCATGTCTTGGGAGCGTCTACACAGTATGGAGAGGCAGCTGCTTCTCCAGGCAGTGATCCACCCGCTGCAGAGTCGACTGGCCCAGCTGTGCAATGGGCTTTATGCCTTAATACAAAACATCATCTTGGGTATTGTGGCAGCAGCTCAGATCTGAGACTGGATACTCCCCGGGGATCAACCCCACCAAGGGCGTAAACGGGCACAACTCCACCGAGATCGCTGGAGTCTCAGCCACGTAACACCAGCCTTGGATTGGGTTCCTTTTAAACCTTCCAGAAGCTGCTACGATCTGAATGTGCTATCGGAGAGGCTGAGACTTTCCCAGGAGCACCGTCTCTGCCAGGGAGGTGCTTCTGGGACACCCCTCCAAGGGCAGGTATCAGAGGGGTGACCAGATAGCAAGTGTGAAAACCCAGGGTGCAGGTGGGCAGGTTGTAGCGTTGCATATAGCAGACAAAGCCCCTAAGATGGGAACATCTGGTCACCCTAGGTGTGAGTTTGGGGTCCTGCTAGCAGAATGCCAACAGAATCAACAAGTGCCCGACTTCAATCCCAGCTGGTCCCTTCTCCAGCACCTGTGGAGACGTCCAACAGGCAGCAAACAGAACAGCTCCCAGGTGGCCCCAGGATAGGTTCGACGCTCACCTCCCTGGAAGTCCAGGCCGTGGGGCCTCCTTGTTGTGTCTGGGCATCCCAGGGAGACGCCTGCTGCTTTAATCATCCCGTTTCTGTTTTTCTGCTTTGTCATAGTCCCAGCAGGCCAGTCTCGCCTCAGCAGCCCCAGCGGAGAGAACCTCTCTGTGCCTGAAATACAAAACGCCTCGCCAGCCCCTTCCCTCGCTTCTGTCTCTTCCCTCACCAGGAGCAGCGGCCCACCCAGCTAGTTGAGCGCGGGTGGGATTGCTTGCTGCAAAGGAATGTCCCTAATCTTCCTCCGTCTCTTCAGCTTCACTGCCAGCTTCTTTCCTTCTTTGACTCTCCCTCATTTCTGGACGGATAAAGCAAGAGCAAATAGCCATGGAATGTACCTCTTCCCGCTGCTCACCGTACACGTGACAGCTACCCTGCCTCCTCGCTGGGGGGTTGGTAATTTAGCTACAGCAATTCTGTGGGCTGCCCCCTTCTGTACAAGCTTGCCTTGATCTTTTCTTCCTGTGTTCCTTTGTCCTTGCTCTGCTTAGCTTTGTAAAAGAGTGGGGAAATGGCTAGGTCTCCGATACCCTCCTCCTCGAGGTTTGCATTTCCCCAGCCTCGCTGTAGCAGACATTGCATTGAGAAGCAAGAGAACCCCAAACAAGGTAGTGTTATGTGAGCAGCAACCAGAGCCCCGTCTGGACTATCCCCTCACCCTGACCTGGCTTAGGACCCTCTTTGCTGCCCACCGTTCTGCCTTCAGTCCCCTGATCAGCTGCTTCTTTGGCATGTGCTGCCCTTCTCCCTGAAAACCTGACTGGCCCTGCCATCTCCAGCCCTGCCTCATTAGCTCTCCCTGAGCATCTCTGCAGGGGGAGAGCAGTGCAGCTTGGAGTAGGTGCCCCACATTTTGGGGGAAAGGGTCCCTAATGAGCGAGAAATTAGCCCTTTGCTCCATCCGCTGCACCATGCTGCCTCACCAGCTAGTCAGCACTCTTCACTGTGGCCAGCCCCGTTGCTGGCTGCTGTCTTATCCTGTGTGTAATGGCCTATAGTAACCAGGGTGGGCCCGCTGCCTATGGTAACCAGGGTGAGCCTGCTCCCTATGGGAACCAGGGCGGGCCCGCTGCCTATGGTAACCAGGGTGAGCCCGCTCTCTATGGTAACCAGGGCAAGCCCGCTGCCTATGGTAACCAGGGCAAGCCCGCTCCCTATGGTAACCAGGGTGAGCCCATTGCCAATGGGAACCGGGGTGGACCCCCTGCCTCTGGTAACCAGGGCGGGCCCGCTCCCTATGGTAACCAGGGCGGGCCCGCTGCCTATGGTAACCAGGGTGGGCCTACTCCCTATGGTAACCAGGGTGAGCCCGCTCTCTATGGTAACCAGGGCAAGCCCGCTGCCTATGGTAACCAGGGCAAGCCCGCTCCCTATGGTAACCAGGGTGAGCCCGTTGCCAATGGGAACCAGGGTGGACCCCCTGCCTCTGGGAACCAGGGCGGGCCCGCTCCCTATGGTAACCAGGGCGGGCCCGCTGCCTATGGTAACCAGGGTGGGCCTACTCCCTATGGTAACCAGGGTGGGCCTACTCCCTATGGTAACCAGGGTGGGCCTGCTGCCTATGGTAACCAGGGCGGGCCCGCTCCCTATGGTTACGATGACAGGTCCGCTCCCTGCCATTGTGAGCTGATTCTGGCTCTCCCTAAAAATTCACAAGCCCCTTGGCCGTGGTTTCCCCAGGCTGAGAGGGGATTGTGAATACCTTCCTGCTCTTTAGGGGAAGTTGGTGCCAGGCTTCCAGTCCCAGTGATCAGTTTGCAGCACATACATTTTCAAGGCTCCTTGCAAGGAATGAGGCTAGAAATTTACTACTTCTGTTAAAGACAAAACCGGAGATTCTCCTGTGTTCCTAAGCTGCGCCAGGGCTGTAGAGACCGGCTCTCCCTTCCCTCCCTCCGTCCCCATGGTTATAGACGTAACCTAGCTGCTTGCACTCTAGGGAGGCTGCTCTTGGCCTGCACCCTACCTCTAATGCACCTGGGAGTGGAGTGACGGTGGCCTTCTCACTTCAAGCACTCCGACTACACTTGGAGCTGAGGTGGGGGGAAAGCAGCGTAAAGGTGGTGCAGGGCCACCAAGGAGTGTGCCCTGCTCCCAATGCCCCTGTTGGTGTTTATTCTTTGTATTGCGCTGGCACTTGGGAGCCCGGGATGAGCCAGGGTCCCTTGTGCTAGGAGCTGTGCAAACACAGAACAATGATGGTGTCTGTCCCAAAGAGCATACAACCTAACGAACGATTCCCGCTCCTGATGCCACAGCGCCATGCCTCTGGGTGAACCACACCTGTGCAGGGGCATGCACAAGGGAGGGACAAGCAGGGGCATCCCCAAGAGTCATCTAAAAATATGTATTTCTGCTCCAGCCCCGGGTGGCTGCTCCGGTCCCTGGCTGCTGATCCAGTCCCAGTCCCAGCACCCGCTGCTGCTCTCACATGTCCCTCCAAAAGTGGTCACACTTAAATTCCTGCACATGCCCCTGCAGCTGTGAGTTACTTTTCCTCCAGCCTCAAAGCAGCAGCTCCCCTTAATATAAGAACTTGGTAAGAGGGAAGGACCTGGCTCAAATACACAAAATAATTAGAGCTAGTTAGGAAATAATATTTCTCTCTGCAAACAATTTTGATGAAAAAATTTTTTTTTACTTTTCTTTGAAAATTTGTAGTTTTTCAATCAAAACCTGATTTTTTAAAAAAACTTTTTTATTTTATTTTTTTGAGAAAAGGGATTGATTTCACAAAAATTTCCATTTCATCCTGAAACCCTTCTCCCACAGGAAAAACCAGTTTGACAAAAAAAATTCAAGCCACTCTCTAACTAATATTTGTATAGTACAAAAGTAAAAAGTGGCCTTCTCTGCAGGGGGAGAGCAGGCAGAATTTGACATGGGTTTGTACTCTGCAGCTAGGATTTATGGGTAGTAAGATGTCTGCTCAATTTGTGTGCAGAAATATTGATCCGAATTCTTACACAACAGAAATTGAAGCAAAATTCCATTTGAGTCATTGAGCTTCGGGATTTCATTCATCATCGACCACATGCAAAACTGTTGACATGACGTTAAAACATTAACATCCTGGAAGGACCAGGACATTTTGCTTGTGCTTGTGGGAATTTTAACCGAGTGCTGCAGACCTTAGCAGCTCACATAGTTTGGCTCAGTATCCAGCTATCGGGTACTCATCAGAACTGAACCTCCGAATTCTGCCCTTCACTAGCCTAAATAGCAGCGGTGCCGTGCCATAGTCAGCGCATTCACCAGCCTTTGTGAGATTATGACGCAAGTGCTGCAATCTATTGAGAGACAAGTCAGCCTGGTGTACTCATCCGTGTAATCCGCAGCTCGGTTGGTTCAGCCTGCGGTTCAGGACGATCACTTTCCATGGGGTTGCCTACAAATTGATGCTTGGGGTTTGCGGAACATCCACAATCATCTTTGGAGTGTAACTTTCTTCTTTGGGATGCAGGGCAGCGGGAGTTTGCATTGAACGAATGAGTGGACAGCAGAATAGCTCATTTCCTGTTTGCCGATTCCTTGGTAACGCCTGCAGAGTCAGACCGGTGCAGCGGTTTAGGCTGGTGAGCGTATAATTGCACGGAATGCCATGGCCCAGGCTGTTCGGACAGGGCTTTTAAGGGGAACAGCAGCTCAGGCTGTGGAGTCAGCATCCTCCCAGTTTTGTAACCCCAGCAGCAGAGGGTTGTGCCCAGATCTGGATTCAGTTCAGGGCGGGTCTGGCTCTGTGCCGGAGTCAGGGCTATGGTTTGGATGATACGGGTTTCGAGTGGGCGAGGATGGAAAAGCCCCCATCTACTTTTGTCTCCAATCCAGACACCAGACCCACAGTGGTGAGTTCAGTTGTGTGTTCAGCAAAGAGGCAGCCGATCCCAATCTCCAGGAAGTTGAAGTGGGTTGGATTCACCATTCTGGTCGTGGCTGCAACTGGAAATAAATGGCCACGGACTTATTTTAAACGAGTTCCAAGTTAAGGTTGCATGGTGCCGCACCTCCCACACTCCCCAGGAAATGCTGAGTCTGTAATTAATAACTACATAGGCCCCAAGCTGCTGTCTGGGAGCACAAGGGTCCATTCATGTAGAGCAGCTTTCAGAATCCCCCGGGCCATGGTTCTCCTTCAAGCAATGGTCTCTACTGTAGTCCACTGAGGGTTTCACATGCTCACCATGCATCTGGATCTGGAGAATTTGAAAGTCATGTCCGTTGGTCTGGACATGGGCCCTGGCTTGCCTGGGGGTTTCATCCAAGGTGATAAGGGGCGAGGTGGACTGACCACATCTCCAGTTCTTTCTCATTGTCACATGGTCCAGGTTGGAACTATTAGTGTTCCGCTGTGTAGTACTGTAACGGGGTCTCTGCAGGGCCCCTCTTGACTCCTGCCCCCGCTGGGCTGAAAAAGTCACACAGAGACCATGGTGCAGTGTTCACCTGGTGCTTTTATTTACAGGTTGTGTTCCCACCACCTTTCCACCATAAACATAGTCCCCTTCTTACAGTCCACCAGCAAGAGAGAGGGGCAAGCTATTTCTCTCTGCTTCCAATTCACCTCCCTTAACTGAAGCTGCAGTGACAGAGGGTTGGCTAAGCAGTTTTCTGTCACACGCACCTTTAACAACAGAGAGTTGTAAGTCGTTTTAGATTTTCATCATTTATGGTGTTGTTTTAGTAGTTCTGGTAAAGGAACCGGAGATGTGGTAGGTCCACCTCTCCCTTTCTCACCTTGGACAAAACCATGAGCTGGCCAGGGCTCATACGCCGACCAATGGACACTACAGCTCTGGATGCATGCGTAAACCCGCAGTGGAATACAGATCGGGACCACACATCTCGAAGAACCTCCACTTACAGGTAGGTAAATCCCTCCTCTTGCTTTTCTTATGATTCTCATTGGCATGAGCTCTAATTTCCTATCCAAGGGCTTGATCTTGCCCACCACCCATAAGTCCCACTGAGCCGAGGGCACACAGGTCTGATCCAGACCTATCCATATCAATGTTCTTTGGACAGGCCCTTAGATGTGCCATGAGAAGTATCGTATAAAACGTAACTTGTTCTTGCCAGATCTTTTCTCTATCTTAAAAGTTTCAGCAGCTCAGTTGTGCTTACCTTACACAATCCTCTTTATTAATTGTTGTTATTGTTCATTTACTAAATATTCAGCTATAGTAGCACAAAAAAAAAGCCACGATTGGAATCTGGACTCCATTGTGGTAGGTGCTTCCTAACTATCCTGAAAAGCGTCAAATTGCTCAAACAAACCGAAGGGATGGGGGGAAGAAAGATGAGGGGAAGAAGGCGGACAGTACCATTTGGTGGGGATGACATGGACACACTGACCAGGTGTGCATCAAGGTGATTTTGAGTCATTTTTTATGTGCAATACATTTTTCAGATAGATCCCAGATACTACATGTAAAGTCCTCACGTGTGTTGTGGTTGTGGGGTGGTCAGACACTGGCTTGCACAGTTTGGATGTGTGAGTGTTTCTAAAGCACAGTTTCAGTTGGTGTGTGTAAATGTATACAGCAGTAAAAACCCTTGCCTTTGCAGCCAGTAAAATACTGTCAAGATGCTGCTAACAGTAGGAAGCCAGAAGGTTAAATTGTTGAGATGTTTTCGAGGGTCATGTGATCATAAGATTTCCTCTTTGGTGTTAATAACATGATAAAATTTTCATTTATTTTTCACCATTTATGCAGTTGTTTATCTTTTTTATTTTTAACTCATTTTGGACCATGAAACTGGCCAGGACTAGGATGCAGTTAGATTTATAGCTAGTTGGTTTTTAATATGCTGTGAGAAGAACCTCGGAGATCTTCCTTCTGCTATGAACTCCCCACTCCATCATCTTCAGAATGCCCTGAGCACTAGCAGTGTAAGAATGCTTACTGAGTCATTTTACTGGGGGAGTTTGAATTGCTGAATGCTAAAAGCATCTGGTAAACTGATGTTGTAAATTGAATGCTGCATTTTTTCTGATGATGATCTATATCATTAGTAAAAATAAGCACAAACCTAATAACCCCGAAAGACACGTGAATCAGGAGTTTACCGATCCCATGTAATTGTAAGGAGATTTCATTTTCCCTTCAGTGCCTGATTTGCAATACCCTGCGATAATCTGTCCACCTGCTGTCTCAGGAGAGTGGTAGCGTATCGGGCTCTTAACTGTGAAAGAAGGTGGGTCAAAAATGGAGAGGTGAAAAATGAATATCCCAGGTGCGGTGGCCCCCTGGCAACTGAAAGGCTGCAGTTTTCGTTCGTAAGAAGTGGAAGGGAGTGACGAACTAGAGGAGGTTGTTGCGTTATGGACACACACAGTGAAGTGAAAGGACCAATCAGTAAGAAGTGTACTGAGCCACATACTCATAATAATGGTCCATCTTTACATAGCACCTTACATCTGAACAGTGCACGGCTCTGTGACGGAGTAGGAATGCTCTGTTCCTCTGGCTATTGTGTGAAGGGGCCATACCTGAAGCTGTAACTTGACCCCGGGGAGGAAGGGAGATCACCTGACCTGTCTGGGGAAGGAAAGACAAAAGGGAAGCAGGGGTGTGGCTGGAGAGAGGAGTTTGGAGGCTGAAGCTAGCTGGAGTCAGGCAGGGAAGGTAGAGGGGGTGGCCTAGCTCTCTGCCTCCAAAATGGATCCAGCTGAGGGGTCACGTTCACTGTATGGTCTGTGTTAGACCAGGTAGAAGTCATCTAATAAACCTCTGTTTTACTGCCTGTCTGAGAGTCACGTCTGACTGTGGAGTTGGGGTGCAGAATCCACGGGCTCCCCCAGGACCCCGCCCGGGCGGGCTCACTGGGGGAAGCGCACGGAGGGGCCAAAGGTGTTGAATGCTCCAAGGTCAGACTCAGGACAGTGTAAGCGGGAACCTCTAAAGCTCCTAGCCTTGGCGACAGGCTGTGTACGGAGAAAGGACGCTTTCCCTAACTGGCTTCATCGGAGGCAAGTTCCAGACTGTCGCCCGGGCACTCCGTGACAGGCTCTTTGCAAAAATAATCCGTTTTCTTAATACCCCTGCAAGGTCATTCAGTAATGTCCCATTGGTGCAACTAGGGGAGCATGGTACGGTACGCTGTACCAGGAAGTATTTCTAGCCGGTACACTGTACCGGAAAGACAGTGGAGCAGAATGTGGGGTCACTGGGTGGCTCCCTCCTCCGGCACGGCTGTACCGCCCCCAGCCCTGTTCTCCAGCAGGGCTGCTGTACAGACCCCAGACAGGACTCAGGACTCAGGAAACACAGCTGCGTGGAAGGGCTGGGGGCCGTACAGCCCTGCCGGAGCAGCTACTGGTGTGGGGCTGTTTCTACTCCTTTTGCCGCTGCGGTTCCAGAGAGTCCCGCAGTTCAGAAGTCTCTGGCGCAGCAAGAGGAGGACAGAGACCCTCCCCCAGCTAACGTGAGATGGATGGGGAGGGGACAGGGAGAGCATGGGGGCCCTGGGCTGGGGAGGAGTCATGTGGGGAGATCACGTTCCCCTCCCCCCCGTTGTGTTCCTCCCATGAGTGCGGCGTACCGGAAGGAAATTAATTCTACCTGCACCACCGATTACCCCCCTTGCCCAGAGTGCGGAGCAGAGGCAGGCTGAACGCTGAGTCTCAAAAGGTCCGTTTAGTTTTCCACATGGATTGTCTCCCATACAGAATCTGAGCAGCGTACCCGTTGAGAGATGTCATAGCCACCTAGCGTGTCCGGCTACCCAACCTGGTGTCCGAAGGAGACAAGCTGGGTTCTCTCCAGCTGGTAAGAAAGGAAGAAAGGGCAGAGCTAGGCTGCCCCGTGGTTTGGACTACGGGGATGGCTCCCAAGTGCTGCTCGGTAAATCCCTTGTGTGGACGCTGTGGCATAAACTTCAATGTCCTGAGTTTGCACTGACGTAGCCCTGGCTGAGGAGGGCTGTGTTATTCACGTCCCCTTCGTCTGAACATGCCCAGAGAGTCTCCAAGTGGAGCTGGTGCCTGGGTCAGAATAGAATCCAACTCGCTCTCCTGTTGCTAGTGATTATTTCTATGGTAGGAGCATCCACAAGCTTCAGTCCGGATTGCGGCCCCATTCTGCCAGGTGTTGTACAAAGTTATAGGAAGGTGTAAACCCGGCACCAAAGAGTTCACAATAGAAGGTCTTAATCCTGCAAACACTTGCACACATGCTTGACTTTGTGCGATAAGTCGTCCCAGGGGATAGTCACATTTAATAATTAAACGGTGGGCGTGAGTTTTGAAGGGTTAGGATGTAGAAAGACAGACACCGGTGAAAGGGAATGATTGGGATACAATGTACCAGCAAGGTGGACTGGGAAGTGTCCGGCATGTGGTCTTAGTTACAGTAAATTTTCTATCAGTTGGGGTTTTCTTTCCCCCTTTCTTTGTGCTGCTTTTCCAGTCGGATCCGTCCAGCGGGTCCCTTTCTTCCTGTGTGGAGGCTCACTGAAGCTAATAGTGGAGGTTTATTTTTTTTATTAGTCTTTGCTTATATTTTAATGAATTACTTTAGCCTATTCATTGTCCTAGAAATTTACTAACTTATTACCTGCCACCCCTTTTCTTTTTGTTTACATTTCGTTTTATTCCCGGCCTTTGCTTATTGCTTTATTTTGCTGTCTTTTCCTACACTCATCTACCTGTCTGTATTTGTTTTTGTTGCTTTAACTCTTGCCAACTATTGATTAGCCCTGCTGGCTCTGCAGTGCTAAAAGGAGTAAAAAAAAAAAAAAAAAGAAAAGGGAAGAAAAGAACACACTTAAGGGTATTTTTATCCCACGTGAGCAGTCGTGACTCTACCTGTTCTCAGGGCATGGCATTTGCCCTCTGCAGAGGACTAGCACGAACTCTGGGTACCTCTGAAGTGCTATTAAAGCCCTATTTTGAGAACATAAATGGGACTCCAATGGTACAAAGACTTTTTTTCTTTTGACCCTTTGCACAGGGCTGAATTTCACCCAGGGAGCAGACCTCTCACGAAAGAAGGTGCTATTTTGACACAAGTCCTTTGCTGACCCCTAGCCACTCCTTTAGTGACTTGGCCAAGGTGACACAGAGAATCAGCAGTAGCGGCGTTGGGCACGGGATCCAGACCTTCTGACTTGACTCTGAGTCCCAGCGCTAACCATTAGCCACACTCCCTCCCAGGAGAGAGCTGTAATTCTAGCTGTGCACAGACACGTCGAGGTGGGGAAGGCCAGATATTAATTGTGTTTGATTGTCAGAGAAAAGATTTCCAGGGAGGAGCAGGGACTACTCAGACGTTTTAATTATGGCCTGACATGGTCTTATTGTCCTGGCCTTGCGCACTCCTGAGGCAAGCTACTGAAGGAGGCGGCTTGTCTAGTTATGAGTTGACTCCTCCTCCAGAAATTTCATCCTTTCTCTTAAAAATAACATTCAGAAGTGACAGGTGCAGTTCGGGGCCAAGTGGGGGGTGGAAACTGTGTGAATCTGACATCACCTCTCCCTTCATCCGACGGGTCTTCCACATCCCCATGCGACCAGTCATGAGCCTCCAATTTCTCCACCTCTCTGCCGGCACCACCCCAGTGACTATCCTTCTAGCCAGGGAGAGCAGTCGGACCCCCTCTCCATCCTTCCTTAATCAGTCAGAAAGGTTGCGGATAAGTAACCCAGAGAACTTCCTCCTCCCGGATGTGCTGGCTACATGGCATTCCCAGAGCCCACAAGCCAGGGGGCTGAGACCATACCACCAGGGATAGCTCGATCACAGAGAGTGGACAGGATAGCCCAGAGCACTGGGAATGTGACAGAGCCTTTCCCCCTTCGATTGCTAGAGCAGACCCAGCCTAGAATAGGGGAGACTGAATTTGGGAGCCTCCATCTATTTCCCAGGGGACAGGTGTCCATGTCTGCTCTGGAACTGGTGGTCCAGGGGCACCTGCACGTACCATATCCTGGTCCGCCTGAAGCCTGGTCAGTATTTGCCTCTTGTGGAGAGAGAAATCAGAACAGCTTTTGCTCACTGCAGATGAGGTGAACTGAATGCGCAGAGCTGAGTAGAGGCAGTGAAGCCGGGCACTGAGCTCACACACAGGCGTCTAATGATGACCTTCAAAAGTCTGAGGTCTGAGAAACATTTGAAAGTCTGGTGACTTCTACAGACCTCATCTGAGTTCCCCAAAGACTGGGATCTGCAAAACTGGGCCCCCATCCTGCAGCAAGATCCATGCAGATACCTCCTGCCCCTGGGCCGAGCCCCATGGCTTGTACCTCTCCTCTTGCAGGATCGGATCCTAGGAACAGACCGTGAGGGCTGAGGAACATGGGCAGGACAACAAATGGAAGCTGCGACTGTCTCTGCCCACGTTGTACCGGCTCTGAGGTATAGGACCTGTCCAGGCCGTGCCTTTTGCTGGTGCTAAATGCACCCAAATAAATGAATTCACAGGGAGCCCCAACAGATGGGCAACACTTGCCTTTATCTCCGAGTTTCTCAGAAACAAAATTAGGGGAAGATTCCCTTTACTTAGTTAGAGTCGGAGAGATGGGTTGCAGTTTCTCTGCGCAGGGAGTGGTGTGTCTGAAGAACAAACTTCCCATCTGCGTCCACATGAAAGCACTGAAACTAGTCACCCAAGATATGTCAACCCTGGCAATTAACTCACTGTGGCAGCAGCAGTAATGGTGCCAGGGCCATCCAAGAGGCAAGGTCTGCCTACATGTCTCGAAATGGTAGGAATGAAAGAACTTCAGTTCGGGGGTCCCAGAGGAGTGTTAGTGCTTGTCTACAAGAATGGACTTGCCAACTCTGCAAGTGCCGCTAGGTGAATAATTTGTAATGACCAATACTGCTGATGGATTTCACCTCTGTGGGTTGCTCATTAACACATCACAATTTCCACGGCCCTATTTGTGATTGTAAATCATTTGCTGAAATATTCAGCAGCTGTTCCTGCTTCATGCACACTGCATGCAGAGAGGCTGATATTTGAATTTCAGGCTCTTTTTGGATTGGACATATCAGTCACATGGCACGTTTGTTCCCCCCTGATTGGATGAGTGCTTATATTTCTTGCCCAAATAGTCCTGGTTAGAACTTAACACTTGAAGAATATTCTGGAAGTCTTAAAAATGGATGTGTTCACGATTATTCCTGCCAGGAAGCTTGTCCGTGAGAAGAGAAGAGGGAGGGACTGAGGGGTGGGGGCTGGAAGTGGGGTTGGCCATATTGCTCTGAGACTGGACCACTGGGCTTGTCAATGCACTTAGAGCTGAACCGTTCCAGTGCAGGAGGGATTGGCATCTCGATACTGCATAAGGGAGATGGGAGAGCGGGGATAGGCCAGAAAGGGTTAAAGAAAAGTAAAATCCTTTTGAGTGTCCCAGCCTGAAAGCAGATGAAGGCAGGGTGAAGCCAGGACCCTGAGCATGGCCCAGGAGATGCTAGCAATGCTGTTTGAATGTTGCGCAGGATAATGTCGGACC
Source organism: Sternotherus odoratus (assembly GCA_032164245.1). Taxonomy (NCBI): domain Eukaryota; kingdom Metazoa; phylum Chordata; order Testudines; family Kinosternidae; genus Sternotherus; species Sternotherus odoratus. The sequence continues at coordinate 1,903,454 of JAVMKO010000009.1, forward strand.
ATCTGCCTAACCCTTTGGCTCCTTACCTAGCAAGTTACCGTAACACAGCCAGTTCACTGAAACAGAGACCAGGCTAGCCGGGCTTCCTCTCCGAACTGTTCTAGTGATAATCACACTGCATCACGGCGGGATTGCAGGGGAGAGGGCAGGGTGTCTTTAAGTATGATCTAGACCATGGGTGTCCAATCTTTTGGCTTTCCTGGGCCACATTGGAAGAAGATGAGTTGTCTTGGGCCACACGAGTTGTCGTTATGCCTAGTACACACAAATTCTTTGTCACAATTCATTTTACGTGACATTAGAGTCCTCTCGCTCTTTATTTTATTAGTCAATTTGATCAGTTTTTCGTTTTTTTGGTTGAACTGTTTGCAATTATAATGCGAATTACGAATAATACTCCGTTATTTGTGGATGTAATCTCATAACGTTGTAAGTTTACAATTTTGTGTTGGGCGCATTCACAGCCGCCCTGGGCCACATCCGGCCCGCGGGCTGGACAAGCCTGATCTAGGCCTTGAGTCTAGAAATGTGATCCAAAGGCGAGGGAAGCAACCTTCTTCCTAAGACTTTCCCAGAGAATAAGGCATGGGATTACATTCAATATAAATTCCCCTCGTCTGCGAAAGAGTCAAATCTGCATCCCAATAAAAATAAATAAACACAAATTCTTTTGTTAGAGGACTTGCTAAAGCAAATGGAAAGTATCGAATACTGAGATGGGAACTGATGCGGCGGTGTGGCCTGGGCCCTGTTTGCCTGCGTTCTAAATGCTTTGCCACCCTCTGGTGGATTTCTGTGGATTTGTGCAGCAGAATTAACATTCAGTGTAGGAAGTTTTTACACATTCAGAAAGCGAACAGGTCTGACTCAGGGCTTTTTGCTGGTTCCTACTCAGCAGCACGGTAACAATGGGGGTTTGTGTTTTAAGATGGATCGGTTATGTTTTGATTTAAGGGGATAATGGCAAGTGCAGGTTGATTGGAGTGGGGGGGGAGGGGTGGACGAGAGAAACGGAATGGACTGAGATGTTCTCTGTACATAGTGCATGTAGTGGCTAGGAAGGGCTCCCCCTCGACACCCCCAATGAAAGCTTTCTACATACGCAGAGGACACGAACCTGCTACCATTGAAGCTGATGATGACAAAGCTCCTGCTGCCCTCACGGAGCAAGTGGGATCTTTCAGGGGAGAGACGGGAGGTTGGTGGGTCGCTGAGATCAGGTTCCAGCCTGAGCCCAAACCTCTGCACTGCAATTTGATAGCCATGCAGCCTGAGTCAGCTGCCTCGGGCCAGCCACAGGTGTTTTACTGTGGTGTCGGCCTCTCCTGAGTGACCGTATGCGACTCACAGAACCCTTCTGTGCCTCAGGTTCCTGATCGGTACAATTCAGATTTCTTAAATTGTCCTCCCTCACAGGGTGTTGAGTGATGGTGGAGGGTGATGGTTTCCGAAGCCCACTGAAGTCAGTGGAAAGACTCTTTGGTTTCCATCGGCTGAGGTGCAGACCCTTTGGGACCGTTGGGTGACAGGCGATAGGCCTGGCTTGCCTCATTTCTTAGTGGGCATAATTGGGAAGGCCAGAAGTCATAGACAGCCTTTGGCTGGGGGAGTTGCTGCCCTTGTCCCCCTACTGTGCCCTCAGGAAAGCATCATCCAAACCCCCTGGAGGTCTCGTGCCCGCATGTCTTCGCTCTTCATGAGCTTGTTGGGGCAACTGGGGAACAAAGGGTGTGGAACCTGCAAGGTTGTAACAGCAGCAGTTTATCACCTGCTCTCGTCTTCCACCCTGAATTAAAGAGCATTTTAAATCCTTCCTTTGCTTTCTCTCTTTAGGCTAGGTCATGGTGGGTTACTGCGCCTGTTGGTGTATAACTGACCGGAACCTGTGTAATGCAATAGGGTAGAGACTACTGTGTGTGTGTGTGTGTGTGAACTGCTTAGCTCTGTGTCATAGACCCTTAGCCTCTGGCAATGAAAGGAGATTCTCCAGTAGCTGAAATTGCAATGCATTTTTACTTTTACAGAGCTGCTGTTAATTCATATAAGCCATAGTAATGCAGCATATTGAATACAGTGAATTTCAGTCACAGGCAGCTGTGGATTTTTAAATAGTGTGTGTTTCTAAGAAAACATTTTCCTCCGCGATCTAAAAGAACTGAGCACCGAAGCTGAAGACTATGTATAGAGCAATGCAGCAATAAATAAAATAACCCCATCAAACACAAGCAAACAAGAAATGGGGAACAGGAGGAGAAAAACGAAGGTGGCTCTCTGTTCTGCTCACAGCCAGGCCTTCTCCTGTCAGTTTTGGAAATGAAATTGACTGTGGTGAGGGGAGAGCTCTTTCATCTGAAAGCCTCACCGAGATTTGGTTCCAGTGTAGGGGGAAAAAAACCCTCTGAAGCTTCACTGCTCTTTGTTTTTTCCGGGGTAATGCACCTCTGTATCTACTAGTGCATCAGCTGATCTGTCCAAAAGGGGCTTTAGGGATGTGGCCTACATTGTTGGAAGCCGCTGAATGGGTGAACACATTGCTGATCGTGAATGCAACACACAGAGAGCTTTTAAAACTCTCCAACTAGGTTAAAAGCAGCCAGCAATGGAAGACGGCTGATGAGGGAGCCAGTTAACTTTCAGAGCTTGGTGCCTCCACCCCCACCTGACTCCTGGATCGTTCAATGCTGACAAACCTACCCCATTGCCAGTGGATGATAGCCTGGATGTTTTTGCCTGTCTGCTTTCCTTTCTATCATGTCTTTAGTTTCAATTCTTCCAGTTGCCCCATGTTGCTCATCATATTAATGCCAGGGGAGGATGAGATGGGATGGGATGCGTGTTAGAAGAGATCAGAATTAATCCAGAGCCAGGTTCAGTTCCGTTATTACACAAGCGATGGATATTGCCTATGGCTTTATGCACAGATCTAGGATTATTGATAACTCCGGGTGGGGCAGTGGGTTATACTTTGGCAGATCATCCCACCAACACCCAAGGGGGAGACATTTCAAAATGGGTATTCTCTAAACATCACTTTTCCTCAGAGGTTTTAAAGACAGATGGGACCATTATGATCATCTAGTTTGACCTCCTGCATAGCACATGCTAGAGTATTTCACCAAGTAGAATGTCGGAGTCCTGAGTGCCAATCACCCCCTCCTCTAACCACTAAACACCATTCCCCTCCCCAAGCCAGGAATAGAACCCAGGAGTCCTGACTTCTAGGTAGTTCTCCACTTGCTTTAACTCACTGGAATTCCTGCTTCATTTGCAGAGCTGGGAAGAGAATCCCCCAGGTGTCCGGATTCCCAGTTCACCCTTGCTCTGACCGCTAAAATCCCTTTTAAAAGCATGAATTGGTCAGGAAGCGCCTTAGCACTGGTGACTACATGAGCAGTCATTCAGTGCAGAGCACCCTGGTTAGGGTTCCTCTGCCGTACTGTTTAGCATCCTCCCCTGGTGTTTTCCCTCAACCGAATGAGAGCGGGAGCATCCTGTTCGCTAAGATGGGACCTGAAGCCGGGACGGGCTGAGTGCTCGGTGCCTCCCAGGATCGGGTGCTTTCCCCTTGAGGTTCCGTAACCTCATTGTGTGCAATGCAGAGAATATTCAGTGCGGGCCTTGATCTGTGTAGCTGCTCCAGTGTGCCCCAGGGGGCAGGAGGATCTGGCCTTCAAACTGTATCCTTCTATGGCAAAATGTTTCCCATGGGCACAGCCCCATGTTCGTATCAGACTCTCTGGTTCGTCCTCTTTTCACCCTATTGTTTGTACTGTGGTGACACCTCAAGGGTTCCCCCTGGTTCCAAGCACTGCCCGGCTCCTCACATCTAGCCTTTGAACAGCACTTCCCATCTCGATTCACCCTCCCAAGCCCCTGGGGGGGGGGGGGGGAGGTGGCATTCTAAAAACTGGACATGGTCAGCCAAATAAAATCCACATCAGTGTTCACTGAAAATGCAGAGATGAAGTATCCTCAGCCAGGCTGTTTGCTTTCCTTGACCGTCTGGACGTGTGCATTTCACTTGCATGTTGGCTAAAAGCAGCTCGTAAGCTTTTACTCATGTATCACGGGAAGGGACTACCTTCTCTACGGGGTGGGCCATTCCTTGCCCCAGCTGGGCCAGGGCTCCGCATTCCCTCCCCAGAGCACTGAGACAGGCCGTAGTTAAGCTAGAGAAGACTCTGGCCTCACGCTGCCCAGCTCCGAACAATGCGTCGGCGTGAAAGACGTCTTGTGAGGCCTCCTGGCTTAAATAATGAGTCTGAGCCAATTGGAGAGGCCAGGCTTCTCCAATGGGGAGCTTTGTGGGCGGTGCCAATGGTGAGGGTCCACCAGTGAGCTGTCAGGTGAGGGCTGCAGGCTGAGGATGGTCTGAGGTCCCATGGACCCAGGTTTGGGACCTGTGAGCCCTCGCAGCAGGAACCCTGCCTTAACTATCCCTGGGTGGGACTATAGCTAAGGGAGGAATTGTAGGGGGATTAGCTGGGGGGAACCTCATCTTCCCCCATGCAGAAAGCTGGCTGGAGACCCACGCCCGAGAGGACAGTGGTGAAGGGCCTGTTAAAGGAAGCGCTATTGGCTAGTCTAACTCCGGGGTGCTCTCCCAGGGTGATCTCCTCCTTTCATAGCCTGGGTTGGTTGAGGGGAGCAGGGTGTAGACAAGCCCATTGGGCAGCGGCTGGGAGTTGACTGACCAGCACAGCATGCCTGGCCCATGCACTCAGCTGGGCAATATAAAGGGGGGAAACCGGGAGAGACGTGTCCTGTAACCAGAGCAGGCTGGGGCAGGCAGACTGACCCTTTGGGGGCCCTGCCCGGTAGCTGCCAGAGGCCACCTAGCCAGACTGTGTTACTCTTTGAATGTCTTTCTTATTTGTGATGACAATAAACTGAGCCCCGAAGAAAGGGACAGAAAACTAAACTGGGGGTGACAGAGCGTCTGTTTCCAGCTAGTGACTAGGGCTGCCATCCTACAGGCACCAACACAGGATTTCCCCCTGTAACTTATTCACCCCTAAGCAGTCTGTGTTTGCTTCCACCGCTTGGGGGTCATTAATCCCACAGGCTCGATCTGAGATTTGTTAACAAATTGTTCCCATGATTTACTCTTGTTTAATGTAATCCCATTCCCAGATGTGTCTATTGATAAGATGCAATGCCAGCTCAGTTCAACTCTGCTTTCCATGAAAGGTCGCTGCCCATCTTACTGGGGGCCACACTAGGGGTGGGCATGCTGGCTGGGCTCTCTGAGAAACATCACAGCTCGTGGAGGAGGGGATAGACAGACAAGCTTGGTCCCAGGCAGTTTCCTTCCCGTTTAATGGGCCAGCCTGTGATACACAGGTGCAGAGTGCTTAGGGTTCAGTGAATGCTGGGAGGGAGTCAGACCCTTCTAAACAACTCAGGGCAAGGTTGCAGTGCCAGGAGTCCACCCACTTTGCCGGAGTTTGCACCAGCCCACATTAGGGTGAATTTGGCTCCTCGTTTCTTACTCACAGTAAGAGAGGCTGGTGAGTACCTGCTGCCTGCAGCTGTAAAACAGGCAGAGGGCTGAGTGGTGTCCCTTACATCCTCTTCCAAGGGATTTTATAGAGGCACTGCCTGGTTGATGTTCTGCCCCTGGGAGCTACCCTTCTCCTCTCTCCTCATTGCTGCTGGGGGTAACTCCCAGGGACAGGTAGTTCCTTCTGGCAGCAGCCCCCAGACAGGTGGTGGCTTTTGGCAGGAGTCTGAGCCCTTTGGTCCTTTGTTTAAAGTCCCTTTCTCCTCCCACCCATCCTCTACCAAGCTGGGCTTGTTTCCCTAGAAGACGGTTCTGTGCTAGGCAAGAGCTGTAGTAATAAAGACAGAGCTGTCTTCAATTCACCACTCAGCAATACTATAAACCAGGGTTCCCTTAGGGCCTGTATGTGAATGGAAAACACATGACAGCGATAACTACTGTAAGGAGGCAGGGGAGGAGGAAAGACGCTATAATGTGAGACAGACACACCCACTCATCCACCCAGGGTCCTTGTAGTGTGTCTGGAGCTGCATTTGTCCTAACTCCACCCCTAGTTAGCATAAATCCCTCTGGGCGGGGCTCTCCCCGGCTATAAGAGAGGAGCTCCGGTCTGCCTCCCAGCCAATGACAAACTCCACTCTTGGTAGAGACACAGCAAGGATCAGGTGGAGTTCATTTAATTTCTAAAGAGGGTCAGACTGAACCATGGATTCTTCTCTTGGAAAGGGGAGAACGTGGCAGAACTGAGGGAAACCATGGTAAGTGACTGCCTTGTCCATAGGTCTTGTGGGGTGCACTTCCTGAGTGAGAATGGGATGTGATCACAATTGTGCTAGTAGCTGATCAGCTACTAGCACAACTGTATATTTGTGCAATGGCTATTGCCTGTATATTTGTGCAATGGCTATTGCCTGTATATTTGTGCAATGGTTATACAGGAAAGGGGATAGTACCTAGTGGCTAGAGCAGGGGCCTGGGTGACCAGATGTCCCGATTTTATAGGGACGCTCCTGAGTTTTGGGTCTTTTTCTTATATAGGATCCTATTACCCCATCTCTTGACCTGATTTTTTACTCTTGCTGTCTGTCTTGCTGTCTGGACCTCAGGAGATCATCTAGTTCTAGTCCAACCCCCTGCTCAGAGCAGGACCACTCCCCAATTAAATCATTCAACAGATTTTTGCCCCATATCCCTAAATGGCCCCCCTCAAACTAAGCACTGTACACTTTATATTCTGTGCCGTAATTAAAATCAATATATTTGAAAATGTAGAAAAATACCAAAACATATCATTAATTTAAATTGGTATTCTATTAACTTGTGTTACCTTAATCGCTTGAGTTAACTACGATTAATTGACAGTCCTATTTAAAAGTTAAAGTTTCTGACTTGAATGGTTGCAGAGTAAAGTCTGAAAACATGCAAACAGAGCAAACCCTAAGGCTCAAAAACTAGAATGCAAAGGCCCAATGATTTCTGGGGGCTCGACCCATGACTTCAAATGCTTGAGGCTATCGTTACTCAGGCTGCAGTGTTGAGGACTTGTGATCCACGTGTGAACAGCAAAATATGTAATCCCTGCCCTGGAGAACCAATTCTGCATATAAGGTAACTCTGCTGCTCCATCCCCAGGTGACTTGGCAGGTGCTGCTCCATCCAGTCCTTTATAGATTGATATCTTTGGGTGGGAAAAAACTGTTGGATGGAAACAAACCCACTAAGCTGGTATGTGACCTCTCCTGTTCACTGATGCAGCCTTATAAAGCCACCTTTACATCCCACTTGAAATAAATCCTGTGTAATTATGAAAGCGATACTGAAGATCATGGAGGTGTAGAATGTGATCACTGCAGAATGTGACTGGTGAACAGAAGCTTTGGGCCATTGGAGTTAGTTCAGCGCTGCTGTAGTTTTCTCAGCCTTTGCCCCCAACTATTAGAAGCCTATTTTAGTAACAAGTGTCGCAGGGACATTTCCACCATAGCACTTCGGTCTTCAGCACCACCCATCCCATGGGATGGGGGGTGGCAACTGGGGCCAGAATTTTCAGATGCTCTCACTTGGCCTGAGCCAGCAATCCACAATCACTGCCTTTGAGATGCTGCAGATCTGGATAGGAGCCCGTCTTTCTTCCCCAACCTACACCCTACAGCTTGAGACATGAAACTGTGATAGGAAGTGCCATAGTAATTGACATTACATTGCATTCATTCACAATGTCTGTTTAATGCTTACCTCTTGAAGCTTGATTTTGGAGAAGGAGGGATAAACTTTGAGATCTGGGCTTGATACAGCCTTAAACAGGAGCTAGAAGAGTCTTTGAGGTTAGGGCTCTGATGCTGTGAAAGTGTGGCCTAGTGGTTAGAACGTGTGGGAAATGTGGGGTTCTGAGGTGGGGTGCTTGGAGAGCCTTGGGGTCCTGCATCTCACAGAGGTAGCAAAGTGCACACCGCTGGCAAGGCATGAATGGGGGGAGCGGGGGGAGAGACAGCCCATTGGAGCAGAGAGGAAGTGGGAGCGCTCCAGAGGGTGACGTTGGATGAATGTGACAAGGAAGGTTTCGGAGCCCTGGATTGCTGAATGTTTCTCCCATGTACCCAGACCTACAGGAGGTACCTGCCTGGCTAGAATCAGCTGTGTACATGAACAGTGACTAATGGCCAGAACACCTCCTGTTTCTAGAGCACAGTGAATCCAGGCTTCCTTTAAAGGCCATTTAAAAGCAGCTTACAAGGAGCAGGTGTCATCCTTTAATCCCGGCGATCTATTTCTCTACTGCCTTCGGAGTGAGAACAATTTTGAATAAAAGGAATTGGCCTGGTTGCTAGAACTCGCATGTCAGCCAGGGGCAGAGTGGTAGAAAAAGGCAACCGGAAAATCTGGGTGTGATAACAAATCTGTACGTCTCTGGCTGAAGTCAGTGGTCTTAAATACTGCCTTAAAAGCACATGAAACGGTGTGCAGGAGGGCAAGGGAAGCGTAAGGGATGGGCTGGTGTATTGCATTGCCACTACACTCAGGACAGCTCGTGCTGCCGGATAGAATGTTTCCTAGAGGACCGTACAATCCGTCCCATTGCCCGTGGAGGGATATTTCTAATGATCCTGGCAGTGACAGCCAGGCAAGTGTCCTTCTCTGAGACTCCTGGAAGCTTTAATGCGGGCATATATTTGGACAGGAATAACTGGCAAGCGGACACTGGCTGCTGCCAGGAGTCTTACAATCTTCCCAGAATCCCTCTCTCATCTCTTAAGTATTCCGCTTCCAGTTGCCAGTCTCTTTAGGAACGACGGTGATCCCTGGCTTGCTGGCTTCCTGTGTGTAATTTGAGCCACGTTTCTTGGTCAGGATTGGCTGGGTCTGCTCACTGGTCAGAGGTGTAGAACTCTGCCCTCTTCCCACCACTGTGGCTTTCTGGCAGGTGTGCAGTGGGAAACTAACCAAAAATTCACTTTCTGTGACTGTTTAAGTACTTTACCTTAGAACGTGCTTTCTTCAGGTGAGCAGAGGAGTGGGACAAGAGGCTACAGGAAGTGAACACACGCAGGGCAGGAACTCAGCTGAAGTTAATTCATTTTAAAATTTGAACAAGTATTAGAGATGTCGGAAAGAACAAACTTTTATTTAGGACAGTGGCCCCAATTCTGCTCTGGGGTCCGGCCCTATGAAATGGTCAGTAGGGTTACCGGGTTGTAAGGGTGTTCAGAAGGAGGATCTCAGTACTCTTGTAGTGCAATACTGACTGACTAGCTAGCATGTGGGGAGCAGCCATCTCTCTTGGGAACTGCAAGCCATTTCCCTTGGAGCTCTGATAACATCTGGGAGCAGAGCCCATCCCTGCCTGCTGCGGATTAACACCCTCCATTAATGGGGATGGAGCATTCAGAGAACTCCAGTATCTCCAGCCTTCGTGACAGGGACCTCACCGGGATCCTTCCGTCTGCTCTCCGTCTGCATGACCAGCGGCTGTTGTGCTTTAGCGCGGCAGCGTCTCCCTTCTTAAGGGAGCTCCAGAGACCAGCGCCATACTGAGGATAACAGGGTTGGCTACAAAGAGCAGCCAGTGTGGATTTGTCCAGAACAAATCACTCCTAACCAAACTCATTTCCTTCTTTAGCAGTCTAGTGGACGGGGAAAGCAGTAGATTTGATAGATGGTGTTTATAGTAAAGCTTTTGATACAGCCCCACATGATGAGAATTAGTGAAATGTGGCCTACATGGAATTACTATGAGATGGTGCTTGACCGTCTGTACTCGGAGAGAGGTTATCAGTGGTGGGCTGGCAAGCAGAGTTCTGTCCCTGGTGTCAATATGAATCTAAGGGGTCCCCCAAGGCTCCGTCCTGGGACTGATGCTCTTCACCGTTTTCATTAATGGTTTGGAGGATGGAGTGGGAAGTAGGCTCTTAAAAGTTGCAGATGACGTCAAGCTTACATCTGTAAAGATGCTTACAGGTTACACTAAACTGGGAGGAGTGGTATACACTCTGGAGGGTGGGGATAGCAAGCACTCTGGAGGACAAGATGAGAATTCAAAATGACCCTGAGATCATTGATCTGAAATTAACAAGATGAAATTTAAGGAAGACAAGTGCAAAATACTTCACTTCGGAAGAAAATTCCAACACACAAATGCAAACTGGGAATAACTGGCTAGGCAGTAGTACTGCTAAATGTGGGCTGGAGGCTACAGTGGTCCCTCTGTATCCTATCCCTACCCTCCAGAGTATCTACCACTCTTCCCAGTTTAGTGTAATCTGTAAAGATGCTGAGGGTGCAGTCCACGCCATCCTCCGTCCAGATCATTAATGAGGAGGAGGAGGAGGTGGGCTTGTGGGTAACGTGGACTGGGGTGTGGGATTTCTGCCTTCAATTCCCTGTTCTGATTCAACCTTCTTATACACACATGACAATACAGTTCTCTGCAACTTTCTTCTGATGTATCTGAGCCTTTCCTAGCAAGCTTTTGTGTTCCAGCAAACACAGCCTTGGGATGTTTTCAGTAATGGCATTCCACCTACAAGTGGGATTTGACCAGCTGCGGGACTTGATCACGGCTTTTATGGGGGCTCCCATGCAGCGAGCCATAGCAAGGTTAATGCATGACTTATGTCCCACTGAAACTTCACCTACGCCTCATGCTGGCCTTCTGCAAAGGAGTAAATTCCATCTTGAGTTGCCCTGTCTTTGTGCTATAATAAGTAACCACCTCCATCAATATCCTTTGACTATTTCACTACATTTCTCCTTAAAAACAATTGCAGATATCTTTCCAAAAGTGGCATGGGCTTTAATGATTGGCTTACATGTTGTTTTGACAGGATTAAGATTAGCAGCCGTGTTACTCTGTATCCGTAAATAAGACAAAGAACACTTCTGGCACCACGCATCCAATGAAGTGAGCTATAGCCCACGACAGCTTATGCTGAAATAAACTGGTTAGTCACTAAGCTGCCACAGGTGTTCTTCGTCTTATTTATGTTGTTTTGAGTGATTTATTGAATCATATTATTTATTGATCACATTGTGGTTGCATCCAGAATGAGGTAGGTGCTTTGCAAAACCTGAGCAAAACACGTAGTGCTTCCTAAAGGACCTTTCTCCACCCATTTTCTTTCCTCTGTTTCACTGCTTACCCAGCCAGAAGCAATGCTGTGTCTGTCTACAGAGGAACGAGCGTGTGCATAGCAAATCTTCTACAGCTGTCCTTTAAAATGGCCAGATGACAACATGCATCAATTGTTTCTTCTCCTCGGGTTTGATTCTGTTCTCCCTCTTTCGATGTAAATCAGGACAGTATATGTTGCAATAGCACCCCGGGCCCGGCCTCAGTCACTATTGGGGGCTCCATGGGGTAAGCACAGTACATCACTGTAGGAAAATGGACCGGCCCTGCCCCTGAGGACTGGCAGTCTTGGTTCATGACCAGATGTAGTAGGCGGATGAAAGATAAACTTGGGAGAAGGGGAATGAGGTAATGATATTTTCGTGTAATAGTAGTAGTCTGAGTTTGCCATCTGCTGGCCGTGTTCTGTAAGCACAGAGAAACAGGCCTTGCTCTGGTGTTTAAAGTAGGCTGTGCTAGTCCTGGGAGAGGGGACAGGGTGCTTTGCATAGGGTCATGTGTTGAGACATGGAGTCAGGATCTGGGGCAATTTCTGTTTGTTTAGTCTGGGGCATGGTGATTCTCCCAAGGACTTTTCTGGAGTGCCCTGGATGGGTGGGCCATAAATCCATGGTGTGAAATTAACGATCCACTCCGGGGTAACTTTCAGCAGAGGGCAACCTGAGTACTGTGGGCACAACATGTGTGATTAATAACAAATCCCTGGAGCAGCACTTGCCTCACAGTAAGGGTTGAGGCGCTACAACAATGGAATTAATTAGCTGACAGAAATAAGCAGGCGCTTCTTTTTGCAATTTGTAAATGATCGGTTTCTAATTACCAAGCAAGCACTTGAAATGCATTTAAAGATCTAAATAAGAAATGCAGCTGTCATCTGTGTTGATGGTCAGGACTGGCTTTCATTTTAACTGCCCTGAGCTAGGGCCTGGATCCACAATGTGACTCAGGCGTGGTAATGCTCAGAGGCACAAGGCCTCACCCTTAGGCACCTACACACTCACTGAAACAACCACAGGACCCACAAACCCTGAGTTCAGCAGTGACAGCAGTCCCCAGACCAGCACGCTAGGTGTGGTACTGCCTAAGCTAGCCAGTGGGAGATGCCAATGAGAGGAGGCCAGACTTCAAAGAGAAACTGCTGAGCTCCAGTTCATCTGCAAATTTGACACCATGAGGTCTGGACTTAATATTAACTGTGAATGTCTCCCCAATTACAAAAGCAGTTTCTCCTCTCTGGGTGTTCACACCTCCAGATCACCTGCTGGAAATGGGCCTCACCCCCCCACCCCCCCGCCGGATTGAATTTACCTTGCTTTCTTGCCTACATATTTATACCTGACTCTGGAGATTTCCACAACATTCATCTGATGAAGTGGGTCTTAGCCCACGAAAGCTCAGGATCCCTAAGATCTGTTAGTCTATAAGGTGCTACCAGCCTCTTTGTTGCTTTTTCAGATCCAGACTAACAGGGCTACCCCTCTAATGAGAGGAGGGTGTGCTAAGCAGAGATAGGTGCCAAGTCTGGGTTGCACTTGGCTCTGCTAGCAGTCCAGGCCCAGGAACCCCCTCCTGCAGCCATGCAGCTTGGGCACCCAGAGCCGTTCTAGTGAGAGGAGGAAGAGCTCCCTTTACGTGGTTGCATTTCAGAGACGCTGTATGGTCCGCTCCGATGAAAGACTCCTTGTCCGTGTGCGTTGTGTTGGGAGTTTGACTTCCTGGGGCGAGGTTTCCAGGCTGATCTCCAGGGGAGGGATTCTTCACTCTGGGCACTTTATTGAATCAAAGGCAACTTTCTCACGAGTGCTTTTCACACGGCATGGTCGCTCTCCTGCCCTGAGTGTGGAATCCACCCCTGCAAAGAGAGCTGGTGCTAGCTTGGACCTGGACGACAGCAAGTTGGTGGCAACTAACTTGTGGGGCTCCCAAAAACAATTGATGAAGATCCCGAAGAATCATTTTGTGTAAGTGCAAAGGAGGAGCCTTTTAAACCAATCGGTCTCTGAATGATTCCCTGTGTAAATAATCAGCTACCCTCTTCTGCAACCCTGCAGCGTGGAGATAGCGTGGTGGGCATGTGTATTAATAGGGGACAGGGGTTTTCCCCCAGGAGATTCACTTCTTCCACCAGCTTGTACCTGTTGCTTTAATTGGACCAAGTTCATCACCTTCATCCCCTGAGACCAGAGCTGCACCTGGGTTCTGTTGCTGCTGTGAAATGGAAACAAAAGCCCTCCACTGGCATTGCTTAGTACTGCTACCCCAGGGGGTAGGAATCACTGCAGGAAATGGGGGACAGCCACTGTAAGAGAATCTTGCCAGGAAACCGTGGCGGGCAGGGGGGAGCAAACAGAGCAGAAGGGGCGGAGGAACTGGAGATGTGGACTCAACACAGTTCTCAACCCTCATTGCACTGTGCCCCCTTCTGACAACAACGATTGCAGACCCTAGGAAGGGGGACAGAATCCAGAGCCTGCCCAAGTGAGGGGGGGCACAGCCTGAGTCCCGCTGCCCTGGGCGGGGAGGCCAAATCCCAGGGCTTGAGCCCTGGGCGGGGGGCCTGTAATCTGAGCCCTGTTGCCCAGCCTTGAAGACTTTGGGCTTCAGCTTCCACCAGGTGGTGTCTTGGGCTTTGACCCCAGCAAGTCCTGGAAACCCCATCACAACAGGGTCGCCACCCACTGCGGGCTGCTGACCCCTTGGTTAAGACCTGCTGGGCTAGAGGAACTGCAGGGCCAAGGTCCCAGGGTGATGGGCCAGGGAGAGCTTTAAAGCCGAACTCCCCACCAGTGGCTCCCGCTGTGTCTGAGTTTCCCCCTGCGATCCATGCACTTTGGGACCAGTGCCCAGCCCTGTGTTCAGCGAGGACCCAGTTCCACCCGCGCTGGTGCCCCCAGCCAAAGGCTCCACAAGGGGAGAGAAACAGGAGCCCAAAGCAGAGGCCCCGGCCAAGGCACCCAGGAGGCAGGAGAAGTTGAGGCCCTCGGCCCCCAGCTCTGCCAGTCCAGTGGGGCTGGTTGCAGTGGGGTCAGCGGGAGGCCGGGAGGACCCGGATCAGGGTCACCCGGGGAATGTGCAGCAGGGCAAAGGGGCTTGTCCTGGGGACGGGACGGGACGGCCTGGCTGGGCCTGGGCACTTGGGGGGAAAGGCCCCAGCGGCTCTCCGAAGTGGCTCCGTCCCATCGCCACGGGGGCGCTCTCCTGCCTTTCCCCGCTGCTCGGCCGGGCGTGCGGCCCCGGGGCCCCACCGACCTCCCCTTCCCTGGAGTCTCCGCTCCCTCGGGCTCGTCGCGGGCGCCTTCTCCTGCCGCCCGCCCGGGACTGCTCCCGGCGGGGCTCTGCTCGCAGCCGGGGAGCCGGAGCCGTGACCCACGTCCCCCCCCCCCCCGTGCTTCTCCCGGCAGGGGGCAGGGCTGGAGCCCGCCCGTGGGCTCCGGGGCTTGACGCGCGTCCCACAGCCCGGCCCCTCCCCTGGAAAGTCCCGGCAAGTCACCGGGAGCGATTCGAGGGCTCGGAGCAGCAGCGGCTGCGGGGGGCGCGCGGCCCGGCTCGGCCCGGCTCGGCGCGGGGCGGCCCGTGGGCTGAGAACGCCCCGCGGGCGGCTGGGGACGGGTCGCGGCTCCCGGCGCCGGAGGGAGGCGCGGCCGGCCGGGGAAGCCAATGAAGACCCCGGGGCTCCTGCTGGAGAAAGGCTCGCACATGCTGCAGTGTCTCTGCGGACGGCGCCTGAGATCCAGCGACAGCCCAGGTGGGGCGCGGTGGGGGGGGGGTCTTTCCTGGGGGGCTGGATTCCCGCCCACCCCCGAGCCCTCCTCTCCGCCAGCCCGCCCCTTCCTTGCCGGACTTCCCCCCTCGCGCTCAGACCGCGACCCGGTCTCGCCGGGTTCCCTCCGTCCCCGCCGGGGCGCTCCGCGGACGGGACGGCTGCGCGTCTCAGCGGCTCCTGGGGAGCACGGGGGTCTCCGGACCAGGGGGTCTCCTGCTGCAAGAGACCCGGAGAGGGGCGGGTCCAGCCCGATCCCTCTTTCCTGTGCCGGGCGAGCTCTGTCCTGGGTCCTGAAACGCGCCCTGCCCCAGCACCTCGCTGGTCCCAGACCCTTCGGTTCACTCTTTTGTCTAGGGCCTGGGAAGTCGGGGGTTAAAGCTTCTTAAGCTTAGTTTGTCCAGGTGTCCCGAGAGGAAGAGGCGGTTTAAGGTAAAATAATCAAACTACCCACTTGGATCTTGTTGTGGCTGAAGAGTCTGGAATAAAGAGAGGAATCTTTCAAATCTGTCGGGGTTCCGTCAGACTTGGGATTTTGGGGGTGAGGTTTTTCGTCAAATAAATTGTAAACTCTTCCTCTCCCCACTCCCCGTGGTTGACTTTCTTGCCTTCCAAAAACCTTCTTTTCTGCTTTTTCTATCAAACAGTTGGATCAAAATAAAATGAAAATATTTTCTCACTTTCCATAAAAATCAGGATTGTATTTTAAAGAAATATTTCGGGTGTCCTAAGGTTTGTTAACTGCTTTATTTTGGACCTTTTAAAACAGGGACACATTTTTGTCTTGAAAACCTGTTTGATTTCTCCTAATACTCTAGGTGGTAGGTCTGGGAGTGAAAAGACAATAAACCCCAGACAAGTCACTTTTTTATTCATTGCAATGCATACTTTTTTGGAAGGTATTTTTTGAAATACACCTAAAGCAAGAGGTGGTTATTAAAATGTAATAGTGGCACATATTTCAGCCGAAATCTGGATAACATTTTATCTGTCACATAAGCACTGTTTTTTGTAGTGACCATATATATATTCTTGTACTCTGAACATTAATATGGAGGGTTTTCTAGGGGTTGAAGCAAAAAACTGAGACTGCAAAGCAAGAATGTGCTTAAGCCCATATGCCTATGTGTTTGCCTGAATAGGGGGCCAAGTATCAGAACCCACTAAGGGTTTTTTCAGGCTCTGCCATTGTCTTTTCCTGGGTTTTTGGGGAAGTCACTTAACCATAGTGTGCCTCAGTTTCCCATCAGTAAAATGTGAGAAGGATAAGAAGACCTGCCATATCTCAGGGGGTTATCAGACATAATCTTTCTAAAGCACCATGAACCAAAGGTCTAAAAGTGCAAAGCAGTAGTAGTAGTAGAATTGTTTTATTCATGGGCATCTCTCAAAGGCTTCTGCTTTAGACTTGGTTGGTTCTGTGTTTCCATACCAACATTCACCTAGTCTGAGGATCACCGTAATAACTAGGCTGTAAACATTCAGAAGGGGCCATTTTTTGTTATACCCAGAAGGACGGCTGTCATTTGTTGGCCTAGTAACAAGTGACTTGCTTTCTTATGTGAGAGCCCAACGTCTGGGGAGAGAAATTATTCACACCTCCCACTGAAATACTGCTCATTTCTCCATCGAAACAGGCCTGCCCTGGGGAGTCGTTTGTTGCTGAGTTCCCTTTTGGCCCAACCAATGAGAGAGCTTGTTAATTGCCAAAGCCACTCGTTTATGTCTGGTCACTCCCAACTTGAGTCGGTGAGTGTAATTGGTTCATAACAGTAGGACAGGCACAGGGAGTCTGGTAGAGGACTGGAGCCGGGACTCCTGAGGCTATTCTTATCTCTAGTCAGGAGAAAACACCAATAAATGTCATTCTCAGCTTTGCCAGGGCAATCGTCACTGGGTTTGAAACACCAGGCCTGGTTCTCGCCGGAGTGGTACACAAAGCGAGAGTTTCATTCATAGTCTTAATAACCGTTTCATGCACTGAGAAAGTCAGGACAGCAGAGGGAATAGTAATGGCTGGGTGTAAATAGTCCAGTCTCGCTGCAATATACCTGGGTTATAACAGCACAAAAGATTTAGACCAGGGGTCTCCAAACTTTGAGACGAGGGTCATTAGATTTCTGAAGGAGCTTCGCAGGCTGAAGCGACTGTGAAAAAATTAAATAGATGCAAATGTGTTAAAAAAACCAACACTACTCTGCTGTGTCAGTGTTGCATTAAATTCGAAATCAGGTATAAAAGTAGCTGTATAATCAATGCAGGTGCTGTGAAATCACACAAAATATTGGTCAATACATTAATAATCATTTCACATTATTATTTTATTTATTTTTTAAAACTCACACATTTGTATCATACGAATACACATATTCAAAAGTGTGGCTGTACGTTGGTAAGAGAAGCTCCAGGTTCCCATTGTTGGTTGGGACTGCTAGGTTCTATTCATGCTGTAGTTAAAATATAACCCTTTGCTCCTCCGGCCTAAACTCCTCCTCCACGCCACAGCCACAATGCCTCCCTCTTTGCTCCTCCGGCCAGTGCCGCGCCCCCCACCCCTTTGCTCCTCTGCCCACTGTCGTGGCGTCCCCCCCTTTGCTCCTCCGCCCGCTTGCACAGCCTGCCCCCTTTGTTCCTCCAGCCGTGCCATAGGGGCACTCACCCCTCTGCACAAGGGGCCACTGGCAGCAGCTTGCGTGGGGGGACAGCATCGGCTTCTTGGCATGCCTGCTCGGCTGGGGGGGCCGGACAAATCAAAGCCACCGGCTGGATCTGACCTGTGGGCCATAGTTTGGAGACCCCTATTTAGAACATAAGAACGGCCACGCTGGGTCAGACCAAAGGTCCATCTAGCCCAGTATCCTGTGTTCTGACAGTGGCCAAGGCCAGGTTCTTCAGAGGGGATGAACAGGGCAGGAATCCTCAAGTGATTTGAGGGGAGGGGAGGGATAATCATCTGAACATATGTTCCAGGTGTGACACTGTGGGCAACAGAGCTAATGCCATCGTGGGATGCATAAACGGGGATTTGGAGTAGGAGTAGCGAGGTTATTTTGCCGTTGTCTTTGGCACTGTACAAACACTGCTGGAATGCAGTGTCCAATTGTGGTGTCCACAGTTCAAGAAAGACGTTGACGAATTGGAAAGGGTTCAGAGAAGGATTAAAGGATTGGAACACGTGGTTTAGAGTGATGGATTCAAAGAGCTCAATCTATTTAGTTCAGCAAAGAAGAAGTGAAGGAGTGAATTGATTGCAGTCTAGAAGTATCTTCATGGGAACCAAATAAGAACATAAGAACGGCCATACTGGGTCAGACCAAAGGTCCATCTTGTCGAATATCTTGTCTACCAACAGTGGTCAATGCCAGGTGCCCCAGAGGGAATGAACAGAACAGGGAATCACCAAGTGATCCATCCCCTGTCGCCCATTCCCAGCTCCTGGCAACATTTTTAATAATGGGCTCGGGAATCTAGCAGAAAAAGGTCTAACATGATCCAGTGGCTGGAAGTGGAAGCTAGACAAATTGAAACTGGAAATAAAGGATCAACTTTTTAATACAAGGGCAATTAACCATTGGAACAATTTGCCTGGGGTTGTGGGTGGTTTTCTCCCCCCGACTCCGACCATTTGAAAATCAAGATGGGATGTTTTTCTAAAAAATATTCTCTAAGAATTATTTTGGGGCAATTCTACGGCCTGTGTTGTACAGGAGGTCAGGCTAGAGCAGGGGTAGGCAACCTATAGCATGCATGGACGGCACGCGAGCTGATTTTCAGCGGTACTCACACTGCCCGGGTCCTGGTCACCGGTCTGGGGGGAGCTCTGCATTTTAATTTAATTTTAAATGAAGCTTCTTAACATTTAGAAAACCTCATTTACTTTACATACAACACTAGTTTAGTTCAGTATTATAGACTTATAGAAAGAGACTGTCTAAAAACATTAAAATGTATTACTGGCACGCGGAACCTTAAACCAGAGGGAATAAATGAAGACTTGGCACCCCACTTCGGAAAGGTTGCTGACCCCTGGGCTACAGGATCATTATGGTCACTGTTGACCTTCATGTGTGGCCTGACACTGGGCGGGAGGGAGCCAATAAAAGTGACAGTAATCTTCAGATTCTGGTACCACCTTGCCATGTAGCTCAGTGGTGTTAAAACATATACTGCGTGTTGCTAGTTTAAAGCCCTGGGCTCATACCTGTTTCCATTGGCTATCTAAACGATTGGGCTTTCTTCCTCATTGCTGCTGGTTAGGCTCCTGGCACTATTTGAAAACACACAGTTAACACACTGCCCTTCGTAGAGAGTAGCCACGCAAGGCCACCCTCAGCTGTCTGCTAGAGCTCTTTGAGCCTATACCTTGGAAGAGCCATGACCCGGCAGCCTTGCTTCCCCAGCACCCCGCTGTGTTGTGACTCCTGCCCGGCAGTCAGGATACCGCTGGAATTTGGTCAAATCGAACCATCGCTGCAGGACATTTTGATTGTAACGAAACGGCGAATTCAGCTGAAAAAATGTTGAGTCTGAATTTTTCTGACCAGCTTGAATCGAGGTTGTAGGTACCTTGTTCCCTGAAGGAATAATTGTACCCATCCCTTTCTATGGAACTTTCCAGCTCTCAAGGGCTTTGCCAGGGAAAATAATCTCCAAACTAGATGATGGAGAAGTGAAGGGACCTTGTCCTTTTGTTTGTGTTCTAAATGACATGTGCATCTGTGCTGGAGTTTAAGGGCCAGGGCTGCTTGGAAAACGTTGACCAAAATGTCTCCTTACAACGTGATGAAAAACCTCTCCTGCCTTCTGAGCAGCTCCGCTACACAATCGGATCCACACACAATGCTGTGGGCAGATTTTGTTTATCCCGGCTTGGCAAAATAACCCAGGCTCAGGCCATCTGTATGCTGCATGCTTCTGGTGGCATAGCTCTGCCAGGGTGGGAGGTGAAGAGGTGCCAGGCCTGGTCAACAAGCTATGCTGGCTGAAGCCCCTCAGGTAGACACAGCTACAGCAGCAAAACTGGGCTCTGGCTGGAATCCTTGATATCACTCCTGGGGGTGTGGTTTTACTCTGCTGGTAGAGAGTCCGGCTTTGCAGGTATAGCTGTATCCACACTAGAGCAGTATATTGGTGTTCCTCTCGTGAAGTGCTCCTAGCCTCATACGTATATATATAAATCAGTGATTTTCAAATATGTTTGATTGGGAACCGGCTCTTTAAAAAACCTCTTATCGCTTGTTTCCTTATTTAACTATGGAGGTGACCAGTTTCAATGCTGTGCATAGATTTTCTGGTTCATGGCCAGTGGAGGCAGAGGACTGGTTTTGTTTTTTCTGGAGTTAGGCATGGATTCAGCAAAGCACTTCCCCAGGTGAGTAATGCCATTTAAAGTGAAGCACATTCCTAAGTACTTCACTGAATCTGGGATTTAGAGAATTCTGAAACTCCACGTAGATTGTCTCTGAAAGGTGTGCCCCTTTCCACACGAAAACAGGAGACTTAAAAGTCATGTCGTGACACTGAAACTACAAAACCAGACGGCACAAACATCATGAAAAGTCCAGTGGGCTCCAAACAGTAGATCAGGTTGCTTATGGTATGATATCAAGAATCAGACAGGTAGCCGTGTTAGTCTGGAATAGCAGAGGTAACAAGGGGCTTGTCTTCACTTGAGCCGGCAGGGATCGATCTTTTGGTGATCGATTTATCGCGTCTCATTAAGATGCGATAAATCGACCACCAGCGGCTCCCCCGTCGACTCCGGAAGTCCAGCTTGTGAAGAGGCGCAAGCTGGAGTCGACGGGGGACCGCACCGCCGACCGCCACCGCCATGAGGATGGGAGATAAGTCGGCTGTAGAGACGTCGATTTCAGCTACGTTATTAACGTAGCTGAAATTGTGTATCTACAGTCGATTTCCCCCCCCTAGTGGAGACCAGCCCAAAGAGTCCTGTGGCACCTTAAAGACTAACTAAAGTATTGAAGCATAAGCTTTCATGGGCTAATACCCACTTTGTCAGATGCAAGCAGTGGTCTTGCTATGATAGTACACAAAGATTTCAATTGTATGAATAGATATTTGCTTTAAAGGCCTTTAAATAGATTCTTCCCCTTGGAGGAAAGGAGATGTGTAACGTTTAATAATAAAAATAGCCTCCCTTCCTGCAGCCTGAAGCGGGGTGGAAGCTGGTGATCATGTTTTGTATGACAAAGCATTTTTCTAAATGGCTGTGTATGGTTTTCTAGTAGTGTGGCTGTGATTGGCTGCTGGGTCTATTTGCATGTGCTAAATTGCAGTCCTGAAGATCTGTGAAAACAACCCAGCAAAGCCAATCTCAGCTGGGAGCATGGAAGCTGCTGCTAATTTTGTGACCAGCCACCCACAGGCCCAGTGTGAGTCATTATCAGTGTTTTGTTTTCCAGACTTCAGCAGCTAACGCTTCCCGGATCCAGGGGATTATCTCCAGACTTGCATTTGTTTTCCACGGCTCTGCCTGCTATGGGGAAAAGAATAGAAAAACCAGCCCTTTTTTCTTTCTCAAAAGACACTTTAAAAACTGAATTGTTCACTCTTGAGTCCCTTCTTCCTGCTTTAATGCACATTAACCAGCCTTGCTTCCACTTAACTTTAAAACTTTCTCTGGTGCATCAGTCAGTAAGTAATAGTTCCCATGCTGATTAAAGGCTTTGCATGTTGAAAAGTGCTGGGCAGACACTAGATAATTAATCCCACAGTGGGGCATGAAATATTTCCCCCATTTTAAAGACGCTGAGATGAAGTGACTTAACCAAGGTCATGCATCAACTCTGTGTCAGAACCAGGATTAGCATGTAGAAGTGTCTGCCTTCCAGTTCTGGAACACGACTGGGAGTTCCCAGCTGGCACTTGTTACAAACTGGCTCAGAACCTCACCGTACAATCACCAGATTTTTGTGAGTGGACCACGTGGCTAGATCACACTTGCTAGTGACTGGGGTCACTCATCGGAGAACCCCCTGCTGGCTGCCATCCCTTGTTACAGCTAGTCCCACCTGGAGCCATGAGAGGCCCCCAAACCTGCTCTCCATCTTAACCGTGAGTCAGAACTGTGCATCATGAGCCCACCTGTTCCGGATACAAAGCTGTGTGCCAGTGTATGGGTCTCAGCTCGGCTGCGTCTCCTGTCCCTGCCAATGGGGCCTGCTTTTTACCCCTGCATTTGAATTCCATGCTTCTCAATGGTTTAAAAATGGCCTTGAGATGTGCCCTAATTGCATTACACCAGGTACCGGTGGGGCTCTGGGTCTTAACTGTTACTTTTAAGAGCAGAGTTCTCCAGGGTTTCTTCTTCGGTGGAATCTCTGTGTGATTTTTGTAAATTATTTGATCAGTTGCTCCGGCAAACTTGTGAATTCTCAGGCTGTGCTCAGGTGATCTTGGTAAAGGGGTGAGGAATCACAGCAGCTGTGATACTGGATTTTCCCTTTTCTAGACAGTACCCAGAAGCTCAGTCCCCTTTTCTCAGTGCTTTTGTGTGTTGCCTGCTCTTTGGGTTTGTGGAGGCTTTTGTGAGGAAGGTTTTGCCATTATTATTTTTCAATGAAAAAGCAGCAACCCCTGTGCTCTGTATGGAACCTGGTCCCTTTAGCCCTGATATCTGCAGCCTTTGGTCATTAAATGAACTCCACACAAGCCTTGATCTCAATCTTAGACTGTTTGGCACATGTCCCGGGGTGTCCTCCCTGAGATCTGTACTGGTTTGCAGTTCATTCCCAACACCTCCGTGCCTGGTGCTCATGACATGAGCTTCTGTGTTCACTTTCTGTCAGCTCTTTGAGGTCAGAAAGGGGAATTCGAGGAGTAAAATGACTTGTGCAGATCAATACAGAAATGCAGTGAGGTGGGAGGCACTTGTCACTGGTTTATTTTAGAAAGCCGGATGCTGTGGTTTTGTGAATGGACATTATGTCTGTTTGACGTATCTGGCTCTTGCTGGAAAGAGTTATTTGGGAACTTAGCACCACACAACTTGTATGCTGCAGGCAGCTCAGTCCTGTGCTGTCTTAGTCATGAAATAGGTTACGGGTGTGATGAGAATTCCCCTCCATGGTGAAGCCTCGGCGTTCGCCCTCTAAGGTAGGTGTCACGGTACTGAAATAGTTTGGTACCGTGTAAATCAATGGGTGCACGAAATATTATGTGAAGGGGGTCATAACAGGTGTAACCGGACTCTGCAAAAGAAGGAGGAGGGTCTTGGCCCAGAAGAGAGAGTCTATAAAAGCTGGAAGAAGCGTCCTCCATTTTGTCTTTCACCTCCAGTCTTCAGCCTGCCTTGTTTCCAGCTTTGGATGGAACTTTGCTACTCAGGGAACTGGGGACAATGGTACTGACCCATCCCCCAAATGGGATGCATCCAAAGACTTTGATTTGAACCTGCAGTTTATTCTACCTTTGCTGCAAGCCTGAGCTAAGAGATGTCCCATTACTGCATGTAATTGATTTATTTTAACCATTCTTAACCCTCACCTAGACCTTTTTCCTTGTATAACAAACCTTTAGATTTTAGATTCTAAAGGATTGGCTACAGCGTGATTTGTGGTAAGATCTGATTTGTATATTGACCTGGGACTGGGGCCTGATTCCTTGGAATTGGGGAGAACCGTTTTCTTTATTTGGGGTACTGGTTTTCATAACCATTGGTCCCCAGGACAGGTGGCTGCTGGTGGTGATACTGGGAAACTGGAGTGTCTAAGGGGATTGCTTGTGTGACTTGTGGTTAGCCAGTGGGGTGAGACCAAAGTCTTTTCTGTTTGGCTGGTTTGGTTTGCCTTAGGGTGGAGAAACCCCAGCTTTGGGCTGTAGTTGCCCTTTGGAAGCAATCTGTCCTGATCTGACACTCACAGTTGGATCCCACCAGGAACAGCACCGTCACAGTGGCGTAGTCGTGCTTGGATCCACAGAACCAGGTCAATTGAGCTTTGGGTCTAAACCCCACGCTGTCCAAATTTGAGTTTTGGGTGTAGAGAGTTTGGTTGGTTAAAGAGCAGTGGCAATGAGTACCGTAATCAGAAATCGAAGGCAATGAAACTGCAAGCCCTAAAAAACAGCCTGCAGCGTGAGTTTGAACAGGAACTAGCAAAGCTGAGGTTGTGGGAAGAGCAACAAAATGCTGAATTAGAAAGCGATCTTGCTGAAAGACGGGAGAGACTTAACAAGATGGAACAAGAAACTGCCAGACTTCAGCTCCAAGTCAAAAAAGCAAAGGAAGAAAACCAGAAATTATATCCTCGTGAAAGTTCATTTTATAACAGTATTACCCTGTGCAGTTTTCTGTGTTTAGCCCATTATGCTATGACCAGGGGGAGGGGGATTCTCACCTGGGGGGAAATAGCTGTTTGTCTGGGGAGGGTTTCTCCAAGTGTTTGTCTGGGGAGGGTTTCTCCAAGTGTTTGCCTGTGCAAGGAAGCAGTTTGCCTGTGGATAAAGTTTCTAAATGTCTGTCTAATGTCTCAGAAGTGGGTCGGGAATTAGGTACAGTGCAGGAAGAACTTATGGATCAGGAAAGGGTTTCTCTGGAACAGGTTGCAGTGAATAGTCAGGTTAAAGCCCTAACTGAGGAAGGAAAGGGTGAAACAGTTTTGGCTGGTACAGCCTGTGAGAGTGAACCTGCAAAAAGCCGCAGTGTATCTGTTGGCAGTGGCAGTGTGCCTGGTGAGGGAGGTTTAAATAAGACTAGTCAGCAGTTTGAGAAGGCAAGGATAGTGGAAGAGAAGTGTCCCTCTGCCTTACCTGTGTCCTGTGTGGAGAAGTGTGACAGTGAAGGGAGTGTGCCTGTGTCTGTTAGGGGTATTGACTTGCCTGTGGAGGAAGCTACCTCAATCTCCAAGCAGTTGTCTGTGTGCTGGGACAAGGGAAGTGAGATCCCAAGCTGTGGGTCTAGTGAAGGAGAGTGTGTCTCTAACTCTTCTGTGTCTGTAAAGCAGACAGAAAATGCCTGTCAGCCTGGAAGGGTTGAGAGTGGGGCATTTGTTTCAGAGTTGGTTGTGGATCCAGCTAAAGCTCAGAAAGGAAATGGTCCTAAGTCTGTGTCTGCTGGGAAGGAAGGCTCTATAACTAGGGGTAATCTGGTTAGTGTATTAGCAAGAGCCCAGAGACCAAACGATTCGGGTGCTTATACTTTGCCTGTGTTGCTGGCAAAGGGTGTAGCAACTCTGTCTAATCAGAGTAATATCCTAGCCAGGGCACAAGGAGAGCAGGAAGGTGATTTGGGTGTGTTACCTACCACCAGCTTGACAATAGAGAGCAAGGAGGAATTGGGACAGCCCTATGACCAAGTGGCTGTGTTTAATCAGCTTATTGGGGAGACAGGGTTGTTCAAAGAGAAATGTCTCTATGCTGATTCTGCAAGTAGACAGTCTGTGTCTCAGGCTCAGGAAGATAACTGGGTAAATGTACCTCCAGATCAGCCAGAAAATTCTGTTAAGCAAGAGAAAGCCGGATGTGATCCTTCAGGGCAAGGAGGAAAGAGAGAATTTGACTTTGCAAAGAAAAGCCACAAGGTGACCCTAAAAGGCCAAAATTCTAATGGTGTTGACCCAAAGGCATGGCTTGGCAAACCTGATTGTAAATGGACACTTGCAATGAAATTATTGTTGGTGCTAATGGCAATTTGTGTAACTACTGTGTTGTTACCTGAAACTGTAAAGTTGTACAATGGGCCTAGTCTTGTGAAAAATCCTTTGGACATGTCAAGAGAAATACAGGGGAACACACTTTATGTAAAGAGGCCTGGTTCTACTGATGTGTCACAGTTAAGGCCTGTGAACAGTGGTGAGACTTTCCAAAGGGAAAAAGACATTCCACACCACATGTGCAATGTAGAAAGGGAAACTGAGGCACAGTACCCTATTGTTTCCATGGCTAAATGCCAAGATTGCTGTGCTATGGACAACGTTAATGTCTATATTAATTTAATGGTACTGGGGTTCCAAACATTTGCCAGAGCTCGTATGTATAAAGTAGCTGTTTTCTTTAGCTCTTGGCAAAGATCACATAACACAAACCCACGGATGGGGGAGCTTTTGGGATGCAGTCAGGGCTGTTTTGTCATCCCTTCCTGCATCAATTTTGCGTTGGGGGTGTCACGGTACTGAAATAGTTTGGTACCGTGTAAATCAAGGGGTGCACAAAATATTATGTGAAGGGGGTCATAACAGGTGTCTTATGTATGTATCTATTCCATATGTGTGTATCTATTCTGTAACTAAAGTTAAAGGTGCCTGTAATTCAAGCTTAGGCTTGGCTCCTGTGAAGGCTCAGACAGGCTGGGGCTGCCTGATGGCCCATTAAGGGACATCCACCACACAATGGACTTTGTATATGCCTGTCCACACCCGAGCTGCTCTAGGAATGTCAACTGCCTGGTCAGAAACTGAATCCTGGGGAGTCTGGTGATTGGACCTTGTGACTGTAAACCTGGGGCCTGATTCCTTGGAATTGGGGAGAACCGTTTTCTTCATTTGGGGGATTGGTTTTCATAACCATTGGTCCCCAGGACAGGTGGCTGCTGGTGGTGATACTGGGAAGCTGGAGTGTCTAAGGGGATTGCTTGTGTGACTTGTGGTTAGCCAGTGGGGTGAGACCAAAGTCTTTTCTGTTTGGCTGGTTTGGTTTGCCTTAGGGTGGAGAAACCCCAGCTTTGGGCTGTAGATGCCCTTTTGGAAGCAATCTGTCCTGATCTGACACTCACAGTTAGATCCCACCAGGAATAGCACCGTCACAGTAGGTTAGGAAATCATTTCTTTTTCTTGCCAAAATTGATTCAAACAGGTTTTCGTTTTGAAAATGGTTTGTGATTGGGGTTTAAAAAGCCCCAAACATGACATTTTTTGATGAAAACATGGTTAGTGTAAATGTCACCTTTTTTGACTAGCCCTTTTATTATCCATATTTATTTGTATGATCCTAGTAGCCAGGAGACCCAGTCATGTGCCACAAAACAGAAAGATGGCTTAATGGGCAACAGGTTTAAAACAAATAAAAGGAAGTTCTTCACACAGCGCACAGTCAACCTGTGGAACTCCTTGCCTGAGGAAGCTGTGAAGGCTAGGACTATAACAGGGTTTAAAAGAGAACTGGATAAATTCATGGAGGTTAAGTCCATAAATGGCTATTAGCCAGGATGGGTCAGGAATGGTGTCCCTAGCCTCTGTTTGTCAGAGCGGGGTGATGGATGGCAGGAGAGAGATCACTTGATCATTACCTGTTAGGTTCACTCACTCTGGGGCACCTGGCATTGGCCAATGTCAGTAGACAGGATACTGGGCTAGATGGACATTTGGTCTGACCCAGTACGGCCGTTCTTATGGCTCTACCCCTTAGAACCTGCTTACATTTTCTGTGGAAAAAATATTTGGATGGAAAAATGCAGCCCAGCTCCCTACTTTGCTTGTGTCTAGTGCCATGGGAGAGAGAACGGAGCAGAGCAGAACTGAGAGGGTCTGGCTGGATTTGGGGGATGGAGTTCGCCAAACCTGACCCTCTGCATAAGTCCCAGCGTGGCTGGGGAGGGGTGGTAAGTTCTTTCCCTTGTGCAGTCGGGATGGGGCAGTGCTGTTCCTCTGCTACCCCTCCCCCAGCTAATTCTGTGCAGACTTCAGAGAACAGCTGCCCGGTGTGTCTCTCTCGCTCCAGTACGGACGGCGGGCACGTGACTGTAGAGGGGAGAACAGCAGAGTATCTCTATTATTTATGGACGATATTCATTTGGCTGGTAGGATGCCACTGGGAGTAAGCACTGGAGAGGGAAGATGAAGGCTGCATTTGCAATCGGCTGAGCACATTAGTCCGTTAACTGACAAGTCCTGGATCTCCTTTGTAACCAGAATGTCTCCTGCTGCCTGAGTCCTTCCAGACTAATCCTGGGACATCCTGCTCATTCGCTCTCGTGCAAGGAACTGCAGGAATGCTGGGTTATAGACCCAGATCCTCATTTTCAGTCAAGAGGACCAATGGAGCCGTTCTCTTGCTAGCCAAGGTGCACCCCGTAGCTTTGGAGACAGCCTAGGAGCTTGGCATACTGCAGAGAAATGGGCTGAACCCTCTTCCTTTGGCTTCCCTCTAACTTAAATGACTCTCTCCGTCCCGGGAAGGAATGGGTGCTAGAGGAGGTGGATGGGAACTGGTGGTTAGGACTCCTGGGTCATCTTGTTGGCTCTCACTGTAGCCCCGTGGTCACTTACTGCCGCCCGAACACCCCCATGTGGCCCTTCTGCCTCTATTTCCCCTTCGTCCAGGCCCCGTAAGATCTCAGTCTCCAGTGACCCTTCCATTCGCCCTTCAGCCGTCTGTCAAAAATCAAAACGCCAAAGTTCAAACGAAACCCAGAGTCTTCCAGCTCCTCGTCCCTTCATTAGCTCTGAGACTCGCCCCTCAGGGCCGCTCCTCTCACCAGCCCCGGTCCTGAGGTGGCCACTAGAAAAGGGGCGAGTTCCCTGGGGATGCCGCAGCTGATCGGAATGTGGCTCTAGCTATGGCTTCGTCTTTTGTCCAGTCTGGCTTCATTCCTTCTAACTGGACTGTCTTAGAGGCCTTGTGGTTAAGGGGCTGGGCTGGGAGGGAATCAGAAGAGCTGGGTTCTGGCACTGGCTGTGCCACAGATTCACTGTGTGACCTTCAGCAAGTCACTTCACCCCCACCCCCCATGCTTCCAGTCCCATGCAGTTGACCAGGTGGTCGTGAGACTCACGTAATGTCGGTAGAGCACGTGGCGAGTTCTGATGGAAGTGGCCTGGTAAGTTTAATTTTTTATTCTGATTCTGCGCAATGAAGTTGACCGCATGGGTTGGGGCTTCAGGTTTTTAGCGCAGTACATGTTGGGGCGGGTCTTAAAGTGGGGCAGATCTGTCTGATTCTTGCTTTGAGGCATTTTGGGAAACCAGATCATATGGCAGGGGCCTGTGGTAAGTAGTCCGGGCCTTGCAAAAAGGTGTTTAATTATCAGTAAGGTTCCCTAGAAGTGCAGCCTAACGGGGAGTGTGCAGGCTGTCTCTGAAAGGTGAACAGGTTAAGGGCTTTGCTTTGTAAGGGTTAGGAAGCTCTGGGAGGATTGCAAAGTGGCAATCTGACAGCTCTGATCTAGTATGCAGTGCAGCTGTAGCTGTGTTAGTCCTAGGACATTAGGGAGTTCTGCGTGGTTCAGAAGCTTGTCTCTCTCACCAACAGAAGTTGGTCCAGTAAAAGATATTCCCTCCCCCACCTAAACTCTGAGAGCACTGGTGCAATTTCGGATAGTGACCTTTATTACTAAATGTTCCTTGTTCAATGAAAGATTCTAACACTGCACCAAGAACAATGTAATTTAAAGGAAAAGAAGGCTCAAAGTTATGTTTTTGTGGTGGGATAAAGAAATGTATCCATCAAATATTAATGGAAATATATGTGGGAACTTTTTCTTTGTAAACGTTTCAGTGAAAACAGGTTTTGTTTGAGGTTCAAACCTGGCCATGCACAATTTTCAACACTAGGTGAAATGGACTATGGTCTTGATTAGCAATGCAGTCAATTTGAAGCACTGTGCTTCAGTGTTTTGCCAAATCAGGGCCTATCAAAAGGAATGAGATTGACCATATTTGAATTGTTTCAGCTAAATTAATTGAAATGTGGGAGCGAGCTGAATGGGGGAAAAAGTGGTTTTCACTGTAAAATCGTGATTATATAAAGGTTCTGACACATATGGGTGGAAAATGTTAAATAATAATGTTTGTAGCCTGATGATATCTCTTTAAGGTGACTGGAAACATTCCCTTGTACTTTCCCATTTTAACCCCTGTATAATTTTGTTTTAAACAAGTACGAGAAGCTCTTTAAACCAAAGTTTTCTGGCTCATGCCAGTAGAAACGTGAGTCTCTTTCAGGGTGTCCAGGGAATTGGTTCTGGAAGGGGAGGAGGTGGGGAAGGGCTGTTTCTTGTTCATGTTCAGTATGTTCTGTGGCATTTTTTGCTTTCTGATGACTAAACTGTTCTGTATTTGAAATTGGAAACTATTACAAGAGTAACACAAACGAGGCTTGATTTGGAAAAACGTATTCAGAATTGTTTGCCTGATTTGTGTGGACAATTACCATGATTACCACTGAGTAGCCATCTGAGAACGCAGTTTTGGAACTCTCTCTCTTTCTCTCTCTTTTTCACTCTGTTGTTTCTGAAGGTGCTGGTCCCTGTGAGATCTAAATGTCACGCACGTTAGTTTAATTTATACTGTGTCTACTCCTGTGATCTCCTGCCACATCCACATTTTCACTTTTGGTTTCATTCTGTTCCCCCCTGTTTTCTCTTTGTTCCCCCATTTGTTGCTGTCTGTGGGTGCTGCATTTAGTGATGGGCTAACTCTTCTGTTTAAAGAGATTCTGGGCTTGGTTACACTTACAGCTTTATAGCGGTTTTGGTTATACCTGCCCTTGTATACAGCTATAGGGATAGCGCTATAGCGTGTCCACACTCAGACCCGCCAGTGGTATAGTGTGGCCACATTTTCGGCACTTGCAGCGGCACAGGGAGTGGTGCATTATGGGCAGCTATCCCAGCATTCAGCTGGGTGCAACATGCTTTTCAAACTAGAGGGGTGAAGGGGAACGTGTTGTGTGTATGCGAACGGAGAGAGGGAGTGGATTTTCGGCTGCTGAGACACATTTCCTTTGAAATTCAGAGCCTGCTAGTTTTCTCTTTCACACAGGTTCACTTCGTAAACATTTGCATTGCTGATTAGCCGAGTTTAGAGAGAAACTCTGAAAAGGTACTTCCTCATTCCTCCAGCCGAGTTCAAAACAAAGGGAAGAGACGTCAATTGCCTTAAATGGCTCAGGGGCATCTCCAGAGATCACTCAAAGCGTTGTATTGTTAATACCCATTCACGCTGGAGATAATATAGAGCACTGAATACGCTACAGCTGTTAATCCTCGGGGAATGGAGGATTACCAGGACTGGTATAACTGTGGGTTTATAGCGCTCTACGTGCCTCGCCAGTGTGGACGGGTAGGGAGTTATAGCGCTCCTGGAGGCTTTATAGCGCTATAAAGTGCCAGTATAACCAAGCCCTCTGATTCTGTTCTGTCCCCTGTCGGTTCTGGTACCTTATCGCCATTCTGTTTGAGCACCTTCCAGTCCCGCATTAAGCGCTGTACAGATTAACATGTCACGTGGCTCATTCTCTCATCTCACCGGGGAGAATTGTGTGTGCAGTGCAGAGTTTGGGAGGCTTTGGGGTGTCTGTGTCTAAATGTACCTCCTGATACAATGGTGGACACGGTATGGATCCCGAGACAGGTAGGATGACTCCCCTTCTGGACAGCATATGGCTCATAGTGTACTGTCACTCCAGAGAGACATACTTGCACCTGCTTTGGGTTCAGGGCTCAGGGATTGGGGCACCAAATGGTGCCATTTACATGAGATTCACTCTCCTTGTTAGAGTGCAGCTGGATCAGATCCAGAAATCCGGTGCCTCCTGGTTTGGGATCTGACTGGGACCCAGCACTGTGGGGGGAGGATAATAGCGGTTCTGCCACACAAGAGAGGCTTCCTCTTGAGCGTTACTGCAACGGAGAGAGCAGCGCCCTGGCCAGTGCCTGGTGGAGGATTCTCATTTCTCTGTCAGTGTGAAGTTAGTACTCGGGTCTGGCCTGATAACACAGCCAGCAGGACTCCTCTCTACAGCCCGCGGTCAGGGAAAACACAGCATGGGACTTCCTGCCCTACACGGCCTTATCGGTGTCTCATCATCGAGAAATGATGCGTGGGGGCGAAGGGGCCATGCACGCTCCATGACCCTTTCCGCCCTGCCCTGCTCCGCTGAGCCGGCTGGCTGGGAACTGCTGAGACAGGGACATGTTTCTCATGGGCCACGTTAGCTCTTGCAAACTCCTGGCCAGAACTAGGATCCATCCGGTGCCAACCAAAGTCCTTTCCTAAGACTCAGTCCTTTCGCTCCAACCAAGCTCTCCCCTTAGTTTGGGTAGGATAGCAATGGTAGAGGGACGCATTAGCACCTGGAGTAAAAACCTAGGCCAGGGAGATTTCATTTGCCACCAGTTCCAAAGCCTGTTGTTTCTCCTGCACATCACACTTCCGGCAAAATTGTCCTGGCCCTCACTCCCGCTCCCCAGAGCATCTTGCTCGACACTCTGCCTTGAACGGGGGAGCTGCTGCCGCCCCTCCCAACCGTGTGATCAGAGAGAAATAAAACCCGGTCCTTATTCGGCAGTGGAGAAAGTGGTGACTCAGCCGTCTTCACAGACCTTTGAAAGGCGAGTTCTCTTCCATTCAGAGTTCTCCCCAGCAGGGAGCCTGAATTGTAACAGACCTGCCTCTGCCCAGGGGAGAGTCGGGAGAGGGGCCAGAGGCCACAGGGATGCTCTTGTAACTAACTTGATTTGACCATGTGGATAAGCAAACCAGGGTTCCCCGCCCATATCCAGATCAAGCCTTGCAAAATTATTACCTGAGATAGACGTTGATCTGAATCCAGGGTTGTGGTGGTGGTACAAAGCCACCCTCAATGCATAGCCAGCTAGAAAGCATTGATTTATACACAGCAATCCCCCGGGGAGACGGTATTGGGCCAGCTTTAAAGATGGAGAAAATGACACACACAGAGGTTAAGTAGTTTGCCCATGGTCCTTCAGCAAGAGCTGGGAAATGAAGCCAGATCTGACCCCAGTCCCATGCCTTAGCCACTAGACGGCGCTCCCGCCAGAGTTGTGGTATGAAGAAGGATCATCCAGAGGTACGGGTGGTATCATTTCTTATATGGAACATCAGATCTGCTGTGTGGTGCGGCCGTGGCTCCAGACAGGCCGGCTAGGACCCACAGCTCCAGTAATGCCCCGTCCGCGACTTGATGCATCAAAGGAAGATGCCAAATAAAGCAGAGGGCTGGGAGGGGGGAGGCTTGGAGAGGACGATTGTCTTCTTCCTTGTCCTCCTCTTCCTCTTGTCCTGCACCATCTGCCTTTCTGGAAGATACGCTTCAGCCAAACATGGAGTAGCTGGGTGAAAAGGAATGGCCTTTGATATGCAGGAGGAGATCTAATGGTCCTTTCTGACCTTAAATCTCTGAATCCTTTTCCTGGGGCAGGGAAACGGGTATTTCTCAGGAAGGCAACGCAGCCCCAAAGACATCAGCCATATACTGGTGCCATACACTCTTCAGCATTTCGGATGAACCCTGCATCTTACAGGCATATCATTATTCTGCTCAAACAAGCCAATAAGGAGGCAGTTCTCACAATAGCAGGTTTATCTTAAGGACACTGTTACCTCCAAGTTCTGCCTCTTTTCGCTTATTCTGATTACTTGCAACGTCCTGCTTTGTGGCTTTCCTGAAACCAATAACAGTTAGGGAGGAAAAGAAGGAAAAGCTCTTTAGGATGCCAGTGGAGGGTGTCGGCTGTGGGCGTTACGGAGGGTCTGGAAACACGGGGGCCTGCTCTTGAATATGTCCCAGTACATTTCCACCACATAACACACATGACTCCACAGCTGGAAAGGCTGAGGAAGTTGCAGCTCGCAGCTCTCTCCAGTGCCAGCGGCTGACCTGCCTCTGTGCCTCTGGTGATGGTTTTGGGATTTCTCTGGGCGGGGGAACCTCTGGCTGTACAATATTCATGGCTGTACGTGGCAGTCATTACTCGTGCCCGCTGCTCACCAGGCTGACAGGCCAGCTCTGGAGGCTCAGTTTGGCTCAGCACATCCAAGAGGTGCTTGCTGTCCCTGGCGGAGATAGGGAGTCAGGATTGGGAATTGGGGGTAGGGGGCTTCTCTCCTGCCACCCCTCCCCCTTCTTGCTTTACACCTCTGGGACTCTCAAAGCCACCCTCACTCTGGAAATCACTGAGGCTTCTTTAAGAGGCATAGAAAGAAATCTCCAGCTGCCCTTGTCTGCCCCTGCCCGGGGCCCCGGTGATGTTCGTGAGAGTGTCACTGACACTCATTGCGCAGTGGTTGGAGGCTGCGGGGTGTTTTGGGGGATGGCCGGGGCCGGTTCCTACAAGCGAGAGCAGAGAAAGGTGCCGCGTTTCCTGTGTGCTGCCGGCGCTGTCGATGGCGTTAGAAGGCAAACAAGCCCCCGGCTCTGCCTCCAGCCGGCCCAGGCCTGTTTCCAGCAGGCTGGCCGTGTTTGCTTTGTGGGCACCTGAAAGCGCTGGCTGTGTTTGTGCAGCTGCACTTCAAAGGCAGCCTGTCAGGTCCTGTTAACAGGAGAGAGCCACCAGCTTCATTAAGGTCCTTGTGCCTCCCGCCTCTGCTCTCCTCTCCTGCTATAACCAGACTCCGGCTGCCTCCCTGTAGCCCGTCTGCAGCATTGCCACCCAGCACCAGTGCTCTGGAGCCGGGGCTGCAGCCAACCCAAAGGGGGGAGAAAGACGCCCAAGGGAGTCACTCTGCGGGCCGTGCTCAGCTCCGTCCCACAGGGTCTAGGTAGAGCGACACCCACTCCAGTGGATTCCTCCCCGTTCACACCAGCGGGACCGCTCCTTCCCTGGGCAGCGCACACCTCTGCGGCTGTAGGACAGGCCAAGCAGGCGCAGGATACATGCGGTGAGAGGGGAAGCCCAGAGCAGACAGCTCTGCAAAGCGTGGCTGGCTCGGAGACCTGCCCAATCAACCTCCAGCAGAAGTGGCTTAAAACGTTCATCCTACATAACCGGCTCGAACTCGGTACGTGACTCTGTTGCGCCGATCACTGCAGTGTCTTTCTCCACTGACAAGGCAGCTTAGTTGCTCTGTGCCCAGCACTTCAGTGCATAGAGCGCAGGGCAGGTGCAGGGGACATGAGGGGCTGTTGCCGAGGGATTTTCTTAGGGGCATCACTCCCACTGGAAGCGAACAGGGTGGGAGCCAATGTCCCATCTGGATCTCTTGCAGGGGGGCACAGGGGAGACCATCCCAGGACGACACAGGGTGTATGAACTTCATCGGTGCTTTATTCCCAGAGCCAGAGCTGAGCCGAGCCGGTTCCCCGCCTGCCTGGCCAGCGATGATCCAGAATTACAGCCACTGATTATTCACGAAGGGCCTTTGTCTTTTCAGTCTGGACAAGAAGATGCTTCTGGGACTGGGGGGAAAGTAACGGTCTGTGGCGTGAACATGAGAGATGGGCCCACAACACACAACGTGTCCCCGCTTCTGAGCCATCCCCGGAGGCCCCCCCACCAAACCCCCACGCCTGAGTCCAAAGAGAGATGGACGGGCCTCAGTTGTGATCTCAGAAGCCCTGTAAAGCCCCCGGGGCACCAGCGACATCTCCCTGTCGAGGGCCGAACTTTACCCAGCGCTCACCCTAGCCTGCTGGCCGGGCAGCATGAGGGGTGGGGGAAGAGCGTGTGTAAGGCAGACAGGACAGACTTCCCACCAGCTCCATTCCCCTGGGCATGAGCAGCCAGAAATGGCTCTTCGGGCTTTAGCAGCTGCTGTGAAGGATCCTGGGCAGCTCCCGTTCATCTAGCTTTGCTCCTCACTCCGGTTGCTGATAGAATGACCGGGGAGGGGGGCACTAGAAAGTTTGCTGTCAGTTGAAATGATCCGTGGCCACCTCTCCATGGCACACTGGGATTTAAAGGGCAGATGGACCTTTCATCAGCCAGTGCCTTGCAGACGGAACCGAAACAGATGGTATTTCATTTGTAACCATCAATACAAGCTCGTTTTCAAAGAAGCTGAGAGCGTAGCGGGAGCAGTCACTGCCAGTTAATGCACACGCATCAAAATATGGAGTCAGGGTTCAATTCTGCTCCAGTGTAAATCCAGAGATCCCTCCCCCTTCCCCAGCTTCAGTGGAACTACTCTGGATACACCACTAACTGACAGCAAAATCTGGCCTTGTCTCTCTCTCGCTGGCATTAACATACAGGTGTGCCATTGGATGCATTGGGTCTGCTTCTGCTGCCGCTTATACCGGTGCAACTCTGTTGTCTTGACTGCAGCTACTCCTGGGTCACCCTGGTATAAATCCTATTGGAAACCAAACCACTGTGAGTCTTTTGTAATTAGCTGTGACAAGTTCCATTGCTGTAGATGACTGGAAATCCGGGAAATCTATTTAAAGCTAAGAAAGCTGCATGGATCTCCTAATTGCATCAAGTGGCACACAGCTAACGAGGTGCTATCTGGGCTTGTTTTTTAACAAAACTAACTTCGTGCTGATCTTTGCAAATAGTTTCATTTATACCTGTGCTCTGCCAAAGGCTGTGAGGCTGGTCTGTGGGAGGCTTTCTGTCCCCTTCCTCTTACATCTGGTTCTCTTGTTCAAAAACAAAATCTAAGGGAAAAATTGCACAATGGAGAAATCAGTGTTGGTCCGTTGAGGGTTTGTAGCTTCCTGCTGGTACTTGTTAGTGCCCTAATCAGTGACACTGCAAAGCTTCTGTCCCAGGGTAGGAAATGCATAATTGCATAAACAGGTAGAGTCGGAGAGAAGGGAAGAAAATAATAATGGCTGATCCCAAGAGAGGGGGCGGAGGAGCACTAGAAGCATTAGGTTGATGTTGCCCAAGATCAGCTCAATGGGAATGGACCCCCTAGCATTGACCTGAATTGGAATAGGCCAGAGGTGCAACTGACATACACACGGATCGCTTGTGATGTATCCACTTGACACAGACAACGTCTGTTAAACAATCGCTGTCATGTCCGCTGCAGTCACGGTTTGGGGGGGACGGACCTTTCCCGTTCTTTGAAAATATGTCAGATTTTGACTTCTTTTTTTTCCCCTCCCCGTCTCAAATCAGGACAAAAAGTCAAAATCATGAACCTTTTTTTAATTGAAAATCTGAAAAAAAATTCAGTTCAGGTCGGTTGTAATGTTTCATTTTGGTTCTGACTATTTAAGAATGTATTTACTCTAAGTAACTTCAGAAGTAATTTTGAACTGGAATGGTTGCCATTGAAAATGTCGAAGTGAAGTTTCAGAATTAACGGCTCCTCTCGTGATGCTTTGGTGGGGGAGGGGGTCTGCTGCTCCATTTTAATCAGGGCCTATTCTGGATAAATTCCACCCAGGCCAATAAGTGGGCTGCCTATTCCCAGACTGCAAACATACGGGGACTGCACAGTTACTAGGGATTTCTGAAGCGTCTTTAAATCCGTGAAGGGGGAGGGCGGCTGGATTGAATGGTGGTGGACGTTTGAAATATTTCTGTATTTTCAGCTGAGCGGGTTAGCACTGGTTTCAGCAGTGGGAGTTTCTCCGTCCCCTGACTTATATGGCCTTGGATGGTCATCGCTAGATGCTGGGAGGGTGGGCACGGCCTCCAGTCCTTAACCTCTCTGCTAAGGTTGCCCATTGGGGTTGCAAACTGACCATCATGATCTCCTGCAGTTTGTGCCCAGTGCTGACTCTGCATGAAAGGCTTAGCCATGAGACTTGGATACCCAACCCCCATGCTCCTGGGCATGAAAGCAGATTTGACCGGTCCCTCTAAACTTCCGCAGGCTCTGTGGAAATGGGTTCCTCTCACGTCAGCTGTGGTCTCTCGGTAGTGATGCTCCGCAGGCTCTGTGGAAATGGGTTCCCCTCACGTCAGCTGTGGTCTCTCGGTAGTGATGCTCCACAGGCTCTGTGGAAATGGGTTCCCCTCACATCCGCTGTGGTCTCTAGGTAGTGATGCTCCGCAGGCTCTGTGGAAATGGGTTCCTCTCACGTCAGCTGTGGTCTCTCGGTAGTGATGCTCCGCAGGCTCTGTGGAAATGGGTTCCTCTCACGTCAGCTGTGGTCTCTTGGTAGTGATGCTCCGCAGGCTCTGTGGAAATGGGTTCCTCTCACATCCGCTGTGGTCTCCCGGTAGTGATGCTCCGCAGGCTCTGTGGAAATGGGTTCCTCTCACGTCAGCTGTGGTCTCCCGGTAGTGATGCTCCGCAGGCTCTGTGGAAATGGGTTCCTCTCACGTCAGCTGTGGTCTCTCGGTAGTGATGCTCCGCAGGCTCTGTGGAAATGGGTTCCCCTCACATCAGCTGTGGTCTCTCGGTAGTGATGCTCCGCAGGCTCTGTGGAAATGGGTTCCCCTCACGTCAGCTGTGGTCTCTCGGTAGTGATGCTCCGCAGGCTCTGTGGAAATGGGTTCCCCTCACGTCAGCTGTGGTCTCTCGGTAGTGATGCTCCGCAGGCTCTGTGGAAATGGGTTCCTCTCACATCAGCTGTGGTCTCTCGGTAGTGATGCTCAGCAGGCTCTGTGGAAATGGGTTCCCCTCACATCAGCTGTGGTCTCTCGGTAGTGATGCTCCGCAGGCTCTGTGGAAATGGGTTCCTCTCACGTCAGCTGTGGTCTCTCGGTAGTGATGCTCCGCAGGCTCTGTGGAAATGGGTTCCTCTCACGTCAGCTGTGGTCTCTCGGTAGTGATGCTCCGCAGGCTCTGTGGAAATGGGTTCCTCTCACGTCAGCTGTGGTCTCTCGGTAGGGATGCTCCGCAGGCTCTGTGGAAATGGGTTCCTCTCACGTCAGCTGTGGTCTCTAGGTAGTGATGCTCCTCTTCTATACACTGGCTGGCAACGGGAACTCGTCAAGAAATTCACTTTTAACTCCGGGGAAAGTTTCAATTTGTTTATTGTGGAAAAAAATGTGACCTGAAGAAACAAGTCCCTTAGCATGGTGGGGTGGACTAGATGACCTCCTGAGGCCCCTTCCACGACCCCCACTGAGCTCTGCTGCGCTCAGACTTGCTGCTCTGGTAAGTCGCCCCTTTGGTGGCGCGTCAGCTGAACTCACTGAGTCCCTGTCTCTTTCCTTTGCCTCCGTCGGCCCCATGTCCCAGCTACTCTTCTGTGGGGTGGGCCGGGCCAGACCTGTGTCCCCCAGCTTGGGTTCCTCACAGAGCGTAGGGCATCTGCCTCCTGGCACGTGTAGTGAGATGAGATGGTCGCGCCTTCCATAGGCACTGACGCGGTGCCTTGGTCAGTGGGAGGGGAGAATGAAAATGAGAAGACTCGTTAACTGTCCCGCATGCTGAACTAGTTCCTCTCAGCGGGGCAGCAGAGCACGGTACAGGGGTGCTAGGCTGGCAGGACGTGGGAAATCTCGACTAGCTGGTGTGTTTGGAGATGGGTGTTGGAGGCAGCGTGTGGGGGAAACGCTCGGCAATTGGGCGCAGTGGGATTTTCTGGCAGTCAGCCAGCTGGAATTTGGCAAGGACCCTGGTGCTGCCATCATTAATCACCGTGGCCCAGGGCTGTCCCTACCTACACCCAAAGTACTCAGCTGCCTAGAGCACCAGGACATTTAGGGCACCGCATTTCCCGGTGCCCTGCACAGCTGTGTGCTGCTCCAGCCCCTGCTCCACCTCTTCCACATAGCCCCCGCCCCAGCCCACTTCTTCCCGCCCATCTGCTTCAGCCCCACCCCCACCCCCACTCCACCCCTTCCCCAAAGCCCCCGCCCTGCTCCGCCCAGCCCCACCCCACTCCCTCGAGCTCTGCTGTCTGAACACCCGTTTTCCCACCCCTCTGTGCTGCTAGAGCGCTGTACCAGGGTCGCTGTGTAAATGAGAACCAGGATCAAAGAACAGTCTTCCTTGGACAACAAATTCCTGTTGGGGGTTTACGAGTTCATGGAATAACTTCCAGCTCTGGACTCCTCTGTGTCCTCAGGGCAGCTGAGAACAGGCGTGGAGGAGGGGCAAAGCCAATCGGGAACCTAGAGTCCATGGCTGGAAGATTGCACCTGTCTGTGTGTAGTTTATTTTAGCAGGCACCCAATGGTGTCCAATGGAATTCAGCCTGCAGTGCAGGACGTTAGCCAGTAGGAAGGAGGAACGCCCAGGCTGCAGGTCTGGCTGTTTGGCTTTCAGATGAGATGGGAAACCTGGGCCACGGTGATTAATGATGGCAGCACCAGGGTCCTTGCCAAATTCCAGCTGGCTGACTGCCAGAAAATCCCACTGCGTCCAATTGCCGAGCGTTTCCCCCACGCGCTGCCTCCAACACGCAGTTCCCCAGTGGGTTATTCTAAGGCTGATTTCTTCCATCCCATTGCTGGCTGCACTTTCAGCAGGGGAGCAAGGAAACCTGGGCAGTATATCCTCTGGAAAGCACACGGCATGGGCAGATGCAAAGTCCTATTTCAATGCAAGTCAGAGGCCTTTGCATGCACTAGTCGCCTTCTGTATCAGGGCTTGCATTGTGATTCTGTTTCTCCGAGTAAAACCCCGTCTAGGTGTGAGCTGCCGAGGTGAACAGCCATTGAAATTACCAGGGCACGAGCATCCCTGTCCCCCGCCCCGCCCCGCATTGTAAATGATGCAATAACTTTCTCTGCGGTATCCTTAAGAGCCCACATGCACTGTGGAGGGGAAGAGCCTTGATAAGTACAGGGCCAACATACTGATCTTTAACATGAGTGAACGATACGTCCCAGCTGCCAGAGGAAACCAGGTTAGCACAACTACACTGTGGACACCTGTCCCCTGGCAAATGGACTTAGATCTCTTCTACCAGTCTAAACGGCTGCCCCAAGGGAGCTGGCATTGCAAGGCAGAAAGGACCAGTCCCCTGTTCCCCTATGCCCAGAAACCCAGCAGGCTGGGTGGGGGTGAGAAGCTGCTGAAATGGAGTGTGATTCCTACGTCTGTGTTTTTATCTGCAGCCGGCAGTGTGGGACGGTCCCCACGGCCGCTCAGAGCAGGCTGTGCAGGGCCTTACCGGGAGGCGCTTGTCCTTTTCGGGGCATGTTGGAAGATTTAAATTCCCCGCTCAGCTCTAATTCAAGAAACCAGGCCTGCGGGCGGCAGTGTCCCGCCGGTCACACCCGAGTTCTCCTAGTGCCAGCCCGGTCACACGTCTTTCTAGGGCAGAATGTGAGCGCATTTGACAGACTTTCCTGAGCCGCGTGTGGCTCTGGGCACCAGGAGGGGCCGGTTTGCTGCCCGTCCAGGGAGGAGGTCAGAGCCGCAGCCTGGGGAGAAGAACTGGAGGATTCGTTCCAATATTATCACTGGCTTTCCAGCCCTCCCTGGACACTTGGGGGGGTTCATAGCCCTTTGGCCGCTTCCTCGTGTTTAGGTAGCAGAGCCAGGCCGCTCCCAGTGTGGGCGAGGAGCCTCGCGAGCATGGAGGCTGCGAAGTGCTGCAGATTGGCCGGGACGGGGTGCTGGGGGAGGGAACAGTCACAGCCAAAGGCGGCTCAGACCCCATCAGGGAGGGGGGACCTGCTTGCAACGAGGGCAGGAGGTGAGCCCCACTCTGTTGGTAGCAGCAGGAGTCTTTGCAGGCCCAGTGGGCTATTGCATGTGCCATACACAAGGTTGCTGCTCTGCAGTGGGCATGGGGAGCTGCTGGCCATGCCGTGAACCATGCTGCTCCCATGTAGCTCTCCCAGCCAGCCGGCAGGCACCAAGAGCAATGGAGCCTGGTAGTGGAGAAGCAGAGGAAGGACTCGGTAGCAGACCACCCCACCCCACGATGTAAAGCGCCGAGTGGATCTGAAGCCCGCGGCCCCGCCTGCCGTGGAAGAAGGGATGGGGACGGGACTCTTGCCCCAAGACAGAACTGGCAGGTGGCGGTGGCCCTGTGAGAGCCCGGCACAGGCGGCACAGCCGGTGCCCCACACAGGCAGGGATAGGCTCACTCCGGGCTGCCCCTGGGCCAGCTGGTGGGGCTGATGTGCTCTGACGGGACCCCCCCCCCGCCCGAGTGGCCTCCCTCACAGAGCCAGCAGGGTGGGGCAGCGCTGGGCCTGGCGCCAGCTCCCACGTCCCTTCCCACAGCGCTCTGGGCAGCAGGGTTGCTTTGGGGTGGCCTCTCCGGCTCCTTGGTGCTCTCCGGCACAACACGCAGAAAACGGGGGGGCAAAGCGGAGCCGAAACCTACCCGAAAACAGTTCCATGTCCTGGGCCAGGAGGGCGACTCGCTGCGGAACGTGACTGGAGGGAAGGGTCCTGGCTAACTGGGCCTGAGCAAAGCTCGCCCCTGGGCAATGAACCCTTTGTAGGGAGCTTGTAGCTTCCACCTTTATTCCGTGGAGGCTGCAGTGGCGGGAGGAGGCTTTAAGGCCTGGGGCAAAGGCCAAATGACATGGGAGGAGTCAAGGCTCCTTTGTGCAGCTCAGTGACTCCTGCATTCGGTTTGGGCCCAGCGCTTGGGGCCCCGTGTGGGGCAGGACGAGGTGCAGCAGGAACCCATCAGCCAGGGCAGACCTGGCTACATCGCTTCTATCATCTGTCCTTGCTCTGTCCCCAGCCCTTCGGCAATGGGGCCACGCTTCGTCCTGCCACGAGCGCAGGGGACTAGACCAGAGCGGAGTCCCTGCCAGGTCTGGGAGTCTTCAATTTTT
This sequence comes from Sternotherus odoratus, assembly GCA_032164245.1. Taxonomy (NCBI): domain Eukaryota; kingdom Metazoa; phylum Chordata; order Testudines; family Kinosternidae; genus Sternotherus; species Sternotherus odoratus. The sequence goes on from JAVMKO010000009.1 coordinate 1,945,638, forward strand.
AGCAGCAAATGGCCATAGCAGTAACCACTTTTCGCCACAGGGTGGCAGCATTGTACCTTGGATGTATCTTTGGGAAGAGGTGTGTGTGTGTGTGTGTGTGTGTGTGTGTGTGTGTGTGTGTGTGTGTGTGTGTGTGTGTGTGTGTGTGTGTGTGTGTGTGTGTGTGTGTGTGTGTGTGTGTGTGTGTGTGTGTGTGTGTTGCTTTCCCACAGGGGTGTGTGCATTATATCTCCTTGCCTTCTGGGGAGACTAGACACTGGATACTTGCTGCAATTTAAGCCCATTGCTTCTTGTCCTATTCTCAGAGGTTAAGAAGAACAATTTTTCTCCCTCCTCCTTGTAACAACCGTTTATGTGCTTGAAACATTTATTTTCTCCTCTTCAGATTAACCAAACCCAGTGTTTTCAATCCTCCCTCACAGCTCATGTTTTCTCAACCTTTAATCACTTTTGTTGCTCTTCTCTGGACTTTCTCCAATTTGTTCACATTTTTCCTGAAATCAGCACGGAGTAGTGGGGAAGAATTACTTCTCGTGTCTTGCTCACAGCACCCCTGTTAATACATCCCTGAGTGCTGTTGGCTATTTGCGACAGTATTACATCCGCTTCTCTTGGCCAAGGTTTGCTCATGTCTCCTCAGCTGGTTCCCCACGACTTGGCTCCCGTTCCTAGACATGGGGGGGGGGGGGAGGGTCCGTTCTCTCTGCCACCAGCTTGTGCAGCGTCCTAGCTAAGTGTCACATCCCTCCCTCTCTCGTGGCTGGCTCACAGAGGAGAAGAGCCTGTGACCAGTACTGGTGCATGGAGTTACTTGCTTAGCTTGACTGACGCTTGGCCTTTTGGTGTTGAAGTTCCCAGGTTCTTCTGTCCCTGCCGGTGACTGGAGCTGGAGGTCATGGGGTCAGGGTCAATGAGGCTGCTCCCTTCCCTGATTAGTTCCCCTGACCTAAAAACCAGCGGCACCATGAGAAGAGACCGGAGGGAGCTGGGGAACTCCCTGCAGCTGTTTGTGGTTTAGTCTCCTGCTGCAAAAAGAGAGCGTCCCTCCCAGCTTCTAGTTCTGCTGCACCCCTCCAGACACACTGCGTAGTCCGGAAGGGTTTGGGATCTCTGCTGTAGACCCCGCGCAGGCATGGGAGTGAGCTGCGATGCTGGCGGACAGGCTAAGCCCACTGTTCAGAGAGCGGGTGTGGGGATCTCATGCCCCTGTCTCCAAGGCAAGAGGAGCCAGGAGAAGGATGTTCCCTGTGACACCAGTCAATGAGCCTAGAGACCGCATTGCTCAAAAGTGGCCTCCCCTGCCCTGGGCTCTTCCCCAGCCTCGTGGGAGAGGTGAAGAGGAGCTGGGCAGATCCCAGCCGGGTCTCGGTCTGTGCACGTGCCCGCTCGGCATGACTGTCGGTCTCTGCGTGGGTCAGGACTGCGGGGCGGCAGCAGAGACCGGGAAGAGCAGGCGCCGCGGAGGGCCAGGAGCGACTGGTGTTGGCTGAGTGGAGCTGGGAGCCGTGGCTCCCGCTATCCCAGACCTACCTGTGCCCCGTGGCCCATCGTTCTCCGCTGTGCCGATGGAAGGTGTCCGCAGAGGCATTCCAAGGGCAGAGGGTTTTCCACGTCCCATGCCCCACTTCTGGGAAAGGGCAAACCAGGGAGCCAGCTGGACGTCCCGTCCCTATGGCTCCTTTGTCACATGAAGGACTCGGAGGCATGAAAAATGGGTCAGTGGGAAAATGGAGCCTTTTTCTAATTGTTGGATCTTTTGAAAGCCCTGACAGCCATTAATAAAAGTGACAGCCGATCCCCCGGGGAGAGCGAGGCCGGAGTGCTGTGAAAAGGACGTTGTGACAGGTAAAAATCCCAGATAACCTCCTTCCTTGCTGCAGCACAGCTGTGTCGCTGCACCGGAGCTGGGGTTCTTACTGGGAGTCCCAGCGGAGTGACTTCGGGGGCAGTGTCTCCTAGCAGGATTCGCCTGGCTTAGGGCAGGTTAGTTCACTTCGGTAGATCCCCTGCACAGACTAAACCAGGATAACTGCCTTCAGTGTCCACACACACCCCTGCACTAGGTCAGCTGCTGCCCGTTCTGTGTGGGGAACAGTCCTGGCTGTGCGGACGCAGACCCCACGCCTGCCGGTGGGATTGAAGGTCAAACCCAGCCAGGCCCTCTAGAACCCGTCCCCGGGGCCGTAGGCGCTGGGTGGGGGTCAGCAGGCTGTGACTGTCCCTCAGTCCAGCCAGCAGGGGACGCTGTGACCATCAGGATGGCAGCCCTGGTGCAGTGCATAGGAAACCTGCACCTCCTCCAGCCAGCTCACCTGCTCCATGAAATAAACCCGCTGTCCTGAAACACGGGTGAAGTCTAGCCCCATAGAAACATCTGGCCAGGTTAAAGAAAGGTGAAGAGGTAACACCCTGCGCTTTCCCAGGGACCCGTGGACATGTAGCAGAGACCAGCCGGAGATCCGACTCACTTTAACAGGAGCGCACCCAGCTGATAGCAGGACTGGCTTTCCAAGCAGAAAAGGTTGTTGGATGTTTTGAAGGATAGTAACAACAGGAGAGCTGATTGAATCATCCTCTCCTTCCATTACCTGCAGCGGTTAGCTAAACACACACTTCCAGGTCATTGGGGGGGTTATTTTTTTAAGCACTCTACTAAATAAAAACATTAGACAAATTCCCCAGTGAAAGGATTTTATGTTACCAGGACAAATGTAAAGTATAGCAATTTTCAAGAAATGAAAGGGACACTGTACATTTAAAAATCTCTTGCATACAAATTAAGTGCCTTCATGTTACTAGTAACACCCAATTACTGAGAGACTATTAAAAATCCAGTGTACTAGTCCTGTCACTATTTATGCGCTGTCTACTCTTCTCTCCAGTGGCTAATGAAAGTCAGAAACGTCAATTTCACTTTTGTTTACAGTCAGTTTCACCAGGGGCTGTGATTGGATTTCACACAGGGCCAGGGAGACCTGTTCTTTGGTTTGAAGATAAATAATTTGCATTCCAACTGTGTCTATTGTGGAAGTATTTCCCCTTTGGCTTCAATTTTATGAATGGTTTGTTTCTACACAATTGAAAATCTGGGGCCACACGTGAGGTGACTCCCTGTTAAGTGGTTAAATGAGGAACAATGTCTGGAAGATTTCACAAACCCTCCCCAGCTGCCGACCTCTGGAAAGGAAGGGCGGGGAGTTAATTTTTGTTGTTGGGTGTGTTCGAGGGCAAACGATGAGATTGGGATCAATTAGAGATTTGAATGGTTGGCGCTGGCCTCTGAATGGCTGACGACCTTTGGAAGAGTCCTGGTGAGACCACTGCGGTGGAGTTTCGGTTTGAAGCCCCCTGTAGAATTCTGTCATGGGGGTCTCAGTCTCCCTTACATTGTAAAGGGCTTAGACTGATTGTTATGGAGCCCCAGTCAACTGCTGTAAAACCCCACTGGGATTTTTCAAAGGACTCGAGGAGTGTAATTGAGTGTCCTTAATTCCAAGGAAAGTCAATGGGATCCAGTGTCTTAGTCTCCTTTGGGGAATCCCCCAGTTGTATTCTACTGAATGGGACTCTTCCAGGAGGGATGTACCGCACAGAGGAACAGGAATTGCAAGGTCAGCCCAGATTTCTGGGGATACAAAGTGCCAGAGGCTGAGGTTTGGAGGGGCACATCTGTGGAGCATCCGGGGGACTGGGGTGCTTGGCTCACTCAGACTCCTTTGAAAATCCCAGTGTGCCGCTTCAGAACGGGCTCCGGGGCTGTTAGGGGCCTGCTGGGAAATAGGTGCAGCTCCAGCAGTGCCTGAAGCCAGCGAAATGTCCCAGGCTACTCTGTGCAGGATGCATCTGTGCTCTAGACTCTAGTCCCAGCTCTGCTACTGACTTCCCTGGATGACCTTGGACAAGTCACTGCACCACTCTGCACCACCGTCTTTAAAGGGGAGGGAAGAGAGAACAGAAGGCTCTGGCCAGGGGATAAGGCTGCGGGGGAAGAAGAGAATCAGGAGCAGAGCCAGAGTTATGGCACCGGTGCCGCGCCCCCCCCCCACTTCTACCCAGGTTCCAGCACTCCTGGGGGCCCCCCAATTTGGCTGGGGGTACCTGAGTATTTGCCCCGCGCAGAATAGTCCTGTTCCCTGGTCAGAGGATGGTCCTAAGACACCGCTGAGGAGTGGCATGTGTTCACCCGGACTGCCTGTCACTCCCACCGCCCGCAAGGGAGCCGGCTGGGCAGGAAAACACCCACTAGTCTCTTCACATCTGGCCGGGGGTTGAGTTCGCTCCCTGGCGGCCCGAACCCCAACACAGAGCCACACTCTCCTTCATGACGGGAACCAGTCTCTTCGGAAGCCTCCCAGCAATTCCTCAGAGTCCTCACTCAAGCGGCTTTTAATTTAGATTCCCCTCCCCGCCCCCTCCCCCAGCTTATGTAATTTCTAGTTGCAGACCCCAACTAATAGTAGGAATTCGTATCTGTCAGATGAAATGAATGCAGTGCCCCCCTCCATTTTATGTTCCCGTGAGGGAGCAGTACTAAAAGCTGCGGGAACCAAGCGTGTGTTAGGAGACTGCATTTTCAGTGGGCCACAGCAGAAACATTTGATCGTCTTGAAGAAGACTGAAAGCTCCCGTTGTGAGTTTCCCTGATAAGATAGTACATGGCAATGCTACAGCATGATTTAGTGGCGTACTGCCCGGGACTTCCTGTGAGTGGGATCCAGGAGTCCAAATTCTGGGGCTTGTCTACATGGGAATGTTGAATTGTTTTAATTGGTTTAACCTAAGGGGTGAATTTAAACCAGTCTAGTTAAACTGGTGCAAATACCCATGTGGACGCTATTGTTCCGGCATAAGAAGTCGATTGGGAACAGGGGTTTGCACGGGTGTCACTAAATTGGCTTTAGAAACTTATTTATGGTAAACCAGGTGCCTGCGAAGAATCCCCAGGGCCAGCCACGCCTGAACCTCAGGATTTCACAGCACAGCTGCGAATCTCTCTCCCCTTGCTGACGTTCGAGCCGGAAAGGAGCCCATACTGCAGCCGATGCTGGCCCCAGCTGGGTCTATAGAGGGAAGCATGGATGGGCTGCGATTTATTAGTGGGACGAAGAAGTGGCTTCCCCATGGCTGCGGGTGTCTGAATGTGAGGCTCTTTAACGATCGTGTCTCATATTATGTGCTGTTGGAAAGACGGGATCAACAGCCGCACCAGGCTGGGACTTGAGCTTAGGAGTAACTGGAGAAGGAAAGGTGTCTGCTCTTGAGTCGTCTGACTAACTTCGTGCTGCAGCTGGTTGTTCCTGGAAAGCATCCTCCATGCCGTACCTTCCTGTGCGTGTGTGTCTATGAATGGGGGGGGGGGCACAGCGAGCTGTCGGGTACAGCAGGGGGACGGGGCCCTCCTGTGAATCCCAGGAGGCTGGGGATAAAGACCCTTGGAGCTCTCCAGGGACCTGGCCAGTGCGAGGAGGCACAGTGGAAGGGAGCTGCTGATTCAGCATGTAAGAGTTATTGAGAGTTCAGACTAAACCACAAGAGGGCGACATAGGGACTGTGGGAACCGATTACGGGAAATGAGGGTTTCACGTTTAGCAGTCCTGCTTGGGGGTCATGGTCCTCCTGCTCTGGCAGTTCCTTACCCCAATCCGGGCACACGGGAGCAAGGGGACCGGTGTGGAGAAGAGTTACTAGGATTCCTGAAAGGCCTGAGGCATGAAGCCAGAGACGAGTCCCACACAGAGGTAGTTAGAGATTAGTATTAATACACCGGAGAGGCAGGGTATGGTAATCAGGAGAGTAGAAAAGAGCCAAAAATTCATTAATGGGGGAGAGATGCAGGTTCACTAATTGGAGGAGAGGGGCTGGGAGTATAAAATGAATGGTTCGGGGGCACCTCAGATTTGTTAATCATACATTCACAGATGTTTGGGCCAGAAAGTCAAGGGACCATTCCGATCCCTAAGAGACGGGGAGGTTTAGGTTGGATATCAGGAAAAACTTTTTCCCTAGGAGGGTGGTGAAGCACTGGCATGGGTTCCCTAGAGAGGTGGTGGAATCTCCTTCCTTAGAGGTTTTTAAGGTCAGGCTTGACAAAGTCCTGGCTGGGATGATTTAGTTGGGATTGGTCCTGCTTTGAGCAGGGGGTTGGACTAGATACCTCCTGAGGTCCCTTCCAACCCTGATAGTCCATGATCCTCTGACTTTTATAACACCAGCCAGAGCAAGTCACCCTGATTTCAGCCAGAACTTTGGATTCAGCTTGAGCTGACTGGTTAGAAAGAAATCCACTCTTAATGTAAAGACTTCATATCATGGAGAATCTATCCCAGCCTCTGTTAAGCTGTTGCAGTGGTTAATTACCCCACAGTTCTCTAGCTTCAACTTCCATCCAGCGGATCTTGTTCTGCCTTTGTCCACTGGACTAAAGAGCCCTCTGCTATCGAAAATCTTCTACCTAGGAAAATCTTCTGGACCCTTATCCAGTCGTCTCTTCTCCTCTTGGATGAAAAGACAGAACTTGCCAAGTCTCTCCCAGTCAAAGACGTTTTGCCATAGCCCGGTCCATTCTCATAGCTCTCTTTGGAATCCATCCCAATTTTTGAACATCCTTTTTGAAGGCCGGACAGCAGAACGGGACACGGCATCCCACAGTGATCTCGCCAATTCTGTATGCAGAAGTAAGACCACCTCCTTACCTCTCGATACTCTCTATCTCAAAGAGTTGCGTTTGCCCTCAGCCACAGCAAGGCCATGAGAATTCCTGTTCAATTGGTTATCGACCGTTCTCTCTCCCTCCTTTGCAGAGTCACTGCTTCCCAAACCCCATCGCCACCCTTGAAGTACGGTCCACTCTCTTTGCTGCTCCATGGCTGACCTTGCATCTGGCCGGATGAAAACAAATCTTATTTGCGTGCACCCAGCTTCCCAAGTGAAGCCGATCTCACGGCCTAACTGTCCTGTCCCCACCTTTATTTACCAGCCCCCCTATCTTTGTATCCTTGGCAGGTTTGATCAGCAGTGATTTTCTATTTGCTTCCAGGTCATTGGTGAAGGTACGGGATTGTGTTATCTGCATGTCCTCTTGCTGTGAGGGGGAGCTCTGGAAGCACTGTCCTCCCCGCCCTGCATGGCTCGGGATGTCCCTGGGCTCAGGGCGAGTGCAGTGGCTGCATGAAGAGACAAGGACAGTCTGGAGTTGGGGAGTGTTCTCGGGCTGTTCTGAGCCCCGACAGCGCGAGCAATGTGCAGACACCAGGGATTCAGTCTTTGGCTTTGATAGCAGCATTTTCCTTCCTCCCCTGCTGCGTGGAAGGGGTGGGAGGGAGCTCCAGCCCCTCTGTGCTCACTAGCTTGTTGCCAGTAGCCGAATCCTTCCAGGGAAACCGAAGCCCTCAGAGTCCTGCTGGCGGACTGTGATGGGTTTTCCCCTCCTCCTCTCGCCTCTCTGTCATCCTCCATCATGCGCCCGGGCTCTGGCTTCCCCCTCCGCGGAGATCGAATCAGGAAGGTTCCATTTGACTTTCAGCAAAGTCAGCTCGCTGCAGACTCGACGTGGAAAGGCTTCACCTGACGGTCCTTCCGGGGAGACTGGGGTGCGGGAGGCAGCGCGTCTCCTCCTCAGACATCAGGCCGGCCTCTCTCCACACCCCCTCAGCCCTCCTGAGGCGCAGGCTGGGTAGGCCTGGCGGCTTTGCAATTCCAGGCCGGTTGCAGGAAGGCAGGAGCCAGGAATTTGGTGTTATTTAGCACGGCTCCCCCTGCAGGCAGGTGGGATTTTAAGGCCTGACAGCCCTGGCAGGTCAGAGTGCGCTACAGGCTCTGGACTCGATTCTGACTCCTAGAGAGCAGAGCCGGTGCGTTGCCCCTGGTCTGCGGGGCAAGGGCCTCCTGGAGATACAGGCCTGACACAAACTCTCTTTAAGACAACCGGCAAGCCACAACGTTCCCGGGCTGGGTAATCAGCAGGCCCTCAACCCTCCCTGGCTCCTCCTGGGTCTTAGGGTGGCCCCTTGTTCCCTTCCTGCCCCTGCAGTGGAAGGGAGATGGGGGCAGGCGTCTGCTCTGGGATCTCAGGGCTGTGAGATGCTCGAGCGCCAGGCAGGGCGAGCTGCGATCCTAGGAGCCACGGCCTCCGCCTGTCCCGCTGCGTTGCAGGGGGCGAGAGCTCCCCAGCCAGAGGAGGAAGGGATGGTCTGAGGAGATCCCCACCTCACACTCCTCTCACAGGCAGGACAGGCGGCTTGCCCGGGGCGGCGTCTCAACCGTACCACGCTGAGCTGCAGTGGTAGAAAAAACAAACTAATCACCGTCCCTGAGGGAGCAGGGGTGGATTCCCCCTCCCCCACTCCACACACACGCTGTTGCCACGCTGCTTTCGCCCTGCCCTGTCTTGGCAACAGCAGTGCCCCGGGGAGCTCTTGCGGGGCACGTGTCTCCGTGTCTGTCTACGCTGTGATAAGAAATCCGCAACCAGGGCCGGCTCTACCTTTTCTGCCACCCCAAGCAGCTCCGCCGGGGAACAGCGCCCAGAATGCTGTCCCACCCCCACCCCCCGTTTGCCACCCCAGGCACCTGCTTGCTACGCTGGTGCCTGAAGCCAGCGTCTGCAACATCCAGTCTGAGCGCCCCACTCTGCTGACTCGGGCTCGCGGGGTTAAAAATGCAGTGTAGACATTCAGACATGGGCTGCACCCCCGGATCTGAGACCTTCCCCCCTCGGGGGCATCTAACTGAGCACAAGGACAGTGGCCCCCTTCTCCTGCTCCCCTGCCAAGGGCAGTAGCAGCATGATTGACAGGCAGGGCTCTGGATTGATGGAGCCTGGTTTGCAAACCATGCTGAGGTTGCACTGGCATGTCTGTTCTTTGTGGCTGGATGAGCAGAACCGTGGGGGCCAGTCCTGCTACCCCCAGGTGTCTTTAGTATCGTAGTCCGCTTGCCACCCCCAGGGGGACTCCTGTAGTCAGGGAGGTGTGGAATCAGGCCCCTGGACACTCTCCCTCAGTCTCCTTAAGCCGCCCTGATATTTAAACCACAGGGGGATTGTCTAAGCCCCCTGCAGCTGCAAAGGTTGGTATGTGGATCAGCCCCCTTCATCCTAGCAGCATCACGGGGTTAGGGAAAATAAGGCACACTTTGCTCAAGGCCACCAAGGGAGTCTGGGGTGAAAAGCCAGGACCTTCCTGCCTCCCCATTGCTCAGTGCAACCGGGGACGCTGGTGCAGACTGAACGCCAGTCCCACCACGGCTCACACCACATCAGCCCCCCCGGTATTGTACCTAGACGAGTGGGCCACTGGCTGCCAACACGATGCTGATTAAGGTTGTTCTGAGATCTGTGTAGTCGGGCTGGTAGGGGTTGAACCCTACAGATCTTGACCCTCTGGTAAAGTCAGATTGTAAAACAATTCCTGTTTGAAGCAAGAACTTTGTTCCTGGCCACTTGTAAGGGGCACCTCCCAACACATGGAAAAGTCAATAGCACAGCACTGGAATGTGTTCACACACATTTGCATTTCCTCAAAGGGAAATGTCTCTTGGCAGTTTCAGTTCCAGGCCTCCCCCCCCCCCCCCCCTTGCCTTTCAGGGAGGTAAAGCTTTCTCCCGCCTGCCTTGCGAGAGATGAAAAGTCACAGGAGAGAAATAGAATCAGAGAGTCAGAGAGGTAGCCGTGTTAGTCTGGAATAGCAGAGGCAACAAAGAGTCCTGTGGCACCTTAAAGACTAACTAAAGTATTGAAGCATAAGCTTTCGTGGGCTAATACCCACTTCATGGGATGCAAGCAGTGGAAGTGTCCGGGGCCAGGTATAAATAGGTAGGCAAGAACCAGGTTAGAGTTAACAGGGTGGGTCCAATCAGTCTGAACCAGTTTGTGTTATCTAATCAGGGAGGGTGAGGTATTCCTCTAGCAACTGAACTGGAGGTGTGAACAGGGAGAAGAAGAGAAACAAAAGAAATAAAAGCTTCTCCTCAGGTAGAAATCCATTGTTTTAAAGAACCGATTGTTCCTGTGAATTCCATTCCATTCCCCCTTCACACAACTATTTACATGCTGTTTGCTTGAAGTCCCTGGCACTGAATCCTCTGAAGGCTAGAGTTGTTTTTAAAGACACCGTGCAGGCTAATGAATACTCTAGCGATGAGTTACAAATTCTGTTTTAATTGAATTTTTGAAGCCAAAAGAGAGTGGAGGGGTCCATTAAATAAATTGTTTTAATATGGCAATTGACAATCAGATACTGCAGACTCTCCTACATTTATTAATAAGGCCTAGTCAGGGGGGAGAGAAAAGACCAGAAAACAAGCCAGATTTCCTACTCTGGTGCTGTTTTAGGGCCAGTTACATCTCTCAAAACAAACACAATTCCTGCGTGGCCTGAGAATTCTGGTTAGGCATCCAAACGTAGATATAAAACCGTGCATGAGAAACAACATTTGCCTGAACAGAAAACAAGTGAGATACTCTAGGCCTTTTCTTGAAGGATACCAGGGCATGTTTTTAAAAGAATCCACCCACACACAAAGAATGGGCATTGCCAAAGCTACCTGATTGTTAATGATTCTAGACAAGCAACGGGAAGCCACTTTACAAAGGAAGACATTAATAAAACATGGATATAGCCTCGATTCTGCTTAATAAGCAGAGCTGACAACACACACCCTGTAGTTGTAATTTACATAGAGTGGAAATTAAATAAAATTCTAAAGGTGTCATTAAATGTAGACTCGAAACTCTCAGTGCATCCTCAGTGAAGAGCTTTGCAGCTTCTTTGCTATCAAAGAGTGAGTTAGATGTTACTAGGTATAGGACAGCCTGGAGTTGTCTCTTTTCCACAACTATTGCCCTGTGATTGTTTGTTTTTAAAGTGCTATTACATGTTGAATCTCTCAATTGTGGTGCATTGGTTTCCAGTGGCTGTGCAGTGACGTTTAGCTCGGGATGTGTGCAAAGTAAAACAGTGATATATGTCTAATGACTGACTCTGCAGAACATAGTTTGTGATTTTGGAAGCCTGTAGGAAGAACAAGCCGGGTATTCGGTGAGCAATCCCAAAGGCAATGCTATTGCACTTCGCCAAGGAAAGACGCCTGTAACCTCACCGATGACCTACTTAGCTCGCCCTGCTTAGGAGGTGAGGAAGAGCAGTTCTGGATCTTCTCTCCGCCCCAAACCACAAAGCTCTGCAATTCAGGCAGGACTTGTGTGTGTGTTCAAGGGAAAGGGGCCGATGGGGCCAGACCATCAGTTACGCGGCTCTAACTGGTCCAGGTTTGCTTCTCCTTGAAGACAATGGGAGCAGGATGGGGTGGAGGAAGTCCTTCCCTCAGAAAGGAGCGCCTGGTACTCCAGATGAGGAAGGTGTTTTCAGCCAGCAGAAGTCTTTGCCCAGTTTGAGGCTGAGATAAGCATTCTCCCCCCATATGGGGGTTGGCCCCCCAAAATTTCCCACCAACTCAGGGTAGCTGCCCCATCCTACCCCTCTTGGTACCCAGAATGACACCACAGCAGGGGGAGGCTTCTGGCTTACTTCCCCCGCTACCTGCAAGTCATTCTGATGACCTATAGGGCTGCAGGGTGCTTTGCAGCTATGTAAGGGGGCAGAGGTGGAGAGTATCCCCCCTTTCCAGGCACAGGCTCCGAGGTGGAAGGCAGCAGACGGGGATACCACAGAGAGGCAGCTCGCCCCGGGGGGGACGTTTCTTGGGGGTGGTGTCTTTCTTTGGGGAAGCTCTACAACGGGCTGGGGATGTCCGCCGCCTCGAGGATGGGCTCCGCCGAGGCTCGTCCTTGGCACGGAGCTGCGGGACGCAGGCGGCTCGCTGCCCGGGCAGAAACGGCCCGTTAAGACAGGCCAGGTCCCGTCCGTTCACAAGCGCGGCAGGGAAGCTCCCCGCAGCCTGGCCCGAGAGCTTCGCGAGCTCCAGGCTGGGCTCGGACCGAGGAAACTTCGCTCCTTGGGAAGGTCCCAGGTGGAGATGCGGCTTCGGACGGTCCTCGGCAGTTCGGCCCATAGGTACCGGCGCTGGGTCTGGGCCGGTGAGACACCCCGACGAGGGGCCCGGCCTGGGGCAGCCCCCCAGGGGGAGAACGCGGCGCTAGATCCGTGTAAAATAACAGAGACTAGAGTCAGTCCGCGCCCCGCCCCGCCCCCAGGCTGGGGGGGTCCAGCCACGTCCCGGGGAGAAGCAGAGTAACCGCTCCCCCCCCCCGCCCCCGTGCGCCCGGGGGCCGGAGCCGCCGCAGTTCCCTGGCTCTGCCGGGCGCTTCTCATCCACACCTCGGTCACGTAGGATTGCGTAGAGCGGGAGCGGCGAGGGAGGCGGCTGCGATTCCCCCGCAAGGCAGAGCCCGGCCCGCGACCCACCCACCCGGCCCCCTCCCGGCCGCCTGAGCCCCCGCCGCTCAGCTCATGCATGGCCGGAGGATGCCGGCGGGCGGCGGCGGAGCCTAGTCCGGGCATGCGGCGCGCCGCGCACCGAGTTGGGGGGAGTTAGCGGCCGGACGGGAGGGGATGGGGCCGGGGACGAGCCGGCGGTGAGGCGGAGCAGGGGGCGGCGAAGCCCCGGGGCCGGCCTGCTGCAGCCCCCTCGCCCGGCGGACTGGGAGAGCGGCAGAGGGAGCAGGCACCGCTCCGGCGGCGGGGCAACGTGGCGCGGCCGGCCCGGGAGCGGCGGGCGGAGGAGAGGCGGCCCGGAGCGCCGCGGGAGCAGCGAGGCTTTCTCCCCCCTCCCCTCCGGGCGCTGAAGCGAGCGGCCCGAGACATGCCCGGGGGCTGCCCGTGACAGGGGCCCCGGGGAGCGGAGCGCACCGGGACCGGCTCCGCGCCCCGCCCCGAGAGGAGCCGCCAGCGGGGCTTTGTTCTCACCCCGGAGCCGGGCCACTTCGGGCCGCTTCCCCGCTCAAGAAACCCGGCGGCGGCGCGGGTCCCGCAGTGCAAAGACTGAGGCGCCCGGCCGGCCCCCAGGGGCTGCAGCCCGGCCAGCGGGGCACGGGGGGTCCCCACCCTGCCGCGCTCCGGCTCCCGCGGGACCCGCTGGCTCAGCCCGCGGGACTTGCTCCTCCAGAGAGCGGCCCGTTGCCGGGGCTCCCCGGGAGACAGGCGGATGGGGGGCGCAGGGAGGGGCGCGGGCTAGCCCGGGGCTCCTGCCCCTGAGCGGCGGAGTTCCGGGGCGCAGAGCGGAGCAGCCCCCCCAGCCCCGCCCCTGGATTCCGTCCCCCTCCCGGGACCCCTCACCGCGACCTCCAGCCCCCCATGAGCCGCCATGGCCGCGGCTATCGCCAGCTCGCTGATCCGGCAGAAGCGGCAGGCCCGGGAGTCCAACAGCGAGCGGGTGACCACGTCCAAGCGCCGCTCCAGCCCCAGCAAGGACGGGCGCTCCCTGTGCGAGAGACACGTGCTGGGCGTCTTCAGCAAAGTGCGCTTCTGCAGCGGCAGGAAACGGCCGGTTCGCCGGAGACCAGGTCAGTGACCCCGGGCCGGCGGCGGGGGCTGGCTGGGCCGCGCCTTCAGCTCGCCTCCGCCCCGGGGCCCTTGCCCAGCCCAGCTCCCCGGCCACAGGGAACCCGGGCCGGCTGTGCAGCAAGCTCCAGACCCCGGCCAATCCCTCCTGGTCCCCTTCCCTGGCAGTGAATTGGTCTCTGGGAGCCGGGCCTGCTCCCCCCGGTTCTTCCACCTCGGGATCCTCCCTGCCCAGCTGTTCCAGGCCAGCCTGGCACTTTTCAGAGCTGGCCTGTGCCAGAGGGGGGATGGGTTCATTGCCAGCAATAGCAGCAGCTGCCAGGAGACCAGTCTTCCTCCAAGCCAGTGCCCTAGTTAGGGGAAGGCATTTGCATTAGAAGGGAACCTCCCCTTCCATGTCCTGGGGAAATTCTCCCCCTGGGGCAGCCAGATTGGAAGGAGAGACACTTTGCACTCCAGGCCCCCAGCTTTGACTTCCCCACCTCCCCCCCTGATTCTGGTTCAGCTGTAGGTTAGCACTTAAGTATTCCCTGGGGTCCTTGCAGGGGCTTGTATTATAGATCTGCCCGGGGTTAATAACTCCTCTGTAGCTTCTGGGAAAGGTGATGAATTTAGGGATCCCCAGCAATTCAGGCTCTTGTAGCTTAACCTAGTGTTGTGTTTCCCCCTTGACCGGAGATACCGATTGGCTTTGAACAGCCTGGTCTTGCTTCCTTGTGAAAGGAAGTCTAGAAATCCAGGGCAGTTAAAATTGTGGCCATTGGAAAGCAGATCTAGGAAGTGGTCTTCTCAAGTGGAGCTGCTTTGTGAATCCCCCTAGCATGTGATCAGTTTAGAGACCTTCCAGATGGCAGCTGCAGGAACACAAATGTGCAATATTCAGATCACAATGGGTCAGAGAGGCTCTCTCCTGTGGGCCTGCAGGTTCCTTGCACGCAGTGTCTGTGCCCTGTGGAGTGGAAGCAGGTGAAGTCCTCTAGAAAACGTCTGAGTTCTCAGTTCACATCGCCTGAGTTTCCAAAGTGAAGACCCACAAGTGTTGTACAGTTTCTATGGGGCACTCCGCTCCTGTTGATAGTTGTGGGAACTCTGTACCTTGCAGGATTGGGCCCTAACAGGTTTATCTGTAGAAAACAGTTACTGCCACTTTCCTTTTCCCATGTAGGGTACTTGGATTGTTGCAATCCCTCGTGCTCCCTTGCTTCATTTTGGTTTGGTTTAAGAAGTTGTCAGGGGCAGTAAAGCATAGTCAGGCGCTTTCCTCAGCCCTCCCACACACCCATCAGCACAGGTTAGAAAACACCGAGTCTTGGTTAGCTTCACTCAGCTCAGCTTCACTCAGCTCTTTGGGACATCAGTAACCTTTTGCTGATCTATTTAATCCTCACGGATTGGTTGCTCATGGAGAGATCTTTTGTTACTGGAAAGGAAGGGGGGGGGGGACTCTGAGGAGGGCGGCCAGGCGTTAGTATTGTTCACAAAGAAAAAAAAAAGAATCTGTTGAATCCTGAGGGCCGACAGCAATTCACAAGCCGTGGGGCTGAGCCTATATTTAGCCGGTGGACTGGTTCTGCTCTCCCCTCACCCGGATAGAAACCGTGTTCTCTCACTGTCTTTGGGAAAAGTGGCAGAAGGAGGAACGAGAGCGCGGCTGGCCCCAGCGTAAAGCAGTGATAAAAGGAGGAGAACAGCAGTGGTCTGTGTGCATCACCTTTGCCACTGGTAACATGGGCCCCACTTCTTGTTGGTCTCATTCATTAGTTTGTAGGAATGCTAGCCAGGCGCTGCACCCCAGGGTGTAGATCACAGCACCAAGGTAGTCCCCAAAAGCTCAGGTTTTTCCTGATGGAATTACTCTTGGTAGGTGTGGCATATAACTTGGGAGTTGGTTCCCAGCAACTCCTGCCACCACAACCCAACTTCCTCTCCCCCTCAGTTAGAAATCCTTCCTCAGAGAGGCCAAGGACTGAAGGTAGTGTAGCCTCCACAGGCAGCCCCTCCTGATTAAGGTGAAGGCACATTATCATACAGTGCTGCCAAGTTTATACTGCTCCTAATCCTGCATCCACTGCGCATGATCCTGCAGGGTTCCAAGCACCTCCTTAGAGTGCTGAGTGCACCCAAAGTCCATTGGCTTCTCTGCTGGTGGAAGGTGCTAAGTAGCTTGCAGGATCAGTCCCACTGAAGACAGTGAAGCTTTTCTCTTTGATTTAAGTGGAGGGAAAAATAGATGAATGTATAAAATAGAGCAGTGTGGAAGGCTGTGCATCCTTCGCCTTTCACTTGCACTACGTTCAGTAGGCAGGAGACTTTAAACCCCCTTTAACAGTCTGTTTTCATTCACATTATTCCAGGTTTTGTAACTAGCTGGTTCTTCACATTCCTGGACTGGGGGTGTATGTACCAGCGCTGTTTGCTGCTAATGAGAGTGCCTTGTTTAGGAGTTCATTAATGCAGGAAGGAGTTATACATTGTTGAGTTTCTCTTGTGCACGGATGAAGATATGCAAAGAAATGAAAACTGGTTTAAAAGGATAGCGCATAAATTGGGTGGTAACCTATGAACCCCCATGATTACATTTCCTTATTGATTTGCTGGCTCAGCAGCGTATAAGTGACTGAAAGCAGAGCCAGGAAACACTCACTTTCAATGGCGTTAAAAATCCTTTACGGAGATGGTGGATTGCTAGGGAAATTCCAGCTACTTTCTTAGCCAGGCCTTTGTTTTGCTGCTGTACTGGATAAGGGTCAAGTGCGTAGTGTTTACAGAGTGTTTTTTCAACTATAGTGCTTAATACACTTTAGAAGGTGTAGATGGGGAAACTGAGGCAAGGAGCATTGGCTCACTTGTCCAAGAGCACAGAGAGACCTAATTTCCTGAATCTCATTCCAGGGCTCTCTTCTTGGGGCCCTGCAGCTATCCGTATGATGTGACACTGAAATCGAGAGGGGGTTTGGAATGGGTGATGTCCAAAGGATGCTGTAACAGAAAAAGAAACACTAGTGACTCTAGTAAAATAGGTCTTGACTCAGGGGTGGCCAACCTGAGCCTGAGAAGGAGCCAGAATTTACCAATGTACATTGCCAAAGAGCCACAGTAAGACGTCAGCAGCCCCCCCCAGCTCTCTCCCGCCCACTGGCAGCTCCGCCAATCAGCACCTCCCCACCTCCTCCCAGTCAGTTGTTTCGTGGCACGCAGGAGGCTCTGGGGGGGGGGGGAGGAGCGAGGGCACAGCAGGCTCAGGGGAGGGGGCGGGAAGGGGGGGAGCAGGGGCAGGGCCTGTGGCAGAACCGGGGGTGGAGCAGTGAGCATCCCCTGGCACATTGGAAAGTTGGCGCCTGTCGCTCCAGCCCCGGAGTCGGTGCCTAGACAAGGAGCCACAGATTAACCTCTGAAGAGCCGCGTGACTTCGGAGCCCCAGGTTGGCCACCCCTGCCTTACCTTGTAAAACCAGCACTTATTTGGTCTGGCTTTTCAGGGGGCAGCGACCACTCTGTGCGGCCTTCATGCTTTTGTGATCCATATTGTGTGCGCACACACACAGGCTAATATGGTGTGAGAACAGAGAGGGAGCTGCTATATATTACACTCTGAGCTGCAAATGTGGAGACGCAAGCTTATTTCTGGTGTCTGGGGTTAATACGGCCCGTCAGCAGCAATTGTACAGATGTCCTACAGCGTTTCCCTAAGGGGTCCTCTTCCCCATTCCATCCTCTTCCTGTTCCTCCCAGCATGCAAAGCCCCTTCTCTGTGGTTGGCCTCACAGGGAGGACACCTGCAAAAAAAAAGAACAAATACAGAATATAAAACAAAGCAAAGTGCACCTAGGAAAGCGTCAACCATCTGATTTTGTTCCTGGGGTGGGGCACAGATCTGGAAAGATTATTAAAGGGAAATGACGGTAGAGGATGTATCTGTGGCATGGGTTGAAGAGGATATGCCGAAGAAGAAGAGAGATCCAAAGCTTACTGCAGCGGACTAGAGAAAGCAGTTTTTCCGAGATCTCTCCCGTGCTGACAAGCAGTTGCATCAATTAGCATCCCCTTCCCGTGGGCGGTGGGGCACCCAGTTATTCACTTCCCCTCTCTTTCTTTTTTTTACTTCAAGTCCTATCCTGAGAGAGAGTCCTGGGCCAGAGGCACATGCAGCCCTGTGGCCATGGCCTCCCCCGGGGTCTTTCATTGAGAACAGCCATGACCCTGGGCTCTGCAGAATAGAAGCATTTGTCACGTCTCTTCCTGTGGGCTCTCCGTGGCCTGCCCCAGTGCAGCAGAACGAGGGAGCTGTATCGGGAGCTTGGGGGGCCTTGCACACTGGTGGGAAAAGGAAGAGGCAGCACATCCCTGGAAGTCAATGGGAATGTTGCCCGAGTGCAGACTGCTGGATGGGACCATGGGCACCCATTGACTTCCTGGCCATAGCAGACATTTTCAGCGTCCTCCCTACTCACTTCATTCAGTCTCACCGTTCACGAGCTTCCTGCTCCAAAGGCTTAGCTCACCGCGCTCTTGCCAGTCACCTTCGCCTCGCAAAGACTAAACAACTGCTGCTTTTCCTTGTTAACGTGCGCCTTGTCGTCCTTCAGGCAGGGAACATTTGGCTGTTAAAGCTCTCTAGGTTTTTTGTAATGTGAAGGAAATGGTTCATTTGCAGAGGCAAACTGCTATGCTAGAAAGGCAAATATATAATCTTAAAAATATAAGAACAATACCAGGTCAGCCCAAAGGTCCATCCACCTAGTGTCCTGTCTCTGACAGTGGCCAATGCCAGGTGCCCCGGAGGGAATTTAAAATTCTCTTTAAAATGTTAGTTTTGAATGAAGAAAGGGGCTCTGAGACATAGAAGATGCATGCGTATGGATATTTATACACCTATATGAGCAAAATACAGAGCAGAAGGCATGAGCTCATCCACAGATTTTCTTGAAGCCTCTGAAGTTTTTATCTTATACAGAAGCTGTTACAGACCATGTGCCCAACTCCCAAAGACCTTAATTTCTCATTGGGAAGAAGTGCTCGTTGAAGCCGATAGAACCTTGCCCTGAACAAAAATTGAGGAAGAACTTCAGCATTGGGGACCACAGCACTTAGTGCATCCTATAGATCAAAACAACATATATCATGTTAGTCCTACGAGCATCAGGAATCCATACAAAATCCCTCCTCCTTTTCTTTCAGTTCATAGCAAATTTGGAGAATAATTCTTAGCACTACACAATTCAGTCTCTCAAAAGATTTCTGCTCTCTTTAAAACACTGTGATTAGCTCTCACAGCAATTTTACTGGTGGTTTAGTCAAATGTGTTCTACTTTTTGTCAATTTTTATCGAGGGGAAAAAAAGTGGTGGAGTGCTAGGAATTTCAGGAAAGATGTGGACAAATTGGAGAAAGTCCAGAGAAGAGCAACAAAACTGATTGCGAGTCTAGAAAACATGAGGGAAGATTGCAAAAATTGGGTTTGTTTAGTCTGGAGAAGAGTAGACTGAGACTGGACATAAGAGTTTTCAAGTACGTAAAAGGTTGTTACAAGGAGGAGGGAGAAAAATTGTTTTTCTTCACCTCTGAGGATCGGACAAGAAGCAATTAACTTAAATTGCAGCAGGGCAGGTTTAGGTTGGACGTTAAGAAAAACTTCCTAACTGTCAGGGCGGTTAAGCGCTGGAATAAATTACCAGAGAGGTTGTGGAATCTCCATCTTTGGGGATTTTTAAGAACAGGTTAGGCAAACACCTGTCGGGGATGGTCTAGTTCAGTGGTTCTCAAACTTTTTGTAGTGGTGACCCCTTTCCCACACCAGGCCTCTAAGTGCGACCCCCCCTTAGGGGTCAGGCTGGTGGTGGTGGGGGGTTCCAGCAGCCCTCCCGGGGCAGGGCCCGGGGCAAGAGGGGTTTCCAGCTGCCCCACGGGGGCGCTGGCAGCCCGCTGCGGCAAGGGCCGGGCTGGGGCTCGTGTCAGCTCCAGGGCCAGGATCACAGGGGCTCCAGGAGCCCGACACGGCAGGGGCCGGGCTTGGACTTGCGGGGGCGCTGGCAGCCTGCCGCAGCAGGGGCCATGGCCGGGATCACTGGGGCGCCGGGAGCCCGACGTGGCAGGGGTCAGGGCCGGGGCCGGGCTCTGGCTCGCAGGGGCACCCGGCAGACAGCCCCGGCCGGGGCACGGGCCGCCTGCAGCAGCAGGGGCCGGATGCCAGCAGCCAGGGCAGCATTCAGGGCCGGCTGCTGGCAGCAGGGGCTCGCGACCCCCACTTCGAGAACCAATGGAGATAATACTTAGTCCTGCCCTGAGTACAGGGGACTGGACTACAGACCTCTCGAGGTCCCTTCCAGTCCTATGATGTGGATTCTTAGCCACCTTTGAGATCCTTGAGTGAAAAGGCCACACGAGCACTAAGTATCCACACTGCTACTTCTGTTCATGGAGTTCTCTTTAGCGCAGATGGTACAGACTAAATAATGATGACAAGGGATCTAGTCCCGGCTCCTGGAGGCTGGGGTGGGATCTGACTCTCTCTTGTCTGGAGGCTGGGGTGGGATCTGACTCTCTCTTGTCTGCACCACGTAGGTTTGCTGCACCTGTGGGGATTTGTGCTGGGATGGAAATATTGTGTGGGTGCTGCAGAAGATGCGGCTGGTGACTTAGAGGAGCTCATTCTGCGGAGTCTTTACTGAATCGACTCTCCGAGTCCACCAACATAGCTAAAAGTACTGTGAGGTGGAGTTCGAGATGAGTTTTAAAGTCACAATCCGGACAACTTGTGGTCAGTAAAAACCCAGTGCTTGGAAGCATGGAAGCCCGGGCAAAAGGAAGATCCTTACAACACTGCTGCCTACCCAATCCTGGGTAGTTTCAATGGGATATGTCTCTGTTCTCTACTTCCTGTCCTGAGTGGCTGGGTAGCACTGCTGTGCTCTGTTAAACAGCTGCTGTGTTTTACCCCAGAGGTGGCTGCCTGTGAGTGGCTGGTAAAATACACAGAAAGATGTGATATCAACGCATGCTAACGCTCCCAATTTCCCAGCAGAAAGCTGAAACCTAGAGGGTGCAAACGGTGGTCATGGTAACTAGAAAAAGATGTTGCCTTCTCACAGAGTCAGATGTAAAATATTTAAGTACCTCTGTTTGAAATGAAAGGGGGGAAAAGCCAGGTCCTGCGGTTAATGGAACCTGCTCTTTTGATTTCTGTTTATCTAGACTTTGCAATGCCCTCCCGCCGCTCGATGCACAGATAGCTGTTTGGTGAGCAGTTTCCTTCCACGGTGTCGGGGCTGCCACCAAAATACATTCTTGTCACCTCCCAAAGTGCAACTGTTTGCAAAAGGTCAAGTAATATGGGATTAGTGAGAGCAAACCCAAGCTGCAAACCGGCACTCCATTTTTTTTGCCCAGAAAATTGTAAAAACAGGCTGACATTAGCCAACGGTGACAGAACTCCCTGTCGTCAAAGGATTGATTGTGGAACAAGCTCTGCCCACTGGTGCACGCAGCTCGCCTGGCACTTGCAAAGCTGTTGGAGTGGGGAGAGTGGTGGGCAGGTGTGTGAGTTTTGGAACACTAGCTAAGCCGGGGCGGGCTCTGAGTTACTACGGAGATTTCTTTCCCAGGTGTTTGGCTTGCCCACATGCTCAGGGTCTAACCATCAACAGATTGGGGGTCAGGAGGGAGTATTCCCCCGAGTCAGATTGACAGAGACCCGGGGTGGGTGGGTGGGAGTTCACCTGTCTTTGCATCCTGGGGACGGGTCACTTGCAGGTTTAAACTAGTGTCAGTGGTGGATTCTCTGTAACTAGAAGTCTTTAAACCATGACTTGAAGACTTCAGTGTCTCGGCCGGAGGTTAGGGGTCTGTTACAGCAGTGGGTGGGTGAGGCTCCGTGGCCTGTGATGGGCAGGTCAGACTCGGTCATGATCCCTTCTGGCCTTAAAGTCTAAGTAAGAGACCCAATCCCGCAGCTGAATCAGCACAGGCTGTTCCTTATACTGCAGGATCAGGGCCTCAGTAAGGCCAGGGGGTCTCAACCAGGGGTACGTGTTCGTAGAGCTCTTCCCGGGGGACATCAACTCATCTAGAGATTTGCCTGGTTTTACAACTGGCTCCATAAAAAGCACCAGCAAAGTTCGTACAAACTACAATTTCATACAGACAGAGACTTGTTTCTACTGCACACGGAAATGTAAGTACAATATTTATATTCCAACTGATTTATTTTATAATTTGATGCTAAACATGAGAAAGCAAGCCCTTTGTCTGTAAGAGTGTGCTGTGATACCTGTGTATTTTTATATCTGATTTTGTAAGCAAACAGTTTTTAAGTGAGGTGAAATTTGGGGGTACAGATGAATCAGACTCCTGAAAGGGGTACAGTAATCTGGAAAGGTTGAGATCCACTGTTAGGACACCCTATTTCAGAAATACTATGATGAAAACAATTCTTGATCTTCTACCATTCACACCCATCCTCTGATGAGAGCCGTCAGATCCATCAGAGGACTCTCTGTGGAGATGGGTAGAAGGGCTAGCACGTCAGGGTGCTATAAACACCGGTGCACTGATTGGCATTTTATTTTGGTTTGGTTCTTTTAAATATAGGACCCGTTTGCTTATGGTTTCACCAGACATAGTTATTATTAAAAAGGTAACTCTGCTTTCGTTTGACTTAATTTCCTTCATTCCTGACCCCCTCCCCTTTTCTGCTTCCATCATCTTAAAAATACAGTGATTTGTGCAAAGAAATGCTTTTAAATGTTGTGGTTATTTCTTCTGAGTAAATTGTATCTATTTTATTAATTTGTTGTATTGTTGTGGGGAGGAATGGGTGTAAATGATAGGAAAGAATGATTTGCCCAACCCTAGCCTAAGAGTTTCCTGGATCTCAGATTTTATCAGGTTTAATGTCCAAGTTTTGTTCCTAGGTATAGGTTTTGTTTTCGATTCAGATCTTTTTAGCACAGGCTGGACTGATTCCATCATCCTGCTCATAGAATCCCAGTATGGGAGCTATATAGTCACAGCTCTCAAGCGGGAGGCAGTGCGGCCCTGGGGGAGATTAACAAATAGACAGGGCTCAGTTCCCAATTTGCTGCAGCCGTAGGAGTTGTGGGTGCTCAGCAGCTTCTGAAAATCAGCCCCCTCCCTCCTCCTCCCTCGCATTTCAAGCTTGGTGGTTCAACCCAGAAATAAAAGCATGATTTAAAAGATGGGCCGTAACCCTTTCCCCATTAGTAAAATAGGGATAACACTTCTTACTCACCTTCGTCAAAGTGTTTTGAGAAAAAGAGATGGAAAAATGCTATAGGGAGAAGACACGTTACCATCTTATTTAGTTTAGAGCTTACAAAACAAATGTGGACCCTAAGTTTTGTCCTGTATTTCCTTCCAATCAATTTCGGTTCCTATATTCCTTAGATTCCTAAGAGTGGCAAGGAATCATCGTGATATATGAATGATAGTCGTGGTTCCGAGTGCATTGTTTGTCACTTACCTCATGGATTCCTGGAGGCCTTCCGTGTTTTCTGATGGGCTCCGCTCGGTTCTCTTTTGTGTTATTTTCCATGTCGTAGTAGCCGTGTTGGTCACCGGATATGAGAGGGACAAGGTAACACCTTTGATTGGCCCAGGTTCTGTTGGTGGAAGGTAGACGCTTACAGGATAGTACCTCCCCAACTTGTGTGTCTCATGTTATCCTCCAGCTGTTTTCTGGTTTAATGATTTCGTTTCCCCAGCGCAGGCGGCCGATGTGGCCAGTTCAGCGGCGTTGCATTTGATTTGTTTGCGTTCATTACGGCGGCTTCTGTCTTATTTCAGGCTTGCAGAACCGCTGAGGGAAGTGGAGAGACTTGGTGTCTGGGAGCAGCACAACTCACAGCAAGGCACGGTGGGGAGTGCCTCCGATTTGTCATTGTGGCGGGTGCTCTGGCATCTTCCAGGTGGCCAGCAGTGGAAGTGAGAGGTCCAGGTGGGGGGAGGGAGAGAAGGCATGGCATGAATCCCTCCCAGCATGGAGCTTAGGGGGGTTGTGAAGTCTCTGATCTCCTGGGAGGAGTCAACCTGCCACCCAGCTCTTCAAGACACGGGTGTAGCCAGGCCTGGTGGTTGTGCTTGGGGGTGGGAGAGTTGGAGGGGGTAGGGGAAACAGCAAAGCCATTCCTTGTGACGTGTGTGGGGTCAGCGGCTTTAAGGGAGGGGAGCTGGGGAGAGGACAGAGCCCTAGCTCCTCCCTCAGCCACCCGGGGGGGGGAGGAAGCCGCCTCCTGAAATTTCACCCCCAGAGCAAGAGGGGTCTGGCGAAGGAATCCCAACTGCCGGAGTCATATTTCCTTCCCGGGTCTCTTCCTAGGGCCACACAATTACGGGCTGTCCCTTAGCCGGGTCTGAGCCCAAGGCTTGGTCTGGCCCTGGTGTGAGGTGTTTGGTGCAGGGCCTGCCTTCTTGCTGGACATGTGTACAGTGCCTAGCACGGCACGGTCCAAATTCCAGAGCAGGGCTTCTCTAGACTGATTGATTTTGCCGCTCTCATTTCATCCTTGCTTTACACTCAGTGGGATAGGGGCTCGGTGCTGGGGTGGGGAGGGCCGGAGAAGTCTCGAAATGGAGAGTGTAAATCCACTGAAGTCGCAGTCGGGTTGGAGGTGGCCTGGTGAACAGTCCCCAAAAGAAGCTTTGTTCTTGTTCAGTCCTACCCGAGGGAAGTGGGGGGTGGACCCATCCCTAAGACCTACGCTGTTTGGGACTGAGGTCCAGCTGCATTGCTGAGTGGGTCAGGAATACTGCAGAGTAACCCATGAACGAAAGAGTCTATGCAGAGCACGCAGCCACCTGTTCCCTACACTTCTGGGGTGTGTGCTCCCTACCCCTGTCAGGAGCCACGGCATTGCCTCTGCTGGGAAGTTAACGTTCTGAGAGACTGAGGAGCTTCTGCGGGAGTTTCTCCTGGCTCTTTCATTAGCCTCTCCCGGCGTCCGGTGTGATTTTGAATCTCTTTGCCATGAAGAGGGTGGATGCATTCTGAGCCCTGACCCCGCTCTGCTGCCCTGAACCTGGGTCCTGGCTGCTTGCCCTAAGTGTCGGGCTTGTTTCTGCCCGAGGGATGAGGAACGCTCGTGTGGGTGGAGCAGCCTGAACTTTCAAGTGCTGTGAAAAGTTTTAGTGCTGATGAAACGTGCCAGCTCTGAGCCATATTTGGGGGGGGGGGGGGACATGACCTGAAATCAGCCCTGTCATGCTGATGTGACTGGCAGCTGAGTTAGGTCCTCAACCCGCCTCCCTTCCACCACCCCTTTCACCTTAATCTGCCTTGTGGGGGGACCAGGCACTCAGTCTGGATGCTCAGGCATTACTCCGCCTCTGTGCTGAGCCTGCCCGGGATGGGGGGAAGTTGGTGTCATGTTTTGGGGTGCCGCCCAGACCAGTCAGGGGCTGTGTCCTGGTTCAGTGATTCAGATCCCAATAGTCTGCTTGTTATATCACAACTACACTCTGGTCTCCACCAGCCTCGGTTACCACCGGCTAAGTGACCTTAACACACCCCCAGGCCTGAATTTCCCTCAAATTTTCTGACTGGACCATCCTGCTCTCTCCTGGACTGTTCAGAGGAGTAAAAAGCTCTGTCCCCTTGTGTCTGTCCAGTGGTGGGTGCCAGGGTGGCTTCTTCTCTCTCCGAATCATCCCAAACTCACTGTTCGTCCCCAGGCTCAGGATGACCTCATGCTATTCTTTCCTGCCTGTGGACTTTACACTCCTTTGTAGGTAAATGGGACTTCCATCATTTTTGATAACACCTTGCTTAATTTCACTGGAGACAGGTAGATACCTAGCTGCCTTCTCTCCTCTCTGGGAAGAAACCTATTTCTCCCTTAGTTTGGTCACCAACTTTAAAGCATAATATCAGTATTCATAAGTTCTCCTACAGTGTAAATTCTTATACAATGATAGTAATCACCATTGAGTCATTAGCATTCAAAAAAGACCTTACTCGATGCATTTGCTTATTATTTGTGGTTCAGACCCCTGCGAGAGGCCGTCTCCCCCACTTGCTAGGCTGATGGCTTTGTTTACCTTTTATGTAAATGTACCTTCATTGCCGCTGCCTGGCGACCTGGCTAATCAGACAAACAAATCCACATTCCTTTGTCGGAGACAGACTGGGCTGACACATTGTTTGTCAAACACTTTAAAAGGACATAGGTCCATCAGATATCCATACCTCTTTGTACGCATCCCGTGCTAAGGATCAGTGAGCTATTAGCTCACGTGACACTGTTTAGATACAGATCAGGACAACACTGTGTGTGAGGTGTAGCGAGTGTAGCAGGTCTGGCAGCCGTTGCTGACCTAGAGTAGTGAGCCACCAATGGGCCTCTGTGTCACAGTCAGGTAGCAGGCTGGCTTGATTACATGGACACCTGTCCTCTAGGAACTGATCAGCGCCATTGGGCCTGCTTCTCCCCTGCCTTGCACCTTATCTGCAAAGTGGGTGAGTCTTGGGCCCCTTTACAAGGCAGAGGTTGGGGAGAGGAGCCCTCTCCCCAATCTGCAGAGCGGCTGCTCCCCAATGGCCGCCGTAGTCCAGAGGATCCACAAAGCCATGGATTCCCTGGCCCCTCTGTCCTTTAGCGTGTCCCAGCAACACCCCTTCCAGTTCCATGCCACCTGCCACACAGCTATCCCCGCAGAGCTGAGCTCCTCTGGACCGTGGGGCAAACCTCCCCACTTCCTGGGGAGCCTCTGCCCCTGCTAGGGATAGACTTGCCCTGCAGGGAATAAACTCTGTAGGAGACCGGCAGTCTTGTGGGTCCTGTCCCCTGTATGGCAGTGCAGGAAGACAGCTGCTCTGTGGGCCAAGGAGTGTTAGTATTTTTCCTCCTAGGCAGCAGCATGGAATATAAAAGTTCCCTGGGATGTTCTTTCCCCTGTAAGGTCCCCGTGTGCTCGCGTGACTCCCTGCCGGGTATGGAATGAGATTGCCAGGAGACGTCCCTTCGGTGCACTGAGCCCACGGCCCGCCTGTGTCAGGGAAAGCGCGCTGCGTCTTTCTGCAGCGTGCCCCCTTGCTCAGTAAAGCAGAGGCTGGCCCTGCGAACTCCGGCTGTGGTTTGGTTTAATTATCATGGAGACGCCCGTCTATAGTAGGGTTGGGTTGAGATTCGCAGCCAAAGTGGGTAAATGCAGGTGTACAGCGGAATTTCCATCTCCGAATCAATGCTCTGTCATTGGAGCTGCAGGGAGTCGGGCCTTTAATCCTACAGAGAAAGGAGAATTGCACGGCGGCTGAGTTCACGCTCCTGGAGATTCTGTGTTGCTCACTTAACGCTATCTCTGCATCCCACACACACCGGGGTGACAAATCGCAGAGCTAGCACATATCCAGGGGGCATGCGATGACTTTGGGGGCCGGCTTATGGGTCGGCTCAGGACAGCTGCATTATTAGGGAGTGCCTGCCTATGTCCGTACACCTTCAGCACAGGCGTCCTCGGTTTCTCTGCCCCCCTGATTACACAGGGCCCGGTGCCCCCTCCTTCTCCCACCCGCCTGCCAGCTGTGCACCTGTGAATGTGCACCACGCTGTCACAGATGTGCGTGGGAATGTGTGCTTGCGAAAGCTGTCGCAGCCCCGGTGTTAGAATTGCTGGAGGCCCCTCCCAAGAGTTTGTACCTGCAATGCAGGGGGCATGCGCGCTGCAGATGTTTCCCTCGCCCTATAGACTGAGTGGCCAAGTCACTGCAGGCCACCTGCTGCAGGATCCTTCCAGGGAGGGGAGCCCCTTTCTACAGGATTGCTTCCACTCAGGACAGTTCTGTTTTCCTCTCCTCGCCCCCACCTCAGCGCCTTGCAGAATCAAGCCCTGTTTGCAGGGCGAAGGATTTGATACCTCGACCCCACAGTGAGTCTGTTGTGAAGTGCAACATCTCTGCATGGTGTACCTGATTCTCCGTGGTCACCCCAGTGCAAAGTGTAGGTGCTGCCAGCTCCCCTTTGGAGTGGGTAGCCCCTTGCACAGGTGCGAACGGCCAGGGAGAATCAGGACCTCTGCAGACTAGCCCAGCTCCTGGTTCTGCTGTCAAAGCCCCCGGTTTTTGTGGGTTCAGGAAAGCGGTGGTCCCGATAATGACAATACATTGAAACCAGCCACTTCCCACACGGTTAATCTCGACTCGCTGCTGAACCCTGGAGTGGGAGAGAACAATTATCCTGTTTCCCAGGGCTCCCTGCTGGGGCCTGTCACCATAGCAATCGGCACTGGGTGCACTGACGGATTTCTTGGCACGCTCCTATAAACGGTCACTAACACTATGGCTTGATGAATTCTTTTCCTGGGGCGTGGCTGATATTTGGTTTTCACAAGTGTTCTGGAATCGTCACTTTTTGAGGGGAGGAGGGAGAGTGACCAGACAGCAAGTGTGAAAAATCGGGATGGGGTGGTGCGGGGGTAATAGGAGCCAATATAAGAAAAAGATCCTGAAATCGGGACTGTCTCTATAAAATCGGGACACCTGGTCACCCTAAGGGAGGGAGCATCAGAGGCACTTTAAAGTTGCCGTTAATTTAAGTAAATTGGAAGCAGTTTACACTCTGACTTGAATGGTAGTTTTGGTGGGTTAGGAGCTGCCTGGGTGAGTCATAAATCACCCGACCCTTGTGAGGGCTGCAGCCTGAATGGAGGAAAATGGGAATAATGGAGGGTGCAAGTTCCCGGCTCAAATGTTTAATTGCCACAAACAAATGTTTAAAAAACATTTTGGCGTCGTGCTCCCCAGATGTGATACGGGTCGTGGAGTGTTTGCCATCATATCCTCATTTCATGGACACACAGGGTATCTGGGTTCCCCCCTGTGCCGATGAATGGTGGGAATGCTTCCCTATGCTGGATGAATGGTGGGAATGCTTCCCTATGCTGGATGAATGGTCTTTGCTGAGCAGCAGGTTTCAGGAAGGGCAGTTTGAAATCCCGCAGTTGGAATCCCTGATGATATTGCTCCATTTCCCCCTCCGCTGAGTTCAGACACAGACTTTCAACCAGGGTACTTTTGCTCGTGCTTCTTTGCTCTTTTTCTAGACCAGAACTCAGGCTCTGACGAGAACACAGACAGCGTCTCTCAAACAGCCTGTGCTTTGCTGTACGCAATGGCTGGCTGTCCATGGAGGCAGCAGAGTCCTTCGGTATTTAAAGTTTTTAGTGCACAGAAAACAAAGGCTTAACAGTTTCACAGTTCAAGATGCAACAGATACAGAGCACACTATCCAGGTGGTGAATTCAGTTCAGTGTTTGAATTGCCAGGTATCACTTTGAGTGTGTTTGTGGGTGGGTGGGGGAGCTGGGGGGAAAAAGCCAGCTTTAAAGTAAGGTAGGGTGAGTCGAGCCTCTGCTATTTGAGAGCAGCCTGCTTTGTCTCTTTCTGTTTGGGGTTCTCGTATATTGTTGCTCTGAATTCTAAGGAGTCAGTAGTGTTACGCTGCAATTGTCCAGGAGAAATATTTCTCTGTTGTGTCTCCTTTCTCTGAGTGTAGATGCTCAGGTCGGAGATCGCTTCACCCACCACTGAAATGCAGACACCTTCGGGGGGAAATTGAGCAGCAGTTCTGCACCAGCCAGAGGGGTTCCTTAGTGATGTCAGCATTGCATATGGATCACCAACGCTCTTTGGGACCAATGGTTCAAATCCCAGAAAAGGCGACTTAACCCTTCATCTTCCTGAGATAGAAACCGACTTCCATGCCGTTTACTGTCTGTGTCTATGTGTGTGGTGTGGTGGCGGTTTGGGTGTCTCCTGTAACCAGGTCCTGTCACCTGCCTGGAGATTGGAGCATGAAGTAATCTGGAGCCTGATTCCCCTCTTTTCCCCAAGGCAGTAGCATGGAGTCGTGAGGAGAGATGAGCTGGCAGGGAGTGGGGTTCCTGGAAGCTCAGCTGGGGCCCTATCCATGGTTTTGTCTTTATGGCCTTTCTTCCCTGGTGCACTCTGATCTGAATCCAGCTGTTAGTTCCAGAGAGTTTCTCAACTCTCCTCCTCGGTCCAGTGAAATAAGGGGAGGTAAAGCTTGTCTTTTTAAAGGCATTTGCTTTGCTGCACGAGAGCAAGGGCGCTGCAAGCCACGCCACTGGTGAGCATCTTTTGTGCACATCAATCCCATTCTGTTTTCACAGCGCAGGAAAGTGGGTCTGGAAGCAAAACAGAAGGGTGGACAGAGTTGTGCAGCTTGGTGATGGGGAAGGATTTTGTGCTGAAGTGTGTTATAAGGTGCTGTCCCTTTTAAGAGCAGGAAAAGCTGGGAGCCCCCATGCTGGGGTATAAAATAAGAGACCCGAGAGAGGAAAGTCAATTTCAGTTCAGGCCCCGGTGAAATAAGGAGCCACGTTAGGGGAGCCCTTTTGGAGGTAGGCAGGGGTATGCTTGGATTTTATTCTCAGTACTGTATGTTTCTTTTAGTGCTTGTAACCTGGGGCGATATTGTCGAAGGAGCTTTGGACAAATAAGAGAATTCCAGTGTGTGATTGTGTTTAATCATGTCACCAGCATGGCCAGAGTTGAAGAATCTTTGGATTCCTCTCGCTAAACTCCCAGTTGGTCTCCTGTTGTTTTACTGTCTGACCCAGGAGCTGTCTCTCGCTCTGATTTACTCAGAGATTCCCCCACCTTAACTGGACGACGCGCTGCCTTTGATGCATTTCCCACAAACGAGCAGTCTTTCCTGAAAATCACTGCGGCCTAAGGGGCAGCAGCACCCGAGAAAGCTGCAATACAATGACCTGTTTGGTCTTTGGGCTGGAAGAGGAAACACCTCCAAAGTAGAAGGCCAACTTCAGGTTCACACGAGCAGGGAGCCTGCTAAACACCAGGGGGTGCAGTTCGCCTCCAGTCCACTCCCCGGATGCTAGTAACAGGTGCAGCTGCCATCTGATGACTTTTTGATGATCTGTGCCAAAGAAGTGGGTGGTTGTGTCCTGGCTCGTCTCCTTAACTCTCTGCTGGCGTCCTCAGTAGAAGGGTCAATCAAGAAGTGGTCCGTTCAGCCTGCCTGCCGTCCACCGCTGGGGCTGCTTCCCCCAGATCATGCTGGTGTTGCGTTGGCCAGGCCACATGGGGGAGCCTGCACTAGCCACAGCAACCCCTGTTCTGTGTCAGACAGAAGCTTTTTGTGCCTGGGGCAGGCAGGTGTGAGTAGTGATGAGCAAACTGCAGGAAATCCAGAGCTTTCAAACAGAAGGGGAGAGATTCAGTATGGGACTCCGGGGTCACCCTCGGCTCTCATCACATGCTAATGTGTCCCTAAGCCCCCCGCCCCCTACTCTTCTGGGTTGTGGGGAGAATCTCCCGAAGAGAATCCCAGGCTTGTGCTTGTTGTGTGCAGGTCTGAGCATTCAGGGTTCAGGATTTAGTTCAGGGGCAAGCGTCCGAAGGTCCAGGTGCCTCCTTGAGACACAACTGGGCTGATCAAAATCCTACCGCTTCACTGAGAAACTCCAAGCCAGCCAGAGCGGGCGGAAGCCGAAGTGCAGGTGCGCAGGGCCGAGTTGCCCCTCATGTGTAGAAGATGCCCCATGGAACTGGAGGTTCTTCTCTGCCATCGTATTTCAGAGGAAACCAGGAAGCACCGTCGCCCTGGGGGGGAAGGTCACCCAAGCAGAATATGAAGTGACAGGAACGCCCCGGTTATCTGATTTTATTAGGGTTGTGAGAAACTCGGCAACTTTTGTTGGCAGCTTAGTTCTTTTCAGTTTTCTGTGATTTGGGGGATAGGGCTGGATCCAAAAACGCCAGCTAAGACTCCACTGATGGGGAATGCAAAAACCAGCCCGACCCATCTCATTACCACCCCAAACCATAAATCAGCCCAAACTGACTCCAATCTAGGTGGGATGGGCCAGGAAGCTCATCAATGTTGAACCTTGAGTCAGGCTTGACATAGGGTGTGTCAGATTTGTAATGAGACTAGGAACCAGGGGCACTTATCTCTGATTTTACTGCCCATACATGTACCCAGGGGACCCAGGGGCACGGATACCCTGACAGTACAATGGTGTCTCCATTTGCAGTGTGAGGTAATGGGTAACTGGTGGTCTAGGAACGTCATTCAACACTCTAAACACAATGGTATAATTACTTAATGATCATCTTCTTCCTACCTCTACCTCAGAGGAGCAATAGCATTATACCAAGGAACCCCGCCTAGAATTAACACTCCAAAGCCACTTTCTTCAGCACAGTGGCGTAGAAGGTCACGTTCAGCAGTTCTAAAATTGCATTCCTGCCACACACTATCAAATGATGCTTTTCTCTTCTTAAATTGGCAACATGATTTTAAGCTGAGCCCTTTCGCACTAACGATCTGCTCCTGCTGGCCTGCCTTCCAAGCTCCCAGAGATGTCCACGGGCTTCTGTCTGCCAAAGGAGCGCGGTGTCTGGGGCTCTTTGTGTCATTCTCAAAGGAAACATGTTCAGCCCAGTGGTCAACTGGAGGGCTCCTAATGGAAACACGGACCTCCTGACTTATTAAACAATCTCACTCGGTGCATCAAAGCCATGAAACTGATTAGATTGTGATACACCGCACTGGAGAGGTTCCTGTTGAGTCACTAGTAACTTGCTTTTATTCCTATTGATTTCTAATCATTAATATAACTTTAATAACTCCCTACATTGTTTCTAAACCAGTTTTTCTGTTAAAGAGGCGAAATATCCGCTGTTCTCAAATTTCATTGCACCTCAACCCCCTTCTGACAACAAAAGTTACGACAGGACCCCAGGAGTGAGGACCAAAGCCCGAGCTTGCTGCCCCAGGTTTGGGGGACCAAAGCCCAAGCCCCAGGGCTTCCAGTGGGGGGCAGAGGGAGGCAATATAACCTGAACCCTGCTGCCCAGGGCTGAAGCCCTTGGGATCTGGCTTTGGCCCCCGGTGGTGGGGCCTGGGCTTCAGCTTTGGGCCTGGGCCCCGGGAAGTCTAACACCATCCCTGGCGAGTCCATTCAAATGGGGCCCTGGCCCACAGTTTTAGACCCCCTGTGGTTTATACATGATGGAATGATCCAAAGGTCTCATTGGCGCTTGCATAGGAGGATGTGTATGACTCGCAATAAAGCAGCTCTTCTGAATGAATTTCCTTTACATTTTTAACCCTGTGCTGTACTAACCGTGTATTTTCTATTTACCTACTTTCCTGAGCTCCGTTTTATATGCCTGCTTTACAATCCAACTTGCAAGGAACCACAGGAAGTTAGCTCCCAGAATACTGGTTTATTCACTTAGGAATTTACAGTAACTGAGCAGTTGATCTCTCTTGCCACTCCTGGCCTATTTTGTACATCTAATACTTATGTTATTATCTTTGTAGAACCCCAGCTGAAAGGAATTGTGACAAGGTTATTCAGCCAGCAGGAGTTCTTCCTGCAGATGCACCCAGATGGGACGATTGACGGGACCAAGGACGAAAACAGCGACTACAGTAAGGAAAATTAGCCGCCTTTGCAACCAGATGATAAATGAAATGTATCACCTTGGGGGTCTCACATGTAAGCCTTCATTTTTGAAAAGCTCAGATTAGGAAGAAGCCAGCTGTTCTCAGCAGTTTATTTCCATTGATGCTTCCCCTTTAAATCTCTCCTTTATTGTTTTCACACATTGGTTTTTTTTCTCTCTCTAACGCTCCAACAACCATCTGGGGTGGGGAGAAGAATAAAAGGCTTGGTTTGAATTCTGTCCAGAAGAGAGAGGAGTGATATTTGCGCAGATGCTATGTGTGTGTGGGAGAAGGATGTAGGGATTGTTTCCTTCAGGCATAAAAGGCAAGTGATCTTCAAGGAAAACATCTAAAACCTAACTAGACTTAGGAACACGGGAACTGCCGGACTGGATCAAGCCAAGAATCGATCCACCCCGTCTCTGACCGTGACCATTAAACGCTGCTTCTGAAGAGACCCTGCAGTAGGCAGCGATGAGACAACCTGTCTCCAGGGAAAGTTTCCTCTGAGACCCCAGACTTAGAGGCTGACAGAAGTTACCCAGATCCTTCTATGGATGGCAGGGTCTGGAGCAATGTTTTTTTCATGCGGCAGCCAGTAAGCCGCTGTTCTTAGTGAGGGACCACGTTGGATGTCAGCGCCCCCCCCCGCCCCCCGGTGGCCCATTGCCCTCTGCAAGAGAGGGCAGGAAACATTTTTGTCACGGGAAGTGCTGGGTGCCCTCAGCTCCCGTTGAGACCAGGCTGAAGGATTAGGCCCCAGAGGAGATGCAACGTTATAGCATCCGCTCCGCCCTCTCTGTGGGACCCAGGAGCCCTTCTGAGAAGGCGGCAGTACCTCTGCTCTCAGTAGCTGCACCAGCTAGGGCAGGACTGAACCTTGTCCCTATGCCGGGAGTCTGAAACCCGCAGCCGCGTTCACAGAAGGATGCCCCGTTCCCCGAGGGGCGGGAGTTCTCAGGCATTCATAGTCGGAGCAGAAGCTGGTCCTTGAGGGGGGCTCGACAAAGGTAAAGTCCCCCACTAAGGGTCCATCTACATTAGCGCTGGGGGGTGCTTCCGAGGGCAGGCGGACACAGGTCCTAGCTGTGCGTGAGCTAGTGCACTGGAAATAGCAGGGGTAGCCCGGGCAGCGGTTTGGGCGAGTCGCCCATACACGTACCCAGGGGACCTGGGCCTGTGTGTACGTGGGTGGCTAGCCCGAGTGGCCACGCGTGCCATCCCCGCTTACACGGCTTCTCTTAGCGTGCTAGCCAGAGCAGCGCTAGCGGGCCTGGGTCTCCCCGTGCCAGGAGCCCCGCGTCCAGCAGCAGGGTAGACGTACTCTTAGGGAGGGATAATCCAGTCTGCTTAACCCGCGGATCAGTCCTGCCATCCTTCCTCAGACAGAGCTCCCGGCCAGCCCGCTGGTGTCCTTCCTGAGCAAAGACGGCAGGGTTCGAGCAGTCACCTGGGCACACTGGCGCCAACGCTGGCTAGGCAGCAGTCCCACAGGACACCTCCTGGGGGCAGCGGGGAGCTCTCGGGCGAGAGAACAATTGGAATCGGGGTCAGTGATGCGACCCCTAGGCAGGGTCATGGTGGAGGAGTGGCACGTTTCACAAGAGTGGGGCACTTATTCTCCTCCGTGCAGCAGCAGTTCGAGCACAGCTAGAGTCCTGCCTTCTGCTTCAGGCGCCAGGTCACGGAGCGGTGCTTTCCCAGGGCAGCGGCTGAACAGTTTGGAAAACCGCCCGCGTTGAAAACAAAGCTCCCCCGCCCCCCATCCAAAGGCTGGTCTCAGCAGACACACAGCCGTAGTTCTCTGGGAGGGATAGGGCCCGATTCCGCTCTCTCACTGGGGTTTTACCGCTGTCGTGCCTTCATCAGAGGAGGAAGGAGGTGAACCAGGTCCTGCTGCACAACACGAGTCGGACTGATACGTGGAGAGCCTGGCCCCGCAGCCCGTACTTGCAAGCCACCCAGACTCATGGGAGGACATCAGTGGCTCTGCTCATCTGAGCAAGGACTACTCCAGTGAGGAAGGGTTGCAGGATTGGGCCCTATGACGTGTGGGAGAGCTGAAGGCGCTTTGGGAAAAGACGGCTCAGAAGGCGTATCTGTCAACACACAGGCCCAGGGAGAGAAGACGGGGATTAATCGTTCTCATCAGTCAGTGAGGATGGAACAAGAAAACAATGGGCTACATCTAATCTCGGTAGATATTGGAGAGCTGTCCTGTCATAGCCCCAGAGGGGGTACGGATGGTACTCACCCTAGTGCACAGGGATGGAGCAGGATTTAGGTCCAGATATTCAGCAATGACCACTAATTTTGGGTGCCCACTTTCAGACAAGGTAGGCCTGATCCTCCGAGGTGCTGAGCGCTCGCAGCTCCATTGGAGGTCCAGCAGGAGCCGGGGGTGTTCAGCACCCTTGACAATCAAGCTGGCCACCCAAAACTTGTGGGCGCTTCCGAAACTCTGGGTCATGTAATGGAACTGGCGCAGTGCTTGGAACCCTGTGTCTCTTCTGCTCCGGGTTGAAATTCACATCGTAGGAGACAAAACACACCCATATCCCAAGGGTGGGGTCTGGTTCCCTCTCACCTGTCAGGATGCAGGGGAACAATCTAGATGGACCCTGCAGGGAGTCTGTAATTTAAACACGCCAAGGAACGCAGTGTTCCTTCATCACAGCTTTGCATTCGGTTAGGGACAGACTGATTAGCATTGGGGAAGGGAGCTGAGTTTACATGGAATACACTATGTGGGTTTACTCTGGCAAGATAAACATTTAAAATGAAACGAGACACGTCCCTTCTGCTCATCCAATGTAATTAAAACTTGTAGTGAAAATCCAGTTATTTAAATAAGAGGAACTGCTAATATTTAAGCTATTTGAAAATTAATTGATCTCTCTGGTGCTACTTCATGGGTCTTTTCTTGGGGAAACTCAGGAGGTTGGGTTTTTTTTTTTTTTTTTAAACCAAGCCAAGATGAAATGGCATTTGAACTGGCACCCAGCAAAACCATGCTTGGTCCATCTGATGCCGGAGCCCTGGAGTTAAAGTGACGCTATCAAGTTAAAAGTTGTGGGATAGATTCACACTTACACTGGTGTAAATCAAGAGTATTTAGGCCCATATCTGTGTTATGAATCAGAGAGGTAGCCGTGTTAGTCTGGAATTGCAGAAGTTACAAAGAGTCGTGTGGCACCTTAAAGACTAACTAAAGTATTGAAGCATAAGCTTTCGTGGGCTAATACCCACTTTGTTGGATGCATCCGACAAAGGGGGTATTAGCACATGAAATCTTATGCTTCAATACTTTAGTTAGTCTTTAAGGTGCCACACGACTCTTTGTAATATCTGTGTTATGAATATCATCATGTTCCTACCCTGAATTTGGTCAGTAGAGTTGTTAGGGTCACCTGTCCCCATTTATGTTGTGTTGATTTTTCCCCCCTTTTGCTCAGCATAATCTTTTACTAGACTGATCAATATCGCGCTTTGGGCCTGGTTCATGACTCCATGACCCCAGTGCTGTGCCAGACCTGTTTTACCCATTGATATGCTGGCATAATTCTGCTGTCACAGAGGGGTGGTTAGATCCCCTACAGAGTGTATTCCATCTCGCACTCACAGGGCCCAGTCCCCGGCTGGTATAAATCAGCCTGCCTCCTTTAATTGGTCTACTCCAGTTCATACCAGCTGAGAATCTGGGTCACACAATGGGCCTCCTTCTTGTCTCCATCCACTCGTTTAAATGATTTGGGCTAAATCCTGAAGTGGGGTAAATCAACATAGGTTCACTGATGCCAATGGGATAACTGGCTTGCTGACTTCCGTACAGTTACCCCTGGCTTACTCCAGTCTGAAAGGAGAATCCGGCCCCATGACGTCAGTAGGACTGCTTCCAGTCTGAAAGGAGAATCGGCCCCATGACGTCAGTAGGACTGCTTCCAGTCTGAAAGGAGAATCCGGCCCCATGACGTCAGTAGGACTGCTTCCAGTCTGAAAGGAGAATCGGCCCCATGACGTCAGTAGGACTGCTTCCAGTCTGAAAGGAGAATCCGGCCCCATGACGTCAGTAGGACTGCTTCCAGTCTGCCTGGCCACGCTAGGATTTTCAGTTTCAAATTCTTCTTCTGGACTGATACCAAGGGGAAAAGCTCTGGCTTCTTATCCTGAAGAGAAACACATTTCAGTCACCAAAACGGGCTTGAGGCCCGTCAGGCATCCTGTGCTCTTGTAGAAAATTCCTTCCAGAACAGCTCTGCCCCCTCCCTTTCCAGGGATTTGCCCATGTGCTGTGTAATCCCATGAGGCCCTTACCTAAGACACAGTGCTGATGCCTTACATCGAATAGTACATGATTTACCCTGTGGGTGTGGGGGGCGGGCTGGCCCCTGCAGGGGGTGGAATTATTTAAAACACCGTAGGTTTCCACGGGGATACTCTGGCTCATTGATCTTGGGTGGTGTCACCCAAACTGCCAAAGGACTGGTCTGTGAGGAACATTTTCTATGTAAGACGAATTAACTGTAGGGAGTGAATAATGACGGCCGTTTGCTTTCATTATCTGTAGTGATATGCTCCATTTTTCAGTTTTTTAAAAGGGGAGGGGTGGGGGGTTGCTTATAAGTAGACTCGTTAATTAAACAAGGCTTCAGAGCATCGCTGTAGCACCAAAGCTATGGCAGTAAAAACTTGCCTCTAAGGGAACGTCTCCCGAGGAGCCTGCGTGAAGGGTTTGCACTACACTGATC
This sequence comes from Sternotherus odoratus, assembly GCA_032164245.1. Classification (NCBI taxonomy): domain Eukaryota; kingdom Metazoa; phylum Chordata; order Testudines; family Kinosternidae; genus Sternotherus; species Sternotherus odoratus. The sequence goes on from JAVMKO010000009.1 coordinate 1,983,292, forward strand.
TAGTTCCACCAGTGAGAAGTGTTTGTGTGTCGCACAGGCAAACTGGCCCCACCTCAGACCTTAGATCCTGATCTGCAAAGACCTGTGTGGAGGCTGGGCGTTCGACTCTGACTTCCATAGGAAACCACTTCAACATCTGCATTCGCGTCAGTGGGATTTCAGCGTGAATCTTTCAGAAGTGGGGCCGGTAGCTGGATTTCTGAAAAGGGTCCGTATCCGGCAGGTCTTTAGTGTCTGTTTTCCCACTGAAAGAGCCCTGGCCCACTTACCTTTAGGCAGACCTGCTGCCAATGCCGTCATGGCGTACCTGGCCTTCCCGTAATGCTTCAAATACTTCCCAAATGCCGTGGGCCTGATTTCTCTCTTATACAGCTGTGCAGCTCCAGTGACCGTCTGGGGAGTTATCCCTTGTTTGCACTAGGGCTTGCGAGAGGAGGTGATTGAAAACAGTGTACACATGCTCCATCTCTGCGGCTGGCTCAGAGGCCTCGTGTGGAAAAGACTCTGGGGGTTTACGTATGGTGGTGTTCTTGTTTTCTCCTGGTGCAGCTGAGGCCATGTGTCCTACCCAGCACATATGCCTGCAAACAGGAAATCTTCGTCTGACTTGGGTCGGAATTATTCAGCTCTGTTAAACCAGGGTTAGCACTACCGGTCTGTGTCGCAGTAACACTGAATGATTAGCGTGCTGGGACATTGATGGCTTCCAAGGGAGAAGGGGCCAGGGGGCAGAGTAGTGAGAGGTGAAAAAGGTGATTGGCATCTGGATATCACCTTTCATCCAAAGTCCACACCGTGCTATGTTCACTTTACGAAGTGGTTTACCAGCCGTACAGTCTATACAATAAATGGAATGAGTAGGTGTACTTTTGGTGATAGCTAGGCAATAAACGGCAAAGCCGTGTGATAAATAGCATGCTATTGATCATTGAGCTTCTCCCCTGCTTTCTACACATGGATACAGCCTCTCAGACTAATCTGAACATTCCAAACCCATTGAGAAACATCAGACCGACGTCTTGTGAATGAACGAGTAAATACAAAACAAACTACCAGTGCAGTGTTTGCTCATTCGTCTCCCCACCACCCCAGTCATTATCCTGGGCCAAGGTGTAGGAGAGTCAGTACTAACTCCCACCAAAGTGAGGTGTGTGAGGGAGCGACATTTTCTGACTCCTCCAGCCCAACAGATGGGAGGAGTTCTGTACTCCTGGAGAGGGACAATCCCTAAGTTGCACTCCTTCCTAGGAAGAGAAGGTCATGAGAAACTGGGCAGTATCTCTGTGGTTCTGAAAAAGTTAGACCGGGCCATTGCTAGAGGTTTCTGAAATGTTGCTGGTTATTGGGGAGAGGCAGAGTGGCCCAATGGCTAGGGCACCCGGCAGTAATTCAGAAGACCTGGGTTACTCATAGACTTTAAGGTCCAAAGGGACCATTATGATCATCTAGTCTAGCCTCCCGCACAATGTAGGCCACAATCTCACCCACCCACTCCTGAAATAAACCTCTCACCTGTGTCTGAGCTATTGAAGTCCTCAAATCATGGTTTAAGGACTTCAAGGTGCAGAGAATCCTCCAGCCAGTGACCCGTGCCCCATGCTGAGGAAAGAAAACCCTCAGGACCTCTGCCAAAAATCCTTCCCGACCCCAAATATGATGATCAGCTGAACCCTGAGCATGTGAGTTAGATCTTCCATTGACCTCCTGTAAGACCCTGAGCAAATCACTTCACCTCTCTGGCTCCACATCCTCTCCCAGCCTCTGTCTTGTCTAGACTGTAAACTTTCTGGGGCGGAGACTGTCTCTTACTGTGCCTAGAGCAGCACCGTGGGGCCCTGATCTGAGCTGGGGTATCTCAGTGACGCCTGTATTACAGGTAGCAATAGGAGAAACACTGAAGGCATCAACATTTAATAGTGATGCCAGCAGCCTTTCCGATCCTGTTACGTTCCAAATAATCGCAAAAATGCCATCGTGCGTGAGAGAGAGGTCGCCTCTCCGAGTCCGGGTGGCTGCGCGGCATCCAGCAATAGTTACCTTTTGTAACGTATTGGGGAGGAAGTGGCTGCGACGCTGAAATCAATAGGATGGCAGTAAAATGGGGCATTGAAGGGTCTTGTCCTTTCGTGCTGCCTGGCACCACTTCCAGGTGGCACAGAGGACTCAAGTCATGGAGACACTGGAGTCCAGGTTGGCTCCTCCAGGGCGTCTTTATTGCTTGGTGAGCAGTGATCAGATGGATGATGGGCTGTGGGTTTCTGGGATACCGTGAGAACTGGAACTTTCACAACCCTCCCCAAGGGGAGTTACAGACCTTTCCCTGTAACTGCAAATCCCTGGAGGTGTTTGTCATTCGGGGTGAGGGGCGCTAGCTGACAATGAAAACTGGGCCACGTGGGAAGACGACCTTCAGTAACAGTTGCTTTCCCCTGTTCTTCTTCCAACTGCAGCCCTCTTCAATCTAATTCCTGTGGGCCTTCGTGTGGTGGCGATCCAGGGGGTGAAGGCGGGTCTCTACGTCGCCATGAATGGTGAGGGATATCTCTACAGCTCAGTAAGTACATTGCCGGGTTTGGGGTTTTCAGAGCTGGTTTCTGAGCTCATTGCTGTGTTGGGAACACTTCGGACAGCCTGGCGCAATAGGAGCTGTCACTGTTAAATAGACTCTTCCCTGTCTTTAGCAGCTGCCTCCAGTATCTCCATGTCGTTTCAGGGCAGTATTCCTCAACCTTTAGTTGAAGGCACACGTCAGTTTGCTGCTTTGGACAGTCCCTTAACTCGGGTCTTGCTGTGTCAGGTTACCGAATCTGCTGGATCTGATCTGGTTTTACATCAGCATGACCGTCCATTGCATCCACAGAGATACCCCTGATCTACACCGGTGAACCTGATCAGAATAGGTGCTGTTCTCCACAGTAATTCCATTGATTTCAATGGAGTTATTCTGGAGTTACCCCAGTGTAACTGGGCAGAATGTCTCTGTATATGAGTGGTCTTTTTAACACAGTATAAAAGATCTATGAGACACATTTTACTGAGTAATTCCCCAGTAACTTTCTGAGATGGCATTAAAAGGCATTAAAATTCATCAGATTCTCATTTGAAGTAAATCATTGATTCACAATGATTTACTAAAGAAGGCAGTGCTTTGCTAGAAATATTTGAAATAAGGAAATTGTTGTTGATACGTTTTCCATTTGGATATTTGTAGAGTCTGTGGGCCAGACTCTGACGTCACTTACTCCAGTGTGGACCCAGAGTACTGTAATTCTGCTGTTACTCTGACTTAAAAATGTGTGTGTGCGTGGCTGGGGGAGTGGGGGTTTGGCCTGGGGATAGAACCACCGAATAGGAACTAGCACAGTTTGTTTTTTGGTATCTGGCTAATTGATCTGTAATGTGGCTGTCGCCATAACCTCTAGGACCAAAGGTGGCACGTAAACCATTTGCTGATGCAGAGCCGCCTCTGGTTACCTCATGACCGAAGGGCAGCGCAGTTGCTATCTCATGGGATGAAACAGCTCGGGGGTCGCCTTCTCCCAGCACCCTGGAATATTAGGAATTCTTGTCAGAGCAGGTCCTATAGGACTGAAAGATACTTCCCATGTCTTACCTATGGCACTCTTCCATAGCCTGGTGGAGCTCACTGTTGGGAAATTACACTGTCATTATGCTAGTGTGGCTGGGTATTTGGGGATCGCGTGTTAGTTTTCAGAACTGTGGCTGTCAAGACGAAAAGAGGGATAGATCAGTCAGCTCTCTGGTTATGCCAGAAATGTCCCTTTCTTTCACAGCTCAGTGAATGTAAGTGTAAATTAAGTTGTGTCCCTTTAAATAAATCTGCTCAATTTACCATGATACTGACCTTCTTTGTAAAGCACTTTGAGATCCATGGATGAAAAGAGCTATATAAGAGCTTGGTGTTGGTTTTATTATTACTGTTGGAGTGGTTAACGGATTCGCGTATCGTGCGGTCGCGGCCATGGATCCCAAATTTAATTACCTTAATTGGGGTCCATGGTAATGTGGTCTGTGCGTTAACGCGGTACCGTGCATGGATCCCGAACCCCGCGTTCTAGCGAGGGTCCGGTGTACCTACTTCCGTATGGGGCCCTTCAGAGAAGCTAGAGCTTGGAAGTCTTGGCAGAGTAAAAGAATGACAAGGAGGGAGAGCAGTTAAATCTTTGTGAATACAGCTTGTCAGAAAACTCGGAGAGAAATGGGGAAAAAACGTCCCTGGAATCTTTCAGAATTGTGTCCAGTTTTTTGACCAGCTCCATCCACAAATATGGGAGGCAATCCAGGCTGAATGATGCAGGAAGAGCCAAGGGGCAGCAGCCCCAGACAACAGGGGTTGCAGAGAAGGCGGCTCTCTCACTGGCACTCATGAGGTCGTGTGAAAGATTGAGGAGGAGCCGGAGGGAGACAGGGAGGGCCACAAAAGGTGGTGGCTGGGAGGCTGGATGGAGCGCCTTAAAAACAAGCAGGAGTCCAACAAATTCCCTTCAAATTAGCAGGCCAGATTGTCTGGTGCTGCCGATGAGTACAGCCTAATGGAAGGTTGCTGATTTACACCACCTGAGGATTGGGCCCAGTACCTCCAGCTGAGAGCTTTACTCTGGGACATTATCCCCGATATCACACTCCGAATCCCCCCGGGGGGTCGGGTTAGCAGGACGACAGGCACGGTGACATGCTGTGCTTTGGATGGTTTTCAGCTGTGTCTGCAACCATAAGAATTAAACTGTTTCTTTCATGAACAAAGCGTCGTGGGGCAGCGAACTCCCGTGAGCTGTGCGTGGCTGTTCCGTGGCTCTCCCCCAGCGTCCCTCCCACACCAGCTCTCTGCTGGGCTGGCTCTGTAGTCTCGGGGGGGCTATGAGGAACTCACAGCAGCGTAGGCTTCGCCCAAAGCCCACTGAACTCAACCGGCGTCTTCCGTGGGCTTTGGACCAGGCCTGAAGGGAGAGGAACGTGAGGCCTGGTATTTAGAGCTGGGATGACTCGGTTGTCTTAACAGCAGGGACTGTGGGTTGACATGCCTCTAAGCATCAGAGGTGGAGGGTTGAACCGAGGTCTGTAGCTGGATTGAATTAAAACTGTTAATTACTCAGTTCTATCTCAGCTGCTGCTTCTCACGAGGGGCAGGGGTCAGCGTGTGGCACTGCTGCGTAGCTCTCAAGACTCCTTCAGGTCCTGTCTCTCATACTAACCACGGTGTCTTTAATCTTTGCTTATAAGAACACAGCTTCCCTCCGCCTCGGGCGTGTTTAACTTGCCGTCACACGCAGGCCTGGTTTCTCTAGGGCAGTGATTTGGAATAAGGGGCTAATGCTTCCTGTTGACTGTGTTCACTCACCTAGCTCCACCCTGCCCACAAATCCGTCTCCCCCCCGCATTTATCTGAGCATTCGAAGCCATTGCTGGTTCCAAATAAACCAGCTGACCAGGGAAATGCTTCCTCCTTCTCTCCCAAGAACCCAAATTCTCTGCTTCTTTAAGTGGTCACAGCTCCACTGACTTCTGTAGCATCCCGTCTGCCTACACCAGAAAAGAATTCAGCCTGGGAATTGCCCTACCAAATCAGGCCAGGGCTTCAGATAGAGGCTGGGTTAGCTGATCTCTGCCAGCGCCAGCTGCCTTAGAGGAAGATGCAAGAAGCCCTCTCAAGTACAACTCTAGCATAACCAGCCCTCAAGGGAAGTGTCTTCCCCAAGCCCTGTCAGTTAGGACCAGGCAGCAGAAGAACTTATAACTCAAAACCGTATCTATTTACCCTGCCTAATGCCATTAGAGATGTGGTCATAGTTCATATAAATGTGCAATCCTCTTTAGAATCCTACTGAGCTCTTGCCCTCAGTGATATCTTGTGGCAGAGAGTTCCATAGGCTAATAATGCATTGTGTGCATTTGTTATGCGGGGAGGGGTACTTCTCGGGGGAGATGTGCATGTAATTATGTCGAATTTCCCATTGCCCGAGGTCTAGAACAGACAGAATTCAGCCCTGGGCCACTGATAGGTTTTCTGCATTGAAACATCACAAGAGTGAAGCCGGGTGTCTTCTGACTTAGAAATTGGACGCTTCCCCCACTAGAAAGTAAAGATTCCCAAATTCTCACTCAGGGACAATACTTGCTGCTAGGCCTGGAAAGGACAAATGCTGGCGTCATCACACATTAGGGTAGAGAAAAGTTGGACTCCCTCGGGACCCTGTCTGCATGGACCCATGGGACCTGCTTTTTGAGAAGCACTGATCACTGCCACTGGAAACTGTTGAGCTCCGGACCCTGAGCACCCTGGTTAATTAAGGCATCTGGCTTTTCAGATGGAGGAATGTAAAATCTAGTCCCCAGACCATGTTCACAAACTCTCCAGCCTGTTCCCTGTTCCTGTGATGTGGGGTAGCTGCAAACAACGTGAAAGTGCATAAAGGTTTTCTCAGCATCTGTTTAAGAGAACGCCATCACTCGCCCCTGGAGTCTCCTCTCATGACTCATTCAGCCTAGACTCATGCTGATAACAGTTTATACCACACCCGCATGTATTCCAGAGATACAAATGGCATAAAGTACAGTTCTTGAGCCCCTACTAGGTCTGCATGTACTCCAGCTCTGACACCGACTCCTCAGAGACCTTGGAGAAGTCACATAACCTTTAAACCTTAGGCTCTCCAGCTGTAGAATCGGGTTCCTATGTTTCTCACAGGGGTGTGGTGCAGATGAAGTACACCGGCCCGTGTCGCTATAGTGCGGGTTCACATATAGTGCGGAACCCCGCATGGGTCTCGAACCTCGGGCTATAGCGAGGGTCCAGTGTAGTTAATAAGCTCCTTGGGGCAGGGACCATCTTTTTGCTCTGTGTTTGTAGAGCACCTAGCACAGCGGGGTTCTGGTCCATGACTGGAGCGTCTCGGCACTGTGGTAACACAAATAATGTCTGCAAAGTGCTTTGCACGTGAAAAGTGCTGAGCACTGTTCTTTTACAGTGAAAGCCCATGTGGCGCACAAGTACCTCTTCAGGCTCAATGGATTGCTCAGCGTATCCGGAAATTCTCTCTCTGTGTGTTATGTATAATTCAGTGGAGTTAGAGCTGGGACCGATCTGATCCCAAGTACATAACACTTCTGTTTTTCACTGGATAGAACGTTCTGCCATAACACATCCCCCGTCGGTTAACTCGGAATTCTAATCATTCTGGAAATGGGAAATCAGAATCCATTATTTAGTGGAATGATTATGAAAACTCAAACAGACTTGCCATGAGAAAAACCTGGGCTGCTTACAAGGGTGCAGGGTGCAGCATATAAAATGTATAGTTTGAAATGCAGGGAATTACAGCTCAAATCTCTTCAAAGATCATTGCTAATAAAGGAATGATGATTGTGCACAATAAAAGAAAAACCCTGAACAACAACAAAACCCCCATGTCACCTTATGAGTTCTATGCATCTTTTATTTCCACTCTTTCTCCACCTTTTTGTTCTATCCTCTTGCATAACAAAGATGTCTTGCATAATATTAAACAAGCATGGAGGGAAGTGTGTATATTAACAGGGCTTTTATCTGCCTGTATTGTCATCACTATTTTACCACTGCCCCTCTAGCGTTATTATAATATGATCTATGCTATTTCAAGGTCATCAGGTAAAATCAAGTGGCACTGCATTTCTCCTGTGATTGGTTGGTGTATCTTTTAACACTGAAGTATGTGCCACGTTTGACCTCTAGTGGTGACACTTTACTTAATTCCCCCCCCCCCCCCAAGTTCTGTCCTGTTAAACCTGCCAACGAGGCACAGGAGCTCCATATTCCCCCGTGTCCCATAAACAAATTCAGTCTTGCATACGAGGGTGGTTGTGGCGTGAGAGGTTCTGTTGGGAAAAGTTATTTGATTCCCGGCTTGTATTGAATGTCCCTGAAGTGAAGTTTCTGCTCAGTCCCCGTGGGGCTCAGCTCTCTCAGGGCACGGACCCTTGCAGGCACAGCTCTCAGGACAGTGGTTATTTTTCCTTGGAGGTGCTTCCACGGATGTTGCTTTGTCTCCGTTACGCAGACATTTTGTAACGCTCCAGTGTCCGGGTCTGTTCATCTCTGCTGGTGCATAGAGAAAGACAGGTGATGTCAGGGATGCCAAGTGTTAACTGGCCAGTTAGGACAGGGAAGACACGTGTGCGGAGTTATGACTGATGGTCTTTAACCAGGGGTCTGACCTGACTTGGCAAGCACAGCCCGTCTGCTGTCCAGACACGGAGGGGTTGATGGGGCATAATGATGCTGTAACGTCTTGGGCAAGAGTTCCTCATTTCGCTTCTCCATTTCTAGTGTGGTGCAGAGCAGAGGCTCAAGCAGGGGGATCAGTGCTGTGCTGCCCAATGCGTCTGGCTTTTCAGATGAACTAGGTTTGAACCGACTCATTCCCACTGAGTTATTCCAATCCAAGGGCAAGCAGCAGTAGAGAACGGGCCCCTTTCTCAGTTAGCCCCAGTGCAAAGCTCTTAAGGATCTACACCTGTATATACACCACTTGCATGGAAATACTTTATCAGAAGATGGAGTTCTGTTGAAATAGAAACTGGAAAATCAGGGTGATCCTGCCAGAATTTCATTTTAGAGCAAGACCGCGCGGGGTGGGGGTGGGGATTCCGACAAGACTGAAATGTCTCATTCGTGGTCATCAGAGACACAGCTGAAGTCAGATCTTCCCTAATGGTGAAAGGACTATAACAGGGTTTAAAAGAGAGCTGGATAAATTCATGGAGACTAAGTCCATAAATGGCTATTAGCCAGGATGGGTAAGGAATGGTGTCCCTAGCCTCTGTCTGTCAGAGGGGGGTGATGGATGGCAGGAGCGAGATCGCTCGATCATACCTGTTAGGTTCACTCACTCCGGGGAACCTGGCATTGGCCACTGTCGGTAGACAGGATGCTGGGCTAGATGGACCTTTGGTCTGACCCAGTACGGCCGTTCTTATGAGGATAAATATCCTGGGTACAGCTCTGTTTTCTGTGAAGAGAAGGTTTTAAAAAGAGAGGACATATTTGCTGGAGGTCAGTTCCGTCATAACAAGTGGTTTGGATCTGTGTTTCTGCTACCACGGAATACAAGGATGGAAAGAATAAAACAAATGACTAGGGATGGCTTTGCCAGACACTGGCTGAAGTTTTGGGGGTGAGAGCCGTCATCGGCAAGTAGATGGAAAAGACTAATGGCAGGGGAATAGCTTAGGGTGCAGGCCCATGTAACTAAGAGTGACAGGTGGAAATGGGCAATGGGAAACTTCTCAGTGATGAGAATTGTTTTGCTGTTGAATGAAGGGAAGCGGCAGAAGTCCAAAGTGCTTGAGAGATTTGAAACTGTACAGACTAAGCCAGTGGAGAACACAGCTGTAGGGAGCAGACATAGATGGGAGCCTGGACCGCCTCCTTTCTCTGCTTCTGTGAAAGGACGTTGATCTCAGATCTTGTCTCGTCCCCTCACTTCCCAGAGAGAAGGATGGCCAGATAAGTAGTGTTTAACTCCCAGGTCTCCTGCCTCGTAGCTATTTGCCATCCCGAGCCCTTCATCCGGAAGGGCCAGATCCGGATACCTTTACTGACATCGTGTGCGAGTAGTTCCTTTGAAATCCATGGAGAAAAGTACAGCTAGGCATGACTAATGGTGGCAGAATCTGGCCATAGGAGATTAAATGTGCTTACACCGCACTTACGCATGAGCCTAGGTACTTTGCTGGATCTGTATCTGTGAGCACCCTCTGCCGTGTGGGCGTTAGCATTTAGGGCTAAAGGTCGCTTGACATTTAAGTTAAATCAGCATCTTAGCCAAACTTTTCAGAGGACTGATTGTCACTGCCAGGAAAGCTCCGAGTCCACCAGCATTCTCTGTGCCCAGAGATAGGGCCAACAGTTCTGCTTTTACTGCTGCCAATTAGGCATTACTGTGATTTGCTGAGTGTTGACAGTTTTTTGTTCAGTGCTGCAAAGAGCGTGGGAGAAGCAATATGCTAGTTCCCAAGGGCTTACAGTCTGTGCAGCCCAACGGTTATCATAGAGAGGGGCGTCTCGCCAACAGCCGTGCCCAAAAGGGGTGTCGCAACGCACGGAGCCCTCTACGCCCTCCCTCCCCGCCCCGAGCCTCAGGGATATGGTGCTGGCCGCTTCTGGGAGCAGGGTGGGTCTTGCGGATCTGAAACCCTGAGGGGCCGGATCCAGCCCGCAGGCTGTAGTTTGCTCACCCCTGAGTTAGCCAAACAACTGTCAGGGATGGTCTAGATCAGTGGTTCTCAAACTTTTGTGCTGGTGACCCCTTTCAGAGAACAAGCCTTTGAGTGCTCCCCCCGCATAAATTATTTTATATATATATAGATATAGATATAGATATAGATAGATATAGATATAGATATAGATATAGATATAGATATAGATATATTTAACACCATTATAAATGCTGGAGGCAAAGCAGGGTTTGCGGTAGAGGCTGGCAGCTTGCGACCCCCTCATGTAATAATCTTGTGACCCCCTGAGAGGTCATGACCCCCTGTTTGAGAACCCCTGGTCTAGATAATAGTTCGTCCTGTCTTGAGTGCAGGGGACTGGACTAGATGACCTCTCGAGGTCCCTTCAAGTCCTACACATCTCTGGAAGTGGATTGCTGAAGGGATTGTGTTTGCTTGGCATATATAACATGGGCATGCACCAGTCATGGTATTTATATAATAATGGCTATGTAGTATAGAGCTGAATAATGGAGCTGGTTGGAGACCAGAATTTGCATTCCCTGGGAAATTCCAACATTTTGAAATTTGTTTTCATTCTGAAAAAAATGGATTCCGAAATTTTGAAAACATTTGGCTTCAATATCAACATATAATATAAAATATTACATCGATCCATGTTGTAGCATAAAACAAATATATGACACTGAAATTTTTAATATAATGAGAGAGTGAAATGAAAATGTTGAACTGATTCATTTTGCCTTTATCTTGTAGAAAACATCAAATTGAACCAAGAACTGTTTTGATTTTGATGAAACTCTGTTTTTTCGCAGAAAAGGTGTTCTGCTGAAAACCTTTTGGACCAGCTCTACTCAATATATTTGAAAGCAGTGAAATCAATCAGTATTCACTGGCAGTAAATGATGATTTAATGGCCATACACAAGGCACTTTAAAAACAGTTTTTATGAAATATACTGTCAAAAGTGGTGGTGTTTTTTAACTTGATTTTTCTGAAATAGTGTTAAGGGTTCTGGGATGTGACACCCAGAATTCTGGGCTCTGGGGGCTTGGGAGAGGAAAAAGTGGAGATTTTGAAGTCACAGAAGGAAAAAGTGGTGACTTGGGGGTGGGGGGTGTCACAGGTAGATAGTAAGGCCAGAAGAGACCATTTTGGTCAATGCTTGGAACTTCTGTCTGGTCAATACTTTCCAGGATCAAAGGCAGCTTTTGCTGATGCTCTGATATCTCTGCCAATTTCTCATGGGTCTAGGAAATTGACAGCTGCTTCTGTTCATGACTGGAGCTCTTGTAGTGTATCGGGCTGCTTTCGGCTGTAATTTGCTCTCCCATGTTCACTCTTGGGGCACTAATTCTGTTTACTCTCAGCCTCATGCTTTCTCCGATTACTTATTCCACTGTCCCCCTGCTTGCTTGTTTTGTTAACTACTCGGTTCTGATACCAGTGCCTTTCCCAGTAGAGCCGCCAAGAGAAATTGGATCTAGATAGCCAAGGACTTGCCCTCACTCCCAGAGAGGTGGTGGGTGGAGAGATTGTGCAGTGCTGACGCTGTCACTGGTGCTTGGGAAAGCAGAAGCACCCTCTAAGCGGGATGCTGCATTCACTAAGGGTCAGATTCTGCTGTTCTTAGCCCATTCCGGGGCATGTTGCCCCTTCCTTTCATAGAGGAAGGTATCACTCAGTGGGGGAAATACTGGCAGAATCAGGCCCTGGAAGAGTGAAACCAAACAAAGCTCAGATTTTTCAATCCCCACACTGGGGCCTGATTTGGTGCCAGGCTACCCTGGTCATTAGGCGAGTGGAGATCAGAGTTTCCTGCCCCGCCCTGGAGTGCTGATGCGGCGGAACTGTGCCCCAGGGACAGAGAAGCTTGCCGGAGGTTTGTCCATGAGTTTACTTCTGAATCTCGGGATGTTCAAGTGATCCTGAAATTCACAGCAGCGCATTCTCCAGCCCCCTCGATGCCTACACGGGCCCCAGCCTCGTGCTAAAAGCTTTCTGAAACGCGACCGTGCTGGTGATGCAAACGAGACATGACAGGAAGATGGGAAACCCTGCTGACTCTCTGCTGCTTCTTTCCCGACAACTCCAAAGGGCTGACTTCTGTTTCTAAGGAGCTCCCTTGGTCGGCTGCCTCCAGGGCTGCACACAACATGTATTATTGATAAGCGTGCGTGGGAGCTAGGCACGGATTCCTGATGTGGATGGGAGCTCAGCAGGTAATTACTGCAGAGATGGTATTCTTCTGCCGGAGACTTGAGAGTAAACCAGTGTTAATCTCCTGCGCGTCTTGTATTTCACGTTTTCCATTACATCTTTGAGGCGAAAGTAGACGAGAATCTCAGGGCATTTGAACTAGGCTGCTGGCTACAGAGGTACTTGGCATTGGGGAAGACTGTGCGTGACCCTCTGGGCTTGGGCACAGGGGGGAGGGAAACACAAGGAGCTACACACAGTGTGGCTCTCACACTCCACTGCGTGGAGTGACCACGTTTCTACCGGCGTTCGCCTCTCCAAATTGGGCCAGGACAGGGGGGTGGAGAAAGGAGAAAATACCTCCCCATCCCCTCCAGGGTGGTGCAGCAGCCGACAACCCTGGAGCAGTTCCAGGCATGGTGCTTCCCGGAGTTACTGCTGGGGGAGCCTGTCTCCCTGTGGCCCCCCCAGCCTGGGATACTGTATCACCTTTGGGGTGGGTGGTTTGAAAGGGTCCTTGCCTCGTGTGTTGAGTAATGTGTCGATGTTCAGCAGAGTCCTGCCTTGAAAACTGCACAGCACAGAGGAAATACAGCACCCGGCCTGCTCTGTGCTCTCTGCCTGGGGAGCACAGTTAGGACGCCATCCGCTCGCCCTGTCTCACAGCCGCGCGGTGTTAGGGGAATTGTTCCTCCCGCGAGGCAGGTGCAGACGGGCTCTTACCTGTCCATGCATGGGCCAGGTTTGGCTTTGGCAGGAGGAGGGGCCCTGGGTGACACTGGGGGCTAGGAGAGCGGTCAAAGATTTCCTCCATTGAAAGGCACAATTCCCCAGCTCTCGCACCCTGCTGTGGGGTTCAGCCAGCTCCCCCATCTGGCATGCAGGCTGGGCAGAGCCATGGCTCCCCCCGCTTTTACCTGCCCCCTTTGGCATGCCGTGTGCCCCATCAGCAGTAACTAGCCAGCCCCGCCTGAGCCCTCCTGAAGGCAGTTCTGCCATGGGGCCGGTGCTGTGCCATAGAGGCTCCTGCTCCAGCCCCACACTCTGTACCAGGGTGCCCCAGCCCACAGGCAGTCAGGGAAAGGGATGTTTAGGACCCGTAAAGCCAGGCCGTGGGGAATTCCCCCAGTGTAGAGAGCTTACCTGGCTGGCATATCGGAGGAATTTGAAGGAGGATAATGAGGTTGTTTTGAAGATGTTGGGGGGTGCTCCTTCCAGATGTGTTTATGGGGGCAGCATTGGAGAAAGCGTAACGGTGACAGTGGAGGCTGGTATCGAGCGGCGATGAGCATCAGCAGCTCGAAAGTGAATGAGAGATGGTGGGTAAGGTGGGGTTGACCACAGGATGCCATGAAAGTGAAGACGAGCCTCCTACGGTTGATGCAACTAGCCATGTGGAATTGTCTTCATCTGTCTGAGAAAGCACAAATGAGAAGATCACACTGGGGACAAAGACATGGGTGACAGCAGATGACCAAACTCTGCACCCTGTGTATCCTTCCTGAGAGGCACTGGGTGTGAGTCCAATGCAGAATTTGGCCCTTCCCGATGGTGGAAGCATTGTCATAAAGTTCCACCTCACAGAGAGAGAGGAAATAACGAAGGCAGATTAGGGAGATTCTTGGTGTGGTATTGGGGGGTTGAGTCCGTTTCTGATCTCAATGCGGGTATAAATCTGGAGTCGCTCCACTGAAGTCTGTGAAGCCAGAAACCGGAGAGCAATGAATTTACCCTGGAGTGACTGAGGTCATCATCTGCCCCATTGTTTGTCACAGTTTGTCTGCAGCACTGAAGGACTAGCTGTAAAAACCAATTTCCCATAGTAGGGAGTTATAAAGGGGATGGATCTAGACTGTTCTCAGTGGTAGCAGATGACAGAACAAGGAGTAATGGTCTCAGGTTGCAGTTGGGAAGGTTTTGATTGGATATTAGGAAAAACTTTTTCCCTAGGAGAGTGGTGAAGCACTGGAATGGGTTCCCTAGGGAGGTGGTAGAATCACCTTCCTTAGAGGTTTTTAAGGTCAGGCTCGATAAAGGCCTGGCTGGGATGATTTAGTTGGGGATCGGTCCTGCTTTGAGCAGGGGGTTGGACTAGATGACCTCCAGAGGTCCCTTCCAACCCTAATATTCTATGATTCTATGATAATCTAAACCTTTGGGGCTTTGTTTAACATCCCGGGTTTGTAGTATTCAGTGTGAATGTGGTGATCTTAAAGAGACAGTGCATGTTTCGGAAATTCCATTACACAATCATTCCTCATTGCATATTTTGGGGTCATGCTGTGACATAATAAATAACAATTCTCTGCTCCGGTAGCAATTGTCTTTCACAGATCTCAAAGTGGAAGGTAAGAATTAATATCCCCATTTCACAGAGAGGGAAACTGAGGCATGGAGGAAGGAGGTGACTTGCCCCAAGTTGCACAACTGTTCAATGGCAGCACTGGCAATAGAATCCAGATCCCCTGAGCCTCCTATGAGCCAGTCATTGGATCACTTTGGCTACTTTTCCATTTCTTTTCCATTTCCCCTTTGACACTGTTCTGAAATTGTCAGCAGGATTCCAAGTGTGAATCTGACAAACCTTTTATTCTGTAACAAGCTCTCCTTTGAAAGAGCTTTGGGAGATGGGTTCTTAATATATTTTAATTTTTTTTTTAAATTGCAATCTGTACCTCCAGATTTTATTTAGGGACCTAAATAGAGATTTAAAATCTTAGTTTTGGATACTTAGGCGTGCACACATTGGCCTACGCTTCCCAACATCAATGCAAAGAATCCCATTGGCTTGGATTTTCAGAGGATCCTTGGGGAGTTAGGAACCAAGGGTAAAAACACCCTTTGGGTGCTTTGGAAATTCCATCTAATAGGATTGAGTATTGGAAATCCAGTGGGAAGCAAGTGCCTAAGTCACCTAGGCACTTCTGGAAATGGTACTCTTTAAATACCATTGCAATCCAATAGGAGTTGGGCGCCTACCTTTGCTCCCTTTGGCTGTTTGGAAAACCGAAGCCATTGGCTCTCTCAGATGAGGATTCGGCAGCCCAGAAAGGTGAAAGGGCCGGGCCATGGTGACAGGGCAGGGCTATGCTGACGCTGGGTATAATGGAATTCTCCTGGCTCCAGACTGCAGCTTTACCCACGGATTCTCCATTGGATACAGGGACTGGATAAACTTGTGCATCTTCCCTAAGGTCCTCCCAGGCACATTGCAGCGTGCACGCCAGGGGAGATTAGGATGCATTGTGTTCCTCTTAAGTTTGCCTTTGCCCCTTTGCTTTATGGCAGCAGTCATCAGTCATCTGTCCTGATAACGAGGTGTATTCTTTCTTCAGCAAACATCAGCTTTAATTGTAAAATACTTTACTGCTCCACGTTAATATTTGCTTGGCTTTTGGGAGCGATGCATCACTATTATTCTTAGTACTTCACTGCGCAAGTAAGGTCATACATCACTTTTCTGTCCCCTCTCCCCAGCTCCCCGTCTTAAGTCATCAGAATAGCCAGATCTGAGCAAAAGCTGCTGCAAACCTGGCACAGTATCATAAGTTACAGGCACTGCAGTGGATTGGCCGTTTCTTCCTTCTCCCTTCCTGTGGACCATTTCGTTTTGCAACCTACCACTGAAAATCATAGAATCATAGAATATTAGGGTTGGAAGGGACCTCTGGAGGTTCTAGTCCAACCCCCTGCTCAAAGCAGGACCAATTCCCAACTAAATCATCACCGTGCAGTAAAGTCTCCGCAGGCATTTCTACCCCACCGTTTCCCTAAAAGATGCTGGAGAAGAGAGCTCCTCTGCCTGACTGCTCTTGGGTGCTCCTGTCTACAGCCTCACTCCAGCCAGGTTACTATTTGCAGGCTGATCCCAGCACACTCCCAGTCCCGGATTTTCCCCCAAACCACTTGCTCTGCAAGGTCCAGCCCTCTCCCCTGGCAGTTCAGAGAAATAATATGGTTCATTGCTCCTTCACGCCACCCATCAAACGCACACCAGTGTGCCACATTAACAAGCCAACATTCCCTTTGGTACAGACCCAGCACTGTTGCTTTAGGTTCATACAAGTAAAAACAAGTTTATTAACAAAAGGAGATGATCTTTTATAAGTGAGCTCACTTAAAATCCTAAGTTAGGAAGAGTTACTAGCAAATAAAAGTGAGAAAGCACATCTAAGCGTCTAAATCTGAATCTAGTAAATTTTGGTTCGAGGATTTGTTCAAAATGGCCTTTCTCACCCCCAGTCTTCCAGCTGGGACTGACCCTCTCCTTGGTCAGGATCTCTCCCGAAGGCCCAAAAGTGCTGGTGCCTTTGTCTCCTTACATCAAAGATACATGAGGGTTTCTGCTCCTTTTCTTTGATAGCCCAGTGAACCTTTGCAATGCAGCCTGCTGAAGGCTGGCCCTCAAAGTAAAGTTCATTCAAAATGTGTGGAAGGAGACATGAAGTCTGGTGGTGAAGGAGGCTTTCTGCTCTTTCTTCCTGACTTGTGTTTGCTGAAATGCAAATTGTTCTGTCCCCTGCCATCTCCTCCCTCTGCTGCTGGGAGGACCTAGTTTACCACTTACCTGTAAATTGAGGTGAATACACATTCATGTGTTTAACATGGGCTTGTTTAACAACTTTTGCCTCAGCAGTCTGGTTTTAAACATGCGCTATAACCTCACTTCCTAACTCTACACCTAATGTTGCTACACTCAGTTCGCCACTGTATTATTGATCACCGAGTTCTTCATTTTCAAATGATACCTCACAAGGCATATTTTGTGCAAAGATTATTACAATAGTGTGTAGGGTGTGAATACAGAGATCCTGTTGGTCAAACGGTATAACCCATCTGTCTATCACTTTTAAATACCCCCTTTTAAATCATCTATCTATCTGTCTGTCTGTCTGTCTGTCTCGCTGATCTTCCCAAGCATTCATTGACTGTGCTTGACAGCCAGGAAAATACCAGCATTTTGTAACTCAATGTGCCTAAGAATGTGATCATCCCAATAAAATCATGTGATGCAATGGATGCCAGTACATGACTGTGGGCTTGTCTATGTTACTGTGCAGGGTTGATCTAGGATACGCAGCTTCAGCGACATGAATAGAGTAGCTGAAGTCAACGTACTTAGATCTACTTACCGTGGTGTCTTCACTGCAGTAAGTCAACAGCTGACGCTCTCCTGTCGACTTCATGTGCGCTTCTCGTTCTTGTGGATTACTGGTTTCGATGGGAGAGCACTCAGTGGTAAATTTATTGCGTCTATACTAGACATAATAAATCTACCCTTGCTGGATTGATCACTGCCTGCCGATCCGGTGGGTAGTGTAGACAAGCCCCAAGTGTAGAAATTTCCTCATACAGAAGCCTCTCTTGCTTTTCCATTTCACTCGAACAGGGGTAGCTGTTAAAAATGAACGTCCCTGTTGCCTGTAATCTCAAATTTCCCTTTTAAAAGTTTGGGGGGGAAAGAAGAATGCCTTAGAGCAGTGGTCTTCAAAGTGGGGTGCGTGCACCCCAGGGGGTGTGCAAGACCACCCACGGGGGGCTGCGGTGGCCCAGCCCTGCTGCAGGATCGGCCCCAAGACGCCACCGAAATGGGAAGGATTCTATTTGTGTCCCGCCAAAATGCCACCGAAAGTGGAAGCTTTGTATTTGGCGGCATTTCAACGGACACCCCCCTCCCGGGCCGCGAGAGATCTCGGGAAAGTGGAAAGGGGCCGTGGACAGAAAACTTTGAGAGAGGCTGCCTTAGAGGGCTGAACTGTCAGATGTATGGCAGATATTTCAAGTCAAATCCACATTTGCCTGAAAAAAGAGGAATTTCCATGCACAAAACGGGTACTTGCATACGTTAAGAATCCATTTGCATGTAGGATGGGTAAATTGTAATGCTCCAGGGTATTGTAACTATAAAAATGTGGAGGGTACAAATTGGATTTTCATGTTTGAAAAAGTAGCCCTAGATGATGATCTCATTTTAGTTAGATACGTGGATCCAGCAGCTGAATACATAAACAATCACCCAACTCCAATATGTACATCATAAAAGCAAAATAAGGAAAGGGAATTATCCCACCATGTCGGGAGATTACCTACAAATCCAGAAATCATTTGCAGTGAGTATTTCCTCTTTTGCAGTCATTTCTCATTTGGAATGAAATGAAATGGCTCCTTTTTTCATTAGGTGTTTGTGGAAACACCAATCAACAAACCTCCCAGAGCTTTTTATTTTTTGGAAGCCTTTCTGACCTCTAGGTAATAAAAATCAATGAACAGTTCTTTAGCGTACACCTGTAAAGTCAGCAGAAAATAGCTGTCTGGATTACAAAGGACAATTGAGTTAACCCAGCCTTTAGATGGCAGTGAAAAAACAAACAAACAAAAATGTTTCTGGATGTTTTCAATGTTCAGCAACTCAGTAACTGTGCTCTGTTCATGTTGGGTGATTGGGACTAAACACTCCCAAGGCAAGGCCACCACTAATATTATCTGATTTTTGTACGAATTTATAGAACGGGCACGTCTCTTTGGACATACAACATATTGGGGGAAACTGTCAAAGGCACAAATGAGAATTTGGCACCTAACTCTCTTTGACTTTCCATGGTTCCCTAGGGGTCTTTGAAAACCTTCTGTGTTGACAACAGTGGTCTGTCTGTCTATCGATCGATCGATCATATTTCTAGGACATTCATCAGAATAGTTCCGGGGAATCTGCGGCTCTCCAAAGGATACCAAGAAAATGTATCCTGGATCAATGTGATTAGACTGACCTTTGCTGCCGTGTATGAAGTACAAGCTTTTGGGTTAGAAGGACTCTTTGCCACACTTGGCCAGATCATTTTTTTACGCAGAGCAGTGTTTTTATCAAGTGAACTGTCTTGACCTGTACTGTACTGTTTTCATTGATCCTCTATGGAGAGAGGTTCCTATTGAATGGGAGTGACAGGATGTACATGGTCCTATTTGGGTAGGTTCTTGGGAAGAGTTTGATGTGATGTAGCAGAGTGGAGCAAATAGGAGAATAGACAGATTCATGCACGACTGAGGCAGGCTCCAGACTGAATTAAAACACCACAAAAGATAGAGAGGGGACAATCGTTCCTTACAGCTGATCCCGGCTGAGTGTCCCCGGAGAAGGTGAACCTGCATCCCCAACATCCATTTCCCAGAGAAAGAATCTGTTCCACCCCCGAATTATCAATCGTGTGTGTGAGCTGGAGTTTAGAATCTGATTCCATGCAATTCTGCTGATGACTGAGTGTGGAATTTTGTAGTCTGTATTCTACCACGGCAGATTAAAAGCCAGACCGGCTCTCAGGGGGTTTGTAAATGTAAGGCCTGGTGTAACTCACACTGAAGTCGATGGAGTTGATCGAGCTTATGTAGGGTTGTAAGTTCAGGGGGCTCTTAGCAGTAGAGTTATACCGAAAAGCAAGAAAGAATTTGCACCTTCCTGGGCTAGGGTAATATCTGGGCAAGCTGTGCAATGCATTTTCTTTTCATACAGCTGAACATAGATTCCAGCAACCTAAACATCCTGCCGGCCGTACAGGGAGGGAGGGGGCTGATATTGAGTAGAATTCCTCTTGCCAGGTAGGAGGACTTATAATGCTCAAAAGACTCTCCCAACTGACAGATGAGTTTAAAAGCTGCTGTTGAACTGCTTGCTGCTTTTCAAGCATTGTCGCGGGTTTAAGAGGTTCTGAGAGTCCACAAATTACTTACTGAGCCATTAAAAATAACCTTCCTGTTGTCACTCAAAGGCTTTGCTATGACACTTGCCAGCTGAGCTTCGCAGGCATGGATGGATTTACCCTCCAAATACTCCTGGGAGGAAGAGGAGGATTATCGCTGTTCTACAGATGGGGAGATGAGACACAGAGAGACTTGCCCAAGGTCATACCGGAAGTCTGTAGCACAGCTGGGAATCAAATCGAACGGGTCTACAGAGCTCTAATCCTAGTCTCCTGTCTCAGCCCCCAGACCAGACCTCCCTTCCTCTTTTGAGTATTGCTTTAATATATTTTCCCCTGCCCCCCTTTTCAATTCAAGCAAAGTCCAGAAAGGCCTGTTTGCTGAGATCATTAGCAAGTGTGACTGTGGACCTGAAAACTTTCGGTAAACCTCCTTGATACAGCTGGCTTCCCCATAGGGAACCGAAGGTGAAAAAGCCTGTTCCTTTCATCTCCAGTCGGGCTGTCTTTGAGCACTGCTGAAGAGTAAAAGCAATAAAACAGAATCTGTTCAGCATGAAATTCTTCTCTATTATGGGGAAGTAGTGATTACGGGGTTTTTCCATCCCCCTTAGTATAGGGAGCCATGCAGGGAATCATACGTGATACCAAATCCCCGGGAATGAATAGATAAGAATCTGAATCTGTTGGTCTGAAGTAAATCCTTTTGAAATTAATGGAGTTACACCGATGTCACTGAGCCCAGAGTCAGGGCAAGGGTGTTTCGGTCATAGGTTATTGCTCCGCCCCCCTATCCCCACCCCATAAATGTATCCAAATAGTTTAATAATTCATCCACTTTCCCCCACCCTCTAGTCTAAACGGCGGGTCATGTATCTTTGGGTAAGTAGGATAATGAGGAACAAATGCCAGACAAGCTGATGTTTTATTCACTCAAATGTCATTTGGAAGTGCAGCTGAGAGACACAGGAGGCGGGAGTGGGGCCTATAGACTGCATAGTACCTGCACAGCAACCAGTGTTACACGGGGAGTGCTTGAGATGCCACACCAAGAAAAACGGGATCATCCAAATTCTCTCTCTCATTCCCCCCTTGGACTTGAATATGTTGCCCAGGCTTTCTACAAAGGTGGAAAAGATGAGTAGGCAGCACAGCAGCATGAATTGTTCATAACAGAGGAGTTAATCAACAGATATTGACTCTTCCATTTGCAAATTGCCTCCGATTCATGTACTATTCCGAATTATTTCTGGATTAATACTCTTATTATCTGTGACTAATTCTTGGTCTGTAGCTTGCTCGCAGTTTGTTGCAGGGGTTTGATATTAAAAATTCAAGCTGCTTTGTCTGGACATGAAAGTCAAGTGGTATATTTCTGTTCTTCGGGTGGATGAATGTAACTCAGAATCAGGTGTCCAGCACTACCCCTTATGAAAACAGAGTCAGTCAGTGTTAGTATATTCCATTGATCCGGGCCGGTGAGACTGTGTTCAGTTCTGACTGAATCCCAGAATGGAGCTCTCGGGTGCTCTGCAGGTCTCTTTCAGTCATTTACCGGGTCTTTAGGATCAGGTTAGTCTTCAGCTTTCATTTCAGCACTAGACTTGTCAGTTGTAGTAACAGACCCAGGAGTCAGACTATCCAGTCTAATGGATTGTGGAATACCAGTAATGAGTGTTAATGTGTAGGAAGTTAATGATCTAAGTCAGATGGTTGCAGATTTCAGTCTAAAAAATTGGACTCCAAAGGCATTTCCATCACATGCAATTAATCCCAAATCCCAGCTGTTCACACCCTTTCTAGCAAAAGTACAAATTCTGTTACTATACAGTGTACAGCCACAATGGAAGCTCAGAGGCTTTCTAGGTATAGTGAGAAGATGTGACCACAAAAAGATCAAACTCGTATCGGTAGAGAAGGAAAGAGTATCTGTGTAGCCAAGAGAAGTAGATGGGAACAGTAAGGATTGGTCGTTGGATACCTCTGATAGTTCCAAGGACAGGTAATTGGATACCATTAGTTCCCTGTTCCAAAATGAGACCAGGACAATGCTGGGAAGTCATTGCCACCCCTTGCCTATTGTTCGGTGACCTTTGTGAAAAGAGTTGCCATTCCAGGCAGACAAGCCCCCACCTTCTGGAAATCACCACTGCGTTTTGGGAGCCAGGAACAAAGCACTGCAGTGAAGCAGTCTGTCTTTCCTGTCAGCAGGTCCCCGTAGCCGTTCTTGTTCCATGGCGATACACAGGACTTCAGAGCCATGATCCACTTCATGCTTTTCATCAGCACTGCTTTTCGCTGGGGTTTCCCTTGCTTTTCAAATCAAGCCAGCACAGAGTAATACAATTACAGTTTTTGTTCTGTAACTGTTTTCTCTCTGCAATTTTACCTTCCTCTTTAGATGAGGTCGCTCTGTTATGTGCCAGACAAAGGCGTCTCTGTATTATATAGATGCTGCATTGTTTCTCTGTTTTCTGTTGGTGGCAGAGGCTGTTTCCCCCGATACTAAATTTACTCTGGCCAATGGAAATAAATGATGCAATGTGTTTAAATGGTTTTAATGGTAATGTGCTGCTGAGATGGGAGCCACTGAAACAATTACAGTAGCGGGACCTGCTAAAATAAGCTGGTATGTCAATAGGCTGGCAGCAAGTTTCTGAGTCATCTGCAATGCCACTAAAGCTTACTGGGGAAGCCGGCAGTCAGAGAGAGTGGGTAATTCTCAGTCTTCAGTCTCAAAGCATACGGCCCTCTTTCTGCATTATGCTACATTGAAGCCTCAGCCTATCCTCAGCATTTAGGTGCTAAAAGAGGGAGGTCTAGCAGTTTTGATGTAGAGCTCAGATACAGAGCTGCACCTGTTCACATTCTGAAAGCCCCGTGTGTTTTGGAAGGAACAACCTCCTCGCCATCAAAACCAGATTCCACTAAGCCAGCGTTTGTATTCATATGAATGTTATTTTTTTTCTTTAACTCCGTAACCATCCTATTTTCCAGTGGGTAGGACAAGACAAGATAGAGAAGGTTTTGACTGAAATGGACGGAACAGCAGAGAAGCTCTGGGTTGGGGAAATGTGGGTGCTTTGGAGGATTGATAATAGGATACAAAGCCTTTCACTTTCAGTTGCCAAATTCTACTCTGTATTGACGACCAACCCGTACCCGCCAATAATGGGCAAGGGGGAGGGCAGTGGCTTCAGAAGAAGTTACTGAGCATGCTCAGTACAAACCAAGCAGCAAATCTGGGAGGGTACATGACCCTGTGTGCCCCTGAACCCTCCGAAGCATCGCCTCTGCTGCTCTGTCCAAACCTCATGCAATCCCACTGATGTTACTGAGCCACTAACTGTCCCTTGCCCACTGGTTGATATCCAGGCCCTGGTGGTGGTAATTGGTGAAAAGTGAGTTTCTAGTACACAGGTGTGTACATCACAAATACCATGAGCGCTATGGTCAATCAGCAGACTGAACGAGCATTGAATGGGCCTTGGAGACTGAACAACCACGGCTGGAGTCTTGGTGGCAGGGAATGGTGTGTGAACGGCAAGCTTCTGTCTGACAACGGTTGTACATGGGCTGTGGGTAAATACAGATCTGGGTTGTCCATCCAGCATCTTCCATCAGCATTAAAATACCTGCAATTCTTATGTTAAGGATTTTCAATAAAAAGTACGTTCATGATGTGTCCCCACTCCAGTCGCTTCCTTTACTGCGCATCTGTCCTACGCTCAGTTGTTTCAGATCCTGCAATCAATCATCTGTAATAAAAATGTCGCTACTTAATTTGCGCTCAATTTCAAAATGAGACGATAACGTTGCCACTGATCTGCCTTAAAGGGAACCCTTTGGCAGCTATTGTGCAGACAGAATCGAGTGAAATTGTCCTGTGTTCATTAACAGGTCTTCAGAAACAGTCCAAGAGTTTCAGTTAGAAGTCAGGTTTATTTTCCCCCAACCTTGGGGTGTTAGTGACTTGCCATCCAGTCTGTCTCTTGCACTGGTGACTCGGAGCACAAGAGAGGCAGTGGTTATTGCGAGCGCACTACTGTCTTCACCACTCTTTGTTTCTGTGCTCCCCCCCCCCCATCACCCAAGTTTTCCTGGCAATGATGTTTATGGCTATTACAAGTTTGACATTTCCATGATTATGTGTTTAGCCAGAAGTATATACAAAGGACTGTACAACCCTGGTTTCCTTGAGTCTCCAAAACTGGGGTGTGGCAGTCTGACACAGTTTGTGAGGTAGTTGTATCACTAAAGTCACCAGATAGGTTCCCTTGTACATCCGCCATTTGACCTGTCAGCCAGAGCCTCTTCCAACTTGATATCCTTGTGCTTTTGCTCCATCTGATGGGGAAAATCCCTGTCTTCTCCAGAGGATAACAGGAGATGCAGGAGCATCTCTTATCCAGGAGTGTATTAATTAATTAACCCGATTTCCAAATTAGCTGTTAGTGAAGGTACTTAAGTAGGGTGCCCTGAAGCCAACACGAGGCCCTTAACTGTCTTCTGTGGAAAATCTGCTACAGTCTGATTTGAAGCAGAGACCTAGCGCTGAGAAGAGCCAGCAGCAATCTTCCTTTCAACACGGCTCTGGCATGGTTTCTAGTTTTGTTAGATGTCTTGGTAGCCTGCAGTTCAGCTGATCACTACGTTCCTTTAACCCACCTTGAGCATCTCTTGGATTTTCCTGGCAGTGGATTTTCCAGGTTTATCCTGTACTTTCCAGTGTGCCAGATTATAGATCTGTTGCTTTCTTCTTTTCCCTTAAAAAAAAAATGCAAATCTGATCTCAGTACCAATTAACCAGGGAACTCCTCAGCCTTATGCCTTAGTCCTAAGTGTTCTTCATCATACTTCCCGCTCTGTTACGATGATGATCTATTGTTGTATTGCCGTTGATCCCTGGATTGCCCTGCTGTGAGCATGCCTAGACAGCAGTGGCAGTACTATCTTCCACACTGCTACATCAATATGATATGGTGCTATCTTTTGGGGGAAGTAACAAGTAACAAGTCACTGAAAACAGGGGCTTATAATGGGACATGTTGGGCAACCTTAATAATAGGTGGGGCCGCAACACAGTGGATATCATAGAATTTGGGGTCACCAGCGTAGCAGAATAAGGGAGCCTCATTCAAGAAACAGAGGTTGAGAGGCAGCAAGAATAAAACATTCGTGTTTTCAGTCTAGTACTGAACTGGCTCCTCTCCCCACCCCCCAGGAGATGAGAACTGTAAAGGGAAAAACAGCCCTTGCTGCATTCCCAGTAAAATCCTTCTTGGTAGTTCCAAGCAACACTCTCACCTCATGCCCTTTAGCCTCCCTCCCCCAGTTCCTGTGCCCAAAGTTATCAGCTCACATGTGGAGAGGGATTTGTGGCAGTGCCTAATTGACTGAGCATGGTCCAATTTTCTAACTTACACTTGCTGACAGCGCGGAATGTGTGTAGCCTGCCAACAAACACCGAGGCGAAAGTCCCGAATCGCATTAGACCATTCAGCAGTTCAGCCTGAGGCCGGTTGGGTGGAAATTCGGACTTCTCGTGAGCGTCCGCACCATTGTCCCAGTCAGCAGGTTTTTCCCTGGCATCCTCCTCTCCGACAGAAGTATGATGGTTAGGTTAGTACTGGAGCCTGCTTCAAGTCTCTCCTCTCCCTCTCCTGCTCAGCTGCTTGGCAGTTTGTTCTCACTGGGTCCTGGGTAGGTAACGGTGACCCCACTCGAGTTCAGTCCCAGTGTACTAACGGGGTAGAACTGAAAATCTGGAGCCAGCGGTGCAGGGGAGCAGATCAGGAATCCTCAGCCCCTCTTGGTCAGACTTCACTGAGCTGCCACCTGGCCTGACCCTGACCCCCTCTCTCAGCAGTGCAGGGACTTTGGGGGCCATTGCAGCTGTAGGGGTCTGCGGGAAGGGCCTGTGGAGGGTGTTGGTTTTGGTGAGCAGCTCATTGTTGTGCTGTCGGGGGAGGCGGTCAGCAACTGGAGGAGTTATGAGAGTCTCAGTTTTCCTCTCTGAATGGCTGATGCACCCACAGATTGGGGAATCTGCAGTCCACGAGGCCTTTCAGAGCCATGGCTTCACGTTGGAGCTGCCAGGGCTGGTGTGGGGGTCATGCAGTCAGCTGGGGACATCCTGCTCTCTGGACATGAATGGAGCACTGCCACCTCCCCCCGCTGTTATTCCCCGGGGCCAGGCACCGGAGAGCCGAGAGTCCCCGACTCAGTCTCCCTGGACCTGCTCTGTGGCTGCTGCTGAGCGGTTCGTGGGTGGAGCCGGTCGGGAACTGTTTGACAAAATGACTCAGTTGGAAAGTGCTGAATCACTGAAGATCCGGACGATTTCTCAGGTCCCGGGTGGAACTTCTGGTCTGAAGGAGAGAGACCCCAAAATAGCCAATTGCTTGGGATGCGGGGCACACACCTGGGATTAGGAGACCCAGGTTCAAGTCCCTGTAGAATCTCCCACCTCCCAGGTGAGTGCTATAACCACTGAACGATGAGGTCTCTGTTTCTTCTCAGGGTTTGGTCTCAGTGCAGACAAGGAAAATGTTTGAAGTCTTTAAAATTTTCACAGGCCATAATAACTGTGAAATGTTAGTCCATGTTAGTGACGTGACTAACTGGACCTCCGAGCTCTGGCTGAGCGCCGTGTCAGGATCAGGGTTTGGTCTACAGGAATCTTGGCTGAATTGGGACGGCAGAGTGAGGCCCCTAGTTTGTACCTTACTGTATCTTAGTTCGTTCCTCTTTATCCCGCTGGTCAAAGACATGCCAATCCGTTTCTTTATAGGAGCAGGATCTCCAAGAGTAACAAATGCAAAGTTACAGTGGAGTGAATTCCTGGACATTGTGTGTGTGTTTTAACCCATATCTCCCCTTTGATTGCCTCTCAGTAATGGGGTTTTAAATGGGACCAGAATCTGACAAGATGGGAGAATAGAGGGTCTTTGATTCCTCCCACAGGCAAACCTCACTGTAATCTATTACACTGAAATCTGATGTCACCTTCATTTCCTTTAGCCATCGTTAAGGAAGTGCTGTTTTAATTTGGCTGAAGATTGCCCTGGAGGCTCTGATTCCTGTTATCCATATTTACACTTGTAATTCATTACCCTTTTACAAGTACAAGGATGCCGTGTTTGCCAGGTTTGCATAATGAACTTCATATCAGAAGAAATCCTAATAGGATCCACTAAAACGCCTTTCACTTTGACGGTAATGCACTGGATCATACATTATTAACACAGATTGTATCAGACTTTCATGCAGCGAGAAGTTTAACAATGCTTTGTATCAACATAGCAAAGCACACAATTAGAACTGTGGTTCACAACGAGGGGGGTCGGGGGGCCCCTGCGGGGGCGCGCAAGCAGGTTTCAGGGGATTTGCCAAGCAGGGCCAGCATTAGACTTGTAGGGGCCCGAGGCAGAAAGCTGAAGCCTGGGGCCACCCAAGACTGAAACGGAAGCCTGAGCAATGTAGCTTTGCGGGGGGGCCTTGTGGTGCGGGGCCCTGGGCAATTGCCCTGCTTGCTACCCCCTCACGCCAGCCCTGGCTGTTATATGCAGAAAAACAACTGAGCCATAGAGGTTTTTATAGCATGTTGCGGGAGGAGGGGCTCAGAAAGAAAATGGTTGAGAACATCTCAACTAGACTATAATACAGTGCCAGTGATATTGTCATTGGTGCAATACATTTATTGGAGACTGCTTCTCCCTGCCTGGCACCTTGTCTAGTTATTGAATGTGACTCATTTTCTAACACTACACTTTAGACAGGTGGAAATGACCATGCAGGTTGCAAAGCTGGGAAGAATTGGGCCTTAGATGTTGCTGTCTGCTGTTGGTATGTTGCATCGAAGCATTAGCTGCATTTCAGTAACAGATGAAATGGCTCCTCTATGAATATTTTGTAAGGCACTTTAGGATGAAAGGACTTCCACAAATGCAGCATAGAAGTAATATTTGGTATATGTGCAGTTTTGTAAGCATCTGAGGATTATGGCCAATTTGAATCTCACATCTACCACTGCCCCCATAGAAAGCTGGTCTCTGTGTGCCTGTAGATAGGAGTGGGTGTTTTATGGAGTCAGTCCACAGCTTTTATCTGAAATATTTTCTGGTCAGAAAATGGGTTTCATAGAAATAAAAGTTTCCTGCGGGAAAATGTCGACTTTGACAAAATGCTTCGATTTTTCCGATGGGCTGACTCCAAATGAAAAGCATTACATGGAGCTGGCATGTCAGAACATTCTGACTGGACTTAAAATAATGACATTTTCCTTTTCAACGCTGCTGATTCCCCATTCGAGGGGGAATTGTTTATTTCGTGTCCAGGTTCGCTGTTTTACCTTTTTGATCTCTTTCGGAATGGAAAGCAGCTTCGACATTGCCCACAAAAGGAAACATCCCTTTTTTTAGGCAGTGCTAGCAATTCACTCCTCATCTCAGTGCAACCAATGGCAGAAAAGCATTCAGATCTGCCTTGGATGTGAGTATCTTTAGCTCCATGCTGTAGTGTTATCCCAGGCGACAGGAGCGCTTATGTATATTGTTATTTCCCGTAGCAGACTAGATGGTTGCAAAATATGGGCATTTTGCATTGGTCAGCTATACATGCTATAAACTCTATGGCCCAGCTGTTTTGGAGCCAAAGGTCGTATTGCCAAGGTCACACCTGTGTGTGCAAAAAAGGGTAAAATGGAGTAATGGAGAAAGCTGAAAAGGTTTTGTTCAAGCACTTCTGTCAGCCTCTGCCAGCTACAAAATGAGCTAAGAGACTGGCTTTCCCACAACGTTTGGTTGATTCTGGGGTCCCATCCTGCACCTGTTGAAATCGACGCACGACTCCCATGGATTCAGACTGGAGCAGGATCGGGTGCCTGCAGGAAACACCGAGGATCACGAAGACAGTGTTTTAAAAAAAAAGTAACAACCAGTTTGGATCAGTTTCCATTTGGGGACGAAGGCAGGTCTGACTGGGTTCTTGTTCTGTCCCACTTGGTTCAAACCAGTCCTGGTAAAATAGGGGAAATCCAGAGGACAAACCCCTCTCTCTCTCCTCACCCCCACCCCCCAGCATTTCCATTTCTCCTTAGTCTCTCCCCTTTCAGAGACTTGATCTATTTGCACAAGACAATAAAAGTCTGTAGCGGTGAATGTGGAATTTTAATGGCTGGGTTTATGTATAAAGAATTAGTCTCCAATCAATATTAGGCTGTCAGCAAGGAGAATTGGCTGGATGCTTTTAGTGGGTTTTCATGTCAAGCAAATTAATGGGAGTTTAAGCAGCGCAGTGTGGAGTCCCCGTCGGGATTACTTTCCTCTTCCTTTCTGAGCAGCTTATCCTCACTTGTTCCGAGGCCGCTTTTTTGAAAGGAAAGTTGTGTTTCTTCGAGCAGAAGGGCAGCTTTTAATGCAGTGGACTTGGTACCCGTGCAGCTGGAAACATCCCCGGTGGATTAGCTGGATGTCTGAGAGCCGCACGAGGGGCAGGGCATGCTGAAAATTGGGGTGGCACGACATGAGCGAGATCTTCTTCCCGTGGGTGTAATAGCTGTGGAGGCAACAGTCACCCGCAGTAACTGTACTGAAGTCAACAGAACAGCATCAGGTGTGCCCCACCGTGTCCTAGAGAGAGAGAGCACCCTTTGGCCCGGACTTCCATACAGTTCAACATTTCAGAGGCCTACCCGCGTGGAGGCTACATGCCATTGATATGGGCTTTGAAAAGAGAATTAGGTAGATTTTTCTCTACTGTTCTGGTGGGTGCCCAGGAGCAGATGCTTAGTTGGAGTGACACACCCTGGACGTCGATTTCCAACAGATGAGAATCCCTCCGACACCCCTTTGGAAAGAACAGGCTGGATTTTCCAAGGGACGAATGCTTGGCTATTTTCAGCGGGTTTGATTTTAAGAGAGGAATGGCATTTCTGTGCTGTAGAGCACGGCCACACAGCAGCTGGGAGGTGTAATTCCCCGCTCGCGTCGGGAGAGATGCTCACAGGTCCTGCCCATTCTGCTGCTGCAATGCCGCTATTTTTAGCATGCTTGCTCAAGCCGATCTAGCATCTGCCCATCTGCCTGAGCTGGGAGTTCCCCTCCCAGCCGCCGTGTAGACGTAAACAGAGAGAGAAACTATTGCAAAAATGGAGTGTTGATCCCAGGCCACACCCTGACCCTCTGACCACGCCCCGTGGCGCACACCCACCAGTGCACGGCTGCCCACCTCCCTTGTGCACAAGGGGCATTGGTGACAGTCTTGTGATGGATCCCGGTGTGCATGTACAGCTGTGGTTGGGGGGAGCTCCCTTCCCTGCCCCCCACCCCAACATAGAACCCCAATTTGGTTCTTGAATGGGAAGTTCTTTGGAACAGAGACAATAGGCCTGGTTCTGATCCCACTCAAAGCAGCTTTACACCAGTCTCATGCCGCTGACTTGGGTTAGGGTTGTTCCTGATTTGCACCCGGGTGGGGGAGAAGAGAAACTGGCCCTGTCTCCACACACACCAGTGGCTCTGTGCAAACGATGATACATATCTGGAATTTCCATATAACTCTCGAGAGGCTCCTGCTGAAGTTCCCTTGCTGATAACGCTTCAGCCTTTGGTGCACCTTGTCAGCTTGCTCCCTCCCTGCTGGACATTTACTGCTGTGGTACATGAGCCTCCATCGTCCAGCCCCCTCCACCTCACCTGGCAATACTGGGGCATTTCTCCTGATGAGACTCCCACTCGCCCACTAAACCCGCTGTTCTCTTTGAAAACTAAATAAAGGAATTAAAAAAAACCCACCCAACTCCCACCCTGCAGGGTGCCATGGAAACCTGGCAGGGGAAGGAGTTCATTTAAAACATTAAAAATAAAAATCAACAGCCTTGAACGAGCAGCAGAAACGGATCCAGGAGGGTCTGAGAGCTGGGCTCCAGCCAGAGCCTCTCCATCTGGATTTCGTACATTCCGGAGGTTGGGGCATTCGGACCATGCAAAGTGGTGCAGAGATTATGGGCCTTTATGTAAAGGTGCCGTGTGGAGGATGGGGGCATACTCCCTCAGCATACCTACAATACCCCCTGGTGATGGCACTCTTCTAAGCGCCACCCACAAAATAAACTCCACCCACACCTCTCAGAACTATTGTTCAGAGAATTCACACCTCTGTGAGCTATTGTTTCAAGCTTTCTGCAGTTCAAGCGGATGTCACTGCATCCGTTTGCCCATGGTGCATGCTTTCAAGGTCTTCTTTCCAGTCATAATGGCTCGGTACTTTCTTTTTGAAAGCAAGCAAGCAAGCTGAGGTTCTGGAGAACATGTAAGCAGCATGAGAGCGATGGCAGTATGCTGGACTGCTATGTACTGGCCCAATCCAACTCTGGTCCCCAAAGAAGTGTTGGTCTTTGCACTGCTCCCCACCTTTGGGCACCTGTAATAATAGGAGTCATCTACAAAATTTGGGTCTGGATCCAAACTCCCCAAAATGCAGGAGCACTTGGATCCCAGATTTTGGTTTGATGTGATGCATTGTAAAGTTAGAGCCCCATTGTAAAATTTGGACTTAAATCATTTCAGACCCCTCTTAAGTTCTGGGAATTCCAGATCTGAGCGGTGGATTCCTGCTTGTCTTGAGGGTGAAGAATGCTTCTGCTCTTGATACTTTGTCAGGTGGTTTTAAATTGTACAAGTTTAAAGATGTAAGAAAAGTCCTGCTTTTGGATCTTCAACAGGAAGATATAATTTCACTTGCCTGCCAGAGAGGATGGTTTCTTATTCTGCATAGATTTCTCTAGATACATATATAATAAAGCTGAACCAAAACAAAACATCTCTTTGCACAGAAGTCTAATTCATCGCTGACTTCAGCATTGTTCCTCCCTCTGCTGAGGGACTAATGGTGCTGCCTTTGGTCTTCGCAGGAAAATGACCTAAGAGGTGCAGATGTGGTCACCCTATCTAAAAAAAAAAAGATATATCGAAATGGGGAAAGGTTCATGAAAGGGCAACAAAAATTATTAGGGGTCTGGAATGGCTTCTGTATGAGGAGAGCATTATTAAGACTGGGACTTTTCAGCTGGAAAAAAGATGACTAAGTGGGGATATGATAGAGGTCTATAAAATCATGACTGGTCTGGAGAAAGTAAATAAGGAAGTTTTATTTACTCCTCATAACGCAAGAGCTAGGGGTCACCGAATGAAATGAATAGGCAGCAGATTTAGAACAAACAAAAGGAAGTATTTCTTCACACAACGCACAGTCAACTTGGGGAACTCTTTGCCAGAGGATGTTGTGAGGGCCAAGAGTATAACAGGGTTCAAAAAAGAACTAGATAAGTTCCTGGGGGGATAGGTCCATCAATGGCTATTACCAGGATGGGCAGGGTTAGTGCCTCTACCCTCTTTTTGCCAGAAGCTGGGAATGGGCAACAGGTGTTGGATCAGTTGATGATTCCCTGTTCTGTTCATTCCTTCTGGGGCACCTTGCATTGGCCACTGTCAGAAGACAAGATATTGGGCTAGATGGACCTTTGGTTTGACCCAGTATGGCCATTCTTATGTTCTTACGTTAATATGTGTCTGCTCCCCCCAGTCCTTGTCTGTCTTCAGCCAATGTAGGATTTACTGGTCTGTTCTGTGTCAAATTGGTCTACTAGACTAGTTTGGAGGTTCTCCCTTTCTGATCTCTGCATTCATGGTCTTTTCTAGAGCTCCTCCTGTCCTGTGGGAAATTCAACATTTTTCAACATTTATTTTCATCCCAAAACAGATGAGAAATCAAAATAGCAAAACTTTTCTCAGCATGGAAAGTTCTGCAAAATGTCTGTTCTGACATGTTGAAATGATTTGTTTCTCCCCTATGGCTCAGTCAGAGGGAGAATGGGGGGTGCATCATGGGAGATGTAGTCCGGCAAGGGACCTGGCCCAAAGTTGTGAATTGGAGCATGAGGCACCCAAACTACAGTACCCAGGAGGCACCACAATGGCTCAGGCCGACACAATTTAATGTCAACTTGACACAAAACCATATGTTTTAGTTTGATTTTCCATCAGGATTGTCGACATTTTCGCATGAAAAAATTGATTTTGCAGAAATCACATTTTCCATGAAAACTAAAAAAAAAGTTTTGACTGAAAATTTCTGAATTGCTTTAGTCTTTTCTCAAGTTATATGATAAAAATATTGACGGGCCCTTCCTCTACTGGATTTGTCCCAAGAATGAGATCTGTCTTACCTCCAACAGATGAATCCATACGTCTACCTCTTCCATTCATAAAAAATAATAATTCTCAAACTTACTTACAGTGAATGGTACCTTACTCCATGAGTAATTCCATTGATTTCCATGGCACAACTGACTGAGAATGTTTCTATTCAACATAAATATGAGTGGGAGAACGGCCTATAGTGAGCAACAAACTAATACCCTGAATTTTCTAACAGTTTGCTTAAAATACATTTTTCTGGAACAAAATGATGTTGGTGGTCTAGTTAGTTAAACCACTGCCAGTCTCCTAGTGTTAAAATACCTAATAATGCCAAATATTTATATTGTACTGAAAGATCTCAAACTGCTTTATGAATCACGAATTAATTAAGGCTTAGAACACCCTGTGAGTTTAAGTGGAAATTATCATTGTATCCATTTTAAATGAAGCACCGAAAGGGTAAGTGACTTCCCCAGGGCACAGAGAGTCGGAGCTGGGAATAGGACCCAAAAATCTCGAATCCCTGGCCTCTGTTTTGCCTATGGAGTAGTCCACATTCCCTGCCAGTTGCCAACAGACCGGTAAATAGAGCATTAGAGCGCAAGGAGGTCTTACATGCTTTGTATTAACACAGCCAATTAACTAGTAAGTGTTTCTTACAGATCATTGCTGAGTAAGAAAGCAAGGGGTGGGGGGGGACACAAAAAATAACCGTTGAAAAGGAAATCTGAGTGTTTGTTTTCACATATAACTTTTGCTACAGTGGCAGAGCTGTAACGACAGGAGAGCTTCTCCTCTTGGTGTTGTTAATCCGCCTTCCTGAGTAGTGGTAGCTGTGTTGATGGGAGTAGCTCTCCTGCCAACCTAGTCCTGTCTACACGGGGGGTGTAGATCGCTATAACTGTGTCATCCGGGGTGTGGATTTTTCACACCCCGCGCGAAGTAGTTAGAGCCAGATAGGTCTGTAGTGCACATCTGGCCAGAGAGGAGGGGAAATTCGGACTAGAATGGAAACATGGGGATGATAGTGATCGATATGTTAAACTCAGGTGTGCAAAAATTAGGAGCAGGGGGAAAAAAGACCACAGGCCTGATTCTCTCCTCACTTAGCCGTGTGTAAATCAGGAGCACGTCTAGTGAAGTAGTGTGCATGACATAAGTGTAAAACCAGCCTGGGTGAGAGGAGAAGCAGAGTTGGTGACTCAGAAAAGCGTGGATTCATAGATCGTAAGGCCAGAAGGGCCCATCCTTGTGACTGTGGAGTTCTTACACTTTCCTCTGGACCAGCTGGTGCTGGCCACTGGCAGAGACAAGACCCCAGGTGAGGTGAAACACGTGTGTGATCCAGTCTGCAAGTTCCTATGGGCAATAAAGGAATTTGCATTTAAAAAAGAATCTGCAATCAGAGAAGAAAATCTGCCAGATTCTGCTCTGGTTTGCACTGGTGGACATTACAGCCCGTTGAAGCCAAATGAAACTGGTGTAATATCTGAAATAGGTCCCCGTGTTATTGATGGCACACGCCCTGTGACATGAAAAAGATCTGAGGTCTGGAGTGTTCGGTGCATTATTGATTTTTATACAGTGTTTTGAAAAGTCACGGCAGCCGAGCCTCAGTCCCGTGGGGTTATCTACCCCACCAGTGAGACCGCGGCATTACCCTGTACGAATAAGGCTGAGCAGGCAGTTGAAGTGAATGGCAAAGTGATCGAAGCTTCACAGTGCATTTGTTCATTTGTTCTGACTTGACTGGCTGGCACCAGCTCCACTTCCAGCCGCATGGGCAGAGGTGCCCTGCCAGGCATTGTTTTCCCCAGCCAGGAGCAAGGCTGCTGAGGAATGAAAACAATGGACTTGTCTCTGCTCTGTGAGCTCAGGCGCTGGAAAACCATAACCCCGCCTTGCAAACCTCACCTAAAACTTCGCTAACACAGACTAACCCCGCTGCAATGTCCATGTCTGTCTAATTACACCCACCTGCCGTTACAAGGTCAAATTCATCCCTGGTTTAAGTTGGCTTAATTGCTTCCGTGGCCCTGTGCCCAGAGTAAGCCGGAGTTAATTTGACTCTGGCTGTGTGGGAGCGTACGTGTGTGTACCCACGTGCAGGCACGGAGTATAACCTTACTGGGCTGCAGACTCGCTGTTCACAGTCTCCCTCCCTGCGTCTCCACAAAGAGTAAATAGCAATGACAGGGCAGCAGTGAGACCTCCCATTGCTAAGAATTAAAGTGCTTTGCAGACTCGACTCCAGTGGAAGAGCCTCCAGAATCCAATGCTTCACTAACATGCATAATTGAAACCAAATGATTCTTGTGAAATAACTGAAGAGAGCACTTCTCGTCAGGGGCTCTGATTAAAAAGTGAATGTCTGCTATTGCCAACCCTGAGTGTTAGAAACTTTGGCCCCAGAAGATGATGATGGCTATTGTGATAGGTCAGGGGCCCCTTTGGACCCTGCCCTTTCCACCAGCCTGGGTTTCCGCGATGTGGACCTGGCTCTGCGGCGGAACGGCATAGCGAGTGAAGAGAAGTATTATGTAAAAGTCATTAATATTCATGCAGGTGCTAACGAGTGACATGTCAGCTCCCTAACACCATGATTAGCATTTTGCTTTTTGTCAGCAAATTGGAATTGATTTTTGGCTCACTTTTACCCTTTGAGGCAAATGCATGGTAAGAACGTTGTTCTTTTACAGGTTCCTGAATGCATGTGCGCGTTTAAAAAACAACAACAGGTGGCTGTTTCAAGGCAAAATAAGCCCTCGTGTGCTAACTGTCATGGGGTGGGAAGAGTTAATAACTTCTTTTCATCGCGGATATTTCAGTGCAGACTAGTGGATAGCGCACCGGACTGGGACTCAGGAGATCTGGGTTCAAAGGAGACCTGACTCCCCTGACCACTGTCACAGAAGCCAGATGAAAGCAATGCTGCAGAGCTGCAGATGAAGGAGGCCAAAGGGGGCACTTCACAAACACTACTTACTTCCTTGGACTTTGTGAGATAGGTCAGGGAAATATCCATTGTATGGAGAGATGCACTGAGGGTCAGGAGGTAATAAGAGCCTCCCCAAGGTCTCTCAGCAAATCAGGAAAGAAACCTCAGGATTCTGCAGAATCTGCCCCCTCCCATGCTAGGAAATGAACTTCTCCTCCAATTCAGGGCTCAGCTGGGTCTTAGAGGCACTATGTTGCGGAGGGTGCAGGTGTGTATTGCTTTTCTGCGAACTCCCAGGAGTTCAGGCCACTGCCAAATTCCTTAAGAGGCTTATTCTAACCAACTCAACACTGGTGCAGAAGGCTGGGGCCCCGGCCCCACCTCATCTCTGTCCCAGACAGTCCTTGGCATCAGGGAACACAAAGGTTCCACTTAAGAGCATCACCCTGCAGGAGGTAGGATGGCAATGCAAGGAGCTGTCCACTGCATCCATCCTTTCAAGATGCATCCACAGTCCAGCTCGTAGTAATTATCAGGGAGTGATTGTTTTGAGAGAGAGATTCCACCCTGTGGTTGAGGTTTTGTCTCAGTTTCAAGAGCCGCACACTGAAAACACCAGCCCTGGAAAAAACCCTCAGAAAAGTAAATATCTTGCAGCGCAGCTCTGTGTTCTCTCCCTGCTCCTGCGTGGCAGGCCCTTTCCGCTCCGTTTGGAACCTGAGCATTATACTTTTTTTCAGAAACTCCCAATTTAAAAGAACCAGGCACATGAAAACCCTCAGGAGCCCAGCTGGGAGCCGGGATGTGATCTCCAGCTTTCACCTCCTCTCGTGTTTAGTGCTGTTACTCAGGGACTCTGGATTTGAAAAATGTTGGCGTAGCAGAAATGGGCTTGTCACCTGTCCAAATAGCCAATCTCCAACATGCCGACTCTCTCAAGCCTCTTTGCTGGGCGTGACAGAAAGCGTCATCAATAAAACAGCAGCAGCATTTCAAATACGAAGGAGGATTCTGTCAGGGAATCACCAAGGTCAGGGAAGGTCAGAGGACAGTCTCTGTTGCTCTCCTTGCAAGGGAGCTGGTATTTAAGGATTACATTTGTATTTAAACATTCCACAACGCAGCAGGGAGACATGCTGTAAATTGCAGTCAGCCACAGTTCTGTTCTGCCCCTGCAGTCCGGAGTCTAGCCTTCCAAGAAGGAGGAAGACCTTTGGTCTCTTCAGCCCATCTGCATCCACCTCCTTGCCCTGCCAGCAACGGAGGATGGAATATATTTGAAGTTCATGATGATAAAGTCAAATTTAGAGACCGTGAATAGGGTCACCCAGATTGTATCCTCCAAGCCCCGCTTTTCCTCTCCACTGTTACTCACTTTACATTCCTCCTAGCCTCGAGGATCGAAGTGAGAATCCCTTTCCACTTTCCAACAGGGCAAACCTTGCCTCTGCTTCTGCCCAGTCTCTCCTGGCTCTAGACTGTCCTCACTGTCCTCAGTGTCACAGAGACTGTCCTTGCCCGCTCGGTGGGGCCGTATCTCTGGAAGCAAAGATGAACACATGTTGTCTATGTGCTATTCCTACCAGTTGGGCACGGTTAGTACCCATCATGATATTTTGGGGGCTATCCTAATTTCATTGGGGTGTCCCTCTGACCTGTGTGCGGTGTTTGTGGGAGAGGAAGGAGTTGAAATCAGGGACAGTGAACATCCTCACGCTGTGGACAGGGTTGGACGACTGAATACGTCCGAGTGCTGCCACTGAGTTCAGGGAGAAGTGGAGCAGCGCCTTCTGAGGGATGTCTTACATGGCAGTCACCACCGTAAATCCATCTCCTGGAGCTCCAGAACGCCTCTGTGGTATCATTGTGAACTTAAAACCAAAGAGTGGCCTTGTGACTAAGAAGCTAGTTTAAGATGCTGGAGGTCTGGGTTCCGTGCGCAGCCCTGCCACAGTCACTTCATCTCTCTGTGCTCCAATTTCCTGCCTGTAAGACAGGGAAATTAACAGTCCCTTTCACCCTCCACTGTGCCTGCCTGCCTGTTCGCAATGTAAACTCTGTGGGGCCGGGACGGTCTCTTTCTCTGTGTACATCTAGCGTCCCGGGCAATGGGGGCTGGATCTCACTCACAGTCCCTAGGACAATACAGCAATGCTAATACTATTGTTCTAGGAAAGGTTATTTATTAATATCTATATTGGAACAAAGCCCTAGACGGGTTCAATGGCTTAGCACTGAACAGACTAGAAAGTCCCTGACCCACAGAGATTGCAAGATAAAATAATCTGTTTTCCCCTCATTTGTAGGGTTTCTGCATGATTATGTTTCTTCCGTGTTCATTGCAGGCTTCCGCAGGCTGGGCGGGGAGGTGGTTTCCCCTGATTTAACTGTCACACAACTGCATCTTGTTTTCCCCTCCTGCCGCAGCCTGGTAATCAATGGCTCTGAGAGCAGAGAGGTATTCCTGGCTAGTCCTTCAGAATAAGAGCTGTTTATAGCATCATTACCTATTTCAGATAACCAGAATGCAGCGGAGGCAAGGGATGTGTTGGGATTCTCAGATAAGGAATTGAAAAACAGAATCTGTGCTGGAATCTGCCCATGGCCAATTGATCATTAAGGCGGTTGTGGCGGTTGCATTGTTAGAT
The DNA here is from genome assembly GCA_032164245.1 of Sternotherus odoratus. Lineage (NCBI taxonomy): Eukaryota > Metazoa > Chordata > Testudines > Kinosternidae > Sternotherus > Sternotherus odoratus. The sequence continues at coordinate 2,022,203 of JAVMKO010000009.1, forward strand.
TACTCATTTCCTGAGAGGCAATTGCTTTTTTAAAGCATAGCACTGATTTCTGTAAGTAAGTTCAGTTAGACTGAGATACAGTATTAACCAGAAATCCAGTTCTTAATGTCTCCCAACCCCTTAGAGGGATTCAAATCTGGACTTATATTTGGATCCAAAGTTTATGTTGGATAAAGGGGACAAACCAGCCCCTAAAAGCCAAACATACTCTGAGGTTTGGGGTGCTAGGAGACAAAATCTGGACCTGATTCTGGATCTTAATTTTGGGCCCATGTTTAGTGGGAAATGAAGCTAAGGAACAGATATTTCATTTGCAAGCTCTCTGGGTTAGTGCCTTTGCCACCAGATTGCCTGCTACACTGTTCTGTCAGCTCAGAACTGATGCCATATGTAAAGCCACTCTGTTGTCAGTCCTGAAATCCCACCATCTGTGAGCTCCCCGGGCCTGTTCGCCTGCCTCTAATTTACGCATGTGTGTGTGTGTGCGTGCGTGTGTGTGCGCTACCAGCAATTGCTGGCTATAGAAGCATGGAAGCGAGCGGTTCGGCTGTAGGAGAGGAGTTAAAGCCTGCAGCCTTTGTGTCTGCTTTTGTTAAATTGGAGGTGACGTGAGTGTCAGGATTGTAACATGTACAGCCTCTCAGAGGTCAGCGCTGATCGGGCAGGTCTGGGCTCTTTTACGCTGTCAAGCACTTTAAAAATTGCACGTGATGACAGTATTAGTGACAATGGTCAGGTCAGAAGTTAGAAGCAAGAACAATTAGTAACATCCTCTGCTATTGAGAGATCCTGGGTCCTGGAAAGACTGATCAGTTCTTGGAGGAGAGGAAGATGATCAGGAACAGACAATATGGATTCACCAAGGGCAAGTCATGCCTGACCAACCTGATTTCCTTATGTAACGAGATAACTGGCTCTGTGAATATGGAGGAAGCGGTGGATGTGATATATCTTGACTTTAGCAAAGCTTTTGATACAGTCTCCCGCAGTATTCTTGCCAGAAACGTAAAGAAGTATGGGCTGGATGAATGGACCATAAGGTGGATAGAAAGCTGGCTGGATCGTCGGGCTCAACGGGTAGTGATCAATGGCTCCATGGCTAGGTGGCAACCGGTATCAAGCGGAGTGCCCCAAGGGTCTGTCCTGGGCCAGTTTTGATCAATATCTTTATTAATGATCTGGCTGATGGGATGGACTGCACCCTCAGCAAGTTCACAGATGACACTAAGGTGGGGAGAGGTAGATACACTGGAGGGTAGGGGTAGGGTCCACAGTGACCTAGACAAATTGGAGGATTGGGCCAAAAAAATCTGATGAGGTTCAACAAGGACAAGTGCAGAGTCCAGCACTTAGGATGGAAAAATCCCCTGCACTGCTACAGACTAGGGACCGAGCGGCTAAGCAGCAGTTCTGCAGAAAAGGACCTGAGGATTACAGTGGATGAGAAGCTGGATATGAGCCAACAGTGTGCCCTTGCTGTCCAGAAGGCTAGCGGCATATTGGGCTGTATGAGTAGAAGCATTGCCAGCAGATTGAGGGACGTGATTATTCCCCTCTATTCTCCACAGCTGAGGCCATATGTGGAGTATTGCATCCAGTTTTGGGCCCCCCCACTACAGAAAGGATGTGGACAAACTGGAGAGAGTCCAGCAGAGGGCAAAAAAAAAATGATTAGAGGGCTGGTGCCAATGGTCCCTCTAATTTTTGACAAGCCATGTGTGCAAAAAATTTCTTCTGTGCAAATTTTTATGTGCGCAGTGTTTGGCCGTGTGCACAGGGTTTAGGATTTGTGTGTGTGCACACAGCTTAGAGAGAATGGTGGCTGGGGCACATGACTTATGAGGAGAGGCTGCGAGAACTGGGATTGTTTAGTCTGCAGAAGAGAAGAGTGGGGGGGGGGGATTTGATAGCAACCTTCAACTACCTGAAAGGGGGTTCCAAAGAGGATGGAGCTCGGCTGTTCTCAGTGGTGGCAGATGACAGAACAAGGAGCAATGGTCTCAAGTTGCAGTGGGGGAGGTCGAGGTTGGATATTAGGAAAAACTTGTTCACTAGAAGAGTGGTGAAGTATTGGAATGGGTTCCCTAGGGAGCTGGTGGAATGTCCATCCTTAGATGTTTTTAAGGCCCAGTTTGACAAAGTCCTGGCTGGGGTCATTTAGTTGGGATTTGTCTTGCTTTGAGCAGGGGGTTGGACTAGATGACCGCCTGAGGTCTCTTCCAACCCTAATCTTCTCTGATTCTATGATTCTTGCCTAGGTGTGGAGTGCTATGGAAGTCAGTGGGAGTAGTCAAGTCATTGACATCAGTGGGGGTACTTGTCTAGCATAATTCTCCATGGGACCGCTCTAGTTTTCCTGAGTGGGATTACTCCTGTGAGCAAGACCTACTTGCATGAGTAAAGACCCATTTCCCTTCATCAGGGTATGCAGGAACAAAGCCTAAATTACACATCCTTTTGGCTCAGAACCATGTCTGTATTCTACCCATAGAGCACTGTACACGATGACGGTGTTACACGATATTAATGGTACCTATGTACTCAACCTGGCCAGCATTTAGCATGGCTTTCATGGAGACTTGACATGGTCTGTAATTGGAGATAAATCCCTGTGAAATAAAGACTGTCCTGCAAATCCATCCTTTCCTTTTGGGTGGAGGAGTGTTTATGGAAACATGGCAGAGGTGCTTTATTAATGTCTAGTGCCACCTCTGTAAACTCACCAAAATGCAGCACTTCTGAGCGTAGACTGTGCTAAAAAGGACATTGTTTCCTAGGCTTACTAGTCGTTACGTCAGAGGAATAAATGTGGGAAATTCTCAATATTTCACAAAAGTATAAAAATGTGAACTACAGTCTCAGCTGGTGTAAATCATCCTCCGGCCGCTGACTGCAGTGCAGCTCTGCTGATTGACACCTGCTGAGGATCGGACCCAAGGCTTGTCCGGTAAGTAAAGAGACGCCCGTAAATACGCTGAACAAAGCAAAAATGTTATTCCGGCAATACATTTCTGAGCTATTTCAGTTCATGTAATTCAGACCCTTCCCTAAACAATGCCATATAGTGCTTGCAGAATGGCTGCATTTCTTTTACTGATGCTAATTTCAGTGACTGATTTCATGAAGCTATTTGTTTCTCCTTTTGGTGTATATCGCAGGGAGAACTTTATTCCAAAACGATCTCTTTCTATTCAGAGATTCAAAAATACTGGGAATGGGGGCTTGGTCCTGAGAAGTGTGAGCACCTGGGGCTGGATCCAACAGCCAGCCAAGCCCATGGAAAGACATCCATGGATGTGTGTGGGTATTGCATTGGGCAGCCTGCGGTAGGTCCTGCTGCTGAGAGTGGGGATTGCAACGGGCTCTGCAGTGGCCAGGATTGGGCCCAAACAGAGAGCCGCTGCAGTGAACGTGTCCGCTCCAAGTGCATTCCTGACGAATGAAGGGAAGGAAAAGGAAGAGCAATTTAGCGGAAGTCCTTAAGAGGTGAGCTCTTGCCCAGACTTCAGGTGGAAACAGTATGCCAGATACCGGTCCTGACAGCCTCCTGCAAAGCCCTGAGAGTCACGGGCACTCAGCGCCTTGCAAGGTCAGGGGCTAACACTGCATTTTTGCAGTAAGCAGCAGCCCCCGCTGTCTGACGTTGTGGCATTGTTATGCCAGAGCCCTTGGAGTGTGACACCCCCTTTGCCCTGCCATTATGCTCTCCGTTCAGAACGATCGCTCAGTGATTAGCCGGCCAGCCCCACGGCATGTCCCTTCGGTGATCGCCTCAGATTCGTGGTAGTAGCACAAGTGGTTGGGGCACCTTCCCAGACGCTGCTCCCTGGCAGTGCCGGAGCTGCCATGCCAACGTCTGCCTCCCTCTGCAGTCCCCGTGCAGCCCAGCCGCACTGCTCATTCACAGAATGGTGTAGTCATTTCTCAATGAGCAGTGTCACAGCCAGAGCCCTGGAATCACTCCCCAGTCAGCTGGCGGGTAAACGAAATGTAGCTAATCCCTGGGAGAGTGCGAGGGGCCCAGACAGATTCCTGCGTGCATCCCCGGAGTACAAATCGACCCGTCTCCCTCCTCTAATCTTCCACAAACATCTGGGTGGCCGTGCAGATAGGCATTTTTCAAAGGAAATAGAGTTAGCACAAATCAGATCAAAATGTATTTTTTAAATAGAAAATCTACTCACTCGTTTTTATTGGAGTTGGCAGCACTCCTAGGGCAGAGGTTCCCAAACTGGGGGGAGCAGAATGTGTTCTGGGGGGGAGGTGAGGAGCTTTAGGGGGGCAAAAAACGTACTGCACACATTTTGCCCACAGCAATGAATAACTAACAAGCTGATTCCTCCAGACATTTCCGGTCCTCAGATGGTGCTGTGCATTAGATGCTAAATAACGCTGTGCATTTTGACAGATTTCTGTTAAGCTTGTATAGCATTACACAGAGTCGTTGCCATCTGTACGTTAATCCGTTTGCACATTTAATTTTAAGCATTGATCACAATTGCAGTTTTGCTTTTCAAAACTCTTACTGCAATGGATGGTTGACAGGAAAAAAAACAACTCTGGTGAAAAACAAAAGAAGCCAAAACTGATTCAAGTGAAGCACCACCCCCATATATCGGTATATGTACTTGTGTGGTGGGGGGTTGGTTCCCTAAACTACTACAGACACAAAGAAGGGGGAGGCGATCAAATAAGTTTGAGGGCCATTATCCTAGGGGAATTGCACTGTGATAGAAAACTGACCTCCTAGGTCTCCGATTCTAATCCAGCCCAAGTGGGCTGAGAACTGAAAATCGGTAGTAGAGCTGGTCAAACGCTAAGTATTTTTCATGGGAAACGTCTTAAATTTCATTAAAAAAAATTCCTTGAACTGTTGTTGGTTTTATTATTGAAATCACAAGCGGAAAAGAATTCCGTTTTTTGCAAACGGTTTTCAGTAAGAAATCTCAGTGTTCTAAAACGTCACCAATTTTTTCGACTGTTTGTATCTGCCACCATCCCCCCCAAAAATCTGCAAAATTTCAACCAAATGCAATCTTTTTGCAAAAATATTTATTGGTTCAGCTGACTTTTTTTTTTTTTAATTTAATAGTTCAACTGATTTTTTTTTTTTTTAACCAGTGTAATCTTTACGGTGTGATGACTGTTTGGGGGCCAGTGCGAAGTGAGTTGTGGGAGTCAGTGGAGTCACAGCAGGGAATGAATTCATGAATAATGAACACCCCGAGAGTCAGAAGATGAAAGCTGAACCACCCTCCCCCCCCCCTCCCCCCCCCTCCCCCGTGCACCCTGTAGTGTTGTGGTCACCTGAGCTGAGTGGATGTAAACCACTCACTCAGGAGCGTTTACTTCCCATTCTGAAGAGGTGTAAATGGCTGTGCCAAATGCACCCTCCAGCCCGGGACCTCTAAGCTTAGTGGAGGAGCCTCTGCTGTCCTCCATGAGCTAAAAGCCACATGGCTCTTACTGTGGCAGACTCCTCACCCTCTGGCTGGGCTAGGTGCCGCTAGACGGGAACAGCGTGCCGCACCCAGCAGGCAGGGGTCACACAAAGGAGGGCGAATCAGGTGCTGAAGAACCATGGAGACTCCCTGTTATCCCCCAAAGCGGAGGACTGAGACACATTGGGAGGAGGATGTGGGGAACCAGTGCTGCTATTATTGCATTGAGAGAGGACTTTGCCCACCTGTCGGGTGACCAGATGTCCCCATTTTATAGGGACAGTTCCGATTTTTGGGTCTTTTTCTTATGTAGGTTCCTCTTACCCCCAACTCTCGTCCCGATTTTTCACACTGGCTGTCTAGTCACTCTACCCACCTGGCACATTTCACTAGTACTAACTTGACTTTTAAAAAGGCCACCCCCACCTAGCTTTTCCGTCTCCGGCCAGGAGCTTCCTGCATTTCTGAAAACAAGCAAAACAAACCCTGAAATGGCGGGATAGTTCAGTCAGTGCAGTATTTGTGGTAAGAACCCGCCTGTTGGTGTGAAACCGTGTAAGTACCTCTGCAGTTATTCCCTTTCTTTGCAACTCTACTCAGACTGAGATAAGTGAAACAACAGTTCCTTGCCTGAGCTGATCTAATTAACTCTGACAGTAAGGCTGGTAGAGGATCTGTTGGTATTATCTTAATAGCTTCCCCTGCTTTGTAGCACTCAAGAGTATTAGTAAAATTAGCAGCTAAAAGTCATGCACATCTTAGACAGCTCCCAGAGTTGAGATGAAATAACCCGCCTGTGTCAAGTTTGTTAGGCCATCTATTGAACAGGCTGGGTGGACGCTTCAGTCAGCCCTTATCAGCATCCTCAAAGACATCAGCGAATGGCCCCACCAGATATGTTGTGTCAGAACATGGATGTGCTTTGTGACATTTACCACCACCATGCAGAAGAAACTGATTGTCTGTCTGTCTGTCTGTCCACGACAGGACATGTTGTCATCCTTGGAAAGTGCCTTAAATCCCATTTGTTGTTACTTGTGTTAGTGACAGGGGGATACCACAAACACTGTCTATATTTTATGATCACTTTGCGTTTCCCCAGAGGAGTCTTTGATATCAGCTGCTTCTGGGGTTATTCCAGATTGACACAGGGGTGAGTGACTTCAGAATCTGGTCCCACATGTGGTCAATAACTGGAAAAGTAACTGTAAACATGGACCCTTTTCCCCAGTATAGCTACATCCTTTGCATCTTCATGTCAGAATTGCTCTCTGAGCAGCCTAAAGCAAAGGATTGTTGTTCTTACCCTTGCGGCGCCAATACCGTTTTGGGAGAATGAGTTGGATGTAGGTCTGCCTTATTTACTATCAACAAAGGCCTCAGCTAAATTCCGGGTGCAGAATCTTTATTGCTGGTGACAAAATCTGAGGCAGAAAAAGCACAGCTGGTTTCAGGATCCCAGGATGCATTGGCAGGAGTGACAGTCTTTTAACATAAACTGAGCCCTTCTTGGAAGGAATCCGGGAAAGAGGATAAATATGGAGTCCCGTGTTGCGATTCCTGCCCGGTTATTTTGCTGCCTTACACCCTTCCTTTACCTATTTTATATGTTTTGCTTTTAGAGGAGAGCACTTTGTTTTATCAGCATGTGAATGCCAGGGACGACTCCACTCTGATTTAGGCTATAAGCTCCGTGTGGCCAGGGCTATATCTATTATATGTTTGTACTAGACTTAGCAGCATGAGTCCCTGAACTCCAATGGCTACCGCAATACAAATAAATAATAATAATTGCATTATTTAAATACAACCTATCAGATCTCTAGTATTCCTAAAAGAGTCTGGCCCCTTGGTGTCTAAGTGTTACTGGCTACAAACTGAGCCATAAGCCTATAAAGGGAGAGGAGCACTACGGTATATCCCACATTTTACATGGGGAAACTGAGGCGCACAGAGGGGAAATGACTTGCGCAGTGTCACATAGCAAATTATTTTCCCAAGGTGGAATCTGGACTAAACCCCTGGTATCCTCACTCCCAGTCTAACTGAGAGACCCCAAAGATTGAGACAGACCATGACAGACTTTTCAGTGGGTGAGCACTGTGGAAGTATAATGTCTCTCTTCTTTATTGTGTGTTGTCCAACAATCAACTCTCATGGATCGTAGTGCACAGAATAGGACACTGCGGAGTCGAAGGGAAAACACCAGTGTACGAGGCCTGTGTCTCCACCCCAAAATGGGGCAATGGCCGGGTGTTTGTGACTCGCCTGAATCACTGATAATTGGAAAACTGCCTCACGTCCCTCTCTAAAGGACTGGGGAAGGCCATTCCAGCCCCTCCTCTCACCCCCGGAAATATTGATTTCTAAGGAAACCAGAGAGACTCCATCAGACGCGGCCAAACAACCCATTGATTTGGGTTGGTTTTTTCAGTTTTCAATCTGTACAGTGCTAATGATTGGTGTCGACTTCACTACATACAGCCGGGAACTGGACATTTTCTGCTGCACTTTATCTTCCCTGGCTTCGAGGCCGACTGCCCAGGCAGGTCTGTTGCACATCGGATATATTGCCCTACCAGGAATAGTTTATAGAATCCCCCTAAAACACTTGGGGAGACGTACTATAGCCCGGCATGATACCGAAAGCTCAAAATGTTCCCTTTTAATGGTGGTATGGAGAGAGCATGGCAGCAGCCTTGTCTAAGGGGTCTAGGGGCGGTGGCAGGAGCAGGAATCGAATTCTGGCTCTGGTCGTTTTCACGTCTGGTCAGGACTGAGCCCAGCGCTGTTGAAATTGGGAAAATGAATAAGAAAAATAAATCAGAGAAAGGAAAATTTGTTTTAAAACGTAACCAAACGTTTCCAGGCTTTGTGCCCTCGGCTCCGCATTGCCCCTCTTTTAAAGAAATGAAATACATGTGGCTTAGCCCCCATCCCTTCTCATCCTTTGCACACCCTCCCTCCACGGCTGCCTCTTGCCGGAAGGTGGGTTCTGCATTTGTTTAATGAGATCGCTGTTCTGATGCCCCAGAAAAGGCAACCGCAACAGAAGAGTCATGACGCTGCCCCCCCCCCGCCACTCCCCCTTTTAATATGGCAGTTATCAAACACACTGTCGATTGCTCCTCCAGAAACACCCAGCCACGGGGCTTCCAAAACTCTCCGTCCCTTCACACTCCATGGCTCCTTGCACAAGCTGATCCAGGCCTACATGTGCAATGGCCCATATCTGTGCACATTGGGTGTGCAAGCACATCCATTGCAGGCTCTCTTAGGGTAGGGTTTACAATCAACCAGAGTTTCTAGATCTACATATTCTTGCTCTCCCTGTATATTTCTCTTTCTCATTAAACTGACTGTAATAACAGAGACCATTGATTATCTCCCAGTGATGCCTGGTTTAAGTGATTAGTGATTAACTCCTTCCATTGCTTTGTGTTCTCTCTCCCCCTGCAGGATATTTTCACACCAGAGTGCAAATTTAAGGAATCGGTCTTTGAAAACTACTACGTTATTTATTCTTCCACACTGTACCGGCAGCAGGAGTCTGGACGAGCGTGGTTCCTGGGACTCAATAAAGAAGGTCAAATTATGAAGGGGAACCGGGTGAAAAAAACCAAACCCTCGTCACATTTTGTACCCAAACCCATTGAAGGTATGGAAAGTTCCCACTCCCTGTGCAGGGGGTCATGGGTAGAGGGGAGGGGACTGTGCTATGGTTCTGCAGAGTGGAGTGGGGATGATACACCACTGTCCCTGCTGTAGTGTAAGAGCTTCCCATTTGAAACACGCTGCACCACCAACAGTGGAGTCTGCTTGTCTGCCTTTGCTGTGAGCCCAAAGCGTGAGCCGGCAGGTTGGGTAACTAGAGAACGAGCTGTAAAACCCAGCCAAACGGGGGGCAAGGGCTGAGTAGAGAGAGTAGTCTTTTACCCAGGACATATGTTCAAATACAGCCTTTGTGCGAAGTGGCCACAAGGTGTGGCCGTCTCTGATAGCTCCGTGGAAGCCTTGGTCAAGAGTCGGGGGGAATCGGTCCAGTTCCAAGTCACCCGGTGTCCACCTTGCAGCATGCGTCTCCGGTGAGAGCGCCGGGACATGGACAGTGAACTCCCCGGCCTCCCCTGGAGGCTGTCCCAAAACCCCAGGGATGAGGCAGGTGAGGAGCTCGCCTTGATGCCCCCATCCTATGGTCCTGTGGCTCAGAGCGAGGGCTGAACTGGCTTCAGACCTGAAGCTTGTCCGTGCTGCTCCCAGCCCGCGTTGTCCTTTACTCGGCGGAGGAGGTTGGGCTCCCTGAAGAGTGGCGAGGAATGGCAGGAAATCCCGTCAGGCAGGTGAATTCCAGACCCCATGTGACCTCCCCTGCCAGCCCCTCCCCACACAGCTACCTCCTCAAGGTCGGTAGTAGCAGAAAACCATGAGCCTCTGCGCTGGCCAGGCTCTGGGTGGAGGAGCCCGCAGGGGCTGCCATTGGAGCATGCAGCCGGCCTGTCCAGCTCACCTGGCCTCCCTCCGACCATGTCCCCTCCACTTTCCTGTCTGTCTCCTCACCCGCCGTCCCCGGCTTAGCTGGGGTGGGACCCGTTGGGCGTGGAGTGGTGTCCCCGACAGCCGCTGGGTTTGCCCTCGTGCAGGGCCGGCTCTGCCTTCTGTGCCGCCCCAGGCAGCGCACGAGGGAAGATCGTTGAGCTGCCGCAGTCGCGCCGCCGAAGAGGGAAAAGCTCCGCTTGCCACCCCAAGCACCTGCTTGCTACTCTGGGGCCTGGAGCCGGCCTGCCCTTGTGGGAGATATTTCGGTGCTGCCTGACTGTGCGCCCAGGGGTCCCTTGAAGAGAGAGGGTCCGGATGTCCCTAGGACACTGCTCCCTGCGCACCGCAGTGCTGGGAGGCAGAGAGGCCTGACTCCGGGCGGCGTTCTCATTACAGTAGATGCTGCTGCTGCTGCCTCGGTTTCCAAATCCCCAGCCAGCGCAGCCCTGGTGTTCCTCTCCCTCACCCGCATCCCTCCGCCCACACGAGCGCCAGTCCTTGCTGTAATCCAGACCGAGCAGGGAACCCAGCCACCGCGGTAAGGAGTCCTCCACCCCTTCCCTCCCGCTGCTGCAGCAGACAGCCGGCTGCCGCCCAAGCAAAGGCGCATGTCTGGGGCCGCGACTCGGGGAGGGCTCTGTTCCACAGCTGAAGAGGAGAGGTTGACAGGAAGTCTGTGGCAGAGCTGGGAATGGGAGCCAGGTCTTCCAAGGCTAGTGCCTTAACCACTGAACCAGCCTTCCACTTCATTTGGCCACGTGACCCCCATGAAGGCTAGGAGAGAGAGTGCTGGGAGTGTGTAGGGTTGGGGACTTGACTGGCTCCAGTCGGTTATTATAGAGTTAAGTGAGTTCTGCCATTACTCTCTCTCTCAGCATCCTTATCCACTTTCCAGGCACGAGATCAATACCGTGGGATAAACCCTTACCCTGGTTGTGAGGGGGATCGATTCTCACACTCACTCTCTCTTCGATCGTTGGTTCCTTCCCCATCTTTGGCTACATCCGATACAGCGCGTCAGCTGGAGGGCTCCCAACAGCTAACCTGGCTCACGTGGAAGGCCAACATGCATGTACAAGCCCGGGCCGGGCTCTGGCCACCACCAGTTTCCTTGCACCACACCAGGATCCCCACCTCCTGTCATGGAGCAACCCCTGATTTACAGGGGTGTGAGAAAGGGGAGTCTCAAGCCCCCAGCATTAGCCCCATTGATGTGAGAGCCTGGGTCCCCGGAACCTCTGTCGTGTGCTTCATCAGAACCATGGACCATGCGCAGGCTTCACTGCTGATGAAGAGGTGCCGGGAGGCGTAATTAGTCCATGACAACAGCGTGTTATTTACATAGGATTGTTGTTCTTGCTCTGTCCCCGGAGATGCCGTTTTCCCCACAGCTCTGGTGCCTCGCTGGCATGCCAGCAAAGCACGGTGCTAGGCTGTGGGGTTGTTCTGGGACGAAGACACAAGAAGCTGGTTCTACAGATGCCCGTGGTCCATGCTGCCCCAGGAAGGCCCCGGCAACTCTGCAAATCCTTCTGCCCTTTCCATCAGTTCCCCTGCCGGTTCCCCCAGCCCACTCCCACCACTCTCCCCCACTCTCCTCTCCTCCCCTCTTTTCCTCTCAGTTCCCCCGACATTTCCCTTTTCCACCCTCAGCTTTCTTCCTCTCCCAGTACCTGTTCCCCCATGAGCTCTGGGTGCTCCCACGCGCTCTCATCCTTCCTCCTCTCCATATGTTGGACGTCTGCATCGCTCCAGCTCCTCACTCTGTTGGAGGGAAGCCCCCTTTTCTCGGCTACCTCCCGCCTCCCCCTTGCTGCAGAACTGGCTCTCTGCGGCCAGACAGTTGTTGAGCACCTCTGTCAGGGGGAGGAAGGAGACCCAGGGCTGCAGGCGACAGCGCTGGGCACTGCTCCCCTCCTATCCTGTCTACTCCCCAGTTCCCCGTCCTTCTCCCCTCTGCAGGGCTGACCGTTGGAAGGGTAGAGATGGCACCGAAGGATGGGTGAAACAGTCCCCTCCACATTGACACTCTTGGCCGTGCAGTCGATGAGGCTCACGGCACGTTTCAATTACCACACTGATACGTCTGTGTCGATTAGACCCTGGGACGGAGGCTCTGTCTGTCCGATTGAAACTCTGGAGTGTGTGTTTGGCTTGTAGCTATGAAGGGCTCTGAGCCAGCTCGGGGAGGAGGATGGGGTAGGGGGCAGGATGGGAGGACAGAGTGCTTCACAGCAGTCTGGAGGAGTACACCCTTCGGGTGTGGACATCTGCTTCCTGACCACGTGGAAAGTCAGCGCTCCAGTCTGGGGAGAGCCCGGCTCTCACTTGTGTCATCGGAGCGGCTGCTAAGTCAAGGCTTTTATACAGTCAGTAGGAACAGCCTGCAGCCAGCCACGCTCACCTCCAGCAGGCGTGGGGCGTGACAGGTGGCGTCTGAACGTCAGACTCCTAAACTGGCCATCCCGGGGGAGCAGGTCAAAAAGGGAAGTGGTCCCCATGCTGCCGGGTCAGCATGCTGTGAGGCTGAGAGGACAACCCCCGAACAGACAGGCCAGGAGTAGGCAATGCCCAAGGTTCCTGGAGAATTGACGTACATTCTAGCTATGCAACCTGGGGGGGTGCCTGCTGTTCTGGCCACAGGGGTTTGGTGTCTCATCCTACCTCAGACAGTGAGTCTAGAGCCAGTCAGGCAACTGGGCTTTAAAAGTGCAGTCACCATCACAGGTACTACAGACTCATAGACTTTAAGGTCAGAAGGGACCATTACAATCATCTAGTCTGACCTGTACAACGCAGGCCACAATCTCACCCACTCACTCCTGCAATAAACCTCTCACCTGTGTCTGAGCTACTGAAGTCCTCAAATCATGGTTTAAAGACTTCACGTGCAGAGAATCCTGCAGCAAGTGACCCGTGCCCCATGCTGCAGAGGAAGGTGAAACCCCCCCCCCCAGGGCCTCTGCCAATCTGCCCTGGAAGAAAATTCCTTCCCAACCCCAAATATGGCGATCAGCTGAACCCTGAGCATGTGGGCAAGACTCACCAGCCAGACACCCAGGAGAGAATTCTCTGGAGTAACTCGGATCCCGTCCCATCCAACATCCCATCACAGGCCATTGGGCATATTTACCGTTAATAGTCAAAGATCCATTAATTGCCAAAATTAGGTGTCCTGCCTTGCTGGTGAGGGTTACAGCTAGAGTTCTGGTAGCCATCAAGAACACCTGGCTGAGGGGTGTAGAGCTAAAACAGGCTGGTCCCGGGGAGCTGGTCTTTGCACACAAACACATGAATGCTGCACTGTGCTCTCCTTGGCCTAGCTGAGGATCGGGGACGCCGGTAGACGTTACTCACATTTTTGTGAATCTCTAATAATAAAGACGAAGAAGAAAAACGGAGGAGGAAATAGAATTGATTTGGAAAGAAATCTGCTCCGGCGATGCCGGACTGTTCTCCAGCTGTTCCGGGAGGCATCAGGCACTCGTTGAGGGTGCATTAGGGCTGTAGAATAATCACTAGCCAGCTTGCTGATGGAGACTTTCCTCTCCGGCACGGCCTACTCCAGTTCAGGATACAAGTCACACGCTTGCTAAGACGGGCCCTCCTGCTAGTTTACAAACAGACTCTGTTTAGCATAAATGCAATGGCTGGGCTCCTCAAAAGAGCCAAAAGGAAGGTCCGTGCCCAGCTGCCGAGCCCCACTCTGCTCCTGTGGAATTCCCAGCTTGAATGTTGTTGAAAGATGGTAATTGCAAGTCCTCTAACTCCAGCAGGCGAGCGAGGGCCGGGTGGGTGACGCACGGTGTTCTCACGCTGGGATCGGCTTTGCACGCCGACTTGGTGTGTATGAAAGCAGAACCCTGCATGAGCAGCGAGGCTTGTCTGGGCACTCACTGGCCATGAGGCTCCTCCCCTGGCGGTCATTCTGATGAACCAGTGCCCTTCACTTGTGCATACACGGTGCTCCTGGCAGGGAGGGAAACTGGTGTGGGTAGGTGGTGCACAAGAGAGCATTGGTTGTGTCTCACGTTTGACAAGACGGAACCAGTTTGCACCACGGATTGCCTGCTTCGCCTCGTATCTGGCTGACTCGTTGAATCAAGCTGTCTGGATGAAACCCAGCCTGCCTGAGTGAACGGGATCCCAGCCCCAAAGCTAGTAGAGATGGGAACAGCGAGGGACAGCAGGACGTGTGAGCGGCTCATTTCACCATCCAGCCCTCGGCTGTTTCACACTCACACGGCTGCCAACACTGCGCGACTAGCCCACAAGCCAACCGTTGATTCTCCACTGCCCGGCCCAAGGGGGAGCCCAGTGCTAATGGGGCACACGGGGAGCACTTGGCGCAGAGGCAAATGATGACGCCCTGTGCCAGGCAAAAGAGAAGCAGCACAGACCGGGGCTCTAGGCAGTAACGGGGCCGACGCTGCCATGTGCACAGTTTGTGTGGGCAGAATTCCTGGATTTCATCCTAGTCCTGGCACTGACTCAACGTGCAAACTTGGGTAAGTTCCTTATTCTCTTTGCTGCTGCTTTTCCATCTGAAAATGGCTCTCGATCATTTTCCCTCCCTTTGTGGGTGTGGTGAGGCCCAGCTATCGGGTGTATTTAAAGGGCTTGGAGGGAGGTGCTGTGTCTCCAAAATCGTACTTTTCAGTGGTCATGTTTGCAATGCAACCTCCGTTATCTGAGTGCACACTTGGCTGCACTTTCTCTCTGCCCTGTATTGTTCTGCACGGCTATAAATGTGTATCTCGATTGGAGTAAATGGAAAGTAACTGCGCCATTTCAATCCAGCCGTAAGTGGCAGGAGTTATTCCCAAACCAGGGAAAGGCAATAAACATAAGGACTGAATTCATCTGTCTGCAGACGAAGAACGTTTTCATTTATTCAGTGATTTGGGAAGGGAATGAGTTTGTTTTATGTTGGGTTTACGTTCTTGATGATGAGCCAGACCCGAAGCGTGGCAGACTTGTCTCCCCTGCTTTGCACTGTCTGCACTCGTTTTCATGGCAATTCTCCAGCAAGTCGGGACGGACGGACGGGGCGCCTGCTTTGCACAGGCAAAGGTGTAAGGCTGGCAGGATCAGGCCCAACAGGCCCAGAATAAGGGGGTGGGGATACTGGGCCTTGAAACGTCGCTATTTTGATGACTGTTAGAGCAAGGCCGTGTTTGCAATTGGCTTGTTGGAGATTGGCCTCGTGGGGCCAACTCCGAAGATCCTTCTTCAGCACTGACTCTCCGGTCTTTCTCAGGGCTGGATCACGCTATACACATGCAGCCCTTAAACAGAGACAGCGTGGAGGTGCAGCGTGTGGACTGGGGCTGTGTTGCAGAGAGGGACAATTTCTCCTTGGTCTCTCCAGCTGCCCTGCAGGGAGGAGTAATACGACGCCTTTCTATAGGAATCCATAAACTCCCCTTCCTGCATGGCCAGCCCCTCCGCTGACCGCCACATGGGGGGAAGGATGGCACAGAGCCATGGCTCTGTCCTGTCCCCACAGGTTGCTCCCAGGGGAATGGGGGAAGTATTTCTCCCAGCTGCGGTGCCTGCACCTCCTACATGGCCACACAAGGGAGAGGAGCCTTTCTCCTTCCTCCTTTCTGCACAGACACTTAAAGGCCTGGCATATTCTGGGCTGCAGTGAGTTAAAGAGCAGAGACATGGACTGAAATGCTCTGTTCGTGGCTGGAGGGGGGACAGTGGTTTCAGTTGGAACCGCAATATCCAGATCCGGAGGCTGGACTCCCTCCAAGATGGGCCAGGATGCAAAGGTTTGTTGGTTTGGGGGGGGTCACATTGTTTCTTGTCTGAGATTAAGGACTGGGGGAAGGGCGAACTCGCTGATCTGCTGCTAGCTAATATTGGCAGTGTGAGCTAATGTGGCGTTGTAGATCGGGATGTTCATTTTCTAGGTGTATATAGTTGTATGTCATAAACAACATGGAGACCAGAGAGCCTTATCTGTGAGAGACCAGAAATCCTTCGCTTGTATTTGTGCCTCTGGGAGGGCAAAGACTTCAAAGGCTCTGACTGCCAGCCCCGGCAGCGAACCATGAAAAATAAAGGAATATCCTGGGATATTAAGGTTTTTCTTGCGTATGCATGATGGGAAAGGGGACGGGGGAGGAGGAGGCTAGGCTAGGGGAAAAATGCCCCACACACAGCCAAATGCTAACGGTGGGCAAAGAGCTGTGTCTCTGGGATAGCGCAAAAGGTAATTGTCGCTCTTTCTGTTTGCAGTGTGCATGTACAGAGAGCCATCGCTGCATGAAATTGGAGAAAAACAAGGACGCTCAAGGAAAAGTTCAGGGACACCAACCATGAATGGAGGCAAAGTTGTTAACCAGGACTCGACATAACTGACAAACACCCCCTCTCCCTCTCTTCCAATTCTTCCCTTCCCACTCACCTACCCACCCCACCCGCCGAAACCCCACCGAGACGACAATAAACTGAGCAAGGCAGGACCGACTGTTAGTGGCTAGGATTCTGAACTCAAAAATCTTTCTTTGTGTAGGACAAGGAAATCGACTCCCAAATCTTGCCTGTTGCAATGTTTCAAAAAAAAAATGTTTTAAATCAGGACTCCATTAACATTTTAAAAGCAAACTTTGCTCTTTGATCAAAAGGAAAAATCTCTTCTCTGCATAGTAATAATAAATAATTAACTAATACATGATCATAATAACAATATAATAAAGATGTTACCTTTAAAAATAAAAAAAGCTTTTGGAGAATTGAACTTAGCACATGATATGCTGAAAACAAGCCAGGCTCTAAAAACTGACTTCTCTGGGCTTTTGTGTTGTTCTTTTCTCTCATGCACAAACCCACATCTTTCCAGTCCTTTTCCCCAAGCAGTTGGACTGAGTTTCCACTGGGCAGAAAAGGTGGGGCTGGATTATGATTTTGTTTTAGGGTGACCAGACAGCAAATGTGAAAAATCAGGATAGCGGGTGAGGGGGCAATAGGTGCCTATATAAGAAAAAGCCCCCACAATTCGGACTGTCCCTATAAAATTGGGACATCTGGTCTGTTTCCTCTAATATCAATAAAATATGGCCTATCTGAATTAGGATGCTGACAGTCACAGGCAATGAACTAGTGATTGTTCAATTGGCTTTGCCAATCTCAGTACTGCAGCATGTTAGTTACGTGTTGCTGGTACCGACCGGTATTTGAGCATTCTGAAGATGGAGAGAGCCTTATGCCTTCCTCCACCACACAAACATATTTGACTGTTATTAGGTGCCCGAGGAGTTTCAGAACTAGGTTTTCAGGTCCCACAAGGGGAAATGGTTACGTTTAATAGGGGTTGGAACATCGAATTGGGGGGAGGGGTAATAAAATGAGAGGAACTAAAGCTACAGAACTACCAGCTGCCGAGTAGAAGGGTGGAAGAGCTCAGTATATGAGGGGTCTGAGGAGTGGGTCAGAGAGGGAAAGGGAGTGGGGGGGGGGGATGCTAGAACATTTTCCTTACCAATCAGCTGACCTCTCAGCGACCACTCTCATGCTCCCTGTATTTTTCACTCAGACCATGTTCAAGTCCCAAGCCGACGGTCCCCGGAAATCTCTACAGAGCTGCATTACCAACAGGGGGCCCAGTCCTCGGTCAGCCCCGGGTCCCGTCTCTGACTGTGGCCAGTGCCCGGGGCTTCAGAGGGAATGAACAAGCCAGGGCAATTATTGCGTCACCCGTCCCATGACAGCAGAGCCGACCTGGACCTGCTGATCATGTGGGTGGGCCAGCGAGGGCAGCTACCTTACACAGTGTTATCGAGCATGCTCAGTACAAGCCAAGCTGCAAATTGGCACGGGGGGGGGGGGGGGGGGACGGGACATGACCCCTACACACACACACACACACGGTCTCTGCCTAACAGCCAATCCCAGCTTCTGTTCAGGGACATCCAGAGTGTGGGGTTGCATCCCTGATCAACTTGGCAAATTGCTATTGTCAGACCCTGTGCTCTAGGACCTTACCTGATTCATACTTTTGACCTTCACAACATCTTGTGGCAATGAGTTCCACAGGTTGACTGTGTTGTTTTGCTTTTTGGTTGTTTGAAACTTTCTGCCTAGCAATTACATAGGATGAGTCCTGGTTCTTGTGTTATATTTAGGGCAGTAAATAACATGTCCATATTCACTTTCATCAGACCAGTCATGATTTTATAGACCTCTATCACACCCCCACTTAGCCAGCTCTTCTAAGCTGAGCGGTCTCAGCCTTTTTACTCTCGCCTCATATGGAAGCTGCTCCATACCAGTTTCATTGCCTTTCTCTGTAGCGTTTCCGATGCTAATATACCTTTTTTTGAGATGGGGTGACCAGAACTGCACCCAATATTCAAAGGCTGGGCATACCATGGATTTCTATAGTGGCATTATGATATTTTTCTGTTTCTGACCTAGCCCTTTCTTAATGATCCTAACATTCTCTGAACGTTTTGACTGCCACTGCACATTGAGTGGATGTTTTCAGTGGACTATCCACAATGAGGCCACGGTCACTTTCTTGAGTGGTAACAGCTAGTTTAGACCCCATCGTTGTATATGTAGAATTGGAATTAGGTTTACCAATGTGCATTGCTTTGCATTTATCAACACTGAATTTCATCTGCCATTTTTTTACCCACTTTAGTGAGGTTCCTTTGTAACTTCGCAGTCAGCTCTGGCCTTAACATTTTGTAGGGCAGTGTTCCTCAAAGTTTTGTGCTGGTGACCCTTCACACAGCAAGCCTCTGAGTGTGACCCCCCACCTTATAAATTAAAAACTCTTGTTAACACTATTATAAATACTGGAGGCAAACAGGATTTGGGGTGGAGGCTGAGAGCTTGCGCTCCCCCTCCCCCGAGTAATAACCTCGTGACCCCCTGTGGGGTCCCAACCCCCAGTTTGAGAACTCCTGTTAGTGTCTGCAAATTTTGCCACTTCACTGTTTTCTCCTTTTTCCAGCTCATTAATAAATACACTGAACAGCACAAGGCCAGGACACCATTGTGAAAAATGACCCTTTATTCCAGCCCTTTGGTTCCTGTCTTTTAACCGGGTACCCTGGACACAGGCTGATGTACACAATTGTTTTCTCGCCATAGTCAGTATTGCTGCAAGTTCCTTCAAAACGCCTGGGTGATCCCATCTGGTCCCGGTGACTTCGTTACTGTTTAATTTATCCAAACCTCCTCTCCTGACGCCTCAAGCTGAGCCGGTTGCTGAGCTCTGTCACCTAAAACGAATGGATCGGGCATAGGGACTCTCCCCCTCCCCCTTGGCAGTGAAGCCCAGTGCAAAGAATTCATTCAGCTTTGCCACAACAGCTTTGTGGTTTTAGCACCGTAGTCATCCAGTGGCCCCACTGACGTTTCGACAGGCTTCCTGGTGCTGATGTACTGAAAAAGCTTTTTGCCGTTAATTTTTGTGTCTTTTGTTAGTTCTTCAAATTCTCTCTTGGCCTGCCTTGTACTTTTACACGTGACGACCCAGCATTCATGCTCTTTGCTATTTTCCTCACTCAGCTTTGGGTTCCAGTTTTTAAAGGGTGCCTTTTGCCACCCCTTTGTTGTTTAGCCAGGGTAGCAAATTTGGTAATGATGATTATTTGGTTCTTGTACAAGTTTTTTTCTTATTATTTTGGGTTTACATTGAGTCTGAGCCTCTGTTTTACAGCTGAAGTAACATTCTACTCCGGTGGGCCTCTTTCGCATTTCCCCCTACAAGGATGTTAAATTTAATTACATTGTGGTCATTAGTACGTCTTGCACCAGTTTCTGTGCTCCACCTAGGACTACACCAAGAATGGCCGCTCCCCTTGTGGGTTCCAGGACTTGATGCACCAAGAAGCATTTATCTCTGGTGTCTCCAAATTTGATCTCTGCAGCCAGCCCTGACGTGCCATGTTCCCAGGCACTTTGAGGGTAATTGAAACCCCCCATTATTATTGTGTTTTCTGCCTTCGTAGCCTCTCTAACCTCCCTGAGCCTGCACAGTCATGATCACCTTTCTGGTCTGGTGCTCAGTAATAGATTTCTAGTGCTCTAGCATGAAATTCCTCTCCAGAGAGAGTCCATGTACAGTTCAGTTCATTTAAGATGTGTTTTACTCTATGTGACTCCATGCTTTCTCTCACATATTGTGCCACTCACCCCCCACCCCCACCTCGTCTGTCATTCTTATATATTTTGCATCCTGACATTACCATGTCCAGCAGATTAGGCTCCTTGTACCAAGTTTCTGCAATTTCTATTATATCAATATCCTCATGTAATGCCAGGCACTCTAGTCCAGCCATCTTAGCATTTAGATGTGTAGCTAAATGTTGGTACATTTGGTCCATATTTAGTTGCTTGTTTCATATTTTATTGAAATGGAACTCTTTTGCATCTGACTGTTCCTATGTGTGCTTTACAAATGTCTTTCCGAGCCTTTTTATCTGAGCCTAGCCTGCCCCCTTAAATAAATTAATCTCGGAAGGCTGTCTCTGCCCAGACTGGGGGCTCCTTTGTGTCTATTGGCTTTCCCTCAGCCCTTACTTTAAAGTTACTCTCTACAATCCTTTCAATTTTACATGTCAGCAGATTGGGTCCATTCTGGTTTAAGTGGAGCCCACGATAGTACCTGACTGCTTTCCTGGATCAGGACATAAGGGTGGCAGGGTGATGTCCAACTTACACAAATGTTGCAATAAACACAATCCTGGGACATTTGTCATGCTGGTCTGTGCACACGTGCGGCCCCACCTGTAAGCAAGTGCTGCCACTTTCCATGCCCCATATGGTACCAAAAAGCTGAGAGTGAAATTGAGAGCAGGCGATGCCTAATTCCTGCCACACATCCCCAAAATTAGCAGTGACAGGCCTGGCTAGAGGTAAAGAGTTGGAACTGCAAATTAGACAATGCAAAGTGCAACCCAAAATGCTTATGATTTTTTTTTTAACTGATGACCCCTGTAAATGTGCTGCTCTTCAGATGCATTACATGGGCCCCATGGCTGTATCCACAGGCCTTCCCTGTCACTGTCAGGGCCTCAGCTGGGCTGTGAGGCCAGACGGAGCGCTAAGCTGCTACAGCTTCTGGAGTTAAGCAATCATCCGGTGTGAAACACCATCCAGGCTGAAGACCACACACAAAAGGAGTGTGCTATTGTATGGCAGTTTCGAGCTCGAAAATTAACAAGGGGGGAAAAAGAAGCAAGACACGTTCCAAAGGTTCTGGAGGACGCTGAGGCTCAGAGAGGAATTGGAGTTTTGAAAAGATGAACCCTTGAAATAAAGCTCCCTTGTACCTGTCAGTACTGCTCACTAGTCCCCACCGCCATGTTGCTAGTCCCGTGGCCTGCTTTCCCACTGTGCTGATGTAGTGACTGGAAGGGCCACGAGTAAGCCGCATTAGGGTGTGTGGCGGGTTACAGTGTAATGCCGTTGTTTATTTAGAGAGTCAAGTTCTTGTGGGTGAAGTGGGACAACTTGGCCACTGGAATTAGGTATTGAGTGTCTGTCTGCTCTGGGGTTCCCGTCACTCTGGTATTTGAAGAGGTTCCATACACTATTGCATACAGAACTGACTAACAGAGATCTCACACTGATGGCAAAAGGAGTAAGCAAACAAGATGTGTTTTAATATAGCTGACTATATACAGCGGGGAACAACGCCTGTCAGCTGTACTTACAGGAAGGGGAATTATCGCCTGGGAAGCAGTAACTCTGCAGTTGTGATGGAGAATCAGCTGAATGTGAGGGCCCAGGGGATGCTGTGGCCCAAAGGTAGGGTGAAAAATCGGGACGAAAGTGAGGAGGGTAATAGGAGCCTATATAAGAAAAGGACCCAAAAAGCGGGACCATCCCTATAAAGTTGGGACATCTGGTCACCCTACCCAAAGGGCAAATGCAATCCTTGGAGGCCTACACAGTGCAATCTCAAGAAGCCATAGAGAGTATTCAGTATTCAGCACCAGGAGTGTGCTACTGGAACACGGCGTCCGGTTCTGGTGTGCTCTTCAAGAAGGAGCTTGCAAAATTGAACTGTTCAGAAAATAGCCCCCTGCCTGAGGAAAGGGTTGGAAAACACCTTCCTGCACTAAGTGAACTAGATTGACTTCCTGGAGGCTGTCTTGATTACAGTCAACAAATGCCTGCATGAGGCACAACTAGCGGCTAACGGGCTCTTCAGGCGGGCTGACAAAGGTCTACCACGATGCAATGGCTGGCAGCTGAAGCTAGACAAGTGCACACAGGAAATAAGAAGCACAATTCTTTTTAACCTTGAGGGTAGTTAACCATTGACATATGGGGCATGGGGGCTTCGCCATCACTGGCCCCTTTTCATACCAAGCTGGGCTGTTGGGCGAAAAGAACTGCTCAACCAGGAGCTCTTTTGGGGAGGGGCTGTGCTCTGTGCTCTACAGAAGACCCCAGTAGGGGAGCACCGTGGTCCCACGTGGCCGTGGGTGCTCTGAAGCTGTGAATTGAGCCTCACATCACTCAGATGGGGCAGGGGGATGAGGGGTAGCCTCGTGGTGAAGATGGGGCATTTTGGCACTTTTTTCACTGCGTCGGGCGCTGCACAAAACTCACAGCTTGGGGGACGTGGCTTGAAAACGCCTAAAGCAGCCCACGTCAAGCTGCGTCAGGGTGGATGCACGGCCCAGAATCACTGGAGTGGTGTCTGCTATGTCCCCCTCCGCCCCCCCAGCCGCTGAGACCAGGGCTTGCAGAGCCTGACGCTCTCTTACCCAAGTCCTGCACTGGGGGCATTTGCCCCCAGCCCGATCTGGGGCTGCAGCTGGGGACGGGGCTCTCGCCAAGAGCAACTGAGACCAAATTTTTGCCAAGTGTTCTCTGCTTGTGAGCGCCTTCATTGCTAGGTGCTCCAAACGACACAGCGAGGGGGCTGATGGCCAGCGGTGCCGCAGCCCAGCTGAAAAGCAAAAGGGGTCCTGAGCAAGGGACTCAGGATCAGAGGCCGGAGTGATTTATTTCAAACTATCCTCAAGGCCCCCCAAAGCACAGAATTCAACCCGAAACTTAAAGGCCATGTCACCAGGTAGAGCCATTTTTGTGCCAGCTACTCACATTTGGGGAGTTTGGGGAAGTCCCCTCCTGTTGGAGGAAATCCCACTGACACTCCTGTCGATAGCTGTCATGGGCTAGCAGGTGAGACGCTCCCCTGAACCCGGGGATTCCCTCCCTGCCCACTCAGCCGTGGCAGGTGGCTTGTGCACAGCTCGGTGCACTCTGGAGCTAAACCCAGGGCTTCATTTGTAATGAACGAGGTGCTGGGACTCGCGCACCATTTCTCCTTTCTTAACTGCAGGGCAAGGACCGCGGTGCCAGGGCTTTGAACTGCCAGGCCGGCAGGGGCTGGGACTCTGCCTTGGCAACAATGAAGCTCCTGGTTAACCCCCTGGTGTGACTTAGGACACACTGTACAGTGTTTGCCTTGCAAAGTAGCTGCTGTGTGTGGGGCTGAGTCATAGCATCTTGAAAGCTTTTGGTACCACGCTCAGCTCTCTGGTCTGCTGCAGGGCATGGCTCAGCCATGGCACATTGCGCACTGTGTGTTTTTAATAAACACCTTGCAAGCTTTTCCTCCCTTCCCATGACAGCTGTGAAAGGGAGGCACCGTGCCATGCTTGGATACCCATGTGCTGCTTCACAATGTGACAGGACAGTGAGCAGATGGCAAGTGAGCACAGAACTTGCTTTGGAAGCTCCTACAGGCTGCTTTGTGCTGTTAATTTTCTAATGTCAAGGCCAAGCTGAATGCTTCAGGCTTTAAGTGTTGGTATATTTCTTCTTTCCCAATTCATATATAACAATATTACATAATACGTATAGCACTGGCTTTCGGATGCACACCGTTTAGTTTAAACTAATGCAAACTGGAACACTCATCTAGCCTAAATGTGGAAACAGGTCAAAGGCTGCACTAAGCCAATAGGCCCAGGTGGGCTTAACACCTAAGACCAGAATTTGGCCAAGAATTTTTGACGTTACAAGGTTTAAAATGAAAGCTATTCTCCCCTGGCACACGTCACAATGCAAGACCCTACCCGGTAGCAGCTCTGGGCTTGATGAACACTTCACAGCTCTAAGAACAATGGAAGATACTAATGGGGGCACTTTGAAGTGAGACAGGAGACAGCATAATAGCTGGAAGTGCTACCGTGGTTGCTTCTTCAATGAAAGGGATTTCTCTCTCTTAAGTGTGGCTTGTTATGCCTTTGCAATAATGTGTCAATACCAACTCTGTTCACATCCAGAGCAAAAACTGGTCATTTTATGGCAGTGCGGCACAGTGCACATTTAACACAAAAAAATGCAGGAAAAAATGGTGTATCCTAGCACACATTCAACCATAAAGGCCCAGTCCTACCAAATCGTAAACACTCGTCCTGTTAGCTTCCAAGGGCGCTGAGGACACTTGGGGCCCGAATTTAAAGGTAGTTAGGTGCTTAAAGACCCAATCAGCACATAGGCCTGGCTCCTCAAAGGTATGTATGTCGGTGCTTAACTCCCGCTTGGGCATTAATGAGATTTTTGGCAGTGCCTGCGCCCCCAAGTGACCATTACTGACAGTTTGGTTGCATTTCTGCTCCACCTTGAAGGCTCAGTCCCCCCCCCCCCCAACAAAACATAATGGGGTTAATTCGGCCACCTGGTGGCAAAGTGGACACAATATGTTAGTGGAGCGAGTTCGAGAAGCGAGGGGAGAATGCGGCCTGGGGAGCACATCATACCCACATTGTAGAACGGTCAATGACCCAAGGCCACATGTAACCCAGCTCACTGCCCAGCCCCATGAGCTAACGCTCCAGCCCGTCTCTTCTCACCTGTGCAAGAAGGAGAATAGCAGTTCTGCAGAGGCTGTGTCTCCCCACCTGACACTGTCATCCATAGGGCACACCAGTCCCCATTCCCACCCCCCCCCATACCCTGGCATGGGAACATGAGAAGCACCAGAAACTGACCAGGACAGCATGAGTTAAATTGCTTGGTTGTCCTAATGTTTAATAGCTGGACAGATTTATTTGTTAAAAATTAACTCTTGCATTTGGTTCATGCACAAAGCTAGAAAGCGGGGCAGTTGTCTGAATCACCCCTCCACCCCACCATGGCCCAGCACCAGATGGTGCCAGGGACCAAGTAGGTCAGCGCTGTATTAGAAGGTTAATGTGAACCTGCTAAGATATATAGCTAGCTCGATGCAGTAGATCATTGTCCTTGCCCACAGCCTGCATGAGAAATGGAACTAATCGTGTGCTTCATTTTTGCATCAGGACAAAAATATGCAAATAAGTGTCTGCCGGTGCAGATTTACACATCAAGAGCTTCTCGCAGTGAAACACCAACTTGAATTCCTGCTGCACAGTGACAAACGCCCAGCCCCCTTTTAAACAATACAAGACACTCCCTTGTGCCGGGGCATTTCGGTAGAGTTTAATGCTCTAAATCTCGCTCTTTCAGTGGGTGGACTGAAGGCCCCGTTGGAGGAGGCCAGTGAGACAAAGATCACATCACATCTCTCTCTCTCTCTCACACACACACACACACCAATCAACAATCAATCACACCCTTTTCTGAGCCTGCTGAAGGTCCCAGGTGGCCTCAATGAATTTCATCAGGGCTGAGTTATGCCTGACACCGCACTTTGCCCACATTCTAAACAAACACACGTGCAGGCGGGTTTGGGTTATTAACACCTTTTTGATGTTCAGTTTAACCTGTTCCTTCTCGGCTCAGTCCCACTCACCCCGGGCGGGGCTGTGGAACACGTAGTAACGGGGTCCTCTCTCCGGAGGCACAGGGCCCAGTGCGAATAGCAGCTGTCACATAATGTTTCCGGCACGAGCATGTCTCTCCATGAGCCATGCACGACTGCAGCTTGCATTGCACCGTGCACTGCCGCCTCCCCCTGCCGTGGGCTCAGCACTGCCGTCCCCCCAGGGCCCGGATCACCACTGAATACCAGACTGGTGCAAGGAGCTCCCTGAAGACCAGGACGCTGCCATCACGTACTCCAGGACCCTCCCGCCTCAGCAACTGAGGGCCTCAGTGCAGGAGTCCCTGCCCTTTGATTGCCTTGTGGCCAGCACAGGGCACTCTGGCTAGGTGGTCAAGCTAGCTGCTTGCAAAGGGCATTTGGATGTAGTTCATTTGCACCACACTCTGAGGCACATAAAGGGTTAATGCTAGTACTATTTGCTGACACTATGCCCTCCAAATATTAGAGATGAAGACAGTTTAAAGATGCTATTAAGCCTGGGTTCTATATTGTTCCATTTCCCATGCTCAATACAATCATCGCCACAATAATAGATCCATGCTGTGCCTCTTTCTATTCTCGTCCAATTTTCCCCATGGGAACACACGATCTCAGTTTAAATACTGAGCAGGGCTCGTGAGCGGAAGCAATGTGCTTATGCTGTGTTAACCTTGGGTGTTAATCTGAGTTTCAGCTAGCTGGTTATTCACCTTTCTCTCACCGCTCGCTAAATCTGTAGCAGGGGGATAGCTGCCCGTCAAACTGGAGGACATAGCAAAGGGCAACATTATGCAGTCTAAGTATAAAAAATCAGGGTGATTGCAGGGTAGATGCATTTAAGTCCCGTATTTTGTACTTGTGATAATAATGGTCAGGGGACCAGCCCGTAATGTGCTCTGAATCCATTCAACTGCCAGGGATTGCACCCTGAAATCAATTTCAGTTTCTTTCTTTATAAACCTAACAAACAGGGACCTCGGAAGATTAGCAGGTAAAGACGCTGCCCTGCAGGGATCCCCATGAACTAGCCACACGTACCCACCAGGTCTGCACCGTCGCAGCCGCGCCTTGCCCCAGGCAGTAAGGGCAGTGTCTTGAAACAGCAGAGGCCGAATGGCCTTATTGTTTTCAATACGGTAGCAGAATGGGCCCTAGTGAGCTGGGCACTGGAGAACGACCTGGGCACTGGAGAATGACCTGTGCAAGACCGTCCCTGCCCCAAGGAGCGTGTGCTCTAGAGAAACAAGGCAGCCAACCGGTCAGCAGGGAATGGGAGGCCCAGAGACTTTGCCAAGGGCACACAGCAGATTAGGAGCAGAGCTGGGATTAGAACTGAAGGGCGAGAGCCACAAGGCGGACTTAGACTCAGCATGGGACTGTCGATCTTCTGGGCACCAGGCTGCTTCGTGCCATCCACGGTCCCAAGCCGGGGCCCGGGGTGCTTTCTGTGACACATGGGGAGACTGAGGCACATACGAATGGGCGTCCCAAAAGCCAGGAAGTGGCAGAGCGGCAGCCCCTACACTAGCCAGCAGGAAATGCAGAGGAACTGGCTGTGGGCTGAGCTCCATCCTGCCAAGAAACTTCATCCCTCTTTAAATCCTCAAACACAGACTCCTCTCTGCAGGAGTAGGTGAGGTTCTCTCTACTCACGCAGCGGCATTCAAAAACTAGCGAGCTAAAACTAAGCGACATTAACTAAAGGGGAGCCCAAACCTGAGCGCCAAGCACAGGTTGGTGAAAGATACCCTAGGAGGGGAAAACTCTATAGGGACCTGGCTAGAAGGGTGAGTCATTGAGAGAGAGAGCATCCCAAGTCCTGGAGAGCAAGAATGGCTGTGGAGCAGGTGAGCCAAATGAAGGGGGCGCTAGACCAGACAAGAGCTGATCCCTAGGCCCAGCCACAAGGGGGCGCCCCCAGCAGTGAGTTAATCCCGGGGGTCTGATTCTGATTCCCGGGGGTTAATCGGGGGTCTGATTCTGTCCCGTCTCTCGTTTAATCTTGAGCCCAAACCGATGGGCTGGATCCTCAGCTGCCATACATCAGTATAGCACAACGGAGGGAAATGTACAGCCCCCACGGCCCTGGAGGACTGATCCCTGTTCTGCTTCCCAGGCAGTCCCATTAAAGCCCTAGGTCTAGTTCACCCTGGGTGTCACTCAGGAGCTCTCCCTGATTAAAGCCCAGTGGAAGTGGGACTTAACCCTAGGGAGGAGTTGGGGCTGGAGCATTGTTTGCCGAGGGAGGTTGGTAGAAGCACGTCAGGGCCGGTATTTGAATCTAACCCTCTTGTCTCTCCAGCGGAGAAGGTTACGAAGCACTGCAGTCTCTCAGGAAAACGTACCACCGCAAGCCTTGCCAAAGAGCCGAATGGTCTTTAGACTGTGGGACCTTTCCGCTGTTGAGTCATCCTTCAGCGGGGGTGGGGTTGTCGTTGTTGGCAGACAAGGCAGCGAGACACTGCAGTCTGCTGAACACCTTCCAGGTTCCCACCCACACTGCCAACAAACGAGGTGGGGGGAGCAGGTGCTGGCAGACTGGAGAGAGGCCAAGAGTACAGAGACAGGCAGACAACGCTGCTGAGAGGAGCTGGGGAGAGTCGCTGCTGATATCCCACATTTGACGGGGGGGGAGCGGTTGTCTGAAAGAACTAAATGGGAAGGCATCAGGAGGGGCTGAGTGACCTTTGATGTCAGGTGGAGCCAACCCACGCCCTCCCTTGACCGATGACAATGAAAACAGGAGGACTGGAGGGAAGTGGTACAAATTTGAGCTGGGACTGTGCGTGGAGAGTCCAGGAGCGTGTTTCATGCAGTCTAGGACCTAGCTCCTATGGACGGTGTTGTCTTGAATTACATTACAGGATGGTAAGTTAGAAAGGGGGACTGGAACCCTCTGATCGCACAGAGAGGCTTGGGGGGAAGGTTTGGCTTATGTCTGCTCAATGGATCCATCATCCCCTCTGCTGCCTTCCTGACGGCTGTGTCCCAAGGAGAAGCGCAAGCATCATGGACATTTATGCCAGAAATATCACGAGTACCATATTACCATGTACATGAGCATCCTGTGTGGGACAGTAGAGAGTCAGAGACATATCACAGCTCCAGTCCCCCAGTGTGACTTGTCCAGTGGTTGAGGCACTAGCCTAGGATTATAGAGAGCTGGGTTCAATTCCTTTCTCTGCCACAGACTTCCTGTTTCACCCTGGGCAAGTCACCTAGCTGCTTGGTGCCTCAGTTTACCCTCTTTACAAAGGGGACACTAGCACTGCTTCCAGAGGTGAGAAAAACACATTAGATGTCGTGCTTCCAGACTATGGTGATGAGGGGGCTGTATGATAGATGACTGAAAAACTGATTGATGGCAGTAGCTTCTAGGCTGATCCCAATAGGCCTTACTCCTTCAAGTCAGTCCTAATGTCACAGGAGGAAAGGTGCCGGGACATGTAAGCACTGAGAGGCTCATCTCTTAGCTACCGTTCACACACATGGTTACCTACCTAGGTCATCTCATCTCATTACTTTAATCAAAAGAGGTAACAAAGAGTCCTGTGACACCTTAAAGACTAACTAAAGTATTGAAGCATAAGCTTTCATGGGCTAATACCCACTTCGTCGGATCCGATGAAGTGGGTATTAGCCCACGAAAGCTTATGCTTCAATACTTTAGTTAGTCTTTAGGGTGCCACAGGACTCTTTGTTACCTCTGCTATTCCAGACTAACACGGCGACCTCTCTGATTCTTTAATCAAAAGGCGTCGGCTTGCTCATTCGCCAATTCTATAATGAAAGTATCTGCTTCCAAGCCATGTACAGGGATGCTGCTGGGCTACACATGAGTGTGTGTGTGCGCGCGTGCACACACACACAAACACACAAAATGAAGCAGAGATCTAAGGAGAACAAAAATATTCTTTAAAAATGAAATCCTAACACACTTAAGTGGAGCCATTAAAATACAATCCCTGGCTTGAAAATAAATTCTTCTGATTCTTGCTATATGTAAATATACGCCACAGAGTCTAATGTTCCCAGCGTCCAAATCTCACTGCATCAGCTACTGGCTTTAATATGAAAGTAATTGCTTCAGAAAAAAGAGGCCTCTGTGAGTGAGATTTTAAATGGGAACTGGGGACTGTGGTGAAGTCGTCTGGAAATTAGCTAAAAGAACGAGGAGTCCTTGTGGCACCGTAGAGACTAACACATTCATTTGGGCAGAAGCTTTCGTGGGCTAGAACCCACTTCATTGGAGTGCCCTCCGCTGGCTGATGTCTTGCCTGCTGCTGGCACCCCTGTCCCTCCCGAACCTTGTGTCCCTTTGTCTCTGCCCTCAGCAGTAACCCACACTCTGGGTCTCCCCTCCCAGGGGAACCCCAACCCTCTAACCCAGGGGTGGGCAAACTACGGCCTGTGGGCCACATCCAGCCTGTGGAACCGTCTTGTCCGGCCCCTGAGCTCCCGGCTAGGGTGGCTACCTCCGGTCCCTCCTGTGCTGTCCCCCATCTCCTGCAGTCTTAGATCACCAGCAGCACTGCAGCGGTGTGGTTGTCTCTGGTGGGGTCTGAGCTCCTGCCGCTCTGAGGGGTGTGGTAAGGGCATGGGGCTGCAAGCTCTGGTGGGAGCGGGCAGCGTGTCTAGCTCTGGTGAGCTGCACGGCCTCCAGACACTGCTCTGAGATGGGATAAGGGGGCCAGGGCCGGCCGGGGCTGGGGGGGGGGGGGGGGTTGGATAAGGGACCGGCAGTCCCAGGGGGAAGTCAGCGGACAGGGAGCAGGGGGTGGTTGATGGGGCGGAGGTTCTGGGAGAGTAGTCAGGGGATGGGGGTTGGATAGGTGTGGGACTCCTGGGAGTCTGTCAGTGTGTGTGGATAGGACAGGGCCGGCGACAGGGGGGGACTAGGGGGACAGGTGTACCGGGCCCCGGACTTAAGGGGGGCCCCCATGTCAGGACTCAGGAGTGCGCAGGCGAGGTGGAAACAGGGGATGCTCTGCAGAGTCCCGGCGCGCGCACAGCCGGCCGCGTGCAAATCCCCCACCGGGCGGCCACCCCAGCGCTGTAGCCAAGCGCCCGCACCGCGCGGCAGACTCCACAGCGGGCCCGGGGAAGCGCACCCGCCCGCCCTGGTGTGCGGCGCTGACGGTGGCGGAGGCGCCGAGAAGGGGAGCCGGCCTCGCCAGGGTAAAGGGGCAGGGGGCCCGGCCCCACTCGGGGGGGGGGGGCGGCTCCAGGGGGGCCTTTGGGCGGGCGGGCTCTGCGGTGAGTTCACCCCCTGTGGGCGCTCGGGAGGTTCATTCATCGGCATGGCTGGGCTGGGGGGCAGGCAAGGGGGGGGGGGGAGGCCAGGCTGGGCGGGCGGGGAGGGGGGCAGGAGACTAGGCTGGATGGGGTGGGCGAGGCGTGGGTGTGGGAGGGAAGGAGGTTTGGTGGGGGGGGGAGGCTGGGCTGGGCGGGTCAGTCATGGGGGGCAGGAGGCTGGGTTGGGAGTGGGAGGGGGGAGGAGGTTAGGTTCGGTGGGATGGGCCGGGCCAGGCAGGGGTGGGGGAGGGAAGGTGGTTAGATGGGGGGAGGCTGGGCGGGGGTAAAAGAAGATCACCCCCAACAGCGGGGTGGGTCAGGCAGGGATGGGTGGGGAGGGAGGAGGTTAGGCTGGGGGAGGAGATTAGGTTGGGTGGGACGGGTCAGGCGGGGGGGGGGAGAATAGGCTGGGGGGGGGGAGGTGGGCCAGGCAGGGGTGGTGTGCTAGAGGCCGCCTGCACGCGCCGCACGCCTCACGCCACCGTGCTACCGCCGACTGTGCCTGGTACCCCCGCGACACGACACCCCCGCTATGCCTGACGTAGGCCCGGGCGGGGCAGGGCGCGGGCAGCGGGAGACTGGCGGGGGGGGGGGGCCCACAAAGGATTAGAGTACCGGGCCCCAAAATTTCTGTTGCCGGGCCTGGGATAGGGGTCGGAGCAGTCAGGAGACAGGGAGCAGGGGCGGTTGGGTAGGGGGTGAGCACACACACACACACACACACACACACGCAAACACACACACACACACACGAGTTAATAAAGGTTCATGTGTCCCAGTTTTAGAAAGAACCTCTACTTACTTCATAAAGAGCAATGGTTCCACTTCAATGCTATTTTTGCCTTCTCCCACTGCAGATTGTGTTGCTACTTTGTTTTGTAAGCTCTGTAATGACTTATTTACAGATTCAGCAAACTGCTAAGGTCACACTGACCTTCCCACGTGCTGACTGGCTGGTCAGGAAAGCTACTGGGGACCGTGTGAATCTGGCTAATACGGCCTCCCTCTGTGGTCAGCCCGCTACTTGCTTAAGTTAATATTCACACTCACTCTGGGTTGTGGTTTCAAAAAGCCCAGAACCATTAACCTGACACAACAAATACCTGTCTCGTCCTATTGAAACCTGGGGGTTGGCAGGAAAAATATTTTTTTCTATTTGGCTTGGATTTATTGGAGAAACACTTTGAAAAACAACCCTCAGACAATGGCTCCTCTAATCAGCATGTCTTTGTCCACGTGGCATTGAATTTAATTGATTAGGGCTTCCATCACCACACAGGTCCTGTACAGTATTTGAGGAGGGACAAGACTTTCGGTTCTACTGAAATCTGCTCAGATGTCTTTTTTACTAATAAAGAAATAATTAACTTGAGAGAAATTAAATCATCTCAAAAAGCCACGCTCACTGTCTTCATTACTGCAGTCAATTAAGACACTTGCTGCAGCTAAACATCAAAGGCTATATTTAAAAAAAATCTCCTTCCTCGGCAGCATAGTATCATATTATAGAACAGGAAATACATTAGACAGTCAACAATATTGATTTCAATCAATCTCCCTTACTTCGTCTGCAAGCCAAATAATTATAGTACCCCCTTTAACAGACCTATTTATTTCACACATATACAGTCCCAGATATATGTATACACGAATACACAGACCTCACACACATATCTCTCTAGCTATCTGTATGAATATTACAGTGTTATGACTTTGCAATGACATAATTAAAGTTTCATTCTGCTTTACGCTTAAGGTGGGTGTTCAACCTCTGTATGATGATCACAATGTACTTGCCCCAAATTTTCTGCACATTATCTCAAAGCAAAGCTTGAATTTTCTGAGGAGGGGCAAGAAAATTGGCTACTGAGTTTCCAAGTTCCAATCAATTCAAAATTCAAATGTTCATATTCTCAGACTCATAACTTTTCACACTCTTCTAGCTTAAAAATGACAAACGGGAGGAAATTGATGGCCATAAAGACAGACTGGTGGATGCGCTGGAGGTAGGTATTTGGCTAATTAACAAAATATGAGTGTACTTCATCATAACAGAATCCTTATGTGTCAGGGGCAGCCCAAGGAGAACTAGATTTATGACTCCCAGTATCTTCTGCAAAAGAGAGGAGCTGTTGGATCGAAGAGTAGGATTTTTGTATAACTCCGCAGCTGAAGACTGTGAAATATAGCTTCCATGTACATGTCAGTTTATATGTCCTGGCCTGCCCTGCTCTGGTTTTTATCACTAATATTTATGTAGCCATAAGAAATTGGTGGAAACCCTCTTAGCATAGGCCCAATCAGGTTCTGGAAAGTTTTTTTTCTTCAGCCTTTTTACTCTAAGAATTAGCACCAAAAGTTTCAGAGGCATTCCGTATCCCATCCAGGCCTGAGCAACCCGGACAACACCTCTCCCGCTCCTGTATCTCCCTCTGAGCGAGTAACGATTGCCGGTCGAGTTCGTAATGCTGTTTACGTGTCTCAGTTTTGTAAGTGTTTATTTTAAAATTTGAAGTGTTATTTGTGTGTCTTTCTGTAGATTTTTACCTCTGGATTTGTACTGTTACTTGTGTTCCTCATTTCTGTGAGTGTTCACCTCAGAGTTTAAGGTGTCACTCGGGTGTCCCGTCTTCTGTAATTGTTTTACCTCAGAATTTACCTCAGCATTTGAAATACCACCCATGTCTCGCATGCTGTAAAGTTCTCTCATGTAAATAGTTGTGTCCCCTTAGTAGTAATAGTAGTTTTTCCTTGCTATAAATGTTATATTAGATTAATCAATCAATAAGAAAAACCTGTTTAATAGAATTGTGTAATAAGAACTCATTTATTAGAATTGTTTAATAGTCACCTGTTTTATAGAATTGTTTAATAGTTAATTATTGTAATTAGCCTCTAAATTCACCCATTACCCCTCCCCTTAGTACATAAACAAGTTGTTAGACTGCCATCAGTGTCCCTGTGAGTCCTTTCCAAAAATCCTTATTGAACCTTTGACATTAATCAAAGACTCTCACCATGATCAGGATATTTCATACTCTAGCTGTTGCTTTGTGGAAGATTCTGCAGTTCCAGGTTCATGCAGATTCTGTTCAGGAGACTTCCCGTTGCCTACAACAGGCTTTGCAGCAGATCCCACGTGCTTTTTGATGGCTGTTGTTCCCTGCATGCCAAATAAAGCATCTATAGCAACATGTGTGCATGGCCAGATCATGAAATGGTGCAAATTGGAAGGCAATGGAGCTACATTGATTTATACCAGTTGAGGATCGGGCCCATGGGCTGTACCATGGGGATATTTGCCAATTTTCCCTAAGGCAAAGACCCAGTGTCTGTCCCCTTCCCTTGCACTGCCTCATAGTGACCCCAGAAAACACCTCGAGTGTCAGAAACACTGACGATGAGCTAATGAGAACTCTTTTCCTTGTGTGTGCAGTGATCATCTAAGGCAACTGGAAAATTTGTCAATACCCCCACTGCCACATGTGCAGTCTGTGCATGTATAATACATAGCACAGAAACATGTATGTATTACATAACATGCATCACACATATTATAGCCTCTAAATCTATACTTTGAAATGGAACCCATTCCACCCCTATGACCTGGATAATTCATGGGCAAGAAACCTACACAGGGTAGTATTTTTGCTAATAAAACAATAATCCCCTTCTGTGAGGAACTGACAGGTTTTGAATTGTCTCATGTTCTCAGGCTTTAAACTTGGCACCAACTCAGTCTTTGCATATGTTCCAGTCCAAAAGAGTCTGGCTGTCCATTATTACAGGCCAATTCTTTATCGACTGTGAGGTGCCAACTGGCTGAGAGGGAAAGCCAGGAAGGGTCTGCAGGAATTCATCCCTTTCTACACACTAGAGACTTGGATTTTCTGACAGAGGAACTTGCCTCAGAAATCATAAGCCAATGTGCAAGGAATGGCAGTGTTTTGTGAACAGAGGAATTCAAACCAACTGAAATCAGCATAGCAAATCCGGTGCCTTGCTAAATGCCTATTTACTTATATGATGCCTGGAGTGCGCGATAATCTCATAGTATATAATATACCAGCCAAAGGCAATAGTTGGAATTAAAGTTAGCAAGAACGGTAGCTTCATCTTACTGTGAGGGAGGAGGCACAGCCTTGTAATAATGTCCATAATTCTTGACTATAATGGTTAAAGAAAAAACCCACCACAACCACACACAGGACTTGGCTTCCACTCTGGGACAGCCATGGAAATCCCGATCCTCTGAAAATCACTGTACCTTGGTTTCTCCACCTGTGAAAAGGTGATAATAATGTCTCCTAACAGGGGCATTGTGAGGTGCAACTCACTACTGTTTGTGAAGCAGTTTGAGATCCTTAGATGGAACTCGCTGTAGAAATGTACCGTCATATTGAGTACTGGCTGGTCAAGAGGTGCATGTGAAAAATCAACTTGGCGGCAGTAATTCCATGTGATGGGAGCCCCAAGGGTATAACCTGGAATTAGGGTACAGCTGAGCCCTCTGGCACACCAATCTCACACTGTGATGCTGTGACAAGCTGCAAACCCCTCCAGACCCTGCACTCACACAGTCATCCAGAGGCAGAGACATGCCCAGCTGTGTTACATGAATGTTTTTGCCAGCCACTCATGAACCAACAAGAGAGGGTCCAGCAAATTCCCAGCTCCCCATCTTAGGACCCCCAGAGCTGACTTGTCTTGTCCTGGTCAGAAGTCTGTGCAGTGTAAGCCTTACCAGCCATCAATGTGGAGAGGACACATACCAGTTCTTGTTCCTGAGCAGATTTCCCTTGCACCTCAAGCAACACACTGTTTTTGGTAAAAATATAAAACAGATTTATGAACTGCAGAAAGACAGATTTGAAGTGATTGTAAGTAGTAAGCATATAGATCAAAGTTGATTACTTAAGAAATAAAAGTAAAAATGCAATCTGAACTCTATAAACTAGACCGGATTTGGTGGTATTTGATGGTATTGATACACAGGTTGGAATTTTCTTTCCAGCCTTGGACCATCTCCCCAGTTCAGTCTTTGTTTTCCAGACGGGTTTCCAGTTGTTGAGTTGTGCAGGGAGTGAGGCCAAATGGTGATGTCACTTCCCCCTTTTATAGCTTCTTCCAACTTGCTGGAAAGACCTTTGCTCTGATGTGAGTCAAGCAGCCTTTCTTGTGTAGGTGCTCTCTCTGAGAGGTTTCCATTGTATAGTTGTGGGGGTAATCCTTGTGAGTGTGTGGATTCCCCATCATTAGCCATCAATGCTGTCTGGCCTCTGTATTGTTGTACCTGAAAGGCTAGCTGTGGGAGTTTCCAACTTCACAACATATTTCAGTAACACACACATAGGGAAACTTCATAACTTCATACAGAATGACGGCACATACAATCCAACAGGATATTAATGTTCAACAGATCAAGACTTTTAGAATGATACCTCACAAGGCACACTTTGTAGAAAACAATCATAATTATATGACATTGGTGAATATGGGGCGCCTCAGTGTTACTTGGAGGTACAGAGTGTCACACTCCACTTAGTGAATTTTGTCCCAGATATATGCCTTTTGCAAGTGAAATCTTCTGTTTATCTGCAGAATGGGTACAGCATGACCAATAAACCTGCCCCCACCCATGGCTTCCTCAACTCCGACATAGGGGAACATCTATAGAGGGGTGAGAGGAGTTTGGGCTCCATGCTTGTGGGGTTTGGGTTTCTGTGCTGCCTGACAATACTACACAAGCATGATATTTTGTTCTCCGAGAACACGACAGATGACCAACTCAGGACATATCAACCGCTAAACAGAGATTGGGGAACCTGACAGGTACCACTGACCCAGACTGTCTTTGAACTAGAGATCTTTCTATAAGACTTCAAATGCTATTAGCAAAGCCCTTCAGTTCCTTTCTCTCCTTAAATTCCCCTATGCTTCTGTCCTGCTTAGAATTCCTGCTCAACTCATGGTTAGTGGCTACAGGTCAGGTGTGTCACTCCACTGACTTCAAGTTACATCAGGGACTGGTCTAGCCCATTGTCAGGATCCTTCTTCTGTGGCTATAGGGTTGGAATTGAATTGACTAGAGGCACAAGATCAATATTTGCAGAGCCTTATTGTTTTTGGGACCTTCACTCATGCTGAATAGTGTCTTCCTAGCAATGGAAGCAGGGCTGACATGAAGCTCTACTCTGCATGCTAAGGGAATCTGAACTCTAGCTCTCAGAGTGAAATCCATTTCCATGCAAATAGCCAGTGCAAGGCCCATGCACCATTTAGACTCTTCTTAAGTCCTCTGTTGAGAGTTTGTTTGACTTGAATGTTGCCTAGACCTTGTGCTGGCCCATGGCACAGGGGCAAATTTCATCCTGAGAACAAGATTTTGTTCATATGAATAAATATCTAAAGAATTCCTGTTCTTGGCATAAATATCTGCATTTGCATGAGCACCAGTTTATTGCGTGAGCAGTGTGCATTCGCGGAGTATTTACACGTAGAGGGTACTGCGCTGTGGCATGATTCGCGGAGTATTTACACGTAGAGGGTACTGCGCTGTGGCATGATTCGCGGAGTATTTACACGTAGAGGGTACTGCGCTGTGGCATGCATTCGCGGAGTATTTACACGTAGAGGGTACTGCGCTGTGGCATGATTCGCGGAGTATTTACACGTAGAGGGTACTGCGCTGTGGCATGCATTCGCGGAGTATTTACACGTAGAGGGTACTGCGCTGTGGCATGCATTCATGGAGTATTTAAACGTAGAGGGTACTGCGCTGTGGCATGCGTTCACGGAGTATTTACACATAGAGATTACTGCGCTGCAGTGTGCATTCGTGGAATATTTACATGTAGAGGGTACTGTATTGCAGCATGCATTGGTGGAATATTACACGTAGAGGGTACTTCACTGCAGCATGCATTCACGGAGTATTTACACGTAGAGGGTACTGCACTGCGGCATGCATTTGCAGAGAGTATTTACACGTAGAGAGTACTGCACTGCAGCATGCATTCACGGAGTATTTACACGTAGAGAGTACTGCACTGCAGCATGCATTCACGGAGTATTTACAAGTAGAGGGTACTGCGTTGCAGCATGCATTCAAGTAGAGGGTACTGTGCTGTGGCATGCATTCACGGAGTATTTACACGTAGTGATTACTGCACTGCAGCGTGCATTCACGGAGTATTTACAAGTAGAGGGTACTGCACTACGGCGTGCATTCACGGAGTATTTACACGTAGAGAGTACTGCATTGCGGCATGCATTCACGGAGTATTTACACCGACTTTCCGAGCCTTGGGGAAGGTGTCCTTCTGAACACAGCGGCGCTATTTGAAAAGTCCATTTGATAGTTATAAGACTTTATGAGCTTGCAAAATCTTTCAGAAAGTCCAATCTGTGCATCATCTCAAGTGCTCCTCTTCAGCGGCCTTTTCTCTCCATAAAACTGTTTTATTAACTTTCCGAATCTGAGTGCGTGACTTGTTAAATCTAAGGGTGGCCTCAGTGCATACGTCTCAATGTGGGAACTACGGAAATAAAATGTTCTAGTGAAGGAGGAAGTGCCCTGAAATCCTTTAGCTCAGGTATGTTTGAGAGTTGAACTAGTTATCAGCCTGTTCTCCTTACTTACAAGAGTGAAACACACTGGCCCAGAAGGCTGAAAAGTGAGAACAAGCTAATATGGGGGCCTTTTGAACTTGCAAAAGATACACGAGCGCCAGCAACTTTGGAAAGCTGTTAAAGCTTCTTTTCTTAATGCTTCTTCCTCACAGCACTGTCCTCGGTAAAAAAATAAAAAAATAAAAGAATTGATTTTTAATTTTTCATCTAAGCAAACAAATATAATAAGCTGGATTTCAGCCAGCTGTCTGCTGTGTAGCAACCAGACACTTCAGCAATGAGTCACAAATGCACACCTCATGACCCACTCTACCACCCAGTCAAATTTCAGAGACTCAGAGATTTCAACCCCAGAAGGGACCACTGTGATCACCTAGTCTGACCTGCAGAACACAAGCCTGGGAATTTCACTTTGTGATTCCTGCACCATGCCCAATTACAGTTGGCTTGGCTAGAATTTATCATTGGAAAGCCATCCAATCTCAGTTTAAAGACCCCCGCCCCATCCCTGGGCAATGTCCCAACATTAATCCTCCTCCTTGCCAAACATTTGCAGGCAATTTCCCGTTTGAATTTTTCTAGCTTCACCACGGGAAAATGCAGGAATCGCTGGGGGAGGTTCTCTGGCCTGTGTGACGCGGGAGGTCAGAGCAGATGATCGTAATGGTCTCTACAGGGCTTGGAATCTATCTGTCTCTGACAACGGACCCCATGTTGACAGGATTTCAGTGCCAGTTTACAGGTGGACGGTACATACGTACACAGCGAGTGCCATCCAAGTTACTGCAGGGAGCTTTAAAAATACAGGCTTCTCGTCACCCAAGGGGATAATGCAAGGGTGCCTTCCAGGAGAGAGCAGCTTGACAGTCCAGTGGGGGCTCCATAGTAGCCCTGCACTGAATCAGTGGTTGGGAACTAGTCAGAACTGCTGCTCCCTCAGGAGAACTTCAAATAACAGCGATGTGTGGAGGGGCCGGGGGGTTCAAACAGTGCCAGTGGAATTGGGCTCAGGCTCATCAAGGGTTGGTAACGAGCCCCCTTTGTGGATTTCACTCCTGGCTCTTTTCTTCCCTTGTGGAGCCCTAACTTAGTGCCCTGAACTGTGTGTTCAGGGACATGCTTTGTGCCCCTATCGGTGTATTTGGGGTCTCACTTTGATCCCCAAATGAACCATCCAGGGCCCCTTTTAGTGCCCACAATGGTATATTCAGGGGCCCATTTCATGCTTTGTAGATTTCATAGGTTTTCACTGATGCCCACATGACAGCAGGGTAGGATATTATGGGGGCTATTTTAGAGAAGTTGAAAAAAGACAGTTTAGATATGACTGATTGCAGAGGACAAAGTTAAGACAAGGGAGCTAGGATGGCTGCGGCATATAAAGGGCTTCAAAATCAAATTCAGCAGGGAAATCTGTAGCCCTCAATGGCTAATAGCCAGGATGGGCAGGGATGCAAAACCATGCTCTGAAGTGTCGCTAGCCTCTGTTTGCCAGCACCTGGGATTGGACAGCAGGGGATGAATCACTGGATCTGTTCATTTCCTCTGAAGCACTAGGCATTGGCCATCGTCGGAAGACAGGGTACAGAGCTGGATGGACCTTTGGTCTGAACCAGTGTGGCTGTTCTTATGTTATCTTATGTTGAGACGCACTGGAATGGGTTCCCTAGGCAGGTGTTCCCTTGAGCCTCCCACTAATTTCCCCTGCCAGGAGATAAATTCCCCTTAGCCACATCTGGTTTACCTGCAACCATTATCCTGGCACTGCAGGACACCCACAACTTCCCTTCCCTATTGCTCAGGCCCCATTCTCTCTAGCTGCAGCTCGCTTTCCCTTGAGGCCTGTTTAAATGCCTCACCACCATACCAAAAATCTCCTTGCCCATGCTTTGGCAATAGGCCAACCCTTTTCAGTTATTCCCATACTTCCCCCTCCCCTCCTCCCCCCCCCCCCCCCCGGATAAGCCTTCATGTCCCAATTCACATAGGGGAAGGCTTTTCTAACGGGTTTTTCTCTGCCCACCAGCATTGCACATCACCCTGGCTGGTCCTCATCACTCCTGACTCCCAAATATATTTTTTTTACCCTATGCCTGTGGCAACTGAGTGCTCCCTTTCTCAGGCTCTCCAGCAGGTTTGTTGTTCCTTCTCCAGTAAGGAGAGTTTCTCTGTAGATCCAAACTGCACCTTCCACTGCCACTCTTGGTTCTCCAGGAGCTTCAACAGTGCCTGAGTCTGCTGTTTCTTTTCCTGAAACAAACCCAGGGAATCTGGCAACCATATACTGTCCCTCTATGCTCCAGAGTGGGAGAGGTTTTTAAGGTCAGGCTTGACAAAGCCCTGGCTGGGATGATTTAGTTGGGGTTGGTCCTGCTTTGAGCAGGGGGTTGGACTAGAACCTCCTGAGGTGCCTTCCAACCCTGATATTCTATGATTCTATGATCTCACAGGCTGCCCACTCACTGAATCTTGCTTGAGAAGTTGCTGTCGTGTCTGTTCCCAAGTTTAACCTATTTCCTGGAATTGTTCCAAGATTGTATACTCTGTTCTCCAATTCTACGAGTCATTGGGATGTGTTGAAAAAGCATATTAGCCGTACAGGGGAATGCTAAAGCACGACAAGATGGTCACAGCAAGGGTTGAGGCAATCCATTCTCTACAAACCCAGGGGGAGCGTGTTCTTGATTTTGATCAAGGTTTCACAGTCTTACACCAGGACTGAAGATGCAAGTGGGTAGCCTGCAAATGACCGTTTCAGAGTTTTCGTTTCTTGTTTTGGCAGAAACAGGGTCTACTATCCAAAATTAATCTTGGCATCAAAACCCACTGCCGAGTCCGGATCTTGACACTCAGAGAGCTCACCATTTACTTGGTGGAGATGCTCTATGGGAATGACGATCTCCTGGGTTCATTGTGTATGAGGCAGATGCTGCTTCACAGGTTGAAACGTTGGGCATATCCGTGCAGTTCAAAGAGAAATGATCTTGAAGCTGGAAAATAATGCTGGGCGAATGCAAAGGACAAAGGTTTATCAGATCTTGAGAAAGTTTTTGAATGCAAGGGGTTTAACGCCACTGTGGACCCAATATTAACATAATTTGACACTAGGATGAGGAAATACAATGGAATTGGAGAAAGGTTTGCTTTTTTGATGAGAGAGAAACAGAAGGTCTCCGCAGTGAGGACCTAAAGAGGCTCACAAAAATCAGCATTTAAACTGTCAGGGTTCTGAGAACAAGACTGAGGTCGGCACCAGATTTTGTAAGCAAATTTTTAAGAATGACTTAGAAATGAAGACACCCATTGATCTCCTTAGCTACGTTCATAACAGGTCTTCAGGTGTGAGCTTCCTTAATACAGAAGCAGTGTTGCATATTTTTTGCTCTCTTCCTACAACGGTGGCTGCTAACAAGAGGAGTTTCAACAAGCTAAAATTAATCAAGATCCCTCTAAGAATGTCCATAGGGCAGGGAAGGTTAAGTGATCTGGCAGTTATTGCTACAGCGAACTTGGCCGCAAGGCAAATAGACTGGGATGAGCTAATTAATGCAATTGCTTCAGAGAATGCTCGGAAGGTCCCTGTGTAAAAGCACTTAGTGGGGATTGTGTTTTGCTTTTTAGTTTTGTGGCAGGCGGGAAAAGGGCCAGGATCTGAGACTTTGAACTGGGGCTGGAACACGCTTGGCACAGTTCTGTTAAACAATATCAAGGCAGTCCAGTTATTCCAGGCGGCGAGAGGCAGCCAGTTCCGTAGTGGGAGATCATGCACTGGTAGAGAGCACCCTGACTTTCACTGACACCAGGCTATCACTGGGGAGAACAACATAACATGCTGGATAGGATCAGAATGAATCGGGGGGTAAGGGAGAGTATTAAGAGAAGCTCAGTTAAAGAAGCCAGACCTCAGCCATTCAGGCCACTAAAGGGGCATATGGACTGGAATAGAAGACCCGTGGCACGGCCACAGCTGGTCTGGGTCAGCTGACTCAGGTGCCTTGGTCTTAGGCTGCAGGGCTAAAAATTGCTGTGTAGATGGAAGCCCGTTGCAGGGTCCCAGAGCTTGGCTGAACAACGACACCGCAATTCTACAGCCCCGGGAGGCTGAGCGAGCTGATCTGGGCCAGCTGCAGGGTTCCACAGCTACGTAGACATAGTTTTGACCATACTCTGAGGGTAACACGCTCAAATCTGTATTGTGCGTATTGAAACCCCCCCCCCCA
This sequence comes from Sternotherus odoratus, assembly GCA_032164245.1. Lineage (NCBI taxonomy): Eukaryota > Metazoa > Chordata > Testudines > Kinosternidae > Sternotherus > Sternotherus odoratus. The sequence goes on from JAVMKO010000009.1 coordinate 2,065,102, forward strand.
TGTTTCACAATAGGGTGACACATACATCACAGAATGCAAGCGCGTGACTAAAGCAACCCGTGGGCAAATTGCAGCTGGTCTAGATGTGCTCAGTTGCTTTAGAGACGTTGCAACAAGGGAGAATTTACACCTTAAAGATCATGAAAAGAGGAAAGTTAACCAGGGGGCTGTGGAAGCATCACAAAGCTCCTTCACCCCTGCGCAGACAGACAGCCCAAGTGTCCTACGTACCATATCAGTCCCAGTCAAGCCCTATTCTGATGCCTTAGCCTTTTGCTGGCCCTCTGCACGGGCGGAATTTCACCTTCTAAGGGCATTCATGCAGAGGGATTTAAATAAATAAAGGCCTTTTTGAAATGGTTGCCTCTTCCTGTCTCTCCTGGGATTTTATAGGGACAGTCATGATTTTGGGGTCTTTTTCTTATATAGGCTCCTATTACCTCCCACCCCCTGTCCCGATTTTTCACCCTTGCTGTCTGGTCACCCTACTCCTGGCTGTCTATAACCAGTAAGTTTCAGGTATTTTGACCCTGTCCCAACTACAGCTGGAAACATGTGGCTTGGGAAACTCATCTATGTTTTTAATCAGTGGGTATATGTCCCCCTGGCAGGAGCCACAAGCCCTTAGATAAATGTGGAATGAACATTAGAAGAGAACTGATGGCACAGTGCTGATTAATCCAGGTCCCTTTCTTGAATAATGATCATTGTGGCTCTGCACAGCTACACATATAACATGAATTTAATCAGTAAATGGCCGGGCACAGGAATTACCTCCAAACCAACCTCCCATTCATCCAGGGCTATGACTATAATTGCACTGAAATAGGTGTTTTCACCCTGCAAACGTCAGCTTTCACCTCTGATGCTGATTCGATTCCTCTTTGCACAGAACACAGATTTTGAAGTTTCACTGCCTGGCTCTGCACCCAACTACGTGTCCCGTGGAACAGCAGACAAGATCTCATACCCAGCAATTATTTTAGTCTCACTTTAGTTATAAGACGCTCATGGCTCATGAATTAAAAATGGAAACAGCAATGTAGCAACGATCCCCAGCTTGGTTGCTAGCGGGGATGAAACCCGAGATCTGTAGAACTCAAATCATGGGCCTTTACCAACTGAGCTAAAAGAACAACTCCGTTACCGGGTAGCTATAGTAGGCCTTTATCAACCGGGGCTCAGCCCACGAAGGCAGATACAACACAGCTAGCCCCTGTTATGGTAACATAGATACTGTCCTAGTTTCTATAATTATGGCTCTTAACTATAATGAGAACAAGAATTAAAAATAAACCAACAAGTAACACCTTGATCATCAGCTGACGGGAAGAGGAGGCTGGAAGCGCATCTCACCCCTGCAATGTTTTGGAAATCAGAGGTTTTCAAAGTTGTTGGAAGGTAAGTTCTGTTTACAGAAAACACATTTGGTTAATGACGTTCTTATCTGTGTGTAGTAAGGCAGCACCTAAGGGCCTAATCTGGGATCAGGGCCCCATGCTGGTAGGGCCAATGCAAACAAGTAACAAAAATGGTGGGTGCGTGCACACACACACACACACACACCCTCCTAAATTTATAATCTAGGGCCAATGTTGCTAATTGCTCAGAGCGGGTGTAGCCCTTTGTGTGCACCTTTGCAGATCTTCTTGCAGGAATAGGGCTTAGGCACCCGACTGGATATAACAGGGGAATGAAGTAGACAAGGACGGGCGAGGTTGTAGGAGGGGGAGAAGATAATCATAAAAGGGATCTTGAAAAATAACTCAGGCTCCCTCCCCACCATGTATGTCCATGTACACATTATACAGAATGTAAATACAGTATTGCAACATTTTCCAGCTCTTGCTGTTCATGTTTATTGAAATATTTTGATGGGAGCTTTGCTTGGGCCAGGGCTGTGAGATTTGGCCCTTAGTTCTCATACTTGTTCATGTTCTAGGAGGTATCCCAGTCTGACCTCTTAATGCATCGAAAGGTCCTTTGCTATTGTCTGTTTTTCACATGGGATTTATGACTTTATTAGCAGATTTGCAAGAATTGCCATTGAACCGTGTGAGCACAAGTCAGTTCAGGGTAACACCTTGGGAATCTCTCTGGCTTTACACCAGGGTTAAATTTGGCCCTGTGTGTTTAATAGGATTAAGTTCTCCATTTAAAAAGCAATTCTAGGTAATAAATATTAAATACCCAGCCAAATAACTAACCGTACGGTGCTGATTGGATCCTGAATTTCAATGAGCCCTTGACGCTTCTCCTGAGAAGGCGCCAGCATCTTTTGAAAAACACATTGCACAGAAATAGAGCCTGTGTCACCTAGGGACCCCAATCAGGGATCAGGAGGCTGCTGTGGTAGGTGATTCTTTATAGTCCCTTTCTACCAGCGAGTCCCCTTTTTGTGGTTTAAACTGATCTGCTGGGCAGAACATACTCCTCCTGGCTCCATCCAGTGCAGTAGCTAATCCTGCCAAGCACTTCTAATCCAACTCGGTTACCAGCCTTCCTCAGGAGCCAAATGACCTCCCTCTACCCACCAATTGTATGGCTGACATCAGCAACACTGATGTTTTCATGCAGGGGCTATAGTTCCTAAGTACTACAGCCCCCTGCTGTTCAGAATTAGAACTGCTCCACTGTGTGTCATTGGCCCTATATACAGAACAGCTAGCAAAGACTCTCCTTTTGCACAAGAGGCAGGAAGAGTCTGGGTGCTGTCGCTAGAAAATTTGGGGTGGTCATGGGGTGTGTGCCCTGGGGGAATACTTTTACAACATCTCAGACTGAATTAGGCTTCACAACACCCTTGGAGGTAGGTCACGCTGACCCCCCCACTTTATAGACAGGGGACAGGGAAGCTGGACGTGACTCAGCACAGTCTGTGACAAAGCTAGGAACAGAAACTCAGGTCTCTGCGCCCAGCTCCAGACTGGTACAGTTGGTGGCCTCTCTCCTCTCAAGCTGATGGACAGCATGAAATGGGGCCAGATGGCCAAGACCTGGGAAAAGCAAAGTGACGTGGGGTGGGGAACCTGCCAACAGAGCATGGCTGGGTCCATTTCAGCTTCCTTCAGAAAACAGTCACGTTCCTGCTGAGTCCTGCCAGCTGCCACAGGAAGCTGCGTGACATGGGAGTTAATGGAGCTGGGTTGCTGTATTGTCCCAGCCGGAGAACGGTCAGGGGGAGGAAGCAGAGAATGGGCTGCTGATATTGTTTGTGTATCGGGGGCCCTGAATTTACACTTGCTTGGACAGACTGATTAGCCACAGCCCCGCGCCTGTACCTAGGACGGAGGACGGTTGTTTGGGGGCTTCCTGGGGAGCGGAGGCGGCTCGTACTGCTACGACTATGCGGTCTGTCTCCCCAATGCTTCAGAGGGATCCAACATAGTAATGCCTAGGAAGAACAGCCACAGTGACAGCAGAGACGACAAATCACAAGCGTGATCAAGCCTCATGCTGCATAAGCTGCTTCCCAGAAACTCCCCACTCAATTCCCCCCTCTCCATGCTTGTCTTTAACACTGGCTCCTCCCAGCTCATGACCAGAGACAAGCAAAACAGATTCCCCACCCCTGCCCCATCCCCTGCTTGCCCTGTTCCACCCATCACTCTCTTTTGGGCTCCTGGAAGAGAGACATTTGTGGGCGGGGAGGCGGGAGCTTGGCTTCTGGAGCAAACTTCCTCATCCTGACTGCCACCCCTGGGGCTCTCAGGCCTTTGTCCAGAGATGTCCTGACTAAAGTGGCCCACGGAGAGGGAGCCGGATGACACCGCTACCTCCACCAGCTCTGGTTGAATCCCAAATGCCACCTGGGTGTGAGATTTTGCTACAAGTCCCACACCTTGCCTGCCTGTGTGCGGGTCCTTTTCCTTCCCCCACCCTATTGCTTCTCTTCCCTATCCCTCTCCTTTTCCCATCTCTCTGAGAAGAGTCTGGCTTAGCGGGACAAGACTGAATATGTTGCAACTCTACTGTAAGCCTGGGACCAGAAAGAGGCAGCTTAAAGCCTGGGGCTGGAACAAGTTTGCCAGGTCTCAAGGTGGCTCATCAGACCACTGCGATGCCTGTGATCTTCCAGCAGGGAATGTCAAAACCCGAGAGCGAAGCTGCACTTTTTAACCTTTGCTGCTCTTTTCTCTCCCCTTTCGTGTGTGTTTGTCTTGTTTTGCCTCCTAGGAAATGTGATCAGACGTTAACAGCAGCAGCCCATCTTAACTAACCTCTTCTCTTCTCCCAAAAAGGACCATCCTTAGCAGCGTTGATACCATCTGAGACGCCAGACAAGGCGGTCAGACAACTCTCCAGCTAACGGGAAGGGAACAAGGGGTGACAGCCTTACCAAACACTTTCATTTCAAATGCGGTAACGGTTTCCCCTTCTTTTCTGTGTCTTTAATAAAATGTTAATAGGGTGTTTGCCAGCAAGTTAATCAGGCTGAGGTCTCCGCATGCCAAACCTCAAACCTCGTTTAACACTGTTTAATGTTGGACAGTGACGGGAAAGCGCCGTCAGCCCATATATTCCATCTAAATACAACAGGAGGAGCCTGTGCCATCAGGGCGGGGGAAGGGGTGCCCAGTTTGGATGCTCCTGCTGTATGCTGTGATGGGAACTCCCCCAGGGACCCTTGTCTAGATGCAGTGTAGGGCACCCATTCAACTGGGAAGCTGCATCAGCTCCTGGTTTTATTGCAAATTACCTTGTAAAATAACATGGAGAGTCAAAAGCATAATAAAAGTCACCATTCCCCTTAAGCAGATGTCATTGTTATTCAAGGGCTGGGGAGGAGGGAAGAGGGCAGCAAGGAATGACTGCAGATGAGGTATAATACTTACTGATGCTCCTACTCTTGAGAGCCATTAAGTGTTTGGAACTGGCTGTGTTGAAAGATATTTGAGAGACAAGGTGGGTGACATAATATTGTTTATTGGACCACATCCACTGGTGGAAGAGACAGAGAGAAGCTTCTGAGATCCATGGAGCTCTTCCTCAGGTCCGGTCTGTTTAGCTCGAAATCACAGAATCATAGACGATCAGCGTAGGAAGGGCCCTCAGGAGGTATCTAGTCCAACCCCATGCTCAAAGCAGGACCAATCCCAACTAAATCATCCCAGCCAGAGCTTTGTCAAGCCTGACCTTAAAAACTTCTAAGGAAGGAGATTCTACCACCTCCCTAGGGAACCCATTCCAGTGCTTCACCACCCTCCTAGGGAAAAAGTTTTTCCTAATATCCAACCTAAGTCTCCCCCACACAAAAAATTGAAAACTTGGAATATAGAATTCTTCCTATTCCATGTCAGGATAGACACATGGCCTCTTTCCCCGGTGTTTCATAATTCAGACGAGGGACTTGACCTGGTGGGAAAAATTTGTGTCTGTCTCTTCAAACAACAGAACTGGTATTGAATGGTATTAACTCACCTGTCTTCTTTCCGTCATATCCTGGGACCAACATGGCTACACAACACTGAGCAACATTGAAAGATGTTGATTAACCCTGACAATATCCTTCCTGAGGTAAAGTGTTGGAAACATGCACTATCGAGCGCTTAAAGGCCTGACCCAGCCTGCCGCCCCTTTAAGAGGGAGAAAAACCCTCTGCAAAACCTCCCTGCAGAGAGGGCTAATTAACCACCTGGGCTGCAGAGTAATCAGCCTTATGGGTTGCACCTGGCAGCCTCCCCAGGGGGGATAAAAGCCTGCCAGGCAGGAAGCCCAGGGTGGTAGTGTGGAGGAGTGAGATAGAGAGAAGGAGCTAAGCTGTAGAGCTGTGAATAGAGCTGTGTAAAGAGCTAAGCTGTAGAGCTGTGTATAGAGCTGTGTATAGTAGGTGGTGGGGTCTGCACAAGCTGCACTGTAAATAAAGAGCACTGTTTGGAGCCAAAGAAGAGTCTCCTGCCTGTGTTTGGAGTGGGGGCAAGAAGGCGAACTGTTACAGTGTCCTTTATCATGTGCACTCAGGGACCACTTCTTTATGAGGCATTCCAGAAACTGTCCAGAAGCTCATTTAAGCGTTGTGACAGCACACATGAAAGATATTTGAGCATCATGGGACAATCATGATGTCACTCAAGTGCTAGAGGCATGTATGACATCCACTGATTCACCGAAAACTTCAATCGGTCATGGGAAGAGACTGTGGTGCGGAGGCTTAGTGGGGCACACATGCGGGGTGATATGGACAATCTTGGCAATGGTGGCTGTACATGGTGCTCCTTGTAGCTTACTCAAAACCCACCTCTCAGACAAAGAGGCCAGCTTTAGAGCTGGATCTACAGCCTGAACTAGGCCCCAAACTTCCACAAATTCAGGAGCCTTTGGATTCCAGGTTCTAGCCCAGGGCCATCTCTGCTCTTGGAACACCAAGTCAATGTTACGGTTCAAGGGTGAGCTGTATCCTCGATCTCTCTCTCAAGCTAGGGTGACCCTATTTCCCTAAACTGAAAACGGGTCACCAGGTAAGAGAGGGCCAGTGCTCAGGGGAGTTTACTTCCAGTATGCAAAATAGAGTGTGCAGTCGGTTCTTCACTTCTGCGGTGATAAATCTTTCTCCAAGCCTCTCTGAGAAGTTAACGTCCAGGGAACGTATTTGCAGTACAACTTCTTCATTGACAAATCGTTTTTCTCTATTATCTCTTTTATGTTTTGGAACATGACCATTTGTTTCCTGGCAAATAGAAGCCACAGTTGAGTGGCAGGATCACCAAAGAGTTTCTTTAGCAGCGTTGGACATTTATTTTGAGAAAGAAAATACGCTTAAAGTCCATTGAAAATAAACAAAATCCTGGGTATTGCTGGTCCCAGTCAGCAGAGTCGTGTGCTGCTATGCTCATAATTTAACAAATCAACAGGAGTCTTTCAGCTCTGCAACACGCACCATGTACATATGAAAGTATTCGTAAACCTCGACAGCAAAGCTCTCCGCATCTAAAGGATGACAGTCAACTGCATTTCTGAGGCAGTTATGCACAATATGTGCACAACACCCAACACCGAAGATCTCTTTTCCTAAGTTGACCTGGAGCATTCTACACAATTTATTTTTCCCACAACATCTGGCACCCGCAAAGTTAGCACTGGTGTTGTCTGCACAGATTCCAACAATTTTGTACTTCTCAATCACTTGTTGGATGAATGCACACTGCAAATCTGATGTTTCTCCGGGTAGAGACGAAAAGTCAGCAATTTCTGTGCAAACTCCACTCAGTGGGTGAAAATGCCATATAAGAACAGGAAATAGTTTAGCTACTTTTTGTTGGACGCACCCACACTATGCATAATAAAGGAAAACTTGGCCAATGCAAGCTGCACATCTTCAATGGATAAAAACGATTGCCTCAGATTTTATGTGAGCAGATGAAATTTTAGGTTAGTACAGTTTGCTAATTAATTGTGATGTACAGTCCCTAGACCGGAAACTGTGTCCGTGGCATACTGAGTGGTAAGCAAACACTGCCTCACTGGCAAAAACATTTTCAGCTTCTGTGTCTTCCCTCAGAAAAAATCCTAGAACCCCTGGTGTTAAACACTGTCTTTTAATAGCATCTCTGTGTTTCTTGCTTTGAAAGTGCTGGGTAATGTCATTTTGACTGCTTGGTCAATGGAGAAATGTGCTCCACATGTCTCACACACAACTTTGCTGTTGTCCAGTGTTGAATTGTCTTTTTTTTAAAAAACTTGAACTGTGTTTGGCGGTCTTCATTACAATGACACAGACGTTTCCTAGACATTTTTATAGCAAAAAATGATCACACACAAACTATTGATTCTTCTAAGGACACAGGTATACACAAGCCTCCCCCACCCTCCCAAAGGAACAAAAGCATCACCTGTCACCATCGTCACCTGAATGTGAACCCAGAGCTGGGGCTCAGAACCACCTTGAGTGTTCACTTGATGTCCCAGGTCTCCTGTGCTAAAGTCAGAATCGTGACATGTTCCAGTAGTACTGTCCGCTCTCGTCCTGTCATCTCCTGAGCAATCCTCTAAGGGTGGTGTCCCCAACTTCAAACTATTGCAGAGTTAGGACTTTCTATTGTAACAACTTATTTTAGAATAGGGCATCCACTGCACAAATACTCTCCACCCCCATCTGAATATAAACACAAAGCAATCCTGGGCCCGAGAAATCTCCTCTCACCTGCACTTAACTCAGGCTGAGCTGTACAACTCGTACTAGAATGAGTTAAATTCTGCAGTGCGGAAAGCGTATTTGAATATAGTTTGTTCTTCAGTGCCCTGAGGCTTAACCAAACTACACAAAGAGATGGAGATAAAGTATAATGAATGACTTTGGGAATGTTCTGAAGACCACTTGAAACTGACAATAACAATCTTTAATTAATTTAATTAGCTACTTGATGGATATTATATGACTTGTAAAATGCGCCCAAGCTTTCTGATAAGGAGCACAATCAAATGCGGCTTCTATTTACCAAAGTTACACTACGGGATACAAATCTAACACCGAGTTCATACTGTACCAGTTTCAATAGGACTGGATCGAGAAAGAAATCTTTTGAAGTTCTTGAGTTCCTTTTCATGCACATATAAAATTCAATATTATGCTGTAGTTTTAATTCACTTTGGATTTACTATTCCCATTTCTAGTATAAATAGATACATGGAAAAGATTCCCATCATTGATTATCATTTAAGTACCAATACTGTGCTTGGGGCTGTACAAAACACAAAAGAAACTAACTCCCTAGCAGGATCAGCAAAAGGTTATCATAGACTTTTGACGTGTTTTTAAAGATGCTGTGTAACATGGCTCCTAACCTACCCCAGACAATGTAACCCCTAAGGGCTCTGCACAGTGGCAGAAGCCTGTTAACATGGATCTAATTCAGGATCAAAGCTTTACATGGATTAATATTAATTCAGGGAATGATCTTTTAAAATAAACATCAATGGAAGAGAGCAGAGGGTTACTTTCTGTGACTCAGTTTCCCTCAATGGTCATGTAGTGGGGTGACTGCTTTCATGGGCTATATGCATCCGATGAAGTGGGCTGTAGACCATGAAAGCTTATGCTGAAATAAACTGGTTAGTCTCTAAGGTGCTACAAGTCTTCCTCATCTTATTTATTAATACTGTTGTCACTCTTCTAAGTGGAAATGGATGTCGGGATCTTGCAGGTAGGGTTCCCATTGAAGGACAAATTAGTGCCATGGAGTCAGGGTCATTTCTTGGTGTAGTTTGTTTATTTCCAGTACACACACCCGTCCCTGAACAGAGGTTGTCAGACACAGCACACATGCCCAAACACCACTGCTCCCTTTCCAGGAAGCAACTAAGCCTCAAGAATTGATTCTGATTAGAGAAATTAATACAGAGCATAGACTCTTCTGCTGTTTGCCAGAGCTCCTCAAAGAACCTATAGCACAACACTTGTTTCTTCAGACGGTGCATGGTTTGCACATAAATTAAATTTGTAAGATTAAGTCTAAGAGTGCCATCTGGTGATCCATGCCATAATACTAAAGTCCCTCCCAGCAACATTAATTATTATGCGGAAAGCCCTCAAAAGAAAGGCGCTCTAGAAATGTAAGACATTATTGCTTCCGCAGTTTTAATTCAGGCTGTGAAAGACATTATTTGAACAAGGTTTGGAAATCAGTCTTGCACTCTGCTTTAATGTCAAGGGAAAATTGTGATTTGGAAATCTAGCAACCAGTCAAGAGGCTGGGATCTTAAAGGCCACTTTTAATTGAACGGTGGGTAAGTTGTTCTCCAGAGCATCCTCTATCAGCTTCATGTTTTGAATATTGCCAAGCACAAGATAAAAGCCCCGATTAATTTCTCCTTCTAAAACCTTTAAATTACGAATAAAGACAACACACATAATCAGAAAGTTTTCTCTTGATATTACATACAGTACTGGAGTTCGTTATAGTCATTTTAAATTAGGGATTCTTTTTATTCACTTGAAATGCAAATCTCTCCCCATTACACTCAGAGACTTAGGAACACTGGAATAATCTTTAATCATTTTCCCTCAAAAGTTTTTCTGTGCAACACGTTGGAATCTGCATGCATCTGTCTTTGCTTCAAAATAGCTAACTAGAACCTGCAAAAAACCAGACTTCAGATCTTGCTCTCAAGATGTTTTCACCCTGGGAGTTAGGTAGCCCCATTTTCTTATAATTAAAGAGAGGTGAGGTGCAACAACGTCATATGTGAAATTGCTCTTTGCGCTCTTCGTTGTGCGTCTTGTGCTGTCCTTCTGGAGCTCTCTCTCTTCCACCTCCATCTACAGATGCCACCACTAAGTGACTGAAGCTCTGATCAAAGGGGAGAGCCTGGCTGAAGGGAAACCAGCCAGCGTGTGGTGAGAAGCATCTATGTTTGTAAGGTGTGGCAAAGCTTTGGCCTTCTCCCTGTGGGTACTGCACTTCCAGGTGGTTTGTGCTAGCCTCAGAGGCTCACTGTGATTAGTTAGGGGAGGTAGAAAAAGGGGGAGCCCGGGCCCACCCTCTACTCCGGGCTCCAGCCCAGGGACCCTAATAGTATCAGATAAGATGGCTGACCTTTTAGGCACCAAACACAATACAATTCCCTGGGCTACTTCCCCACAGCAGTCCCCCACTTCTTCCAACTTCTCTTCACCCTTACCACAGGGCCTCCTTCCAAACTCCCTCCGCTCCAATGCCTCCAAACTGCTCTCTGCTCCAACGCCTCCCAAACTCCTGACACCCACACCCACCTGACTAAATGGGAGGGTTTTTAAATGGTTTCAGCCAGCCCCTGATTGGCTTCAGGTGTCCCAGTCAGGCTAGCTGTTTCTGCTGCTTTCTAGAACCTTCTTAATTGGCCCCAGGTGTCTTGATTGGCCTGGAGTAGCCTTTGTTTGGCTATCCAGGGAACAGAGACCTGCACATCCTGAGACTGATATACCTGCCTTCCAGCACTCTCCTATACCCTTCTGGTCTGACTCCATCACAAAGGGCACTGAAAGAGTTTAGTTTAGAATGTGTTTTGCTTTTATTTCATTTGACCAAATCTGACTTGTTGTGCTTTGACTGATAATCACTTAAAATCTATCATTTGTAGTTAATAAATGTTTGTTTATTCTACCTGAAGCAGTGTGTTTGGTTTGAAGCGTCTCAGAGACTCCCCTTGGGATAACAAGCCTGGTACATTTACATTTCTTTGTTAAACTGAGCTCATATAAGCTTGCAACATCCAGCGGGCATAACTGGACACTGCAAGATGGAGGTTCCTAGGGTTGTGTCTGGGACCGGAGATATTGGCTAGTGTCATTCGGTTGCACAATCCAAGCAGCAGCTGGAGCAAAAGTGCTCACTCATGTAGCTGGGAGCAGCTTACATGCTAGAAGCTGGGCGTGCACAGCCCGGGAGTGGGGGTCCTCACAGCAGAGCAGGGTAAGTCTGGCTCCCACATCAAGGATTGGAGTGACCCAGCAGATCATCAGTCCAGATAACTCCAGGGGAACGTCACAGGTATCTTGCAAGACAGTTTAACAAAGCCACCCGGTGATGCCTGCCATAACAGGAGAGTTCCATTAATAACTCTCCCTATTCTCAATTTAAGGCCAAACCACTGGCACAAACAGTCTATGGCTATTAAGAGACAGATGCAAAATGATAGTGGATTACTCTACATTTATTCAGACTTCACCACACTATGGCTCCTACAGTATGAAAATGAAAGAGTCTTGACTTGCGTGAGGGTATTTGCAACAGGGAGACCTTTGCTGTACAGTGAATCTTCTAACAAAAGCATGCATATGGCATTGGAGCATCTCAAAATATTTAATGTATACTAATCAATTACGCTTCAGCACAGTTCTGAGGTGGGTCGATAATATTTTGGTGATGGGAAATATGAGGCTCAGAGGAATGAAGGGAGCTCCCCAAAACATGGAGTGAAAAATACCTAGCACTTGCCTATTGGTTTACATTTTCAGTGTGCTGGCTATGCTTTAGGACTGGGATGTTCAGAACAGCTAGATTTGACTTTAATTGGGAATGGAGTCCCTAAATTCCATTGGTGCACTTAAAGAATCCCAGCCCAATTTATTAAGATAAGCAGTGCTATAATTTGGGTGCTTCTCCAAATCAATACACTAGCCACAATGTGTATATGTTGATCTGTCTTAACACTGGCTCTAGAACAATGCAGCAGGCAGTTGTCTGTATTTGCACAGAACAAAACCCACATCAATCATCCCCAAATCACTTTGATCTGATTTATTGATGTTATCTTTGTGAAATATGTTCCTTTTAACATTCAGTTCATAGAAGTTCAGAATAACGAGACCATTAAAATAACCAAGCAGTGTCTGAGATCAATTAAAATAAATTGGAAGGAATAAGGACTTTAGGGGAAAAGTTGCATCATCAGGTAATTCACACTTGGCTGTTCTCTCCCTCTGCTTAAATATATACAGCACGTATATTAATACCGCCTCCACTCAGTTATATACAGCCGAATGTCAGGGTTAGTCAATCAACCAAAAAACAGGGTATTTATCTTTTAAAGTGGAAATGATATTGCACATATTCCGTCAGTCTTTCAACTAGTCTGTACTGGTCTCTATGTTTCAATTTGTTTCTTCTGGTTCCAGGTGTAGGTCCAGTAATTATGGCTCCAGTTCAGAAAAGTATTTAATCACATGCTTAAGTTCATCTTTATTTAGCAAAGCACATGCTTAAAGTTAAGCATATGCTTAAGATTAGAATTTTCAAAGGGACCTACCAGATTTAGGCACCAAGTTCCCACTGAATTCTACTGGAATTTGGACACCTGACTCCTTGGGCTTCTTAGAAAAATTGCAGCCCATGTGCTTTGTGGAATAACAATTGTCAGCCCAAACAAGGTCTATTGGTCCACCAGACCCACTGCTCTCTTTTAAAACCTAGCTGGCAACCAGAACTAAACTTCAAGTGGAAAAGCAGGGTCACTGAATTTCCTGGGGGAGGGAAAGTCTTCTGGAAACTTGTAGTCCCAGGGAGCTAGTATGAGACATAGGCTGTGGGTGTGTAAGGAGTTAAAAATCAGTGGGGTGGGGTTCAGGGAGAAATGTAGCAGCAGGAGAGAAAATATGGGAAGCAGAATCACAAGAAATGAAGTGAATTAGGTGAATGGAATGTCTTCCTTCATTAGACAGGAGACGGGACTTGGCTTGTTTTTTACATTAGACATATATGGACAACTCTGGCATGACCTTTGGAGGACCTGGAATGATGCTTTTCATGTGCGGCTGAGCTAGTCTTAGGCCTGGTCCTAAAACTTAGGTCGACTTAGCTCACACCGCAAGAGAGTTAAGCCAACGTAGGCCCCAGCACAGACAATGCTATGTCCTGGATAGACAATGATTATGGCATGAGGCGTATTGACCACACTTGCAATTTTAATAGCTATCACCACACCAAACGCTGGGCATAAGTTCTGCTATCTAAGATGAACAGTATCAGTTAACTTATCTCTGGATGATGAGATTCATTCTCGCATCAGAAAGGCAGCTATCACGTTCGGCCAACTCACCAAATGCATGTGGGATAATGGAAAACAAACATTAAATGACAAGATATGGGTTCTCAAGAGGTGCTTTCTGAGCATGCTGTGTATAGTGGGGAGACCTGGGGACACTCATAACAGGCAAGAGAGCAGGTTAAATATCTTCCACACCGGCTGTCTTCACCATATTCTAAATATCAAGTGGGAAACCAAAGTTCCTGATCCCAAAGTACCCGAGAAAGAAAAATCACCAAGTCTAATGACTATTCCCAGACACCGACATCTCTGTGGACTGGGTCATCTGCACAGGATGGATGGTGGATGCACTCTAAAGGGTCTCCTGTATGGAGAGCTTGGGCCAGCCGAGGCTCAGGTTGAAGGAGGTTTGCAAGAGGGGCCTGAAAACTTTCAAACTTGACCCCGCAAGCTGGGCAGGTACAGCTGACCACAGGCCATACTGGAGAGCTGTGCTGTATCAGGGAGTCAAAGGGGAGAGGATAGAGGGCTGAGAGAGAGGAAAGTGAAGCGAGGAAAGAAGAAAGAGCAGCAGGCACCAAGTGCTGGCTTCATCCACTGGCCTTGTGCCTTACGCCTGCATTAATCTGATGTAGAAATCTGATGAGGTTCAACAAGGAGAAGTGCAGAGTCCTGCACTTAGGATGGAAGAAGCTCAGGCACTGCTACAGGCTGAGGACTGACTGGCCAGGCAGCAGTTCTACAGAAAAGGACCTGGGGACTACAGGGGACAAGAAGTTGGATAGGAGTCAGCAGTGGGCCCATGTTGTCAAGAAGACTAGCGCATATTGAGCTACATTAGTAGGAGCATTGCCAGCAGATCGCGGGAAGTGATTGTTCCCCTCTATTCGGCACTGGTGAGACCACATCTGGAGTACTGTGTCCAGTTTTGGGGCCCCCAATACAGAAAGGATGTGGACAAATTGGAGAGAGTCCAGGAGAGGGCAACAAAAATGAGCAGGGGGCTGGAGCGCATGACTTACGAGGAGAGGCTGAGAGAACTGGGATTGTTTAGTCTACAGAAGAGAAGAATGAGGGGGGATTTGATAGCAGCCTTCAACTGTCTGGAAGGGAATTCCAAAGAGGATGGATCTAGACTGTTCTCAGTGGTGGAAGATGACAGAACAAGGAGCAATGGTCTCAAGTTGCACTGGGGGTGGACTAGGTTGGATATTAGAAAACACTATTTCACTAGCAGGGTGGTGAAGCACTGGAATGGGTTATCTAGGAAGGTGGTAGAATCCTTAGAAGTTTTTAAGGCCTGGCTAGACAAAGCCCTGGCTGGGATGATTTAGTTGGGGATTGGTCCTGCTTTGAGCAGGGGGTTGGACTAGGTGATCTCCTGAGGTCTCTTCCAACCCTGATCTCCTATGATTCTATGATGAGCTGTGGCGAGGACTGTCACTCAAGAATTGGACTTTTTATCTTCTTGTAATGCTGAAGCATGACACAGTAACTGATCTGCTTTGTCGCTTATGCCATCAAGACAGATGGTTGCCATATAATCTGGATAATTTCTACATATAAATTGAATGCATTTTTCAAAAACAATTCTAATTATGAAGGCCAATTCATTTTGGGGAAAACCCTTTTTTATTTTACTAGTACAATACATTTAATTACAAGAACACCCCGTGGACAAATATTTTTGTAGAAAACTTTCTCTGTCTCCAAATAGTCAGATTTCTTTTTGTTATTTTAAGTCCCGATTTAGTTGCATTACCTTATGGAGAACATGAGCATCATTTCCTGTGTTATATTTAGAGATACACTTGGCATTAAAAACACTTGCAAAGGTGCCAACAAAATACTCAAATGCAAGTGGGTATCACAATCTGCCTGGTGCTCAAAAATGTGTGGGCAAGACAATATCACAGGCAACTGACAAAAAATAACTAGCTGGAACGGAAGTTGTTTTTTTTTATCATCGGCTTTCGGCAGAATGACCAGGGAACAGAATGAAAAAAAACCTCATTTTGCTGTGTTGGACTTTTTCACCTCTTTAATACTCGAGGTATCCTTAAACTTGAATATTGTACCTTGGATTCTAAATCTGATCCCGAGCCAAATTTTATAGCTCCAGATGCAATGATCCCTGGCTCATTTCTGCTCAAAGGTGACAGACTCATACCCCAGGTGTAATGACAACTAGCAGCCTCATTCTTCTTGAACCAAATCCATCCTTGACCCAACTCCATTGAAGTTATAACAAAGATGAGTGGGGCCAAATTTCCTTTACACTGAGACATAGCATAGCGATCCTGGGAACCAGGAATTATTGACTTCCTGTCCCAGCTAGGACACTGACTCCCTTTTTGATCCTAGTGAAGCCCCTGGTCCGTTTTTCTCAGGTTTCCCCATCTGTACAATAGTGATAATGCTTATCTACTGCTCAGAGCTCTTGCAGGAATTAGATGATGTTTGTAAAGTGTGTTGAAAATGAAATGACGACACAGGGTGCCTGGCAGCATTGAATCAAGCACTCTATCTTGCCTGTATTCCCTATGTCTGGATCTTGTACTAGTGTTATCGGACTGGTCCCAGTCAGATTCACGCTTCCGGGAAAGGCCATTCCACTAATGTGCTCTTCTCTGCCACTAAGGGATTATTTTTCTAAGAAAGTTCGTCTCATGTCCGACAAGTCGAAGTAAAGTGAGGGTGGCAGGGTTGGACTTTGATCACTGCAAACTCAGTTCTGAAAGACAATGTGCTCTTTTTCTGGGACACAGTTTTCATTTACCCTGAAATGTTACATCCTGTCCTAACTCATCTGGGACTTGGGATTAGAGAGTGAAGTTTGAGCAGCCAATCAAAACTGCTGAGCTCTGGAGAGAGAGGAGCAGGGTGAGACGTTTGGATTCCCCTGAAGCGAGACTATGCCAAACCTTTGAAGTCTGTTTCCTTTATTCATCCATCCAACTTCGCTGTGGCATGCCCAGTCCCTGTAGTGAAGATTTGCATCCCAAAAGGAAAGACTTGAAAAAGCAGCTGGTTCTGAGCTCTTGCATGTACAAACCAGAACGATCACTGACTCCACTCGACTATTAGCTGTGTCTCACCAAGGCCTTGAACTTGGCACGAAGGAATTCCTAATGTACAATACCAATACTGGGGCTCCAATGATTCTCAAGACTAGATGTCGGAAGGAGCGGGGTTAATATGCATGTCTCTTCCCCCCTCTTGCTCTGCCAATCTTATTCCCTGTTGAATGAGCAGATTATAGGGGTGGGGTCTTGTCTCTCCACGGGGAGCACCACAGAAACAAAGCAGCCTGCACTCAGCTGGCAGGCAAAGGAGCTGGGCAGGGCATAGACCTGCTAAAAAGAATATCAGGCAGGTGAGTTTGTATCGGGTGCTTCTCTGGCTTGGGCAGTTTGGAAAAAAGTTTGCCTGGTTTAGCTGTCACCTGCTGTACTGCCAGGACTTGCAGCAGGACCCAAAGCAAAGCCTGATCTGCCTTGTGGCCCCTGTCAGACTTTGGAAAGCAGCTCGCTGTCTTCAGAGCTGAAGTCCCACTGACTTTCAGAGAGGCTGAGAAAGCTAAAAACACCTGGCCTAACTAAGAGAGTGATGGGCTGAGGCAGGGAGGTGGGGATGTGAACATCATAACTATCTGATGCAGATAGAGCCCCGAGGAGGGGGAATGGTTTCGTACATGGGGGCAAAGCTAGGATATGAAATTAGGAAACTGAAAATGTGCCTCCATACAGAGAAAAGTTTCCTGAGCGTGAGATCAAAGGGGGAGATATCTCCCCAGGGAGAGGAGGGGAGCCACATTGATGGAGACTCTGAAAAACAGAACTGTGGGGAACCAGCCCGCATTGGCAGGGAGATGGTCTGGAATGGATGACCCCGCGTTGGCAGGTCTCTAGGGTCCAAACCCACACACCAGGATACCTGGCCTCTTCCTTGATAGAGGCCCAGGAATTGTTCTTTGTTTGAGTTCATTACACCACACACAGCTGCAGTGGCTTGGTTTTACGCTTCCCTTCCCACTCTTACTCCCCGACGCTGAGTGTCCCCAGTCTAAAGAATAACAGCTTTTCGTGACTCAGAGAAGATTGATAAGGACAATCTTATCCCCACCCCATGCTGTACTGAGCCGATCCCTACCCCAAATGGTTGGTCTAATGCTTTGGCCATTTTAAAACCCTGATCCAGAAGAAGCATGAGCAGGCCCCAAAGTATCTCAGGAACTGCGAACACTCCATAGGAAACCCGATCAGACCTGACGTCACTACAGTGCCTTTGCTTTATAAATACCAGAGCAGCACCTTCTGCTCTCCAAAGAAGCGTTTGCAGCAGAACACAGATCCTTTGACAATTTCTCCTG
Source organism: Sternotherus odoratus (assembly GCA_032164245.1). Lineage (NCBI taxonomy): Eukaryota > Metazoa > Chordata > Testudines > Kinosternidae > Sternotherus > Sternotherus odoratus. The sequence goes on from JAVMKO010000009.1 coordinate 2,082,935, forward strand.
TTACTATGTCTCTACTTCACTGACCTTTGATAGCTATTCTTGATAAATGCCGTTGCATTTATGTAGCAGCAGGAGACTATTATCCTGTGACAATGGTCTGTTTTCATTGACATTATCTCGGAATTATTCTAATTTTATGTGGCTCAGATGAGTCCCACTTAGAGAAGCGTGGATTTTAAGCTCCTGAGAACAGCAGAAGCTACCAACAAAGTACTTTTTATATCAAGTCAAGTAATATAATCAATCATATTATCTTATAATATAATTTGGGTATTAGAATGGTATGAATGGCTGCCGCTCCCCCAGACTATCAGGAGCTAAAAGTCATGTCATGTCTCTTTGGAAAAATAATTTCCCCTGGATTTTGAAGAAGGTCTAAGATCTTATGTAAGGTGTTGATTTCATTATGATTTGGGCATTCTTAAAATACCTATTCCTCAAACAGTCCCCCTCGGGGATAAACTATTCAAACAGATCACCAAGCATTAAAAGAGATGACCCCCAAAATATGGCTGGCATGGGATGCAAGTGGTACATAGGCGCTGGGTTCTGCAAGGACGAATTTCATCTGGTCCGAGCAGCTTTCTTCTTTTCCACCATTTTTAGTGGACTTATTTTTTATTATCTATTGATTTTGTTCATTATTTTAAATATTAAGGCATTTCATTAAATGATTGTTCCCTTCTTGACCATTCAGAACTGATTTTTCTCTAAGTGAAATGACTGAAACTCTGTATGAGGTCTGTCATTATGACACACAAAGGAGAGGGCCATGGACCAAACTTCACATGATGTGAGATTACTGTTTTCAGAGCAGTTTCTATGGCTCACTTCATTACTTGCTGCTGCTCCTATTAGAGGCTCCTGTCCAAGAAAGGATCTTTTAAAAACGAGACTCTTTTTGAAAGCCGGGATAATGCTTTCTTCTTTTTGGAAATGCACCGTTTCTCAGTGGTCGTTTGTCACACACATAGCCCATTAAATAATTCATCGCAAATAATTTAGTGGACAAAATGACCCTTTTTTCCAGTCTCAAATTGTCTGTGGGCAGATGACAATTTTCCTAAATTTGCTATTTGCAATTATTTGCTGAATACTGTCCCCAAATAATGATCGCTTGGGGACTTGTTAGTGAGCAGGCTGTGGCAAAGATTTGATATTTGAAATCTGAACTTTGAGCTGATTTGATGGGAAACAAAGGCTGGAGATGTCTCTGTGCTTGATTGGATGAAAGTGATGCTGAGAATCAGGGTTTTGAGTCAAATACTTGTGGTTATAAGTCTGAAAGTGTCTTTCTGCAAAATTCCATTTAAAATTAATTGTTGTTGTGAATGTATAGGCAAGTAACCTCAGTAATTGCTATTCCAGAAGCACCTAGAAGCCACAACCATGATTGTGCCAGGCACTGCTTAGACACATCGTGAAACAGTCCTTGCCCCAAAGAGCTTACAATCTAAACAGACTAAGGGTGAGAGGGGAAACAGACACAGAGAGATGGAAGTGACTTCCCGGGGTCACACAGCAAGTGAGTGGAGGAGCTAGGAATAGACCCCAGGCATTTGGCACCCAGTTCCATGATCTATCCAGCAGCCCAACTGCTAGATTGCAACAGAGTCAGAGCAGATGAGAGGAATTTGAAGACTGAACCCAAACCACTGGGATGATTTAGTTGGGGTTGGTCCTGCTTTGAGCAGGGGGTTGGACTTGATGACCTCCTGAGGTCCCTTCCCGCCCTATGATTCACCGGCGCACATTTGTGTAAACATTCCAATGGGTGTGTTAGAATGTGTTTGTCCATCCCGCTCCGATCACATGTACAACTGCAAAACTGGGAATTAAATCTCTTTGTGGGGCTAAATCCAGCTCATATTTGCATGATAAAGCTGAGAAGTGAAGAGATGTTAACTGGGACATGGTGGAGTTCTGAGGTGGGAATCAAATCAGTGTAATTATTATTGTTATCCCTTGTATTCCCAATATTCAGGGTCTTGTAAGTTGTCTCCATCAGGAGAAACTGACGATGGAGTCTGATACTTCTTCAATGCAATCCTGTTTACTTACGAAGTCCTGGTCCCTTGAACACAGTAGGAATCAAACAGCAGGAGAAGTTTCTTTTCTCATTACTTCCCAGCCCTCTTTCAGCCATCAATATACTAAAAAATCTGTGCCTACTCTCCAAGTGCTTGTTCTGGCTGTCTCCTTGGCTTGCTTCTGCATCACTCTCTAAACACACACAGCTCCACCAAACAATTCCTAAACTCCTCCATTTGTAGTCAGTCCCCAGTGAAACCCCTCTGCCCACATCGCTCAAATGCCTTATCTGAGTTGCATGTGGGCCTGTGTTTTGGGTGGTGGTTCCCATTGTGAAAGACGCCCCCACTTGGAGTGTTACGGGGGCACAGCCGTTCCACAGATCCAGGTTGTACCCTGGGGATCCCGTCACACGTATTAGAGAAGTTTCTATTACCTTTTGAAGCATAAGAATGTAGCTCCTTTGTGTGCCTGTATTTACCTGTTTTATCCTTGTAAATAACTCTTATTTCCTTTTCCTATTACTAACTCTGTATAGAAGTTGTTATAGGGTTGCCTACAAACATTGTCTTTGGTGTGAGATCTAAAGTGCAGTTGACCTGGGGTCCTTTGGGACTGGGAGTAATCTGAATATTGTTGTGATCTGTGATGTAAGGGGCCATCTATCACAAAGGCAGGCTCACCTGGGTGGCAAGATAGATCAGCCTGTCTGTGATTCCACATTAAGGCTGTTAAAGTGCCTGAGGAGTTTACACTTGAGAATAGGTTAGTGAAAGTGAAGTACAGAACTCCCAGCCAATTGGGGCTTTTTGCCCTGGTTCCTAACAGTCTGTCCCGGAGCTGGTATTCACGCTCTTGAGTCACTGCAGGACATCTTGACACCCAGCATCCCTGTTTTGAAAACTAAAATGAATGAATAAGGGCCACTGAACTAGACCCCAGTGGAATATCGTTAAACCTGCAGGTAGTTGGCAAACATCACTTCCCTGGTGCCTCGCTTAGGACTGCTTCTAATTGTGATTTAAAGAAGGGTAATATTTGTATTCAGCTGGAGTGTATTTGAGGGACTTGCTCACTGATCTGACTGCAGAACGGAATGGTACAGAGAAGCTGGCAGTATATTAGCTAAAGTGAGGCCTGGTGACGTGGAAGACTGCATGCTAGCAAGCTTTGTTATGCAAAAAAGAAAACACATTATAGACTCCTTCCTTTCTAGTGCACTTAAATAATTAACACAACTGGCTGCTTCCAAACAGAAAATATTATTCTCTGGAGAACAGAAGAGTAGTGGAAAAATTCAGAGCAGGTGAGAGAAATGTGAAACCCGGACACAAAAAGGAAACAGCAAGGACTGTATTGGTCTTCTCTCCCATAGCAAGGCAGTTCTGCTGCAGTTCTAAGGAAGCAGCTGTGTAGTCATTGATCAGTGTCTCAGATGAGAATGTTTTATGCAACAGGAGCTGCTCATATTCAACATCTGTTAATGGGCTAACACTCATAAAACCATTGCTTATCTGGGTCTGTCAAGGAAGGGACCACACAGATGTGCAGTAAACCCCTAGCTTAACTGGATTGTCAAAGCTAATATTCCAGGCATCTCAGGTTTGAAACGAGGTAACAGTGAACTGCAGCAAGAATGAAACTGTCACGAGAACTCTTCTTTCCTTTCCAATAGGCTGATGTTACGTGTACCGAGCAACAATGACTAAATCCTAGTGCATTACCTCAAAGGGATCTAAAAGGCACTGGGCACATATTTTTAGGATATGAAAATCAGTGAAATTGTTGAGTTTAAACTTTCGGCCCTGGCTCTGACCTGAACAACAGTCTCTGACCTTTTTACAACCCTGGCAGCCATATGTCTATTGTCTTCCTTACCAGCATTCCTCGAGCAGTTGTAACACTGGTTTTAACTAGATACAACCAGGGATGACTTGGTTGATCACACGCGCATATCATGGACAGTTAAGTGCATGGCAGGGTTCACATGTACACTTGTTTACTCCTCTCTATAAATACTACTGTGTTTCTCAAATAAAGTTGCCACATGCTTCTGAAGCTAGTAAGCCTGAGGAGGGTGTGCACCCTTTGATCAAAGAACTGGGTGTCTGTGTGTTCCTTAAGAATCAGAGAGGTAGCCGTGTTAGTCTGGAATAGCAGAGGTAACAAAGAGTCCTGTGGCACCTTAAAGACTAACTAACTATAAAGTTTTGAAGCATAAGCTTTCATGGGCTGATACCCACTTCATGGGTGGGTATTAGCCCATGAAAGCTTATGCTTCAAAACGTTATAGTTAGTCTTTAAGGTACCACAGGACTCTGTTACCTGTGTGTTCCTTACTTGGTCTCTGACAGTTTTGAGCCCTAATCCAACTCCACACTACTCAGGTGTGGAAAGGTGAGTAGGACCAGCTATTTTTACCTAACAAAATCATAGGCTTAGCCTGGAAATTGTATTTTTAGATCTGCTATTCAATTATAAGAAAAGTCTCTGGATAGCAGGGTAGGAAAAGAAAGCCGGGAATACTTGTAGCACCTTAGAGACTAACTAGTTTATTTCAGCATAAGCTTTCATGAGCTATAGCTCACTTTATCAGATGCATAGAATGAAACAGAAGTAAAATGCATTTATACACACAGAAAGAAAGAAAAAGAAAAAAAATTGTGCATTAGTCTACCAATTCTAAGAGGGCTGTTAAATGTAGATGGTCCATTATCACTAGGCGAAAAAAACACCTTTTGAAATGGAGATCTGTTGTCAGTGAAATTAACTCAGGAAATGCAATCAATTACTGTAATGAGAGAACCAATCTGAAGTTCTGTTAAGCCCCTGGTTAATTGTGTCCAATTTGAAAATTAATTCCAGTTCCTCCATTTCTCGTTGGAGTCTGTTTGGGAAGTTTTTCAGTTTCAAAACTGAAACCATCAAATCTTTAATGGAATGGCCGGGAAGATTGAAGTGTTCTCCTACTGGTTTTTGAATGTTATGATTCCCGATGTAAGATTTGTATCCATTTATTCTTTTGTGTAGGAAAAGGTTGTTAGTGTTGGGGTCCTGGCCATATTGAAGTTTGGGCAAATTTCACATTGCCTGTTTGTCATGCAAACTAGATTCTGAGTAAAATTCTCAGCTGCACCATTCATGTTCAATGACACAACAAGGTAATAAGATCCAGTGGTGGAGATGGAAGTTAGAAAAATTAAAACATAAAATAAGGTGTCAATAGTTACGGTAATAGTTAGGGTAATTAGGTATTGGCACCAACTATCCAGGGAAGAAGTATGATCTCCATCTTCTGGTGTCCTTAAATCTTTCTAAAACATATGCTCTTGCTCAAACAGAAGGTACCAGCCTGATGTCAAAATCACTGAGTGAAATTCCTTGGCCTATATTATGCAGGAGGTCAGACCAGATCAGTGGTTCTCAAATTAATCTCGCAAACTCAGGGTGGCTGTAGTTCTGACAGTTAAAATATTACACTAGTGACTGTCGAGTGCAAGGTTATCTGGAAGTGTCATATAAACAAAACAATGGATTGTTCCAATATGAAGAATAGAGAACAACACAACATTAACCATGCCACAAAAGTACCAAAAAAGCAGCCTTCCTACACTGTTGTGAAGTGTCACTGGGCTTGCCCTGGCCTGGCCTGCTTTTGCAGGAAGTAGACCCAATGGCTGGGAGCTTAGAGAAGGGGCTCCCTGGCCCCAAAGGTTGGGGTGGACACACGTGAAGCCCTTGGTAGCTTCAGGCAGCCACCATGGCCATGCTTGAGAATCACTGGACTACATGATCACAATGGTCCCTTCTGGTCTTGAGATCTATGGGGCAGAGCTTCACCAGGTATAAATAAATGGTCACAGCTCCATGGAATCTATGAAATGGAGACACAACACTATATGCAGATGACACATTAGAGGCATCATGGCCAACACAATCTCTGCCTCACTTTTGCTTCATGCATCTTTGGAAAGGGAGAAGTGATGGACAAAAGCCCTGTAGGACCTTGTATGAGAGATGCCAGCCCAGTACTGCCCCTTCGGAACTCTCAGAAATGAAGAAAGCGCCCTCTCAAGGGACTGATGACCCTGCCAGAGTTGAAAGGTGGGTCAACAATACCCACGGTCAATTATCAAAGATGGCAGAGAGATACAACAGTATCAAGATGCATGCTTGATCTTCCACCATTGCCCTAGGTTCAGCTAACACAACCAATGTTGTCTCCCATGTGTACCCTGATCTGAAACTGTACTGACTGAAGCCAGAGAACTCCGGGGACACCAACACATGGATTCTCCACTACATTGCATCTTGGGCTGTCATTTGTACTCGTGCAAAGTTGGTGTAAAATACCTCCATTCTGACTTAGCAGCACATTACACAGGTGTAAAATTTGCACCAGATGGCAAAATGGAGCTGGGGGACAGCCATTCTTAGCTGGGGTATGTGGGGATGCCTTCAGTCTAGGGAGCAAACAAGACCCGCCATCAAATAAAAGAATACAAAAGAAACCCACTGAGCTTCCTCTCCCTTCCCAGGGAGAATGGGGAGTCCAAGTCATTTCAGCGGCAGCAGCATTTGCATGTTTATAGGCACCATTTGCAATGAGTGATATTACTCCACCTCGATCAGAAACTTTTAAAAAAGAAAAACCAATCTCTTACCCCTCTGCAAGACATTCACAGCAAGTCTTCCAATGGCTCACGACATCCTTAACTCCCAGCAAAACTTCACTTACGCTCCAGATTAATGAAGGGTTTATAAATGTTTTGCATGCAATGGCCATTCTGCCCTGCTGGAAAGCATCTATAGTATTTATTTACTTACATAAGATGGGCTCCTCTGGGCACTGGGCCCAAGAATAACAATCATCCCCTAGAAGGTGGCTTTGAACCAAGCCATCTTGATGAAGCATTTCTCACAGCCCCACGTTCAGCTGCGTAACAGCCAAACCACCCAGCTCCAAACAAAACCACCAGTATGAATTGCAAAAGCCACTCCAGCACATCGGAAGCCGGGTTTGGCAGAAAAATAGATACAAAGACATCTTTTGTGCTGCTGTCTTTTGGGCTCTTTAGAGAAAAGTGAAGCTTGCAGGGAGGGTAATTTCAAGCAGTGTAACATACTCCTGAATAGCTATAGATAACACGGACAAGTCAAATTAAATGAGCTAGCTAATATTAGCAACAAAGGCATTCAGGGCTGTGTTTGTTATTACTTCAGGCAGCTGGGATGAATATCTGATCCATTCCAAAATTGTACCAGTGGATAACAGATTCTTTTAAAAACTCTTCTATTCTGTTTCAGTCCCTATTAAAGCTGCTTGGGGAAAATGCATTTTATTTTCCATTAATAATTTAAAAGAAAATGTTTGTTTTTTCATTTTAGTCAAAATTATTTGCGGAATTTTTCTTTTCTTCATAAATAAATGGGTTTTTTTTAAATGTTTCAGTTTTCAAAAATCAAAATGAATTCAGGTTTTGGTTGTCAAAAAAACCTGGAAAACCTTCATTTCAGTGGGTTTTTAGTTTTCAAAAAAAAGCAAGCCTGGATTTTTGAGAAAATGACATTTGTTCATAAGAATTTCCAATTGGCCCCCAAATGCCATTTCTCCTCAAAAACAGTCTTGATGAACATTTTGTAATCAACCCCCCCGTTCTTACACTACGCTCACCACCAGGATCTCTAGGGTCTTGCAGTCAGACAGTCTTACTGGGACTTGCAGGACCCTATCCTGCCAAGTACTGAGCACCTCCAAAAAGGAGCTAAGCATCCCGAGCCAGACTGCTCACATGAGTAAGGCCGATGTGCTGTCTGTGCAAGGACAAAGGGCAGTTGAGGTAGGCAGTGGACTGGAAGCTAGGAGCCAGCGGACAAGCCAGAGTTCACCACAGACCATCGCCAATGGGTCACAGTGCGCAGACAGTTCATGGATGCTGATGAAATTGCGAGCGCTCACACCAGACAGCCTGCCCTCGACCGACACAAGACGGGCAGGGGTTAGCCCAAGTTTCTGGTCAATAAATAAACATGAATGGAAGACATCCGGGGGACAGGGGAAGGAGGTGCCATTTTCCCAGGACCCCTTTGTGCAGTGCGATCAAACCTGCAAAGGACACCTAGCCTCCTAAACTTTCGGGCCAGAAAGGACCATCGTGATCACGTTGTGGGGCCTGCACATCACAGGCCACAGAACCTCGCCCGCCCACTCCTGAAACAGACCCAGAATCTCGGGCTGAGTGATTGACGTCCTCAAATCATGGTGCCAGTTGGAGAACCCACCATGTATTTGAGTTCAAATCAGCAAGGGACCCATGCTCCAGGTCGCAGAAGAAGGTGGAAAACCTGACCTGGGGGAAAATTCCCTCCCGGACCCAAATATGGCACTTGGTCAGACCCTGAGCATGTGGGTGAGACCCACCATCCCAGGGAAGAATTTGCTGTAGTCACCCAGAGCCCTGCTGAGAGGCAAGGCCAGGGGGCTGGGCTGTGATCCAGCTCTCCATGGAATCCCCCTTGCTGAGCGGCAGCAATACCAGATAACATCGACAGTGTCACCCGGAAGGAGGCTGCATGTTCCACACCGAGCTCTGGAGTGAGCACGGATACAGAGCGACACTGAATCCCTGTGACATGCAGAGAGGAGCTTTACTTTATCTCCTCTCCCAAGGACACCGGGCTGTGCTCAGAGGTCAGACGAGCACCATCTGCCGCTCTAACCACATGGCATCTCTTAAGCCGGATGAGGCTGGAGAGGCGGGTAGCTGGAGGATGAAAGGGGGATGCTTGCTGGGATTTGACAGGTGCAAAGTGGATTTTCTTCTTCATTTAGCCTGTTTTCCGTCTCTTCCCCCTCCCCCTTATGAGTTGATTTAAAAACAGCAGATACTCCAGCAGCACAAATCCTCTGACTTCATCTGAGGCGCAAGGTGCTGGCTGGTCGTTTATTGCCACGGAAAGAGACGCGTGATTGAGGGAAGTCCTGGGGATGCGAACGGGCGCAGAGAGGCGGCTCCATGAGGGGACTGCAGTTCACTGTGCGCTCTGCGTCCATGTGGAAGGTCTTTGAAGCGTTTGACACTCAACGAACCACAGCCACTAACTCCAGAGGCCGATTTAGCGCCATCAGCCCCAGCCCAGGGTAACGGGCAGAGTGCAGTGGCTCTACACTAGGAAGCAACTGGAATGGAGATGCCCAATTCCCCTTTCCTTGCACGGGGTGGGGGGAGGGAGGTTACTTCACCTCTCTTTGGGGTGCAGCTCATTCCCATGTACCCCAGGACCAGGCTCCTCCTACTCTCTTCCCTCCCTCCCCCCTTACTCTCCGGAGAGGGCACTATATGAGCAGCCCCAGCTCTCCCCGAGAGGCAGCGACAACCAGCTGAGCAGTGCTTCCTCCTCAGGGCAGTGTCCCTGCCCAGTCTGGTAATGGCTAGCAGGGGCGGCCTACCCCATAAGTACTGGCAGAGCAGATGCTTTCTTGGATGTTCTTGCCCCAGCTGCTCAGTGCCCCATATCCAGCTCGCTCCGGGTTAGCTCCTTGCCCTGCGTTCTTGCCCCTTTCCCTTGTTGGTTTGGTGGGTTTAAACGCTGAGGAAGATTAATCAAATACTGTACCTCCATTGCCTAACCGCTCGCTCCGCGCAAGGCACGCTTTGGCCCAGATCGAGGGCTGTGGCTGAGCTGGGTGTGGGGCAGCTATGGGGGGCTGTGCGCAAAACTATCTTTAAGCACCGCCCCTAACCCCATCACAGGTCTGTATGGCCACCTGGTTGACTATTAGCACCTTCCCAGGCTGCTCTGCTTCACATCTGACTGCCTCTAAGGCCCAGGGGAAGAGATGAAGGAAGGCCCAATGGTTATGGAACTAGCTAAGGTCAGGTCTACACCAAAAAGCTAGGCTAACCCATCTGAAAAATCCACACCCCTGAGCAACGTAGTTAAGCCAACCTAACCCCCGGTGTAGATGGCGCTAGGTCAACAGAAGAATTCTTCCACCGAGCTAGCTACCACCTCTCAGGGTGATGGGTTAAGTACTGCGATGGGAGAACCCCTCCTGTCGCTGCAGCGAGTCTCTACACCAAAGCACTGCACCGCTGTAGTGGCTTAAGTGTAGACATAGTCTGAGATGTCAGAGGCCTGGATTTACGCCCTGGCTCTACTGCCGTCCTGGCTCTACCGTCGTCTACCTAGGGGGTCTTGGCCAAGTCATGTCATCTCCCGGTGCCCCTCTGTACAACGGTGATAAGAGCACTGCCCCAAGGACTGTTGTGCATTAAGGATTATGAGATACCACAGTGATGTGGGGGATGTAAGTGCCACAAAATAGGGGGCATCTCAGTATTTGGAACTTGGTGGGGTGTAGAAGTTCCCCGTCATGACCTCCTTCCTCTATCCACACCCTATGCCAGGGACTGGGTGGTGAGGGGTGGGGGGTCCCAGGAGAGCCCTGTGGCAGTAGAGAGCATGCTTGTAAGTCTGCCATGTGTCACCCCATGCGTGTTAGACTTTGCAAACTCCTTGATCTGGAGCATACACTAGAGGCTTCCTGGTGGGGTGACTCTTCCCCAGGTGGCTTCAGCAGCACTAACAGAGCCATCCTTGATTCACAGATTTTAAACCTTTGTGGTCATCTAGTCTGGCTTTCCACATCACATGTCACAGGCCATAGGACTTCCCTCAATTGGTTCCTGCTGCTAGTCCCATAGCAGGGCTCAAACCAGAGTGGATCTTTTAGAAAAACATCCAGTCTGGATAGTAAAGTTGCCAGTGATGGCGAATGCAGTAAGTCCTCCTCTAACTTGTGTAGAAGTTACCAGAATGGGAGACACGGGGCTTGTGGCGCTGGAAGCTCTGCTGGCTTCAGCAGCTTCTTCATCAGAAGCACCTTGGAAAAGCGTTTGCGGCTGGGGCGGGAAAGCAGGGTGCAGAAGTTTGAGTTTGTGTTCATGAAAGTGCCGGCTTCAAACATTTCAAAGCCCCAGCTCTTCATCTTCCGCCGTGCTTTAAACCTGTCAGCGAGGCCTCGCTTGCAAAACTCTCAATGAAATATGAAAAGTAGGCTGAGTTGGAAGTTTCTGGCTTCAGCCAGTTTTTTAACTACAGGAGAACAAGGTTTTTGATCGGAACGGACGGGAAGAGTGGAAGCTGGAACTCAGATTTAACAGAGCGGTAGTAGCCACAAAGACTATACATGAGAAACCCCTTTCTTCTCTTTGCATTCATGTGTTGTGAATTCATTTTACTGGGAACAAAAATTGTTAATTAAAAATTCCAAAGCCCGTTCTCTTGTTTCCCTTTCTCCCTTCGCAGTGGTCTGCCACGCAGCTCTGTCAGTGCAGTCTGCCTGGGATAAACGCGGAAGCTCCCACTCCCTTAGTGTATGGAAATCTTAGCCTCCGTTGTCAATGTTTCTCAACGCTGAAGGGCAGCTCCATTCTTCACACACTGTGTCAGATCCCTGGAGATATTTAGTTTAATCTAGTGCAGATTTTGCCAGCCATCCAAATTAGTCGTTAGCAGACATGCTGCACACAGCTTATTAGCCATACAAACATGCAAACGCTCCTGTGTGTGTCCAAGTTCACACAGGTGGTGTCAATTTCAATCTCTCCTCCTTTGGGCCAGGGAGATTTGGAGGGTGTTTCTGGAGTTTGGGTGCCTATCAGCTCTGCATACGTACAAACTTTCCATCTTAATTGCATTAAATAGAAAATGTGGTTTGCTGGGACTGTGCTAGAGCCCTTTTACCTTTGATTTTGTAAATATTCTAGCAGATGAGTGGAAATGGCAGGATTGTCCAGTGAACGTTAGAAAATCTTAAGGTCACTGCTCCTGTAGGAGGGTGGACTCACCACTGCCGCGCCCCCTCTGGCTGGGCCTGGCATAGCAGCTCTTTCCTGTCTAGCGCCCCCTGCAGATAGCGGCTCTGGTCTTGTGGGGATCTACCTCGCCTTACGGCTCGGCCTTCGGCCAGGTCATAGTTTAGTGCCTTTGTTTCCAGCCTATCGAAAGTACAACGAACGTCTCAAAATGTGCCAACACAAAGGATCCTTCTGCCCCCTCTTGGGCTATTCCTCAGCCTGTCCTTACGACTCAGTCATCCACCTCAACAGTCTTTCACGCGCTTTCCTCAGGACTGGTGGCCCAGTTCCCCCCAGCTGGATCTAATCAAGCCTGACACCCTCTCCAGGTGCAGCAAGGTGGGCCCACTGAGCTCTCAGATGCCTGTTAACCCTTTGTTCACCGGCGTGGGCTAGAGACCCCTTCACGGCTATCTATTACGCAGAACGTGAATTTTGAGTTTGAAATCGTGAGTAACACACAAGCAAACCTGATTCCTCAAATCAGGGGACACAAGCAATATCATGTGACCTCAGGGCCGGCGACAGGGGGTTACTACGGGTAGAGCTGTACCGGGTCCCAGACTTAAGGGGGCCCCCTTAAGTCCGGGGCTGGTACACAGCTGTACCCGTAGTTGTCCCCCCTTGTCGCCGGGCCTGGTGCGGGCTCTCGCACTCCTGCGGCTGGTCACAGCAGCGGCGTCTCCATCGCCAGCCGCAGGGTCTCACGTGGGTCCGGGGGGGAAGGGTGTGCAGGGGCCGGGGGGGGGGGGGGAAGAGCAACAAGGGCGGCTCGCGCCGCTCCCGGGCTTTCGCTCTCTCGGGCCACGGCTTGCGCTCCTGCAGGACCCCACCGGGCACGAGAGCGCAGCGAAGGGCGAGCGCCAGCAGCGAGCGCCCAGGCGGTGGCAATGCTCGGAGGCTCGCACTGCCCCCAGCCACTGTCAGCTGGGGGGAGGAAGCGCCGGCTGGTATGTCTGGTAGCCGGCGGGGACGAGGCCAGGCTGGGCGGATGGGGAGGGGAGGAGGTTAGGCTGGGGGAGGAGATTTGGTTGGGTGGCCCGGGTCAGGCAGGGCGGGAAGGAGAATGGGCGGGGGGAAGCTAGGGGGGCCCCCAAACGATCAGAGTAGGGGGCCCCCAAACGATCAGAGTAGGGGGCCCCAAGGATCAGACTAGGGGGCCCCCAAATGATCAGAGTAGGGGGCCCCAAAATTTCTGTTGCCGGCCCTGTGTGACCTACCTGCCCAATCTAAACTAACCAAACCAGCTTGAATTTCAAACATAAGATTATCACTGTCAATTGCTCATGAATAAGCTACAGACTAAGAATTCCTGGTTGAGCTAGTTCCACAAGGATTTGTGGGTAGCAAATATCCTGAGCTGTTGTTCATAGCTAAGTCACAGGCTGAACAAGAGACTAAATGCGTTGGTTAAATTACCCACTATGAATTATTTCCATGGCTCTGGTACTTTTCCTACAAGAAGAGCTCATTGATTATAATAAATATTTAAAATAGTACATAGCTTGGCAATGTGAAAGACTATGAAGCACCTACTCATTAATGCAGAGAATTTTTCCCTGCTTTAGCCATTGCAATGCCTTCCCTCACAAGAGCCAAGTTCTGTTTCCGAGTCCTTGTTAGCATCTAGGAAGTACATTTTAAATGATTTAGAAGAAAGCCAGATTTTGCAAGCATTTGCAGCTGACTCCATTGTGTTAGTTGGGGGTTATTACATGGGACGTGTGCTACATTCAAATCTGGCTAACGTTTTGGTAGAAAGTAAACAGTTCTAGTGGAGACCCAACGACCGTAGAGTTCAAAAGATTACAGTAGGGTCACCTCTTAGGCCAATGCAGGATCGTTCCTAGGGTATCAGTTTATTGCTTTGTTCCATTTTGTTTTAAATGCCCCGTGGGATAGAATCCATACAGTTTGCAAAATCAAAAGTCAACACCTTCCTGGGGTTGGCTTTATTAGAACAACAATCAGCTCAAACCTTCTCCTCATGCTTGGCGCCTCCTCAGGTTCCTCTTTTGGGTCTGATCTGCCCACACCCAAGATCCTCTCTCTAGTGAGTCACTCCTACCTCCATTATATCCAGGTGAGCTAAAAATTCACCTGCTTCAGTGAGTCAGCAGAGTTCACTTTACCCTTTCCCAGCGGGATAAACATCTGCTAAGAGGGTGGAATGTTTCAGGCAAACACAGCCAGCCTGAAACAAGCTTCCACCATTTCCCTGTTTAAGTTAATGCTATTAAACTTTACAGATTCCACCCTCCCCCTCTGCTGTTATGTTTTTCCAGCAAGAAGAGGTGTACGGGGGAGTTTTAAGCATCTCAGAGACGTCTTTGGCAATTGCTTCTTAACTAGCTCGCAGCATTTCTCCTTAGCTGCATCTGACTCAAATCTGTATTCCGACCATCTGCCCCACCTCTTGATGGCAGCTACTCAGATCAGCTGTTCCTTCAGTTCTCATTCCTATTAGGTTAACAAGATCATCGTATCTTTGACAAAAAGCTTTTGAACTGCAGCTTTTGTTTTAATGACGGAACAGCATATGCTGTCACTCCTCCGAGCGCTCTCCTAAACAGAGATAAAGCTCTCAACTTCCTTTTAAAGTGAAGTATTTTTCCACCAAGGGCCCTGTGTCCCAGCACTGCCAATCTCATTATCTTTCCATGGCTGTGAAGAAACAACAAGGCAGGATATGATACAGGTTGTAATGTAAGAGAGACAGTAACTAGCCCGTGACAGAAGCAGACATGAAAAACAGGATTGAAAAATAACCAAAGGAGGTTCCTGTCAGGTGCTTTGGAGCCGATAAAGAAAAGCACACAAGCGTATTCAGTCCAGACTCAGCATCCTTTTGCATTTCTGTTTGGACACTCCAGTAAATGCCTTCATTATAGTAACAGTTACTACAGCTGCATAAGCATCTTGTCTGCTGTCTGGTGGCTGGACACGAAGGTGCACATTCAGTAATTGACAAGTCCCCCCCAGCTGGTAGCTGGGCTTTCCATAAACTTCCCACAGCCAAGGGTCAAACCAGGACCCCAATGATCACAAATCTGTGTGTTGTGTCTTCCTTTAGTGACTAATTCATGAGAAGATAACAACCTGCCACAGCTGGCAGCTAATGGAGTTACTCCTTTAACTCAAGCATCAGCGGTCTGTGCGGCGGAGGTGAAAGTCAGGGGTGCAAACCCTGTTGATGACCTGTGGTGGAGGGAAGGGATATTGTTAGAAGAGGTTTCTAAAATAGGAAGCTGATTGAAGGGATAAAATAAGCTGGAGCATCATGAGGAGGAGGCCTGGGGAGGGAAGAGAAGCGCTGTGGCCAGGAGAGGGAATAAAGAAATTGCCACCCTCACCTCCTCACTCTTAAAGGTTGGCACTGGTAGCATCTCTGCCAGGTGAGCCAAAAGGAGCTTCTTCCTGATTGGGATGTGCACTTTTACATCTCTCTGCTGGAGAGGTCCTCTAGTTCTGAGAGCAATTGTGGGTCAAGATGGCTGCCACTCCCAGTTGAGTAACACACACTGCGCTCTCACGGGATTTGTCTTCTTTTGCTGTTTGCTTTAAATGTGCAACAAGATTTCAGATGAGCTCAGAGCAGTGCGAATCAGTATGAATCTGTCAGTCAAATCATGCATTTGACAAAGTGTGCCTAATTGCAACAAAACCAGCAAACTAAGTGTAATATACTAAATAGATAAGGTGAGAATCTGCTATTCACATCCAAAGAGAGGATTCAAGAAGGCTGCAGATTAAGGGGCAAGCTGTACTTGTTTTGCAGCTTGGACTCCCCAGGTGTTTCATTCACAGGCTAGAAATTCCTTTAGCCTGGGTTCAGCACTGCTCCCCAGTTCAGTCTTTGTTCCTCAGGTGTTTCCAGGAGTCTTCTTGGATGGGGAGTGAAGGGCACCACATAATGTCACTCCCTGCCTTATAGAGCTTTTGCATATGGCAGGAACCCTTTGTTTCAAAACTTGGTGCCCAGCCCAGCCTGTGGAAAAATACTGACATCCAAGATGGAGCCCAGAGACTTGTGGTCTGGTCACATGTCCTTGTAGAGTCATAGACGCCATTACTCGGGGGCTGTCTGTAGTGTTCTCAGGAAGGCTCCCCAGGTGGGAGATAAGCATCTCCTAAGGTCTGTTGTTTTTCCTAATGGCCCATAGCCCTGAATAGGCCCTTCCCCACCCACTGCCTAGACTGAAAGCATCTTGTGTAGTGGGCGTTACCCAGGCATAACTACATCTGAAATACAGGTCCCTAGTCAATATTCATAACTTCAGATACAAAAATGATACATGCATACAAATAGTAGCAGCTTGTTCAGCAAATCATAACCTTTCCAATGACACCTCACAGGACGTATCTTGCATAAGTTATAATGATGTCATAATCATATCATAATAAGATCCCTGCAAAGATCCCTGCCGTGTCACACACTCCTCCCCCACTTGCACCATTATAAAAAGCAGGACATTTCTTCAACTAGACACCTGGAGGAACAGCAAGTCCCCACTGGGTTCTGTGACAATTTGTTAGGGTCTTGAAGCCCGTAGGAAATGGTCCAGGGATGATGGATGAAGGTGTGAAGCTGAGTTGTCACTCCACAGCCGAGGCATTAATCAACTGTCAGGATTGCTAAAGAGTCCAGCAGGGAAACCAAGAATTGGGACCAGCCGACTGCGGCTGAAGCTCCCACCCCGACATCTTCTGAAGAAGGAATGCACCGCGGCACTCTGTGAATTCAATGCGATGAACAGGCAGCAATGAACAGTCCCGTCGATCCCTGGGCAATCATCCCACATGAGAGCACTCTTCCATTCGTTCAGGTCACAGACACAAATTTATTCATGACACCCACTCGGCTGTCGAAAGCCCATCACTAACCGCATCCTACACACCCTGGCGGAGCTTGCGCCAGAGCTCCCGAAGCAAGCACGCTCAGGGCTTGCAGACAAAGATCCAATGGCTGGAAGTGGAAGTTAGACAAATTCAGCCTGCACCAAAGGCGTGCCAAAGTCCTCCAAGTGCTTTCCAAGGTAGGCAAGTATCTTTCTCTCCATTTCCTGGACGAGCCAGATGAGGGACAGAGAGGTTAAGCTACCTGGCCAAGATCACAGAGTGAGTCACTGGGATTTAACCCAGGTGTTTGGATTCCCGCCCAGCCCCCTCCCACATCAGAACAACCCTCTGCGGGAAGCCTGGCCTTGTCTAAGGAGCTGATGTTTTAAGGCCGCACAGTGAAACATCCATGAACCTGTCACTTTTCGGTCGTCGAGCAGAAACAAGGAAAGGCCAGAGTAACTTAAACACACTGCAGCGCTGTTACTGGTCATTCGGTGAGGGCAAGAGGATCGCGTAGCATCTACCCCAGGCTGGCAGAGAGAGTCTGCAGTCCCAAGGGAAGGATGTATCCCTCTCTGAAGCCAGCTCTCTCTCTCTCTCTCGAGTTTTGTTTCTGCATCCACAAAGGGCAGAGAAATCCCTTCCAGCTGGAATGAGTCTGATTCTGATCTCAAGACCAGCGTGAATCAGGCGAAACTCCAATGAAGTCAGCTAAGCCTGTGACAAACGGAATTTGCGTATAAATCCAAATACGTAACTAAAAGCTGGGGTAAGACCAGAATCTGTCCCGAAGCCTTAATTCAGCTGAAGTTAACAACAGAACCGGAATGAACAAAAGGAACATTTCCCTGGGAGAGCACACGGTATGTGCCCCGTATCATTAGGAGTTATTGGTATTACAGTAGTGGCTAGGGACTAACCAAGATCTGGGCTTCATTGTGTTAGGTGCTGTACATAATAACAGACAGACCATGCCTCAAAGAGTTGACACCCTAAATAGACAGGACAGACTTTGGGGGAAGGGAGAGGGTGTAACACAAGTAGAGTGAGCAGAGTGCTAGTCTGCAAACAGCACGGCTGTGCCAAGAGATCTTTTGGTGGTGGTGTGTGGAAAGGAATTTCCAACGGGGCAAAATCATTTCTGAGGGGTTTTGTTAGGAGCCGATTGCCTAAATGGAAAGACTAGGGCAGGGAGGGAGGGACAGCAGTAAGGGCCCAGGGAGGGAGATCGAGATAAAGAGATTGTGGGGGAGATTTGCCAAGAAGACAAAGACAGGGCAAAGGGGCGACAGGGGCCAGAGCAAAAGCTGTAGAAGGCAAAGTGATTGCAGCACCCACGGCTGGGGGGAAGGTCCCTTCTTAAGCTGCTCTGTGGCTTCTGTCCCTGTCTATTGCCCGCAGTTTGTTTCCTTCCTTCCCCCAGCCTGCAGATCTGCTGCAGGATGCGCTGAGGTGAACACAGACGAGCTGCCAGCACCATTGTAGCATCTCAAACCCAAATCCCTGGTAGTTCCACAGCCATGCACCGTGCCACAGCCAAACCCCCTTTCTCTCCAAACTTTGAAATCAGGAGGAGAATTCCCCTCTCTAGTGCACAAGACCCTAGCAAACCGTAGTCCAAAGAAAGGCATTGAGGCCCAGAATGTGTTCTGGACATGCTGGATTATTGAGTGAGGGCACTGGGGAAAGTTTACAAAGTGTCATGGATTGGGGGATGGAGAGGGAACCTCCACAAAGGTAATTTATGGAATAAAATGAACAGACATGCTCTTTGCCGTGTTGGACAGCTTGGTTTACGTTGCCTGGGTCTCGGAAGGGTAATACAGGGGCCTGGGCATTGCCAGGTCTCGGAAGAGTAATACAGGGGCCTGGGCAAGAGGCCGACTGCAACAGCAGTGAAATGGTCCGAGTGGCAGCATGAACTAAGACTAAAAGATCATCCCCAGGGGCCTCGTCGGATAGCTGCCGGTTTGACGTCCTGTGTGAGAATGAGCCTGAGCTGCACAATTCGGGTCTGGATCCACATTTCAAAATAAGCCCCAAATGTGGGTATTTGGTTGGGTGTCTGATTCGGACAGGAGCCAGTAATGGAACAGTGATGTGGAACCAGGTTGGGTTCCCATTATTCTTAAAGTACCTTGGGGGGGTATCTAGATTAGGGAATGGGGGGCTTGGTTGTGGCTACTATCAAACATAAAGGATCTCTGAAATTCTGATCAAGGTCCAGGTTTGGGGTGTGAATTTGCCCCAGGAGTTCAGGTCCAGGGATTTGATTCGTGCCTATCACTAGCTCCAGATTTTGTTCTGAAGATTTAACACATTTAATTTAATATCTATAGCTATGGACCCAATCCGGCTCCCTTTGAAGTGAATGGGATTTTGGCTTTCGACTGCAATAGGAGAATGGGAGCAGGACTCAATATTTACTGCATATCGATATAATATGATCTCTGCATCTTTGCACACACACACTAATAACTAGAAAAAGCCGGTTCAAAGCTGAGAGCTATATTGCGGCATCTTTAGGTTTCACAACACATCTGATATCCCCTGAGCTAGCAGAAGAAGCTTGACACTATCTCACTCTGGGATATTAAACTTCTCCACCAGTTCAAGGGAGATTTGAAGCATCAGATCACCACAGCTGACTGGTTTAGCCATAAACCTCTGCTGTGCAATTGCCCAGAAGGGGGCTGTCAAAACAGGGGAAGATTAGCTGGCATGTGGCCAGGACTAGCTTTTACTCAATACACAGATATTTTCTGCTCTCCGACACGCAGCTGAGAAGAATGTTTCCTGGAACACGTGTGCAGCAGAGTGAACGAATTTAAGAGACTTCCAGCAGCATCCATCAAGCCCAGGAGCCAGACAAATGTCCAAACCCCTAAATGACCCCGAAGCCTGGCTCATGGGAAGCTCTTTGCTGGAGGTCTTAGCAAGAGCAGTGTCCAGTGGAACGGGCAGCAAACTTGTCAATTCACTTGCCCAGCACCTGACCTGATCGAATGTGCCATGGACCCTCCCAAGGGGCTGCATTGTGCCCTATGGAAACGACTTCAGCCTGATGGCATAAACACCAGGGGCCGTTCCACACCCATAACCCATGGGGGGAGGCCAAGAAGATTTATGTAGGATCGCTACCCTTTTGTGCCCCTTACGTAAGACTCCCTGCTGTCCACCTATCCAGCCACCTCTACACGGAGCACAAACATACTGGTTTTTCCACCAACAGATGAAGGCTGGGACTGGACCCTGAAAGTACAGTAATTAAAAGAGGCCTTTGTGAGCCACAGGGTGCATTTTGCAGGTGTGAACCGGGCCTCTGAAAACCATCTCCTCCGTTTAGCTCAGTAGCCTGCAGCCACAATGCCCTGGAGCTTGATGATGGCAGAGCTAGGGAGCAAACCAAGCTCAGGCTTGCTCTAGGACTGGATAGGAAAGAACCCAGGCTGCAGAATCCCGTGGATGGGCAGTTCAAGACCCTGCTCTGCCTGCTAAGTCACTACAAATCAATGCCCCATCATAGTGCTAGAGGGAGTGCTGGGATGGGAACAGCTACATTTCCCAGGAATGCGTAAAAAAGGATCAAGAACCTAGCTACCACCGATCAGGACCTATTGTCATGCTATTTGTTTCTTTATGGTGTTGTCCACAATCTGCTAGACACTTTCTAGAATGCAAGTGCTGGGACAAAAGCCCCTAAAAATTACCCCCATTTCAAATAGCTACAGAGTTTGTTTGCACTTTCTGAGCTAAACTGATTTGCACATGAATACAAGTTTACTTAGATCTCAAGATTTATTACAGAAGTTAAACTCAGAAGAGATTAACTTCCACACGCCCATCTGTAAAGTGTTTTTTGGATCTCTGAAGATGCAAGGGGCTGTAGAAATGCAGGATGATAATGTCATGTTTTTTTAAACACGACTTCAATACTTAGCTGAAAACACTGTGCTCTTGACAGTTAGATTGGAAGAAATTTCAGAAGAGGAGGCGGGTAATTGAGAGAAAATGTCAGAGAAATATCTGTGGGATCACTTTCTGCCAGTTGCTAGCATGTCCTGTGATTAGCTGCTAAATAAGGCTCTCTCATGGCAAAAAAACAGACACACAACTCACATGAAGAGTCACATTGACCCTGAGCCTTGGGGCCCCTCACTGTGGATAAAGTTAGGCAGATAATGTACGGCCCATCTGTGAACTGGAAAAGGAAATCAGGGTGCACAGTTGCCTCACTGGCCCATAAAACCACCTGTACGGGGGAAGAAAACGGCAGCTCATTGTTCCATTGGGGTCAGGTTTCCCTGCTCCAGTGAACAGAACACAAGGCCCACCCACAATCAGACTCTGAAGGATTAGCAGTAGACCGGGGCCATCTGCTCTCAGGTCTTGTGTCTCTGAGTCCCTGGTGCTCCTCACCATGGTAGCTGAGCTCTCCACACACAGCAATGAAATTGGTCCCAGAACACCCTGGTGAGGCAGAGAAGCATCATTATCCCCATTCTACAGATGGAGAAAGGGAGGCACAAAAATAAGGTCAAGCGACTTGCCCAAGGTCACACAGACAGTCTGGGGCAGAGCGAGGCATGGACTGCAGATGTCCAGAGGTCCAGGTACTGCATTAACCATAAAACAGCTCTTTCTTCCTCCTCTGGCATGCACCCTGTTTATCGTATCTCTCTGTCTCAGTATTTCTAGCATGCCACTCTATATGGCACTTAGGTACGAAACCCCTAGAGCCTTAGTCTCCCTCTGGAAGGACCTCTATCCCATTCTTAATGCGGTTGCATTCCATAGATCTTTCTTTGGAGAGGAATCTGCGGGAAGGAGAGGTCGTGCTCTGGAGCGCCCCCTGGGTTTGCAAAGGTAGAAGGGTAGCCATTACAGCTTGGTTGCAGCAAGCAGAAAACGAAGGCCATGGTTCTGCAAGCACTTCTGTATGTGTAAATAAGACGAGGAAGACTTGTGGCACCTTAGAGACTAACCAGTTTATTTCAGCAGAAGCTTTTGTGGGTTATAGCTCACTTCATCGGATGCTTAACTTCACACATGTGCATAGTCCCATTGACCTCAAAAAGTTACACAGGTGCATCTCTTTTTGCAGGATCAGAGCCTAACCCTAGTTCTTTTGCTCCCTTTCTTGGCACTCAATGAGATCCCCCAAAGTTTGGCCTTTGGAGTTTCTGTGATGGGGGAAGTTTCCCATGCCTCAGCGTATTTCTGCACCACATGAGAAAGAGACGAAGGACGAGTCTGCCTGAAGGTATTATTGCAGCAAGCAGACTAATGGGGCCATTCATTATCCTTAATTATATTCATAATCATATGGTGATTGGAACAGTCATAAATCAAGATCCATTTGAACACCTTCTAGTAAGTGACCTTGTTGGGAGTAACTCTGTTACCACCTTAATGGGGTGCATGGCATGGATCTCAAAGCATCTTGATGGGGCAGAACTCAAATAAAACAACTGGAAGGATTGATTGGCCCTTGCTCCGGTTCCCCAGGGCTGGAGTGCTGCGTACCCCTCTTGATACTAATCAGGTTTCTGCTCTGCCCTGGGAAAAGAGCTATCAAGTGATCGTTTCATAGCAATAAGGCAGCTCAAAAATAAAAAGTCTTTCTGGAAAGCCTTCCATCTCAGGATCTCATGGTACCTTGCCTACACTTGGCCCAGCCCTTCACCCCTTACTCTTGTGAGTAGCCCCTTTGCAGTCAGAGGTACTGCAGGTGTGGTTGAGCACGACTCGCACAAGTAAGGGGTGCAGGATTGGATCGGTTAATGAACTGAGCTTCACAACATGCTTGTGAGGCAGCTACCAAGCAATATCATTCACCCTCTTTTCAAGTCTGGGAATCTGCCGAGGCAGGAAATGTCAAGAATAAATCTAGAGCTTTTCACTCCCAGCTCTGCATTCTAATTGATGTGCCATAAATTAACAAGAGGGGATGCCAGAAACATTTCCAGAAGCTTCATCCTCAGCTTGAGCTGAGCCTTCTTTGACAGCGTTTGTTCTCCCTCCCCCCCCCCCCCGTTCCTTTTTCATGCCCTTGTGGGTGGGACCTGAAGTAGAAACACCGAAATGCAGCTGTGCCAGTCATAAACTCAATGCTGGAAAATTCAGTCTGGATTTGACCATTGGGAATAGATGAGCCTTAAGCCAAACTTAGATCCACATCTCCCCTGACTCCCAAACTGGTGAAATTTAACCTGGGGTTCAGAGCTATTCCCTGAGTCTTAGACTCTTCTGTAATTTGGGGTGAAGGTTTAGGTTGGATTTTATATCACATGAGCCATATTGCTTATCCCTAGGAACAAGAGTAACTTGTTCTTTTATGCTTCAATACTTTAGTTAGTCTTTAAGGTGCCACAGGACTCTTTGTCACTTCTGCTATTCCAGACTAACACGGCTACCAGACTAACACGGCTACCTCTCTGATTCTTGTTCTTTTAGTCAATGAAACCAGGCCCTTCAGTTCTTTAAAGGATGCAAAAATTCCCCTTCAAGTGCCATATTCTGCTGCCAGTTATAATACTGTAAAGTCACCATAACTCCTTTGACTTCAGTGGAACTGCTCCAGATTTACATCAGTGCATTGAAGGGCAGGATATGTCCACAGGAGCTCGAGATGGAAGGACCTTGTGGTCATCTTCCATTTCCTTTCTAGTGCACAGCATTCCCATTTTGTTTGCTGATGTTTCACTGTTAGGATTAATGATGAACAAACCAACCCTAGCTTTTACCCACCACATTTTATCCCTTGCTCTCAAAGTGCTTTACAAAGAGGTTGGTATCTTTATCCTCATTTTACAGATGGGTGAACTGAGGCACGGAAAGGGGATGTGTCAAGGCCACCCAGCCTAAATGTTCCCTTTTTTAACTGCTTCACACTTCTCCTCTTTATTTCCATCCCCTTACTCTGCTTAGTTTGGCGTACGGCTCTACTGCCCTGGACACACCAGATCTTGGAAGCTAAGCAGGGTCAGGCCTGGCTAGTACCTGGATGGGGGACCTCATGGGAATACTAGGTGCTGTAGGCTAACACCTGGCAGTAGGTATAAACTGCCTCCAACGACAGGTGGGAGCGATGCATCGGTTGGCGTATACCCCGGTCATATCACTGGTCCTGTGTGGGCTCCGAATGGTGACCAAAGCGGACCCTGCCATACATAGTGTGGGATTAACGCTAAGAAAAACAACACTCTTTTTAGTTTGGTGAATTGTTCTGCTCCTCTGTGGTGTTTATACCATTCAAATATTTATGGGCTCTTACACCGTGGCTCGCCCTTAGCCATATCTGGCTCTTTCAAACACTCCTCTGCAGTCTGTCCCTCTAAGTCTCTGACAATACAGGTGGTTACACTTTTCTGACGCCTTACAGTGTGTCAACATCTTTCTGGGAATGAGGCGACTAGTTTTGTGTAACTCAAGCAAGGTAGCCGGCTTCCATAGTCTTAAGGTTAGCGGCCGTCTTAGTCTGTATCCATAAATAAGATGAGGAAGTCTTGTGGCACCTTAGAGACTAACTGGTTTATTTCAGCATCAGTTTTCGTGGGCTATAGCTCACTTCATCGGAGTCATAGAATGGAACAGAAGTAGGATGTATAGCATGGATTGTCCCAGATCCAGGGTGACGGGTTCTGTGGATTGCTGAAATATCCCCTCAAGAGAGTGTCCTGCATTAAGAGACCAGCTGCTCCAAGGCTGAACGGAAATGGATTCCCTAACCCTGGGTCCATTTTATTTATATTGTCATTTGTTCATATATAAATTTACCTGGCACTCAGCCCTGGAGAGCTCTGGGTGCGTCACATCATAAAACAATGTATCAGTAAAATCATAAAGAGGCAAAGAACGACCCCCATGAGCACCCGACAAGCTGCCGCTATTAATGTCCTCGTCCCTGCAAGAGCAAACCCCTAGCACCCACCCACCGTAGGAGTGTGGTTTGGATTTAGCTGCATCTCCACGTTTGTTCATGATCAGATTATCTCAGGCTGCTTTAACTATGTTTCCCTCGCTGGAAGAAATAGATAAGACAAGCTGAGTCAGTGATAAACAGAGTAACGCCTTGGACATGACTTAAAAGAGAGATAAGAGAAGACATCTGACTGCAGAATTTTATCTGTGAATACATCTGGGGGTCACAATTACTTTCAAATAGGAAAATGTCATTGCTGAGATAGGGGCCGATCTTGCTAGCTGCCATGCCCCTTCTAGATGTGCTAAAGGGCTAGATCCACAACAGGAGGCCGGCTTGCGAAGCATATCTTCCCTGCCGGCAGGACTCCGCGGCAATGCATATACCTGGAGGCAGAAAGTTAGGCACTAGGGAACTTCTACAGTGAAAAAAATGAGGCACTGAGTGAGTTTAGCCACCCCCAAGGTTAGGCAGCATAAGGACAGCTGCACTGGGTCGGCCCAATGGTCCATCCAGCCCAGTGTCCTGTCTTCCGACACTGGCCAGTGCCAGGTGCCCCGGAGGGAATGAACAGAACAGGGCAATTTCACATGATCCATCCCCTGTCGCCCATTCCCAGCTTCTGGCAACAGAGGCCAGGGCAGTTGAGCTGGTTTCATGGATTGCAGGAGCAGGGTGACCAGATGTCCAAATTTTATAGGGACAGTTCTGATTTTTGGTTCTTTCGCTTATACAGACTCCTATTACCCCCCACCCACCCCGATTAGGCAAAGTATCATTGTGGGTCGAGGCCTAATGGCCTTCAATTCTCCTTGTTTTAGCCCCTGTCAGGACTGGGCCCCTGTGGATTCAAAGCCTGCAGACTCACAGTGTAAGAAACCGCAGCAGAATAACCTCACCCATCAGTCAGAATTAAAATTCTTGTTACAAACTCTCTGTCTATAAATGCCAAAGCCAATTTGGAGCTGGGGGCGGGGAATCAATAAATCTCTCTCTCATTTTCTTGCCAAAAACATAAAGTAAAATACAAAAGCCAAACTCAGGGAACGGCAGCAGACAATCTTAATGAGAAAACGACTCTGGTGTGTTTACTAATAAAAGAATGAGCAACTACAGGAGTCCTTCATGACCAACTGCGTCTGTAGTTTTGCTGATTTACATGCTGTGTATCTGAGAGACGAGGTGGGGGAGGGAATATCTTTTATTGGAACGACTTCTGTGGGTCAGAGAGACAAGCTTGTGTCTGTCACCAACAGCGGTTGATCTAATAAAAGATATTACCTCATCCTCTTTGTCTCTCTAATATCCTGGGAGTGGCACAGCTACGCTGGCTTCTCCCCTGAAATCAAGTCTCCCAGGTTGTGAGCCATATGTAGGGACCCACAGGCTATTACATACGGGGTGAAATTCATATGTCCAAGGCAGCACTTGATTGCTTTCAAAGCTTAATTGGCACTTATGTGATGGCTCCCTGTGCAGGGAGGCGCTTCACACCGCCTGTGCACTATGCCAGGCCGAGTATCTGTACTGGATTCTTCAGACTTTGTCTTTTTCCTTCCTTCCTATACATAGCTCATTGCTGGTTTGACAGTGCTATGGGCCACACCAGCATTTCTCTGCAGCCCCCATCAGTTTCTGAGGGCAGCGTTTAGACGTTCATCAATAAATAATACCCACAAATCCAGTTACAAATATTAATTTCCTAGCTAGAGCGGGTGGGAACGTTTTGGACAAAACGGTTTCCTGTCAAAACACGCTGTTCGACTGAAGCCAAACTGTCTTATGGAGACGTGTCCTTTTCAGTGACGTTTTCCCCAGGAACACCCAGAAGGGACCTTCCGGTCCCAGAGAGAGAATGAGACCCATGTTGAAAACAGACATTTGACACGATTCTGTTTTGTAGGAATGTTCACATTTTTGCTGTCACTCTAGTCATAGAAATCATAGCATATTAGGGTTGGAAGGGACCTCTGGAGGTATCTAGTCCAACCCTCTGCTAGAACCGGGACCAATCCCCAACTAAATCATACCAGCCAGGGCTTTATCAAGCCTGACCTATTATAACAAAGTGTAACGCAGGTTAGAGCAATTAGTGATCCCTCTGCTTTAGGGAGATGCCGTCCGCTGGGCTGCATGGATCGCTTTGGCACCAGGCACATGAAAGGGTGACACTGTGTCCACGCTGAGTCCCCGGATATCGCTGATTACGGACGGGAAAGGATTAATAAGTGAGCAGTCCCAGGGCCCCGTGTCAAATCGGGAGCCTGCTCTGAATATGCCCACTTTGATTTTCAAAGGTAGCACAAAAAGCAACTGGAGCGAATAGGGGAAAAAAGCCACCAAGGCCTGGGGTCTTGTCTCTCCTTGACAGTGCAAGCCATTGACAGGGCTGGATTAGGCAAAGCAGGGGAGTGGGATTTTTTCTTAGTCATGATGTTTGCAGGAAGGTAAGTGGAGTTAAACACTGCAATAAAAGATGCTACAAAAATGCAGACACCATCTTGGCATCAGAGTAAAGAAGATCCCACGAAGAAGTTGGAAAGAGCCTGGGTAGTTAAAAGCTTTTAAATCTGAAAGCTGGGAGGCAATAAATCCAGTCAAACAATAGAGGTTATTTGCTGACCTTTGTTAAGGGGTACATGTTCCTACAGACAGGGGTGGACACAATACGGCTGCTCCTTTGCGTAAACAGACTGCAGCAGTTTCAGCCCAGTAGACTCCATATTGTTTTTCTATATACTCCACGAAGAGTTATAGGGCGGGATGGGATAGAACCAACCTTCTGGATCCAAACTTTTGGAAATGTAGAATCCAAACCCTACTGTAAGAGGGGTTACCCTCAGCTTCTATGCTCCTGAGTACAAAGGCTGGGCCTCTTCTATGCCAAACAAACAGTCCTTCTCCCCCCACATCCCCACTTTGTCAGTTGGGGTTTTTGGGGTCACCAATCGCTGCCACCAATCGAGTATACTTCCAAAACCTTGGAGGGGCCCCCGATCTTCCCCACCCCAACTTTGTCCCCCTCCCTGGGTTTTAAAGTCAGATACCTGCAGGCTGCTTCCCTTCACCCTCCCCGGCTGAAGGCAGACTTCCCTGAACCCGGACTCTGTCTTCCTCCCTGGATGCTAAAGTCAGATACCTGGGGGCTATGCACCTCCCCCTACCTCTTCTCTTCTTAGGGAAGAGAGAAAAACCTTAGGGAAAATAAACCAGACGGTTTTATAACTAGAAAATTTAATAAAGAAAAAGGTTAAAGCAGAGATACAGACACTTTACATTTGGGGTTTCCCACTTTCTTCTGAAAAGGAAAGAACACCCCAAAGGCACGGCTTAATAGAAGAATCAAATAATTATACTCACATCAGCTAATTAGAAATGTAAGAAGAAAAGAGAGTTATCTCCATAGCTAGAGACACACTCCTGGACCCTTGCCCATGTTGCTTGGCAAGCCTCCTGCCTGATGGACAACCAAGATGGAACCCACCTGGCCCGTACCTCCTCCCTGGAGACCAGCCAAGATGGAACCGACTGTTTTGCTCCTCCCTTCTTCCTGGGCTGGAGGCTCCTCCCTCCCTCATGGCAGAGAAACTCCCACGTCACCTGTCTCAGACAACATAGCCCCCACCCAGGCAAGGCACCCTCTATACTTATGACACCTACTCATTGGATTGTCCCCTATTTGATTTTTTATTGCTTTCCTTTATATCGCCAGAATTTGGCTGATTTATGTATTATGTAGATGGTGGTTGGACTCAGAAGGCCCCAAATGAGATCAGGACCCCCTGGTGCGAGGCTCTGTACCAACACATACACACTCAAGAGACACCTTCGCCTCAAAGATCTTACAGGCCAAGGAAGGTGAGTGACTTTTGAAGGGTGAAGACATGGTGCTGGTTGGATTTGTGTGCATGGTACATCCAGTGACCGCTCCTAAAGGGCACGTTTCCTGTCGCAGGAAGGACCTTGGAGAAGCAGTTGAAATGTGTGTATCTCCCCTGGGACGGAGAAGGAAACAGTGTACCAGCAACACAGTTGGTGAACTGAGCTGGTGCCAACGTTATTATTTCAGGGACTCCTGTGTTGACCCACCAAGAGAAACAATCTGCAAACGGTGTCCAGACAAACGCCTTTTTAAACGTTCTCATTAGGAATCAATCAAGTTGGTGCCGGCTCTCCCCATCCACCCTTCAGAGGCATCACCGGAGAAAAGGGGCTTGAGGAGGGATGCTATAGAAGACAGTGGCCTTATAGATCAATTTGGGGCACATGAGGAGTCTGGGGCACTGACTGTGGTTGTAGGAGAAGTGACAGAGAGTCCTGTGGCACCTTAAAGACTGGCTGCTCCGGGAATTAGCTCTGTCCATCAGCAGGGCGCCCCCCTTTGGTGGTGTCTCTCTCTCTGTCACTGCTTCTGCATCATCTCCACGTCGCTCCCAGACCGTGGCGTCCCCTTGTTGTAGGAGAAGCAGACAAATGGACAGGAGAAGCTGACATTTGGATAGATGTAGGAATGAGGGTGGACTACGGGTTTGCTAGGGTTACCCATTGGCAGAGTTATTTGTCCAATTAGCCAGTGAAACATTCATCAGAGAATTAACGCAGAATCAGAACATTCTTGTGAGGCTGTGACTGTGTCTGAGGAGGTGGCAGCAGGGGGACTTCGGCCAGGAGACGTACGGCTGACGTACCGCTTGTGGCTCAGTAATTGGTATTTATTGCTCAGAATGTGTTGCTAACACATAGGTGGAAGCCTGATATTTCCATCGCTTGTTACTTGGCTCCTCAGCTTTGTCGCAGTGTCATGCGCCTTGTGCTTGTCAGTTGCCTTCCTGAGCCGGGATGTTAATGCAGGTACAGTGAGCTTTAACGGCCTGATTTGTTTTCCCATTTGAAATTTTATGGCCACAACTTGGCTCCTAAGATTTTGGATGAAATTACGGCTCTCCTTATCCTGTGTCCCTTATTCCTTTACAGATCCTCTGCTAAGACCGATCTCCCTGCATCTGCCAGGGCGACACGGACCCAGCATGCGGAGGTGAGTTTGAGACTTAACTTTGCAGATCTGAACAAGGCAGCTGCAAAAAATAAAAAGGAACCTGTAACGGGTTGGGCTCACCACCATGGCGCCTCCTGCTGGTGGCTCTGGGAATTAGCTCTCTCCAGCAGGGCGCCCCCCTTTGGTGGTGTCTCACTCTCCGTCACTGCTTCTCCACTATCTCCGCTGCGTCGCTCCCAGACCGTGGCATTCCCTTCAGGACAGGGCTGTGCCCCAACTCCGTTGTCTCCCCCACTTCCGGGGGAACCCGGCCTCTCCCTGCAGGGGCCAACTACAGCCCTTAGTCCAGCCCCTCACTCAGGGGAAATCTGCAGTCCTTTCGCTGGCCACTTCCCTCGGCAGTCAATGGGCCAAAGGTGGGGGCCAGGCCTGCCCTGACCCAGGGACGCTATAGCTGGCAGCTGCTCACTGCCTCTCCTTACCCTCGGCTGCTACCTGCTTTCCCTGGGCCACTTCTCCATAGTCCCAGCACCTACTCAGCCTGTATCAAGGTCTCAGCCAGGCTGGAGCTCCCCTGACCTTGCCCGGTGCTGCTCTGTCCCAGGCACTTCTCTCTGCAGGCAGCCAGTCCTTCTCCCTCAAGCTCCAGGGAGAGACTGAGCTCCTCCCTGCCCTGCAGTCTTTCTTATAGGGCCCAGCCTGGCCCTGATTGGCTGCTTCTAGGCCTTTCTCTGATTGGCTGGGTTCCGTGCAGCCACACCACTGCTACATACAGTAGATCTGTAGGTAGCTACAGATTTGAGATGTGGAGATGGACATATATTGTAATTTAATAGCTCTGGCTTCTATTAGGAAGAATTGGAACTACTCGACAATGTGTCATATGCCCTATACTGGTCACCTCATTCAACTCAATGAGTTCTCCACCAGAAACAGGGAAGGGCAGATTTAATATTCCAAGGAAAAACAAGAGAAAGAGCCTCCCCCCCATTGCCCACTTTCCAAACCTTCTTTATACATTATAAAAAAAATCAAAAGGCACAAACCCATTTTTACCCCATTTGCTGATCACCTTTGATGTTTTAAGACCTCTTTCTAACCAGGGTTGTCTCAGAGGAGGGTTTTGTTTTCACAGAAATCTTTACTTAGGAACTATCAAAATAGTCCATAAAATGTTTATTGCACGTTAAAACAGCAAAGAGGTCTTTCTACAAATCATCTCTATAGGTTCTTACTGTGTTTATTCTGCCTTTGTCCCATAAATTCATTTGTAAGCAAATGACTTGTCAAAGCACAGCAGATTTCTGATCTCTGGGAGTTGTCCCTGGTTGTGAGCAGAGTCATAAATAATTTCCTCTCTGATGGAGGAGAGTCTGTTACAGTCAGGGGAGGTTGTCTTCCCATCTGGGTATAGTTAATGGATACTCCTGGTTAATACTAGCTGGCTTTGGCATTGCTTTCAGTTTTACTTGACATGAAAGAGACGTCAGAATAATTTTTATCTTTGTAGAAACAATGTGCCTCTATCTGTGTGATAGAAAAGGTTCGACAGTCACTCATTTAACTACTCTCACGCAAGGCGCAAATTGTTGATGGAAAAAACCCTTTACGGGCATCTTATGTCAATTTGGAATCATTCCCGACCATATGACTTCCAGGGCTGGATTCAGTCTTCGGTTAACTGTGCAAGGGAAAGCGAACTGTCCAGTACTTCCCCAGGGAAACTATTCTACAGTCTAATGAATCTCGCTTCCCTCTTTGGTGGAGCTGCTTGGGGCGGCAAAAATGGTAGAGCCGGCCCTGGCACACACAATGCCTGCTTCTCCTCTCGCTTCAGTCACTTTTACACCATGCAACCCCACTGACGTCATAAGGTTCATAATGAGAAACATTCCAGGCCCCTAGATCCACCCCACACTCTCAGGTGGGACACAGCTCCTCTTGCTCCCCGATCCCTGGTGCAATCTCACACACAGCGGGAGGGAAGAAGACTGTCTGGGAGCGTATCGCGCTCTTTGGACACTGGTGTAACTGCCTGTGTAAAACCAGCGCGACGGAGGAGACTCAGGACCCCGGATGGCCAAACCATCGAATACGCTGCAGGCATGTCACAGGTGATTTAAATAGGATCATGCAAGTTCCCCGCTTGCTGATAAACGGCTCATCTGGGTGCGGTTTCTGTCTCTTTGCCTGAGTCCCTTTCCTGTGGTAAGATGATCAGTTAATATCACAAGGGGAGCTGGAAAGCCATGAAAACACCTTTGCCCAGTTCTCCATCTGGATACCTGCACCCACCTACGCTACAGAGGGTGACACATTAGTTGCTCGGAGAACACAACCACGCAAGGCAATTAACACTTCTGATGTGCTTTATGGGTGCTGTGGTGGCTGTTTCCAGGGGAAATGAGAACTTGTAGCCTCGTGACTAGCATGAAACAAACTGCTGTCAGCGCTGCATATCTATCGTTCAGGTCTGGATACCAGCCTGCTCCTGTGCTGTCTCTGAAAGGGAATCCGGCTGTCTGACGCGGAGGCTCTGCTTTGGATGGAGAGAATATTACGGGATCAAACGATCCACTTCCTAGCAAAACTATAGCTTTAAAGCAAAGCAGGAAACTGTCAGCAATTTCCCACTTCAAAGCAGGGGCGGTTCATCTCATGGTTCAGGCACTGGACTGGACCTCAGGAAACACGGCTCCACTTCATGGCTCTGACACAGAATCCCTGCATGACCTTGGACAAGTCACTTAATTCCTCAGTTCCCCATCTTTAAAGGGAGGGAACCCATACTCCCTTTCTCCCTACTTGTCCAAGGTTTTGGGGGCATAGCCTATGCCTTGTCATGTGTACATGCAGTGCCTAGCAGTGTTAGAGATGGGCCATGGGCAGTCATGCCTGGTGGACAAAGCGAGAGTTGGGAAGCTGATCCAAACTGGAGCTTGGCTGGGGGAGCTGGAGCCAGGAGCTGGATGAGGCCAAAGGGCCAGAGCAGGAACTAGGCAGGCCTGGGACTAGGTGCAAGGCAGGAACAAGGAGAGGAGCAGCAGGCACAGGGAGAATCCCAGCTATAGAGGGTGACTGTGTTGAGCAGCAGCAAGAAAGCTGCCAGTGCTGGTGTTAAAAGCCAGCCAGCTGCCCTTCCCGACCAATCAGAGGTGCAGTCAATCAGGTAGCCTGCTGTGGGCCAGCTGTGCCCGTTGGGCTGTCAGGAGACTGAATCTGCTGCAGGCCCTGGTCCCTGGCACCTGGGGAGGTCCTGAACTTGGTTCGGGTTATGTCAGGGTGGTGAAGCAGTGGGATGGGTTCCCCAGGGAGGTAGTGGAATCTCTGTCCAAGGTCAGGCTTGACAAAGCCCTGGCTGGGATGATTTAGTTGGGGATTGGTCCTGCTTTGGACTAGATACCTCCTGAGGTCCCTTCCAACCCTGATAGTTTATCATCCTTTGAAGTCCTCTAGGCACCAGTGCAATGCAAATCGCAAATAAAGCCGCCACTTGGGAAGGACAATGCTCCTGTGAGTGAAACCTTGTGTCCCTCCTCAGCTCTCCAATCCAGAGAGCAAAACTCCACAGACCGTTACATTTGATAAAGGTCTATACATAGGGATCTTAAGGCACAGCTCCGGGCCATATCCTGGACTAGTTTTAGGCAAAACACCCCACTGGCAATGCTTCAAAACTGCAGGCATGACACGGCCCCATGTAATGAATCCCATAGTAAATAACTGATTCTATGAATCAACCTTTCCTCCTTCCCATCATGCAACCCCCGGCCTCCTGCTATTTGCTTCCTTCCTCTCCTTCTTTGTCCTTATATTATCCATTTCCAGCCCAGTATCCTAGAACATCACGGGGAGTATCTTTGTGTGCTACCGAAAGTGGTCCAACTGACTGCATTGTGAATACAAGCACTGCTCTCACTATGACCTAGGTACACTGTGGTGCCAATGGGCAGAGAGTCCAGGGGGTGCCGATAGGCTTACAGGGATGCCCTGGACTGGATATCTCCGTAATAATTCACCAATGGGTGGTATGTGAGCTCTGCTGAGAGCCAATAATCCGTTGTTCATCACAATCACTATGAAATGTACGTATGGATAATACATCAGGAGTAATGTGTCTGTACTGACACATATGTTTGTATGGCAGGTAATCAGGAGGTTCATGTCTTGGACAAGTTCCTCTGAAGCAAGAAGTAACAGACTCTTCTCTGGCTGGCTGTGTGTGTTTTGGACATTGTGTGTCTTGCAGTGGATGCCTGTTTGCATCTGGAGGGGAAATTTACAGGGAGAAATACAGGAACTCCTCACTTAAAGTCATCCTGGTTAACATTGTTTCATTGCTGATCAATTAGAGAACATGCTCGTTTAAAGTCGTGTAATATTCCCTTGTAAAGTCGTTTGGCAGCTGCCTGCTTTGTCCACTGCTTGCAGGAAGAGCAGCCCATTGCAGCTAGCAGGTGGGGGCTTGGAACCAGGGTGGCCCAGCAGGAGGATTGAAAAATGTAGATCCAATGCTGGGTTTGGATTCGAGTGCTGACCGAGTTTGCCTCATGGTTAAACACAGTGCAAAAATCCCCATCAGTCTCCTTCGTTTCTGATAAAGAACTCAGAGCTGTTTACAAACCAGGATTCAGTGCATCCTTCCACGCTTGGTGCTTGTTAAATTTCTTCTTCCTCTACTTCCCCAAATACCCCCGAGGTTACCTAAGCTGCCCTACTGACTGTGTCTGGGAGAAATGTTGTCGTTTCTTTTGTTGTTTTTCTTCATTTAAAAACTCCAGGCAATAAAATCTGCTGGTCCAAGGAGAAGCGATGGGAAGGTTGCAATCCCCCAAGCTCCTGTCGTTCACTGCAGAGCTTCTCACAGCCATGGAACCATTAGTCTCTTCCCAGGACAATGCTCCTTTGGTGCAATTCTCTGGGGGCAGAGCCCCAGGGAGGAGGGCCCATGCTGGGCAGAGGGTAGGAAGAGGGAGTCACTCCCCAGTCGGCAGTTAAACTTCAGGATGCAACTCAGCCGTCCCACACTGCCACGTCTACCACCTTCTGCCCTACCGCTTCTGCACGGGAATACTGGGCTAATGGATCTGTACAGAGCAGCCGCCCGCTATCCGGGCTTCCCCGCGCAACCTCACTGCAAGACTTGAGGCCCAGATCCTCAAAGACTCCCCACTCAATGGCACCTATGTATCTCTGAGCCCCACATTCTCCCTTTAAGCCAATTGCTTCCCTTCCCTTAAGGGGACTGTGTCCTTGGGTTCTGCCATGGCTGGTATATTTAGCCAGCCAGTATTCCCTCTCCAATCTGTCTGAAATCAATCTGTTCCTGCAAAAGGCCACGATTCCTGATAGGAAAACAAATGCAACTCTTCTGCCACAGAGAGCGCGAGATTTATCTTAAGCAAGTGACCTGCCATTGTTTCTTAACGTCCTGCGGGGGATTCGCAGATTGGAAATTATTCCATTTTAGCTCGCAAATATGATTTTTTGTGGTTGAACTAAAACCTTTTCAAGTCAGCCTTGTAAATCTTGGCAAGCCTGAAGCAGTGTTTTTTATTTAAAAAAGAAAAATAGAAATGGCAAAGTGTAAGAGAGACCATCTCCTCCCCCTGTCCCCATGTCTTCCCGGTACAGGGATCTATTAAATAGATTCCGATTTGTATGCTAACTGCTTTGCTTAGGAAGCTCACAGGTTTTCCCTTCTAAATCATGTTTTGCTTACAGAACTGCGGCCTCCCGGTAGGATGTGCAAATAAAAGCATTGCCTCATTAAGTTAAAGATGACACAAGCATAAAAATCTTCATCTAGCATGCCTGTCATGGGACAGCTTTTATTTTAGAATTTAACGCTTGGAACCCCACAGCTTCTGGAATTGAATCAGGCCCTGGAACTGCAGGACTTTAGAACCTTTTGATAATTACACAAGTTTTGCCATTTGGAATCTGCGATGAATTTACACAGATCGAGAATACTAAGCAAGGAACAGTCATAAATCAGCAGAAACACAAAGACAGCTGCTCCAGACACACAATCCAAAGTGGCCTGCAAAGCATCTTCCATCCAAGGCCATCAATGCTTTACAAACACCCCGGAGTTCAGCTCCACAGCACTAGGTCAGGTCAATTCTGTAGGTATCATTCTGCCCATTTGACAGCTGGGAAAGTTGAGACACAACCTGGTGAAGTTTACACAGACCTGGGGATAGAACCCACATGTTCTAAGTCCTGTATCAACCTTAGACCAAGTCTCCTCTCCCTTTGTCATTATTACTCGAGTTAGATTGGGGTTCTCAAACTGGGGGTTGGGATCCCTCAGGGGGTCGCAAAGTTATTATGCGGGGGGGAGAGAGGGAGTTTGCAGGCTGTCAGCCACCCCCCAAAAAGCCTGCTTTGACTCTAGAATTTATAAGTGTTAAATATATAAAAGCATGTTTTTAATTTTTAAGGGCGGGTCACACTCAGAGGCTTGCTATGTGAAAGGGGTCACCAGTACAAAAGTTTGAGACCCACTGAGTTAGATGAAGATCAGATCTCAGCTGTGGAGTCAGCGCCCCATTCCAGCAGTCCGAGTGGATCAGTAGCATGCCCTCATTTTAAAAAGGTTGAACAAAAGGTTTCAGATTTGAGATGTTCGGCTCTCTCGGGGAAGGCACTCGCTAAGGCAGCGGAAGTTGAGGGAGTACATTTCATCTGTTCCCGGATGCACCATTTCCCCCCTTGCTGTGCGCAAACACACTTGGAAGAGATTTGCGAGTTTGAAAACAGCACACGGTGGAAGGTGCTTGTGTCAGGAATCGCTTCTTCAAATGACTTCAAACTTTCTCCATAAACTCTCCCCGGGCTTGGACCTGCCCTGCCA
This sequence comes from Sternotherus odoratus, assembly GCA_032164245.1. Taxonomy (NCBI): domain Eukaryota; kingdom Metazoa; phylum Chordata; order Testudines; family Kinosternidae; genus Sternotherus; species Sternotherus odoratus. The sequence continues at coordinate 2,119,450 of JAVMKO010000009.1, forward strand.
TGCTTCAGACCAACCTGCTTTTTGTTTGGTTTATTGTGTTGATTTGGAGGTGCTGCAAAATTCAGCTTTATGGAGAAACCGCTGCCATCCTAACTATGGAGGGGGAAAGCGCAAATCCCCAATCACAGGACAAAACCAGCCCAGTTCTGAATATCGCTATACTCCGGAAAATGTTCAGATCCTGCCCTGGGGCTTCTCCTACATTCCCTTGTTTATATTTTAGTAAGAAAACCTGTGGTGTAAGTAACCAATGAATTTTTGTTTTCTGTGGACTTCTCCTTTAAATCTCTAAGGAGCTGCAGGCACTGGCCATGTTGTGCTCATAGGAGAATGCAGCATGTTGTAGGGTAGAGGAGATAAGCACACTGTGCTCTCTCACTCATGAAGACTCCTTTTGTTCTGTCTTGGTTTTGTTGTTTCTCTTGATCTAAAATAAAAGGACAACATGCTCTTTGTGTACAGGAAAAAAATCCCTAATGATAGAACCCGGATCCAAGGCAAGAATTTCCTTAGAAGTTTGGGAACTTAGTTAGTTGTGCTCAGGGTATGGTTGTTGGTTTTTTATAATTATGATGATTACAGCAGCTGTGGTAATTGTTCATGTGTATCTCCCCCCCCCCCCCCAGACTACCCTTTCTAGGTGGTGTCTGCACTCCACCATGGCTCATTAATTTGATTTCACAAGAGTAAGGAAGCTCTATCACACAGTCCTTGTCAAAAGGGGGGGGGGAAGAATGAAAGGGTCATTTAAATAAACAAGGACTCATTGGTTTTTGAAATGACAGCTGCTTGTTTTCAGAGACAGGGTCATGCACAGAACCTGCCTGTTATGCAAAAATTATAAATGCATATTGGGGTGGCAGGCCCGATAGCCATCCCAGGAGAAAACAAAACAGAACACGACTGAGCAGGAGGTAGCAGACGATGGCCCCAATTCAAGCCTTCCTAGTAGTCAACCCCAGTGAGACTGTTAAAGGTTGACAGAGAAAAAGGACGGTCCTGTGGGTTAATTTCTCTGCTCCACCACAGCCTTGCTGTGTGACCTTGGGCAAGCCCCTTAGCTCCTCTTTGCCTCAGTTTCCCCTCTGGTCAATGGGGATAATAGCATCACCCTGCTTCCCAGGGATGAGGTGGGCAAGAATTCATTGCAGATTGTGAGGTGCTCAGTAACTACAGAGAGGGGTTGGGGCATAGAAGTACCTAGACAGACAAAAACAATTGCCAAACTCCCATGGAAAACAATGTGATCAGCAGGTCTTGACATTATGTGAACAACGAGCTCATCTGTCGACAGGATAAAATAAATTCTAGGACCCTCAGGAAACCCACCACTGAGCAACTCTCCTGGGGAAGAAGTTTCCCTGTGTACATAATGGTCCATTATAGAGTCTCTTGGATCTTTCTCTGAAGCACCAGGACCTGGCCACTGTCAGAGCCAGAAGACCGGACTAGCTGGACCATTGGCCTGAGCCGTAGGACAAGTCTTACATTCCCTTGTCATCTTGGAACCTTCCGCAGGAACGATCCAAATGTATCTGTAGGCTGACTGCCGAGCAGCTTCTCAGAGAATCACAGACACTGGCGATGGAGACGCCTGGGTCTCATCGAGTCTTCCTAGAGGTCTGTGCGGGAACCGACACTGTCCCATGTTCACAGGAGGATTCTCAGGTCAATGAGACCCTCTGGGCTCCATTTTGCTGCAGGGACAGGAACCTGATGATTGCTACTTGTCCTCGGCCCAGCTTCTCTGCCATTAGAGTGCTCCAAAAGCGGCGTGCGCTACGGTATCTTTATAGTAAGTCGCTCGATCGCTTTGCCATTCCGTACAGCCCCTCAGTCATTCCAGCAAGCAGCTGAACTCGAGAAAGGCTTCGTATCAGCACAGAACAATGTGGCTGTCTGGAAACAACCGCTTGGACTGTTTTTATTCTGTGGATAAACTACAAATCTCTGCTCAGGAATAAGCAGATAAAATTTCCTGAAGCGAGAAGAAATGCCTGGGTCTTAAGAGGCAGCTTGGTTGAGGGGATTAGGCGTTGGTTTGGGACAGAGCAGCCTCAGATCACTTTCCTTCTGTGCCTTTCCTTCCCCTCCACCTTTCATCTGCCTTGTCTAGTCAGGGCAAGGACAATCCTTCACTAGGTGTTTGTACAGGGTCTAGCACAGAGTAGGCCTGACCTAAGTTGAGGCCTCTAGGCCCTACATACTAGAACGAATACAGATGTGTGTGTCAAAACAGAGCCATTGTCATAGGGGCTGGATCAATCCTCCGTGCCGGATTCCAGGCTCCTGCTAGTTTTATGCAAGGGTAACGCCATTGATTTCAGTGGAATGGCTCCTGATTTACGCCAAGGTATAGGAGCTCTGAATCCAGCCCATTGCCTACACCTGACTGACATCACCATCATGAAGAGGGCCGCAAAGAGCTGCAGACAGCAGTTCCTGCACTTTAATGGAAGCCCAGGACTCTCGGATGAAGGCCAGGGTCGGCACCATTTGTCAGATGAGGTTTGCGCGGACACCTTAACCTGAATCCTCCCTAGCAGGATTTTCTTTCAGATCAATACTTTCAAACCATTTATCTGCAGTCACTTTCTATTGCACGCTTTCGACACGAAAAGCACATACCTTGCCGGCTGGAGTGAAATATTCCGTTAAAACAAGGAGGAACAAGGATACCTTTCCTCAACACAGTGGCTGACAGAGGGCCTGCTGTTGGCTCAGTCCTTGCAGTGCTAAATACTAAAGAGATGGAGCTTCCTAAGTCTCACTATCACGCAGGTTTTCCAGACTTCAAATCATTCTTGGAGCTCTTTCCTGGACCTTTCCCAGTTTTTCAATATCTTTTTGGAAGTGTGGATACCAGAACTGGACACCAGAACCAAGGGTCGAGACAGTCAGAGTCAGGAATCAGTGCTGAGGGTCCGAACCGGAGTCAGGGAAGGCAGGAGCCGGGCTGGTTCCGAGGCAGGTGCAGGCTGGGACAGGACTGGAACAAGGCTGGGTGCAGGGCAGGGTCTCGGCTGGAGGAGGACTCGGAGGGAGGCAAGCACAGGGTGGCAGAGAATCCACTGGCATGTGCGCTGAGCAGCCGGTGAGCAACCGCCGCTCCTGATCTGGAGAACCGGCCTGCTGGCTTCCTCAGCCCCATCACCCAGCCCAGCGGAGCTGGGAGGCTGCCAGGAGACAGGGCAGGTGCAGTGGCAGGACCGAGCTCCTGACAGTTTCCAACCCGGAGTGTCTGAAACGAGCTGGGGTGGGAGGTCTGGTCTTCTCCAAGCCTTCACTTTCCTTCTCATTTTCCCTTTTTAACAGGAGCCTCTTCTCTGCTCGCTGCTCCAGTGGCCAGCCACACCAAGTGCTCTGTAAACAGCCCAACCGCACCGATGAGCCGCTTTAATCTACCCACCCTCCTTGTCAGTCGAGCGGTCGCTATTCAGCGTCCCGCTGCATGGCAGCACGTTCGTCCTAGCAGGGAACTCCTCGTTGTCCTCTGGCTCCGCGTTCCGGTGTGGCTGACGCTGTATCTTCCCTGGGGACTCGCGGCCAAGTTACCCCTGCCATGCACGGAATAAAATGGAACGTGACGTTTTCCGGCGTAACAAGGCATGCAATAGACCACTTGCTGCTGAAGTTGCTCCATGCGTTCCCGCCTCGCTCGGGATCGGCCGCGGAAGAGAGATTGAACCTAAAGCTAAACACCCTTGGGAGTTGTCCAAGTCCCAAACCTGGATCCAGATTTTGAAAACAGGCTCCTATCATTATAACTGAGCTAATCCAAAACCTCAGACCAGGACCCGGCCCTTGGACTTGGGGGTATGATGTGTCGGTACAAATTTTGTGCTACCTGCTCCACCTATAACAAACAGCCTCATTGAACAGTCTCCCTATTAAGACGCTTTGTTGCCATAAGTAGAAGGTGGCGTGGACTCAAGATGGGATTCCGGCTCCTCCAGTTCCCCCGGGGTGGGGGGGATAAGGATATAACAGGATTTGGGGGGCGCAGTGAAACAGGGGCAAACTCAATCAGGGGAAGGGCACAAGCGCATGGGAGGGGGCATGGGTGTACGAGGAGAGGGGCTAATCAGGGCAAGGTGGGGGTGCAGGGGAGGGGAACAACCAGGTCGGGAGTGGGGCAGAGAAACCAAGGGCCTAGCTTCAGGGCTGGGGCGGGGCAAACAAAGGCTGCAGAGGGAAAAGGGCGGATCGGCGAGCAGACTGGGCCAGCGAGGGGCTGGGGCAGGAAGGCAAAGAGTTGAGCCTGGGTTGAGAAGGAGCCTGAGAATATTTGAGACACACTGTCTGCAGGGCCGGCTCGACCTTTTTTGCCGCCCCAAGTGGTGCTGTCAGGGCGGCACTCAGGCGGTTTTCGGCGGCTCCGCCAAGGAGGGAAGACTGTCGAAGCTGCCGCAGGCGTGTCACTGAGTGCCGCCCTGACAGTGCCCAGAATGCCGCCCCCTGCCGTTTGCCACCCCAGGCACTTGGGTGACCAGATGTCCCGATTTAATTGGGACAGTCCCGATTTCAGGGTCTTTTTCTCACATAGGCACCTATTACCCCCCACCTCCCCTCCTGTCCTGATTTTTCACACTTGCTAGGCTGGTGCCTGGAGCCAGCCCTGATTATCTGGTCCATTTGCAAGCCAGATACTCCTCACAGAGGGTGCTTGTGGAGGGTTCTTGTCTAAGGATTTGCAAATGCAGATGCAGGTTCCCTGGCTGCTTTTCCTTAGTAAAGATGGGCCCAGAAATGTTGACAGTCTTTACTTTGATGCTATCCGTAACCTTTCCCCATCCGCTCACTCTCGAGAACCAACTTGTCCATCTGTGAAGTAACAAAGCCAGAACGGCGACTTGTCAGCAAGAACCGGCACTTTCCCACAGCCCTGCCAGGGGGGCCTGAAAAGCACCGGAAGGCAGAGTCCCCATTTACAAGGCTACATTAATTCAAGAGACAATTTACTGTGCAAAGCCCCAGCCAAAATGATGAGTATTATAGACAGTCGCATCTGATACGTGTTGTGAAGAGTTAATGGGAGAAACTGGAATTTTCCTCAATACCATTCGTGGATGCTCCCCATACAGATACAAGTTAAACACAATGGGCCTGATTCATCCTAAGGATAACTACACTGATTCCCATGGAGTCACACAAGATTAATATGATCCAGGAAATTAATTAGCATTTACTGAGCGTGAAGCACCAAACAAGCTGTCGGTAATGGAAAACATGCTGATTGACGTTGGTCTCACATTGGTGTAAATCAAGAGGATTTCCATTGAAAACCAGGCTCCAGCGTCTCTGCCCTGAGCTTAAAATCCAGAGCAGATCAGTCCATTCAGACGCCGAATCCACTAGGCGACAGGACCAACTGGAGGTGGTAAAAAAACATTGTGCAGTTCCTGAAACCCTTCATGGAACACGACTGCTGGAAGGAGCGGAGAGAGTTGTTTGACAAATGGAAAGTGAGAGCCAGTGTCCAGGATAAAGGAAGACATGGAAGAGGCTGCCCGGCCAGGATGGGGAGAAGAATTAAACAAACAAATTCCAAAATCATTGTCAATAACATTTTTTATAAAACTTTTAGAAAAAAATACAGCTACAAGTCGTGGCGGAAGGAAGAGCCACAGCTAGCTCCATTTAGAGCACTTGGCGACAAAGAATTTCAAATTTCACATTTTTTTCTTGGAAATAGGTTTTAATTTTTTGACCGCCAGTTAGTTCTGTAGGATGGCGTGTTACAAATGCCTAGATGGAATCAACACACAGGCGCCATCTAGAGGGCACATTGTGCATTACAGGTCTAATTCTCTTACACTCCATTGATTTACGGCTTAGTTTTTGTTTGAATGGGAATTTTTTGCCAGTTATATCAATAAGTTATACAGGTATAAGCGCTTATTCCAGGGTAACAGAGTTTTTTTTCCAATTTAGCTTAAATCCATTTCAAAGCAATATAACCCGTATAACTACATAATTGGTTTAAATTCACATTTTAGGTTATACTGAAAAAAAAAACCTATCCTGTGTACACAAGATCTTAAAAAGAATTGCTCAAGTGTAAACAAGTAGAGAATGTGGCCCAGTAGAGACAACAGTAACTCACCAATATACAACCCTACAGCATCAGTGAATTCTTGCTGGAGATTCCCATTAAAATAGGAAGATAAATCCACTAAAGAAAGCTCCCTTAACTGGAACATAGGCAAATTTGTCACTGCACCCTTAGCAAAGTCTCAGAGACACAAATGGAGACTAGGCCTTACAAAGCCATCCAAGCAAAATGAATCAATATTCAATTTCACAATGATAATCCATCTGAACCTTCCCCCCTCCCCCGCCCACCACACATATGCATTTATCAGAAACATGGACAAATACACTGATTACAGATCTGAAGCCAAACATTAGATGCCACAAACAGCTGCTTCGGCAGCTGTTGGATTTAACACAACTGCAGGTGGACAACTGATCACAGGCAAATCTTAGAAAGAAAAGACAAGAAATACTTTTGCTCTCTCTCTCTCTCTCTCTTTCTCTCTCTCTCTCCCTCTGGATACTGCCAGTCTGGGATCTAGACAATTTAGTACCTGCCTCTGCACCTCTGCCAGTTTGTGAGATTTAACAAACAAACAAAAACAAACTCTCTCTTTTGTTGCTGCTTGAAAGACCTAAACAGATAGGAGAAACTGACTAGAGTGAAACTGATTATGCAGCTAGTGCTGTCAAATGACAAAAGAAAAATAAACTGAAAAAAATAGAGCAAAATAATTGTTTCTCTACTCTGTCTCAGCCATAGCAAGCTTTAGGTTTTACTTGTAACAATAGGAGGTGAAACAAAATTAAAAAGGGAAGTGTGATTTCAAGTGGTCAGTGCCCCTTTACATCTAAAGAAGAACACACAATTTTATTTTGCTCTGCACCAACATGAATACATTAGGGGAAGGGAGACGAATTATGAAGAATGCAAAGAAGCCTGGAAAAGCTGATTGATGAGGGACAAATCAATGGAGATGTTCAGAGGACACGTGTGCTTGCACTCCGCTTTGGGGTGGCTGTTAGTGGATCATTTTTGTATGTGCTCGGCTAGTGGCTACATTAACAAGCACCATCAAATGTAAAAATCGCACCTTCCACTCAGCTCTGCCCCAGCAGTAAAATCCACTCTCTCATCCGTCCAAAATGCCTTTCTTCTGCACCATCATCTACAGAAGCCAGTCGCATAAAAAAAGGGAGGGAGGTGGTCAGAGACAGAGGAATGAGAAAGAGGCTGGGAGAGAATGAAATTGAAGCTTCCCCTGGAGCTAGTTAATCAAATGAATTAGGATTTCCAATTTATGAAGCCATTAGAGCAAAAGCAAGCCTTGGCAGCCAGGCAGAACTGGAGGTTACATAACAAATGTCATTTGTACAGCGGATGACTCAGCAAGAGGATTTCCCAGGACACTTTCCTACAGCACTTTAGCAGCTAAAGGAATTCTTATGAATTACATCCTGTCCGTCTGGTTTAATGCTGCATAGCACATCAAAGGAAAACCTTCAATGTGCTAGATTCAACAGCGGGAAAGAAAAGGAAAATCTTGAGTTACAATCAGCACAGTTAACTGCATCTGCCTTTTCTCGGCTCAGTACAGTGCCAGAAAGCGCGGGCTCTAGTGCTGTGGGCAGAGCGAGGAATGTTTGGGTTTATTCCCACCACCTCTGAAACTGACTTGCTAAAATCTCGGGCAAGTCTCTTTACCACCCTGCAATTGATTGGCTGTGTTTGGGTTAGTTAATGACTGTGCAGTGCTGGGAGATCCTCAGATGGAAGACGCTTCCTGTATGTGCCAACTGTCAGCCTCGTCACCCCGTACTTTACAATGGCCTGGCTGGCTAGAGCATAAAGTCTGCAGCAGCTACTGTCGTGATGTGGTGGGTTACAACCTCCTGACCCCACAAACGGGTAAATGCGGAATCAAGCTGTGTGAAAACGAAGAAAATAAACAGACCACGTGCAATGGGGAATAATATTATCACCACACAGCCGGGGGACGTGTGCATCGCGGCCCTCGGGGTCATGACACAGGCTCGATAGACAGCCCACAGCTACTGGGGATTCCCCTTCATCCCGCGCGACAAGAGTCTGGGCTTTCTTAGCAGGAGGAGCTGAGTTTTATCCCCACTGCCGTGGTACATGACTGCACATGAAGCAAAGCTGTAGCGGATCGGCCTGTGTGTGTTTCCCTATCCTTTGTATTCTGCACACCCACCTTTGCACTATGCAATGAAAGACGACTGTTGCATAGCTTAACGAATGTGTAACAAACCTGTCCAGAGCCCTTCACAATCCAGGCTAACTTTTATCATCTGGGCACCTACCCATAGGTCATGACCAGACTTTTCAATGGTCTTATGCAGGGATTTTTTTTTAATTGAACAGTATGTGTTTGGGAGATATTTGCTTTTCCAGCTGACATCAAGGATTAAAAAACATATATTTAGCTAGTAAGAAGAGGCAAAGCATTTTTCAATCAAAGGCTGCACTGTTGGGTTTTCATTTGGTGCTGGTTGAAATCTTCAGTTGCTTTGGTGTGGTTTGGGAACTTCACTGTAAGGCACTGAGAGCCCGATCCTGTAGCAGGTGGGAAGTGTTACCTGAGGATGAGGTAAGGATATCAGGGTCAGACCCAGAATTCAGGGACTGAGAGAACCTATAGACCAACCATTGCATTACCCAGTTTGTGGCAGCTGCATAGGACCAGGGGAATGACATGTGAAAAGGGTCTCTGTTCCGTCCTCACTACCGGAGCAGGATGGCTTTAGGTTCTGAGCAAATTCAGCCCATCCAGTTGCATAGGGCTTCCAGTAATTATCGTCAGAGATAACTTCATCTTCTAACAGATCTTTCACCTAGAAGTGGATGGGAATTTTTCAATGAAATATTTTTTCCTCAGAAAATGTTGATCCGTTGAAACCAACAGTTTTTAGAAAGAATCGGTTTTGATGCATTTCTCATTTTAAAAGAATTGAAGAAAAAAAAGTTTTGAAATTTTCAAAACTTCACATTTTGACATTTTAGAAATGAAGTCGTTCTGGGGTTTGAGTCAAAATGACTTTTTGTTCAGAAGTTAAGTTAATTTAAGGTAAAATACATAAAGACACTTTTAAAAGGTCAAAATCTAAACACAATGTTTGAAAATTATTGAATGAAGTGTTTCAGTTGATCTGATCTGCATTTTTTCCTCACAGAGTTTTGGTTCATGAAAATTTTCTGTTGTGAAAAGGGATGGGGAAAATGTTTTGAAATCTCAGAAATTCTTGTGGGATTCCCGCTTAGCTCTACTTACACCAAGACATTTTCTCTGACCCGCTGTTGAAACTTCCCTGTGTACAGTTTCATCCTATTCCTCCTAGTTATGGCCTCTTGAAACACACCAAACAATTCTTCTCTGACCTTGATGTTTACACCCAGCTTGCAATAGATCCAATTTTGCTTTAACAAACTGATTCTCTCTTTTCTCTGCAGCCCAGGTGGCTGACTATTCCATACATCAGTGCTCCGAAGGAAGGACGTGCTCTCTAAACTCTAGAAGCTCATAATCATGAGGTCTTGCGATCACATGCACAAAAGATTGTGGAATGACAAAATTGGGGATGCAAATGATCTGCGCATGCAAACAGTATATATGTGGAAACTGGGTTGAGTGTCCTTTAAAATTTGGCCTTCCTAGTAATTGCAAACTATAGCGTATGAGTCCTGATAAAACTCAGCACTATCCTACCAGTGTTCCAGAATGGAAAACAGCAGTGAGCTGAAAGCAAGCCCAAAGGAAGCTGCAGAAATTGAGTTGGAGACCAGTGGCAAAAAGTCAGGGATGCACTCAGAGGAATGACCAATCTTCCCTCATTCTTCTGGGATAGAATTAAGTGAGATTAAAACTGGGCTGTAGGTAAAACGATGTCCTATTAAGATATAAGTGTCCAAAGGTCTGCTGGGCAGTCTGGCTCCTTGGCTCAAGTCTTGGGCTCCCATGATGTTAGTTTTGAAGGTTGATTTATATGCAAATGGATGATCCAAGTCCTAACGAGTTGTTCCTACTTTTCTGCCAGCCGGGCTCAGCCGGAGTGTTCATTGGAACACAAAGAATAATGATGATTCTTCATAATGGAATCTCTCTTAGAGACGTACCTCTCTTCTAATACTGGGTCTCCTCAGTTCTTGCAGAGGGCAATGTTATGAGCTTGACAATTATATGAGTTGGGAAAGATCAAATTCTGCCCCTCGGGATCTGCTCTCTAAAAAGCTTTTGAGCCCGTAAAGCAGTTTTCCTGAAAGTCCCTGAGCTCTTGTGCAGCGCGAAACAGGTGGAGGAAGGGGAATGAATAGAAATGGGGAGTTCTAGTGGAAATCTCTTCAAGCAACGTTAAAGAAAAGAACTTGGGGAGGTGCACCACGTTTGTCCGCTCCTTTCAGGGGCATGTGGCCTGGCACCTGCCAGCCCAGCTGGATAATGAGACCTCGCTGGGAAGGAAACAGGTGGCCCTTCTCAAGAGCTGGGAGAACTCAGCTGAAAGGAGCTGCAGGAGGGAGATGAGCCCCTGCAGTAGGCTGTGAATCAGGGGGTTTGACGGGAAAGGGGTGTCCTGCTTTCAGCACGAGAGAAGCAAGGGGGAATGCCTCTGGGAGCCACAGCCCATTGGGGGACAGAAGAACTGCTGTGTTTGAGTTGGAGTTAATAACCTATCCCTAAGGGAAGGGCCAGGCAGAGACTTGGGCCGGGCAGGTTTGTCGAGCCGAAATCTTTAGTACCTGAATGCATCATGACTGAGTGTGCCATCTGGCCAGACAAGCTTCGGTCCTGCTCGAGTTTGCTCCATCACACAAAGATGGAACATTACACAGAAGTATCAACAGCATAGACAGTAGCTATCAATTCAGGCGAAAGCTACAGGATATGTTGCTTGTCGCCACCTTGGCGCTTTCTGATCAGAACCCTTTGGGTTTTACACCAGGCAGGAGATTGCTTTAAAGTGATCTGTAGAAACATCCCCATTAAAAAAAGGAAAAAGACAAAAGTTTGAGCAAAATAGCCCTGCTGAGGCAATCCAAAGAGGAGACTGGGCAAATCAGCCATTATCTTATAGGGACACCAAGCCGAGTTTGACTTGCCAAAGGTGGATTAGCAAGCTGTGCACTGTCCAAAAAGAGACAAATGACCATTTAACCTTCGGGGTGGAAGAGGGACCAGCCCGGCACAGTCCATGGTCACAGACAAAGGAGGGATCCATTGCCATCAGCCCAAAGCATGGGGAAACCCTAAAGCTTACAACCAAAGTGAGATAGAGGATTAAACCATGGGTCATGTGGATGGAATCCCTCCTCTCAGCCTTTGAGATGGTCTTTCCAGGTGGACATAGAGAGCCAAACAGCGGGAGGTGAGAAGCTTTGGCATTGGTGCTACACGCGCTATACTTGTTTGGGGGACAGGCCTTCAGTCTTCTAGGCTCAGATGCCTTTTCCTGCTGATAAGCTCACCATAAAGGGGGCGGGGGGGGGGGAAGAATAGTCAAGGGACAAAGGGATGTGTAGGGAGGAATCTGTTTGGCTGGAGACATTCAAGCTCTTTCCATGCTAGGCACAAAGAATCAATTTCACTGCAAAATGTGAGAGAGTTACCGGCGCAGAAGACCCCCTAAAAATAACACTGACAGCTCCCCACTGCCACTGAGCCAGAAACGGAGCCTGCAACACAATCTTGTATTCCACCAGCAAGGCAGGATAGCACAAAGGGGACAGCGGCGAAGCTGAGACATAAATAGCGGATGACATTCTCCTTGCATTGTGCCCAGTAAATACGTTTGTCTCAGAAGACAGCCGGAGCAAGAGGATGTCGGTATCTTAATACTGGTGGAGAGCCCGTTTGTGTCCAATACATTAGAGAAATTATTCAAGAACAATTCATCCTTGTAAAAATATTACTTTGGTGAGGCTGCCAAGTTCAGCGAGCCCTCGGCTTATTGCCATGCAGGTGGTGGTGGGTGCAGTTTAAAGTTGCTCCCAGTAGCTGTTCAACTTGCAAACTTGCTTGCAAATAAAACGTCAGGGCCTGGCTCTGCACAGTGGAGTTGCTGCCACTCGCTGCATTATCCTCACTTCCCAGAGATTAAACCTCTCACACTGCTTATCTCCCCGTGACGTGACTAGAGGCCTTTGGGTGCCCACTACAAGACACTTCCAAGGGACCCTTTCTGAAAATCACCGCCCTCTTTAAGGCATCCCAAAATCACTAGCCCCTTTTGGAAATCTTGGCCTACATAGCCCTTGTTGCTGATTACTAGCTATTTAAACATGCCTTCGGAAGCATTGATGGGAGCGGACCAGGAGTCGGCATGTATGAGATTTTACAGAGAATCCCTGGCTGTTAATATTTGTTTATTTTAGCAGCCCATGGTGGGAGACTCATACCCTTGTCCGCGATCTCAATATGCCTTGCAAGCATTGATCCATTTGGACTCAAAAGACCCCCGCAGCTTATGTAAAGGATTACTCCCATTTTATAGATGGGGAAACCGAGGCCCAGTGAGTTGGAGACCACTTGTTCAAGGATGCCCAGAATGTCAGCAGAACACCTGGGAATGGAAGTGGGATCCCTGCCTCCCGATTCTGTGGTTCAATCACAACACTGTCCTGAGTGGACAATAGGTCTGAGTTTCTCTCTCGGATCTCGTCTGCCCTGTGGGATTGCCCTGGTCCTGGCGTGGCTGGCCACGATGAGCATAGCTACACCACTGCTGACCCCTAAATGACTGCAAGCTCAAGTCAGAGCTTGTACCGATTTAGCTAACCAGGATCCAGACATTCCCTCTCCAGCGACACTGCCGGATAAAGGAATGTCACACATTGTCACACCTTTGCACACCGTCCCTGAGGCTGAGTGTGCGACACTCGCTGCTGCAGTAAACGTGAGCTCTGTTCATACGAGCCAGTCCTCAGGGGTTGCAATAAAAATGTGAGTGCCTCCTCTGTGCCTTTAGCCCCCTCTTACTTCCCCCATCCCCAGAAGAGCTGTAATTTCACAGTGGGTAAGAGCTGGGGAGAGAACCCAGGCACCCGTCCTTCTAGGTGAAAAATAAAGAGCTGAGTTCACTTGAGATGTCCCTGGGGAGCAGGCTTTGTATGGTCCCTGCAACCACCTCCTCCCATTAGCAGCCGTTCCAGATATATACATAGCTTTACAAACCTCCTCATCAGATGGTCTTGCCAGCAGGCTGCTCAGTCTCTCATCCCAACCTATCCTTTGTGTTCAGCTGCAAAGGAGACAGAATTCTGGGGCCTGGATGGCTGGCAGGCTGAGAAGTATGGGAGGTGGCATCTCTAGGAGCTCTTGCTAAGGTCACCAGAGCCTCCTGTCGCAGGCTGGTCTCTTATTTCGGAGCCTGCTGGAGATCTCTGTGGGGCGTGATGAAACTGGTTCTGTCTGGCACTGCGTTGCATTTCAAACTCAGGGCCCGATGCGGATTTGCCAGGCGTTCAGCACTTCTCGGACTCAAGCCCCGGTTCCTGCAGAGTGTGTCTTGACAGGCAACAAAGGGGGTGTTGTTCGATCCAGGCTTTTCAGCCTAGACGACAACACAGCCAGCTAGCGTGGCTTCCGACTCAGAAGCCTGCATCTTGCCAAGGCTTTCCAAGCATGCTAAGCTATCCCACCATGTAGCAATACACCGCGCTGGCCTTCACCCAGGAGGTCGTGTCAACTCGGCCAAGCCTCCCGCTAGAACTGAAGAGCCACCAGGAGGCACGTTCGCAGATATATTGCCCTGCAGGCGGGCACAAGCGCAGACATTGTGGGCCGGGCACTCCTGGAGGGCAGATCCATTCAGGCCGGGGGGTGGCTCCAGCAGCACGACGCCACGTCAGCCCATCTCCGTGTGTAAACATCCGAGAACTCGATGGGGAGTCTCTTAAGGCGATGAGGAAAGAGATGGGCTGGGCTGGAGAACTGGGGAGGACGATGGCTCCTAGCCATGGGAAGAGAGGCCCTGGGCTCACAGGGACTGGGGCACTCGGCTCCCAGAGGCGCTGACTTTGGTTTGCGTCGGTGGGCGCGTTCCGCCACAGTTTCACTGTGCACCATGTACGTGCTCCAACCACCTACTGCTGGCTTGTGGGTGCGGAGCACGGAGTCACACGGATCCCATTGATTTCAATGGAAATTAGGGGCCAAAATACCTTTGAGGATCTGGGTCCTAGGGCTCCCATTGTCAGACCAGACCATTAGTCCATCACTCAGAGAGCTCATCATATACATAAGAACAGCCAGACTGTACCAGCCCAATGGCCCATCTAATCCTGTATCCTGTGCTTCAGAGGGAATGATCAGAATGGGGCCATCATCAAGTGATCTGTCCATTGTCATCCAGTCTCTGCATCTGGCAGTCAGAGGCTTAGGGACACCCAGGGCATGGGGTTGCCTCCCTGACCATCTTGGCTAAGAGTCATTGATGGACCTGGCCTCCATGAATTTCTCTCTCTTTTTCTGAATCCAGTTATAGTTCCAACCTCCACAAAATCCTCTGGCAATGAGTTCCACAGGTTGACTGCGAACTGTGGGAATAACCAAATAGTGTCAAGAGAGAGGACAAAACAAGGACCCTTCCTTCTTGGGAGCACATCAGGTGACCTCCTTGTATGGTAGAAATAGCCTTCTCCCTGGAAAGGACAATAATATGATCGAGGCGATATTTTCAGTTGCTATTTCTCCCCGACTTAACACATCCAGTTAGCATCTTGGAGACACCATCAGTCACAACTTTTGAAAGGAAGGAAGAAAGGAACCTCTCTCTTTAGCCGTTATCAGAGAATGCAGCAATATTCTTTTTGTTCGCTTGACTCAAAAAGCACATTATCATCATCATCTCTGAAGCGTTCACTTCAAAATTAGTGGAGTACAAAAAAGCTCAAATAACCACTCTCAGCTGAGCTATGAAAGTAGCAATTTAGCTCAGCCTGGGGCTAGCATGTATAATAAAAGCAAACTTCCCCCCCATGATGTAATGCCGATAGTCTTAATGGACTCCCTCCCGCCCCAACCCCTTTTGGTTTTAACAGCTGCAGCAAAGCAACTTGCAATTATATCTTCAATTAAACACACTATGGAGCTTTCGGGGGTTCTGGTGTGGCAATGTTGTCTGGGCAATAAAATTGCTAGTGCTAAGTTAATTAACTGATGAGTGCCAGATTTGAAGGCAACACAAAATAGCAGCGGAATCCCTGGATTTTCTCTCCAGATAAATTCTTCTTGCTGAAGTTGAAGGTGAGGCGGAAGAGAAACTATCAAAAGTTACTTTACTAGGTGGGGCCACATCAGGCTAGACAAGGTGAGGTTCTTGCTGGGCTCAGTCGGTCTCCCACTGAGGCCAATGAGGGATGAATCCAGCTCATAATGCAGGGTATATAGTATAATAGAAGACATTTGTATTAGCCAAACTGATATAGGGACTTTGGTACTCCAGTAAGGTGCATGGTATTAGCACCTAGAGAGACAGACAGACAGACGTCTTTAACAATTACTTTACTCTCTGCCAGATCCTCCCTTCGTACACTGCTTCATCTCAACTAACCCTCCTTCAGGGAGCAATGGGGCTATTTCACTGCCCCAAATCTCCAACAAGACTGAAGAGAACATTTCCAACCCTATTGCCTGTATCCACTGGCTGTGATCTCGTCTCTATTCTCTTACCATTGTGGTGACACCAAGGGGCATGTCTACACTCCCGTGTAAGCCCAGGGTTTGGGGGACTTGAGTCAGCTGACCCTAGGTTAGCGAGCCCAGGGCTTAAGTGTCTACACTGATCGTTTACCTTCTATTAAGAATTTTCTAACCCGGGCTTCTGGTGTCCACACTGCAGTCCTCAGGCCCAAATCAAACCGGCCGTATCCCAGACTCCCTAGCGCCCTCCCAAAATGTGGCCATGACACATTCCAGGGTGCAATCCAGACTGGTGAGGGGTTGTGTCACCACCAGCCCAGTCACCTTGGGTGCCTCACAACGTTTTGCTGCTGTAGCTCCCACCTCGGCTGCTCACACACAGCCTGCAGCTCACACCCTGAGTGTCTGGGTAGAGCGATTTGTGTGTGGACCGAAGGAGGGGTGGGGTTCGGCTCAAGCCTGAGTCTGACACACTCTAGAACTCCCAGCCCGATTGCACTGGGCACTATACAAGCATATAACAAAACGTTGTTCTTGGTCTCAAAAAGGGCACAGTCTAAGAGCCCTCTTCAGGAGAGCACGAAAGCATATGTTTAACTTTAATCACATACTCAAGTGCTTCCTGGAATTGCAGTCTATGTGATCTTCTCAAGGTAATATCTTAGAGATATGGCAGCACAAGGCATGCACAGATCTGCAACCTACATGGAAAACCCCCCAACTGGTTAAAAAATAAAAGTGAGGAGAAATTTCCTTTCCTGTGTTAGTAACAAGCCCTGAGAATGTGAAAACACAGGATCTGGGTGGTGGATTTATTTCTGCTCTCTGTTTACTTTTTGCATTTTTCTCTGCTCAGCCCATGAAGTCAGATAAATTGGTTTCCGTTGAGTTTTGAGTCAGTTTCACTTTTTGGTTCTTCTCAGTCACTGTCAATGTGCTGCAAAACATGGGTCCCTCCACGCACAGGTACCTCCTATCCTGCATGGGGCAGGGACAGAGGAAGACACTGGGGTAAGCTGTCCTTATGTCACCAGCACCCCACCCTCTTTTGCATCCCCTCATACAAATATACATTGGAGGAGGTGGGGGGCAATGCCATGGAGATGACTGTTGTCTTGAGGCTGCTGAAGCAGCTAGAATGGCTCCTTTGCCTCTCCTGAAAGCCCTGCATGCAGCCCCATTGCTTGAGCTGAGCATTCGGCAATTAATAACGAATGCAAAGGAACCAAGCTGTCAAATAAACGAACGGTGACTACGTCAAGGATGGCATCAAAAGGAACACGCTCATTGAAGGAATCGCTTTCTGCACCGATATGTCAACGCAGCACACTCTGTGGGGACAATTATTACTTTAATTCAGCCACACCATGCATTATTAATAGGCTCTTCCAACCTCAAATCCCCAGGCAGTCTTAAAACAGATCCATGATGCACTCCTCAACAGGGAATAGGCAACCATCCATCCTGGGCGATGGACTACACAGGTAAATCAATGTCCCTTTCAGACTTGGTTTGTTCTGTCATGCATACAAAAGTCCCACTCTCCCCTCGACCCCTCAGCTCCCTTCCCCAAATATACTGTCAGGTCAGGAGCAGCATTTCCACAACTCTCCGGTAAACAAGCAGGGTAATCACTTGATGGCTGCGGGAAGTTTCCAGGTGAGTGCTGAGGAATGCACCTCCTGCACTGATGAAACATGTCAGGTATGTGCCAGGAACCCAAAAGTGTCAGCAGAACGGCTGCAGAACAGGTGGTAACTTGGAAGATCAGAGGCTAAAGGGTTAATAATTGTGAGGGGGAGGAGGGTCCTTCATGTGTTTACTGTTGCTGAGTAGAAGAGTAGGAGCTTTGTAATTCCTTTTGGAGTTACTTCTTTACTTGTGTTAACAAAGTCCTGTGGCACCTTAAAGACTAACTATAAAGTTTTGAAGCATGAGCTTTCGTGGGCTAATACCCACTTCGTCGGATGCAGGCAGTGGAAGTGTTCACAAACAGGCAGTTATAGAAAAGTAGGTAAGAGCCAGGTGGGAGGTGAAAAGGTTAGTCCAATTAAGCTGAGCCAATCCATGCAACAAACCTCGATGCCAACTCTGCCCACATATCTACACCAACAACACCATCACAGGACCTAACCAGATCAACCATACCATCACTGGCTCATTCACCTGTACATCAACCAATGTCATATATGCCATTATATGCCACCAGTGTCCCTCTGCTATGTACATCGGCCAAACTGGACAGTCCCTACGAAAAAGGATAAATGAACACAAATCAGATATTAGGAATGGCAATATACAAAAACCTGTAGGGGAACACTTCAACCTGCCTGGACACTCTATTACAGATTTAAAAGTCACCATACTGCAGAAAAAAAACTTCAAATCCAGACTGCAAAGGGAGACTGCAGAACTTCAATTCATTTGCAAATTCAGCACACACACTCTGGGATTGAACCGAGATCTACAATGGTTGGCTCATTACAGACATTGTTTCTCATCTCTCCATGTTCACACACCCCATTCAAATGCTAGAAGAATAATCCACACTCCCTGATCGGCGATAACAAGCTGGCTCAGCTTAATTGGACTAACCTTTTCACCTCCCACCTGGCTCTTACCTACTTTTCTATAACTGCCTGTTTGTGAACACTTCCACTGCCTGCATCCGACGAAGTGGGTATTAGCCCACGAAAGCTCATGCTTCAAAACTTTATAGTTAGTCTTTAAGGTGCCACAGGACTTTGTTAACTCTGCTATTCCAGACTAACACGGCTACCACCCTGATTCTTTACTTGTGTGAATACAAAGATAGCACTAGGTAACCCAGTTCCTGATTTAAAACATTAGCTTAAGTGTCCTGGCCAAATTTAGATTTGGGTAACTACATTCTGCTTCCTTAAATTCCTTCTGCAGTTTTATATGCAGTAGTATATTTCTTTATTTCTTGCCTTCAGCTGGTGTGTAGCATTGTTATATGCTGTTAAACAACTGCCAGGTCCACTCCAGAAGTGGGTGCATTTCAGGAGCAAGTGATAGAAAGATGGGCAAGAGCTGGGACTCCCCATATTTTGGGGGGAAGACAATTCTAACTCCAAACCAGGATCCAGATCCAAATTTCATGGCTGGCATATATAGGCAAAAACAAAACCCTTGCTTTAAACACCCCAAATGTGTGTTTTCTTGGGGGATTGAGGGAGAAGAGGGCAGGTTAGAGAATGAGTGTTTGTCAACCTTTAAATCCAGATCTCAGTCTGTGATTTGGGCTCATCACAAACCGTGCATTATGTAGCACTTTAGGGTCTTCCCTGATGTTTGAATAGGACTGACTGATTCAAAACACTGAACTGACCTGGTAAAGGTAACTGCATCTGAGCCTGGCCTAAGAAATGCTGCCCAATGAAACAGATGACAGAATGTTTGCCATGATGGAGTCATGTGGTTAATGTGTTACAGAAAACCAGCCAATTAGACAATATTAGCGGAGCCTTCACCAGAGAGGTGGGGAGGGCGTGTGTGCATGTGTGTAAGGCTGCAGCTGACTCTGACTGCGCTCAGAGAGGCTTCACATGAGCCTGGATATGCAGTGCAGTTCATTTGTCGCTCACACACAGCTGGCCTGAAGGACAAAGTTGTCAAGCCGGCTTGCAGTGAAAGGCGCCCCTTGGACCTGTGTGTTGCTGGGAAGTCCAGACTATCTGACATTTGTTATCATTAAAAACGAGCACGGAGGTTTCTGCTTGCTGGGCTGAGAAGATTCTAGAGGACACACTATGTGGCATGTAGCTCTGTTAAGAGGAAGCCAGGCACCTAATATTAATGATACCTACAGCCACATTCACTTCATTATCGCACCTTCACCTCTCTCTTTTACCGAACACTTCTGTGCTGTCTGCCAGTCTTAAGGGACAGATCAAAATTTGACCTAAAAATTATTATTATGTATTACATCCTTCTCATGCCAGGGCAGAAACTAACTCCCATCCCTCTGACATTAGCTATTGTTTCCATCTCCTCTGTGGGGCTGAGATCAACAATCCTGCTGCCTTCCCTGCAAAGGGTGTTTCCCTTGGGCATCCTCATTTCCTCTCACCAGTCAGTTCCCACTAAACAGCTTCTTGTGGGAGTCTGTGTGTTGGCATCTGGGGTACATGCCCCAGTTATGTCCAACGTGTCCTTCTAATTCTAATGAGGACAAGTTGCTGGCTGGGATCCAATCCAGAGGATCTTTCGGAGACACTTATTTTCAACAGCATCTCGTTTTCTGTCTAACATTTGCCTAGCTTTCCAGCTCTCACTGCCGTAGATTCGTACTGAGATTATGTTTGAGTTGAAAATTCGGAGTTTTATTTTAGCACTATCTTTAATTTTCACGTGCTGTTGAGTTCAGCAAATGCCGTGAGCCCCTTCCCTCTCCTTGCTCTCACTTCTTTCCTGAAGTCTCTGTTGGCTAGGATGGGACAGCCCAGGTAAATTAACTGTTCTACTTTCTTGATGCTTTTTCCTTCTGAAATTGCCGATTGCATAAAAATAAATGTAACATTAATATTAACAACTCTCAAAAACAAGCCCCCCAGGAAAAAGAGAGAGAGTCCTAAAAGCGAACAAAAAATGTTGCCACGATCTTTTTTAATTACTATATAAAAAAAATTTTAAAACCCTATAAAAATAATTCCCTGATGCAGCATTTCTAGCCAGAACATTGCAATGTCCTGACGCCAGAGCTTGAAAGTGAACCTGATGAGAAAAGGGCTCTGAATTTAAAGTGAAACTGATTAGGTCATTAGAATTATGCAAATGAAAGAGGCAAAAAAATCAAAGACCATCAATTGTGAAAACTAATATGTTTCTCTTTTTATAGCGTTCATAATCTAACATGTTATTAGCAACCGAAAATTTCCTTTTATTTGACTTTTTTATCATGCTTATTAAAGTATGATTAACTCCAAGTGTTAAAAACCATGGAGTCGGACCCCAGAATCATGAGACTGGCTTTAGAAGTATGAGATTTAAAAGGAAAGAATACATTTCGGGTTCTTTTTATTTGCATTTTGAGTGTTTGGGATGCATTTGGATCACATTTTCAAGCTTCTCTACAACTACACATGACCCAGGAACCTTCTAATGCCAGCTGGCAAAAGGGATGCCTATGATTTCACAGGTATCCTATGGGTCCATTTTACATAATAATTAGCCAAAGGGCAGCATGTAAGATCTCTGCCAACACTCAGTAATGCACTGGTTCGCCTCGTAATCATTGCAAGATGTATATATCGATGATATTTAATAAGTGAAGTATCTGTAGTGAAAACGATGTTCTTAAGTCAGGTCTCCAGGTGGTAAACAGTTTCCACCAGGCATAAGGTCATAGACACTTAGCTCTCTGGCAGCACATTGTATTGTGTGTCTCACAATGTAAGTCTATTTGCATTACCAAGCCTGATGCTAATGAAGGAAGTGTGACATCACACAAGAGAGAGATCTGCAAAACACAGCAGGAGGTATCCTGCTTAAAGATAAAGATGACGGATTTGGGGGGTATAACTGGCATACTGAAGAACACCTGGAAATGTTCACCCAGGAGATGAACTGCCAGCACGTTCGGTCTCATGAAAGGAGGATCACAGACAGTTTGGCTGGAAAACGCTGCAAAGATTTTGGATGAGCAGGAGAATATCCTGTTAATTAAATCTAGGCTCTAGAATGAGTGTTATGATTTGACTTGACATGTAACCATGTGAGTCCAATACTTTTACTTGCTACTTCTTAATTCTTTATACTTTGCTAAATAAACTTGTACATGATTTCACGACACACCCATCGAAGCGCTGTGCGTTAACAGTTGTATGCAGTGTGGTTGTAGCTGTGTCGGTCCCAGGAGATTATTGTCAAGGAACAGGCCACCCAAATAGCCCAAGCGAACCTGCTTCAATATAGAAATAAAACCCCCTCTGACTGCAGACACCTAGTTGTCACCTACCACACCACACTGAAACCCATACAGGGGATCAGCAAACATCATGCTCTATGGGGACCCCATCCTGAAAGAAATCTTTCCTGAACCCCCTCTTTTGGCCTCCGAACACGCCCCTGTGACACTGAGCCAGAAAGGGATAAGCAACTAGCAGGCTAAATGACCCAAAACCAGCCTTTAAAGACATGTTAGAAAAGTATTGTGACAAAGTTCCTCCTCCGCCTTGGGGGATCCTGCTCTTATTAGCAGATTTGCTTGCCTCAGAGATTCACGGCAGCCCTCAGTTTCTCCACTTTTGTGGCTCAAATCTGCTGTTCACTCAGCTCGCCTCATCATGGCCAGCCTGGGGAAAGGAAGAGAACAATCATCGCAATCTGTGCTGATCCACCTTGTGGGTCGGGGGACAGGACAGGGACCTTCCCCTTGGGTGGGACCCACACTCCAAGTCAAGGATCCAATAGGAGGGAGGAGGATGGGGGGAACCCAGGCCCGCCCTCTACTCCAAGTTCCAGCCCAGAGCCCTGTGGGTCACAGTGTTTCATGTAACACCTGTGTGACAGCTACAACTCCCTGGGCTACTTCCCCACGGCCTCCAACACCTTCTTTATCCTCACCACAGGACCTTCCTCCTGATGCCAGAGAGCGGTTGTACTCCTGTGTCCTCCAGCAGCATGCCCTCACTCTTAGCTTGTGCACCCCTCCCTGACTGAAGTGAGGTCCTTTCTAAACCAGGTGCCCTGATTATCCTACCTGTCTTAGTTGATTCTAGCAGTTTCTTAATTGGCTCCAGGTGTCCTAATTAGTCTGTCCACATTAATTGGTTCCAGCACGTTCCTGATTGTTCTGGAACTGCCCCTGATACCTTAGCCTGGGAAAAGGGACCTGCTTAATCTGGGACTGATATATCTGCCTTTGACCCCACTCCTGTCCCTGTTCTTTCATTAGCTGTCCTCCAGCATTATTTGGTTTCCAGGCCCTGTGGATCTCCCCTTAGGCTGGGGGGGGGGGGAGGGAGGAGGGTCCTTTAGCGGTGGGTGGGTTTGTGCCCACCCACTTCCTGGATCTGAATAGGAGTGTGAATAGGAAAGTGATTGTAGTGGTCTATGTATACGTATATTTTGTTAGAGGTTAACAATGTAACCAGACGGTACCTGCCTGTTACTATAGTCTATTGCTTCCGAGATCAAAAGGCAATAGTAGGATTTAGCTGGAACTTGGGTATAATATCATTGTCTCTATTTCTCTTTGAAGTTTTCAGTAAATATCTATGGACTGCTTAATGGATAATTACCTTATGCTGATGAATGCAACTAATTACCTGTGTATGCACAGGAAATAGAAGGTTTTACTTCAAAGCTGCTATTCTTCCCCCAAGGAATACCTGCTATCAAGAGGCTATTGACAGCCTGCCAGAGATCTATAAAAGAGTTCTAAGGCCCTATTGCAGGGTACTCGGAGTCCCGTAGAAACGAGGCACACACATAGCTGCTAAACAAAAGCGGTGAGTTTATTGAAGGCAGACCGTGACACACCCGCAACAGGGCTCTCTTCATTGCTGCCACTGAGACGGGGAAAGCCCGACGCATCGGACCAATGCTCAGGGTGAAGCCCATTATGCAGGGGCACACAGCCATAAAAATACACACGCACATTTACATCTCATGCATACCTCATGAATAGCTAATAACTTGTTTTGCTACATTAGTATCACACAATTCTAGCAGGCAGTTAGGACCGGAGAGCTCTGGTATGCAAGAGATAGCGCTAGTATGCAATAGCAGTGTGTTGACCGATAATACCCTTTCCCTGGTGTCGAGGGGGGAGAGCGTCCCTATACGCGTACCGTTACAAAATCTTCACGCACCCTACAGGCCTCAATCCGGTATCTCAGATCTGTTTAAGCTTCATCAGGGAAAGTTTGAGTCACAAGACTGAGGTCTCCAGCTACAGTCTGGATCCCCCTGATATTGGACATGGTCTGCCTATCTTGGACTATAACCTGATGAACCGATTCCGGAAAGAACCCTTTGCAACTCTAAAGCTCACCATATCTGCTATGGAACTGACCTAAGAGCTTTACTCACATCTCTATGTATAATGATCTTGTAACCAGTAGTTAAAATCCAGTTGATTTTTCTACGTGTATTTTTAACCTGATAGTACTAGACAAAAAGGATCTAGTCTAGATCCCGGCATCTTGACAGTTAACTTGGCTTTGGTTCTGTTTTTATTCCTGGGCTTTGTTAGAGCATGGGGGAGTGGAGAAGAGAAGATAAGCTGGCCTCGAAGCCTTCCTTCTGTACGGTTTAGATCTCCCAGACTTGCTGCTTATCAGTGAGCCATTTAACTCCCTCTCTATTAAAAAAGGAGAAAAACCAAAGATGTGTAGCTGCCCCTTGAATTCCTTTGTACGGGAGACGGGCCGAGCTCAGACAGTGCGAGGGTCTGATGGGATAAGCTCCCTTAAGTTGAGATACTTATTTAAGCTGGCCAAACCTTTTTGAGACTGAAAAATGGGGCTGGTTGTCATATAGCAGTAGCCTATCTGGAGGTCTCTCTAGGCATGACAAACCGTTGTGCTCATGCATCCTTTTGCTTAGTCACCATTTAAGAGCTCTCAGAGCCGGCCATCGATAGTCAAAGGGCAGGATAACTTTGGGGCCTGCAGCTACTGAATTTTCACTGTGCTTATATAATAAAAGGCATTCACCCACCTCAGTATTTATCTAGGTTTTGTCCCACTCTACTCGTATCTGAAGGTTAGTCCAGGCAGTCCATGCTAAGATAAAGGGGCACCCTTTGGGAATGTGATGCTCAGTAATTACCTTCTCTGGTGTCTAATTATGGCCCAACTACTAAGTCTCAAAGGAGGTCCAGGTTCAGCCGGAGTGTGGGGGAATGGTTGGAGGTGAGGTTAGTGCTTGTGAAAGCCTTGTACCAAGATGAGTGACCCTCTGCTCCCTGAGCATAGGAGAAGTGCTCAGAGTAACAGTCTCCTGGCTCGAATGGGAGGACACTGATTATGATCAGTGCCTGAGAGGGTGCTTTGCAGAAGACATAGTCTCTGTCCTGAGGGGACAAGCTAAATTTCAGACATGACACAAGAGGGGTTGGCAGAACGAAGGGTGTAGGGGGACAGACCATGCAGCTCCTCTGTGGAGGTGCATGAGCATCATGGCGGGGGGATGGGTGGGTTGTGTTCAGGGACCTCTTTTTACAAACGAGCAAAGATAAAGATTGTCTTACTAATCTATTAGAGTTCTTTGAAGGGGTCAGCAAACATGTGGACAAGGGGGATCCGGTGGACATAGTGTACTTAGATTTCCAGAAAGCCTTTGACAAGGTCCCTCACCAAAGGCTCTTACATAAATTAAGCTGCCATGGGATAAGAGGGAAGATCTTCTCATGGATTGAAAACTGGTTAAAAGACAGGGAACAAAGGGTAGGAATAAATGGAACTTTTTCAGAATGGAGAGGGGTAACTAGTGGTGTTCCCCAAGGGTCAGTCCTGGGACCGATCCTATTCAACATATTTATAAATGATTTGGAGGAAGGGGTAAACAGTGATGTGGCAAAGTTTGCAGATGATACTAAACTGCTCAAAGTAGTAAGGACCAAAGCAGACTGTGAAGAACTTAAAAAAGATCTCACTAAACTAAGTGATTGGGCAACAAAATGGCAAATGAAATTTAATGTGGATAAATGTAAAGTAATGCACATTGGAAAAAATAACCCCAACTATACATACAATATGATGGGGGCTAATTTAGCTACAACCAATCAGGAAAAAGACCTGGGAGTCATTGTGGATAGTTCTCTGAAGGCATCCATGCAGTGTGCAGCGGCAGTCAAAAAAGCAAACAGGATGTTAGGAATCATTAAAAAAGGGATAGAGAATAAGTCTGAGAATATCTTATTGCCCTTATACAAATCCATGGTGCGCCCACATCTTGAATACTGCGTACAAATGTGGTCTCCTCATCTCAAAAAGGATATACTGGCACTAGAAAAGGTTCAGAGAAGGGCAACTAAAATGATTAGGGGTTTGGAACGGGTCCCATATGAAGAGAGATTAAAGAGGCTAGGACTTTTTAGCTTGGAAAAGAGGAGACTAAGGGGGGATATGATAGAGGTATATAAAATTATGAGTGGTGTGGAGAAAGTAAATAAGGAAAAATTATTTACTTGTTCCCAAAATAGAAGAACTAGGGGCCACTCAATGAAATTGGCGTGCAGCAGGTTTAAAACAAATAAAAGGAAGTTCTTCTTCACACAGCGCACAGTCAACCTGTGGAACTCCTTACCTGAGGAGGCTGTGAAGGCTAGGACTATAACAGGGTTTAAAAGAGAGCTGGATAAATTCATGGAGGCTAAGTCCATAAATGGCTATTAGCCGGGATGGGTAATGAATGGTGTCCCTAGCCTCTGTCTGTCAGAGGGGGGTGATGGATGGCAGGAGAGAGATCGCTCGATCATACCTGTTAGGTTCACTCACTCCGGGGCACCTGGCATTGGCCATTGTCGGTAGACAGGATGCTGGGCTAGATGGACCTTTGGTCTGACCCAGTATGGCCGTTCTTATGTTCTTATGTTCTTATGTTAAAGGCCCAGGGCAGAATGGTGGAAACTCATTTCTTGTGGGCCCTGCTGAAGGACTGAGAGTTGCCACGAGGGATTTAGAGACAAAAGCCAACACTGACAGAAGTCAATGAAAAGGCTCCAATGGACATCAGTGAGCTCTGGCTCATGCCCCAAGAGAGAGGAGAGAGACCTTGCTGCGGCGGAGCGAGGAGGGTGTTCCACGGAGAGGAAATGAAATGCATGGAAAACACAAACACACACACAGAAGCTTGTGGAGAAAATGAACAAATGGGGCATCAGGTCTCTTGCTTTGGGCTCTCACTGCTCCCCTTGCTCCAACTACCCCCAAGTCTGTTCCTCACCACTCTGCAAGCCATTAGCAATATCCCTAGACTTGTGCAGAGAGGGGCGTGTAGGGGTGGTGGTGCCAGGGGACTGGGGAGGAGGGTGCAGTTTGCACACTGGTTCCATTTGTAATTTTTGGTGCATTGTTTGCACACCAAGGTGCCCGTAGTCCTAGCGTGTGGCAGAGCGAGAACCCGGGCTCCGAACATCCCAGCACCGTGGGGCAGCCGAGATCTGGATCTAGAGCTGAACTCGGAGGCTCAGGCCACTCTCTAGACTGGGTTCTTGTTTTCTCCAGATCGGTTTGTTATTTGCTTCAGTGCCCTTCCTCTCCTGTGCTCCGCGGGGAAAACCTCCGCTGGAATTCTCCAGTTTTGCTTCATGCCCTGATGTGGGAATTGTCCACGCTAGATTCCAGTCTCGCAATGTCTCCGCTACTGCTTGCGTCAAAGCCCCGCTAGAGGGGCTACCTTCGATCTTGTCCCTTCCGGTGAGAGCCACCCCTGCCTCTTTGACCCTCCATCCTGAAAAATCAAATCCCAGTGATTCAGGGGGTTGCTGCATTATGGCCTTGCAATCCCCCATGCAGTGACTGGCCCTGCCCTGGGCACAGCACATTATGAAGCAGTCAGTGCCAGTCCTGTCCTCTGACCTCTCACAAGGCCACATGTAGCAGCCTTCTCAGTTGTTTTGTGCTGCTCCCTGAACTGCAATGAGCTATATCCGGGGGTCTCTACCTTTCCCAGACTACAGCGGAAATGGTAAACGAGGGCTCTAAAGAGTTAGCCATGTGATGCTCTAAGGGAAATAAGGCTCTGGCTGAATGGTTCTGATTCCTTTATTCATCTAATGGGCGCAGAGGGAGATAAGAGGCTCATGGTTTTCCACCCTTTCTCTAATGATAATTTTACAGACAGCAACTGAAAAATCCCCACACTAGCTCATAGAAAATAATCCTGTGCACTACGCCGGTGTAATGCGGCCATTGCTGGGGTGGAGGATGACAGCCAACACCACACAGCACAATAGAAATGGGGAAAGACATTTTAGCTTTGGCCGCAAACCCCTGCTCTTAGGAAAAGTGCCATGAGTTTGTCAACATCCACAGAGAACAGGCAGAATCTTGAGTGATCCTGGACCTAAACCCTGTGGGACACAGGGGCTGTAATTCAGAAAGATAAAACACTAAGTTAGTCCTGTCATGTTTACAGTCTGTGAGTCCAAGGAGCGCAGGAGTTTCGAACCTGAAGCTTCAACCTCTATGCTATCTGCTCCTCTAGTTAATTGCTAATCCTTTCTCAGCTCTGCTGAAAGAGAGGCCAATGCTCAGGTATCAGGGAAGAAAATGAAAGTGATCTGTCAGCCTGGCAAGGACAGTAGGAACAACAATCTCTTGTGAGCCAGCATAGTGAGTCTATGAGGGAGCTAGCATCCATGTGAGTAAATATTTAATGTTTTATTATGCCACAGATTAGGGCTGTGTAATTAGAGTGAATTAACTGAACACTCTGAAGTTTTAGGGGAAGCCTTTTCAGATTTCTACTGACCAGGCCTGCAATTGTTCAATTTGATAAATAACACAGTCGATTGGTGGGTCTGTAGGGGTGGAAGGATCGGATTTCTGCTACGCATGCCAACTGGGGCTTGTGCTATTAGTATTCCACTGGCACATTGAGTTCCCAGATGAGAGAGAGCGCACCCATTGTGCTCGGTCCTGTGCATTCATAAAGTGAGAGACAGTCCCTATCACAATGAGCTTATAATCTAAATAGACAATACAGACAAAGGAAGCATGATTATCCCCATTTTACAGATGGAAACTGAGGCACAGAAAAAATGAAATGACTTGCCCCTGATCACACTACCAGTCTGTGGCAGAGCCAAAGCATTGAATCTCTTTACTTCTTATCCAGTGCATTAATCTTTACCTGATTAGAAATGTGCTATTGTTCTGCCTCTACTTTCACTGTGCTTGTACACACTGGAAAAGGGTCCATAGACCCCCAAAGAGGTGCTCTTTAAAGATGTATTTAAATCCTAATTAATCCATTGCAAAATAATTTATTCTTGTAATTAGAAGATTCTTTGTAATATTTTACATACTGCCATATATTTAAACAGCACTATCAGAGTAAAATATGTTCCCTGCTTCCAAGAGTTCCCTGAGTAAATATCACCAAGAGCACCAGTATTTGTACAAAGCTTGAATGCCTGTGCCTGGAGTGTTTCTATTGGCTAGAGGAGCGATTGGGAGCAGACTGAAAAGGATACATTGTTTCAACCATTTTTCTAGTCTGCACTTATCTGTAATTAATCCAAGGCAGAACTATAGCAAAAAAACACCTTGAGAGTTGCATGTAAGGGAGCGGTGTGGAAGCTGGTTTGGCTGCTGCTTTGCATGTCGTGACCAACTATTCTGTTCATCTTTAACAGAGAGAAGGCAGCAACGAAGGAGAAGCATTTGATAATGAAATCCAACAGAGAGGCTGCTGGTTTTCTCCAGTTCCTATCTTCAAACACTGTTTTACTTTAGATGGCTCCCCTATAGACCTCAAAGGATTTCTAGAAAAGAGGGTGCAGGAAATTAAAAGAAAAAGGCAGAGGAATTTGGAATTAGAAAACCTTGAGTTTGTTCATTTCCATAGAGATCTCACTGTTGCCCCTCTCACCAGACACCAGCTCACATCCCCTTCATCGCAGAAGCTGCACTTGCTCCATTCCCCACCCCTACCTAGGAAACTACAGGGTGTGCTTTTGGCATGTCTGAACCCTTACAAATGTCTCCCTCCCCTCAAAGAGCTGAGCTGAGCTGAGCTGCCCTGCCCTGCCCTGCCCTAAGTCAAGCCAAGCCAAGCCAAGCCAAGCCAACCTAACCTAACCTAACCAAATCACTACTCAGCTGCCCTATCCACAGGGTTTGCTATATAACCTTGTGTGGCTGGCCCCCACCCATCCCCTGGCCAATGGCAGAGCAACAGCGATCATGCCCCGCAGGTTATCCCAGGCACTACAATTAAGCTTAATCAGCTTCACCCTCTAAAATAACTTCTGGAGGAGATTTCACTGTAGGGTTGGTAAATTTTGATTTTCAAAAGGGAGCTAGAGAAAACTCAACTCTCCTCCTGTCTCAGTTTGTCCCAATCAGCCACAAGCCAGGGAACACAAGACCAGGGGTGGGCAAACTTTTTGGCCTGAAGGCCACATTGGGGGTTGCAAAAGTGTATGGAGGGCGGGGTAGGGAAGGCTGTGCCTCCCCAAACAGCCTGGACCTGCCCCCTATCTGACACCCACCCACTTCCTGACCTCTGACTGCCCCCCTCAGAATCCCTGACCTATCCCTGACCCATCCACCCCCACAGCTTGTCCCTGACCAACCCCTCCAGAGAACCCCCTGCCCCTAACTCCCCCTCCCCCAGGGACCCCACTCCCTATCTAAGCCTCCTGCTCCTTGTCCCCTGACAGCCCCCTCCAGAGACCCTCACCCCACCCCTGACTTAGACCTGCAGGGATCTCACAGACCTGTTTTCCTGAACCAAGACTCCTAATAAAACCCTGATTTCTGTGGCCCCGAGCCAAGAAGGGACTTTGATGTTGCACTCCTCAGCATCACAAGGCCCAACTTTTAGGCTCCTAGAAATACCACAGGAACACGATGCTGGCCACAAAGTCACATAGGCTTCCTATACAACAAGCGAGGAGATACAGTCACCTCAGACTGTGATTCACAAAGCCGGCACGCTAGGGGGTGTGGTCAGTGATTGTACAGTAGTTTATTGTTCATTTCTTGCAGGATGTTCTGAGTGGCTAACCTGATAGGTCACATGTTCCTAGAGACTCTCAATCTGAAGCAAGGAACAGAGGTAACTGTCTCTCTGTTAAGCTGGACACTGTAGCCGCTGTAGATCCAACCCAGGGGGGCGTAATCCCACATTGCTAGCTTCTCTTTGAATAAAATAAAAAGCCGACAGTGGGGAGCCACCCAGGAAAGCTAAGGGCGATGCCAATGGTGATGGTGTGTCCAAAGCACAAGTCCCCATTGCAGGAGGCACCTAGTTCTGCTCCTGATGCAGGAACCTGGGAAAACAGGGAAGCTGCTGCCTACCTCACGTGTTCAGAGGCCTTCTAGCTCCATACAAAAGAGGAGTGGGTTAGCCTAGTGCTTTAGGGGCCTCACCTGGAAGAGGAGCTATTCCCCCCAGTTCAAGACCTCCCCTCTGCCTGCTGAACAAAAGGGGTTTGACTAGACTTATAGAAAGTATACCTATGAGGTGAATGCAGTAACCACTGGACTGTAGGAAATTCTGATGCAGGGCTTCCCGTCTCTCCTGTTGTAGTTGTTCCGCTTTAACTGAGCATTTCTGAGTCCTGAGAAAGAGCGTGAATGACTCTGTAGCCTAGTGCAGTGTTGTTCTACTCAGGTCAGTCCCAGGATGTTAGAGAGATGAGGTGGAGGAGGGAATACCTTCTACTGGGCCAGCGTCTGTTGGTGAGAGAGACAAGTGTTGGAGCTCACATAGAACTCTTCTTCAGGCCTAGGGCACTCACCTGAGAGGGGACAGAGCCCTCAAATCTCTTCTCTTCAGCAAGCAGAGTGGGCACTTGAACCACTTGTCTCCTAGGATGACCAGATGTCCTGATTTTATAGGGACAGTCCCGATCTTTGGGTCTTTTTCTTATATAGGTTCCTATTACCCCCTCCCCTCCCAATTTTTCACACTTGCTGTCTGGTCACCCTACCTACATCCCAGAGGAGCGCCCTGATTACTGGGATAAAGGTTATAAGCCAGGTCCTCCCCTTGCTGGATGTTTTGTGTGGAGTGAGGGGGTCTCCGCATATGCCGACCAGATCAGGCCCTGCAGGCGAGACAGATGTTCTTCCAGTCACCTTCCCCAGGTACACGCATCGCGGGGAGTGAGGCAGCAGTGACAAAACACCACGGACAGGAACGTTTGCAGTGGGAATATCAGCACTGAGTGAGTTTTGGTGCCGACAGAGTTAGGGGGCAGCAGCTGAGCGAGGGCTTGTGGATCACCGTGGTGTCTGAAAACAAGATGTAGGTGCCGAAGTCTGGAGGTTGTGCACTTAAGAGGCTTTGTGGATCCAGGCCTGTCCGTCTGTCTAGATTTCTAATGCCATACTGGAGGACTGCTCTTACAGCTGTGCTCCTCTAGGGTGATTCTACAGACTAGTGACTCTGGACTGACAAGGGTGGAAATCTGATTAGTATCTGGCCCAGTAATGGTACATGGATATCTCTGCATGCGGCAATGTAGGATAGAGAGTGAGGGGTGTAGGGCTGGGAAGGAGGAGTGGGGAGGAGTGGGGAGTGTAGGGGGTATAGGGCTGTAGGGTGTAAGGCTGGGAAGGAGGAGTGGGGAGTGTCAAACATTTTAACAGGATCTTGGTTACCGAGAAGACTCAGAAAAAGCAAGAATGTGAAAATGGGCTGGATTCACAAATGCCCCTTTCCTCCCGATCCCTAGCTATTGAAAGCGGACCATTTGATTGACGGATGAACTTTCTATTGAGTGATTTAGGGGAAGCAATCAATAGCTGGCAATTCTACGTGAGACAATTCTACGTGAATAGTAATAATGTCAGGGATAACTTTCCAGACAACTTGCAAGGGAAAAAGTTCTGCTGTACAAAGATGTCAATAAACGTCACTCTCTGTACAGCCTTGTAAAAAACAACAACTCCACTGATGGTCAGTGATACTGCTAGTTCAAACCACTGTCCATGACAATGGAGTTTGGGTGCCCTTGGGCCTTTGCAAGGGTAGGTGGGCTGGAGGGCTGAGTACTGTATAGAGACGTTGTTTTAATGCTTATGCTCAATGTTTTCACACTAGGCGTGAATGCGGCTCGACTCCGGTGTAGGGTAATGCTGCATATTTGCTGTATAAAGCTCCTTCCATCCAAGGAACTCGAGCCTTAGTTAATCCAGTGCTGCAATACCCCTCCCAAGTATTAGCCCTGTTCTAAAGATAAGGAAACTGAGGCCAAGAGGAGGGAAATGGCGTATCCAGCAGCAGACTGTAAGTCAATGTCAGAACTCAGGTCCCTTGATGCCTTAGTCCCATTTTTAACGACTCGATCACTGATCCCCCCGGCATCCCATAACTAAGATGGGCAAGGAGTCAGCTGCTGCCACCCTGGGAGATACTAAGACGTACACGCCCTATAGGGCACCACAGATTGGCAGTGAATTTAATCCCTGAAGTGAAAAGCTCCCCTGGATGCACTCACTGCGTAGAGGGGCTAGACTGGGAAAAGATAAAAAGAGGAATACAACTACCTGGAGGAAGTGGAACACAAAGCAGAGAGAATGCCACCGAAATCCAGAGACCCCGTGGTAAAGGGAGCAGAGAGAGGGAAATGCTGAGGAACAAATAAGTGCCACACACACAAATACGTGTCTGAGATTGGAGGCCCCGCGTAGGGAAGCCTATTTCCCTTTCCCTGGGGTACAGGACATGGCTCCTTTGGGTAGACAATCAGCTTGGAATAAAAGTGAGTTTACATTCTTGAGGGAGGGAGGTAACGGTTCCCAAAGTCAGTGTAGTTTTGCAAACCCCAGGCAGTAGGTCGACAGCTTTGCGAGATCTCCTGCTCCACAACTTCCCCTAATTCTTTGCACTTTGGAAGTGATTTCAGGTGCTGCCACTCAGAGTGACACCGGCCCCAGCCACCCACGGCAGTGCCAGTGGGAAAGAAGCGATAGTTCTACATTTCAAGGGGGTAGAAGTGAGCAGTGGGATTTTTTTGAAGGAAACGAGGGTGCTCATGGTGCCCTGGCACCAGTAAGTGTCCATTCCAGGTTGGTGATCCCAGGAGATGATATGGGTTGAGTGCTCCTAAGGCAACCCCTGAAGTCTATTGTCACACTCCTGAGAGAAGCTCTTTTAGGTGCTAAAGACTTTTCATTTTGGAGCTGATTCAATACCCAATCCTGGTCACTTGTGGGTTGGCTGCTAGCTGTGTTGCCTGTATTTACAAAGCCACAGACCCATTATGCTGTGTGTAGTAAAACTTGGAACATGTCTGTTCTTTGTTGTCCAGATACCCATCAGCACTGTTTCCACTGGCCCAATCCAACCAGAATCTGCCCTCCCAGGCCCATTTATACAACTTGGCTCCCCATCACTGTAGGTAAGTCTCCTACCATCCTTCTGAGTCCATCAGGACAGAATTAGGCCCAAAGGGGATTTGCCTCTAGAGAGTCTCCGGAGGCCAGCTTGCCAAAACGCAGCTCCTCATGATGCATCACATGAGCTCCACTGACTTCCTTGAAAAGCCTGACCTAGGAATATAAATTACTATCAAGGCTGACAAGGATATACCCTTTGTGGCAATAACTAACGCCGCTGACGTTTCTTGGTACAGAACATCCTTTAGCTTTGGCATTGTGTGTATATCACTGAGATTATTAATGCGTGAATCTCTCGCGGATATTAATGAGGCTGAGGCACGCATGCATGGAGGAATAGCCCCCTCTTCCTTGTGCATTTCCCACTTGCTCTGCAGTGATCAGATAGTGATCGCCAGCCTCCTCTTTGTCAGGAGAAAGGGTGATTTGCTGCAAAGGACTCATTTCTTAATGTCTTCACTTTCAGCACAAAGCTCAAAACAGCATTACTCATCTCTTGTATTACAAGAAATATCCTAAAGAACAGTGTCTGCAGTTGGCCAGGATGGAAACACCTGTCAGGGATGGTGTAGACCAGGGGTCGGCAACCTTTCAGAAGTGGTGTGCTGAGTCTACATTTATTCACTCTAATTTAAGGTTTCGCATGCCAGTAATACATTTTAATATTTTTAGAAGGCCTCTTTCTATAAGTCTATAATACAGTGGTGTCCAATACATTCATCACTAGCCACATGTGGCTAATAAGCTATTGAATTGTGACTAATGCATGTGACTTTTTTATAATGTGGCTAATACAAAAAATTCAAAACCACAAGTGTGGCTAGCGTGTGGCTAGCATTGAATTTCTATTGGAGACCACTGCTATAGAATATAACTAAACTTTTGTTGTATGTAACATAAGTAAGGTTTTTAAAATGGTTAAGAAGCTTCATTTAAAATTAAATTAAAATGCAGAGCCCCCCGGACCGGTGGTCAGAACCCGGGCAATGTGAGTGCCACTGAAAATCAGCTTGTGTGCCGCCTTTGACACACGTGCCATAGGTTGCCTACCCCTGGTGTAGATAATACTTAGTCCTGCCATGAGTGTAGGAGACTGGATTAGATGACCTCTTCAGTTGCATTCCAGTCCTACAATTCTATGATGGCCATCAAATTAATCCTAATGCTTCATGGCACTAGGGAGTCTGGAAGGAATCTCTCTTCCATGACATAGCTACTGCCAAAGGGGGCATGGTATAGTGATTGTGGGGGCAGTAGGAGCAAAGGGAACCATGCTTTGAAATATCCAGCCTGGTCCACTTCTGAAGACGAGCTACTAGGTATTACAGCAGACAGTCAGGGGCATGCCTCTCTATTTGTTGAGAGCAATCAAAGAACATTAACACAAAAAGTTAACATTCTCTCCTCACCCCCTTCCCAATGCGCCACCCTTCAGAAAGCAATCAGAATCCAAGGTCAATGTTATTTTTTTATACCAGAGATTACTGCCTTTGGCCATTTTTAAAAGGCCCAGACTGGTTCTAATGCGTTATGCTAATTCCATCTAAAAATATTCCCAACATTTTTCCAGAGTCTGAAGTTCAAGCTCTACTTTGCTTCAATGAGACGTTTTTCCAGAATAAGGACTTAGTGGTAGCAGGGTCGAGCTCACCGTCACACCAAGAAAAAGATGATTATCTATTCCCGGCACCCCGAGACGTTCAATAAATCCACACTCTCATGGATCAATACAACCCTGAGTCGAGGCCCCGTCACAGGAAACTCTCGGCCTTCAGCTCCCTTCCACTTAAACCAAAGATACTTTTTACCTGGGTGCCTCAGCTGACCTCCACGAGTTCAGGGAAACAGTGTGATGGTTCTCAGTGCACCCAAGACTGTTTTTACCCCGTCTCCTGCAAGAGGGAGTCATCTTGTGGTAGCTGGGTGGTTGCTCCCCTGCCACTGCCACTCAAGCATACATCTCGCAGTGATTGTGAGTTTTGACACGTTATGAGCTTTCTGTCGATCTCCTGCATGTTGCTCTCTGGGGATATCCAGTGCTTGGTGTAGTGATTGTCAGGGCTGAGGTGAGAGCTGTTTGCAGAGAACAGGGGACCCTTTGCCAGGGGGTCTTTGTGTCGCAAGTGGGTTGAATCCAGGCGGATGGGAACCACATTCCTCAGAGCTATGGCATGGGAAGATTCAGGGGCGGTTTACAAGCCTGAATGTGGATGCACTGCTGGGTCTGCAACCCTCTCTGAAGTTCAGCTCACGTGCACACCCAGGTTTACTTGTCAAAGTCTTCCACTTGGGGCACCGACCTGCTCATTAATTTTCAGTGGACAAACGAGTACTTTGGACTTACCATCTCTCACATTCTGAGTCCAAGCCGTCAGCCTGGAGCTGGCGAGGTTTTGCAGTTTGCTTGGCATGACTCAGATTTTATTGGCACTGTAGCTTTGCAGTTAAATACTTAAAATAACTTTACGGGGCAATTGTTAAGTGTCAATCCAGGAGATTGAGGTCCTTGATTTATTTACAGGAAAGGTACAACCCAGGTGGAAGTGCTGTGAGCATCACCACTTCTCCCAAACCCAACCCTCATTGCCGTGCCTCTCTTGTGCCTTGGTGGGACCATCTCAAGAGGGGAAAGGAAAATTTGGTTTCCATGCTGACCTCAAGATTACAACGGGGTACCAGGTAGGTAGCAATTTATATGATGCTGATAATTATTCTCTGGGTGCTGTATTGAAACCAGCAACTAATCCCCCACAGATATTGAAAATACCCAGCAACAAGCAACTTTTGTCATTCTGAACCTGGGCTGGATACAACCTAACGAGCTAGAGGAGAAAGGGTGTGCATTCCGCCCCCCAGTCACCGGATCCAGCCAGTCCTCCCAGAATGCACGGCTGTGAGATACAGCCACAGAGTGTTCAACCGCTGAGCAGGGATTGGGAACATGGCACTGTAAGATCGGAGGGCATACACGCTGTGCTGCATGAACTACTGTGCTCCTCACAAAAGTGTTTTCTTCCATTAATACAATTAATGCCACAGTAATATTTGTTTGTTTTTTCTAGACGAATTAACTATCCAGCCAAGACTGCCTATGGCGATTGAAGCAATAAAAACAGGAAGCTAATTAGAAAGCCCTGGAGACATTTTTCAATAACATTTGTAAGGCCATTGGCCAATTGTTCTAATGTGCATGTCTGCTGATGTATGTCAAAGCAGCAATGAGAGGGAAACTATGTGGAGCAAATAGTGTGTACTAGAGACCGATTATTATTGGTACCATAGAGGTCTATTCACTACCAGAAAGAGATATCAACCACCATTACAGCTAGAGAGGATTGGAACCGGTCACAAGACGGTAAACATTTTCCAGTAAAAAAATTAAAACAAAAGTTTGGTTGTTTTTTACCCAAAAAATTCAATTTTGGCTGTTTTTTCATTGGTTGTTTTTTCATTGGTTTTTTCATTGGTTGTTTTTTCCCCAAAAAATTCAATTTTGGCTGTTTTTTCATTGAACAATGAGGACATTTCTAAAAAAATTAAACGTTAGTTTAAAATAAAGGCATTTTTTCATCAAAAATGTATTTTTAATAGAAAGTTTTGACCAAGTCTAGCTACACCCCTCTGGAACCCTGTCTAAATTCTAGTCTATGCTAGAATTGCTACAGCGATGCAGCTTTTCCCATCGGCATAATTACTCCACCTCCCCAAGCGGTGATAGCTATGTCGATGGGAGAGCATCTCCTGCCAACATAGCGCTTTCCACACTGGCATTTAGGTCAGTGTAACTTACGTCACTCAGGGTTTTCCACATTGGTTGAGCGTTCTCATAAGTAAATAACTTTTTTCTCTCCCTGCCCAGTAAATACGTAACAACATCGTCTCTCCAAGCTAATCTGTTGGCTCTGGCAATGGGATGGCCCATTGCTTAGACAAACAGCTGCCTGTTTAACCAAGGATTGACTAGGTCTTGAAGGACAAAGGACTTTTTTAATCTTTACAGGTGGTCACTCCAGAAGTGGGCTCTGGTGAGGGAGAATGGGGAGATTGCATTCTCTCTTCCTAGACTCTCCCTGCTTTCTGGGGAAGGAAGAAACTTTATTCTTCACAGATCTCAGTCCAGCCCTAAATTCACTATTAAACAAATATTCACGTCTTTCACTAACAGAAATGGCAGGCAATAAAAACAGGCTTAGCAATGCTCTGAGACAACCTCCTCCATCTCCTGGACTCTGGGCTGAGCAGCCTTCGGTCTGGCTGAACATAGCTGCAGATGAGAACATTTTTCCAGAGGGAACAAAGTGAGCCCCAGAAGAACAGCACAGATATGTCTCCCCATCTCGCTCTTTCCAGGAGCCCCCGTTGCATTCTGCTCTTGGACTCGGAAGGAAGGAAGGGAACGGGAGTTTACGGGAACAGCCGAGGGCACAGCTGGTTGCTGCTGAGCATTTGCTGGGTCTGGAGAGAAGAAAGAGCGGACCAGGTGGTGAGAGCTGCCACAAGAGGCTGTTGAGTCCAAGACTTTAGTAAGGTTCGAGGAGGGATTTGACGCTGATATGAATAACAGGGTCCCCCAGAGTTATCATAGTTAATGCTGACAAATAGTTCTGGGAGAAATAAAACCGCCCTGCTTCGGGTTTAAAACCAACACTCACGGCAGGCAAATTATCCCATATCTCCCTACCGCAGGGTTTTACACTTTGAAACACCTGGTACTGACCACCATGACAGCCAAGATATTGGGCTACATGTAGCCCAGGTCTGACCGGGTCTGGCGATTTCCCGTGTTTCCTATGAGCAGCAGTCAGGCCCAGAGGTCCGATTCCCTGACAGCAGATGCAACAGCTCCC
The DNA here is from genome assembly GCA_032164245.1 of Sternotherus odoratus. Classification (NCBI taxonomy): domain Eukaryota; kingdom Metazoa; phylum Chordata; order Testudines; family Kinosternidae; genus Sternotherus; species Sternotherus odoratus. The sequence goes on from JAVMKO010000009.1 coordinate 2,158,039, forward strand.
TTTGGCTCTGCGTCATCAGCACAAGGTTACAGTCCTTTATACGAATGCAACGCCTCCACCACCAATGCAATCTGTTTGGAATGACATTCCAAGTCAGCCGCCAGCTCTCGCTTGGTGTGACTGGGAGATGCAAATCAAATAGCTTGTCTGACTGATTGGCAGAGCTGTGCGCGACTTTTCCCGCAGAAGGTCAAAATGGAGAAGGCCGCGTGTCCTGTCCCCCAGCATCTCCAGGGCATTTTTCAGAAATTTTGCTCGAAGTGAACCTGTCATTACAGCATGGTGTCAGAGAGGCTGTTAGAAACGGAAGGTCAAAGGTCAAATTTAGCATGCTTACATCACTGCGTCCTTACTGAGGGTGGTTTGAACTGGAAATCAGGAATCAGCTAAATCGTTTGAGACCTTTTAAAAAACATGATTAACGCAAAGCATGGAAAGTCTGAGGGGAGATTTTGAGGAAGCGTAGAGTGCACATCAAGGAGAGGCTGATAAGGGAAGCTGGAGCATTAACTGGAGGTGATGCAGTTATAAATTCACACTCTCCCTATCTGTTTCTCAAATGGGTTATTACAACAATCAATAAATAAAACTAAAGACAGGCTTCCAGGCAAGCATTTCACTTTCAGTTCAAGAGCAGCAGCCTTAAGCTTCTCCCGCTGATTTTTCATTAAAAAGCGAAAGCCCTTCGACTTTTTCATCTCTGAAGAGAGGGAAAGAGTTTCAAACACACAAAGGGACCGCTGAGCACTCTCAGAATGACCAGGCCAGCTGGTCCCAAAGGCCCAGGACACACCAGCTTGTCACATTCACTCAGGCTCAGCACTTTGCTTAGCACCGCAGCTCTTAGCTCTACGTCGAGGGAAATCGAGAGTACGTGTGTTATCAGGCTGGAGGCGCAAGTGAGGGTGAGTAAGAATATTGGAAGGAAATGGCTTCGTGCAAAACAAAATCAGAACATGCTTTTTAGAGACTAAACTTAACTAACAAGTTACCCTCGACTAGGCTAAAGAAGTTTATCTCACCCACAGTTCTCGCCAGCATTTTCAACCAAGCCTGGTTGAGATCCCACTTTCATAAATTCACTGTCCATTTACTTCTTACGTAAGGGATGCCGGGGGGGTTTCTTCCCTCACTCCCCCTCAAATACAGTAGAGCAAAACCTCAAAGTGCACCTGAAGACAAGTTTCTTCTCCCCTACATAGACCCAGGATGTTTTTTCAGGGTGCCCAAAACTATAAGCCAGTGTTACCTCTCTGCCTCCACAAGGGTGAGCTTTGCTGGGACTTAGCCTGTGTGCCAGCAGCCTGCCACACCCGTCGGGCCGCTGCACCAGCAAACTCCTCCAGACTGCCAGTCGAAACCTTGCAGGGAACATTCAGTGAAGCCAGAGACATCTCCCTGCAATCTCCAATCCCTCTCCCTGAAATGACTAAAATCCGCTGTCTCCAGAGACACGGCGTGCGCACACTTTAATTCAGTATAACAGCGCTGAGGGGTTTTACAGTAAACTCAAACCAAGCCTATTAACAGAGAACGGAGGTGTAAGTGATACTGAGCAGAGATGGCAGGAACAGAAAATGGTTACAAACAAACACAATCAGACATGCTCTCTAGCGTCTACGACTTAGCAAGCTGCAATCTTCACCTTCACCTTCCTCACTTACACCAAGCTCCCAGCATCGCCAGCCCTTCTGGCAGGAGGATCAAACATTCACACGCTCAGAGCGTGCTGTCCCGTTTCTCCCCGAAGTGGGGGATGGAACTTGGGGCATGTCTACTCTGCAACTAGATGCCCAGGGCTGGCTGGTGCCAGCCGACTCCGGCTCACGGGGCTTGGACTGCTGGGCAGTTTCATTGCTATATAGACTTCTGGGTTCAGAATGGGCCCCTGGGTTCAGAGGTCTGGCTGTAGCCCGAGCCTGGAAGTCTACACAGCAATGATGGACATTCCTTTCTCTAGGGCAAACTTGTTTATCAAGTCTGCCCCCGAAATGTATTTTAAGAACATATTTCTAGCACACCTTTGCACACCAGCCGGACATACCTCACACAATGACACTGATGATCAGCGTGTTATCAGTTTTAAGAAGATCCCTTACAAGCCATGGTTTGGCTAAATATTCATGACAACAGTATATGGGGCGTGCCCTTTTCCTGTTGGCATGAAGGGACTCTGAGGGTCACTCCTCCCCCCACACCCGTCCACACATGGGGCACCGGGGGTGGGGAGGTGACCCTCAGTGCCCCTTCCCACACATACAGACCGTTTTTCTTTTCCTGTTAGTTTCCTTCTGAAGTCTCACAATCCTTCATTTGCATTCAGTTTGGACTGGATAGGAGACCCGTTGTAAACAAGACACTACTCAGCTTACGTGCAAAGGGATGGATAAAGATCTCTTGTCTGACAGGAAACCTCTCTCACCTTTGCTGGTGACCAATCCCTGCACACAGACTGTCTTGTGCCGGAGGGCAAACTCCATGCTCACAATGATCCTGGGGGCCTCAGTTCCCTACCTGTACAATGGGGACAGCAGCACTGCCCTGCACCACAGGGGTGCTGGGAGGAATAACACACTGGGGAGGGAGATATTTCAGTAATGGGGCCGCACAGACACCTTAGATCCCTAAATATATCCAGTTTGGACCCGCGCTTATGTCAGTGCATGGAGATTCCAGACCATCCCCCCACAACCCTCCTGACTGTCCCCATCTCTCTCCAGTCCACCTTCAACCTCCCCACGGTGGGTCTCTTCTTGTGCACCACTCCCCCAGTGCCCTGAGACTCCTCCCAGCCTCAAAACCCAAAGCAGTGGCAGAGGTTTGGCATGGCTCCTGCTGCGGCTTCTTTAAGATTCTCCAGCATCCTTGGGCGTCCCCATTAATCTTGCGCCAGAGGGCATCACGCAGCTCTGTCGGGAAAGCCCCAGTCTGTACCAGATAGGAAAGGCACATCTGACTGACCTACAATCTTTACTGAATGTCAAATTCCTCTGGCTCCTTCCAGCCCATATCATTATTTGGATGCATCACTTGTTCCCTGTCAGAAGTAACCTGGGTTAATCTTTTGATCATTTCCCATGCTGTCCTACCTTCCGCCCCCTTTCCAGCATTTTCTTGAATCAATATTCCCACCAGACACACTAAGTGCATTGTTTTACAAATAAACCTGTACCTTGTACCTAGAAGATCTGACATTCACACAAACTAAATGACCTTCCTTGGCTAAACAATGTCAGAGGTTTGCCTCCCTTAACAAGTACTAAAAGTGTCAGCCATCACCAACACAAGACACTTGTATTTTGCTTTGATTTATATTTAAAGTGCATTCACTGCTTGTCAGAAGTGCTTCATACACAGCCCTGAAAGTCCCTCCACAGAGCAGACGTACCACAAGCAATGGCAACGCAAGATTTCATGGATTTTAGGACCAGAAGGGAGCTCCACAGAAGTGTGACCTTCTACAGCACACAGGCCAGAGAACCTCATCCGGCGAGTTCTATACCAAGCCCATATCTTGTGGTTGAGCTACAGCATATTGTTTAGAATCACACCCAATCTTGATTTAAAGACTCCAAATGATGAAGGATCCATCAGCGGATTTTGTTTTGCTGCCTTCTGCTAAATTAAAGACCCTCTACGACCATCAGCTGAACACTGGATGTTTTTCTAAAAGATACCGTGTAGGAACTATTCTAGGGCAGGTCTCTGACCTGTGTTAAACCAGAGGTCAGACCAGATGATCACAATGGTCCCTTCTGGCCTTGGATTCTAGGAATGTGAGCACCAGAAATCTTCTCCCCTATAGATGTTTGTAGATCACGATAAAGTCACCATGTAAGCTTCCCTCTCATAAGTTAAATAGACTGACCTTCGTAGGTCTCTAACTATAAGGCAAATGTCCAGCCCTCAGATCATTCTTGTTGCTCATTTTGGAACCCTTTCCAGTCCTTCAACATCCTTTTAAAGTGTGGACACCAGAACTGGACACACAATTCCAGTAACAGTCTCACTAATGCTAAAGACACAGGTTTCCCACAATGCCCCACTCAGGTGCCTCAGTTCTGACCTGCAGACGCCATCTCCAAGGGGGTTTTCACGCATTCCTCGATCGAGATGGAGACCAGACTTGAATAACCCTGGCCCTAGGGGAAGTTGGGATCCATGACTAGATCCGGATCCAAACATCAGGACTTGGCCCCTTTCTCTATAATGTGCTGAACATAACCCAGGACCTGAACACCCTGGGACTCTGGATCTGGGTCAGAGCTTCCCAGCCTGGATCCGTGTCTGTTGCCTGGAACTTCCAACGAGGGGAAGCAATTAGTGCCAGTAATGTAAGTACAGGTGCAATGTGGGTGATGCTCCGAGGGGAGGGAAGTGACACCATCTTTCCCTACCAGGAACTGCACATCACTGATCAGCCAGCCGAAGGGAATAACCCTCACTTACAATACGGCATAGGCCGGGCTGCGCCTCTTTTCCTTTCATTTTAATTCCTTCCTGGATGCAGGTTTTTTGCCACCACGGTCACAGGGACATCGCTCTGGGCTGGCAGGCTCTGACCAGCTACTTCAGAGGAGGCTGCGGGAGGCTGGTGCTCGTAGAAATGTCCTTCTGATTCCCCATTAGTCAGAGACTGGTTCCTGCCCTGAAGCAGTGGAGTTTATATCCTTCCAAACCTCTTGGCCTGGTGTGTGTGTGTGTGTGTGTGTGTGTGTGTGTGTGTGTGTGTGTGTGGTAGTATCCAAGTGCCAGAGAGTATCCAGAGAGGTAGTAAATGAACCAGGCAAAGGAGACAAATGTTCTCTAGTGCGTTCTCAACTCCCTGAGCCCTCCAGTGGCCTTCCATTTCATTCCAGTTTCGCCAGAACAATGGGCGGCTCTCTTCCAAGCAATGCCGAGGGAACAGAAATGGGAGAACAAAGAGCCATGAAAGACTTACCTTCTGAACTAGGGTGAGAGACCGGCCATCTTTTCACCGCCTCCACTCTGACATCCTGAGAAGCATCCGGGGGCTTATAAAAGCAGACGACCTTCCTTCGGGACTGTGACCATGAGGACTGGACAGCTAATTCCAATTTATTATGATTAGGGAAAGAGAGCTGTTGCCGTGTAAACTAATAAGGAGATTTTTCACCATGTCATTTATAGGGTGGAAGGAATTGTAAAATCGCTCCGTGACAGATCGCAGTGCTGCTGGAGTTTCCTTAGTTTGTCACTGCCAACCAAAGAATCTCAGCAACCAGAAAATTAACTTCCTGCACATTGCAAGTGTTCAGCAGTGAGCTGAACCAAATTTTCTGCTAATTGAACACACCAGGTTTGTTATAGATTCATACTGAGCCGGCGCTTTCGGCATCAGTGAGTTCTAGCTCTGCAGGAAGCCCTCAGAATAGCACAAAGTCACACTTCGCAACAATACTGACTTCTGATAGCCTCAGTGGGTGGGTTGGCATTGCAACCAAGTTAGCTAGACCCCAGCCAGAGACAGAGCTGTGGTTTGCAGCCAATACTGCACATTCGGAACCTGCACAGTCGCCAGCTCTTGGATTTTTAGTGGTTTTCTTAAAGCCCCAGCTGCTGGAATCATGACTCTGTAGGAGCAGCTCAGCTTTCATTTTTTGTTAAAAAGTAAGTTTCTTGCCCTCGTGATTGCAAATAAAAGCTTGAATACATGAAGGAAGTGGATCCCAATGGCTCAAAACCAGAAAACAAAGCAAAAAAGCCCAACTTTTTTTGTTTGTTTGCTTGTTCTTAAACTCGGGAGTTTTAGGCCGGTATCATGATTTTTGGGGCTCAGATGCAGGATTTTTGTAGGCTTGGTTTTGGCAATACTGGATCTTATTTTGGAGGGGAGGGGAGAGAAGGGTGTAGCTAGGGTGGACAATGAACATATGCAGCAGGAAATGCAGCAGCAGGAGGAAGTAGAACTAGGGAGAGACAGGAAGCGAGAGTTTAGAGATTTTGAACAGGACACACTGAATCCAGCTCCATCTGGCCAAGCATTTGCTTGAGCAGTGACCCTGGCTCTATAAACTGGGAGAAGCACAGGGAGGAGAGTACAGAACAATGCCATGACTTTACATATTGAACGGCCAGGCTGTGATAGTCAGTGGAAAAGGGCAGAGAACCTGCGTCTATCCTGGTTGAATCATTCCTTATTATGTGTGATGAGCGGATGAATCACTTGAGTTTCTCATTAAGGCTCATCCGGAATTAACAGGACTTCACTGTAACCCAGATGGCGAGCATCTCTTGGTCAAATTATATAGAAACAGCAATAACATCTACTCTAGGGGTCAAACTAATAGATGGGAGGAGGCTTCATTTTCAAAACCCAGCCCCTATTGCTAAAGAGTTAAGCAAGGCCTGAAAACTACATTCCGTTGTCTGGCTTTTGGCTGGTCTTCCCTTCTGGCTCCACTTTGCTCCACACTGATAACATCCTTTAACCCACAAGCTAAAGTCATTCATCTTCTGACGCCAGCTGCTGGCCACTGGGAATTGGTACCAGCAAGCAAAGAGGCAGAGTCTTAGCAACCCTCCCTCCTGTAGCAGTTTTCTCCTCTCTTCCGCCCAGGTGTCCCTCCCATTGAGATCCAGGAGAGTCCCGCAGGGGGCTGAGAGGGGCTGAACCGGGCTCCTGGTGTAGCCCTGGGGGTGAAAGGTGCTATAAAAGTGCAAGCACTAACGGGCGCCAATTCAGCCTTCATACCCTGCCATGCCTCGCCCGCGCAGGACTCTGGCATGCGTTCTGCCTGCAGCTGCGTTTTGCAGACCCAACATCCAAGTTCTGTGGGTGTAAAGGGAGGGCAGAATCGGGCCCGGAGTGGTGCTCTGGGCATGCGTCTTTGTGGGTCCCACGGAAAGGGAGAACTGGGCCCCCAGCATTAAGCTCTGCTCCCAGTAGCCCCAGCGTATGATGGGTCAGCCCAGTATAACTTGGAGCATAAGCTGACCTAGTGCTTTGAAAGGATCCTGGCTTTGCCCTATTTAATACATGGAAATACCCCAGGCGGCAGGCAGCAGATCATTTTACAACAGTCTTCACATTTCTCTCTCTCCCATCCAGGGCAGGTGTCTCTGGGTGTCTGTGATAAGGGGGAATTAGCCCCCTCATTTAATGCATTTATTATCCAGCTCACCCCAAAAGGAACTGAACGTACATGAGTTTGTCATTTTTCTTTTGCGTTCTAAGATCTCTGACAACATCATCCCAGCGCCAGCCTTGCAGTGACCCTGATGAAATCTTGAGCAAACTAAGTCAGCCAACAAACTCCTTCCCCGTGCCGAGGGGCGAGAGCCCATTAGAGAATGAAATGACCAGGAGACTGGGCTCGCTCATGGAAATCTACCAGAAGTTCTGCCTCGGAGACACGCCTGGAAGTGTGGGCCCCAGAGCGCCGCCAAGGGAGGGAGGGAGGGCGATTACTAATAGGGGTTTGGCGGCTGAAAAGTAAATGCAGCTGAGGGCCCAGACCTCCGAGGCTGGAGCCCCATTCGGGCTCAGACAACGGCCACATTCTTCCCTCGCTCATTGTTTCGGGCTGGTGGAGCTGTGCCGATTTCCACCGGTGTCAGTGAGAGGAAATTCAGACTCAGAATCCGCCCACCCCGCACAAATGAACGGCTCTTTCCAAGCTGAGAAAGCCACCTTCTGCCTCTGCCTCCCGGGTATTTCTCCCGCTTGCCAGGGCCTCTATTATGTACCTGTCCCAGATTCCCCCTAGAAATCAGGGCAGGACACACAAAGACGGCAGGGTCAGCTACCCCGTTTCTCCTCGGCTGCCTCTGATCACCTCGGAGGGTAGCCGTAGCCTCCTAGACTCACGCTTGCTTCTGAAGCTTGCGAGAGGGATCGATTGGTCCCAGATAAGCCCTTGACAGTAGAGTGGCAGATGACATTGTTATTTCAATCAATAATCCCCCCGCCCAAGTTTCACCTCACTTAAAAACGGTTTGTTTCCAAAATCAGACATCAAAATACACAAGTGTCCCAGCACCCTGTCACTGGCTTTCATATCATTATAAAATACACTCATTGGAATATAGCTATTGTACTTACCTTTCAGTGTGTAGTATACAGAGCAGCAGAAACAGGTCTTTGTCTGTATGAAATTTTAGTTTGTTCTGACTTGGTTAGTGCTTTTTATGGGGCTTGTTATAAAACCGGGCATGTCCCTAGAGGAGTTGCTGTGTCGAGCTCTGTGTACCCCCAGGGGTGCACGTACCCCTGGCTGAGAAGCACTGACCTAGGACAATAAATGTTGCAATTATGGCCTGCCAGGAGGCAGAGCTTTGGGCTCCCGTAGGAGAGCAGGACCGATCACAGGCCTGGGGCTTGTCTCTACAGAGACTGGCAATGTCATTAAACAGGTGCACAGCTCAGGGAGGAGATGTTTATTTCACTCTAGGAGTGGGTGGGTACGTCTCCCTTTATCATTTCCCTGTCGCTGCGGGGGCCTCGCGCACTAGTGCACCTCGGTCCCCCCGGTGCTCTGAATGTGGCACACAATGGTTTCGTCTCTGGGCTGCATTCCTTCAGTCTAATTCCAGTTGCCGGGTTTAGTGTGCGGGTGCTGAGTGGTATTGGTGGCCTGTGATAGGCAGGGGGTCAGACCGGATGATCTGGTCGGCCCTTCTAGCCGTAAGCTCTCTGTTTAGCTTAAACTGGTTCCCAGGCAGGGGTTTGCACAAGTTGAACCAATTTGGCACCGATCAGGTTTGCCTGATAACAGGGAACTGGCTCCATTGCAAAAGCTACAACTGCTTGTGGCATTGGCTTGTTAAGAGGACAACAAATAGACCAGCTGGGGGGGAAAGGACCCTGCAGAGGTGACTTTAGGTCAAGTGGTCACATCTGAAAAAAGAACAGGACTTCTCCCAGCCCAAGATTCACACACAACAGACTAAGACTTCCTGCAGCTCAGTGTTTTTATTGCAGTGGTTTGCGGCAGCTGCAGAAGGGGGTTTTCACTTGAACCTGGAGTTTCTGCCTCCTTGAGCTCACAGAGCTGAGCGCTGGAACAAAGCTGTAAGGTCGCTTACTCCCTCCCTCCCTGCCACAAGGACTGCTCCTGCTCCACACAGCACTTTGGCCAGCGATTTGGGATTTACTAGATAGCCCTGCTACGACTTTCCTAGGGAGCCTGTTTTACAGCCTCAGAGGCTACAGAGGAAGGTTTTTTTTCCTGACATTCAGTCTAATTTTTCCATTGCTGAAGTTCATCCTAATCCCCCATTTATCCTCCTGGACCCCCTTTCTCCTCGCCTGACACTGACATTCAGCCAGTGCTTGCACACTTCTCTTATCCCACTGACCCCACCTGTTCTACATTTAGCTCAGCTGTCCAAGGAAGGCGGGGGGGGGGGGGTCTCACTGCAAATGACAGAAGTGACTCTCCCTGGGTAGTGACTAAGGTTGCTACTGATGCCGATCCAAGAGATTTTAGGTGCTAAAAGTCCGGTGGTTCAGCGGGGCTAAGGCGGGCTCCCAGGAACAAAAGTGCACTATGCCCCAATAACAACAACAACATGGGTGAAACCAGCCAATCACTGTTCTCTTGAATGACCTTGCACAGGACAATGATAAAGGAGAAGAACACCCTGTCACCCAGCGGTGAACACCCTGTCACCCAGCAGTGAACACCCTGTCACCCAGCGGTGAACACTTTTCCCAAAGTGTTCACTCCCCATCTGACCTGTCAGTCCTCAACACCTTCAGAAGACAAGCCTGGGAGCTTCAATTAATTACTTGGCTACATACTAAAAATCATGGACTGACAGGGGACACTAGATTTATGGCTTAGTTAGTGCAACACTCTGTAACCTACTAACCCCCTCTTTTTGTCTAATGGTCTCTTAGAATATGTGCTAATTACTTATGCTAAACAATCTGTTCCACCTTGTATTGAGCTGTGGCACTCTGAGGACCTCACTCACCAACAGAAGTTCGTCCAATAAAAGATCTTACCTTACCCACCTTGACTCTCTATATCTTGGGATCAACACAGCTGCAACAACACTGCATAGACCAGGGTCTCAAACACACGGCCCGCAGGGTTATTTCCTGCAGCCTGCCAGGCTCCCCTCCCACCACTTCCCTTCCCCCCAGTGCGCCACGCCCCTGCCCCTCTGCTTACCTCTAGGCACTGTTTGGCGGCACTTAGCGCTTTCCAGGAGGGAGGGGGAGGAGCACGGAGCTGCAGGCTCAGGAGAGGAGGTGGAGAAGAGGCAGGGCAGGGACTGGGATTTGGGGAAGGGATGGGCAGAGGCGAGGCCTCATGGAAGGGATGTAATGGGGGGCGGGGGTAGCTGGGGGTGTGTGTCAGTGATGCGGCCTTCCGGCCAATGTACTAGTCCCCCTGTGGCCCTCCTGGTGATTGGAGTTTGAGATCCCTGGCATAGACCATCCCTAAGAGACATTTGACCAGCCTGTTCTTTACAACCTCCAATGCAGGAGATCCCACAACCTCTCTTGAAAGCCTGTTCCAGATTAACTACCCTTACAGTTAGTTTTCCCTAATATCTAACCTAAATCTCACCTGCTTCTGATTAAGCCTATTATTTCTTGTCCTATCTTCAGGGACACGGAGAACAATTGATCACCGTCCCCTTTAGAACAGCCCTGACCATATCTGAAGACTGTTATCATCAGGTTCCCCCCTCCGTCTGCTTTTCTCAAGAATAATTTTTTTTAACCTTTCCTAGTAGGTCAGATTTTCTAAATCTTTGATCATTTTTGTTGCTCTCCTCTGGACGCTCTCCAAATTGTCCACGTCTTTCCAAAAGTGCAGTGCCCAAAACGCGACAAAGCACTCCAGCTGAGGCCTCAAAAGTGCGGAGAGAGACAATTACCTCCCGTGTCTTACATATGGCACTCCTATTAATTTACCCCAGAATGATATTCACCTCTGCTACAATTGCATCACACTGCTGACTCATATTCAATTTGTGAGCCACTACAACCCCCAGATCCTTGCTAGTAGTACTAGTGCATGATGAGTTAGTCCCTAGTTTGGAGCTGTGCATTTGATTTTTCCTTCCTAAATGGTGTACTTGGCGCTTGTCTTTATTGAACTTCATCTTCTTGATTTCAGACCGCTTCTCCAATTTGCCAGGGTTGCTTTGAATTCTAATCTGTCCTCCAATCTGCTTGCAGCCCTCCAGTGTATAATACTCCAATCTGTATAATACTCCTATTTTAGCCTAGAGGGTCTGAAGTCAGGAATCCGGGGTTCTGTTCCAGATTTGTCACTCATTCTCTGTGTTACCTTGAGCCCCAAAACAACAACACAGTTGTGCTTATGTGCTTTGCTGGATTGAATTCTTGATCAGTCTTTGACTCAGTTTACCTGTCTGCATGAACATAACTCCATTAAACGTTTGAGCATTGCTTTGAGATTGTAACCTCAGGGGAGTTATATACATTCAACTGCTGCCTGAAACAAGAGAAGGACGCCGTTCCAAATTATGAGGCAGCCCCTGCTTTTCAGACAGTTCAGGGACACGTCAGCAATGGGGTGGGGGAGAAATACAGTCTGTCCCCAGAGTTCTTTCGGAAGCCCGGCTGTCCATGGGTATTTGTACAGTTTTCTAACTGTGTACGGGCCACGTCTGTTAACCAGTGCGTAGCTCACTGCACAGGAAGACGCGTTTTCAACTTGCAATTCGAGGAGCTACATGCACAAAGTAATTAAAGTCCGAGGACATTTCCCATACTGAGGGTGGGCTGGGCGCGTTCATTTATTGTTGGCTTCTGCATGCCACAGCAAACCCTCAAATGTAAAGCCCGCAGAGCTGAAATTCTGGGGGCATAACCCACCCGGGGAGATTTACGGAACCCTTTAATTTGCAGGAGAGGCTGATGTTTCCAAATGAAGCAGTGATGGGAGGGGAATAGAGGGGCTGTCATGCACTGAAAGTGAAAGTCTGCTACTTTTCACAACAAGAGCCGGGCTCAGCCGTAGTGCAGCGATTCAGCCTTGAGAACACGGAACATACAATAATACTGCATTGCACCAGGGATTGCATTCGAGAGCGAACAGAGGGATGGATAATAGATCGCTCAGGCTACATAGGTGCCTGGCTCCAGATGGGAACAGACTTTCCAACAGTTGACCAAACAGGAAAACTATAAAAAATAAATATCCCCAGAAGAAAATTAGATACAATTTTGATCATGCAAATATTATAGGGGTGGAGGAAGCAAAGAGAAGCAGCTGGGTGCATTGATATGGTTAGGTTCCAATCCGGGCCGATGTTGTTATTAACGGCCTGTCCTAGTAAATACAGTTGTGGTGAAGGGAGGATTTATTTTTTAATATGCATGCTGAGGGCCCGATCCAAATCCCACTCAAGCCAGTGGGAATCTTTCCATTGACTTTGATGGGCTTTAGACTAAGCACTTATTGAGCATAGCAGGACCCCCAGGAGTCTTTTTAGAAGGCATAATATTGATATTATTCTCACTATTTATTTATATGACTGCAGCGCCTCAGAGCCCCCCTCATGGGCGCTGTACAAAGACAGACCAGAGAGATGGTCCCTGCCCCAGCGAACTTCCAATCTCAGTAGAGGGGATGGAGCTCTGCTGGTGTTGTCATTCCAACACACCCGTAGGGGGAATGCCATTGAGCACAGAGCTTGAGGAACAGGGGTTCCCAGGCTCCCCTGTCCACCTTCATGTGGCTACCGGACAAGGAGCACCTTCTGCTGTGTTTTTGTAATGGACCCCGTGTGGGCTGACAGCGGGACCTGCAGAGTGACAGATTGGACCACTCCAGCTAGAGCTGAAGGACGAGATCCCTTCACCACCAGCTGTAGGAGACTTACTAGCCTGGGAAGTGCATAAGCTACTGAAGGGAGACAAAGTCCCCTGTCTCCCAGTGTGAAGACTGGCCTGGGAATCAGGAGACCTTGATTCTATGCCTACCTCAGCCACGCCCCCTGGGGCAGCCAGACCTGCTGTTGTAGCCCCCTGACATAGGTACCCTCTCAGTCACCACTTTGGGTAATTGGTCCTGTGTACAGTACGGGACATATCGGGCCTGGAAAAGCCACGACGACGACCTGCATTTGGTACTGCAGCTGCCTTTTCTCAGCCATGCTGCCTTGGCTACACAGACAGCCTGATCCCCCGACCTCCTCTCTTACCTTCAGTGACCGGGTCTTTTAAAGAGTATTGGCCAGTTCTTTGTCTTCTCGTCATGGGCCTCTCCCCAGTAACTGAGTGTTAAAAGAAGAGCTCGTAGCCCTTTGAGCCCGATGCTTTATGAACACTCACTGATCCCCAGTCCACCCCCTGAGGTGGGGAAAGTATCTCCATTTTACAGATGGGGAAATAGAGGCAGAACTCCGATCTCTTCCCAGCCATGTGCTCATTCGTCTAGGCCTCCTTGCTGCCTGCACATACACACAGGGCCACAGACTCACAGACATTAGGCCAGTTGTGCCCCACAGTCATGCTCTTTCCAGCTGTATTCCCATCAGCCTCCTTAAGGCAAACCGGGTCTGTCCAGACGGGGGCATGAATAGCTGACCTCCAAAGAAACCCCAGGTTCTTTCTGAAGAGGGTTGGTGGCACTTTTCCCTCTGAGACCTTGTCTATGCTACAGGACAACTCTTTAGCGGGTACAAATACTCTTGTGAAGTCGATGGACTACACCAATGTACTGAGGGTCTGACTCTACAGCGACCAACATGTCGGAGAACCCAGTTACAACATGATGAGAGCATCTTGACCATGGTACATAACAGCTTGCTTTTGCCGCTAGACCAGACCAAATCATCTTACAACCATCTTAGGTGAATCATGCCTGCAAATACTCATTCCCTTGACAACTGGGTGTACAGATACCCGGTTTGCATGAAAAGCCACAGTCGTGTGCACATATTAGGTGTGCAATTGCACAGCTCTTCTATGAAAACAGTGACACACTTTTCTTTATTACTCTGACACAATGATTTTGTGACTGTTCTGCAGGGCAACCCATCTGATGAAATACTTAACCACATACAGGGAATTATGTATAGAACCATTTGAAAACATGTTTATGATACCCAAGTCTGCATGGATCTTATTTTATAGCACATGCCTTGTAAATGAAGTGCCTGACAAGCCCATTAAATGAGTAAAAATATAGTGGTAAAATGACAGCCATCAGCTTTGCTAAAGGAATGTATTTGATACATGAACAATGCCACTTGGTGCAAATGTATAGGATCTTGGCAGCACTCCATGCTGTGAAATTACCTGACGTTAATGCCTGAGAAAGGAATAAGCCCATTACTGCAACACTGTGTATTGAGGAGATGTCTTTAAAAGGCCACCACTGCATTACTAGGTGATAAACTCCATAATCTAATTACTTATCCACAAATTCTGTCAGCCAGAGAACTTCCTTGCAGGGCAGGATCAAAACTCTAGGCATCTTCTCCTTCACCCAGAAAGAAGAATTTATGGTACATTCCTTAAGCTTATTAGCAAATATTTTGCCTCCCAACTCAGAAGAGTTTTCAGAACACGTGCAACTGAGAATTTTTGGTATGCCGAAGAAAATGAATCCTTAAAGCTACAGGCTGCTTATTGCAGCCTCCCGCCCCCTGTCTTCTCTGCAGATGCACTGTGATGCTGTCACTTACGCTTGTGGAGACTTTCAAGTTTCTGCTTCTCCCCAACCCCACCACACCACACCACACCAAACTGTGGCACCGAGGGTGTGTGTGTGTGTGTAAGAACATGGGCTCCTGGCATGACGCTGTGGCAAAAGTGCTAATGTGATCATTGGATGAATAAATTGGGGACTCTTGAATGGGAGTAGAAAGATTATTTTACCTCTGTATTTGGCACTGGAGTGATCACTGTTGGAATCCTGTGTCCAGTTCTGGTGCCCGCTATTCAAGGAAGATATTGATAAATTCCAAAGGTTCAGAGAAGAGCCACGAAAACGATTAAAGGATTAGAAACTTGATTTATAGTGACAAGCTAAATAGACTGAGCTCCTTGAGTCTAACAAAGACGAGGTTATGGGGTGAGTTGATCACGGTCTATAAGTATCTACATGGGGAACAAATATTTAACAATGGGCTCTTCAGTCTAGCACACAAAGGTCTAACCAGATCCAATGGCTAGAAAGTTGAAGCTAGACAAATTCAGATGGGAAATAATGTAAATTTTTAACAGTGAGGATAATTAACCCTTGGGACAATTCACCAATGGGAGGGGTGGATTCACTGGCAATTTTTAAATCAAGAGGGGATGTCTTTGTAAAAGCTCCGCTCTTGGAATTATTTTGGAAAATTCTGTGGTCTGTGTTATACAGGAAGTTGCACTAGATATCACAGTTGACCTTTCTGGCCTTGGAATCTACATGGGCCTTTACACTGGCCCATTGTACACAAAGGGAAATTTCACCCTAAATGGCTTACTCAAGATCGCTCAATAAGGTGGCAGGGCAGAGAACAGAACCTAGGACTACCTAGAACCTATTTGGTGCTCTAACCACTAGTATATTCCCCCAACCTGGTTTTCTAACAAGGACCACAGAATAGGTTAACAATAGCGAAGAGCCTGAGAAATCCATTTACAGGCTCCCTATAGGTGCATGTACCTCGGTAGCCATCTATTACGAACGCTCTACTATTGAAACAGCGACATTGACATCTAGAGATAAAAGTGTAGCAGCTTTATCCAAGAGAACTGAATAATCTGTTTAATATAGTAAATTTGATACTAAGTCAATAAATCACAAAGAATAAATTTGAAATATTATAGGAGAAGGGGACACGCCACTATTGATTTATAATCTGTAAACAACATGCATCTTCCAGAAGTCAGCAGGGATACATTTGCCGCTTATGATGGTGTGTCATTGTCTAGGAGCTTTTAATTCAGCTCTTTGACCAAGTTCTTTTCATTCCCAGCCACAGCAAAATGAACCATTCCCCGGGCTGAAAGTGAAAATTAACTCCCCGCAACTTCCCCTGCATTTGTGTCCCCCTCCTCCTCCTTCAGCTGCCTCTTCTTTCTGTGTTTAACTACACGGCAGAAAAGCCACTGCAACTAGAGCACGCTGAGGGTAGCTTCAGCAGGCCAACCTTCAAGCACCCAATGCTCAGTCCTGACTACCCCATTGAGTAATGGGTCCATACCCGTTAGTGACGCCTGCAGGAGAGCTAGCTGGAATCACAACTCTGGATCTTGGCAGTCTCTACTCAACCCTTCATCTTGAAGTTGTTGTTTGTTGGCCTGAACTGACATTAAACACGTGGGAGGCCTTATTTTTTGGAAGCCAGGATTAGGGAGGTAAATAGATCAGCAGCCTGAAAACAGAATGTTTGTGCCAAATAAGATCAGTCAACGGGTCAGCAAGCTAAGTGACGGAATGAACCAGCTAAGGCATGGGAAGGGAATACCCATTCGCAATACCCAGGATACCAATGGACAAAATAAGCTGGGAATGTAAAAATAAAGAGTAGGTTGAACATGGACCATACGTGGACAGAGCATGCTGTACAGGGGTTGGTTCCTACAAACTGACCAAGCCAATTCCAAAGTGTGTAATGCAATGTATAGTAAATGCAATGAAAGGTGTAAATGTCGATAAAGGGAGAGGCTTTTTATGTCATTTGGATCTGTAATGTACCCTCAATCCGGCCCCTACTCTTGAGTCCGATCAATTCAGTGTGGTTTTGCTGGATGCCACATAAAGGAACCCGAGTAACAAGAGTGGCGTGGACCTGAGTGGAAAAGGTCTCGGGGGGAAGCCCAACAGTTACTAGAGCCAGGTGGACTTTTTTCTCCCTCAACATAGTTTGGACAAAATGTGCCTTTTTATTGAAAAGAAAAATCTTGTGGAAAAATGTCTATTTTGATTTGACATTTTCTCATTTTTTTGAAGAAAAACCAAACCAAGCTTGTCTTGTCACCAAACCCCAACATTTTAACTGAAAAGGTTTTTTAAAAAAATGGTTTTGATTTTTATTGAAATATGGGACATTTTGGTGAAAATACAAGTAATTTTTTCATTAGTTCCCACAAAACATAATTGGCACCATTCAGTTTGCTACCTCGGGATCTTTTGAACGAGATACTGTGAAATGTTACTATGCCATAATGGCACCTTCTTACTGTCTGGCTCAACACGGCGTGTTCAGAGTCAGACCTGCTGACATTGGTGACTAAATATATTTCTATGACTGCAGCCAGCCCAGGAAGAGTCAGTTGGATTCTATCCTCCTTCTGCCTCATCCACAGTGTTGTATATTGAGATCCAATCAGTTGCACTGGTGCAAACCAAGAATCATAGAAATGTTGGGCTGGAAGGGACCTCAGAGGTCAGCTCCCTGCACTAAGGTAGGAATCAAGGACATTTAGACCATCCCCGACAGGTGTTTGTCCAACCTGTTCTCAAAAACCTTCAGTGATGGGGATTCCACAACCTCCCTTGGAAGCCTATTCAGAGCTTAACTATCCTTATAAGTAGAAAATTTTTCCTAATATGTAATCTAAGTCTCCCTTGTTGCAGATTAAGATAGTTACGTCTTGTCCTACCTTCGGTGGACCTGGTGAACAATTGACCACTGTCCTCTTTAGAACAGTCCTTAACATATTTGAAAACTGTTATCAGCCCTCTCCCCCACCCCAGCTCAGTCTGCTTTTCCCACGACTACCTAAGGCAGCTTTTAACCTTTCCTCATAGGCCAGGTTTTCTAAACCTTTAATAACATGTCTTGCTGTCTGCTGAACTCTAGCCAATTTGTCCACATCTTTCTTAAAGTGTGGCAAGCAGATGTGAATGCAGTTTTCCAGCTGAGGCCTCACCAGTGCCAAGTGAAGCCAGACAATTACCTCCCGTGTCTTGCATACACTTCTTTTAATACACCACAGAGTGATAGTCACCTTTATCACAACTGCATCACATTGTTGGCTCACATTCAATTTTTGATCCACTATAACGCCCAGATCCTTTTCGGCAGTACTACCGCCACCCTAGTCAGTTATTCCCATTTTGTATTTATGCATTCGATTTTTTTCTTGCCTGAGTGAAGAACTTTGCACTTGTCTTCACTGAATTTCATTTGTTGATTTCAGACCACTTCTCCAATTTGTCAATATTGTTTTGAATTCTAATCCTGTCCTACAAAGTGCTTGCAATGATTACTAGCTTCTCATCATCTGCAAATTTAATAAGCAAACTCCACTCCCTTATCCAAATCAATAAAGACAATATTGAATAGTATTGGACCCAGGGCTGACCCCTGTGGGACCCTTCACTTTGGCAGCAAACAATTGATAGCAACTCTTTGAATACCGGCTTTCAACCAACTTTGCACCCACCTTATAGTAACCTCATCTAGACCACATTTATCGAGTTTGCTTATGAGACTGTGTGGAACTGTGTCCAAAAACCTTATCAAAATCAAGATATATCACGTCTAGAGCTTCCCCCTATGCACTAGGCCATTAACACTGTCAGAGAGGGAAATTAGGTTGGTTTGTTCTTGACAAATCTATGCTGGCTGCTCCTTATGACTGTATTACCCTCTAGGAACTTACAAACTGATGTTTAATAATTGGTGCCAGTATCTTTCCATGTATCAAAGTTAGATTGACTGGTTTATAATTCCCTGGGCTGTCTTTGTTCCCCCTTTAGAGATCAGTACTAACCCTTTCCCAGTCTTCTGGGATTTCATCCATTCTCCATGAGTTTTCAAAGTTAATTCCTTCCAGCTCCAAGACTGCTTCAGCTAGTTCCTTAAGTGTTCAATTATGTATTCAATGTTATAAGCAAAGTAATACACCTTGTGTGGTATGATGTGATCTACTCCTACACTGTACTTGGATTCTAGAGTCACTTTCGGCTCAGGAAAAGGCCCCAGCGTCGCTGTTGACAGCATAACACACATCAACGGTAAAAACACAAATCTTGTAAGGGAAACAGCTGGAACACACAACCAGCATTACACAAGACAATCGTTCACTCTCACACAGATAAGCATGTTCAGCACTTGGCACTGTACAACACAGAACAGAAAGATCCTACAATTTATGTCAAAAAACAGATGGATACAGACGGAACCTTACTGACGATGAATGGGGTGGCACCGGTGTGGGTGGGAGGATGTGCATAGAGGGTATAACATGAAGACAATCAAGTTGCACAGGTGTTCTGAGAGCAGAATTTGGTCCACAGAACCTTTCTTGCTGGTGATGATGCAGGAAAAAGAAAGGACCCGCTTGACTCCCAGGTTCAGTTTGCAGTGCTGGTAGTTAGAAATAAATAATTTTACTTATAAACGGAGCACGTGTGATCTGGAGCCAATGAACCATAATAAACATGGGATCCCACATTGCCATGTATACAGTTGGCATCAGATAGTCATTTGCCATCACATGAGACAGGCAAAGCAATGGGAAAGGGACACTTTTCACTCTTGGTGGAAGCTTGGGGACCTATCACACTATAAAAATAGAATCATAGAATCTCAGGGTTGGAAGGGACCTCAGGAGGTCATCTACCAACCCCCTGCTCAAAACAGGACCAACCCCAACTAAATCATCCAATAGGGCAGGCCGCACAACATGCAGTCCGGGGGCCACATGCGGCCCACACAGGCTCACTGTGCGGCCCACGGGGAGTGAATAGGGGTGGGGCAAGCCAAGTGGGGGGGTGGGGGGAAGCAGATGGGGACGGGGCGAGGGCGGGGCTTTTCAGCCCGCAGCTGGTTTTTTTGCAGTAATATGGCCCTCGCTGCTTTCCGAGGTGTGCAGGCCTGCAATAGGGTGTGGGTTTAAATCTGTGTAATGCTACCTGACTGCTTAGTGACAACAGTTGGGAAATTCTGAGCTTCTTGGTCACCCTTTTCCTTGGGGAAAGAAAAGTTGAGGGGTTTTTGTTTTGATTTTTTTTTTTTTTTTTTTTGGAAAATTCAAAAATGGTATGCAGTGCAAAGATTTGGGTCAAGCTCACCAAATCCCCAAGTTCATAGAATCATAAAACATCAGGGTTGGAAGAGACCTCAGGAGGTCACCTGCTCCAACCCCCTGCTCAAAGCAGAACCAACACGAACTAAATCATCCCAGCCAGGGCTTTGTCAAGCCTGACCTTAAGTACCTCTAAGGAAGGAGATTCCACCACCTCCCTAGGGAACCCATTCCAGTGTTTCACTACCCTCCTAGGGAAATAGTGTTTCCTAATATCTAACCTAGACCACCTCCATTGACCAGCTCCATTGTATTTTTGGCCTGTCTACAAATTTTGTAATGTGAATGAGACTTACACTTACATGGGAGAACTCACAGCACTTTATACATTGACTTATAAATGTATTCATAGGGAATCACTTCCCTCACTGCTGAATTGCAGCTGTCTCTAGGGTGGCACATAGCAGCTGTTAAACAGCTTACAACAACAGGGCACTACACTTTTTAGGACACAACATGAAGAACAGAAACAACACTTAACTGAAAGTAAAGGCAGAATATAATGAACTCCACTGGAATATGTCCAGTGAACATCTTATTCTTGGGGAAACTGCCAGGCAGTCTTTAATGCCCCCAAAGTTGGGAAGATCTCAGTTTACAGCTCATCCCAAAGCAAGCATCTAGTAAACCACAGAAATATCATCATCTGCTAAGAGATACCCAGATTATTTACTAAACGTATTTATGGCAGTGATGTAGAACTGATGAAATGGAAGACTCTTGGATGTGCATGTTATGGGTAGCTCCATCTTCTCTATCATGACATCCCCAATCTGTGTAATTCATATCTAGATGCCAACCTACCATGCAGAAACGTAATGAACTTCTAGGCTGTAGCCTTGCAAGAGGTCTGAAAAATTAAACTACACGGTGCCAAGTCTATAGGCAGACGTTATCGGAAGAAATATACCAGCATTGCCATGGCAACATCACAACGTGACTTTGATTTCTTCCAAGGCCAGGACAATGTATGCATTTTACAGAAGCAGCTAATTGTCTAGCTCTCTGCTTAATGCACACCAACACAGCAGCATATTTTTGCTAAATGTCTCACTATTTGATCTTGCTGCCTCCAGCTACCATTAACATATTTTGCATTCATTCTTTGTATAAATTCCTGGTAATGCTTCCAGCTAAGGTTCCTAAATACACATTTAATTTATATTTAATGAGACAGTTAGCATGAGTTAAGCAAATGAGAGCTGGTTAATTAAAGTATATGTAGAGAAGATTGTGAGGATTAATTAGTTAATATTTGCAAAGTGCTTTGAAAAATATATGCATCTAAGTTTTTTATTAGTAGTAGTATTGAGTTCAAATGAAGAGATACAGTCTATCACACAGCTGTTAATCTTTAATCAATCAGTTTCTCATATGAGATGTCTTATTACGCCTAACCCTTTAGGCACCAAAAAAGATTAAGTGCAGGTTATTTGAACACCTGGTTTCTCAGCTGTTGGGGTCACTATTCATTCTTCATGAGCTAAATCATGAAGTATGAAGTAATTTTACATGGCAGTTTAACTGAGTTAAGACTGAGCAAAAGTTAACTCAGAGCCTCTGAATTTGGCCCAGTAGGTAATGGATAACCGTATGCTCTAATGGCTTGCCGGGAAGATTCCTTGTGTTCTAATGCCATCGAGGCCCTGGGTTTACTACGGGGCCTCAGGCAAGGAGGCCAAATTCCTAATGTAGCCCCAGGTCGTAGGTGACTCAGTGTTTGTGTGTCCAGCCTGAGACACCTAGGACCCCATGCTCAGAACTGGGAGCCCCTGAAGCTCTGATACACATCAGCCTGGAGAACTTGGTGCTCAGCACCTCAGATTTCAGGCCTCACTTATCTCAGGTGAAGGATCCAAAACCAGAGGCATAAGTTAATGGACAAGGGGCCTTCGCTACGGCATGCCTCAGTTTTCCCATCTGTAAAATGAAGCTAGTGACACGTCCTCCCCTCCCAGGGGGGTTCACTGGGATTCTTAAAAGCCTCTGACTTTGAGGAGCATCATATGTCCCTTTAATGCCTCTGTTTTGTTATTTCATGATCTGGTAAGTGAAATAGCGGAAGGTAGAGAACACTTCACTGGGACTTGGGAGACCTGGGTTTTTTTCCCCAGCTCTGCCACTGGCCTGCTGGGTGACCTTGGCAAGGTACCTCCCCTCTCTGAGACATGGGTTCCCCCTCCGTCCAGTGAGGGCATCCTTTGTAAAGTGCTTTGAGAGGCGCTGATGAGAAGAGCCAGGCGATATTATCCCCCGTCCTCCCAGATGGCCCCCATACACCATCGGTATCCAATCACAGCACTCCCAGGAGTAGTCAATCACTTTTCACCCCCACTCTCAGACAGTCACCCGAGCCCTTCCCCCCCAGTGACATCACTGGGACGCTGTGAGGGACAGAACTGGGCCAGCCCCAGCCCCTAGCGTACCCGCGGTTAGACCAGCGGGCGCCACTCTGTCCACAGACTGTCCTGATCAGCTAGGAAATGACAAGGCACACATCTGGGTGCACAGCTGTATGGGTCCCACCTCCGCCTTACCTGCACCAGGGCTGGTACAGACGTACTAGAGAGAAACCCGCGGCACAATGAAGACAGTCCGGCCTGGACCCCAACCCCATTCCTCACTTGATACGAGCCAAACAACAGGACCGTGGGGGATGGGTGTTTAAAACAGTCAGTGCCTAAGTCAGACGCACTTTCCGGGTCATCCAGCAAGAGCCTGGGATGGAGAGAAGCACAGGAATCTCCACCCCTCCATCAGACCCAGCACTAGGGTTAATGGACACCAGTCGCTCTCTGGGGTGGATCCCTGTAAAGCAGACAATCTACTAATGGCGAAGTGCCACCGTGTGGCAGATCCCCTGCATTGCAGCCAGGACAACAACTGCTCCCGGTGGAGGATGGAGGATACAGGGTCATTTCCAGGGTGTATTTTCAGGGTCAGAGGGGATACTTGACACCCTGACAGATGGCAAAAGAATCTGAGCCATTGCGGAGGCGTGTGCAGGCTACTGCCACTCATTCCACTCTCAGCCAATTGTAGCCAGGATTTAAAAGGGTTACAGCAAGTCTGGCCTTTTCTTGCAAGCGAGTCAGACCCCTGCCTCCAGCGTTTGGTTTCAGTGTATGTGGGGTCTGGAGCCTGTTATGAATGAGTGCCCGCTGCTTGCTCACTAAGATCCGTGCAGTGTCTTAACACAGATCCTGCACACGGCACATTGGCGCTAAGGAGCGGGACTAAACGCCATGGAAATCTTCTTTCTGGTCATTAAGTTGGAAATGATATTCCCTCCAAATGACCGAGATCATTTACATTGATAAACCCAAGTGCTCTGCTGACTCTCGGGGTTGGCCGATGAAACAAAGTGGGGATTTTCTTTAACGTTTTTACCATGCCTGCGTGCGCTTCAATTTCCCTCTTGCTTTGCTACACATGGAGTGTAAAGGGTTTAGAGGCTGTTCTTGAGGCAGAGATGGAGATAGGTGAAGCTGGTCACAAAACGGCCCGGGGGTGCTATTAATAGGTTGGTAAATCGCCCCGTACCAGTGGAGGACCCAGAAAGGCAATGGAACCCAAGGACTGAAGTGTTGATATCTATCCCCTCCAGGCCGGTGGAACATGTGAACTCAGCATGGCCCTGCAGGAGGAAGACAATGGACCAAGAGGTGATGGCTGGGGAGGATAAGCAGCTTGGCTGGGTGGAGCCAGACACTGACTAGCTGGCTGAACCTTTGCTCCTCTGTGTTAACCTGAGGGCTGCCGACGCTGGGTTCCTCCGAACTAACAAACCCTACTCGCTACGGAAAGGCTGCCTGGTGTCCCTGCAAAGACTTGCCGAGGTGCACTGATCCCTGACGAGGGCAAAAAGTCTCTGACCAAGAGTCTGTCTCGGGTGGACCCAGCGGGCCGAGCTCGAGGTTAGAAACAGGAAGGCTGGTGCCTAGAGGGTCAGTCTCGGAGATGCTGGGACCTCCTGGTCGACCATTAAAGAAGAGTGGGACTGCTTGAGGGTCTGGCATGCTGAAGGGGCTCCTCCCCGGGAGGAGCTGGGACACAACGCCGATCCTGGGGATCTAGGATAGCTTCCATTCCCCAAGATCCACCTCTTCATAATCAGACAGGTCCCTTCATCGGAAATTGTTTGATGCAAGACAGTATTGTACACGTCTGCCGGTGCTTTCAGAGGACAATAGCTGTCTTGGCTTCTAAAAGAAGTCACAAAGGTCAGAAGCATGGGCAGATTCTTGGTGGGAACTGCTCTGTCCCAAGACAGAGTGGAGCTAACTTTCACAACAGACAATGTATTGAACCCATCCCACCGCTGGCTCTTGGAGAATTGTCCATGGACGGAGCGGGATTCTCTCAAACACATTTGTTATTCAGATTAGTCCTTGGCCCCCTGGGCTTCTTTGCAAGCATTTCACGGCATCCCTGAAGGGTGGGCAGGTTTGGGAAGATATAGAGGTCACCTGGTATCACTTCTGTGTTCCTCGGCCGGTGTCAATCAGCATTGCTCTGTTGAAGTCAATGGAATACCGCCAATTTACGCCATTGAGGATATGGCACAGGAGGTTAAGATGTAGGATTTTGCTTCAAGCCAATTACTCCTTTCTGTCTGTGATAGGCTACAAACGACTCGGAGGATGGGGCAGGAGATATCTTCATTTTTAATAGAGTTTATCGGCTCCTATGGGGAAATTGCAGGTAACTGGGAAACTCGGTGTGAGCCTTTTATCACACCAGCCCTTGCTCAAGTTGCCCTGCAGCCGTGCGGCACCTGCTCAATGGAGCGGTTTTATTGCAGCCCCTGGCTTCCCAGTTCACCGCATTCCTCACTCCTGACTCATTCTCAGAGTTTCTGTGGCACTTGAATATTACACACTCCACAGCCTTTAAATCTACATGCCAGTTAGAGGATCCAGATGGAGAGCCAATAACGAGTTAAGACCAAGAGATGGATTCTGATAAAATAAGAACCAAGTAAGAACCCGAGCCAAGACAGAACCTTTTATGAAATTAAGAAACGGTCGTTCACTTGTTCTAAGAATTCTTTTTCACGCCCAGGTGCCTCTGTGTGTTTTGACTAAGACAGTATCAGGTTTGCTGATGCACCATGATAACGCCTTTTGCCTTGGTAACTGAGGCCCTGGGAGAAGCAAGATTTTCAGCTTTCCAGGACAGGACCGGTCTCTTTGTTACCTGTGTTCACCAGGCTGAGCATGGTGAGGCAGGGGAATCTGGGCACAACCGCAGTCCAGATAATAATAATGAGACTGGACATTGCTTTCTGGAGACATTTGCAGCCTGGTTTTGTAGACCCTGGATGGCATCACTTCCTCCTGATCTGGAATGAGCCAAATTCAACCCCACCGATTTCCCAAGCTCTGCCAGGCACAGGGAGAGCACAGAAACACAGCATGTGGCTTCAGCAAAGAGGAGATGTGGCTTTGAATGTCATTGACCTATGGAACCCCTGTGGGAGAGCACACAGCCCCTGTGGACTCTGGGAGGGCGTCTTTCTCCAGCTGCTCCCACCAGATTCCTCAGGTGAGACAACAAAGCCTCACAGCCGGTGGTAGTGAAGGCAGCTGACTGACGGAGTAGATTATTAATCACATTCCATTTATACCAGCACCAGCTCCATCCCCAACTCATGCCACAAACCAAACCAGTAGCGTAACATGGCGTGCACTCACCGCTGCAGCGCCTGCAGCTGGTCAGTCCAGGAATTAGCTCCTTCCAGCCTCCTGGGGTACTGCCCAGCAGCAGTACCCCTACACTAAGGGATCTTCCCCTCCCTGGGGAACCTCAATCCCCTAAGCCCACCTCATGTCAGTGACCCACTGCCAGTCTTCATCTAGCACCATCCCACAGGGGCAAACTGCAATGGGAAGTGGCCACTCATCAGCCTGGGGGTTGGACCTGCCGCCTCCTCATCCCCTGGCTGCTTCCCCACTGCCTTAGTACCTCCTCTGGCCCTCACAGCAAGGCCTCTGCCTGGGGGTTTGCCAGGCTGGAGCTTCCCCAGCTCCTCCTGTCCTTCCCCAGCACTGCGCCGTCCAAAGGTCCATACTCTCTCCAAAGCTGGAGAGAGACTGACTGCCATCTGGCCCAGCAGCCCTTTTATAGGGTCCATCCTGGGCCAGATTGGCTGCCTCCCAGCCTTTTCTGATTGGCTCACAGCCCTCTCCAAGGGCTGGCTTTTAACCCCTTCCAAACCGGAGCAGGGTGAGTGCCCCGCTACTAGTAGGTAGAAGACACAAGAGCGTAAGACACAACTGGAGCGTAAGACACAACTGGAGTTGTTTCACTAGCTCCTTCTTAATAATGTCCCCCCAACCTGATGTCACAGACTGGGATGTAACCAACAAAGCTGTTCCTATCAAGACTTTGTTTGGGTAACGTTTGTTTTGTAGCACCAGGACAATTGGTGCCTGGTACCTGACTTAACTACGGATACCCCTTCAGGAATACCAAGGGCATAGAAGTAGGCACGCTAGATACTGCACATCTCTAACCAAAATAATTTTGCATAGTTTGCCTGTGCGGGATTGTACGTGCATTGTTTTTCTCTAGCTATTCGCTTTTTTAAAATTTTGTGTCTATGGTGATATCATGTGATATAGAATTATGGAATCACAATCTTTTCGTATAAAAAAATCAAAACAAAGATCAAACACTACACACACACACACACACACAAAACTGAGCTCCAACATAGCTCTAGTTCCAACTTGACTTTCTTTACCAAGGATCACACCCTATCTAGAACTCTCTGCATCAGATCGAGACATCTAGTGTTGAGTGGTATCATTACTTATATACACTACTGTTACCGGGAGTTTGTCCGTGCAGTTTTATGAGAACAGTGGACACAATAAATGAAGCAAAATCAGATCTCTGTGTTTAGCAGCACCTGATCACAATTCAGCATGACACAGCAAAAGATCAATTTCTATCTCCCACAACTTCATTGCAGCTAGACTTCACCTGATCTCAACTGGCTCCGTAAATCTTTTATTTTCCTCATTTCCGTTGCTGAATCTGAGCTCATTTTAAAAAATCCACAAAGTTAGAGAGCTGGGCAAATTTTTTTGACAAAAATTTTTTTTTGGCCAAAAAATGCAGATTTAGGACAACTGAAACCTCTCACAAATTTGTATAAACTTCAATGAATTGTTTCAGTGAGGAAAAAATCCCCAAACTATGAAAACATTTAATTTAATCATTTTCAAAACAAAATATTTTCATTTTTCAGTTCAAAATGACTTTTCCTTTTAAAATGTACTACCATTTAATTTTAAAATCTTCCAGAAACTCAAAAGCAAAATCACACATCTTGTTTGGGGTTTAACTCAAACCAAAAAAACTTTTTTTTTAACCTTTTGGTTCACTGAAAAATTAAAACACAAATTTTTTTTAGGGTCAACCAGAAAAAGTTCCTTGCATGATGTCAAGTATCAGAGGGTAGCTGTGTTAGTCTGGATCCACAAAAACAACAAGGTGTCCAGTGACACCTTATTTGCAGAAACAGTTGTTTTACAGTACTGCCAACAAACCAAATGATCCGATATTCACATCACTCTACGGGAGTCCCAATGACTTTACACCCCTGCTGTGAAGAGAGCGAGGCCTTTCCACACACACTGGTCCTGATCCTGCCATTGGGCCCATTACAACAAAGCTCTGCACCTCATTGAGGCTCTGGACTGGTGTAGGAACCACCCGCATGGATCCAACTGCGGGACCATGGTTCATTCACGGAAGATCTGATATAACTAAAAAATTGACTGTGACTTTGTTCCCTTGAATTTGTCCTCTTCTCTCCCCGCTCCTCCCTCCCCTAGGAAGTAAACCGGTTTTTCCTGAGCTCTTGCTACACTGTTATCAGCAACACAAAACAAACCAGAAGAAAACCCTAGAAAACATGAAAGTCGTTTGCTATTGTTGCAATCTTGGGAAGAAGCCTTTTTGTTCTGGAAATCTGAAGGCCTTTCTCAGCAAAGCTCTCATCAGCGATGGCCTCTGCATGAGCTTCCAACTTCCCACCATAAAGGAGTTCAGCTACTGACTTCAGTGGAAAAGCCCTGGGACCAGTAGATGCTGGTAGGTCTGAACTCTGGTAGTGGGTGTGCTGAATGTGAGATCCTGGGAAGGCATGTACCAGTTGTAGGAGCCTCATAGAAGTCTGTTGAACTCAGCTTACTAAAGCAAAACCTGTTACCTAGTGAGTGTCCCGGTGGGATTTTCATCAGCATTGTGTTAAGCAAGATTAGGATGTATGAGGCAATTGGTATCTGTGTGCGCAGAGAGACTGGGGTCAAGGCGAGGACTTTTAAAATGTATGACTCCAGCAGGTTCCATTTAATTCAATTCATGACATTAAAATTCAAATAGTTAATGTCTTGGCAGATTAAATATGAGAAAGAAGAAACGCCAGGGCTCTGGCACTCACATCAGTTTGAACTCTAGCACCTTCATTTTAAAAACCTTAAAGCCCTTGTGACTCTGGAATGTTATTCACTGTTATTATCTATTATTAATATAGCACCAACAGGGCACCCGACGCTTTACAGGCAGGCGTGAAGACAGTCCCCGGCCTGAGGAGTTTATTCTCTGAGCAGACATTGTGGCAATGGAGGCTAGGAGAAGGGATAGACCTAGACCAGCCTGAGCCAAGTCTTCTTGGACTCTATTTCTTACTTGGCATAATGGGTGAGATGTTCCCCTGCCAACTCCTGGGTCCAAGAGAGGGAGGTTTGGGGCTGCACCACTGCTGGAGCGCTTGGCAGGATGTCCGCCAAGTGAGCCAGAATTGTAGGGCAGATACATCAGAGCCGTCCTCTCCCGCCCGAGAGGTGCAGTGTCTAGACAGCAGGGTGGGCGGCCACAAAAAGGTGGCACCCACGGCCCCGCTCTCCTGTCTGCTGTCCCCTTCTGGGCAACTAGTGGTACCAGTGTTCCAGGGGAAGTGGGGACTGAGCTCTGGCAGGATTCTGACCCAACCAGGCCATAGAGATGAGCCAGCACTCCTCTCCTGTGTCCTCTAACTCTGCACATCCATACAGTGGCTGGCCAGGATTGGTCCAATATTTGATATGTTTGATCAGTACCAAGTGAATTCAAAAGCAGCTCCCTCCTCTAACCCGAGAGGCAGAAGCCCAGAGTAATGGGACAGCGGCTAGTGCTTCCCCAGGCCCGTGTGTCATGCAGGTTTACTATGGTCTGGGAGATGGCTCCCAAAAGCAGGGAAGGGACCCCAGAGAGCAAATGAAGCACCCAAGCTGCAGCCTGACGACACCGTGTTACAGGCAGAACTCGATGGCTCTGGATTTCGTTGCCTTCGCATGATCCGAGAAGTGCAGCGAAGGGGAAAAGGGGAGATTAACATCTTGAAATCTGATATTGTCCCTCGGCGTTCAGTTCAAAGGCTCCTGGGGAGCTCGGCACGCACAGCCCCACATGCCTGGGGATAGTCGTCCTCCCTTAACCCCATGGCCTCAAAAGAACAAGCAGCGAGACAACAGAGAAGGGGCAAAGACTGTCTCAGCCGGTGACTGTGAATATATTGCAGAAGAAGGTGCATCAGTGTGGGAATCAGGACACCTGTGTCCTGTTCTCTGAACTCTCTTTGCATCATTGGGTAAGTCATTTTAATCACTCCATGCCTCAGTTTCTCCACGTGGAAAATGGGGATAATAATACTTGTACACCCTTATGAGGCTCCTAGAATCTGGATGGCAGCAGCCGTTATATTCCTGAGACCTTGGGCTGATACCAAACTCAGTCCCCTCCCCCCCCCCCCGGCCCTTCTTTTTCCAGTTCACTCCTCAGAGCACAAGTCCCTCGTTCTGTGCATAGACCAGCTTACACAGAGCAAGTTCAGAGCCCCCTGTGGACGGCTGTCAGGGAGGAGAATGTGGCCCACAGTTCTATAAAGGGCCAAAATACAGAAGACAAACCAGCGACGGGTTCTCACAGTGCCCCCCAAGAACATCCCCAGGGCAGGAGCTTCTGCTCCCCAAAGAACCACGGCCACAAGGTGGCAGGAACTAACCCGCTGTCAGCCATCTCAGCAATGAGACAATGAGGGAACAGGCCATGGAGCCTCAGCGATCCTCCTACCCTCCCGGGGGTGTGCGCGGAGGCAGCATGACTCCATTGCTTCCCAGGCTTTCTTCTGGATAGGAGGAGGCCGTCGTTCTCCACGGCTGCCAGCGGGGCACCTCCTCTCGCACCTTGGACAGACAAATAACAAACCTGGAGAGGCGGATGTTGCCCGAATCACAGTTCTGCACAACGTGCTGCCCAGACACAACCTGCAGGTAAGAGACACAGGTCTGGGCTACGCGGGGCGCGGGGGTCCAACTAAGAAACGCAACTTCAGCTCCGCTATGCGCATAGCCGAAGTCGAAGTATCTTAGTTCGACTTACCGGGCCATCCCCACGGCGGTGAGTCGACCGCGGCGGCTCCCCCGTCGACTCCACTTCCTCCTCCTGCCGAGGTGGAGGACAGCCGTCGATTCGGGGATCGATTTATCGCGCCTAGATGAGACACAATAAATCGATCCCTGATACATCAAACACAACCCGCCAATATCGTGGTAGTCTAGACGTGCCCATAGTCTCTTAGAGTTCAGATTTCCTCTCAGTTACCCTCCTGCAGCCTCACTGAATGCTGCAGATGGGCCACTCCGAACAACCCGCCTCCCACTTTGATTACACCAGTTCCCTGCTGGGTGCATTTGCCTTCCTCTGCACTGAGACAAAGAGCAGCAGACGCAGAGAGCAGCTTTACCTTTGTGAATACCAAACCGAGACAGCGCCGTTAAACTCAAATAAACTTCTCCTACAACCAAAGAACTTTTCTTCTAATGACAATGGCGGTAGCTACGGCCTGAGCAGAACGTGGCTGGCAAGGTGGGCAAAACCAAAGGTCCCAGGAAGTTCTCTCTCATTTAGTCACACGGGGGGAAATTCCGATGCAGTAGGCTATACTAATAATGTCTGTGTACCACTGAGTCTGCCTTACATCCTCAAAGTAGGACTTACATGGGACTTAGGCAGTGCATGGGCCTTGTACTGACCTGCATACAGGTGAATTTCATCCACTATGAAAGAGTGTAGGGTCTGCTGGGAAAAAAACCCTGAAAGATTATAAAACATGTTTGAAAATCAGGGGATTAATGTCTGATCTGCCCCCTCTTGTTTTGTGTCTTTGCAACGTTTTTGCCTTTATGTCGCTACCCAGTGGTTGATCCGTGTAATTACACATACTATAGAGTGGCAAACAATTAAAGTTAGGAATCAGAGAGGGAGTCGTGTTAGTCTGGAATTGCAGAAGTGACAAAGAGTCCTGTGGCACCTTAAAGACTAACTTTAAGGTGCCAAAGGCTCTTTGTCAATTAAAGTTCATTGGTTAATGTGCTCTGGCATAGCAGCACAGTGTATACTGGTGTCAAATTTCTTCTATTAAGTATTTCACCAAGTGGATGGGGCTGGGAATGTGAGTTGTGTGTTGTGTTGAGTTCCCTGCACTCAGATGAAAATGTGACCCAGGTATGTTCTCATGCACCTCAAGTTACACATAAGAAAGATCACATAGTAATTGGATGCAAACCCAGTTCTGTTACAAGGAAACCCCTTTAGCCGCATATATTTGGGCTGCTAAAAGCCACAGTGTGGTCCATGAAAAATGAAGGCTAACACAGACCAGTAATGAGTCATGTGCTGAGAGACCCATTAGGTTGGTTCATGTTTTATGTGCATTGAGGGCATCATTCAATGCTCGTTCATTTTAGATCCCTGCCTCGGTGAAGTAATGGCGCTGGACATAAATATTTCAATGAGACCCGCCGCTGACCTTCTCCGCAGCAGGTGCCTTTCGGTAACATAATCCATACCACGTAAATACACGTGCCAGGGGGAGAACTGGAAGTGATGGTGCTCAGCAGCTCACGGTGCACAAAGAGCAGGGTAATTCTGCACCAGCCTGCTCCACCACCCGCACCAGAGCCCACACAGCCCTCCGCACTGGAACAGTCGCTTCAGATGCCTGGGGCTCGCCAGCCGTCAAGCAGAGAAACATGTAGTTCCAGTAGAGCTCAGAGAGACGCGTCCTCTTGATCTCCAACCATCACAGGAACTCGACTCGTTGTTTCCTGGCTCCCCACCGGGCTGTCTCTTGTCTTAGCTGGTTAAAAAATGTGGGGCCATGAGCATTTTTCTGTCCTGTGTTTGTACAGCTCCTAGCACAACCGGGGACCTGAGTCAGGACTGGGGCAACAAGGCCCGACTGCAATGCAAGTAAACAATACGTAGCACGACTGTGGCATTCTGTCTTTAAACTAGTGAGACTCGTCCCCAGCAGGCACTGTTTAGCTGAAGGCTCATTTTAGACACTGCTGCCCGTTTCTCATCCATCTGTGGCAGCAGGTTGTAGCTCTGCCATGGGACGTAACCTGGGGAGGGGTAAGAGGTAGGCTGTAGTGTTTCAGATGGTGATCTGCAACACACAGCTGCTGGAGGGCAGGGCAGGGGTTTCTGGAATGGTCCTTACTTCACTCTGGATAAAGAGTGGAACTTAGCCTCAAAGCAATCGCCGGACGATCCCAGTACAGGGCAATACGTTGGGTCTGCCCTACACCCAGTGTTAACCGAAGCCAAATCACTGGATATGTGAGGGAAAGAAATGGGCCCCTTGGATAATTCTGAAATCCCCACCCCGGGCCCCATTCTCCCAGTGCGTGAAGGAAGCCCCGTCTGGAGGGGGAAGCCAATCTGCGTCAGGCCTGTAGGAGCTCTGCTCTGCAGTGCTGGGACCCTCCAGAGCGGGTCTCAAGATCCTATCTCCACCCGTTCCACCCAGGCAGGCTCCTCCCCAGCCTCACACGTGGAGAGGAGAACGAACAAACTCCCAGCCATGTTCTGCCTGCTTAACACAGAGTGAAGCTGAACAGGGTTTGGGGCGATAACGATACATAGCAAACAGAACACAGTGTCACTGGCCACCTCAGTGGAGAAGCCAAGAGTTGGGTGGACGTGGGGACTGAACTCCCTGCCCAACCCTCCAGGTCAGGAGTGAGGCATGCTGGGGGCAGAGGCGGGGGAGGGAGGAGGGTTGCACTATCACCGCTCATGTGGTCCTGCGCTGTGGATCGACAGAGGACTTCGCGCTCCAGGGTGATCAGTCAGCAGCGGCTTAATTATCATGGCGGTAATTGGTTTAAGTGCACGTGCCACGCTGCCCTCTCCTGGGTGGAATGGGAACTGCTGCACTGTGCCCTGACAAGCCCCTTGCTGCTAACAGCAGCTCTCACCAGCTCCTATGGTAGCAGCGGGTGCATTTGGAGCAGGAGTGGCCGCCGTCTATACCCAGCTGTCTCTGGGAGGTTCCAAATGGCCATGGCATGCCGCAGACTCCCAGCCACACCGGACAGCAGGGCACTGCGGGAATCCATCAGGAGCCCTTATTTGCAACACTGACAGTATTATTTTAACAGCCCTCTGTCTTCTCAACACCCTGTTTCTTTTGCAGGGGTAGCGTGTTCGCGGCGCAGCACCCAAAATGTCTGGCGATGAAACAGCGATGATGAACCAAGATACAGACCCTGCCTCTTGGTGTGAGAGACGCTACATCGTTCCCTCTCTGCGATCTGAGACGTCCACCCCACCTGAAACCCTGCCTGGAATGACATCGACCAATTTCAGTCACTGTTTTGGGTGGAGTGGTTTGTCCACTGCGTCACCTGCCACTCGCGGTGCCTGGGAGCTCTGCTAACACATCCAGAGTGCACCCCGCGCAGGAAACCTGCTTCCTTCCCAGATCACGAAGGACCAAGCCAATCATTGGGGTGTGAGCCAAACTGTGCTTGCTAGAGGTATTGTATGTTGCAGTCCCCAAATTGCACAGTAAGTGCTGGAGGCAGCCATTGGAATCTGGCCCAGGTCAGATGAATCTAAACACTCTCTTCTGATGACAGGCTGGTGGCCCCTAGGCAATACGTCTGGTGGACTTTGCCCATTTCTGGGTGGGTAAATATCCACACAACAAAACCCACCATCACAATTGTCAGCATCAGTCATGAGGCCAAAACTGAATGGTCACGGTAGCCAAGGGGTCTTTCTAAGGCACACTGGCAGAGAACGTTGTGGAGGAAGCGTATATTGCTGCCCCTAGTCCACGGTTAGAGGGATTAGTCTCCGGCACCCTCCGGAGACTAAAGCAAATCGCCATGTCTCTTTCCAGCTGATTTTCCCTGTTCTCCACAGATTGTGAGCTCAGCAAGGGGCCTCATTCCAGACGGGCTGAAGGAGGCTGCGGGCCGGGCCGGTCGAGAGCAGGGACAGGCCCTAACTCTGCTCTCAGAAAAGTCACTGGAGGGGCCTCGGTGTGAAGCTGGTTCCGGGAGAAACCAGGCCCATCGGGCCTGTGACTTGCTGCAAAGGGGAAGGCAGAGAAAGAAGAAGAGTGTGTAATGAGGCAGCGGTTTGATCATCCACTGACTGCACCAGGTAACTGGCGAGAGGTAAATGCAGCTCGATGAGAACGTGCAATGACTTTGTAAGTAACAATGGAAGGCGAAAGACACGGAGAGAGTCAGCCCCATTGTTTTGGCTCAGCCTCCGACCTCGCAGCCGCCCCAGCTCAGGTAAATCTCTCATGGACTAGGGTTTTCCCCAGGTCTAAGTGGAGTCAAGACTGGGCCTGTTGTCCTAGGTGCCGTGTGCCAGTCACTCTCCACCATTCGGCAGCTGTTCGTTTCCCTGGCATCGGTAGGTCCATAGACGACATCTGAGAGCTCTGAATACGAAGTTCTGAATTCAGCAGGGGAACAGCCAGACGAGTGTCAGACAGGCTGCCTGAAACCGGGATCTATCAAGCAGCCATGGGAGGAATCGCAGCTCTGCTTGTAGGCCAGCTAAATGCATGAGGATCCCACCGGTGTGTGGGAATGCGTGTCAGGGCAGCTAAATGCACAGCTGGGGGGACACCGGCAGCCCCAGGTGAGTGCTCTGCAGGATTAGAGATGGATCGCAGATCCCTCAAATTCTCTCTTCAGCTGATTTCTCCAGCAAGCAGCTGCCATCTGCAGCACGTGTCTTCTGCTGGGGTGGTTCAGATAGGGGGTGTGTGTCTGGCTGGGCTCCACACAAGCACTGAGATTTGGGCTCAGTGTAATTGCCGTGGTCCATAAGTGGAGGCCATCCCCAGCGATGCCCTGCCTCCAGCCAGGGCCGGCGACAGGGGGGTACAACGGGTACAGCTGTACCGGGCCCCGGACTTCAGGGGGGCCCCCTGAAGTCCGGGGCCCGGTACACAGCTGTACCCCCTTGTCGCCGGGGCTGTGAGCAAGGCGCGGCTCTGGGCAGCTGCTGCAGCGCTCACCAGCCCCCCCCCCCCGGCCCCCAGCAGCCTCCCCCGCCCCCCTTTGCTTCTCCCGGCCCGCCACGCGGCCGCAGCGCATGCGGGGGTTGGGGCCCGCGGGAGGTAGGAGACCGGCGGGGGCACGGGCAGCGGGAGACCGGGGGGGGGGGGCCGCGGGCGGCGGGAGAGGGGGAACCCCGCGGGCGGTGGGAGACTGGCGGGGGGGGGCCCCGCGGGCGGCGGGAGACTGGAGGGGGGGGCGTATGATCTGCCGTACGGGGCCCCAAAATTCCTGTCGCCGGCCCTGCCTCCAGCCACCACTAATAGACACCTGGCTTCCGGCCGCTGCAGCATCCCTTGTTGAATGTAGCAGAGACAGTGCAAGCAACACGGTCACCTGCTGCTTTGCTCATCCTAGCCAGGATCTTGTCTGGCCTGGGGAGAGACCATCCGGCTTCGAGTCTGACCGAGGGCTATTGGCCAATGAGCACCCTGTCTCAGTAGCTGCTTATATTTGGGTCTTCCTCCATCGAGGAGCAGAACTTGCTTTTCATTTCAGTTTACGAGCACTACAGGCCTGGCCTTGCCATTAAAGTGAGAGGTTGGCTGGATGGGAGCCATGGTCGAGAGCCCCTCGGCACAGGCCCGGCCCGGCTTTCATCTGCTCTTTTCTTGGTTTGCAGACAAGAGGCCAAAAAATTCAGCCGGTATCTCCCCTGAAATCAGCTGAGCTGATTGGCCAGCGACTCAATTGGCCCATTCGCCTTCAACAAGAGAAGTCCAATGGGACTGCAGATCTGCTGGGTTTTAATTCCCGCTTCTCTTATTATTGGGCATGGGGATGACGACGCCTGGCTGCGGTTACATTTTTAAACCTCATTGTCTAATGGTTCATTATTTCAGAGCTTTGGGTTCCTATCTCACCCTGTCCAGCGAACCCGCGTGGGGGTGACAGCTAGGACTGAAGCAGGCTCTTGGGCAATCTGTATATTGGAGTGACCTCTAGTGGCAGGCAGAAGACATAACCCTGGCAACATGTCTTGTCAGCGCACACTGGTGCAGTTTACAATCATTTCAGCATGGATGCAGTTATATTGGTACAAGCTGCTTACACTGGTACAGCTAATAGCTGTACAGGAATGGGACTGAGCTCTCCCGGTATATGGCATCTTTATACCAGCGTGGCTGCATCTGGATAAGGGGGTGTACAGGTATAATCTATACAGATTTGCTTTAAAAATCACAGTTCTACACCTCATAGTGATACCAGTTCATTCACTGGGTGGAAACCAGGCCTCAGTAAAAACCAAAAGGAAACCCAAAATAGCCAGGGAAAATTTGTCAAATGGGAGATCATCCTACTCTTGCCTTTTTAGTTAACGTAGAATCATAGAATATCAGGGTTGGAAGGGACCTCAGGAGGTATCAACCCCCTGCTCAATGCAGGACCAACCCCCAATTAAATCATCCCAGCCAGGGCTTTGTCAAGCCTGACCTTAAAAATCTTTAAGAAAAGAGATTCCACCATCTCCCTAGGGAACCCATTCCAGTGCTTCACCACCCTCCTTACGAAAAAGTTTTTCCTAATATCCAACCAAAACCTTCCCCTCTGCAACTTGAGACCATTACTCCTTGTCCTGTCAACTTCATTTCTCACCCTAGCATTTCAGTCTTCACAACTGTTCTGGGAGGCAGGGAAGTATTACCTAGCAGAGAATGGATACTGAAGTGTTATTTAGCTGCTAGAGAAAATGAGACTGCTTTTCTGTGATAATCTGAACATAATGAACAATTTTAAGTATATTCTAAATTTCAGATTTTTCCGGTTTCTCAACAAAACCAGACACTGAAATATTGTCATTTAGGTTCCAGTCTATTAAAAACATGAAAGTTTCATTGCAAATCATTTCATCAAGAAAACTGGAAAATTTCAACCAATAAGAATCTTTTCCCCTCACAAAATGCCGGTACAGCTTAAAAATCCCTTTTTAAAATCAAATAAATCTTTTCAGCCATCCCTAGTAATATTTGTTTCTTTTTTTAAGGCTGAGAAATTCCACACTTTGGAAGAGAAAGAGCAAACATGTCTCAGACAGGTTGATTTTAAAAAAGTAAATAGCAGCTCTCGGATGTCATTCTAACATTCCAACCCACTAAGGAAGTCCCCCAGATGGGCTGGTGCTCAAATGGGTGTGATAAATTTATTTATTACAACTGCTGCATTTTATCATGTGGATCTCTCTCCTGATATAGAATATATTGAGCGCTTATAGTTCCTAAAGTCATGTGTGTGTAAAAGCCAAAGACAGGGCAGGTGTTTCCACGCACTGCACTGTGGCGAGCAGTGATGCTGTTGGAACGTGTCCCCCAAAGTTTGGACACAGAGCTGACCCCTGGCTGGAGGCACAGGCATCTCTGTTTCCACAGAGCTGTGACTCCATCCTTCTCCGAACAGCTGTCCCATTCCCACCGCCTTTGGACTCCGTCATCCCCTTCAGCTCTCACAAAGCCTGGTGAGGTCTGACCCTGGGGATATTCTGAACAAAAGGTGCTCTCGACCACACCTGTAGCGGTTTCTGTCACTTCACTGCAATGCAGCAGACGTTCTAGGCTTCAGAATGACACAGTGACAGTCGTGGACGATGTGTTTTGTGCCTTCCCGTACAGAGCTGATCTCAGCATGTGTGTGAAGCGGCAGCAGGTGTGTCCCTCCCTGTATGTGTGGTGGAGGGGGCTTGAGAGCCTGTCACAGCAGTACAGTGTAAAGAGAGAACAGGCTGATGAGTCAGTGCCATAAGTATAGAGGGTGCCTTGCCTGGGTGGGGGCTAGGTTGTCTGAGACAGGTGACGTGGGAGTTTCTCTGCCATGAGGGAGGGAGGAGCCTCCAGCCCAGGAAGAAGGGAGGAGCAAAACAGTCAGTTCCATCTTGGCTGGTCTCCAGGGAGGAGGCCAGGGCAGGTGGGTTCCATCTTGGCTGCACATGAGGCAGGAGGCTTGCCAAGGTAGCTGGCAAGTGTTCTAGACCATCTTTGGCTATAAAGATGGCTCTACCTTTTTCTGATACTTCTACTTAGCTGATGTGAGTATAACCATTTGATTCTTCTATTAAGCCGTGCCTTTGGGGTGTTCTTTCCTTTTCAGAAGAAAGTGGGAACCCCAAATGTAAAGTGTCTGTATCTCTGCTTTAACCTTTTTCTTTATTAAATCTTGTTAGTTATAAAACCGGCTGGTTTATTTCCCTTAGGGTTTTCCTCTGCTTCCAGTTTGGGAAGGGGGAAGGGAATAGGAACCAGGGCAGCTGGAGGCCTAGCTGAAGTGTGGAGACTGTCTCTCCTTACCATCAGGTTAGACGGGGGAGGGAGGAAGCAGTCTCCAGGTGTCTGTCTCTCAGGTACAGAGAGACAGAGGGTGAAGGAAAGCAGCCTTCAGGTGTCTGACTTTGAAACCCAGGGAGGGGGACAAAGTTGGGGTGGGGAAGATCCGGGGCCCCTCCAAGGTTTTGGAAGTATACTCGATTGGTGGCAGCAATTGGTGACCCCAAAAACCCCAAGTGGCAAAGTGGGGTGTGTGTGTGTGGGGGAAGAACTTGTTGGTCTGGCATATAAGAGGCCCAGCCTTTGTACTCAGGAGCATAAAGGCAGGGGCACCTTCCTCTTACAGTCAGGCAGGCTCAGTGGTACCCCAGTTTCAGTAGAAACCCATCACAAATCCTGTCTCACCTACACCTTTCACCCAGCAGGCAAAGAATGCTGCCTCTGTGGTACACTCCTGGCCACTCACCCAGCTCACCCATTGCCACCGTATGTCCCACAATCCCCCAGCACAAGGCTGTTTATAGACACATGCCTGGAGAACAGGAAGAGGCATTTCACGGACCAGCACGATGCTGACAATAATTTGCAAGCACCTCGAAACACTTGCCATTTTTAACTTAATGCCCTTTATTTATAACCAGGCTCCTTCTGGCATTTAACTACTTCAGATTATTTTCATTTTCTCAACATGTTGGTAATTCTTCCTCGGCCGTCCCCAAGGGGAATCGGCTTTAAGAGGGAAACCTGATCCGAGGGCAAGAGGGTGAGGCTGGGGAATGGCAAAGGTGCACAACGTGGAGCAGGCCAAAAGACTCTGGAGTATTTAATTAAGGCAGGAGACAGGAGGTGGGAGTTGTAAATCGGCATGGGGTCATACCAATAAAGGATATGGCTAGCAGCCACCAGAAACCAATGGAAGTTTAGTGCACTCAGCACCATGGAGATCCTGGCCCCTAAACTCACAAAGACCCTTGAAGGCTGGAGGTTAGTCTGACTCATTATGAAAGGTGGTCTCTTGCGGACAAGCAATCTGCCTCTGCTGAGCCTGGCAGTGATCCCAC
Organism: Sternotherus odoratus; assembly: GCA_032164245.1. NCBI lineage: Eukaryota > Metazoa > Chordata > Testudines > Kinosternidae > Sternotherus > Sternotherus odoratus. The sequence continues at coordinate 2,197,769 of JAVMKO010000009.1, forward strand.
AGCCAATGGCTATGCTGTTCTGTAGCGGCGCCGTGAATTCACTTAGCAAATGGAAAATGAACTAACACATGATTAAGGAAGGTCTACAGTTTGGACTCCAAATCTTGATCCTGTCTTTAGGAGCCTCACATGAGTTTAGCTTGTTCAGCTACAAATCAAGTCGTGAATCGGGAACAGCTTCGTGGCTGATTGCATGTTTCAGCCGCACACATTTGGAATGTAGTCTTTAGTGCCTCTAAGGTGGTTGATCACATGGTATTTGTCAGGTTTCCTCACCTTTACTGCTTCCCTCATCCCAGTTTAGGCTTATTTATTAGGTAGACTCAGGAAGTTTCAAATGGACTATTTGCAAATTATAAACCACACTTCAAAAAAGCTCCTTGCAAATAAATCCACTGCTTTATTTTTCCAAAACCACAGTCTCAATAAGTGAAACAGACCAGATTCCTTCCATGACATTACCCACCCCTTCTCAATCTCTCCGGACACAATCCAATCAAGTTAAAATATAAACCAATATTGTGCTACTTCTATTAAGTTGGAAGAACATAATCATTAGTATTATAAGCTAAGCACCAAAAGAAGCTAAGGATGGAATGAACTGGAACGTGAGATCTCACACCTTCCAGCTCTTGCAGACTCAACAAAAGGTGGACACGTGACAAGGAAAATGTACTTAGCAAGTCTTTTGACTTGCATCAAGAAAAATAATTAAATTCAATAGCCTTATGAATCCCCGGAGAAGAACACAGATGGATGCAGGTGGATAACAAAAGACTATGGTTTATTGAACGAGATGGACAAGGTGATAGTCTCTTTACATTCAATGAGTTCAGGAAACAAGAAGCAGAACATGCTATACACATAAAAGTGATACTTTGGTTAAATATCATTCAGAAGTTCTATGTTAAACCTGATAAAACTATAGGACGAACAGTCAAAAATAATAAGGTTGCATAGATGGATTATTGTCAGTGTATAAATTACATTTATGGGTTAGCTGTTAGAACACAGGGTACATTTGCAGCTCTGAGGGATTTAGCCACTTGACTAATTAATTTTATTCTCTGGCTAATATCTCCTTGCCCCATGCTGAAAGTTTCCCCTGAAGAGCTACATTAGTTACTTCTTTGAGGTGGTTAGCTGTATTGCAGTGCATTAACACAGGTGGAGTACACAGCAGAATCTACTTCAAGAGAACACTGATCCAGTGAAACTCTACTGGGACAAAGGCAGTACTGTAGTTAAGGGAGCAGCGCTGATCTCCAGCGCTGATCTCCAGCACTGCCCTTTGCTGGATAGAGTCTGAACTGTGTCTCATTATAGGCCCTGGGCTGCTCATCAGTAAGGGAGACACATCTCTAGCTCAAGAGGCAGGGTCCTGTGCTTTCAGCACAGGAGGTTCTGAGTTCTAGGCCTGCTGCTGCCGCCATTGTGTGCAGCATAGTGACAAGACCATGAAATTATTAGTGAGCCAGGAGGTCTGTTACAGCATCATAATAAAAATAAACTGTGCATCTGCTACTTAAGAGTGATTAAAAATATCTTCTCCACAGAAGCAACCAGCTATCTATAAAGCTGCCCTGCCGACCCTCCCATCAGAATCAGTGCTGCCCCATAGATGTCTCCCAAACTAACAAAATTAGGGGAAAACAAGAGAGCTTTGGAACTCAGGAGACAAGGGGCCAAGAACTGTCCCTGCACTGGCAGATGGGCAATGATGGGGCAAGTGCAAATTCACATGTTGTGCTGCAGGATCCCTTCCATAACAACAACTCTGCTTGTATCGAGCTTCCCAGGGAGCAAGGCCCGTAGGACAACCCAGATCCAACCTCTCTCTAGGGATAAGTACTGTGCCCCTCCCAGTCGTATCTCAGCAAAGCCACATTGGCTCTGCAAAGCTCCCAGCACTTAGAACCTGCTATGGGAGACAGATGCCCAGGAGGAAATGCTGCATAAGGCAGCCACATTTGATTATTCTACCAGTTGGCCATGCTGGGTTACAGAGCACACAGTAGCCTGGGGATTCTGCAGCCTAAAATAAAAGCATTGTATCTGCACTGCTTCCAAAATGTTCCCACTCACGGAAACTATCAATTTGCAATCCACAGTTAGCTTGCATACAGGCTCATATTAATCAAAAACAAAACTCCGACTAAAAGAACACATCCATGCATACATCAGTCCAGTGTGGTAAGTGGAACGAATACTCTGTGCTGGAACAGCTTCTCTAATTTGGCACAAAATAAAAATCACAAAAGTTGAGGTCTATAAAAAAAATCCATTTTTTCCTGTATTAAAGATGAATTGTCTCAATTCCCATCTTAACAGGTCTGCCTTGCTGCAATATAAAAATACTGTACATACAAGATCCCTTTGTAGAGCTAAGCAGATTTCAGCTGTTGTAGATTCTACCCTCCCTCCCCATGAGGGAAGTCAAATGATAAAAAATAACCTACCAATGAAAAAATGGGTTTTCACTCAACGGTAACCAGAAAGTCCTTTAAAAGTGATGAGGTTAATCTGCTGCCTCGGTCTCCCATTGGCATCCTCCATTGCACAGTACATGTCTTAAAATGGCAGGCTGGATTTATTTTATAGCACGCTGACTCTGATCAGAATGGCTACAGTGTCAACTACCCTGGGATTAAGGCACGATCGCTCCGTTCGCCGAACCGCGGTCCTCGAAGATCGCTACAATTGTTGTGCTTTGGACGGAACGCCTGGTGGTGGCAAGAGCATCAACCAAGACTGGGTATGGAAATTCGTTTGCTTCCCACTCTTCTTGTATAGAGCGAGCTGCATACATCAAAGCTTCAGGCAGTACTAGGGGCATGTGCCTGCCTGCTTTGGAAACTCGGGAAGCAATGGGTTTCACTACCATGGACTTTGTTACACACAGGAAGAAATGCAACCGAGGTGGGAACGGCACCGGCAGGTTTTTCCGGCCTTTCGCCATATACGTTTCAATTCAAAGCAAGGCACTAGGCCAAGCTACTTAATGGGGCAAGGGAAAGGTCGGTTCCCTGGCTTTCCATCAGGAAAAGAGCATGTAGTCCAGATGGGTCTTATGAGAATCATCATGGACACCAACCAACCAGCTGGAGTTTAGCTCTAAGAGCCAATGTTACATCTGGCATAAGCAGCAGCCACTCTACTGATAGCAGTGGAGTCACTCATGGCTGCTTAGGCCTGTGGTCAATCAGGTCCTCAACCTTTCACCTATTTAAGACCCAATCCTTGCTAAATAACAGATGCCTATTGACTTCAACAGGAGCAGGGCTGGGTCCTTAGGGCCCGATCCAGTTCCCATTCAAGTAACGGGAGATTTGCTGCCTAACCAAGCATGTTATGTCCCGTTGACTTCAATGGGACTTGGGCGCCCTTCTTGAATAGGGATGTTTTCCAGAATCAGGCCAGGAAACAGGAGCAGGATTGGGCCCTTAAGGACTTTCCTAATGGGGATAAGATGGAAACTTCAGCCTCCAGTCGGGGTGGGGGGGTGGGGGGGGGAATCGTCAGGGGTCTGATTCCCTGGCCTTGCAGCATCATTTATACTTGCACAGCGTAAAATGCAACCATATTCTGATCTGGCAACTTTCTGTACCTACCGGGTGACCCGACGGGCAGGACCTGGTTGGCCATGGGCCATCTGAGAATTGTCAGGACAGAAACCATCCCCGGCCCCCATTCCATTTCCCAATACAGACAGGCTGGGGGGAAGGCAGGAGAAGACAGAAAGGAAGAGGAAGAGGTATTCTCAGCAGTAGAAATGTTGACTGTTCCAAGAAATATAAAAATAAACATTTGTAACATAAAAACCTTGCAAATGGCACCAGCGCATTTGCCAAAATTCTCAAATAAAAAATACACTGTGCATCTCGGGGTTGTTTCCTTTAAAACTCTGTTCACACTTCTGACGAGACAGACGGGGGCAGTTCAAAGAGCAGGAGACAAGGGCAGTCAAATCTAGCCGCAGGCTGCGCTGGTTCCTGAGAAGAGGAAGGGAGCTTCCGAGTCGCCTGGAGAGAGGCAGAGGGGAAAGCAGGCACGCTCGTGTGCAGTCTGGAGACGTCGGCCCACGTCCATTCAACAGCAGGGGAGACCAACAATGCAGAAACCCCCTAAGTTATTTCTAACTCGCCTAAGCCTTTTTTCATTCAGAACAAAGTGGGTTCTAACAGAGGGAGTGTGGCCAGACGCATAGAGCGGGACTCCGAAGATTGGGTTCTAGTCCCAGCTAAGCCACGGGCTGGTTGGGTGACCTGAGGCAAGTCACTCTCCTTCTCCACGCCTCAGTTTCCCCATCTGTAAAATGATTTGTAGACTGCTTTGCGATCTACTGAAGGAGGGCGGTACATGGCAGCTACTGTTCTAACACAGGGTAACTAATCTAAGGTAAAATCCTAGTGAAGACTTTGTAGTTTTCACATGAGTTAGAAGGATCAGGGTAATCCCTAGGCTGCTCCATAGCCTTTAATTCGACCTGCTGGCTTGGGGGACAGCTACCAACTGCCCTGTCTTCACTAGGACTTACCTTAGCTGGAGTTAAGAACACGCCATTTTGTTCCCCAGCGAAGAGGTGGTCTTGGGGCTGGGTACAAAGGAGCAGAGGGGGTAGAAGCATTCCTTCCTCCCTTGTGCTAGAGCAGTGTGCCATCGCTTCACGCAAGCGGGCTCTGGAGAGCCGCTGCATTCCCGACCGCTCCGTGCGCCCAGCGGCATTGTGACCCTGGGAGGTCAGGGTGCCAAGCGATGTGCCAAGTACAGACTCAGTGCAATTTCCTGCCTCTCTGGAGTAGCCGCAGTTCAGGAACTTGCGGACTGGCCATCTAGCCCTTGTTGGCTGGATCGGCTTAATAACTTACTGTACAGCTATAGTCAGCTTTGCAATTCAAATGGGTGAGGTTTACTGACCCGTGCCGTGTACTAAGCCATCCCAGATGATTATCATGGTCTCTTTTGGCCCTACGGACCAGGAATTTACACCCCCCTCCGGCTCCACCACTGACAGCTGCATCGAGAAATTGAAAACCTCTTAAAAGCAACAATATGGGATGTACAGCAAGAGCGGACGTTTTATAGCCCCTTATTCAGAGGCCTCACTCGGACTTAGAAGCACGTTATGTGCGTCATCCAAAAGGTGTTTCCTAATAGGTGACAGCACAACAGAGAGTTTGTAGACCAAACAGTTTTTTCTCCAAAGGGCGTAAGGTCCGAGCAGTCTGCTGGTAGCTGTACGAAGACGAGTTCACCTTCATGCTAACTACTATGGAAAATATCTGCTGCTCTACGTTGATCTGGCTCCGTTTTCTCACTCAGGACTCAGGAAGATATGCATTCCTGGTCACAACAGAAACCTGTGTGTCATCTTAGTCACATGTTAATCTCCATCTTATTCCTTGATTTCTGCATTGCCAGAATCCACCTCACACCTTGGACTTTCCCTCCCAACTGTCTGTCTCTCTCTCCAAAAAGATCAAGTCACTAATTGCTAAAGATGCGGCTGTAGCTAAAAAGGGATATAGAGGGCTGCAAAGGTGTTGTCAGGTCAGCTAGATGGGTACAGCCGGCCAGCTACACTGTGGCTAGATTTTACTGCACTACTGAAGTGATCACAAACAACTGGGAAATCAGAATGAACATGTACTACTGAAAGAGGTGACATTTAGAAAGGAAGAAGTCCTGAGGATGAACTCGAGTTGGGTCAAGAAAATGAGAAGCTCTCCTGGGAATTCCAGTAACGCTTGCTACAGAAGAGAGTCAGTATCAATGCAAAGTCTAGCTTTTTACTGCTTGTAATGGAAACCTATAAAACAAAAGGGAAAAATCAGTTAGCACAGAGCAGGGGTTCTCAAACTGGGGGGGTCGCGAGGTTATAACAAGAGGTTTGCGAGCTGTCAGCCTCCACCCTCAAACCCTGCTTTGCCTCCAGCATTTATAATAGTGTTAAATATGAAAAAATGTGTTTTTAATTTGCATGCGGTGGGGTCATACTGAGAGGCTTGTTGTCTGAAAGAGGTCATCAATACAAATGCTTGAGAACCACTGGCAAAGTGCACAGTGAGGATTACTGGCTCTAAAGCTTTCTTCTAGTTCTTCTTAGCAGCCCTGAAGTTTGCTTAACTGTGTTCAAAAATTCGGAAGTGGGGAAGCTGTACTGCTAGGGTCAGTAAAAGGTTTGTGAAATACCTGGATAGGTCCATGGAAAAGGCAAACCCTTCAATTGCTCGCGGCTGGTGAATGGCCCCCTAAGGGCCCCCCCAGGGAGACTGACACTGATTCAGCATCTAGTAACCTCTACGACGTGCCCCCAACACTTCCCCTCTCTCTCACATAAGCCAGCCTCGCCCCTTCCTCTCCTTTGTCTTGGGCACCTAGATACGGAAGCTGGAGAACTCAGGAGCTGTAGTCTCGAGCAATTTCAGAAAGCACCGTGTTTAGATGCTCTAGTGATGAGAGCTACGGAAAAACACAGCAAGTCTAGCGCTCTATAGAAAAGTCACCAGCCAGACAACTCTTTGGATGTTTCCTAGTGTGTAGGATTGTTCTGCATAGCAGGAGGAGTCAGCTGAAGCTGCCTTCACACCTCTCCCTCTCCATCCTGTGCAGCGTCAAACCATTCTGCTCTTGTTCTTTACTGTGTGTTCTCAAGAGGCAGAATTTAGTTCTTCGATGTAAGCTCTGTGCGGCAGGGACTTGAGAACAGATGGATTGTTGAGCACTGTGTCTGTAGGGTGTGAGGGGATATTCTGTCTATCTAGGCACACACTGTAGCCCCCAGAGAGTAATGGTTTTCAGGCGGATTATTTGAACTGCGTCACCGATGTGAACCAAGTGCTGAAACAGTAATGGGCCTCTCTTACCTTTTGGAGAAGACTCAGGTCTAGAAAACTGACGCACGGAGCTAGGCTGGCTTGTAAAACCACGACTGTGATCAAAGTCGTCCAGTTCTGTGACTGGAGGCGGCGGCCTGCCAAGGACAGAAAGGAAACAAAGTCAGGAAAAAAATTACAATGATGAAGAACCCAAAATAATACCCAAGAACACACCCTGCAGGTTTGCAGCAAAGGCGTCGGGGCTGAACTTTTGCCTTTCATTCCCAGATTCCAAGGCCAGAAGGGAGCATTGTGATCATCCACTCTGACTTTCTGCACAGCCCAGCCAGAAACCTGTCCCACAATAAGTCCGAGAGCAGAGCTTTAAGAAACGCATCCAGTCCTGATTTAAGAATGGCCCGTGATGGAGAATCCACCACAACCCTTGGTAAGTTAAGTATTCCCATTGTTAATTTATACATTACTTCCAGCCTTCCAGGCTTTTAAATAGTCTCCTTTTAATAGATGTGGTCAGAATTTACTGAATGAAAAGCTGTGCCATCCAAAAATAGGCCTTCTCCCACAAACATTTCTCAATGTTCTCCAAGTACGTTGCATTTATTTAATTGAAAATGTTCACTGGATAATGGTTTCAATGTGTTTTCAGTAAACGAAACATTTCAATGGGGAAATTCGATAAACACATACCAGGATAAATTCTGCAGTGAAAATAGGAACATTTTGAACCAGGCAAAGTGAGAACAGTTCTGAAATTTGAATATTTTTATTGATTCCTTCCCCCTCCCCCGACCAGCTCTACCTTTTATTAATTTTTAAAAAGTCTTTATTAGTCTCCTCCCACTAACAGGGCTTAAACCCACCAAGTTCAACCCCAGCGTTTGACCCCCGCCTCGCCGGCGCTGTATCAGTGCATAGGAAGGGTTAATACGGGCCTCCAACCACTCAGTAAGATTCACCCAGTTGCAATGGATTGCCTGTGTGTCCATGAGTCCGAGCGCGAGATAGGCAGCGCACGGGTCTCCATTTATTAACGCTGCATGGAGACAACCATGGCATCCATTTGATTTCAGACATTCAAAGCAGCCGCTCAAACTCCCGGAGATACTTAACCCCCTCAGAGCTGCCCGGCCACTTATCAAGCGTCGCGGCCAAGCTCAGCTATCTTTGCTGCTGTAAGACGGGGACCCTACAGGGCTAAATGCATGGACTCACATAAGCAAACACCAACCCTCAATGAGCACCTCCCGGGGCCCTGCACCTTCCATCCCTGTTCAGCGTCCAAGCCCCTGCACTCTCCCGACTCCATGTCATCTTCCGGCATTTGCTCCCTGAGATTCACCCCTCTGATTGTTTCCTCAGTGGACTCGCCCAGTTTTACCGACGGGGCGTGCAGCTCACCGTGCAGGTTTGTCACTCTTGGGTCTCTGAGGTTCGAGCCTCTCTCTTGACCGTGGACGCGCGGATTCGCTTGTGTCACGCTGAGGGGGAGAAGAGAAGAGAGCAGGTCACTGGGGAGACATGTACTTTCCTTACAAAACATGGGCTAGAAACTAGATCGTCCAAATGAGCCACCTGCGACTGCATGAAAGAAGCCGTGACCACATCCATCCATTCAGCAGGGAGCAGATCTGGGAACTCCAAAACCCAAACCACCCGCTTCATGAGCTAAACTCCTTTGGCTGTAAATACGAGGCAGGTTGTTATGCTGCTGGGACCCGTGACTAGCAGGGGACACAATTATCTCCAGTAAGCCAGAGTATGACACACACACACATCCATTGTGCGCAGTGGGCTAGAGATCTAGCTGACTGTTTGCATGTGCAAATGACGTGTATTTGGACACGCCAACGCATGTCATTTGCACAGGCACACTGGGTCAGGCACATGCAAATGAGAGTCTGCCACAGCGCAAGCCTAACTGTGAAAATCTGGCCAGACAGCTGACAGGCTGACCTAGCTCAGTGGCAGACGTGGGTAGAGGTCAATGCACATAAGACTCATGGTGCTGCACCATTTTTAGTATCTACAGAACCAGCTTACAGAACCCGGAGCAGCACCATTTCCTATCACCTTTGCAGAGTTACTTAAGAGAGGCTTCAATCCCCTGGTTATGCGACTGTTTCTTTAGAATGGAGATGCAGTTGTTCTTCCCTCAGAATGGCCAAAACCGGAACAGGTCTATGGTGCGTCTAATCTATCGCCTGTATTTGGCAGTGGCCAGCACTGACTGTTGCAGCAGGAGGTGTCAAACGCCTGTGACTTTTCCAAGTACAGCCACATTTTCAACCAGCGACAGTTTGACAGCCACCTCCTCCCCACCGGAGTCATATTACCCATCGCTGTGGCAACTACAGCAAATGTGTAGGTGGAGAAACAACAGTAGGAAAAGTACTTAATGGCTCTTCCACTGTCTTTGAAGGCAATTTGGCAGCTGGAAATAAAGAGGAACCAGAACCTTGTGACCAGTTACCTCTCCACAAGCCCCTGGCAGTTCACTGAGCAGCGGGGGAACCTTTGCCACCACACACACCACTTGCACGGAAGGTGGAACTTCCCTGGGACTTCAGCAGAAGATCAGTTTCTGCACCACAGTTAGAATTCCTCTCCAGCCTAGTCTACCTGCAAATCCCCTTCCTGTTCACTGAAATGCACGAAGGGAACAGCTACGCTTTGCTTTCAGACCCGCAGCAGCAGGTCTAGACTCAGGCTTGTGCTACAGCGCTAAAAGCAGCAGTGTAGATGTGACAGTTCGGGTGCTGAAGCCCCGCCTCCTCCCCAGGCTTCAGAGCCTGAACTACAGTCTGAATGTCTGCAGAGCTCTTAGCCTCGTAGTGTGAGCCCGAGCCTACAAAACCTGGAAAACGCAGCATAGATCTACCCTTTCAGCACCTTTCAGAATCAAGCATTTTCCACTCTACTTCCTCTCCTGTTTTAACCGTCCACGTGCGGGCATCCACAGACCGATTTGTAATCTGGACTGACATTACCTCTATCTACCCCACCTGGAAATGGGAACACCACCACTCGCTTTGGAGGGGTGTTCTGAGGCCAAGTGTACCTTCCAGTCTTGGTCCTGCCTTTTCTTTTCAAGCGAGGACATTTCTCGTTCCTTCGTTTTCTTGTAAGCCTTCTTTTCCTCCGCCATCAACAGGCGAGCGATCTCCTAGGAGGAAAAATACAAGAGCTGTGTAAGAGAGCTCTGGCTGAATTCTGATGTCAAGCCAATCGAATGCTTTCCCAGTGTGCTTTACAATTACCGCTGTAATCAGAGGAGCTAGGGATGGTGCTTTTTGCCCACTTGCCATCACAGGAGCTTTGATTCCCCCATCTGGCTGGCTGCAGGATGAGATCGCGGCAAAGCCCCTGGGTTAGGGTACATCTAACTAGCAGACCTCGCCAGGGCCACATTCTTCAAATGGCCAGGTTGAGTGGGAAGCCAAACCGGCTCTTCGATTCCATTGGCTTTATGGGCATGCCATGATGCAAAGCGCTGGCAAAGTTAATATAAAATAAAGGGTGAAAACCTGACCACACTGACGTCAATGGCAAAGGTTCCAGTGACTTCGAAGGGGGTCAGGACTTCACCTGCCCAGAGAAGAGGCGACACTGCTGAGAATGGGCAGATTATACACTGCATGTATCGCCCATCGCTGCGTGTTTCTGATTTGGTGGCAGACTAGTCTGGATCAGGACATCCCCTTTCTGCCCTTTGTTTCTCACGAAAGGTGGGGTTTCTCTGACAGTGCCCCTCAGAGCTACCAGAGTCACACTTATGTGGCCACCATCAAGAGCTGGCAATGGAAGAAAAGGCTGGGCTGCAATCGGGAAATGCAATCTACTGCCCTGAAGTCTTGAGAGAGTGAAAAGTGGCGACAAGCAGACAGAGCCCAGCAAGGAGAGGGGGAGACGGGAAAGTGCCACGGGGGGACCGGAGGCAGACAGACATTTCTCACGACCCATGATTCTCAGCAGCTTGGTTCAAATGACTAGACTCTTAGAGGGACAAGGGCTCACCTCATCCTGGGCTACTTGCGCTGCCCTCTTGTCAACCTGGTTGGCCTAGGAAAAGAAAAGCAGAACATTTCAGACCCCGAGTCAATCAAACAATAGCAAAACCCTGTGGCCAGGGGCCTGCCTAGAACCGCCTCGCTCTCTGCTCCCCAAGCACGACAAGTTTTGTTCTGAATACCCTCCGGAGGTTTTGCTCTACTCCTCCCCACTCCCAGTCACCACTCATCCTGCACCCTTCCCCGTCCAATCCCAGTCTCCTGCATAGCTTTTCCCAGCATCAGCGAGACAGACTCCTCCTCTGCACCCCCCATCTGTCCACTTCCTCAGCCCTGTGGCTGATCGCACCCTGGCTCTCCGCCTTCCTGCTCCACCTGAAGTCTGTCTGCTTCGGTCAGTACCAGACTCTGCCCAGTGCTCTGGGGAAGACTGAGTGTGCGTGAAAAAAACGACACGAAATCAAGTTGTATTTACTGAAAACTGCATGAGGTCCCCGTTACAATGCATGGAATAGGACTCCACGCATGCAGCGGCAGGTTTTTAAGGTATTTAAACACCGAACGCCCATTGTGCCTAAATACCTTTAAAAATCTGGCCCCTTGGAGGACAGCTGCACGTTAGCTCAAATTGTTGGCATCTCTGCTCACCAGAAGCTCTTCCTCTTGCAGTTTCCTAGCGATCTCTGCATCACACAGCTCCAGGTCCCTACGGGCCACTCGGGGTTTGGCATAAACCGCTTCTTTCGTCCCCCTTGACTTCAAGCCTGCAAAACGAGGAGAGAAATCAGATCCCTCTGCTCCCACACAGCTTTGAGTGGGACCACTCCCACCCCCTCATCCGCCCAGCTGCAATAGGATACTTTCTCAGAAGCCCAAATGGGCTCTGCTCAGAAGGTCCAAAGATCCGCTACTGGAGACAGCGATGTAGGAAAAGCCTCTGAAGCGCTGGACTCTGCAAAACCAGCCTGGGACAGGCTCTTGTGAGATTTTTGGCCACTATTGCCCCATATTGGTTCACGAGTTCAGCAAGGACAGCCCTTCTTTTGGAGGGAAAATAATGAAACAAATACTTCTGAAGCTCATCCAAGGCCCAGTTCTTGTTCTGGGCAGAGAGTGGGGTCAAACCACCCCCATTTTAGATGGTTTCCACAAGGATACATTTTTAGAGCCAGTCCAGACTCCCTTCGAACCGGGAGTTGGAGAGAGAGTCGGAGGAAGCTCAGGGGATCCTCTCATTCCTGATGGACCAGATACAAGGATGCTGCACTTAATCAACGAGAGCCCTGTCTAGCTTTCCTCTCCAGACGCTGGGCTACAATACTCTGATCTCAGGATTGTTCAACGAGAGCCTCTCTCTGAATTGGAGATCAGCTCTCGCTACCCTCAATTCAGCAAGTACGGTCTGCTCCAAAATGAATCACCTCTACTACCAACGTAGCGCAGACTCTTCCTACATGGACAGAAGAGGGTTTTCCTCCCATAAAGGCAATCCACCTCTCCAAGGGACAGTAGCTAGGTCAATGGAAGGATCCTTCCCTTAACTCAGCCACACCTACACCAAGGGCTAGGTCGGCGTAGTTACAGCTCTCAAGCATGTGAATTATACACACCCCTGAGCAAGGTTGCTTGGCCAATCTAAATTTTACGGGTAGACCAGGGCTTAGCCAGTCTGTCTTCCCCCTCAGAATACAAAGAGAAATGTTTATTTCATAGCTTCCAGAAGGGACCACTGTGATCATCTAGTCTGACCTCCACGATAACACAGGTCAGAGACCTGCCCCGCAGTAATTGGTAGAGCAGAGCTTTTAGAAAAGAACACCCCATCTTGACTTTAAAATGGTCAGTGATGGAGAATCCACTATGACCTTTGCTAAGCTGTTCATTACTCTGACTGTTGAAAATGAACACCTTATTTTCAGTCTGAATTTGTCTAGCTTTAACTTCTAGCCGTTGGATCGTGTTAGCCCTTTCTCTGCTGGACTGAAGAGCCCATTATCAAATATCTGTTCCCCAAGTAGGTACTTACAGACTGTTATCAAGTTGCCCCTTAACCTTCACTTTGTTAAGCTTAACAGACCGAATATAGAAACACAGCAGCAATTTCTATACGACTCCTGCCCACATAAAGGAGGAACCTCCGGCACAAAGTGCCAGCTCTAATTAGGGCCCACAGGAAGCGGAGGTGAGCTGCTACTTGCATAGCTTGGCTATTTTAATCATTGTACAATCACTGTCCTTCCAGTAGGATGCTATGCCATGGTCTCCCAAAGGAAGGACTGTGACCCTTATTGACACACACACCTTATTAATAACTTGCATTACTAAGTTATTCCAAAAAACAAACTCCTGCAGCAGCTTCTAAAAGAGCACAAGACCATGCCTGGTGGATACGTTGGATCATCTCCGTCTTACGGAGAGGGAAGCTGCAGGGCAGATCAGTTAGGTGACTCGTACCAGCTCCTACTAAGTCTGGGGTGGGGCTGAAGCTGGACCCCAAGTCTCCTGGTTTTTTCTTTAGAAATGAGACCATCATCGCTTGGTTGGTGGCAGAGGCATTAGAATAGGTTGGATTTTTAAAGTGCACTTAATCCGTGTGCTCTACATGCATGTACAGCAGCATACCACAAAATGAACCAGGAAACACGTCTCTGTTAAAAAACAAAATCAGAAATTCTCTCTAACAGCCTGCCCAACATCTCCGTACCTCGTGGCTCCCGTTTAGGCTTCTAAACACACAGCTGGACGTTCGAAAACACGAACTCCTAAGAGAGGTGACCAGTAGCCACTGAGGACAGTGGGAACTGCTAGGTGTTGAGCGCTTTTGAAAAGCTCCCCCCGAAGAGAGCACACCCCTCACTCTGGGGGCCAGATTCCGTCCTCGTGTACAACCCAGTAAATGGAACAGGGTGGCAAGAGCGTAGCTGAGGGCAGAATCTGGTTCATTCAGTTTGGAGTTTGCACCCCCTGGGCTCCACTGTTTTTGTTTTGGTGCCAGGAGACTGTGGAGATGGTAATTATCATTATTAGTAAATGGCTGTTCCCACCAGACAGTGGGAGTAGAGTCCATAGCAATTCCTTCTCACCCGCCCACTAGCATGTACCAGAAAGAGTCTGAATATGAGGATCTTATTAAGGAAGGGGGCCGTCCTGGTAAAAGAACAAGAGCCAAGACCATTTGCTGTCTCTCTAGTACTTGGGCAGTGCCAATCACTGCTGTGTCCAAAGAGTCGAATCACACCGGAGATTGGGGAACTTTCCAATGGCATTTCTAACGCAAGGCTAGGAAACAACCTGGCGGTCTAGACAGACGGGGCCCGGACAGCTATTCTAGACAGGGACCCTGAGAAGAACCAGGACAGTCTGACAAATCAGGCTCGCGCCCCGCATCCTTCGCCCAACCCCCTTTCTCTGTTACCTGGGTCTCGATGGTGGGCTCTGTCCCTTTCCCAGTTCTCAGCGTGGGGGCAGGGAGATGTTCTTGGGCCGTGTCCTGCGCTTTTATAATCGCTCTCCTCACCCCTCCTATGATCTTGCCTGTGCAATTGCTCTGCGTCACGGAGCCTCACTTCACAAGACCCCCTGGGGGAGAGGCGGTCCTGGCGGTGGGACCTGTAGTTTTCTGGGTTTGATAACCAGCTGCTGCTGTGGTCCTGAGCCGGCTCCAGATCAAGAGCGGGAGGTCGCCTTGCTTTCTTCTTGTTCACTGGCTTTCTGTCTCTCTGCTGCTGGCTTTTGCTGTGGCCCCAGGCTGCCTGGTCAGTCTCCAGGTCCAGTTTAAGATCAGGAGGCCTCCGAGGCCCTTCCTGGCTCAATGGCTTTCTTTCCTTTTGCTCCCGGGTGGCACGTCCCACCTCTGTGCCCAGATCAAGGCTGGGCGGTCTCGGAGGCCTCTCCTGGCTGGCTGGTTTCCTTTCCTGCCGCTCCCTGCTGTGGTCCCAGGCCTTGTATTCAGCTGGGCTGTCCAGATCAAGGCTGGGAGGTCTCCTGGATTTCTCACCGCTCAGTGGCTTCCTTTCCAAGCTGCTGCTGCGGTCCCAGGGCTCATAGCCAGCTGTCCTGTCCAGGTCAAGGCTGGGAGGTCTCCGCGGCCTCTCCCGGCTGGCTGGTCTCCGCCACTCCCTGCGGTGTTGCTGGCCGTCCCTGGTCTTGCTCAGCGGAGGAGAGCTCTGAGGCGCCTCGGCAGCCGGGCGCTCCCGTTCAGTGGCATTATCAGAAAGAGCCAGGGAGGCTCTTTGGGGCTCTCTCCACTCACGCACGTGCCTGTCGCCGCTCCGGGCTCTGCGGGGCCGCGAGTACTCAGAAACCTGCTCCCCGGAGCTACCCCTCAGGTGGTCTGAGTGACCAGGGATGGGACAAACAACGAAGCAGGTTAGTGACACACAGGTTAATGCTGACACACGGGGGCGAGCTCATGCGGCATGCGATGGCACGCACGTGGCGCGGGAGTAGCGGGAAAGGCCACTCCACATGGAAACAGGGAAGATGGGCAGCACATGCAGGGTCAGAATGGGAGGCTGAGGTACAGGAGGGCAGCCCAATGGGGACCTAATCAAGCAGCTAAACTAGGAGGAGTAAGTGGTGGATGAGGGACTGACATGTTGCAGGTTTGGTTTGCTTAAGCCCCTAGCCATCTGGATCCTCATCTAAAGCCTGAAAATACAAGGCTGGGTAACCTGAGAGATGTGGGGGAACCTCTTGCTGCTGGCTGGGCCAACAAAGAGCACGGGACCAGCCCATTTCACGGGGTTTCCTCACTTCCGATTGCTCCTGGACCCAACCAGAACCAGGTTAGCAAAGGGCAGCCCAATGAGAAGGGGTGGACGGGTGGGGAAGAGGCGAATATGGTGCCAAAACGTACTCAGGCCTCCAGAAATGTTTTGGCGTTAGTTCTGAAGAGAGGCTCAGATCGGGTCTCAGGTCTTTCAAAACGTGTTTTCCACTCCCTAGTTTTAGCCATAAGATATCAATAAAGGGGGGGAAAGAAGACCCCCACCATGTGTTTTCATGTGGGAGGAATAAAGCTCCATGCTGTGAAATTAAGGCAGCTTGGAGACAGGCCAATTCTACCTTTTTATAGCTCACCCATCACCATGGTATCTGAGCACCTTGGTCGAAAAGTAAACAGAGACTAAGAACCCTCCCTTCGGTGAGTCAGAAAGCAGGAGGGCTGAGGGCCTTAATTCCCTCATTAGAGAACTCTAGTCTAGTCTCTAAGTATCACTGTGGAAATTTAAGGGCTGTATGGTACTTAACAAAAAACTTACACGCAGAGTTCAGAAAATGGTTCCTGACCTCAGCAATGTACTTTTAAAAAACCACTCCCCTGGGTCATTTAGCAGATTTGCTTCATGTGAGCTTTCCAGGAAGAGGGTGGAAATCCTCTTTGGTTTTGCTTTCACAGTGATAATCTAATAAAAGTCACGGGGCAGTAGAGCGCAGAGTGCAGCCATGAAAAAGAATTCACAGGAAGCAGAGATGACTGTAAGCAGGATTGCAGCACAATGAAACAGCGAGGGACTTTCCTTTTCCATCGTGGACATACTGTCATAATAGCTGAGAGAGACAAGGTGGGTGAGGTAATCTGTTGCTGGGCTGACTTCTGTTGGTAAGAGAAACAAGCTTTCAAGCTATGCAGAGCTCTTCTTCAGGTCTGGGAAATGTACTCCGAGGGTTTGTCTACACTGCCATTAAACACCGCTAGCTTCAGCGGACTTGGGTTGCTTGGGCTTGGGCCGTGGGGCTGTAAAGTGGCTGTGTAGCGGTTTGGTCTTGGCTTTGGGACGACCTGCACTGAATATCTACAAAGCAATTTTTAGCCCCACAGCCCAAACCACACCTGGGCCAGCCATGGCCATGCCCTGGGTCTTTTATCCCAGTGTAGACGTAATCAGTGTCTCACAAGTAAATACAAAGCCCAGGCTGATTAAGTCTGCTGTGAATAGCGACAGCTGTATGTTTGTTAATATCACTTTTCACAACAGACTTACTAACGAGCAATAAACAAACTACACTATTTGGACGTGTCCAGGTGGATATTTATTTGGTTTTCCTAAAGCTAATTAAGTATTTCAGGGAAAAGTGTGAGAGCGGCCGCCAGCAAGAATTGGTGGCCGCGCTCTGAGGCCACCAAATTCTCCCCCCCCCCGCCCCTCCCCCCCCCCCCCCCCCCCCCGAGAACCACTGCTCTAAGCCGACGGTAGAGAGCTCTGCTGGCTTAGTAACTCCACCTCTCCGACAGGTAGTGCCTACGTCGGCAGAAGCGCTACAGTCGACATAGCACATAGGGATATGAATAATCCCTAAGAGTCGTAAATTATACTGAAGTAATTTGTAGCATAGACATGGCAGGAGTACCTTTTCCAGACCTGAAGCAGGAGTTCTGTGTAAGCTCAAAAGCTTGCCTCTCCTATCAACAGCAGTTAGTCCAATTAAAAAAATACCACTTCACCCACCTTGTCTCTCTAATATCCTGCAGCCCACATGGCTACAACTTTACATATACCGTAATAGCAAAGTCATTTTAAGGTGGTTTTATTGCACATTGTTTGTGTTCTGTTTTAAGGAAAGCGCAATTCAACTCTTACCAGCCTTTGAAACAAGGAGCTAGACATGGGGATCAAAACAACTGGTTCCCTTGAAATGATACTGTTGAGAAAAATCTCTTCTAAACTATAAGAAATGCAGCCTACTGCAAAACAATCTTGAAAGCAAATCTGTGACTTCTATACATGATATATATATATCTCGTGTATAGAAGTCACACAGATTTGCTTTCAAGATTGCTTTGCAGCAGGCTAGATCTATAAAACCCCAAGAGCTGAAAGGATGATGTGGCAGTGTCTGTGAAATGGCGGGTTTTCCTGGACGATTTCAAATGGCCAGTGTTATCTGCAGATGATGAATAGCAGTTTAAAAAAATATGATCTGGATGATTTACTGAACAGTGATCAGAAATGAAAGGAAAGTCAGAAAGCAAGGCGTCCATTTCTGCACAACCCTAACCAGTGCCTACCACCTGGCATCACCTAGGATTAGTTACATCTTGTCTGCACAGCTCAGGAAAAAAGCAAAACCAAGTCACCCAAGCACCTCTGACAGGGAGAAGAAAGGGAAGGACGGCATGAAATGCGGAAGCTCGGTTGGGAGAGGATTGTTTCTGGGTGGGTAACTCCGCTATGCCAGACAACCTGAGCGGGAGATTTGGGGTCAGTGAATCTCAGGACCGTTAGCTTCCACCCAACCTGCAGTTACGCTGGCGTCCTGCAGTAGTTGCAACCTAAGCACTCTTAGGGGTTGGTGCCACTTTATCAAGCAATAAGACAGGTGAATAGGACAATATTTTCAAAGGCACAGATGCTTCCTGGACAGAATCTTTCTTCCTTTGTAGTTATTTTCCCTTTTAAAAATAGGGATGGTTCTGAACTAGAATCCCAGATCCACACCCACTCTGAATATGGGGGGGAAGCTTGGATCCAGATCGCAACACTTTGCAGACAGGACCCACATCAAGGGAGGAGAATACAAAGCAATAACACTGGGTCCTTATCACCTTGCGCTCAGGTACTTCACAGGTGCCAGGGCAACATGCTAGATGCTCTCGGTGTTTCTAGAGAACCTGCTACAGTTAGCTATCTAATTGCTAAAGGCAAGGAGAAAAAAGGCCACTATTACGGCTGATTAAGGACCTTCTACGCTGACCCTCCCATGGTTGGACCATATTTCTAGACTGTAACTGGAAGAAATCTGGTGGGAGTGAAATGTCACCATGCCATTTTACAGCCTCCCTTATGATATCCTGCTCTCCAGGTGCCTCACGCATGGTGCTGCATATCTTCTTAGCATACAGGTTCAGAGAATCATAGATCTTTTCCATCTGTAACTTCTGCTGTGAAATCTAGCTAATTCTTCCACCCCAGCAAGATCGAGGTTATTCCCCTACAGCATGCGCCCACTGACAGGCCAAGTCAAATTCTAAAAGATTCCAGCAGGAGGTCCGTCACTCCTTTCACTGGGAGAATATTCGGTGTACAGTAGATCTCATCATTCTGATGTTTCCATCTAGTTGCTGCTACCCAGTTTGTGGTATGAACTTTCTGGCCACCCTAAAGATTATTTTTGATTGAACTTTAGTTAAACATTTTACTTGGGAGGGCAGACAAAATATTTAATAATCAGACACAGATCTGAAAGTCAGAAATCAGACGTCTGCTCTTCAACTGTGCAATTCCGGAATCAAAAAATGGCAAATCCTTTCCCAACACACATTTTCAGAAGGAAGAACGCCAGAAAGAACCGCCACCAGCAAATAGAACAATTTTCACGCTGTTCAATAATTAAACACCCTGATTTTCTCCTGACCTGGAGGGAGCTTGTGTTTGATCATAAAAGCAGGTCCCCTGGGAAAAACAGCCCGACAGATTACATTCTTTCCGTGATTAACAGACCAGAGTGACAATCTTGGTGAAGATGTTCTTTGGAGACCCTCCTGTTTTTCAGTAAGTCATGCCAGTTGAATATGCTGGTTCTAATGCTGGATACATACCTGATAGGAATTCTCTTTGAAAGGCCACTCATTCATTAGACACTTATACCACGGTGGGTATTTCAGATGACCACACAAATCAAAAATGGAAACACTGTCCTTAAAACCATAGTGTCTAAATTACCTTAAGTTTTCTTTTTAGTACACTTCATGTTAATAAATCAGACACATACTGTCTGCCACATATCATCTTAACCCTTTACACACACACTGCCCCACCCTATAGCCCATTTTAACGGAACGTTAAAATAAAAATGGGGACAAAAGCTTTATCTGATCTCCTGGTTCTAGCCTAGGGCCCAACGAGTCAATGACAAAACCCCAGGAGATGTCACTGGGTCCTTAAGCACAGCAGAAGAAATGAACTTAAACCAAAAGCCCAGCTCTCCCAGCAGGAGGTCAAACTGTCTAGCTCAGGATCACCCGTACTACAGAGCGTGTGATCCTTGTGCTAGAGAGGAGAGGTTACCTCTGTTCTCTGGGTAGTAACTGTCCTCCTGAGCGGGATGTCCCTGGGGTTCTGGGTAGTGCTTTTTACTCTTCTTTTCTTCCTGCAGTTCCTTCTGCTGTAGGATGCGGGCAATGTCCTGGAAGTGGAGGAGAGACACGGTCAGGACATTTCCCGAGAGCACTGGGAATTCTCTCTCCCCTTCGCTCATTATCGCCAAGGAGACGCTACCTTGTACCTGTAAAGCTGCGGACGCCTCTCCTGCTATCAGGACGAACAGAACGCCGCCAGTAACAATCCTTCGCATTTCCAAGGGCCCCTCTCTAAAGATCCCAATGAGCATCACAGACCATGAATTCACCCTCCCAGCATTCCAGGGACTGAGTTCATTACCCTCAGGTCACACCAGGGAAGACGAAGGCAGAGAGATCAAGCGACAACCTGACCCACAGACTGGCTGGTACGCCCCACAGCTCCCTCTTACCAAAGGGAATGAATGAGGGGGCTAGATGGTTCTGTCCTCCGCTTTGGGGAGGAGGGAACCTGCAGGACAAACTCCTCCCCACCAAATCTCCCCCTCCCCCCTCCAAGTGCGCAATTAGCATGCAAGTAGCACCAGGGAGTGAATCGGCATTGACTGTGCTATGGCATTCTGCTCCCCTCTGTAGCTGTGGATATCCAAATGGGTTAGTTTTAGCTACTGCAGGCAGTAAGTGTTGATTTCATTTTAAGGGAGGCACTGGCGGAGTGGTTAAGGCGTTCAGCTGCAACCCCAGAGACTGTGGGCTCGAGTCTCGCCACCTCCAATTATAAAATGGGCACCGGCTCCATGGGGTTTGGGCAGCCAAAGGCGGCGGCCGTAACACTGGCCGGACCGCTCCCTTGTGGATAGTTAGCTGTGAAACTGATGTGCCTTAACCGGTCAGCCTGATGAGCCATTGGCTCAGGGAGCTTTGACCGTTGTAGGTCTGAGCACCAGGCTGGAAGCCAGGAGTTCTCGAGTCCTATTTCCAGCTCTGATGCTGGGTCAAACAAGTCACCTGTCTCTCACTTCTCCCCTCTGAGAGAGAGAGTCCCACCCCCCTCACATTCAAATCAGCAGGTCTCCAGCCTTAGCCACATACAGATCTTGCAACTGCTCCTCCAATACCCAACAGAAGCAGAGCCTGAAATGGCTATGGGAGGATTGGAACTGCCATACTGGACCAGAGCCATGGTCCACCAATTCCACTACGCGGCTTGAACAGTGGCCACTGCCTGATGCTTCCGGGACAGGTGCAAGAAACTCTGAAACAGTCAATCGTGGAGTAACCAGCCCAGAGCGGAAGTTTCTTCCTAACCTGTTAGTTACTGGTTGCCTTGTGCCTTGATGCGGGAGGGTTTACACATCCAATCAAAACACTTTTTAAAATCCTCATATCAAATAGATCTGGAGATCTTCTGAATAACTATCTGAATGAACGATCCTTTTCTGAATTCGACATTTAGCCCTTGGCTCAGTATCTTCTTGTGGCAGTGAGTTCCACAGGTAAATTATGAAAACAACTATTGGGATTAAATTTGGTGCCTTTCCACTTCACTGAATCCCCCTTATTTTGTATTATAAGAATGGCTCATGAGGAGCACCCGATTCACCTTCTCTATCTACTTTGGGTTGTAGATACTTCCACCCACTGCCATAGTGACAAAGAGTCCTGTAAAGTATCTGAGCACCTTCCACCAAACAAAAAATACCAAGAGCAATACCAAAATCCCTGTCTGACCCTTTTCAGGGTCAAAGCTCTGCTTTGGTAGCTAGTTGGGATTTTGCTTTCTTTTCTTTCTTGGGGGGAGTATTCCCATCCCTACACCCTTTTTTATAGCCATTTGTCATGCCCGCATCACTTTGGGTATGACCAGAGCACCTCCCTCGCTGGAAGTTTTTAAGAACAGGTTAGACAAACTCCTGTCAGGGATGGTCTACATAACATACTTAGTCCTGCCTTAATGCAGGTGACTAGACTACATGAGCTACTGAGGTACCATTCAGTCCTATGTTTCTACGATTGTATGCGGAAGGTGTGGGGTGCCCATTCTAATGTTTGAAGGCGATCACCTGCATAATCCAGCCCAGGAAGCCAGAATGTCCAAAGCAAGGAAGGGGAGGCTGAATTTTCAAGCTCCAGGCTTTCAGGATCCACAGCCAGGCTATTAAAAATAAAACCCTTTCTCATACCCACCCACGTGGAAGAGCAAAGCACCTTCCTCTTTACCTCCCTGTTTTTCCTCCCACTAGCATAGTTCTGGGTTGCGTCACTGCCAAACGTGAGTTGTTTATTAGCGCCGGGGTTTCCAGAGTCAGGAATGAACTTGCTTCAAACTGGGTGTTAATTACAGGGACTATGGTACGTCAAGCACAGAAATGCATCAATGTAACGGCCAAGGGTTGGCGGGAAAGATACGCGAAAGGGAGCTTTAGAAGAAAGGAACAGTGCCAGGTGCAGAGGTGTGGCAGCCAGCGCGGTCTCACAGACTCATAGACTTTAAGGTCAGAAGGGACCATTAGGATCATCTAGTCTGACCTCCTGCACCACGCAGGCCACAGAATCTCACCCACCCACTCCTGGAATAAACCCCTAGCCTATGTCTGAGCTACTGAAGTCCTCCAATCATGGTTTAAAGACTTCAAGGTGAAGAAAATCCTCCAGCAAGTGACCGGTGCCCCACGCTACAGAAGAAGGTGAAAAACCCCCAGGGCCTCTGCCAATCTGCCCTGGAGGAAAATTCCTTCCTGACCCCAAATATGGTGATCAGCTGAAGCCTGAGCATGTGGGCAAGACTCACCAGCCAGTCACCCAGGAAATGCATCTCAGTGGACAGGCAGACAGACAGCAGGGTGTGCCACTTTCCTGATCGGTTTTCCTTCGTGATTATTGGGAGGGCCAGACTGTTGTGCCAGCGAAGCAAGCGGCTGCTTGGGGGCCTGTTCTTTGGGGGACCTCCCATGTTCTGCAACTCCCAAGGCAGCCTGACTTGCGGCAGAGGGATCAGGGCTGGGACAGGAGGAGGAAAGAGGAACCCAACACTAGATTCTGGCAGCAGGACTGGCCGGAGAAGACGCTGTCTCGGGGCACCGTGAATTGAAGGCCAGAACATGGTGTGTCAAGGCTGACAGAAAAGCAGAGGGAACGAACTCTGCTGTCGCCAGCTAACCCGTGCCTAGAGACAGAGAAAGCTAAAGAAAAAGAACACGAGGAATACGTCACGAGGTCCCTCCGGAATCCAGAACGGCTGAGAGTGAACATGGCCAGGCAGGCCGTCCTTATGCTGGGATCCAACATCCCCCATTTTGGGACTGCAGAGAGACGTCCCAACGTCCCTGGCACTTGGGTCAAGGCTGCAGACAGCGCGCAGACACTTTGGCCCTCTGTCAGCCATTTTAATGTGATTTGAAGACCGCGTCAGGTGAGTCTGATTTGAACACAGCCGCCAATGGCACCAGGGACACACAATGGTTCAGAACCAGCACAGACAAGGAAGCAAAACACCGAGGTCCTACTCTCTCCATTCCACGTCAGCGGGTGAAGACGCTGATACAGCACCGTAGACCCTGGTCTCCCTGGCCTCTTCGCTAAATACCCTGGCCTCACTAGGAGACACCCCCCACCCGGAGTGAACCCGATGAGAGAGCTGAGGAGAGAATGCCAGCTGTCTGCACAGTGCGTTAGTCCACACCAGTGGGGATGGAAATTTCAGTCCACACCAGCGTCATGCGCCAACAGGCCTGTGGACCCTGCTGGTGTACAATAAAAGCTCCCTCATGTAAGTGAACATAGGAACTACATTAGCACATTGCTAGTCTAAACTCCCTAGGTTTTCTCCGTGCCCTAGATGGGAGCTATGAAGCAGCTGGAGGATTTTAGAAATGCCAGTCAGGGAGAGGCGATATGGACTGGTGGCAGAAGCAGACAGAGCGAGTCAGAGAACATGGCTGCTACTGACTCACTGAAACACCAAGGAAAATCCCTTCTCCTCTCTGCTCCCATTTTGCAGACGAAGAAACTGAGGACAACACCTTCTTCCCAAAGGTGCTGTGAGGATTTTGATGTGCCAGCAGGAAAGGAGCTATAAAAATGCTAAAGTATTGTGGATATAAACACTGTTACTGTAAACACGCCGGAAACAAGTCTACGTCTGCTGTGGCACGGAAGGATTTATTGCTGGGATTTAAATTCAGATTTGGGATTTCCATTATTTCAGGGTTTAAATCAGCCCTTTATGGTAGTGTGCAGGTGAAGGCACCAAGTGGCATTTGCAAAAACGTTCTTTTGCCTGGCTGAGTTAAGAACAACCCCTCCTCTATCGAGTACAGCGCATCTATAAAAACTGCAGCATATTACCGATCGGACTGGGACAGTTCTGGACTTGCACATCTTTATAGCCTGGTTCTTCAAAAGTGGATTTCTGACCCGGCAGGCCACGTGCTTCATTGCAGAGCTCTGTGCGACAGACAGCAGCAATGCCCTGTGCACAGAGCGGCTCCAATCTGCACAGTCATAGGATGCTATCAGCGTGACAGGAGTTACCAGATAGACTCAGTCAACAATACACCCTTGTGTACAGTACGAGCATAAATAGTCTGGCACGGCTCCAGGGACTTGACACATAAAGTCCTAGTACAGGCTGCAATAGAACGACTCATGAATGCCCCATCCTGCAAGCTGATCTCCAGGAACGGACCCTTTTTACTTAGGGACACAGGATTTTAAGGGAATCTCCCAGGTCAGTGAGTCCAGTTTCCTGCTAACACGGGCAGCGCCACCGTATAATCCTGTTCCTAAATGTCACTGGGGCTCTAGCCATGTAGGTCAGCTTTCAGGGCCCAAATCTGCACAGGCTAAAGAATGTCATTATGTGGTCTGCGCCTGTTCTTCCTTTGTACACAGAGTTACGCAGTCCAATCACAGCAGGTCCGATTCTGCCAACCTGACTCCTGCTGCAAAGCACCTTTCTCCCTAAGCAGCCCCAGAGTGTGGAATTCTGAATTCCGCCCAATCCATACTATGGGGCCGAGTACCAATATAAATACACCAATATAAATACATGCAAGGACACTGCGTATCCAGAGCATCTAAATAGGACTTGGGTCTCTCTCAGTCCCTTTACCCAGAAAAAAGACAAGAAACCCAGGCTCAAGGATAGGACTGATTTACAGCCATAGGTATGGGCTAATCCAGTGTTTAGTTAATTTCACCTACCTCCAGGTACCTCCAATATACGAGGGAAAATGACAGACTAGAAGACAACTACAATAATGCCACTACCGTCTAGCTCTTATCGAGCACTTTTCGCCCCTAAGACTTCGATATGCTGTACAAAGGAGGCCAGTACTATTATTCCACTTCCAATCATTTCATCAGATTGTTAATTGCGGCCCTGACTACGGCCCAGGAGGTACCTGCTGCTTTTAGCTGAGTTCTACTTGTAAAGCAGCTCGGGAGGATGTGGTCTCAGAGGCAGCCGAATATACTGCCCTGGCAAAGCGAAGAGAAGGCTCCGCAATGCTCCACCCATTGTCCAGTTAGGCAAGTTTACTGCACAAACTGTTTGGTTTGTTAATATCACTTGCTTATTTCCTAAGGGCACATTCACACCCTCATAGCTTTTCAATGCATGTCTGGTCAACTTTTGGTCACCTGTTTAGTGTCGTGAATGGGGACGATGCTTTGGAGTCCAATAAGGTGACAAAATCATCTTCCCAGCAAGGTGACAGTCTAATTAAAGGGAGAAATTCTGAAGTTCTCCTAGAAACCACACCGTGGTCAACTCCCTCTGCTGTGTAACAACCCCCCAAAGAACAAAATCTGCTAGCTAGCACTCGGCCTCTCTTTGGAGTCTTAATTCCTCTTTCCCCAAGTTAGGAGAGAGACAGCGCAGCTGTTGCTCTGCAGAGAAGTTGCGCCTCAGAGACTCCTTCTAATAAATATAGGCGCTGCTCCCCGGTTGGCAATGCAGCTTCTGTGGCCTCGCTCTGTGGGTCCCCCGGATATATAGCCCGGAAGGTGGGCTCAGCAAAACGATTTCAGCTCAAACCCTTTGAAGAACATGGACCCTTATGTTCATGGACCCTTATGGGCGTTTTCTCACCCACTGGCTTTGCTGGAAGCAGGGCATTGTCACGCCATCCAGGCAGGCGCTCCTTAAAGGATTATGTATCAGGTAGGCACAGCACCTCCTAGAGTGCCAGGGGATGACATGGCTCTCGCACACCTTGAGCACAGGGACTGATTGTGCCCCATTCTTGCACAGGGGCATAAGGGGCTGCATGAATTCCCCTTGCACGGCATCTCCTCTCTTGCACATCCACATGCAGCTGGGCGTAATCCAACCCCCACCAGGCAAACACACGCCCCAGCATTGGTTTGGCCAATGGCTGGAATATGCCTGCACTGCTTTAACAAAAACAGCCCCGCTTTCCCCATATCTTGAAGGGTTACCTCGTCCTTCTCCTCTTGTCTGCGCCTCTGCTCTGCTTCAATCACCAATTTCACCTGAATTTCCTGAGCTATCTCGCAGTCCTGCCGTTCTCTGGAAGGCAGAAGGAGGAAAAGGTTACACACAACATGGACATCAGCCAGACTGCAGAGACAGTGGAGGAGAGAGGTACAATGGACTCCAAGACCTGCATTATTATGTATTCTTTGCATTACTGCAGCACTTGGGTCTGGTCTGCGACGGGGGCTCCTATCGCGCTAGGTGCTGTACAAATACAGAACAAAGATATAGGATGTCGGCTCTTTGGGGTGGGGACTAAGTGCAAGACAAAAGCCAAGAGATGGAGACAGACGGAGGAGCACCAGGAAACAAGGGACAGTAACAGTCATCATGAGAAGCAGTGGTCCCACACACCAACGGTCCAACCATCGTCAAGTGTTTTTTGCAGGCATCATGCCGAAGGAGAGTTTCAAGGGAGGACAAGGAGGTGGCTATGTGGATGTTTGGGGGGGGGGGGGAGGAGCAGCACGGAAGACAGCATGAAGGCGTTTGAAAATGTAACAGCTGGGCAGTAGAGTCGGGCAGCACATGGCAATCAGAGGAGAGCACTGTCAGCGAAGGAGAGAGGATGGGCAGGGCAGGGATGGGCTGCGGAGGGGTGGCCAGGTGAGAGCTGCAGATCAGGAAACCGATCTTTGCAGCAACGGCATTCTGAATGGATGCGAGTGGGACGAGACTGCATTTGTCCAGGCCAGAGAGAAGGATGTTGCAGTAGCAGAGGTGCGAGATGACGAGTGCCTGGACAAGAGTTCTAGCTGAACGGATGCCAAGGAAAGGTCACATCTTAGAGACGGTCGTGCCGATTCTTTCTGTGTGATTTGGATAAAGTGTGGACACGAGGACCTAGGGAGAGATCTGAGTCCAAGAGAACATTGTGGTTCTGGGCTAAGTGATAAGTGGGGTTGTGGTGCTGGCCACAGTGGTCGAGAAAGAAGGCCGCAGAAAGGGTTTGGCAGAGGGGCACAGAGACTGGGGCTCGGTTTTAGCCATGTTCAACTTGAGCTGCAGCTAGACATCAGAGAGACAGGCTGAAACTTCAGTTTGGACCGAAGGAGACAAGTCTGCAGTAGACGGGTAGATCTGCAAGATATCAGCACAGAGATGGCAGCTGAATTTGTGTTTGCAGATGAGGTTATCCAGAGATACGGTGCAGAGAGAGAAGGGAAGGAGATGAAGGACAAAACCTAAATCACTAAGAAAGAATTTTAAACCTCTCATCGATTTTCCATTGTTCCTGAGGTTTGCATCTCTTCGCATTTCACTCCGCTCAGGCAGCAAGACTAGCCTGATACGATGCACTCGTGTGTCTGGTCACCTTCACGTTCCAGTTCTCCGGCACTAGCAACATTTGAATTCACAACTGAGTGGGTGTGAAACTTTCCTTCTGGACTGCTTAGAACACAGCTGCCCAATGGCACCAGGGACACACAATGGTTCAGAGCCAGCACAGACAAGGAAAGATTCAAATGCAGGTGAACTCACCCGGCTCCAAGCATGGACCATGGTTTGGTCTTGGGCAAACCTGATCTAAGCAGGGATTTGCAGAGTCAAGTGAATCCCCCACTAACCTGCTGCCCAACAGGCTACAAAGGGGGGAGAGGGGAGACTCTCTCTCTAACATTCTGGGTCCTTTAGGACCAGAAATTCAGTGAAACCTCGGAGGACATGGATCCAGGAAGAGTAAACCTAAAGGGTCAGATCCTGAGAGGTACTGAGTGCCTGCGATCCCCCTTGACGCCTGCTGGGAGGGCAGCGACCCTGTGAAACAAGCGATTGGGCGACTCCAACCCCCACTCACATGTCTTTGTAGCGCTTCTGGACGTGAGCTCGTGCTTTCAGGTCCTCCTCTTCCTGCAGCTGCTTGGCCACCTGCAGGTCATGTTGCACCAGGCGGTTGCGCTGAACGTTTGTTGCCAAGTGATGTTCAACTGGAAAGAAATGGAAGAGGAACGTCAGAACCAGCGTAGGTACGGAAATGGGCAGGCGGGCTTCAAAGAAGGTGTGCTTTGCATCAGGGAAATGCCAGGCAGCACCTGAAACAACGGAGAGGGTCTCCCGTGGGTGTAGGTACTCCACCTCCTCCAGAGGCTGTAGCTAGGTCAACGGAAGAATTCCGTCTGTCTACACCGAGCGTTCGGTCGGCTTAACTATGTCGCTCAGCGGTGTGGGTTGACTTAACTTTAGTGTAGACCCGGCCTAAGTAAAGGGAAGCAGGGTTTGAACTGGGGCAGTCTCAGCGAGTTCCAGTGCCTTTTTATCATACTGAAGGGGCTACTTCTGTCCATTGCAAAATGAGATCTGCTCATCATAGAGCTCAACACGATCCTTATTAGACTGACCTCTTCATTTTCACTACAGAAGACACCGTGGGTAGCAATAAAGTGATTGGATCGCTGACGTCATTCCTGCTCCAGAGTCAGAGCCGCAGCAAGCAACTAAGTAATAGATAAATCAACTAAACTAGGGGTGGGCAAACTTTTTGGCCTGAGGGCCACATCAGGGTTGCAAAACTGTATGGAGGGCCGGGAAGGGAAGCCTGTGCCTGCCCAAACAGCCTGTCCGTTCCCTTCCCCTTCCCTCAGAACTCCTGACCCATCCAATCCCCTCCCCACCCCCACCCCCGCTCCTTGTCCTCTGATTGCCCCCTCCTGGGATCACCTCAAAGAGAGCTAGGCCCAAAGAGATCACTTCACCCACCACTCAAATGCAGTCATCACTGGGGTGTACACGGCAGCTGTTTAACAGTGCACAGCAACTGTTAAAGGTAGGAGGAATAATCCTAACAATTAAATTAGGAAGAACAAGCTGATTCCAATTCAAAGCAGAGGTTTCATTAGCAACACTGATAACATAAGGGGACAGAACATCCAATAGCAGAACATTTAAACCCCATATAGAAAACCCACCACTGTGCCAGTCACTCCTCTGCCCTCTTTACTTCCCCGTCTCTGCTCTTTGGACCCTGCTGGGGCAGACGCAATGCAAACCGAGCGCAAGGGACAGACAGACACTTACTCTCCTGCTCCTGCAGACTGTGAGCGAGGGTGTGATCTTCCAACACCGCGAAGTCTCGGCACACTGCAAGGGGCAAGGAGGGGGCAGAGGGTCAGTGCCAGGAACACAAAGGGGCCGGGGGAGCCCGGGGAAGACAAACAGTTGCAAATAAATCGGACACAACCTCTCCCCCTCCCCCGCCTTCTGCTGGGCTCCTGGGTGAGGTTTCCTTTCCCACTCAGTGAGTGGTTTTAGCCTGCACTTCCTTCTCGTCCTCCCCTTCAGCCCCCAGCCATTCCATGCTGCCTGCATCTCTGCTCATGTTTCTTATCACGTCCTGCCCTGCCCCAGCTCTCAACACAGCCAGCTCCAAGCATTCGAAACAGATACAGAAACAGGGAGAGTCATCACACTCTTTTTATTGGTCTTCGGGCTTTTGCACCTTTCAGGGGTCACAAGGGCAAACTTGTTCTCTGCAACCATGGACTAAAAGCTGAGAGTCTGTTGTGTTCACCTAACTTCAGCATCCAAAGGTTTAAGAGAAACAATAGATACACGAGACTCACCATAAAAATCACAAGAAAAAGGATAAAAGTCACTCGGGATTTTGCCCTGACGATTACTGTTTTCTTTAAAGCCCCAGCTCCTGGAGTCAAGTGGAGAGGTGGTGATTTCAGCCTTGTTTCATAAAGCTACACAGCCACATGGGCTAGAAAAAAAACAAACCATTTCCCAACCAGCCGTACTCAGCACCCTGAAGGATCAGGCCTACCGGTGCGGGCTCCCATGGAAAACAATGGCAAAACTTTCAGGAAGTGCAGGATCAGGCCCTTAGCATAAGAATAAGGGAGCGATCAGAATAATTCTTAAAGAAGAACCGGAGAACGACCGGGAGACAAAGGGCATGGTTAGACTGGCGCTTTGCGGCGCAAAAACCCTCCTGTAGCGCTATAATTTTCATAGGGAACACACTTCAAAGGGAGATTTTACGCAATGACTCCCTGTTTAAAGCGCAAGTGTTAAACCTCCTTTTCCAGAGTGATAAGCCTTTTTGCGCTAACGCTATAGCGCAAGGGTGGGAATGTGAACACCCAGGAATAACTCATTACGCTATAAGGGAATCAACAAGCCATTTAAGGCAAATGACATCAATGTTGTTTTGAAAAAGGGGGGAAGAATCAGGAAGTAGCTGATCAGTTTCTCTCTTAAAACTCACAGCGATAAGCACTGGAAATGCTGACAGATTGAGCTGTGTGAGTGCACTGCAGAGCCTGGTCAGTTTCCTAGTCACTGACAGCCTCAATTTGTCTCATTGCCTACACTTTCCCTGTTCCCCCTTACCTCTCTTCTTTGTAAAGTAGGCTGCACCCAGCTGAATGCTGGGATACCTGCCCTATCCCACAACTGATTCTGCCCTCAGAAGCGCGACAAATGTATACAGTATTTTGCGCTACAAGGTTTCAATCTGTACAGTCTCTAGTGTGATACCTATTGCGCTACATTGGGAAGTGCTACAAATAAACGCGCTATAATCTTCAGTCTAACCATACCCAAACTAAACAGGAAGAGGTTCACTCCAGCCCCCCTCCGGCTCCAGTCTGGGAGGAACATGTTTTGCATGTCACAGCCCTGGAAATGCCTGACATTGTCACACTTCGAATTTCAAAGGGATGCTATTTCCACACCATGGGAAAACACAAGGTTTTATTTTTAACTTGTTATGATAGCCAGCAGAGTAGTAACACACTTGCTTGCTTTCTCTCTCTCTCTCTCTCTCTCTCTCACACACACACACACACACACACACACACACACACCCACACACCCCTACTATGGAGAGACTGAAGTGTGTGCCAAGATCTATATGAACTGAAAATAAACTGTGACTTGTGCCCCAAACCATGAAAAACATGGGCCCAATCCTGCAGGTCTTCCACGCACAGTTTAGGGGGAATTCCATGCAGGACAGCTTGCAAAACCAAGGACCGAGAATTATAGTACTTTGATTTTTCTGACAGGCCAATATGATGGACAGTAAGACACAGAAGTGGAATCTCTTATATTTATATAGTCCTACCATTTCAAGGAATCATAACTATAGCTGGGTAAAAAATGTTCAGTGAATATTACATTTTCCATAAGATGCATTTTTCAGGGCACTGAAACTATACGGAATTTTATCCCAAATGTATGAGAAAGTTTCAGATGAAAAAAAGAACAAAAAATATTAAAATGGTTTGTTTCAGCCATTTCAGAGTCCTGCACTTAGGACAGAAGAATCCCACGCACTGCTACAGACTAGGGATCGAATGGCTAGGCAGCAGTTCTGCAGAAAAGGACCTAGGGATTACAGTGGATGAGAAGCTGGATATGAGTCAACAGTGTGCCCTTGTTGCCAAGAAGACTAATGGCATTTTGGGCTGTATAAGTAGGGGCATTGCCAGCAGATCGAGGGACGTGATGGTTCCCCTCTATTTGACATTGGTGAGGCCTCATCTGGAGTACTGTGTCCAGTTTTGGGGCCCACACTACAAGGATGTGGAAAAATTGGAAAGAGTCCAGAGAAGGGCAACAAAAATGATTAGGGGCCTGGAGCGCATGACTTATGAGGAGAGGCTGAGAGAACTGGGATTGTTTAGTCTTCAGAAGAGAAGACTGAGGGGAGATTTGATAGCTGCTTTCAACTACCTGAAAGGGGGTTCTAAAGAGGATGGATCTAGACTGTTCTCAGTGGTACTAGATGACAGAACAAGGAGTAATGGTCTCAAGTTGCAGTTGGGAAGGTTTAGGTTGGATATTAGGAAAAACTTTTTCCCTAGGAGGGTGGTGAAGCACAAGAATGGGTTCCCTAGGGAAGTGGTAGAATCTCCTTCCTTAGAGGTTTTTAAGGTCAGGCTTGACAGAGCCCTGGCTGGGATGATTTAGTTGGGGATTGGTCCTGCTTTAAGCAGCGGGTTGGACTAGAACCTCCAGAGGTCCCTCCCAACCCTAATATTCTATGATTCTATGATTAAGATGTGAAAAGTTTTGGTTTTCATTTTGAAACTTAGCGAAGTGTAAAGGATGCAAAATACCCGAACACAAAATGCAAAACTGAAGAAAAAAAAAAAGTGTGTCATTTTGGGTTGAACAAAACATTTTGTTAGATTCAAAAGAGTGAGGAAGCGCCCCCCCCCCCACAAAAAAATCAGGTTTGGTTTTAACCAAATTATTTTTCAGTTCATCCTCTGAATTGAGAAAAGTTAGTTATTCTCACAGCAATAATCACAGCAAACTTTCTGAACTTTTCTGTATGAGCCGCTTGGCCCGACACTGAAACGCTGCCACTCCCCAGGTGGAAGTGGCCACTGCTTCACAGAGCAGAGCAACAGTTCAGACTGGTTTTGAAGAGGAAGTGGTACACACAATACCACAAGGGGACAGGAATAGCTTGGCTGGATGTTTCAGGTGTCAGACAAATCCAGCCAGTGGTGCTGGAACTAGGGGTGCTTCCTCACCCCTGGCTTGAAGTAGTAACAACAAACACAGAGCAGGATTTGGAGCAGGCCCTGAATAAAAGTGAGAGTCAGGTGGAGAGGAGGACAAGGGTTACAGCCGTAAGTTCCCACTGTGACTCACTTTCAACGTAGACCGTTCTGGAGGGGGTTTTTTTTTATAGCAGTGACAAAAATGAAGGAAGATGAAACAAAACACTGAGTAACGTGAACGGCCCACAGGAAACGAGTCGTGTATATATAAACAACATCTTTCCCCAGCTTCCCATTTGGCCGGCACTCTCGACTGGCAACGGATGAACAAGGGAGGCCCAGGACTGGAATCGCAGGGGCTGTGTGTGTAGGAGGACGCGAACCCTGCACAAATCTGTCAGCGCAGTCCCTCACTTTCATTTGCACCAAATATACACTCAACTCACAAACAACTGTGCAAAGCAGCTATCCTGCTCTGCACTTACTGCAGCACTGAACCAGCACTCAGCGGATTTCCAAGCCCTCAGAAATAAGCCACATAACTCTAGAGTAGACTATCCATTATACAATTGGGTAAATCGAGAGACAGAACAATTAAACAACAGGTCCGAGCCTTTAGTCCTGTTCTCTATAGATCCTTATACCACACTCATCGCCGTAATCGAAAGTGTTTTCCCACAGCACAGTGAGCAACGCAACTATCCTCTGTAAGATGTTGTTCCAACCTCTCCTCAGGGGAGTCTTCTGTTTTGGATTTTATTTTAAATCACGCTCTCGCTCTAGCGTGTTTATGTTAGGGGAGGTAAGTCGAAGAAGTGCACCTGGCACTGGGCGCAGAAGGCGGGAAAGCTCCCCCTGCACGGCTGAGTTTTATCCTGAGAAAGTTCCATTGTGCTAGAGGAACAAAATTGTTGCCCACGGCTTCAGCTGGGCTTTTGTATACCCTGGGTCCAGGCCAGGGGCGATGGATTCTTCCTAAAAGAGGAGGAACCACGAGACCCCGTCCCCTCCGTGACCCTGT
Organism: Sternotherus odoratus; assembly: GCA_032164245.1. NCBI lineage: Eukaryota > Metazoa > Chordata > Testudines > Kinosternidae > Sternotherus > Sternotherus odoratus. Next base: position 2,231,621 of record JAVMKO010000009.1, read on the forward strand.
CCCACCCCTTCTCTTCACCCAAAGCCCCGACCCCAGCCAAGCCGGAAGCTGTAGCCCGGCCGGGGAACCTGGGCACCTCCACCTGCCTGGAGAGGAGGGGCCTGAGAGCAGCCCCCAGCCCATGTCCCCAGACCCCCCACTCATTGCAGTGGAGGACCTGTAGCTCTCCATGCTGTTCTTACCCCAACCTGGCTCTGGCTTCCGGCCTGGCAGCAAGGCCTGGGGAGCAAAAGAGTCAGCCTGGGTCGGGGTAAGAGCTGCCCAGACAGCTGTGGGGAGCCACATACCCTCTACTTGTCCTGGGCAGGGACATGGGCTGAGGGCTGTTCTCAGACACTCCACACACACACACCTGGGACAGGTGTGGGGTTTGCAGCTCCACACAGCTGCCTGAGTTCTCTTATTAGGGCCAGGCTCCAGCTTATGGCCTGGCTGGGAGGTAGGGCTGGGGGGGGGGGGGACAAGGGGAAGAGGGCCAGGCCTGTCCACTTTCAAAAAAGACAGAGAGCCACAGTCCCCTTGCCTTCTCCCCCACTCCTCCCCCCCCCCATTCCAGCACTCCGACCTAGGCCTTGGAGTACCTTGAAGATAAGAACGGAGACCTTGAACTTAACTCCGTATTCTTGGAGAAGCCAATGTAAAGAAGTCAGGTGTGATGAGCTCACAGGAGTGTGTGTTGCTGGGGAGAAGCTCTGCAGCTCTCTGTACCTCTTGGAGTACCTCCAAAGTGTTAGGAGCCGGTCCCTGCGCACAGCTTTACGCAGTAAGCCAGGCATGCCAGGAGGAGAGCGACAGAGGCTAGCCTTGTATTTGCTCAAGGAAGCATTTGGACTCAGCCTTGCAATGCTGAAGAATCCACATGGCCCCAGCTTCAAGGCGCTCATCTGCTCTTCTAAATCTGCTCTCCGACCGCTCAAACACAGCTCTCCCTTTGGGCTGCCAAAGCTGCCTCAGGCCTGAGGAAGCCTTTTGCCATCCTTAGCCACCAGCCTGGGTTGGTGGCCGCTGTAACTCAGCGGTGGACTTTATTGCCAAGGTCCCGTTGTTCTGAGAACGACGTGGAAAGTAAGACAGAAGGGCAAGTACTACTGATGGGCCAGACACCAAATAGCTGTGACTCCCACTGACACTCAGAACAATTTCAGGTGCACAGCACCCGTCAGGATTTGGCCCTGTGTTACTGGAAAGACGTCAATATGGCAGCAACGGTCAACAGGCTCGAGAAAACACACACAGCCTTCGCTATGGGCACACATCATGCTTGGGGGCAAATACAAGTGACCAGTTCCCTGTACCGTTCTCAGTCCACGCCTGGCCCTTTGAAATTAAGCTCCCTGACCTCAGCCTGTGCAATTAAATCTATATGCAATCCCCTCGTGGTTACATGTGATTTGTGTCGCAGCTGGGCACAGAGTTCAAGCTGAGAGATGGCGTGGCCCAAAGGGTAACGGAGAATCTCACACTTCCATCTCCGCAAACAAACCTAAATCAAAGAAATCCCAGGTCTTTAAGTTGCATGCATTAAGAAAGAAAACATGAATGCACATTCCATAGCATGAATTAACTGGACTCCCCCTCTTTAGACCCACACTGGGGGCGATCAGACAGGGACACAAGAAGAGATATTCTAACTGGCAAGTTTGCGTTATGCTTTGTCAGACGCGAGGTTTACTCTACTCCAAATAAACCAGCCTTGCCACAACAGGGGGCTAGGCCCGCTCAACACTTTTCACCCAGCTGGGAGGGACAGAGATGTCAGTCTAGGAATCCCAGATGTTCCCTTTAGCTCCCACAGCTGCAGGAAGTGGCTTCATGGGAGAGACCCCCAGAGACGCTGCTGGAACAGGCAGGAGGATGCCACCTCCACAAAGGACAAAGCAAAGCAACGGCCTTCAGGATGAATCCGCCCTGCGGCAGGGGTCACACAATGGACCGATTGCCACCTAGGCCCCATGTACAGGCCTTCTGTAGCGGGGTGAATGAAACCCTAAATGCTGGGACCCTCATGAAACTGGACGGCATTGCACAGCGCCTGTGGTTTATTACAGCGTCCCTGGAGTCACCGCTGAGATCCCAACCTGCCAAAGGGCAGAGACAAACCCAAGGCATGGGACACATTCCAATTTCAACGACACTTCAGTTTCCTTAGCTTTCCCTATTGCCTCATCTGCTTCAGTCAGCACTTCCAATGGCAGTTCGCAGCAGAGAAAGTGAGATTACCACAGAGTCAGCAGGGGGCACAGGCAAATTTAGGTCTACCTGTTATTTATTTATATAAACACAACAAAGAAAGAGCAAAAGTAAAGTGCAGGGGAGAGCACAGTGTGTTTGTCTCCTCTGTACTGTGCTGCACCAAATGGCAGCTGCCATAACAGGTCCAACACACTGATCACAAAAGAGCAGCTCCCTGTGTTACACATAGCTCCACATGCCACACAGATGCCCTGAAGTCTCAGATGCTACGGCTGTGTCCATCTGAGAGTGTCCAGTAGCTTATGTGGCCTTTCTGCTGTGCTCCGAGTTGTCGCCCATTTCTAAAGCCAATGGGCTGATCAGCCTCCCCCCCAGACATTTCTTTTTGCAGGTACCAAAAACTAGCTCTCCCTTTCCTACCATTTTCCATCAGCTGTTCCATTCACAAAACAAAGTCTGTTTATGAAACACGGGAGCTGCTAGCAAGTCGGTCATGCTTGGTGCAGAACACCTGCAGTTCTGGAATCTCAAAGCCTTCACAGGGGGGTAGAGAAGAGACAAGACAAACCCGGGTAGTCAGCTAAAAAACCCACAGAACCGTCAAATTGTTGACAAGGTAGGCCGAGAGCGGCAGGTGCACTCAGCATTTGGAAAGATGCTGAGCTATTAAAAACCTCTCCTGAAAGTCTCTTTTCCAGTCTGGGTAATTCTCTGAAGGCTGCAAATTGCTTCCTTGAATCATGGCGTTAAATATGACTCAGACGACACCCGATCAGAGATAATGGAGAAAGAGCCAGCTGGCAGTTTCCAGAGGAAACGTTCACCCCCAAACAATGCTCTGCAAAGCACTTGCACTGATCTTACATCCTCCCTCCCACCTGACTGCACAGATAAGATCCTGGGGCTGGCACACGAATGCATGGTACAAACAAGCACCTCTTCAGGTTGCCAGAACAACCCTAGACAGCTTGAACGTGGGTTCTCCAGATGACGTTAAGACCTTTTTTGTTTCACGCAGTCCATGCAGGGGTGTGAAATCAGGAAACTGCTGCAGGGAGAGGAATTTGGCTTTGGGAGGAACCCGGTACAGTGTTGAAAGCAGGGCTGGGCAGCTCAAGTGGGTGATATCAGCCCTTGGAGCCTTTTGCTTCTAAGCCACAGTCTCAAATGCAGCCCATGCCAATAGGAACTGAGCCACGCTGCCCTCGGAGGATGTCTGCTGCCCCCGGGGCAAACTGAGTTTAGGGTCTCAGTCAGGGTTGCTGACTTTGTAATATTTAAAAAACGGACACCCCAGCAGGAGTGTGGGAGCCCCCCTTTCCTTTGCCCCTTCCCCCCTGAACCCCACCCCCACTCCTCTTTCCCTCCCCCTCCTTCGCTCCCGGCTCTTCCCCTCTCCCCCACCCCCTGCCCCACAGGGCCAGGACTAGGAACCGCAGCCACCCGAATAGGGTGACCAAACGGCAAATGTGAAAAATCGGGATGGGGTTGGGGGGTAATAGGAGCCTATATAAGAAAAAGACCCAAAAATCAGGATTATCCCTATAAAATTGGGACATCTGGACCCCAATGCAGGTAGGAGGTGGCCCTGGCTGAGTAGGAGCTGGAGCGGTTGATTTGCCCCCCCCCCCTTGCCTACCCCCACCTGCAGTAAGCAGACTTGGGGTGTCCAGTCAATAGACTGACCAGACACTGTCAGGTCCCCTTTTCCACCAGACTTTCTGGTTGAAAACCAGACACCCGGCCACCCTAACCTCAGTCCAGTCCTAGTGGACAAATGTCCATTAGAAAGAGACCTCTCCAGTGACTGGCCTCCTTACCGCCAGCCCCAGCACCCGTGGACTGGTCTACGGAACGTGAATTACAGACTCTGCCCTTCAGGTCCGGGTTAAGGGGCCAGGATCATGCTCCTCCTGGAGCAGCATCTCTCTGGCACCTTCCACCAGCACCAGACTGGACACAAAACGCTTATTTTAAAGTCAAAGCCTCAGCACCACAGCCCTCTGGGAAATGCTCTCTGAGCCTGCTTCTTACCACTTCTGTCAATGTCACCTGCACACCGAGCCTTAGAAAGCTTCCCGCAGCTGGCTGCACGTCTGCCGCACACACCCGAAGCTCAAGGAGATGAGTTTTTAATGGTCAAAACAGGAGGCTGACAATCCCGAGGGTTCTCTGGAATGACAACGCTTGGATCCTGGAAGGAGAGATCGGCCTTTTTCATCGGCTGGAGTCAAATTGGGCTGCCAAAGTCACTAAACCCTCTTGAAAATCCTGAATAACGCCTCTTAGCACAAGTGGGAAATGGTTCCAACCCCACAGCGCTTACAATTTAACCTCACCCAAGATGTAATGGACGGGTAAAAACACAGGTGGGTGGGGAAGGAGGATACAGGAACAGGATTATAATGACTCAGGAAATGCTGGGACCACCTGCACGGCGGGGTGGGAGACCCCCGCTAGCTCACCCAGGAGAAAGTTTTTGAGGATCCGTTGTGGTTTACACAGGAAGAAAGCTGCCCCCATCACTGACTTTGGCAAAGTTGGATTTTTTGGTATTATATTCTCGCCAGGGCGCGATCCAGCCCACACGGAACTCGACAACCAAACTCCCATTCACGTCAGTGACTCGGGACCAGGCCCCCAACGCGTTCTACTAAACCAGTCCGTGATACAGCAGAGCACGGAGATGTGCGTCGAGGAGTCCACCTGATCGCTGCCTTCACCCCAGTGCAGAGCAGGACGGTAACATCTGACATCCCCTTTGCACTACGCCAGGCACAGGGGGGAGTGAATTGGGCACCGTGTGTACTGACCCCCGCCAGCTCTAGGAACTCCAAGAGCCACAGTTCCCAGGGAAAGCATCAGGGGGTGAGGATGCTGAACACCAAATAGCCTGTGGCTCATCACATGGACAAAACAGCCTTCCAAAAATGTCACGGGGAGATGATTAAGCAGCATTTTTCCCCATCAGTGGATTAGCTCTGCCTGATTTGGTGCCCACTGCCCACCTTTAGACTTCCGCTTACACGGTGAGTCAGGGCAGAATCAGGCCCTTCACAAAGAGAATCGGGGCACTTCTGTCTGCACCCAAGTATGTATTATACACGGCACAAGGAACAGTGCATGCCATGAAGGTCTGACAGCCACACAGCTGATACCTCACTAAATATTTGCACTCTCTGGGGCATTCATTTCCTCTCTGCATGTTGTAGTCTGGTGCATTTGCTTTCCTACATTAATTCGCTTCCTCTTCAGCATTTCCGGTGATGTTGTGCCATGCAAGGGACAGGCTGGATTTCTGCTAAATCCAAAAATAAATTCCTCACTCAAATTGCCACTGTCTCTTCAAATCTGCAGGCCGGTCGGTTTCCCATGGCACTCGGCAGCGCTCTGAAGAGAGGGGGTCACGCATCTTGGCCAGTATTTTTAAGCCCTCGACCGTGCAGCCTGGGGAAGGGGCTCCTATGCCCACGCAGGAGAGAGCTGCACAGACAGAGGTGAAGGGAGCTGGTGAAGAGTTTGGCGGGTAACTGAAGGGTCAGCTCTCCCAACAGGTCACCACTGGCTCAATCCTTAGAGATAAAACTTAGGGGGAAAAAAGTATGAAAAGGAGAGGATTCAGTGAATGAGAGCGCTCTCTGTGCTCCTCTGGGAAAGGTTATAGACTCCATGCCGAGAGTTTCTTTGCTGACTTCAATAGCGGCACTACAGATTGTACAGACCTCGCTCTCGGGAGTATGGACAAGAGTTTTAGCTGCATGGATGGATGCAAAAGCCCGTATGTTAGGGACATTCTGCAGACAGAATTGGCAAGATGCAGACATACCCAGGAGTGAGGACCCATGGGAGGCCAGAGTCCAAGAGGACACCCAGGTTCTGGGATGGAATGACAGGCAGAATGGTGCGATTGTCTGTCTACAGCAGAGGTGGGGAAACTGCAGCCCGCGGGCCACATCCAGCCCATAGGACCGTCCTGCCCAGCCCTTGAGCTCCCAGCCGGGGAGACTTGCCCCCTACCCCGCAGCCTCAGGTCGCCGTGCCACCAGCGCTCTGAGCTTCATCCGGGCAGCACGGCTGCCAGTCCTGGTGCTTTGAGCGGCATGATAAGGGGGTGGGGAGGTTGGATAAGGGGAAGGGGGTTCCAGAAGGCAGTCAGGAGATGGGAGATTGGAGGAGAACCAGGAAAGGACAGAGTCACAGAGCTTACAAGCAGCTTACGATGTGGAAGGCAGCTGACAGGCTAAGGAGCATGAGGATGGAGTGCTGGTCCTGAGAGGTGGCTGGGAAGAGGTCATTTGAGGCTTTGGGAAGCATGGTTTCAGCTGGGGGCAAGGGGAAGCCAGACCGCAGAAGGTCTAGGAAGGAAGTGGAGGAGAAAACTCCAGACAATGGCTAAACAGCTTGTCCAATCAGCTTAGAGAGGAAAGGGAGATGGGACAATAAGTGGGGAGCAAGCGGGGTCAAGGGCTTGTGGGTTTTCTACGATGGGAGAGGCTGCTGCAGAACCCATCACATGTGCCACATGTGGCCACCCTAGCCCATCTCTCTACGAGCATTTCTGTCAGGGACACACTCTAGCATCTAGCTGTAAAAGCAACATCCACCGGGCCCCTTAGGGGCGGATTCTGCAGGGGACCACATCTCACAGTCAAGAAACTTCTTAATATTCAGTCCAAATGCTGCTTTTCTTAATGGTATCTCCTGAGCTCTTGTTCTGGCCCCTTGTCGCACACTGAGAAATCCCCATCTCCCATTGGTGTGAATATGCTTCAAATATCTGTAGACTTATGTCCTCGTCCCCGAGTCATTGCTTAGCTGAACGCCACATAAGTATCTCACAACAGTTTCTCGTAAGCCAGTCCCCACCCCCAGTGTCAGTCCTGGTTCAAAGAGGTTGCTTGGTGGGGGGGAAGAAGGAGATAAACACTCATCCCCATACATATGGGCTCCACACTTTATCACACAGGGTTTTTTAAACAGCCTTTAAAGCGGAAGTTAATGGAAAGTGATTCACTCCTACCACACTTTGGTTTTGTCCCACACAGCGGCGACCACAAGGAAAGCTGTCAGCAGTGCACGGACTAAATCCACCGTCATCACCAGCTCATGCCAAAAAAGTTCAAGTTAGGCTATTCTATTTGGCCGGCAAAGAGTTATTGGGTGAACTGGTTGCACTGGGGGGTTAGCACACAAATAAAATTATCATCTGGACCCAATGCTAAGTCCACTGAGGTCAGTGGAACACCCCTGTGAGTCTTTGGATCAGGATCCTTCAGTACCTGCCTTCAGAGGATCTCAAAGTTCATTCCAAACACTATCTCGTTAATCCCCACGATGCCACGGAAGCACGGTGCACTTAAAAGGCAGAGTAACTGATTCACAGAGAGATCTGTGAGGTCACACAGTGCGTCGGGGGACAGAGGCTGGGATCAGGATGTAAGTTATTACAACCAAGATAGCGGTTTGGGGGCCCCACAAACACATGGTGACTCTCTATTATGATCTAAACAGACACACCAGACAAAAGAGGTGACAGACATGGAACTGACACAACGAGACTGCGCGATCTACCCAAAGGCACCCAGGGAGTCTCTGAACCCAAATCTCCTAGGTCCTAGTTCACTGTTTTAAACATAAGAGCCGCCTCCCTTCCCCCACAGACTTTCATGTTTCGAGCTGAAGCTAAATCTGGATAAGGAAGCAAGTAGGCTGGTGTGAACCCGGCCAGCTGTCTGGCACACAGATTGTCAAGTTCATGCACTTGGGACAAGCGCTGTGGGGAAGATGCCGTGTGAAGCCATTCATCTGAGCGTTGCCGGCCTGGGTGTGAGAGTCACGCGAGCCTTGCAGAGGATTTGACCTGGGCTAGAACGACCTGGTTCCTTACTCCAAATATTTTCTCTGAACAAACAGGCTCCGCTCAGAAGTCTCTGAGAAAACAAGAGGCAAAACCCATGCAAAACAGGGCCATTTCCTCCTAAACTGAAAAGCATCGCCATCGCCCACCTCCATGCAGGCCCCATGACCCTGCTTTTCCTTAAGCAGCCATATTACAGTCCGGGAGGGGGGGGGGGGGGGAGGAAGCACCAGAGTTTTCCCTGCTCTCCCTTCAGGATCAGGGCAGGAGAGAGACCCACGTACTTCACACTCAGGGCCCTTCGTTTTTGGTTATTATTTTATTTTTCCCATGAATTTACCAGTGTTTATTTCTGCAACAACAAAAATAGTGGAAAAAAGCTATTAATAATTTGTCTAGGTAACTATCTGGGTTATTTTGGAGGAGGGAAGGATGGGGGGGGGAAAGAGTATTGATTAGATTAATGCTTTGATGAATTGAATTTATATAATATAAATGGAGATATACCAATCTCCTAGAACTGGAAAGACCTTGAAGGTCATCGAGTCCAGTCCCCTGCCTACACTAGCAGGATCGAGTACTGTCCCCGGACAGATTTTTTGCCCCAGATCCCTAAATGGCCCCCTCAAGGATTGAACTCACAACCCTGGGTTTAGCAGGCCAATGCTCAAACCACTGAGCTATCCCTCCCCCCCCCAATTTAATGTGGTTTGCTACAGAACTCAAACAGAACTCAAAAACACAATGCCACCTCTGAGCTTAAGAAAGCAATATATCCCTAATCCCCAAAGGAAACGTTTTATTTGGAAAAACAGTTGATTGTTGTAGACTTAGAACTATTAGGCTATAAATATTAACATTTGATCATTGGGCCACCACATTTGCAGCACATGCACTCAACTTCGTCCTTTTCTCCTGGTTTTTAATTTTCATTTTCTTCTCACTATAGTATGTCAGATCTTTATACCGCTATCTGCTTGAAATGTGTATGTGTTGGGCATGAGATTCATCAGTAGCTTCAGATGCACACACACTTCAGAGCTTGCGTGCGTCTCTGTTTGTTTAGTGTGTGTATCCTGAGTCTAGACTAACACATAGCCTTATTCAACAGGCAGCTTTGCATATACACAGACTAATGTATTATCGTAATACATCTCTCTCATACAGTGTATTGTATTTTCTTAATAAAACAAGTTATTTTTACATATTTGAATGATACAAACATAGGGTGAAAATTAGAAAAACAACAACTTAATAATACTTTTTGCAAAACCCGGGATTTTTTTGGGTAGAAATCAGTTTAAACTGAAAATGATGGGGTCACCCTACTCTACCATGCAGAAGCAAAGAAATCAACTGGCTGCCTGCAGAATGCATCAGCCAGGGGTGAGCATGCAGACAGCTCTCAGCCAAACACCGTTCTTTTTAGCACAGTGTGGCTGGCTAGCTACAGATACAATCGCTAGCACTGTCAGATGTGAAAAGGGGTGAGGAAGAAGGCACTCAAGCCTGCTTGTTATGGGGAAAGTTTTGGGAGTAAGGAACCAGATGCTTCTAGACCAGACCAAACCCTCGACAGGGCTCACGTGAAGACCAAACTCTTGACAAGGCTCACATGAATCTCACACCCAGGCCAGCAACGCTCCGATGAACAGCTTCATGCGACAACTTCCCCACAGCTGGAGTCACCAGCGTGATGAGTCCCAGCCAAGCGCCTACTGAATTTGTGCATTTCAGAAAACGGATTCCTGTTCACCAGGGTCGGATGTGAAACCGAGACCCAGATATGGAAGGCCCTATACAACCCAGTACATATCCCCCCGAGCCATCCAGTCCCCATGGGCCGGCCGTCCTAGAGTGATTTCCAAGAAGAAGCCACCAAGCAGAAAACCACAACCCGGAACAACGCACACTAGAAACCAGTCACCCAGGCCCGAGCGGCACAGCGCAGGTGCTTTAGCAATGACGGTGCCAATCTTCAACCACTTGAACAACTGCTGTCCTGATGACACTCACAGACCGACAGGCCAAAGCCTGCTTGCTCTGGCTTCAGAGAGAACAAAGTGAAAGTGTCATGAGCAAGGCGAGCACTGTTTGGGCTTCCACACTGAACCGCTGAGAAATTCTAAGGTGATTTCCCACTCCCCATGCCAATCATCTACAATTCGGAACCTATTTCCAGTCCTGAAAGACACCAAGTTGTTTTCCCTCTCCCCTCATTTCCTTGCAGACACACAACACAGGTCAGTCACTAAAAAGCCTGACATAAGCCAACAGCACCAGCAAATCTAGGCAGATTCCAAGCGAGATTGGGAACAGAGAACACTGAACCCTCTGCTCTGTGACCCGGCCATCTGCTGTCTTCAAAGTCAGCAGCCACCCGGCTCTACTGGCCAGTGTCTCGGTGAAGGTCAGGGCAAGCTGGCGTGGTCAGAGGGCAGGCGGTGGAGGAGGAAGAGAAAGGGGAAGTTGGGGGCTGATGCTTAGAACAACCTTGTATTCAATCACAGAAGAGAGCTGAGCACCGGGACCAGGCAGCCTGCCTGCACCGAGAAAACCCTGGCCAAGACAGAACGTATCCCTACAAGCCCTTCCTGTTCCCCAAGGCAGCAGCTGTGCCTGCCACGGGCACGTGCGGATGGCATCGGCACAAAGAGCGGCTTTCACAGCGAAAGCTCAAGGCTGGTAAAGAAGTCAAATTAGAGACGTGGATGAGAGCGGAATTTGTAATGCAGCCACCCGCCCACAGAGCCGGACTGAAACAGCCAGGCCTTGTCTACACGGGGGCTTAGCGACAGAGCACAGATGTGCTCCCCCCAATGGTGGATTAACCTATAAGCAATAAAAGCACGTGCTCAGGGCCCCAAGAGAAAAGGGGCCCCAAGAGCAACAACAAAAAATGGTCACAAAATTACAAGTTTGCACAGCCTTAAATTAAAAAAAGTCTCAATTAACGTCTTGGGCCCCCCCAAATCCCCCAATGTTGCGTCGATGACACTTTGCGAGTAAAAGCTGGGTTGTGAATGGGGGTGAGAGTTGAAAGGGGGGCCCACTGCTTGGCTGTGCTTAGGACCCCAGGAGCAATTAATCCGCCCCTGGCTCCACTGGTGTGAAATGTCACCTGGAACCCAGTTCCAAACTGGGGGACACAGCTGGCGGCAACCCGAGGGACCAGAGAAGGTGGTTTATGGCAGAGGGCAGGTACCGGCTGGAAACAGGAGGGGGGAAACAAATGACCAGAGCTTGCACAGGGGACTGGAAATAGGCTACAGAGCTGTTCACCGGTTCAGATCCACTCAGCATCATCGGCAGCGAATGAGCATTTTAAATCAAGCTGGGAGGTTTTTCCCAAAGATCTGCTCTGGGTGTTATTCCGGGGGAGTTCTGTGGCCTGCGTTGTACAGGAGGTCAGACCAGAGGATCACAGTGGTGTCTTGGGCCTTGGAATCTATGCTCTGTTCCCTTTGCTGCCTGGTCAGGGCCTGTGTCTCTGTCCCAGATGGCAGGTGCCTGCATCATAAAGCCGGGGCATAACTCAGAGCCTGGCACAGGGAGCAGCAACCAAATGGACCACAAGGACTCAACTAGCCTGGAAAGTGAGGTGGGGTTTGTGCAGCTCTGGGGGATCCCAGTGCGTCTGTCTACACTGCAAAGTAAGCCCAGGGGGAGTAGAACTCGAGTTAGCGGACCCTGGGTGTCTTAGCCTAGGCTTGAGTGTCTACACTCATCTGTAACCCCAGGTTAGGAATTGTGGAACCCTGGGGCCCAAGCATCTGCATTGCATTACGCAGGCCTAAGTCCAACCACCCATACTCCAGACTTCCTAGCGCCCTCCCCAAATGTGCTCACTGGCTCTGTGTTCATGGTGCAACCAGCTAGCTTGGCTGTCCAGAGGACAAAGAAAGTCAGTCCGTGGGATATTTTTGACAGACTCTTAGAGCATAAGTCCAATGGGGCAGCGTCTACACTGCTTGAACCATGGATCCCAGACAGACTCAGGATCAGAGCCTCCATTCCCGTAGGTCCTGGGACTCTTGGTCCAATCCCTGACTGAACTGGATTTGTGTATAGACAGAAAGAGGGTTAAACTTGAGCCTGAGCTCAAACCTAGGGCTTACAGTACAATGTAGATGTGTCCTAAGAGATAACAGTTTGGATCTCCCAGTGATGCCCTGACTTCAGTCCCCCTGCCCCCCTCTGCATCCATGAGGTGATATGCAGTGGTTAAAGCAGACTGAAACAGAGTGGGGAGCTGTGGAGAAGGACTGGTAACTTAAGCCAGGGAGAAGAGGGAAAGCTGTGTTTTCCCCTCCACACAATTCCCTTGCTTTAACCTCTGGTATTATGCCAGGGGATGGGGATCAGTCTGGCATGCAACTACTTGCTTCACAAGTCAGTTTCATAAGTAACGGATTAGGAATAATCGTCTATCTCCAGGGTGCTCTTGTCCCAGAGGTTCCCCATACGGCATAATGAAGTATGCAGATGGATGTTTTCACTGCCACTGTGCAGCCACCTCTGGGGTAGAACGCGGCAGCAGTCAGACAGCGCACAGTAACATTGCCCAGCTGCTCAGGACTGGGAAGGAAAAAGGCTGTTTCCTCTTAAAACTGCAAATATGAACCTAGGCAGGAAATAGCTCAAGATGAAACTTGGCCAGGCACCGCACCTAACATGACTACTCCTCATAAATATTATGATGGTTTCTTTATTGACCACAATGGTCAGAAACTTCTCTTTACATCTCGTCTAAAAGATGGCAACTCCAACAGCATAGTGGCTTCTAACACTGGGCTGAGGTACTGGGGCGCAGTCTACACTGGAAAAGGTTTTCCAGGATAGCTAAGTAGAGGCAGCTTCTAGCAACAAAAGAGTTGTGGTGTAGCCTAGACCAGCTCCCCAAAAGAAAGAAGTTATGCCGCCACAAATGTACCACAAAATGCTGGTATAACTGCAAGGCTTTTACGGATATAAAAATAACAATTAAAAAACCCCAAACCCTTAACTCATACTTCTATTGATTCATGGATTCTAAGACCAGAAGGGACCATAGTCATCATCTAGTCTGACCTCCTGCAGATCATAGGCCACAGAGCACCCCCAAAGTTATTCCTAGAGCAGGTCTTGTAAAAAACACATCCAATCTTGATTTTAAAATTGCTGGTGATGGAAAATCCACCATGACCCTTGGACTGTTCCGTTGGGTAGTTACCATCACTGTTCAAAACGTACCCCTTCTACCCTACCTTTAACTTCCAGCACTGGATCTTGTTATACCTCTGTCTGCTAGATCAAAGAGCCTGTTCCTAAATATTTGTTCCCCCATCTAGGTACCCCTAGACACCAGGAGCTCAGTCTATTTAGCTTAACAAAGAGAAGGTTAGGGGTGAGTTGATCGCAGTCTGTTGCTATAAGGCATGTTTGCTTATTTTTTAATCATTCTCATGGCTTGTCTCTGAACCCTCCCTGATTTAGAACATCCTTCTTGCATTGTGGGCTCAAGACCTGGACACAATATTCCAGGGACAGGCTCACCAGTTCCTACTCAAGATTTCCCAGTTTACATAACCCAGGTTCACATGAGCCCTTTTGGCCACATCGAAACATTGGGAACTCATGTTCAGCTGATTATCCACAACTCCCAAATCTTTTTCAGAATCTCGGCTTCCCAGGAGAGCACCACCCATCCTGTAAGTGTGGCCTACAGTCTTTGTTCCCAGATCCACACATTTACATTTAGCTGTGTTAAAATGCATATTGTTTGCTTGCACCCAATTTGCTGAGCAATCCGGACCACTCTGTATCAGCGACTTGTCCTCTTTGTTATTTGCCATTCCTCTGATTTTTGTGTAATTTGCAAACTTTATCAGTGATGATTTTTTCTTCTTTCAGGTCATTGTTAAGTGCCATGAACAGATCCCTGTGGGACCCCACTAGAAACACACGCATTCAATGATAATTCCCGATCTACAATTGTATTTTGAGAGAGCTTTTAATTTATTTAATGTGTGCCAGATTAGTTTTACAAATCAAAATGCTGTGGGGTACCAAATCAAAATGCCGTGGGGTACCAAATCAAAATGCCTTGCAGAAGTCTAAGTATCAATATTGCATCACCAGTATTACCTTCATCAACTAAACTTATAGTCTCATTAAAAAAAAAAGATCCTGTCAAAGAAGCTTCCTGTTTTCCATAAACCCATGTTGATTGGTATTAATTATATTACTCTCCTTTAATTCTGCCCTACGTAAGCTACTTCCTTATCTTGCCCAGGATCAATGTCAGACAGACAAGCCTCTAATTACCCAGATCATCCCATCTATGGTAAGATACTGGCAAAAGTTTAAGTGTCAACCTAGCTTTAATAAGGAGTCATCTGCAGAGCTGAATAACTAGCACTACTTCCTGCAGCATCTAGCTATGCTTCTTAGATTATCCATCCAAGGACAGAATCAGCTTAATATTTCCCAGTTTAAATGGGATTTGATATGACCGCCGCACTAAAACAGTGATGATACCCTTATTCTTCCAAGAAGTACTATGGCATCTTATTCTCACAATAACTAGACCCTCAGCGATAGTTCTCATCTGAGGGAGAGTTAAGAAGAAATAAAGTAACTGAAGCAAAGAGAGTATGGTCTTCCAAACTGTTAATGAATCACCAAACTGACCTTTGTCCAAAATAAACAGAGTGGAGATTTCTCCAAAAGGACGGACAGTGATTTTCTGCTTCAGGAACAAATATTTCCCTTGTTATGGAAGCTGTTCTGTTTTCTTCCCTTTGTTTGGTACCGTAAGCAGATCCTAGACACAGCTAGGTCAGTAATGAGCAATCTATTCTAAACAAAGCACCACTGGGGCTCAACACTGTCCATCAGAATAAAACCTGATGAATTATGTTCCCTTTAAATTAAAGGTATTTGACTGAGACTTTACAGAACACAAAGTACCCTGCAACATTTTAACCATGTTGTAACACTCCCTAATCGCATTGTTATGTGGCACGAAGGGTGAAATCTTGGCTCCACTGAAATCAATGGCAATTTTGCCATTAACTTAAGTGGGCCAAGATTTCACCCTAATCTTCAGCACCTGAATCCTACCATTCTCCATGGGCAACAACCAGGAGTGGGTCTGGCCTGTTTCCCCTCCATCTACTCAAGTTTTCAAGACTAAACTGGATCTTCAGGTGTACGCTTTGCTATTTTGTATTTGCTATGAAAAAATTACTATTGGCTACAGACTTGGAATCCCATCTACGATGTTTCGAATGGATGCAGACAGTCATTATAACATTCACCACTCTTGGTAACATTGTTGTAAATCCAGAAGAACTCTTTTGGCTTGTGAAGTTACTAAATATTTACTCCATTGTAAGCAAGAACAGAATCTGCCCCGTAAATAGCATTTTCATCCGAAGACCTCAGAGCACTTTTAATAGCCAACAGCACCCTTTTGAAGTAGGCGGGTATCGTTATCCCTGCTTTCCAGATGGAGAAACTGAGTCACTGACTGTTTGAGTGGGGCATTGAACCCGGAATTCCCCATTCTCAGGCCTTTGCTACAGTTACTAGATCATACTCGCTCTGAGTAGGGGCTAAGCTGCAATTCTCAACAAAAAGAACAAATAGGGTTGTTTTCCAAGAACAATGCAAACCCAAGAAAGCCCTAAGAGGTAAAATCCCAGCTGCACTGCAGTCTAGTTAGGTATTTATCTTGCACGAAGAACCACTGCATCTGAGCACAGAGCAGACCTGTGATGCTGTGGGACCGGGTTACCACATGGCTAGTCCAGACACCCTCTAGCGCACATTTGGCCTTGCAGCAGAGGCAGGACTGACCCAGGTTTGACCCACATCTTTGAAACGTGACACATGGGGGCCCATTAAAACGTGGTTAAATCTTACAGCCTGCACAGGACCACAGCGTGTTTTAACTAGATCCTGGGCACCATCCATTGGCCCAAAAGAAGATGAAGGAACCTCTTCCCCATCCGCAGCTCTGCCTTTCTCCTCTGTTCCCAGGCTCAGCCCCTAACCTGCTGCAAGGGCTGTGAAGAGCATATTTGCATATCAATTGCATGAATAGGCTCCCAGATACTGCATAGCAGGGCTTATTGTCTGCCAGGCTTACAGATGTGTTTGAGGTCCCATCCCCCCCCCCATCTCTCCATACACCCCCCCTTCCATAGGGACAATAATGAATCCTGAGCCATCCCACCGGATCGATCCCAAAGGTCCAGCCCTCTCTCCCCATCTCTGTGAGGTTCACAAAAGGAGAAGTGCTGCTGCTTTTGTCTCCAGCAGCCAGGGACTGGCCCTGGGAGCCCATTCAGGACAGTGAAATTGCAAGTGACATGCGGATCTCTAGGAAACGGAATGCCTGGCCTGATTTGCCTTTGCTGAATCACATCCCCCTCCCCTTCCCTCCCCTCCCCGCTTTATGACCGGCACAAAACACCCCACAGAAGTTTAAAGCAATACAGATTTTAAAAAAAGACTCTGGACAAAAAGCCGGTCGCCACAGGCTCCCTCAATCTCTGGGGCATCGAATCCTCCCCAGGTTGTAACACCCCGTGTTACCCTTAGGTCAAAGTGGTTCTGCAAGCCACATTATCTCCCACTGAGCGAGAGAGCTGGGGCCAGATTTCTCTTTGCTAGCCAGAGAGACGCTGAATTTAGGGGAGAGGCGCTACTGGCCAGCGGGATCGGTGGGGCTGGGGAAAGGGGTTTCCATCCCATCCACTGCTTGCATCCGACCAAGTGGGTACTAGCCCACGAAAGCTCATGCTCCAATACTTCAGTTGGTCTTTACGGTGCCCCAGGACTCTTTGTTACACCCCAGACAGGGGTTACAGTTTGGTACAATGGCTCCCCGCACCCCGCACTGTACAACATGTCCCAGCCCCGCTGCTGGGGCTCAGGATAAGTGTCAGGGCTTCCCTTGAATTCCTCTCCTCTGCCCAGCGCCTACCAAGGGCTCATGGCTGGACGCCTGCCCTGGATGTGGCCGGCGCTGGGGTTTTCCTCCCGACCAGCAGGCAGCTCCCAGGCCGGCTGGCCAAACCCCAGGAGGGAAGAGAGTCACATTTCAAAACACAGACAGCACAAGACACACACTGCTCCCCCTCCACCACCACACACTCCCCACTGGCTTCTCCACCTCTTTACACACTGCTCCCCCCCACCACTACACACTCCCCACTGGCTTCTCCACCTCTTTACACACTGCTCCCCCCCACCACTACACACTCCCCCCTGGCTCCTCCACCTCTTTACACACTGCTCCCGCCCCCCCACACACACACACTCCCCCCTGGCTCCTCCACCTCTTTACACACTGCTCCCCCCCACACACACACACTCCCCCCTGGCTTCTCCACCTCTTTACACACTGCTCCCCCTCCCCCACACACTCCCCACACACCCCTGCTTCTCCACCTCTTTACACACTGCTCCCCCCCACCACTACACACTCCCCCCTGGCTCCTCCACCTCTTTACACACTGCTCCCCCCCACACACACACACACTCCCCCTGGCTTCTCCACCTCTTTACACACTGCTCCCCCTCCACCACCACACACTCCCCACACACCCCTGCTTCTCCACCTCTTTACACACTGCTCCCCCTCCACCACCACACACTCCCCACACACCCCTGCTTCTCCACCTCTTTACACACTGCTCCCCCTCCACCACCACACACTCCCCACACACCCCTGCTTCTCCACCTCTTTACACACTGCTCCCCCTCCCCCTCCCCCCCACACACCCCTGCTTCTCCACCTCTTTACACACTGCTCCCCCCCACCACTACACACTCCCCCCTGGCTCCTCCACCTCTTTACACACTGCTCCCCCCCACCACTACACACTCCCCACTGGCTCCTCCACCTCTTTACACACTGCTCCCCCCCACACACACACACTCCCCCCTGGCTCCTCCACCTCTTTACACACTGCTCCCCCTCCACCACCACACACTCCCCACACACCCCTGCTTCTCCACCTCTTTACACACTGCTCCCCCTCCACCACCACACACTCCCCACACACCCCTGCTTCTCCACCTCTTTACACACTGCTCCCCCTCCACCACCACACACTCCCCACACACCCCTGCTTCTCCACCTCTTTACACACTGCTCCCCCTCCTCCTCCCCCCCCCACACCCCTGCTTCTCCACCTCTTTACACACTGCTCCCCCCCACCACTACACACTCCCCCCTGGCTCCTCCACCTCTTTACACACTGCTCCCCCCCCACACACACACACACACTCCCCCCTGGCTCCTCCACCTCTTTACACACTGCTCCCCCTCCACCACCACACACTCCCCACACACCCCTGCTTCTCCACCTCTTTACACACTGCTCCCCCTCCACCACCACACACTCCCCACACACCCCTGCTTCTCCACCTCTTTACACACTGCTCCCCCTCCACCACCACACACTCCCCCCTGGCTCCTCCACCTCTTTACACACTGCTCCCCCTCCACCACCACACACTCCCCCTGCTCCTCCACCTCTTTACACACTGCTCCCCCTCCACCACCACACACTCCCTACACACCCCTGCTTCTCCACCTCTTTACACACTGCTCCCCCCCACCACTACACACTCCCCACACACCCCTGCTTCTCCACCTCTTTACACACTGCTCCCCCTCCACCACCACACACTCCCCCTCCACCACCACACACTCCCCACACACCCCTGCTTCTCCACCTCTTTACACACTGCTCCCCCTCCACCACTACACACTCCCCCCTGGCTCCTCCACCTCTTTACACACTGCTCCCCCTCCCCCCCACACACACACTCCCCCCTGGCTCCTCCACCTCTTTACACACTGCTCCCCCTCCCCCCCACACACTCCCCCCGGGCTCCTCCACCTCTTTACACACTGCTCCCCCTCCCCCCCCCGCACACTCCCCCCGGCTCCTCCACCTCTTTACACACTGCTGCCCCTCCCCCACACACACACTCCCCCCTGGCTCCTCCACCTCTTTTCGGGTGACCAGAGGGCCGGATTTTATAGGGACAGTCCCGATTTCGGGGTCTTTTTCTTCGATAGATTCCTATTGCCCCCCCCCCCCACCCCCTGTCCCGATTTTCCACAGTGGCTGTCTGGTCACCCTACTAGCAACCCGAAATATTACCCCCCCCCCCCCATCCTATATACGGGTGTGTGTGTGTGTTGTGCACACACACAAACTCCACCACTTCCCAGGGACGTCCGACTCCTGGGGGAGGGGGACACTCACCCCTCGCTAGCTCCCCGCGAGCTGGGGGGGGGGGCTCTCTCCCCCCCGCGCCTTACCTTCCCTGACGCCCGGGAGCTTGGACTGGTCGATGCTGACTTCAGCCATGTTGGGATCTTTCGCTTCCTTCTCCTCCCGCGGCGGGCGGGGCGGGGGGCGCCTGCCCCGCCTGGGCGAGCTGCGCGCGGGGGGGTCGATCCGGGGCTAGTGGGCGGCTGCAGCCCTTGGCCCCCGGGGGGAGGGGAGGCAATCGCAGCCGCTGACCCGTCCCCCTCCCCCACTCCCCCCGCCGCCGCCGCCTCCCGCCGGACCCCGATACAATGTAACCGGAGGCAGGAAACGGCCCCGGGAACGTTCTGTACGGAGCGGGAGACGGGACACAAAGCAGCGCGGGCAGGTTCCTAACCGCAACCGCGAGGAGCAAAGAGAGGGGCAGCAACGCCCCTAGTGTGCAACCCCCGCCCCCGAGCTCTCTCCCCCGGGAGAGCCGCACGTGGGGGCCTCCCCAAGGCTGCACACGCGAAATCGGGGAGCCAGGGTCGGGGGGGGGGGACACGACACCTGGAGTTTTGATCCCGTTCATGAGCATTTGGGTACAGAAGTGGCTGGAAATGACAGGACAATTCCGTCTGGTTGGCAATCAGCTCTCATCAGAATGGGCTGCTTTGCTGGGCTTGCAGATGAAGCTTTTTTAACAAGACAAGACAGGAGGGGCGAGCAGCTAGAAAGATAAAGCAGAGACATAAGGAACACAAGGGGCAACAAAGCTCTGATGTGGATCCCAACGCTCCCAACATTTAATAGAATCATAGAAGATCAGGGTTGGAAGAGACCCCAGGGGATCATCTACCAACCCCCTGCTCAAAGAAGGACCAGCACCCATTTCAGTGTGTTTTTCTTCCCATCCTGTCTAAATAAAATGTAGTTAATCCAGAAGCAAAGCACAAAAGTCCAGAAAGTTGAAGATTTTAGCATTTGTACAGCAGCTTTCCTGCAAAGAGCCTGAAGTTTATATTTAAACTTGGAAGGACTCGAATTTTATCAGTAAACGTAGGTAAACATCAGTGTCACGGTATACACACACACACACAGAAACTGGTGACAAAACATTTCCATTGATAAGAATCAAAATGTACAGATAAGCAAAGGAAGCAACATGCTGCTTGAGAACTTATTAGAATCAAAATCCAGTGAGTTATGAAATAATGCTTGTTACAAATGGACTGGTGACTGAATGGTAAAAACAGGTGTGATTTGTTGGGTTAAGGATAGTTCCCTTGTATATAATGCTGCCAATTTCTTTTGAGTAGTTTATAAAGCTTTACCTTTTTTGAATCTCAGCATCTACTTATATTAAATAATAGTCTAGACCCCTTGCATAATTTTCCACAACTGAACATTTAAATTGAAAACATCAGAAAAACTGCTTACAAATAAACATTGATCTTATCCATCAAAATGATCAACAGGATCAAGTTCTACCAAGACTATTTACATTTAATGACACCTGCAAATCTGGTGCTTAGGTTGTTGCTATTGTTATGAGCTTGTGCTGGGGTAAGTTAAAACCCCATTGAGACTGAAAGGTGTGAACTCAGTTAACATAACTGTGAGCATAAGCTCCCACCTGACAAAGCGTGTGTGAACCCAGAGGTCACTCAAGACAATACTCCAGTATCCTGCCACACAAACACCCCACACACAGACACACCCACCATTCAAATTTGGCCCAGCCACCCCTCTACCATAACAGAGAAGCAGCTGGGCCAAATTTAAGCAAGTGGCAATGTGATCCGGTTCACCAGGGTGTCCCGCCACTCCGGTTTGGCTCAACCACCCGTCCACCATGACAGACAGGGAACCAGGCCAAAGCTGCGTGAGTGGAGTTGTCACCTGGAACACGGAATCACAATGCCACTCAAATCTGTGGCCCTAACCAACTGCCCTGAAATCTGCAGCCCTAGGCAGCTTCCTAGCTTGCGTATAGCTAGAGCAGCCTCTGTGTGAGCCTACCCAGGAGATTTTGCCTAGGCATTGGTTTGGGCAGGTGTGTGTGGGAGGAGAGATCTCACAAGAACTAATGGGCATGTCTACACTTAAAAGGCAGCAGCTGCACTACTTACCCTGACAGGAGAGCTTCTGTCCGTGTTGGTAATTCACCGCCCCGAGAGGCAGTAGTAATGTCGGCAGGAAAAGCCTTAGTCATAGTGCTTTCTATACGAGGAGATAGGTCGGTACAACTGTGTCGCTCAGGAGCATGGATTTTCCACACACCTGAATGACAGAGTTATACCGACCTAAGTAACTAGTGCAGATCAATCCTAAGATCAGACCAGACAAGAACAGAGGGAGAGGGAGAGGCAAGACAACCAAGCAGGAGCCTATAAGCACAGTGTGACCCTCAAAGAAGCTAGAGAGAGAGCTTTGGGGTGTGATGGTAGCTAAAGAAGCTTGAGGACTGTAAGCTAACATGCTGCTCTTGTTGTTCTTGGTTCCTTCTGTATCGAGAGAAGCAGAATTCAGTACAATCCTTGTCAATAGCAAGATTGCCTCAAAGAGCATACCAGACTCCATCTGTCCCCACAGCCAGCTGGAACACCCGCAGGCCCTGAACTTTGACCAGTTGCTCAGGTCAAAAAGGGACAGCACTGTTTTAAGTCTAGTATTCTGACGCTTGTTCCATGGAGACACTCTCCTGCTGTGGTCTTCACTGATTTCCTAGGGCACATGAGACCAAGGGGCCAGCCAGTTGCTGGATTAGGGCCCAAAATACCAACATAAAACAATCAAACATAAAAGAATCAAAAGCTAACAATGGCTGTCAACAGCTGCCATATTGTTGCCACTGGGCCCTGAAGTGACTTAGGCCTGTTACAAGAGTGCTCTGTGCCTGTATATAGGTAAATTAATAATAGATAAAGTGCCAGGAGATGGAGCACAAAAATATGTAGCATAGTTCTGGGGTGGGCGGAACCCATATAATTTATGCACTGGGCATAGCTTCCTTGGTGCAGCTCTTTACATCCACTCTCAACAGCCTTGATCCCACAAGTCTTGCTGTAACATCTGCAGAGACCCCCAGAAACCTGATGTGGTGACACAAGGCATTGCAGGCACTGAGAAGGACAGAGGGAAATAAGAACAGGAGTACTTGTGGCACTCAAGGGCTGGTCTTCACTCGGCAGGTAGCGATCGATGTTTTGGCGATCGATTTCTCATGTCTTGTGAAGACACAAGAAATCGATCTCCTGCAGATCCCTTGTCGACTCCGGAACTCCAGCTTGCCATGAGACACAAGCTGGAGTCGACGGGGGGGCGCACCGCCGACTGCCGCTGCCGTGAGGACGGCAGGTAAGTCGGCTGCAGATATACAAACTTCAGCTACGTGATTCATGTAGCTGAAGTTGCGTATCTGCCGTCCATGGCCTCCGGTAGTGAGGACCAGCCCTTAGAGACTAACACACTTATTTCAGCACAAGCTTTCATAGGCTACAGTCCACTTCATCAGATGCATAGAATGGAACAGACAATAGGAAGATATAGACATACACACAGAGAACATGAAAAAGTGGAAGTTGCCAGACCAATTCTAAGAGGCTATTTAAGTAAGGTGAGCTATTATTAGCAGGAGAAAAAAAAGCTTTGTAGTGATAATCAAGATGGCACATACCAGACAGTTGACAAGAAGGTGTGAGGATACTTAACATGGGAAATGATATGTTCTCAGGCTGCATCCGGCAAGCGAAACAAAGCATTTCCTTTGCAACTGCTCCATCAGTCTCCTGCCTCTTTCTGACCTGTGGGCAGCCATGTGCGCTGGATACTGAAATATATATTTAGATAAGACCTTTGAGAAAGGAAAAAGGAACTAGTGATCTGGAATGCGCAGGAAATCTAAGAGATGATGAAGGGAACATGAACTCAGAGGATCTGCAGGGGGGATGAATTAAATAGTACCAAGGAAACAGGTTAATGTTTGGAGTTTGCTACAGACAGACAATGCCAGCAGCATTGTAATAACAACTTATGGCTCTGTCGTGCTTTTCATCCTGCAGGATCCCAAAGCACCGTACAAGTGAAATATTGGAACAACTGGTCCCCATGTCAATCTTAGGGTTTGTCTTCGTGTACAGCGCTACTGTCGTGTTTTAGCGAAGACACCCCTATGCTGATGGCAGAGCCTCTCCCGCCGGCATACTTAATCCACCTCCCCGAGAAGCAGTCGCTGTGTCAATGGGAGTAGCTCTCCTGTCAACATAGCACTATCTACACGGGGAGGCTAGGTCGGTATAACTACACTGCTCAAGAGTGTGGAAAATCCAACCCCCCAAGCAACGTAGTTGTAGCGTAGATCTGGCCTTAGCTGCGTCTGGGTGAAGTGCTGAAGATACTCCCCAGAGGGGTGAAAACAAATGGTTGCAAAACAAAATTAAATCATAAAATGCAAATGAGGACCCAGACTTATCAGCAGTGACCTTTCCCATCTCATAAAGCAGATCTCTCCTCCACCCCGCCCCGAGTTCAGTCTGTTACAGAGCTGGCTGCCTTCCCAGGAATCAGGATCAGTCTTTCACGAAACATCCCTGCAGAACAAGACGTCCCCCCAGTGAATGGGTGCAGAGAGTCCGACGAAGTGGGTATTAGCCCACGAAAGCTTATGCTCCAATACTTTAGTTAGTCTTTAAGGTGCCACAGGACTCTTTGTTACCTCTGTTTCTCCACCCTGTGATATTCTGAACCCATCTTTTGTCTTTATCCACTAGCAGGGAGAGTCCGCCCCCCCTCCCCCATCCCCAGGTCTCTTGTAATCCTCCTTTTTACCTCCAAGTGGTTTTTTTTTATTGTTTGCAACTGTCATGGATAGTTTTCCATTGACTGGTCTGGGGTGGGGCAAGAATCGACAATTGAACCTTGCATTACGTCATGGCTGACCAGGGAGGGGTGACAACTCCCTGCCATTGGGACAGGTCATCACGAGACAGATGCCTCCATAGTAACTTACTCCAAGCCCATAAGGCATCATTTGTGACTGTATTGAAAACATTCCCCGCACACACATCTCACAATGATTAGGAGTATTGATAAGTTACAAGCTTTCTGTAGAGGCCTCACGTGCTACCCTTCACAGATAAATACCATGAAAGGGGTATGTTAGGGATATTGAGTTTGCCAGGTCTCAGACAAAACTTTCTTATAAAGAAGAATCGGCACCACTGGGCACCTCCGTGTCACAGACGGATATTAGTCGCATCATTTAGCTGTCCCAGTGTTGGACCCTGCATAGAACAGAATTTTGTGCTAGTAGGTTGTGGAGAGGGGTCTGTAGTTTGCATCCAGACTGTTGCAAACACTGCCTGGTTCTGGACAAAATGTTAATAAACTGTAGATATATTTAAAGAAAATTCAACGGGGGCTGAAATCAGTGCACTGGTGGAGACCCTCTTAAAATTATTCAACCCTCTTAAAATCCCCCAGGCATTTTCAGCTGAGAAAGTTATTTTCACTTATCCTCCTAGACTGCAGAGTACGGCTGGCAGATGTGTCCACGCTGCCATGCCTACATCACTACCACCACCACCCGGAGGTGACTGCTTTGCAGTGGGGGCGAATGAGCCATACGGGCTGTATTGTCCACTGCATTCGCTAGATCCCAGGTTTGGGTGCCCACATTTTTGCACATAGAAAAATTCCAATTGAAACAAACACAAAGTTTTGTGCCTGCAAAAATTTTTCCCTGAGAAGCCCCGTTTCCCCTTTGCATGTCTGACACACACACACACACACACACACACACACACACACACACACACACACACACACACACACACACACACTTCAAAGAACACTGTTAAGGTTGCAAAGTCAACATTTACAAGTTAGGTAATTGCAGAATGAAGGTTGCCCTTGCAACCTCTTTTGCATAAGCATTATGATCGTCTTTAGTTACATGCTCATTTAATTACTATTTTTTCCACAGGATCCTGCCTCATTCCGTGCACTGGATGGATGGCGATCACATAAGGAGCAGCTATTCAATATATTGTTTTATCCTCACTGTTCAACATATGAACAAGGCCTTACTGCCCACTGTTCAAACCCTGCTCTGCATATAGGATGGCTAATTTGGCTTTCTATGGTTTGGGTAACCAAATGTCCCGATTTTATAGGGACAGTCTCAATATTTGAGGCTTTGTCTTATATAGGTGTCTATTGCCCCCTGCCCCTGTCCCGATTTTTCACATTTGCTATCTGGTCACCCTGTGCTCACTGCTATAGTAGTTGAATGCTTCACAAACATTAATTATCTCACAATACCCCTGTGAGATACATGGGCGTTATTATCCCCACTTCACAGGGGCAGAACCGAGGCTCAAAGAGATAATGGTCAGGCATGTCCACTAATTTTGGGTGGCTAACAGGAGATGCCTAGGACCTGATTCTTCAGAGTACTTACCTTGATCTAGCACTTCATATGTTCACAGCATAGCTCCCAGCTCCCGTGGGCTTCAGTTGCAGCTTTGAGTGCTCAACACTTCTGCAAATCAGAACCCAAGATCTAAAGTCAGACGCCCAGAAAATGAGGAACGCACCTTCCTACCCCTGAGTCCTGGCCCTGGCCCCTCTAGTTCCTGTCCCGGTCCTCTCCCTTCCCTCAATCACAGCTCCTCCTCCCCAGTCCTCCTCCACCCAGGACCAGATCCAGGACCCGCATGAGCGTGCCAGTATTCTCCCCACCCTGACTCCCAGACTAAGTGATCTAGGTGAGTACCAGCCTGACCGCAGGAAATAGCTTCACTAACTTGAGCAGAGTCACTCTAGATTCACAGCAGTGTAAATGAAAGCAGAAGATGGCCCCTTTTCAGAGCCCAGTGCGCAGCGATGGGGTTCATGGAAGTGATCCCTAGACCCCACGTTGGGTGATTCGGAGTCATGGCTGGGGAATGTGGTGTTCAGTGCCCTAGGAAATGGACTGGGGTGGGGTGGTCACCACCCATATCATAGTGGGAGGGAGTGGTACATCCGGCCCCTCTGTGTCAGTCTCAATAGAGATGCCCAGGCCCCTTCTGCCCCCTAGAGGAGATGCCTCTAGGTCAGGACATTGATGGGGGAGCTGGCACAGCTCCTCTGTCTCTAACCAGGGCAACTGTCCTGACATTCCAGTGCGTGTGTATCTCTGTATTTATATCTCAACACTGGCCTGGTCTCCTGCAGCTGAGGATCTCAAAGCACTTAATCAATGCTAATTACCCTCCGGGGCATAGATGTGCATCACCATAGCCATTATAAGCAGAGGCAGGGGTTAAGTAGCTTGCTCAAGAATGCCCAGCGAGCCAGGGGGAAAGCCAAGTTGAGAACCCAGCTCCTCTCATTCCCACACCTTTGTGCTAACCACTAGGCATTGCTCCTCTCCACTATGCCCCCCCCCTTGCGGGGAGCCCCAGTGTAGTGTTAGTTACCTCAGTGCAATGAGGGGAGGACAAGACCCACAGCGTGGGGCAGCCTGGACTCCCCTCCCCTCCGCCTCTCTTAGCAGATGTTGCCAGGAGACAGTTAACCCAGAGTGTCTAATGTTATAGTCATTATGGACTGAGCAACAAACACGTCGCGGAGGAAGAAATTGCATCAGTCAGACTAAAAGCTTCATAAATATTGACCGGCTTTAACAGGCCCCTGGGGAACAGAAAGTCTCATTTTCTAATAACTACAGCTTCTGCCTCCCGGAGGGCCGCTCCCAGGAGACAGTGTGTGTCTGCGGAGGGGCGTTCTTCAGGCATCCGGGCATGGTCCTTTCATTCCCTCACACACAGAATCGCCCCTTTCCATGCGGAGAGTGTGTGAAACGGGGAGAAGCTCGTGTCCAGCTGGGTTGGGAAGGGGATTTTCCATCATTTCCCCTTTGAGGATGTGAGGCTGTGTGGGGCAGGGAGGCAGTCTGGGTGGGGGAGGGGGCAAAGTATTGGCATGGTGGGGGGAGCCAGGCAGAGAAACGCCAAGCAGGGAGGAGGGAACCCAACTGGAGGAAAGCGAGTTGGGGAAGGAGGACTGGGGGGAGATGCTGGAATGGGATTTCTCTGCAGTGAAAGAGCTTCTCCAGTGCCCCTCTGCAAGATATTACAAGATGTCAGCAAAGCCTCATTGGTACCAAGGGCTGCTGCCAGACGGATTCAGGAGAGACTCCTTAGTCTATCACCAGGAGAGCAGCATCCACCATCCATAGCAAGACAAGACTCGGTTCAACACCAGGTCTGGAGACAAGCTGAGTAGGAGCCAGAAAACCAGCTGCTGCAAGCCTTTCTGGAGCTGACCGTTCCCTCTAAAAGGGTGATTGGAATCTGAACTATAATTGATAAGGTGGCTAACACCCTCAGTGAATGCCTGCAAGGGCTGCTATTACTACAGACCGAGAACCGCTTGTTATGTATTAAAGTGATCATATGCTAACTCGTGTGTTATCAGGAGGTGTGCGCTCCCAGGAGAATATGGGAGTTCTCGTGTCTGAGTGGAATAATAGCTTCAGAGCCAGTGAGGGGATAGATATTACTGTTAGCTGATGCACTAATGTCTGACAATGGAGAAAATCCTGGCTTGTTTGGTCTCTGAAAGATCTGAATTAGAGTTAGTGGGGAAATACCAATATTTTGCAGGAAATTTTGACATTTTTTGAAAAATTTTCTTGCGGAATTTTTCAGGTTTGTATGGGTTGTTTTTCTTTGTTTGTTTGTCATTGAAAACTCCAAATTGAAAACTTACATTTTTTCAGCTTTTGGTCATTTTCATTGAAACAAACTTAGAAAATAATGAAATATCTCCATTCTGACCAAATGGCATTTTCATTTAAATTACTTTTTCAACCAGCTGTAATCGCCATTGTCCTTGTTTGAATTCTAGGCCTCCAGGTGGCCAGTTAATAAGATGCTAAATACACCCATAACATTATTGAGTTGCAGGATAACTTTCAGCTTCTCTGCTCCTGGGAATCAGCCTTCTGTCAGTGCCCCAAAAGACCGATTGATCTTTCCTCTGGCTTTATATTACCGCCAAAACCAGAGTGTCATGTTGCACCTCATTTGGCTAGAGGATAATAGTTTGCACATGCCCGAGAAGACTGATTGCATTGGGATAGGACACAGCTGAAAATAAACATGCCGTCATCCCAGGGATTATTGTGCCCTTCCCACCACAGAACTCCAGTGCAATCCAGCATGATTGCCCATGTCTGCTCAGATGCAGGGGTGCAGCAGATCAAGAGGGTCATGTGCACTACCCGGCCTTCGCGTGCTATTGTCCCAATTCTGCAAGGACACACTGAACATTGTCAATGCAACTTCCATTGACTTCAGTGGGAGCGGAGGCCATTGGCACCTTGCAGAAGAGCGTCTTGTGGGCCTATATGTCTCACTGAAGCCCGTGCTATTGGTCTCTCATTCTCATGAGCGATCGCTGTCATGTTCTGCATTTAAATAGCCCCGTTCACCCAAAGATCTCAAAGGGCTTTACCAGCATTAAGGTATTTAGTCCTCATTGTGTAGCTAGGTAAGCATCAAAAGTGACTTGTTCAAGGTCACACAACAAGTCATTGGCAGAGCTGTGAAACAAAACCCAGAAATCCCAACTTCAAGTCAATGTTGCCTTCCAGTTAATGCTAATTGCAGGTAGCTCAGGTGGCGTGAGGTGGGCAATTTGGGACAGTGGTGTGACAGCCAAGAATAGCAGGTGAGTCAGTGGCACCGTGCGTGCAGATCAGCTTATTGCTAGGGCAGGCTATGAGTGACTCAGTTCTGCAGCTCATCTTTGCAGCGTCCCTCGGGGAAAGTAGCAGGGGCTGAGAACGGAGTTTACCAGGACAGTTGTTATTGCAGCATTTCTCTTGGTATCATGGAGTTGTAACTAACAGATCATTGAGATAGATGGGAAGGCAATAAATACAAGCTAAACAAGATGGAGCCAGACCCCTAAAACAGACCCTGGGAGGTGTTACAGTGCATCCTACCACATTTTATCATAATGAAATATGGGCTTTTGCCCAGTAAAATGGATCATCCAAACACCCTTCCTTCTCCCGAATGGATGAAACTGAAGGGATCTGGCTCCTTTTTGATGAATTTCATAGCGATGTCAAATTTAACCCGCAGCCCATATGCTACCCTGAAATCAAATGCAACATTTGCCCGTTGATGATAAAACCAATGCTCAACAAAGTCACTGTGTTGGAGCAATGCACCTGAGTGCCAGCAATCAGTTAAATGAAATGAACAGCCCTGTCTTCCCCTCCACCATTCTGGCACTTTCTACATCTCAGGTTAATTAGCACAGGCGTGAGAGAGTGCAATAATAAATTGCAAAGCTCCCTTCGAGCCAGCTCACGGAATACATTTCTATAATATAGCCACAGAACCTGGATATGGATGTGCGTGTGTGTGTGAGAGAGAGGGAACATTCATTGGATTGGTCAGATAAGAGACATATTGACCGGGTTCCTTATGACGTCTGTTCCTGGGTTGATCTGTCCACTATCCAAGGAGTGAATCATATTGACAGGTTGAATTATATTTCAGAAGACTTTTTTTCTCCCCCTCCTCCAAAGACCATTTGTAATCCTCGCACATTCGCTGGCTTTTAAAAGTGAGCTCCTCTGGAGCTGCATTGCACTGAAGTCCTCCATCGAGCGTGAAGGAAGAGTTCTTTTGGGTGGCGGGAAGATGGACAAAATCTGTTCGGTCCAGCTCTGCCTTGGGCTCCTAACTGTATTCTCCATAATGCTGTTGATACCGTCTGCACGTGGAAAACCTCTTGCACTGCAAGGTAAGCTGAAACTCAGCCTAGATGACATAGGGTAGGTACTTACCTCTGCTGGTTGGTTGATTGGGGGATTTTCCTTTCTGCCTGATGCAACCCTAAAGCACTGATTTCACATGGGAAGGAAATAAGGTTACCCATTACTACCTCACTCTACTAAACATTTGATCAACCAGTGAGCTACCGAGAGGCCTCATTATACTAGTGTGACCTACAACCATCCCTGTGTCCGTTTCTGGTTGTATAATACATCACATTGGACAGTGACCGTGTCGCATCAGAAGAAATGTGTCTGATGAGAATGTCTCTTGCTCGTCATAAAGAAAATCTCTTAGGAAAAATAATGCCCTGGTGTTATCCAGTGCTGGTCCGGACACAGAGCGTACGAGATCCAATAGCTCCTAGGTGTCAGCACTAGACATTTTATCCAAGGAGGCTTCTTTTTTACATGTGCTTCTTTTAGTAACTGAAGTGCATCTTGACTTGCACTTACTCTGCAGGGAAATGGTGCCATTCATATTTGTTACAGAGCCTTTGAGGGGAAAAGAGGAACCGACAAATATACGCTAGAAAATAACATGGGTTTTACATCGATTTTTCCTCCTATATTGCCTGGTTGGTTTTGTAATAATGCCTTTTATTATTAATTATTATTATTATTTTGATTGTCAATGTATCTATTTCTTTTCTAAAGCAAACTCCAACATGCTGTTGTATCATGCAGGCAAGGTACTAACAAACTTTAACAGACTTTATTTAACAACAGGGAAACCTCCTTAAAACACCACACATGCCTAATCACCGACATTTCAAAATCACCAGAACCCAAATCATCTTTAAACTCAGCCTGAGAAACGCATCCCTCCTGCGACTCCGCTAAATTCCAGGGGGTTAATTCTGGCTTGTACTGAGATCAGGCTCAGGGACATCAGTCAAAGTACCACATCAGGGATGAATCTGGCCCACATTTTTGATCCTCAGAATAGGCAGAGCTCCTCAGCTCCCCTGATTTCTGCAGCTGTGTCTAAATAGGCACTTCCACACCTCCTAAGTCTCCCCTAGGCTCCATGAGATCAGCTCTAATAATAATAATGTGTTGCCCTGTGTGTATGTCTTGCTTTAAGCCCCTCAGGCTTAGATAAGGGTGAAGTCACTCTGGTGAAAGGATTGCTCCTCACCTCCATGTGTGGAGGGAACAGCAGCCCGGAGGATCAGGAGGAGAGGGGTGTTGTTCCCCTGGCACTATTCTTGCCTGGCTAGGGTCTCTCCAGGACACCCCGCCTCTCCCCCATAGCTTTGGGATCTGTATTGGGTTGGGAGCCTGGCCACTCTCTGTGTTTTGTCCCCCCTGCTTGCCTCACAAAAGTTAAACACTGGCTGTGTGCCCTGCCCCTCGCTTCAGGCTGTAGAAGAGACCAGCTGGGTGTTCCTGGTCTCCGCAGCACTACAGGGTCTCTGTGCATACGGCCCTGGCCTATGGTGACTGTCCGGTGATCAGATACTGGTGGATCCAGGAGGTTTGGGGAGCGATCTTCCCAGGGAGCAGCGACCCCCTCCCCCCCCGTCCCTAAGGGAACAATACAGAGAATGCTTTGTCTGGGGAGTTCACCGAGGGCCCTGTCCCCTTTCTGGCAGCAGGCAGTTGATTTAACAGGCTCTGAGAGGATTCCCCTTGTGCACAGGGAATCCCCGGGCAGCCTAGAGGAGGCTTTGCCAGGAAAATGAGGGTAGGTCTTGGATGTCCATACAGGCTGGCCCTGCCTGGCAGCTGCAACAGTCGCTGGCCCCCAAAGTTTTTTTGTCACCTGTGCCGCCTGTATCTCAAGTCCAGCAGTGGAGTTAGCCCAGAGGTGGGGCTCTGACTGAACTCCAGTCAGTGTGCTCCAGGGATCACCCCTGGGGATTGGGGAGACAGGCTGGACGGGCTCCCAGCTCCTCCCCAGCTCCAGTATGAGTCTGTGGGGGAGGGGCAGAGGGGAGGGAGTCCCCCAGTGGATTGGTGGCGGACTAGGCAATGCAACAGTCTGACTCCCCTCTGCGTAACAGGGAGAGATCACATAGACCAGGACCCGCTATAAGCAGTAGCAGCCACGAAGCAGCTTTGCTGGGGGTGAGGATTGCAATCTCCACCCACCCATGGGAGACGCCCCCGCCCCCAGGACGTCTCCCTCTCCCTCCCCACCTGCCATTACGCGGCAGTGGGACATTTCCCTCCTCCGTACTTGTGCTGGGGGACCCACTCATCCTGGCCTCCCGGCCTGAGAGAGGTGTTTTATGTGCTGCAGAAAACCCAGGGTTTCCGGAGAGAGGAGACGCTGGTCACCAGGACGCGTTGCTGACTCTGCTTCTCAACAAGAACCTGGGCTGGAGGCGGCCAGCGGAGAGCGGTAAGCGGAGGGGGTGGGCGACCCGCTCATCAATCCCTCCTCCAGCTTCCCATCCCCGATCCCTGGAGGGAGCTTTGTTTATTTGAATACGAAGGGCCTGACCCTTGCGGGCTGAGCACCCCAATTACCACGGATTGCTATGGGAGCGGAGACCGCTCAGCACCTTGTAGGATTGGGACCGACATACAGGGGATCAGACCGTCTGGGACACTGGGGTTACTTGATGCTGCTTTTCCATTGCACGTCTGACCGAAAGCCATCTGAACTGGCCCCCGGAGGCTCCCGCAGCACAGGGGAATTCTCAGGTGGCACTTCATTGCCATAGATCTTTCTACAGTCCCCAACACCCCCATGGCAGACACCAGTGGCATGGCTAGTGACAAGGAAGACTGACTGAGGCGTCCCTGCACCCCAGTGATCCTGGCTGCTGGGAAGAGTTCTATACTGGGCCAGCGGACTGACCCAGTTCAGAGCAAGCCCAGCTCAGGGGGAGGGAAGCCACTTTTGATACCCCCCACCCCGCCCCATGCTGCAACGAGTGGCTCTCAGATGCAGCTCAAGGTCTGGCTGGGGTGTTAAAACTTATGCAATGTCACCCACAGGAGTTCATACAAATCGTCGATCATTTATATCCCGGGGTAATTGTTTTACAGAGAGGGGACGGGGCTCAGCCGGAGTCCCCACTTAGTACAGGTTCTCTGGATGAGCTCAGACCCCAGGGGGATGCCCATCACAACCTGACTTCTTGTTAAAGTTGGGGAAAGTGCAGCCGGTGGGATTTTTCTCGCTGATCCATCCCTTTGCAGTTCTGGTTCAGCGGGGACTGGAGGCACTGGGCGATCGCCTGGGAGGTTATCCCACCCGCAAGAGCTGACGGGACCAAAAATCCAAGCGTGTAATTCTAAGGGCTCCAGGCCTTCCTGGCGATTTCGGCAGGACTCCAACCCCAGAACACGGCAGGGTATCGTGGGATAAAAAAGTGGGGAGCATCCTTCAAACTTATGAGTTCACATTTGCTGACTGAGGGCGCAGGCCGAAGCCCAGTGAAGTCAATGGATGGGTTCCCACTGGCAGTGCAGGTCTTCAGGGCAGGACGGACCGGTGCCATGTTCTCGTCACAGTGACAATTCCGGTGAAAGCAAGAGAGCACCGGGACAGGCAGGGACAAAATGCCCCAAGGACTGAAACCCTCTCCACCCTTCCCTCTGCTAAACACAGTGAGGCAGCCGGAGTTCTGAATGGCTGAATGATCCTGCAAGGCAAAGCAATCAAGTTCTTCTGCTAACGAAGAAATTCAGCTTACAAATGGGATGCATTCAAGAAAGAACAGGTTCACGGGATAGTTACTTATTACTTAGAGGCAGGCTTCATTTTATGCTGGGCAACTGCTAACAATTAATCTTCAAGGGAAGCATAGGCAGAGGGTTTGCACCAAGGCAGAGTGTCGTGAGCAAATTAGCCTTTTTTATTCTCCCCCGAGACCGTCTGTTCCAATGTCAGCTGCTGTTCATTTTCGGGATGCTGCAGTCCTTGGCCAGCCCGCTGGCTTGTGGGAACTGTAGCCAAAACAGCCGCCTGAAATGCCGCAAGAAGTGGCTGAGGGTGCATTAACAATCGGAAGTGCTTAGGTAGCAGTTTTCATCCCTAGATCTCAGAGTGCTTTTGCAGTGTCTGGTTTGCTGATGTGAAAAGCGAGTCACAGAGCCCTGAAGGGATTTGTCCGAGGGATTTGTCACAGGAGGCAGTGCCAGGAATAGAAGCCAGCTCTCTTGATTCCCAGCTTGTTCATTAGACCACGCTGTCCTTTAAATCAAGACTGACATAATGTATTGGCTTTATCTATATTGGCCCTTTCAGCCCAAGCAGTTAGCCAGTATTCTGAGTCTTGCCGGTTGTCTCCAATAGGGGGAGAAATTGATGGTGGGAACAGGTGTTTCTATTTACAAAGACTGTACAAAGGCCTGTTTCCCTGGATGCAATAAGAACAAACAGCAGCAGATAGTTTCTGGGCTCATGGTTCCATGCAGCTTTCCAGCCAGCACTCTGCCCAAAAGAAGCTCTATCTCTTGGCTTCCTCTCAAGGCCATGTTACCAGCGCTCCTCTGGATGTCTCCTGGCTGTCTGGCCACTTTCCTGCTTCTCACAGGTTTGGTCTGAACTACAAAGTTCTGCTGACATACTCGGGTCATCTAGGAGTGGGAAAAAGCCCTCGGTGTAGGTGCAACTATGCCAATAGAAGAGTGCTTTTGCCAGCATATCTAAAGTCATTTGGCCAGCAGAACTC
The DNA here is from genome assembly GCA_032164245.1 of Sternotherus odoratus. Taxonomy (NCBI): domain Eukaryota; kingdom Metazoa; phylum Chordata; order Testudines; family Kinosternidae; genus Sternotherus; species Sternotherus odoratus. The sequence continues at coordinate 2,266,409 of JAVMKO010000009.1, forward strand.
CTTTCACTGACATAAGCCACGTCTCCAGTAAGGGGCTTTGCTGGTGTAGTGGTACCAGCAAAGGCTCTGTAGACAGGCCCCACGCACAGCTGCACTGAATACCCAGGAAAACACCTCTGCCCACATAACTCAGCTTCTGACTGGCCTAGCATGTAGCCTCGCCCCTTGGGCAGTGTTTTCTCTTGTGTCTGCTATGCTACTCCATCAAGGCGCTTAATTGCTTCTTACTGTCCCAGGGTGCAGCATTGACTCCTTGTCTGGAGCCCCCTCCTGGTCACTCTGGGGATTAGGTCTCTCTTCTGAGATCACACCAGGTTGGCAGCTCCACTCTCGTCCCAGGCACCACGGCGTCCTCTTTGTGACTCAGCCCTCTGGTCGGGGCACTCAGCATTCCCCCTTCTGGGGTACAGGCTTTCAATTCTCTGCCCCTCCCACAGTGACCCCCCAGGCAGTCTTCCCCTTCACTGCCCCTGGCCTGGTCTATGCCGCACCCGGGTGGCTGGTAGGGGAACCCGAGCTCACCCACTGCTCTGGATTCCAGTCCAGGGACCCTACACCCAGTAGTCCTGGGCTTTCCTCTCCCAGCCCCCATTGCTCCTTTCCTGGACTGTGCCCAACAGCTCCTGGTTCCCCTCCTTGCTCAAACCCTCCTCCCTCTTCCCAGGGAGTCACTGAGCCTTTCCCAGCAGCAGCCCCTGTCTCTTGCCAGCTTCCTGGCTTGACAGGCCTCACCTGTTCCTGCCCAGCTGAACCTGCCTGCAATCAACTCCCTGCTCCCTGGCTCGCCCTCCAGGTGCAGCCTATGGAGTTCACAGACCTACCTGGCCACCTTAACCCCTTCCAGTCCTGTGTGGGGTGGACACCCCCTCACATTTACAGCAAGTTCTGTGCTTGCCAATAATCAAAGACACGTCTGCTGGGAGCCACCACCACTCTCCAGCATAACTGTAAAGGCGACTGCATTGGCTCTCTCCTGCTCTGATCACTTAAACATAGACACATAATTTCCCTCTTGCTTTAATCTGACAAAGCCTGAGATACCGCCCTTCACCAAAGTGATGGGGAGCTGTGAGTTGGTATTGGCCAGTATATGACTGTATTTTAGCTGTTATATTTGTACCCGTCATGTTATAAGTTAGAAAACAAACATGACAACCTGCCCCCTTTATTATTTAGCATGAAGGGAAAGTCCTAGAGAACTTGTAAGAAATGTCAACTCTTCTGCTGGATTTTTGACTGCCCTCTATTTTCAGGGCTAAGTAGGAACTCAATGGTAAAGAGGCGAATGAGGAAATTCCTTCTCCTGGGGGTTTCAGGCAGCGGTACAGATATTTACACTACCTGTGTTCTTTCTTCCAGACTTGGAGCTGGCAAAGAAATTTGAAGAAGTTGAACAGGTGAGAGGTACATGCATTGATGCAGAGTGAATCGGATAAAAGCCGGAAGCATGTGAATAATGCCCAGACTCAACTAGTGGGTGCATTGCGATCATCAATTCCAGTGCCCCAGTGTGAGAACGGGCTCCTCAGGAAGAGGAAGAGGAAAGCATAGCAGGGGTTAAAATACTCATCAGATGGAAGAAACACATTCATAGATCGCAAAGCCAGAAGGGACCATTGGGATCCGCTTGTATAGCACAGGCCCTAGGACTTCCCTCAAAGGAACTCCTAGAGCAGATAGTTTAGAAAAACATCCCGTCGTGATTGAAAAGTGGATCACCATCCGCTTTGCATTGGGAGCAAGCTAGGAATTAACATCGTTTAGGCTCAGCAGTGACCGATCTTGGCCATATTTAAAGGGCCAGCATCCAGAAAGGCACACTGGGGAAAAAAGTTCCCATAAGAGGGAAACCCTTTCCAGGGGAGAGGTAGAAGGGGCTAGCTACAGAGGCAGGTGCTGCTGCTTTGTGGTGTTTAATCCCATTGTGGGTCACACCAAGGAGCTGTGGGTGAGGGGACTGGTTCAGATCAGAGACAGGACCACAGCACAAAGTCCTACTCCCAATCTGAATTTTCCCTGGTCCTTTCTTATGATTGCTGGTGTCACAGTAGCACTTAGAGGCCCACTCCAGGAGCATGTCTCCATTTTGCACCAGAGAGCTGAGGGTCGAAGCAGACCAGGCCGGTGCGAGCAGGCGCCCTTACCTCTAGAGACATAGCAGTGCAGGGAGGTTGGTCTCTTACCCCTCGGTGGCCGGTTCCGTGGCTTATCCCAGCCGGTGTCTTCTCCCCTCTCCTCTGTTTTCTGTGGCTCGGCCCGCCAGCCAGGTCACATGACAGTTCACTCCCCTTCCAGGGGAACAAAAGATCCATCCCACTTAAAGTCCAAATCAAATGCCCAGGCCAGCAGCTCTTTTGGCCATCTCAGGAGTTCTCTGCAGAGCGTTTCTCCTCCTGCTTTTCCCCCAGCAGGACTATCCCCTGCTTTCCTTCACCAAGCAGCCAGCAGTTTACCTCTGAGGGTCTCCCTTGGCCTTTTTAGGCCACAGCTCAGAGATCTCCCCACAGGAACCTCCCCTGCTCCAAGGGGAAACTCAGCTTGATTTCCTCGGACTCTCCTGCTTGTTCCTGCCTCCTGGGTCTTCCTCCCTCTGCTGAGTTCCCAGCTTTATTTAACTAGCAATCTCCTGGCTTCACCTCCACAGCTCATTAAGCCCATTGCAACCAGCTGCCGTCACAGATCCACCCTTACCTTCCAAGCTCATTGGTGAGGCTTAGGGTGAGCTGCTAAGTCATGGGCAAGACTGAGCCCAGCTTGCCTCAAAGGGCCAGCCAACCCATGACAGGAGAGACAGCAGGTGAGGAGAAACTGAGGCACAGGGAGTGGAAGTGACTCACCCATGATCACATGGGAGAGCTGGGAATAGAACCCAGGTCTCCTGACTCTCCATCCCCCTGACTGTGTCTCTATACACACCTAGCTGCGGCTAGGGTAGTGGGGTCGTAGCACAGGGCCCTGATTGAGATGGAACCTGTCCCAGGGAGCTGGGATATTAAGATCTGGCTCCCTGGGAGCTACGTTGCCAGAGCAGAAGCACAGAGTCTCCTTGCCGTGGACGCCCCTCGCCTCTAGAAGAGGGAAGCAATGGCCGTTAACATGGAAGCCCGGCCACGGGGAAATCAGTGCTCCAGGTTCACTGCTGCCAGAAGGGAAAGTGAACGGGAGACGAGCGTGGAAAAGGAGGGGAGGGTATCAGAGCCACAGTGGCAAGAGGAATAAGGCCGTGGAACTCTATGCAGTGATGGGTGGGTGGGTGGCTAGTCAACTGAGTCTGGGGGCGCGGGTGGGCTCGCCTGTGCAGAGAGGCAGCACAAAGCCTGGATTTCCCCCTGAGAGGACAGCGGAGTCAAAGCAGGGCATTCACGTCTGCCTGCAATGGGACGGGGGCAGGAGCTCCGTATTCCCAAGGCAGCATGGACAGCGCCCCTGGAAAAGCCCTGCCCACGGGCAGGGAGGAGGGTTCCAGCCCCATCTCCGTATCCACAGCGCACCACTGATGTCCCCACAGCCTGATTTCTTTCCCGGTAACCCAATGGCTTTTGACGGCCTCTGGAGTCCTGCTGCTCTTTCCAGCAAGCTGCCTGGCAGCTCACGGGTGAAGGGCTGAGGTGAGTCAGGAGAGGTGAATCTAACCCTGTGCTTGTTCCAAACAGCTGGAGAAGTTAAAGGAGCAGCTTTTGGCTGGGGAAGGCTCCGAGGAGGCCTATGCCGAGACAGGCCTGCTGCCGTCACGTCCTGACAAACGTGGTGGGTGTTCGTTTTCAAGAAGCTCCTGGGAGCCCCTGGGACCTATCTGCCTGCAGCCCACCTGCCCCTTTTAGGGTGTTCTCTCTGCACCCGCCAGGGGCGATAACAGATATGCTGCGAACTGCAAGGCAAACAGAGCTCAGCCATTCATTTGTGTCCAGCAGGGCATCTACGGGCCTTGCCGTTGCTTGCTAATTAATCAGCCTCGTTGATTAGCAGCAGGATCTCCCTGCCTGAGCTGGCTGGCGCTGTCTGTTCCCATTTCCATTTGCTTCCGATACTTTAAGGGGTTTTGGCAGCAGCCTAAAATGGTCCTTTCTGGTGGAAAATGAGTAGCTTTTTCTGGGGTCCACAGTTCCTTTATTAATCAACAATAAGGAATAGCTCTGTTAAAGGTCCTCATCTGCACATGAATTTTAGCAATTGGAACCACTCTGGGGATCCTTAAGTGCTTCTAAAATCCACTTGGAAACTTCAAGCCGCCCCACAGCAGACGTCTCTTTTCATTCAGTAGAGGATCTGGGGTTCTTTGGTACATCCCGGCTCTCAATTCTGCAGAAACCCCTTTTTCTGCAGAGTGAGTCCACCCACGTTACGCAAGCTGATAGTGAAAACATGTCCCCTTTGCCGAGGTCACTGCTGTCTTGCATCTCTGAACGGGCAAGACAAGGGGCAATTGTTTGTGTGGCTGAGAGACAGTGAGGAAGGAGATGGAAATTAACTAAGAATTCAGTGAATTAGAGGAGGCAAAGATCTAAGACGGTGTCATTCAGTCCATCCCCCCTGCCAGGAATGCAGGGCTGCTGCTTCCCGCCACTCGAGTTTTACAGGAGCTTGCACCTGCAAGACTGTTCCCTCAATGACTAACGGGTACTTTTAATGATGACAAGGAGAATCCTGCTAGTCACCCTGTGCCAACTCTTCCCCCGGAAGTGACAATGGATTCTACCGAAACTGATGTCACTCGAGATGGGTGTGAACCAAAACTCTAGAGGGATGAGTGTGCCCCTGCTCTATTGGCATGTGTGGGCTGCAGTCAGTCACAGGAGAACCCCCCTGGCACAGGAGTGACATAGGGCCAGTGTAATCCTGCTGGTAGCATTAAGTGCTACAGAGGATCCTGGTTTGCTCTAAATTATGCCCCCAGCCAGCCCAGAAAGGCCTAAAGAGGATATAAAGCCGCCTGTGCTCTGGGCCCAGCCTCAGAACAGATGCTCTGCAGGGGTTGTAGCAGAGAATCTTTGCCTGGATCTAATGTCCCTCAAACTTTGGACACATTCAGATCCACGGCTGAACTTTGTGGTTTCACTAGGAACTGCTCAGAATCGCTCAACATCAGGCTAAAGAAAATGGGCCCCTGTACTTGGCTCTTTCTCATACCCCCAGCTTTCTTCTGGTATTTCCAGAGACTCGGAGAACGGTGCCCTGCAAAGGATAAAGAGGGGGGTGGTTTGCTGCACATGGCCTGTAAGTTGAGGGGTTTCAGTTCTTCTCTCTCCTGTTGCTCCTGGAAGGTGCTAGGGCTGATCTGAGAACCAGGCTGTTTATGCTGCCAGTGACACAGGATCAGGGAAGAGGGCAAATGCTTTCATTCAGAGTGTTTGCTGGGCACTTTTTGAATATATGGAACCCCCTGGGAGAGTGGGTCTCTTTGTTAAAGGTGCAGTGCCCCGCTCTTGCAGCTAAAGTGGAGAGAATTCCCATTCCACATTTGTGAGTCATCCAAAGTGTCCTCCAGCAAACCCAGGAGAGAGAAAACTTGGCATTCCTGACACTGTGATAAGGTAAAAAAAAGGCAGTAAAAGCCCTTTTAAAACAAGAACCACTCCCAACAAACCCCACCAGTCACCCCTGCCTCCCTACCTTCTCGTTACATGACGAAGGAGCCCCCAAAAGGCAAAAGCTCCCTTCCCCCCTTTGCGGATCGCCTTTAGAGAACGAGGAATTATGTGAAGTCAGAGCATTGAGATGGGTCAAGGCCACGAAGCCCGGTTCAAGCTCCAAACACTCCCCTGAGCCAACGGCTGTTTTGAACACACGTCCCGTGGGGAAGTGGCAACCGTTCTCGCTAACATCTCTCTTTCTCTCCTGGCCCCCCCAGCTTGCTTTTGGAAATACTGCGTGTGAAGCCCCGCTGGGACTGGAAGAGAGAGAGAAGGCCGGCCCCGAATCACCTCGCTGTGGTGTCACTGTGTTAACGTATCTTCTGTACCTTCATCGTGCTGCTCCCTTGGGTGCTTTTCCCAGTGAGGAGCTAGGCAGGGCCGCTGCCAGGATTAACCGGAATTCAGACAAGACCGGGACGCTCCCATGTTTCACCCCTTCTTCCCTCATACTCTTCCCTCCTTCTTCCCTCATACTCCTTTCCCCATCCATTTTTTATAGCATCTGCTTCCCTGTCTCCTTTCAGCCTCTCACCGGTTTGGTTTTATCCCTCAACTTTCCCTCGCCTCCTCTTGTCTCCAGGTCCTCCTAGTGCCTCACCCTTGCCATGTTCCCCTGAGTGCGGGAGGGGACTGCCCTGTAGGCACCCCTCTTTGCAGCGGCTATTCACTGAGGTGTCAGTGGGCTCATTCCCCTTCTACACCTGGGCCCAGGACAACGGCACCACCCATCTCCTGTGGCGGTGGCAGGCCTGGAGCTGGGAGGGGATGTGTTTGCCGTTTAACTGACCAGGTGAATAATCGCGGTCTGAGTGCATTATGCGGATCTGGTTAACTTGCTGCCCCCGCTTTGTAGTGTTGTCGCTCTTTGTCTCCTGTGCACAGTGTATCCTCCAGTCTTTACTTCAGGGGAGAAAAGGGCCAAGTACCGGCTCCTGTAGGATATGTCAAATAAAGGCAAAATGCTGATTTATAGTTCACAGAGCCCCCGATGGTTTCTTTCTCCTTCATTAGCCTGGCTCCGGTGTCCAGGTCTGTTCCATCCTCACACTCGCATGCCTGATGCATGTGTTAAATTTAGCATAGAAATGGTCCCAAGGGAATAGATCAATGGTTTGTCGAGCCGGGTATTCAACAGGGACAAAAGTAGCAGCTGCTTCCTTTGACCAGTTGTGGGAATCTGGGCTTCATCTCCGACACGGCAGCGCACTAGTGCTAAGCCACTGGTCCAACCACTTTCAGTTCCAACCTACCCAGGGGTCTGACTCACATGGCTGGACTTCATCCGTGCCTCACCCGCTTCAGTAGAATCCAGTGTCACGTCCAGGGGAAGAGTTGGCACAAGTTGGCACTACCAGGATTCACCGTCTACCCCTAACTAAACCTACCCACCTAGAATTCACACACTGGCGTACTGCTGCCATGGGGGCATTCATCGGAAAGGGGCACTTGTTCAACTAGCCAAGGACGAGAATATTTTTTTAAATTATTTGCAAATGAAATACATCCCGGCAGAGCCGGCTCTACCCTTCGCGGCATGCCCTCCATTCCCGGCTCTGCCCTTCCTGGCATTCCCTCCATTCCCGACTCTGCCCTTCCCGGCATTCCCTCCATTCCCGGCTCTACCCTTCCCGGCATTCCCTCCATTCCCGGCTCTGCCCTTCCCGGCATTCCCTCCATTCCCGGCTCTGCCCTTCCCGGCATTCCCTCCATTCCCGGCTCTACCCTTCCCGGCATTCCCTCCATTCCCGGCTCTGCCCTTCCCGGCATTCCCTCCATTCCCGGCTCTGCCCTTCCCGGCATTCCCTCCATTCCCGGCTCTGCCCTTCCCGGCATTCCCTCCATTCCCGGCTCTACCCTTCCCGGCATTCCCTCCATTCCCGGCTCTGCCCTTCCCGGCATTCCCTCCATTCCCGGCTCTACCCTTCCCGGCATTCCCTCCATTCCCGGCTCTACCCTTCCCGGCATTCCCTCCATTCCCGGCTCTACCCTTCCCGGCTCTGCCCTTTTTGCCGCCCCAAGGGAAAAAAAAGCCACTGGGACTGCACCACCCCAGGAATGGAGTGAATGCCGCCCTTTAGCACATGCCGCCCCAGGCCCGTGCTTGCTCCGCTGGTGACTGGAGCCGGCCCTGCATCCAGTTCCTGGGCCATACTCCCAAGTGTAAACCCAGGATCACTCTGCTGAAGCCAATAGAGTTAACACTGGATTCCCAATAAGATAAATAAGACCAGAATTTGGCTTTGCCGTAGGGATGAGTGAAATGATTTGGGCTATAACTGGACTAGCCATTCTAGTCTTTAACTGCAGGTTGCCTGGTACACATCCTTCAAACACACCACTTCCCCACAAAGCATCCATTAGGATCCTACAGCAGCTGCCTGGGCTCTGCCAAAAGGTGCCTGTTTACACCAATAGCTTGGATGTTCTTCAAGAACAGGGGAACTACACATCTTGTTAGGATGCCGAACCTGGCACACATCGAATGTAGGCCATTGGCATATGTTAGCAGTTTGCATACATTAGCTTAGCTTGATCACACCCAGAGTAGATTGTGCTACTCAAGTTAACTCTTCGGGACTTGAACGCCAAATCTTACTCCTCTCCTGCTGATTATGAATATTTATTCAGTACGTCTAATGTAAATGTGCCTTCATGTGGTGTTCTCTACTATCACAAAAGCCCGAGAGCTAGGAATAAGCACAGCCCATTCTTGAGAACAATAGCTCTCTTAAAAGACTAGTGTAGTCACAATAGTTTGGGGACCTGTTCAGAGTTCTCTACTTATGCCTCTCACTGGCTTTCAGATCAGCTAAGTGCAGTTTCACCGGTGACGAGCCAGGTTTTCTAACAGCCAGAGTAGCAAAGGCCAGCAGAGTTCATAGCCCAGCCGTGTCCACAGCAGCACGAGGAACAGAGAGTCTGCAAAGGGAATTGAATGTTTGTAACTATTACCCGTTGGTGTTTACCACACGGCGATATCTGAAGTGCCGCACTATTTCCCTGTAGTCAGGGAGCTGCAGTGATCAATACGAGAGATCGTGGCATGGTAAATGTTACTAAATTTTTAGACTTTTTAAGGCCAGAAGGACCCGTTAGGATCATCTTCTCCAATTTCCTGCATCACACATGCCAGAGACCCCCAGCCAGCGATTCTTGCATTGAGTTCATTGCTGACCCCTTAATGGCAACCTCTCAAGTTCACATGGGGTTTGGGCGCCAGCATTCATGGCAGCTGGCTGGGAAGGCTGAGGGGCATGACACATGTCTGAGCCATCAGATTGAGGCTGTGGCGTATAGGAGGCAACTTGTCTCCCTTCCTACCTCTCTCAAATGCCAGGTTGTGGTCTTTGCAGCTCCAGGCCCTGCTGCTGGCAGGCTGCCAGGACAGCAGAATGCCACAAGGAACAATGAGATGAGTAGGAAAGTATAAACCAACCACCAAGAGCCTTGGGTTACGTAGAAACATCCTCCATGAACAAGCTAGTCCCTAAATGATGTTTCTGACACTTTCCTCTGCAACATGGAGAAGAGAAATTTTATCTCCCTCAGACGCCACATGGACAGCGATTTCTTCTCACCAGAATCACACTTTGTCCATGGCAATAATATGACCCGATCTGCTGCTCTGAGAATCCTGATACTCAGGGACCGCACAAAAGAAATTCTAAACATATTTCCACAAGCTGTTTTGTTCAGTTGTGTTGATTTATTAGTAGACAGCCCACAAAGGCATCTGAATGGTGAGCGGAAAATGGACAAAGTTGCTACACAATACATGTCACAATATCATCACCTCATGTGTGCTAACCTCCATGCTATGTACAAAGACCTTGGCCAGCGTGATTTGTCTGTGCAAACCGCACTGGTGCCCAGCCTTACTCTTTTCTCTTCCGTTTTAACCCAGATCTTTCATAGGCCTCCTAATGCTTCCCATTTAAATAGGACTCTTCATTCATGGATTTTAAAAGTGCTTTGCAACCAGATTTAAGCCTCAGAACACCCTTTCACGTTAGGCGTTGGTGGATGAACCGAGACAAAGAAAGGCTATGTAATTTGGCCATGGTAAAACAAGCAATCCAGTGGCTGTCTGGAATAGAACTCAGGAGTCCTGGCTCCCAGTTCCATGCTATTTCCAACAAAGAACCCTCCTTCCCCATGTTTAATGTTCTCCTCCAAAGTGGAGACATTTCTGCACATGCCTGTAGGCTGCAACATTTATCTGTAGTTAGAACAGAGAAAAGGGCTAACACTGGCCAATAGTTACACAGTACATTTTATTGTAATGTAGTTTTAGCATCCCAACACAATGCATCAGCTCTGGATCTCTCCAGTCTGAGCCTCCCCAGAGGTGTAACCAGGAGAGAGTCCCCCTCAGACTGCACGTTTAAAGCAATAAGCAGAATTCAACACAAACTTCAGCAGAGCCAAGAAACACGGGGGTAGGGAATGAGGCGACTTGTCAAGTCTCCGACACAGCCCCCTTTCTTTCGGGAACATTGCAGATTTCAGCCTGGGGATGTGACCGTTTGTGACGACACTACAACATTAGTGGTTAAAAGATAATAGCTAAATAGATGTTTAAAAAAAGGCAGAGAACTAACAACCAAACCCATCCTTTCTTATCTGACAGAGAAAATTGGTGCATGCCATCCCATGATCCATTCAAAGGCAGATGTGGCAAACAGTAGAGCTCCGGAGCTGTGAAGGTCAAAGTGCCTTGGAGTACAGATTTGGGACAGAGTACAAGTGGGAGGCCACAGCTTTGTAACATTGAGAAGTTTTCTAAACTAGAAATGTTGACAAAAATAAAGATTTTTGTGAAAATTCCTTGTTTTCAACCAGCTCCAGGCAGGTGGGTGGGAGGGAGGGTAGGAACTGCTAGTAAATACTAATTTCTTACACCATTGCCTCTCTTGTGGAGTTGGCCGGATTCCTCCCTACTCAGCCAACTTTCCATTGTTGACCAGTCTCCCTCCTCTGTGTAGTACATGAGATCAGAAGGTGGATGCTTAATTCACTACTCCACACAGGCCATAGCTGGGTTTTGTGGCACGTTGCTACTTGCTGCCTTGTGTCACTAAGGTGACCAGACAGCAAATGTGAACAATTGGGACAGAGGGTGGGGGGCAATAGGAGCCTATATAAGAAAAAAAAAACCCAAAACTGGGACTGTCCCTATAAAATTGGGACATCTGGCCACCCTATATGGCAGTCACTCCTAAGAGACAGATCCTGGTATGGCCCAGCCTCCCGTGGTCCCATCCTGACCTAGTTCCTTTCCTGGATGACTCTATGATTATTCCTGATGACTGTTTGGTACAAATCACCCTTGGCTTTGGATCCCGATCTGAGCTATTCAGCTGACTCCCCTTTCTCTGTAGTGGGCTGGTCCCGCAGCTTCGGGAAAACGCAGATCTGGATGCAAATCCAAACAGTGGGATTGACCCACATCTCTGTTCCCAGTGATGTTTTGCAGGGTGAGAGAAGGAAGAGGGGGTGAAATCTCCTTGCCCTAAACTCTTCAGGGAAATAAAGCCAGGTGCTCTTTGAAGATGGCTTAGGGGCTCTGTCACCTCCTACTTGGAGGGCACCTCTAGTTCATCCCATGTTGTGCACAGGAAGGAGTGGAAGGAACTAATCAGCTCACAGGTGAAGGGAAGGAACAGCTTCACCAAGTTTCAGGGTCTGTCAGATGAAAAGATTCATGACATAGATACAACAGAGGTAAGGGAAAGATCACTACAAGTATCAGGCTAAATCCTAAGGTATTTACATGGGTTTTAGTCAGGTGAACTCCTGCTGACATCAGTAAAAGTTTTGCCTGAATAAGGTCTGAATAAAAGCTGCATTTGTCCCCTTAGCCAGTAAAAGGAATAACCAACCCTCTTGAGTCAAATTTACAAAGCAATTCTGCCTTCCATGGAATGCTGTTGGCATCTCTAAAAATTTCAGTTTTCTTCAAAAATTCTAATAGTCCTTGCTAGGATAAGAAACTTTTATGAGTTTTTAAAAAATGGTCATGCAGTAAAATTATATACACTCATTTTCTGTTCCCTTTTATTGTCTGACCAAAATGTCGTCGTGAGAATGTTCTGGTCTGATGGATTGAATCTGTTATTGTTTGTAAAATGCAATGTGAAATAGATTTTGCAGTAGGGCAATTCCTTAACTGTTGAATCATTAATCAACGACAGGACACTCTCTGAAGTATCTTCCATATTTCTGTGACATTCCCCATACAGCATCAATCATCTAGGGTAGAGACTGCAGGAAAAAAAAAGCAGTGAAAGTTACATTGTCCTAGTCAGAAACTCAAAGCTCCAGACAAAGATCCTCTAAAAAGGTCTAGGAAAGACAAGCAAAGTTAGGTATATTGGATTATTGTGGGGGTTTCAAATTCTTAAGGCATCAAAGTGAAATACACAGAGATAAAGCAATGTTATATAGAATCACAGAAGTGTCGGGCTCAAAAGGACCTCAAGAAGTCATTTAGTCGAACCCCCTGCACTGAGACATGACTAAGTAAATCTAGACCATCCATGACAGGTGTTTATTCAACCGGTTCTTAAAAACTTCCAATGATGGGATTCCACAACCTCCTTTGGAAGCCTGTCCCAGAGCTTAACTACCCTTAGAGTTAGAAAGTTTTTCCTAATATCCAACCTACATCTCCCTTGCTACTTCTTCTCCTATCTCCAGTGACATGGAGAACAATTGATCACAGTCCCCTTTATAACAGACCTTAACGTATTTGAAGGCTGTTACCAGGTCCCCCATTGTGATGACATGAAGTCATCTTTCCACAGATCTGACCTTCCAAATCCCCTGACATCACATGAGCTTGCAGGTTGTAACCGAGAGCAGGGCTGGATCCTACGTGATGTCTGAACATTGCTTTGGTGAACCTGACTTACCTGCACCATCTGCTAACCCCTGGTGCTGGCGAGACGGTTCGTTCCGATTCGGTCTAGAGGAATTCCAAATCGTCGCTTGGGCAACTCCACCACTTTCCTGCACAAAAATACAGGGCAAAATCTGGTAAAGAGACTTCACAGGAATAACCAAAAAGTGCTTGCATCTTTGCTTCCTTCATTTCACACCAGTCTTGGCAATGGGGGTTGGTCAGGGCAGCTCTGTTGTTAAAGCTGGAGGTTACTCAAAATAAGATGTTTTGCATTTCATAATCTGCAGCCTCTATAAGAAAAGCTACCACTGCTGGGAGCAGAGAGTTGCAGCTGTTTACAGCAAAGCTGAATTTGGTCCATTATCCCCATTTTGTAGTTGTTCATCTACTATTCAAAGAAGAGGAAAAAGATTTTAAAAATGTAAATGGGAATAGTATTTATGCAAAGTTTAATTCACCCATGGAACTCATTGCTGCAGGATATTATTAAGGAAATATCAAATATTAAGTTACAATGGCTAGGAAACCTTATTTTTCAGGTAGGCTGCTGGCTGCACTCCTGGCTTGCTCCAAGCATCTTTGGCAGTCCCGGGGAATCCGCAGGAGCATTCCCCTGGCCCGCTGGTGAGGATGAGAATGTGACAGGGCCGGGGTTCCTAAAAAACGAGGCCTTTCGAGGAAAAAGAGCTGGATCCGCCGTTCCATTTCAAACCCACAGAGTTCCAGGCCCCTTGAAATCTCAGACACGTTCTTCTGTCCTCAGCTCAAAGGGCAGCAGTTCGGCTCCACACTCAGCCAGTAGCTTACTCGGGATAACTCCAGGGGGGACTCAGCACTGAAAGCACCTCCTCCCCGCCGCCAATTGAAGTCATTCAAAATGAAGGGCAGGAGCCCAGCCGAAGTCCCCCGCCATACGGGGTGGCCATGCCCAGAAAGGTTATGGGGCAGGACGGCTTAGGGGTTATGTAGAGGGGTTATGCTGCTCTAACTTATGCCAGAGGCCATTCCAGCAGCCCAGAAGCTGGATGGCTGAGCAGTGATATAAGGTCTTTTCTCCCCTTGCCCGGGGTGTCCTGGAGCAGACTTTCCTGGCTGACTTGGTTTTTAAAAAATCATTCTGTGTAGTCACTTCACTAGCTTACAAACATTGGCTTGAGGGATGCCCCCTGAAATGAAGTGTGTGTGGCGAGAGTGGTCCATTGTTGTGGATATTTAGAACTAGAGTCTGTAAATCAAGGGGAAGGGGAAAGGTGGGGGGTGGGGGGAAGCATCCTGCAGGGGTAGAAGGGCTGAAACAGAGGAGACCTAAGAGGTGTTTTCCAGTCTCCTTTCTACAATGGTTGTTTGCAATACAACGTTTAGACAACTCAATAGCCACAAACATGAACATGAAATTTCAGTCATGGGTTTTAAACAAACAAAAGCAAAAGATGAGATATTCCTAGCTAAACCTTCCCTTGTGTCTTTAATCATGACCAATACGGCCATGCGTGCAGGAAAAACGAAACAAGGGAAGAAGGAACATTTCCATCCCTGCTTGCAATGCTTCATTGAAAACTGAGCATGGGTTTTGAGAGTGCAGGAACTTGTGTTTAACATCCATAAAAGCACTGCCACTTTGCAGTAAAAGCCATGGTGTTTCTGCAAACACCTAGTGAATTCCCACCTGGGGAATAATCCTAATTTTTGTCCTTGGAGAAGCTTTACAAAGAGACGGAGGACTAGAAAATGAACTTGCTTTGCTCTCTTAAGCCTTGTCTTCACTAGGAAACAAGCCATGATCTTAACTCAGGTCAGCTAACAGTGTAAAATCCTAGTGAAGATCGATCAGTCTGGAGTTTTCACAAGTTAGTGGATCAAGGTAAACCACAGGCTCCCCCAGGGTCTTTAACTCGTCCTGCTAAAACGTGTGAAAACTGCCAATTGCCCTGGTCTTCACCAGGGTTTTACCTCATGTTACCTGTGTTAACATACCTTTCTCCCCCCTAATGATGACGCACCCCTGCGGGGGACACCGGGGCATCGGGCAGTGTGCAGTTCTGTTCTCTGCTGGTGTTTGGCTGGAGCTAAGGAGGACTTAATCCACCAGAGCTGTCAATCTGGTGCCTATCCGCATCGCTAAATTCACTGCCTGGACTAACCCACTTGCAGAAGGACCCGTCTCAGAGGAGTCCCCAGCCACAAGAAAAAACCCCAAACCGAGTAGCGCTATGACGCTGTGCCCCAGATCACAATGACACTCACTCAGATTTGGCCCAGCTGCCCCTTCATCATGACGGAAGAGCCGCTAGGTCACGCCTGTGAGCGCAGGGCTGGGCGATGGGAGCCAGCACTCCCGAGGGGCTGTTGTTACCAGGAGTGGAGTGCTGAGTTATGCGGACATGCTGGGGAGTGGCCAGGAAGGTCCTGGGGACAGGGGGTGAGGGTTATGGGACGAGTGCTGGGTGGGGGGGGGGGGGGGGGTGGCAGTGGGGTGGGGGGATGGGAGGTTGGCAGTGAGTGGGGGATGCTAGGGGCTGTGGCGATGCAGTGTTGGGATGTATGAGAGCTCTCAGAATCAGTGGGGCCTGGTGGGGGGTCGTTGGGGGTAAATTTGAGGTGGGGGCATTTAGAGGTCTGTGTGGGGCTGGGTACGTAATGGGTGGTAATAATGTAAGGAATCTGGGGAGCCCCCCCCCCCCCAATTTCCATAGTGGTCAGGGCCCCAGAATTCTTTAATTTGGGCCTGGTGTTTCCCATCAAAAGCACTGGAACAAAGCGAAGGCGTTTTATGGCTGAGCTGATCCCTCTTGTGGCCATTTGCAGCAATGACAGCAACGTTCAGCCCATCCTGCCAAGCTTCTGTCTGCTGAACTGGGCATCTTCACCCTCGGCCAAGCAGGCCTTGGTATCAGGCAGGAAAATCAAAAGGAATTAGGTTTAAAATGTGATTTCTGCCTCTGTGACGCTTGCTGGAGTCTCCATCGCTTCCAATCTCGTCCTCTCTTTGCTTCCCAAAGCTTCTTCGTGTTAAAGAATAGGAGAAATCCAGGATGAAGGGAATGGTCACTTTGTCATTGACTTCAATGGGGCAAGGATTTCCCCCAATCTCTGCTGTAAGTTTCGTCCGTGTGAGTGTATAACACAGCACTGTATTAATACAGGGTGTAAAGTCTTTTTCAGCATCGGAGAGCTTTTCAAACCATTACGTTCAGGATTTCTAAAGCTCCTTGAGCTAAAGGTGTAACAGTAGCAGGCTGTCATCCCCCATGGATCCACCACTAGAGAAGGCAGAGACTCCGTCATTGGTTTACACTTGCCCCAGTATATACACTAAAGCCTGGTCCCCACTAGGGCTTAACGTCGACTTTAGCAAGGTAAAGACGATTTAAGCCTGTACCCGTCCTCACATGCATCCCCTTAAAGTTGATTTAAAGAGACCTTAAAATCGACTTCTGTACTCCTCCCTAACGAGAGGAGGAGCTGAAATCGACCTCTCTCTGGGTCGAGTGTCAATTAGTGAGGATGCATGTGACTAAGCCTCCAACCTTCCACAATGCCCGTTAGCTCCCCAGGGGACCAGCCACCAGTCCGAGCAGCTCCGCGGACCCCCATGCCCGCCCGAGCAGCCCCGCGCCGGCTCCCCCCTGCCCGCCCGAGCAGCTCCGTGGACCCCCCCCCCCGCCCGAGCAGCCCCGCGCCGGCTCCCCCCGCCCGCCCGAGCAGCTCCGTGGACCCCCCCCCGCCCGAGCAGCCCCGCGCCGGCTCCCCCCCTGCCCAAGCAGCTCCGCGCCAGCTCCCCCCCACCCGTCCGAGCAGCTCCATGGACACCCCCCCGCCCGAGCAGCCCCGCGCCGGCTCCCCCCGCCCAAGCAGCTCCGCAGACCCCCCTGCTCGCCCGAGCAGCCCCGCGCCGGCTCCCCCCGCCCAAGCAGCTCTGCGGACCCCCCATGCCCGCCCAAGCAGGGGCGGGGGGAGCCGGCGTGGAGCTGCTCGGGCGGGCACGGGGGGTCCACGGAGCTGCTCGGGCGAGCGGGGGGGTCCGCGGAGCTACTCGGGTGGGGGGAGCCGGCGCGGGGCTGCTCGGGCGGAGGGGGGTGGGGGTCCGCGGAGCTGCTCGGGCGGGGGGAGCCTGCGCGGGGCTGCTCGGGCGGGGGAGGGGTCCGCGGAGCTGCTCGGGCGGGCACGGGGGAGCCGGCGCGGGACTGCTCGAGTGGGCACGGGGGCCACGGAGCTGCTCGGACTGGTGGCTGGTCCCCTGGGGAGCGTACCTGGCTGCCCCGAAAGGTGGTGCCTGCTGGGGACTCCCGGCACTGTGGGATATCTACCCACAGTGCAATGCTGGCTATGTCGACCCTTGCAAAAGTTCTAGGGACAGACACTGTCGACCTGCTGTGCTTTGTGGGGACGCACTAAGTTGACTTTATAAAGTCTACTTTAGAAAATCGACTTAAGGGAAATTGACCTACTGCTGTAGTGAAGACATACCCTAAGAAACAGTTCTGATTTGGTCTATATGACCAAACAGTGTTCCCTTGGTCTATACGCTAGAAGAGTATTGCATAGAGTGACCCCAGGATGCTGGTGAGAACAGTAGCTGTGTAAAACCTAGTGATTGGAGAACCTCAAAACACTTCAACAATTGGTTCATCTAGGAGCCTTGTCTTCTCCTCTGAGCAAGGAAACCCTGGAGGGTGAAACCGGGGCTGGAAATGTCATGAAAGGAGATATTTGATGATACCCTGGCACTTCAGAGTTCAGCTAGACCTGGATGAAACTGGTTTTGAGTTGAGAAATGTCACGAGAAATATTGGCCCATTTCCCAAACTTCCTCCTTCCCTTCCTCAGATAGTTTGCTTTCTGTGTAATTTAGATCAAATCACTATTTTTACATCTAAAATATGAATTTCCATAGGTGTGTGGAAAGACTCTCCTTTTGAAAAAAGGGCTCATTTTTGCTCCCCCAAACAGTCAAATTTTGCTTTAAAACCCCACACACTTACTGCAGTTATTTTTCCCCCCTTGGAAATGGGCCCATTGTGAGTTCATAGTGAGCTGTAAGGGAAAAAACCCTGCCTGAAGTTTGAATCATTTTACCTTTGACCCCCTACTGGCCAGAGCCTGGAAGTGCAGAGAGAGGGTATTAAGGCTGGTCAATTGCAAAAATATCTTTGAAAAAAACAATTTTGGAAAAATGTTGGCTGGCTCTCGTGAATATTTTTCACTTCCCAGTCAGCCAGACTTTTACAGACCTCAGTAAAAATTCTGGTTCCAGGTTTGTGGTGAGTTTTGGGTGAAGGCTTGGATCAGTGTTTATTTGATCAGAACTTTATTCACCCAGCCATATGAAGGCCCCTCTCCAGCACTTAAAGCGAGTGCCTAACTTTAAGCCCGTCACTAAGTGCTTTTCTGGATTGGGGCTGAAAGGTGAGGGAGGATGGTTGCCAGCAGCAAATAGCAGAGGAGGCAAAAGCGAGAGACCTCAGCGAGCACTTTTTCGTTAAGATGAAAAGCAGACATCCTGCAAGTCTTGCCCAGAGCCACACGCGTCTCCTTTCCCTTCTTAATTCTCATCTCCTTGGCTCTTTCTTTCAGAAAGCCCCATCGCCGCTAAGGGGAACAGTCAAGACATCAGGCCTGAATATTAACAGGTGCATTGTAGGATAGGCACATTGTATAGGTGTAGCACTTTGCTCAGACCCAATCTCAGGGAAACCAATAGACCAGGATCCTGAAGACCTTACTCAAGATGCCCTTCCTCTCATGTACTGTCCATGACTTGCATGCACACTACAGTGTCGGTCAAGATTTGCTGTGGCCTCTCACCAGCCCTCTGTTCTTGGAAACATTTCCCTCCCCCTCCCCTTCACTTTTAAACCCCAGACAGTATATATTCCTTGGACTGTTTTACTGTCTTACATAGCCTTTTAAACAGAAGGGCCATTAATACATTTACCTAGATGTCTCTTGTAGGTTGATGAGGGCTACAAGGATAAATCAGCTGCAGAGTGCATTACTTACCATAGCTGAAGAGCGATAAACCTTGCAGACACATTGAGAAGATGAGTAGTATGCAGTGACTTCAATCGGCTGACAAATGAATTGCCCACAGCCGACCACTCAACTAGTTAGCTAATGAAAATGAGTAGCTTGCATTTGGAAGGTCTATCTATCAACGTTCTTTATAGCACTTACCTCTGCTTGCCTTTCAGATCTACCGAACTAGCAGAAAGCCTGTCGATGGGAGACCCAAACCCCGGGAAACTTCTCTTCTTCTTGGTCTCAATCACGTCATTTTCAAGAGATACTAGCTCATCAAGAAGCAGCAGCTTAGCTGCTAGATCCGTGGCTGACTTCTCTTCGCTGGATGTGGAATGTGCTTCCATGCCGAATACTATGGAAGAGTCAAAGGGCTGCAAAGAAAGAGGGGATGGGTTTGCTTGAGGTGTCTGTTTCAGGAAAAGAATTTCAATCAGCACAGTGGTTGGTACAGGCCATAAATACATTAGAACTGATGAATACTAAAGCTGGAGCAAAACATTTGAATGAGAAGATTTTTTATTGAAAATTGGCCTTTTTTCCAAGGTGAATTTTCTTATTGTAAGGTTGTTGACATGGCTGAAATTTTTCACAAAAAATTGAGTGACTTTTTATCTAAAATGTTATTCAAAATGATTATCGGCATTTTTTATTTACTGGAACCTGGGTTTTTGGTCAACAAAAACTTTCCAAAATCATTTCGATAACATTTTCAATAATGTATTCCATATTTTTTAAAATTTCAATTAAATAATTCTATGAATTTGGGGGGGATTAAATATTTATTTTCAAACTCTTTGAAATGAAAACAGTTTAAAAATTTTGACATTTTCAGGAAACTGATTTTTGGTTTATGCCCAGCTGTAATAAATGCCTGTACAGTATTTTCCATCCCAAATCACTTTAGAAATTTGACAAATTGTTATGCAAACAATACATCAAAATAATTTCACCTAGCACTGAAATGCTACCAATTCAGAAGTAGGACATGGCATGGCAACCTTATACAACTTTAGGTCAGGAAATAAAGAACGGCATATCCTCTTGAAACTTATAGGGAATTTGGATAGGCAGGATGGTTTTTGAACTTCATTTAGGATACTTGATGATTGCCCTGTTCTGTTCATTCCCTTTGAAACACCTGGCATTGGCCACTGTCAGAAGACAGGATTCTGGGGTGGATGGACCATTCATCTGACCCAATATGGTTGTTCCTATGTTCTTAAGACACTAAGGTTAACACGGAGAATATCTTATTGCCCTTATACAAATCCATGGTGCGTCCACATCTTGAATACTGTGTACAGATATGGTGTCCTCATCTCAAAAAGGATATGCTGGCATTAGAAAAGGTTCAGAGAAGGGCAACTAAAATGATTAGGGGTTTGGAACGGGTCCCATATGAGGAGAGATTAAAGAAGCTAAGACTTTTTAGCTTGGAAAAGAGGAGACTAAGGGGGGATATGATCGAGGTCTATAAAATTACGAGTGGTAAGGAGAAAGTGAATAAGGAAAAGTTATTTACTTGTTCCCATAATATAAGAACTAGGGGCCACCCAATGAAATTAGTGGGCAGCAGGTTTAAAACAAATAAAAGGAAGTTCTTCTTCACACAGCACATAGTCAACCTGTGGAACTCCTTGCCTGAGGAGGCTGTGAAGGCTAGGACTATAACAGGGTTTAAAAGAGAACTGGATAAATTCATGGAGGTTAAGTCCATTAATGGCTATTAGACAGGATGGGTAAGAAATGGTGTCCCTAGCCTCTGTTTGTCAGAGCGGGGTGATGGACGGCAGGAGAGAGATCACTTGATCATTATCTGTTAGGTTCATTCACTCCGGGGCACCTGGTATTGGCCACTGTCGGTAGACAGGATACTAGTCTAGATGGACTCTTGGCCAGAACGGACGTTCTTATGTTCTCTTACTAGGTGATATTTTTGCACATCGAGTAGCTGACAAATACTGACTGGTCTCTGTCAATACCGAAGACATAAAAACAGACAATGAAACAATTTGCTCTGCTTTGTAAGAGGCAAAAAATATTGCTCCGTGGTTAGTCTTTTTGAAAGCAGATGTAAAGCGGATGTCCTGACCACTTTTGGGCATTAAAGAATCCGTGGCACTTTTCAGCAGATTAAGGATGTCAGCCTCAGTGCCCTTGCTCAATGCTAATGTAGGTGATTATTCTCTACCTACTTCAAATTCCCCATTTCCTTTCAATTGGATACAGTCTTCCTCTTCAGTTCCTGACCTAGGCATTGGTTTTATTCTGTTGTGTGAATATGCCCAATTCCAGGGGAGACAGCATTTCAAAGGCAATATAAGTCTCCTCAGAGAACAGCACCTTGACATGGTGGGAAGGCTGACAGCTATGCCGGTAGGAACTTTAACCTCTGCCAGGACCACCCAAGCCATACTGGTCCAAGGATAGGGACCAGAAGAAAAGCTGCACTGCCCCCCTAGGTCGGGGGTTGAGTGATAGGCCAAAAACTTGTCCTTGTGAAAGAGTGAAGTTAGAAACACAACAAGGGAGCCATTCCAGGAAACAGCCTAAGAGACGGGGATGAGGGAGTCTTGTTCATGGCCCAGTGTCAAATATCCCAGGAATGATTCAGATAAAGAGGGAAGATAGGAGCAGAATTTCTTCTGGAGTTACTGTAAGAATACCCACACCACAGCCCTATATTTGAAAAATGCAAATGCATTATCTAACCGCCTTCCTTTTGTGCTTCCTCTGTGTGCATTCAGGGAGCCAGACAAAAATCATTAAAGAAATGGAGTTTACAACTCTCTCGGTTGGATGGTCATAGATGAGATGAGGAAATGGAACCCACTGCTAAGGGTAGAATGGATGCTCCTGAATCGCTGCACTATACTGCAATATCTGTAAAGTGTGTAATCTGGAACAAATAGGCTTCCCTTGATCTTAACAAGCCATCAGGGAAGTTCTACACATCCATCTACATGTAGAGCTATGTGGACCGTATGCACGCCACAGCGATCACAGGTAGGAGGTGTTTATTAGGTTGATGAGGGTTTAAGAGTAGTTTATTTCAGGTTTTTAGGAAACTCTGTTGCACATGTGAACACTAGTCTGATGAGACTTTAAGGAAGATTAAAAGAACTTTCAAGGAAACTTGAAAGCTTTGACCATTTAAAACCCTTCATATATAACCCACTTTAACAGAAGATCTTGCCAGACATTAAGGCAAAATCCTCAGAAACTGAGACCTGTTCAAAATTATAAACTTGTGATGGCTTTTAGGGCTGGTTGCAATTTTTCCATCAAAATTGGTTTTTCTGATTAAACAAATTTTGTTATCAAAGGGTTAGCTTTCTTCAGAGAAATTCGACTTTGTCAAAGAAAGGAATACTCCATAAGAGAACCTATTGATTCAGAAATGCTGTTTCAGAGCCTGATGGGAGTTCTTTGGTTGTCTCATGAACCCATTCTCCTCTGTGCTGGTCTTCTGGCTGGACTGCACCTCCCATGATGCATTACAGCGGCACAGCAAGAGGGCAGAACATGGTGTATCATGGGAAATGTAGTCCGGCCAGGGAGTCCAGCCCACATGAGAGACTGAGAGCAAGAGGCACTCAAACTACAATTCCCCTGAGGCACAGTGGTGCCAGGTCTGAATCAACCTCTGTTGGGTTTTGGCCCTCATCGGGGTCAGATGTGCCCCATTCATGTTTTACAGTGTGGCCCACAGAATCCCACAGCTTTAATGGGCAGCACTATAGGTCTCCACCCAATGCTCCTTGATCCCAGCTGAAGTCCACCCAAATAAATAAGCAGGATGATATGTGGCTCTTTGGCCTGCACAGGCTGCACCTGCTAGAGAACGGTAAGGTGCAATCTTTGGGCTCCTGAAAAAGATATCAGGGAATCCATCATTCGGGCAAAGTATTTGCCTCTTTACTCTACTCAGTCTCCATGGAGCTGGTAAATCATCACAACCTTTATCGGATGAATTTCACCTGTTTGTCTCTTGACAAACAGATCACCATGTTCCTCACACACCATACACTTTCATTAGCTGTGAACAGTAATGGAGGCCAGAGAGCCAGGAAAAATGTATTCTGTTTACCTACATTTACACTGATATTTCAGTCAGGTATTGTACTTTTTTGTCCCACTCCAAACCGTTTCATCACATTTTCATGTGCTGTTAAATAACGAATGTACTCTGTTCTACTAATGTTCACTGGAGGGCAACAGGATACATCTAGATCGAGTGGGTGATCTTAAAAGGGAACTTGGAGCACATTGCAATAGGAACACTTCGCCCTGGTATTACAGTTACTCACAGGACATAGCATGACAAACTGTGGCATGGTCAACCCCTTGGGGACGGCCACCTCACTGTACGTATTTCCTCTGATTGATTTTTTCTTCTTAGAGTCTTGTGAGTATTGTGGAGTATTGTGGAAGGGGAATTCTGGGTTTCTGGCCAGGTAGGTGCTACCTCGTTCACTCAGGCGTGGGTTGGGTGTAGGGTGACCAGACAGCAAGTGTGAAAACTCGGGACGGGATGGGGTGAGGGGTAATAGGAGCCTATATAAGAAAAAGACCCCAAAAAAGGGACTGTCCCTATAAAATCAGGACATCTGGTCGCCCTAGTTGGGTGACATTTCCAAAATGTTACGTTAACAGTGCGGAGGGAACGTGTCGATTGTCATGGGAGTGGGGTTGGAGCTAGGCTGTCATAGCCCTAATTCATCCACATGGGGGATGAAGCACCCACCCTTGTCCCCCGTCTCAGACTGGGAGTCAGGGAGGAAAGCATCCAATAGTCCCCATGGCAAGCAAGGGTCACGGATGGGGCTTGTATCCTCCTCCCCAATCCCTGGCCAGAATAGCTGATGCACAGAGGGGAGGAGGGAAGTTACTCCACCCTACTCTTCCACCCCATAGCGAGTGCATGGCTGGGGAGACACAGTGACTCTGATTCACATGTCATCCTCCCCTCCACTCCTTGGCAGCTCTGTGCCACCCCTTACACTCGGCACATGGGATGGTCCCAGCCTGACACCTCCCTCAGAGCCCATGGCCCACCCCCTCCCCCTCCGAAGGAGATGCCTGCCTCTCCAGCCGTCCCTGGCTTCGAGCTCCCGAGGAAGGGAAGGTGCATGCGGCAGTGTCAGGAATCGCCCCTTACCTGTGGAGCCGCCTCGGCGAGGAGAGCTGTGCCCGTGTGCCGCTGCAGCAAAGTGAGCGCCAGGACAAAGTGCACCACCCCAAACCGAACCTGCAGCATCTGCAAAGCAGAACAACCTATTGAGTCACTCTGCCCCCACGGGCACAGAGCAGGAAGGATGCCTAAACAGAGCAGCAGAGAGCTGTTACCAGGACAAGGAAGAGCCAGCCCCAACCAGACCAGACACACGGATGGGAAATGACTTGCCCAGGGTCACCCAGCAGAGCCCGGAAGAGCCTCTGACTCTGACTCATACCAATCCTGCCTTCCTTGATGCTTAGGAACCGACCCAGCTCACACCGACCTGCCTGGGAATCTTGGCCTTGATTTGAATGGGAGTTGGGTGGGGGCCTCCAGCCCCAGAAGAAATCTGCTTAATCTGCTTGTTAATCTGTTTCCACGCTCAGCCCCAGAGAGCATAATTCAACTCTGCCTCTGCCACTCTCTGTTGACTCTCCTCCTGGAGGCGGCAGAAATAGAAAGGCTGTGTAGATATATTTTGATGATGTACGAGCGTTGTTTTATCCTCACTTTCGCAGATCTCTCCTGAAGTGCAGCAGAAATGTTTGACTTTGCTCTTGGTTCCCACACCACAAGAGAGACAAGCAAAGTGCTTGAAATCCTGTTTTAAAAATCCAGCTATAACATGTGTCTTCATTTCTCTGCTTCTCACACGGGCTTTTCTTTAAGTGATCAGAACAATAAGCCACCTTGCCTGTTACCCTGGTACTGACATTTGCTAGTATCAGACACTGTAGAGGAGGGCATAAACGTGATGTTTATTTTTACATGTGCTTCTATTCTCTGGTTTCATACACTTTTCTTTTGTCCATAAGGAAATGGCTGATATAAACCAGAATGACTCCAGAGGAGTCAAAGGAGAGAGACAAAGGAATGAATAAGGTGAGACTGATGTGTCCACTCATTCTGAGCAGTGATCCAGAAGCTAACAGAGCTACACCAATTTACAACAGTTGAGGATCTGGCCCTGGGTTCCCCCCACCCCCACCCCTTGTGGTGCTTTATAATGTGTATTTTTGTACTTGGCTGTGCATTGAAATAAAAAAGTTGCCATCTATCACCTTGCAGATAACCGCACCCTGATTATTTGAATAGGAGGAAGTAAAAATAAAGGGTGAGGTTAAATACACCCGTTTCATATGGTTTGACGTCTGCACTGGTATTCATTCATCCCCAAAACCAAAGAGCTAAAAATGGCATCTGGTGGGCTAATAAAAATAAACACCATGGCACCTGCATCCCCAAAGAGATTTCATTAACCAGCTGGAACTCAACTCCAGCAAAATGAGGAGAGGAAATTGTAGGGATGAAGGTCCTACTTCTGCTCTCATTGAAGTCAATGGCATAAGTACGGTGGCATTGACTTAAATGGGAGCAAAATCAGGGCCAGCCTGAGACCATATTAACCCCACCACTCCTCAGCCCTTGCTTCTGGACCCTTCTGGATGAGGACAATGAGCGTGCGGCCAGGGCCGGTGACAGAAATTTGGGGGCCCCCTACTCTGATAGTTTGGGGGCCCCCTCCAGCCCAGCCGACAGCGGCTGGGAGAGGAAGCCCAGCCGACAGTGGCTGGGGGGCCCCCCAGCCCAGCCGCCCCCCCCCCCCAGCCCAGCCGACAGCGGCTGGGAGAGGAAGCCCAGCCAACCCCCCCCCCCAGCCCAGCCAGCGCTCCCCCCCCCAGCTGACAGCGCCTGGGGGAGGAAGCCCAGCCACCCCCCCCCCCCAGCAGGCGCTCCCCCCCAGCTGACAGCGGGAGAGAGAGCCCCGGAGTGGCGTGAGCCGCCCTTGCTGCTCCCTCCCCTCTCCCCGCCCTTTCTCCCCCCGGACTGAGCCGCTGCCGCCGGCCGGGCTCACTGCTCGGCCGGGGACAGGCGCTCGTCCGGAGGAGAGCCGCGCCGGATGACTGCGGGTAGAGCTGTACCGGGGCCCCCCTAAAATGTGGGGCCCGGTACAGCTCTACCCGTAGTACCCCCCTGTCGCCGGCCCTGCATGCGGCTCCCCTATACGCTACCCTCCCCTGCAGCAGAGACATGCATTAGTTCCCCTAAATTTTGGACCTGCTAAGATGAGAGAAGGAAGCAGGATTTGCCCTTCTGTGAGCGATTTTGCCCTAAATCTTTTTTGCTACTGAACTCAAAGCCATTGATGATGGCATCAGCTGAACTCCCCAAAGTCAGAGGAGTTACATTTGGGTATGTCAGACATGAATTTGACCCACCACTTTTAACTATATTCCTGGAGTTTAGTTCTATACCCTAGTTACTTCTCTTTCTTCTTTTGTATATTCCAATGTTGCCTGAACAATTCCACTCAGGTCCTTTGGATTTTTTAGATGTCTGAATCATAGGTTGGAAGGGACCTCAGGAGATCATCTAGTCCAACCCCCTGCTCAAAGCAGGACCAATCCCCAACTAAATCATCCTGCAGATTTGTACCCCATATATATATAAATAGCTCCCTCAAGGATTGAACTCACAACCCTAGATTTAGCAGGCTAATTCTGAAACCACTGAGCTATCCCTCCTCCTCCCCTTCTCTTATTCCAATAGCTTTACTCATGCTGAGTGGCACTGCCTCGACAAATACTCCCACTGAATTCACTGGGTCTACACGAGGCAGTAAGGTGCTACTCTATGTGAATGCATGTCTCAGGATCTGTGTTATCTGAAATAAATAAAATACTGTCCAGCTTTCAACAGATAAAATCGCAAGTCTGAAATTTAGACATATTTATGGGTTTCACCCATATTTTAGCTCAAAACGCAGCAAAGCTTAAATTCCTGGTACAATTCAGCATCTTTGTTGGTGTTCCAATTAAAACAGATTAAAAAAGAACATTTTTCTACCATATCAAGACAGGATAAACAGCAGCAACCCCTATCAGAAATCTGCACGTACCCTATGAAGCGCCTTTCCAACAGAACCAAAACAAAGTAGAGCTCTTGACCATCCACAACATGGTAACTCCCTAACCTCTGACCCAAGGGCTCTGCAGATGTGTTTTTCTTTTAACAAAAGTGAAATGACGTCCCCAAGCCAAGATGGCTGAGCAAAAACCAGACAGTGCAATTCATCAGAGTTCAAACCCATTGCCTATCAAACATGTGAACAGCCGTCACTGTTCTTTCCCATTCAAACGATCATATTTCACACCATGCTGAAGATTACTCTGAGTATAAATCACAAGGGCTTTATTTTTCCTGCTTGACAGTTAGCAACAGAACTGAGACAAGACTTCATACGCTGCACTGCAATCTTTCATCTCCTGCCATTGTGCATTGATTACTCGCTAACACAAATTTTAATAGCGACATCGTAACATCTCCGCATGCCTCCAGAATTTTAGGCCTTACTCTTGGCGTGAACAGGAGCAGGCAGGCCCCTGGACTCAATGGGGCTTTGCAGGGATATGCCCGCATGCTTTTCAGAGGCAGGATCAGGGCCACAGACTGTCACTATACTGTGCACCCTAGATATTAGGTACTTCATGGCAACAGAATGAAAACTCAGATCTTCCCGCTCTAGAAGCACAGGCCCCTACTATCAGAGGTAAAGGAGAATCTCCATTACCTCTTAGTCATGCAGGGCCTCTGACATCATCCTCAGCAACTGTAATTCCATCCAGTAGAGGGCAGAGGTGTGCACACTTAGCAACCTGCTCATTGTACTATTTTGCAATGAATTATTCAGGTGCTATCAAAAATGGTCTGTTACTACCTGTTCTAGTTAAATGTATAATTTGGTGAGTCACTTCACTGATGGCTCTGGGAAAAATCTTACTCCCACGGAGGTCAATGGGCAAACACACACTGTACCCTCCAGTACATTCATTACCATAAAAGCCAAGATACTCCCATGTCCAAAATTTCTGTGATTTCAGAAAGTTCTGGGGCGCCTTGCTTAAAAGCAAGTGGAATTATCAGTAATACCATGAAAATGTACGAGGAAGGGGGAAATACCACTGTTGGCTCCAGCACACAAATAGCTTAGCATGGCTCTTTTGTTCTCATCTCATCCCACAGATGAGATATGACACACTAAGCAGAAAGCAGTCTGTTATAAAAAGACATTGAAGTATGGGATTTACTGGAAAATGCATTCCATAAATTATTAACAGTTATAACCAGATACTCTCTGTTGTTAATAATGCATTTGCTGAAGTAAGTTTTGATTTTTAAGTTTTGGAAATCCTCATCAATTCTTTTATTGTATATATGATGCAGTCAGATTTAGCTTTTCTCTATGATTGTTTCAAACTGCCTTTTACAAACAATTAATCTGGTTAATGCAATGACTGGTCAGACCCCTGAGAATGTAGGGAAATTGCTCACAGCAGACTTCATCTATTTAACTCTGCTAGGATCTTCCAAATCTCGGATTTAAAGTTGATGAACTTTGGCCAACAATCCAGAAGTGATGAGTGATGCTGGGGGTCCCTCTGAGGGGCTTGATTTTCAGAGGACGAGTACTCAGCAATGTCTGAAAATCAGGCTCCTTCCAGGTCTCTCAAGATGGGTACCCAAAATCATTAATCACGTTTGGATACCTTCACCCTCACAACACAGTCGCCAATGCTTTATCCTTATGGCATGTGTTATCTTGCCATCTTGGCAATTATTTTCCTACTCTTTTGGTCTATTAAATTGTGCTTCAACGTTTTCTTGCATTTAAACTCTGGAAACAAGGCGATGTGGCGAGAGCACATGCATGTATTGTAGAGGGTTGCTCTGGTGGTCTTTACTCAGGCAAAACTCTCCTTGACTTTGACTGGCAGTCTATCATCAGGACTGCAAGAGTCTACACTGCAGCTGACCGGAGCCTCTCAGACTGGGGTAGACAGATGAGCTGGCTCCATTGAAGTGCACCAAAAATAGCAGCCTGGATTTTGTGGCACCAGCTCTCCACCTGAATACAAACCCTGTTATTTTTAGTGCACTAGCTTGAGTGGAGCTCACAGATGTCAGTCTCCCTGGGCTGGAAGGCTCACTTCCAGCTACACTGCGGATAGATCTAGAATAGCAACAGGCGTTCTCTTGGCTTCTCTTCACTAGGGGACTTGCCTGTGCAAAGGGCCTGATCCTTCAGTTATACACCCAAGAGAAGCTGCTTTACTTCAGTGGGGTTACTCATGTGAATAAGGGCTGAATCTTGGAATATCAAATTCTCATCAGTGCTACAGGAGGTAGAAAAACAAACAAACCCTACCTCGGGCTCTGAGTGGAGACTAGACCCTTCTGTGTGAACACCTGACCTCATGCCATTATAAATCGGGAGTAACTCAGTTGCAGACCATGGAGTAACACAGATGCAAAAGCAGTAGGGAGAGGATAATCAGGCATGGTCATTGTGGGCTCATTTAAATTTTTTGTACAGCCCAAATAGTCCATGCGGGATATTCTAGAATTTTTTTCCTGGGAATTATCACGAGTTACACAATTTAGACAGCTTGCAAAGCTAAGAACAATCTGTACCTGACTATCACCCACCACAAACATACATTTAATAACAGCAAATGAAAAAACACTTTGTCTGAAGGCAATCATGCTTGGACACCAAAATGTATAAACCACAGATGACTTACAAAATCCACCTAGAAGGCTAAGGGAAAAGTGCTAAA
Source organism: Sternotherus odoratus (assembly GCA_032164245.1). Taxonomy (NCBI): domain Eukaryota; kingdom Metazoa; phylum Chordata; order Testudines; family Kinosternidae; genus Sternotherus; species Sternotherus odoratus. Next base: position 2,295,806 of record JAVMKO010000009.1, read on the forward strand.
TAAGCAGATTTTTTACAACATACAAGAAAAGAGCCATTAATGAGAAGCACCTATTTCCACCTTTGCTAAGCAAGATAATTGAAAGATCTAGAGCATTCTTGGTATGCACTCTGGAAAACAGAACTTTATTAGACTGCTATCCATTGCCAACAAATGCCCAGCTCCTAAATCATGTCTGTATTTACCAAAAAACAGGCCAACTTTTCTAAATGCTTCTAAGCACTTTTATATTTACTTTTTAAGACTTGTGTTTTTTTTAACATTTTCTTTGTTCTTCAGGATAAGAATTAACAGCTCTTCAGTGTCACAGGCTTGTATGCCTTCAGCATTTAAAAATAAAGAAGCAATCAGAAAGAGGAAATATACACAGAGCTGAAATGTACAGAGATATATATAGGCTGACCATACGCCCCGTTTTGAACGGGACAGTCCCGTTTTTTTAATGTTTTTTAACCGTCCCGTCTTTTTGTCCAAAATATCAATTTTGTCCCGTTTTTGGGGCAGGACTCATAAAACGTGGTCTCATAAAACAGGACTCATAAAACATGGAGTCATAAAACGTCCCCCCCCCCCCCCCGCCGCCGGCGCGCTCGGCCCCCGGCTGCGGCTCCGGACAGCTCCGATCTGCCGCCTCCTCCAGCCTGCCGCCCGCTGCCGCCTCCTCCTCTCTATTCCTCCTTCCCTCCCTTCTCTCCATCCCCCTTCTCCATCCCTCCCTTGCTCCCTGCTCTCTCCCTCCGTCCGCTGCCTCCTCTCGCTCCCTCCATCCCTTCTCTCTATCCCCTTCTCCATCCCTCCATCCCTTCCTTCCTCCCTTCTCTCTATCCCTCCATCCCTCTCTTCCTTCTCTCCATCCCCCTTCTCCATCCCTCCCTTCCTCCCTGCTCTCTCCCTCCGTCCGCTGCCTCCTCTCGCTCCCTCCATCCCTTCTCTCTATCCCCTTCTCCATCCCTCCATCCCTTCCTTCCTCCCTTCTCTCTATCCCTCCATCCCTCTCTTCCTTCTCTCTATCCCCCTTCTCCATCCCTCCCTTCCGCCCTTCTCTCTTTCCCTCCGTCCACTGCCTCCTCTTCCATCTCCCTTCTCTCCATCCCTCCTTCTCGCTGTCCCTTGCCTCCTCCATCCCCCCTGCTCCCTACCCCCATCTCTTCTCTCATCCATCCATCCTCTCCCTTCTCACCTTCGTGCCTTCTCTCCCTCTGTCCCCTCCATCTTCATCCCTCATCCCCCCTTCTCTCTCTCCCTCCATCCTCTTCATCCCCCATCCCTGTTCTGCTTATTCCTCCATCCATCCCCCCCGACCCCCTTCTGCCTCCCCCCCGCCCGGCGCTGGGGGGCCCAGGTGGGGCCATGCCCCCCCCACACACACCCTGTCCCGTTTTTGCCATCCCAATGTCCCGTTTTTGTCTAAAGGAAATATGGTCAGCCTAGATATATACTAGGTTTTTATTCACACCTGCAGAGCAGATTTCTCTTTTCTTAACAGTGGAGGGACATAAATGGAAGTTCTGCATACAGATAAGTGCAGAATATGTTGTTAGAGCGGAGCACGGTTGTAATAGTGCCCATTACAACCAGTTAAAATATACTTCCATAATTATACAGATAAAGCTCTCAAGATCAACTCTGAAAAAGAGAAGAATGTCATTATAATGGTAAGATAAACGACTCAGACATTAGCTGTGATGTAATGGATGATAGACATATAAAACCCTCTTGAACAAAGATCAAAACTGATTATTAATGAAGAAAAAATGCATAGCTGGGTGAAGATGTATTGTAGGTTGAAATTGTAGGTGATCTATTTCTTTGGACTAACTCAGAAGAATATAAAGGTGAGTTACAATCATATTACAAACAATCTGTAGGCAGCTGATGCATCTTCTAAACTGCAATGTTTTGAACCTGCTCAGTAAAATAACCATCCTAGAACTCAGAGATACACTTAGTAGTTAGACGAAGTTCGAGTTATATAAATCCTGATCCATCTGCAATCAGCAGGGCTGAATTTTACCGGTAGTATTGATAAGCACCATTCCTCCAAACAGTCATACTTTGCACTTATATAATCTTGATCATTTATTTCAGTGGGCTTTTTTAAATCCATAGACTTCAAAGTGCTATAGGAAGAAAGGCCAGCAGGATTATTGCCATCCGATAGATGGGAAATTGAGGTCCAGAGAAGTTAAGTGACTCACCCCAAGTTCATAATGAATCAGTGTCAGCAACATGAATAATCCTCCTGATTCTCAACCCTATGTTCTACCCATTAGAGAGGGTGCTGCTTCTAAAGTGAACAGCACGCTCCCGTGTTTTAAGAACTGCAAAGATTCAAACCCCAGTGAACAAAGCCCATGTTGGCTCCCCAAGAAAACTCCCCCTGTTCCCTCAGCAGCCTCCAGAGTGCAGACCTGAAAGTTCTTTACATTTACACACTAATTGACCCCTGAACTTGGTAGCCCCAGAACTACTGGCCCACCATCTACCCTTATACCAGTTACGGAGGCAGAGAGAGAGAGTGAGATTTTGAGCTCAGTATGAAGAAAGCACAATTCAAATCCCTGGGTCAGACTATACTTTCAGTTACACCAGTGTAAACTTGAGTTACTCCATTTTTTGCAGCCGTGTAACCAAATCTGGCCCATCATTGATATTAGGATGCCCCTTTATCCTTAATGGTCTTCTGTAGACTTAAGAGCTTTACAAAAAGAAAAGACTAAAGATCTTGCTGGCTAAGAGCTTTCCCTGATCTAATTTCTTCAACTTGTGCCTTAAAACATGTTACAGGTAATAGCAATGTAAACATGTCACTAAAAATATGTTATTTATTAAAGCAAAGAAATCAATCTTGCTATTTAACTAGATTGGCTGTTTAATTCCTTTAGAGCCATAAAATCCATTTGATTTATTCTGAGTAGAACATAACAAACAAAAGGGAAAAATCAAGGAAAAACAAGTAAAATACTACTATTATCTAGCATCTAGAGAGCACTTTACATCTTCTAAGCATTGCACAAGCATAAAAGCAATAGCTTCTTCAATAGGGATGCGTTGTTTAACACTTCTAGTTTAAATGCTAACTCCTTAGCTAAAGGAAATATGTTTCTGTCTTCTATTATTAGTTCATTTCCAGTACCCAACTTACTGGGACATGTGCTTCTTACTGTCGTACCCCAAAATGCAAAGAGGAATTGCACTTTTCCATCAGACCTGTGCATGTGTGTATTTTGTGTTTGCTTGCTAATTTCAAAATGTTCAATGTTCATATGCTTAACAAATAAAGCAAATATTTAGAGTTTCTGTAAACAAAGCAACAGACACACACAAAATCCCAGAACCCCCCCAGCCCAGTTCCTCGTGTATCTTACCTTGCCTTGGATACAGCAATCCCAACTTTGATGGATCTTGCTAGATCTCCCACCCTAACTTATCCCTAACGCTCAGCTTTCTTTCAGAGCTTTTATAGTCTCTGCTGTAGGCTCCAAACTCCAATCCCTGCCTTTGCTTTCACTTACATCATTTCTAAAGATTTTCCACTGATCCTTGCCCTAAACCTTTCTCTCCCTCTCACTCACACTCTTGCCTCACATTTGTTATATTTATTGCTCGAATCAAGATTATTAGGTTGTAATTAAAGGTCTAGGGGTTTTTTTTAAAAAAAGAATCAGACACATTCCTGGGAGAGAAATAATCTTTGGTAGCATTACCTTTCCTCTGAGCTCTTAGTATTGCAACCAATAATAGAGAAAACATGATGTCCTGGAACGTCTTTAAACAACAGTAATTCATGGGACTACAGGAATGACTGTGGAAGGGCAATATGTACTTTAGAGAGAAAAAATACAAATAGTGCATTTTTATTAGCTGGTTATTGCTGTTGTAAATTAAATTAGGTGTATATAGAAAGGCAGGCTGTTTTGTACATCTGTCATAGGGACTTAGGTCTTTCAGTGGCATATACTGTTATCTTAATTATGGAAACTGCGGCAAAGTACCGGCTGGGAAAGCAGAGAGCCATTTTTTAATAGGCGAAGCCATGGTGCCCATTTAGTTGCCTGAAATACCAGGCAAATATGAGTCTGTCATCTTCTTTATTGCCTGTCCTCCTTCTTCCATTTTCAAAATGGTTCGTACATTGCAAAGTACTCTTTGTCCCAGTCTTTAAGAAGCGTAAAATTCCTGCTTGTGGAAAATCCATTATCTGAACATTTTCAGGCCCCTTCTTTATTTGACAAAAGCTGCCCAATAGAGAGTAGTTTTGTCACTGCTACTGCTTTGATTTTGCAATAACCCGACCCAAACTCAGTATGTAACGAGAAGAAAGTTTATAAGTAGCTTCCTCTTATGTGTTTGGCTTGCAAAACTGTTCTGAAAACTTGGTAGCCCCAGAATTAAATCTACTGGCCCACCATCTACCCTTTTGAGGATGGTTATAAAAGAAGACAATATTTTAACCAGCTGTGAAAAAAAGTATAACTCCCTCTCCAGGCAAGGAGGACAGCAAAATGCGGCAGAACTGATATAAACCACACAGCCGGAAATGTCTGGTGCAAAATAACTTTCTTCCCATTCACGTCTGGTTCCAAAGCTGCAGCGCTTCCTTTTGGATGTGGAGCAGACCACGGTTACCCCTGCTTTTGTTACCTAGCCATTAGGTGACGTAATGTGCTCTACATGGGGCTGCTGCATCTTAAAAGCCTTCAGACAGTGAAATTGGCACAGGACACAGCAACTTGCTTACAGAGCAGAGCATCTTGTTGGGAGCATGTGACACCTGTGCGCTGGGGTCTGAGTTGGTCTCCGTGTGGAATTTCAGGTTTATAAAGCCCTAACTGGGGACCACCTCTGTTGCCCAGGTCACATGACCACAACCCCAGTTAGCTCCAGCTGGATCCCATGTTATAAAAGAGAGGGAGTGGCCGGCAGGGTGTGTTCTTTGCCTCCTACCCCCACTGCTCCAACATAGCCCAAATCTGGTGACTTTCTGGGCATGCCGCAAAAGACACCTATTTGACAGGGCTGCTGGAGAAGGCTGATGGCACAGGTCCTAGATGATGAAGAGAGTAGGCGACTGGCTGACTGAGGTCCTGTGGAACTGCTGATTTTAATGCCGATGACCTTTCTTCCAATTGTATTACTGTATAATTATGTTGGTGCACCTAGAGCCGTGGACAGGCCTCTTTTATCTTAAATGCAAATAAATAAAATAAATAATTCAATTGAATGCAGCGTTTCTCAACTCAGGGGTCGCCAAAGGCAGGGGGGGGGGGGAGGAGGTCATGAAATGTTGCAAACTTCATGGCAACCCGAGGAAAAGAAAATCTGGCTCCCCCACCACCCTCAGGCCCTGACCTGTCAGGATCAAGGATTTCCTGTCAAACTTTCCAAACCCACGCAAAATAAGTTAGGCAAGCTTGCCCTCATCACGGATGCATCCTTTTTTTAACGTGTACTTTAATACGAAATGTAAAGGAGATGCAGAGCTTTTTGACTTCGAATAAGAGGCTGCCAACTTGAAATGGTTGAGACACGTTGATTTGAGATCTTCTGTTTTCTTCTAATACTTGACGGCAACCAAAAAATTAACCCGTGGAGGTGACTTTTCACCAGGATTTCATGATAATGGGGGCCGAAGGGTCCAATCAAAGTTCATTGAAGTCAGAGGCAGTTGGACTGAGCCCTAAATACCACATACAATGAGCTGAAAAGGAACCCCATAGTGCAAGCATTTATAGTCAGCACTGTCCACCATGTGCTGCCATTGGAAGTTTGGCCCAGCCTTAAGTCCTCTCTTAGTGCATGTCGCTCAGCATCCCACAAACCTCTTTTCATTTACTAAAAAAGCAGGTGCATCCTGGTTTTTAAGTCTCAGCTGAAGTCAACGATTCAATCTGCCTGAAGATGACTGGCCTTCACCAGCCAGACCTCTCCACTGAACCGGAGGCTGCTAGTTATATAATCATCTTGACCAATCAACGCACCCCTCCCACAGTCATATAACCACCACCAATCTCTCCTGAAGACTACATTTCCCAGTGTTCCCCACTCTTAAAGGGCCAATTTTCCAATTATGCCAGGGCTCACAGGCTCTGCTCTTAAAGGGACTGCCTGATTGTGTTACAGGTACATTAGTATTACTTCAATGTCACTGTGGAAAGAATATTATTAACTGGAATTCTGCTCATTTGTCTGGAACAAACATGAGCATGTCACAGTTTAAGAAGAACTCTTGTCTCTACACACAAACACTGGGCTACAATTTCTAAGCAGATTTACTCACCGATTTCAACTGGCTCCAGTGGGCCTGCTCATGTGAGTAAGTGCTCACCAGGTGAGTGAGTGTTACAGAATCAGAATGAACTGCTGCAAGGAAAAAGAAGAGTTCTCCAATACGATGAATTTGCAGTGTTCCTGGCAGTCCAGAACAGGCAACTTCATTCAAGTAGCCTTCCTGCTATCACCAGCTTGTGACATGATTCATTGATTCATTCCGGGGATTCATTGATTATGTGGATTTTAGCAGCAAGCAGAGGCTCCAATCGGAAGTGGAATCCCATACGTGGTACAATCGCAAAGAAAGACACCCTCTTTACAACAAGGAGCTACACCCATCATCCCACAGACTGAACTCCACCATCAATGGGCATTTTGCATAAATCAGCATGGAAAGGCATGGCTCCAAAGCTGTAGAAGTCTGCACTTTATAACTCAGTCTGTACAGTGCCTACTTTTCCTAGTGTCCTAGATTGCAAGACCAGAAGGGACCAATGTGATGATCTAGTCTGCCCCCATGTACAGCACAGACCAGAGACCTGTCCCCAACATAAGTCCTAGAGCAGATATTTTAGAAAAAACATCCAATCTAGATTTTTAAATGATCAGTGATGGAGAATCCACCACAACCCTCGGTAATTTGTTCCAAGGGTTAATTACTCTCTCAGTTTAAAATGTACACCTTATTTGCACTCTGAATGTGTCTAGTTTCAATTTCTAGCCACTGAACTGGTTTAGATTTTTCTCTGCTAGGCTGAAGAGAGCATTATGAAATATTTGCTCCCCACGTAGATACTTATAGACTGTGATCAACTCACCCCTTAATCTTCTCTTTTTTAAGATCAATCGATTGAGCTCCTTGAGTGTATCATTGTAAGGCAGGTTTTCTAATCCTTTAATCATTCTCATGGCTCTTCTCTGAGTCCACTGCAATTGATCACCATCCTTCTTGAATTGTGGGCACCAGGACTGGACACAGGATTCCAGCAGAGGCCACATCACTGCCAAAAACAGAAGTAAAATAAACTCTCTGTTCCTACCTGAAATTCCACTGTTTATGCATCCCAGGGTTGCATTAACTCTTTTGGCTACAGCATCGCACTGGAGGCTCATGTTCAGCTGATTATCTACCATGACTCCCAAATCCTTTTCAGTCTCTACTTCCCAAGAGCCATAATCATTGTGAAATACTGCCAAAGGCATAGAAATTATCTGAATTTTTGTTGGTGAAAGCTGGAATTTTTCACAAAAAATCCCAGTGAAAGCAAAAATCTCTTCGTTTTTCTCAAAAATGTTCATGAAAAAAGGAAGCTCCATTTCAAGCAGATCTGACGATTATTATACATGATGCCAAAGAACTAAACACCCTTGGGCCAGATCCTCCATGGGCCTCAATCCTTGTAGGTCTACAGGAGTTAATGGCACTGCACTGATTTACATCAGCTGGGAGACTAGCAGGTGGCTCTTTTACCCTGCAAGGTAGTTGGCCAGATTCTGATCTCAGTCATGACAATGTAAGACCAGAGCAATGCCAAAGTGCAGTGGAATCACATATACAGAAGTATATCTAAGAACAGAATCTAGCCCAGCATTCTATTGTTGTTGGAGGGGAACATCCAATATTGCTTTTATTACACCTTTCTGTGCTTTGTCAAACGTCTGGGATTGTTTAAAGTATGGTGGCTTCTTCAGTTTAGTAAAACATAGCGTTTGACCCATTGTAATGTGTCTTTTTTAAAGATCCAAAGCCAGGTGACCACATCATGAACTCATGACCAGAGAAGCGGCAATATTTTAATATAGTCACTATGGTTTTCAGTTATAAAAGTGCAAATAAGTATGGCTGGGTTATATCAAACCTCGAAAAACCAAGTTGGAAGAATGCAAACACTTTCAGATCCTGAACTGGTATGGAATGGGACTAATCACTTTTAATTCACCTCTTTTTATTTTTCTGTGGGTGGATATTGCCCGAGAGCAGATGACTATAAGAATGTCTCTACACACACACACACACACACACACTCTGAAAGCCAAAAAGATGTAATGCATACACCCTGCATTACAAATGCGCACACATGTTTTCTGAATAAAGATACATTTTGCTTCCGAAGGAAAGAATCATCCGAGGATCTTTATTATTATTAAACCTGCCAGCTGTCAAATGTAGCTTTTTGTTGTGCCACTTCCACTTAAGATGACTCTCTGCAGCTACATAGATTACGAAAGGGCAAAACCTACAAAGGGAAGTTAATTTACAAACTCAAAGTCAATAACATTTTGGAGGAATGTTTGACTTTTTATTAATAGTTTCCAATGTCTAAAATGTCATTTGGGTCTGAATTAAGTACTTGTGGGAGAAGCCAAATCACAAGCATCCTCGGGGACCATAATAATAAATAATCCAGGGGGGTTGATTGCAAGGCAGGCTTTCCTCATACTTCCCCAACTCGGAGGGGAAAGGAAATGTCTTAAGAGTGAAAAATACTGTCTATCCTCCATGCCCAAATCTGTGGCCCCACTGCCAAAAATACCAAAAGCTTGACCAATTGTGATGGTGGCTTCGGTGATCTGGACAGTTGTCCTCTAGGGCCTGGACAGACAGCACCATCTCATCTCAAATAGACCACCAAAAAAAACATCAAAAGGTGGCAATTTTTAGTCTCTACCAACTTGGTGTGGAGTCAAAGTGGTAACCTAGAAATGAAAAGCTGAAGAGCCTATTCCCAGCTCTCCGAGCCATGTAACTGTGAATTGGTTTCTTACTAAATATAAGATGACGTGTTTTGAACCAGCTTAGTCTTCCAGGTTTAGTTAAGGAACAAAACAAGGAGTTCCAATTTTTTTTTACACTGACTCTTTTGTCCAGTGTAGCCATTTGTGCTGATGTGGTTCATTACCTGAAATAAACTCTTTTCAATCCATGCAGCCAAACGTTTTTAAGGAGCCGCTGACCCGCCAAAGTGTAGCAAAGTATATGCCTTTGCAATGGAACACATACTTTACTCTTAAAGCTAATTACAAATGTGGCTATAGAAGCATGAAATTGAATGCAAGGTTAGAGTTTAGCTTTGTGGCACAGAACTGCCAAAATGAAAGATATGTGGTTATGTGAAAAAGTCATCAGCGCTCCATACTGACCTCACAGCTTTTGCAGTTCCAGGCAGTACCTTTCCTCACGGGGCCGGGCTCCCACGCTCTTCTACACTCAATCACAGCTTTCTTACAGTCACATCCACGCAATTCAGAAAGTGGAATTCATTGACAGCCAGGGGGAAATAGAAGAATTATAAGTGATAATGAGGCATAGTGTGATGGCAAAGGTCTGGCGAAAAAGGGCGGGGGGCACATGATAACCATTAGTCACCCTACTCTAGGCTCTGACCCCATCGTTACTAATGAAGGGAGTCCAGATGGGCCCGGATGGGAGTCCTCCAACCAATGCTTGGTGCTGGAGGAAATGGAATCAGAGACCATCTTTTTGTTATTATATATATGTACAGCGCCTGGCACAACAGTTCCTTGATCGGTGGCCTCTAGACATTACTACAATAATAGTAATAAATAATAATAATGAGTAGGCCACATTCTTCTCTCTTAGTCAATACTGAGCCAATCTTCACTATGGTTCTGGGGAGTAGATGCTGCTGGGCCTGTTCTGATCTTATTTATGTTGGTTTTGCTCTGATAGAAATGTCCTGACTTCAGGAGAATTAATCCCAATTTACTCCATACAAGTTACTTCAAAATCACAGCTTCTCTTTTATAGTGGCAATGTAAAGCTGAAGCCTTTGGCCCCTTGTGATGATTATAGATCCCATGACACTTAATACATTTGCATTGGTATTCTGGCCAAATTCCAACATTCCCGTTACTTCAAATGGACACCAACATTTCCACCTTAGATTCATAGATTTGAAGGACAGGAGAGATCATTGTGATCATTTAGTCTGATATTCTATATAGCACAGGCCAGAGAATGTCTCCAACATAATTCCTAGAGCAGAGCTTTTAGAAAAACATCCCATCTGGATTTAAAAATGGTCAGTGATGGAGAATCTGCCACGACCCTTAGTAAGCTGTTACTATGGTTAGTTACTCTCACCAGTAAACATTTACACCAAATTTCCAGTCCGAGTTGGTCTAGCTTCAACTTCCAGCCATTGGATCATGTTAGACCTTTCTCTGCTATACTGAAGAGGCCTTTATTAAATATTTGTTCCCCGTGCAGATTCTTATAGACTGTAATCATCACCCCCTAATCTTCTCTTTATTAAGTGAAATAGATTCAGCTCTTTAAGTCTGTCACTGTAAGGCAAGTTTTCTAATCCTTTAATCTTTCTCATGGCTCTTCTCTGAATCCTCTGCAATTCATCCACATCCTTCTTGAACTCTGGCTACCAAAACCGGACACAGGACACCAGCAGTTCATCCCAGTGTCCAATACAAAGATAAAATAACTTCTCTGCTCGTACTCAATTTTCCCCTGTTCATGCATCCATTTGCCTCTTTGGCCGTAGCAGGAGCTCGTGTTCAGAAGATTATCTACTCCCTTTTTCAGAGTCCCTGCTTCCTATGAGAGTCTCCCGTTGTGTAAGTATGGTCTACATTCTTTGTTCCTAGATGTATTACACATTTACATTTAGCCATATTAAGATGTGTATTATTTTTTTGTGCCCAGTTTACCAAGTGATCCAGAGAGTTTTGCATCAGTGACCGGTTCTCTTCATTATTTCCTACTCCTCCAATTTGTGTGTCATCTGCAAAGTTTTTCAGTAAATATTTTATATTTTCTTCCAGGGCATTAATAAAAATTGTCCAATAGCATAGGGCCAACAACATGTCCCCGTGGGCCCCCCCTAGAAACACACCCATTCAGTGATGATGCCCCGTCATAATTAAACCAATGTGTAGTGATGCTGTAATCTGCTAAACAGCTGCTGCATTATCACAAAGAGCAACAACACAAATGATAAATTGCACAGTGCTCTTCATCTTCAATGTCCTTTGCAAACATTAATCAGCCAATTAACTCCCCCTCGAGGTGGCTGCATCTCATCTGGCACCAGTTGGATTCTTCATTACAGATGAAATTATCTGATGAACTGAGATCTTTTATCTTCAGAATTGGAACATTATGAATTTATTTGCTCTTTGCAATTGCTCATTGTTTCTATTTTGTGATTAGACACCTAAGTCACAAGCCTGGTCTACACTTAAACATCGATATATCAATTGGGGTGGTGGGTTTTTTTGGTTGGGTTTTGGTTGGTGTTTTTTCCTGACACAGCAGTGTCAAGAAAAGTCCTAGTGAAGATGCACTTATCACTTATTTCTCTCCATTGAGCTGGCATAAGCTATCCTGGCAAAGGACCTTCTTGGCAGTATGAGCTGCCGCTGCATTAGAAGAGATTGTTGGTGTAGCTATATGGGAAGAGCAATGCTGGCAACATTGTAAGTGTAGCCAATACTACGTAAGATTCTCTCTTTTCACTGGTTGCACAGCCCAGGAGGTTTAAAGAGAAGTCTAAGGAATGAGGAACGACAAGTAACCAACAGCAAATAGCGGATCCTGTGGTTTATGCAGGAATATCCGCTTTGTATGCATAGATGGGTTTTGTACATCATGAAACTCATCCCTGGGCTGAACCTCAGACTTGTAGGGCTCAAGTGGGACTTAAATTTCACATAGGCCTTAGGCTGGCTCTTTGCATAAGGGTGAATTTCACCCACAAAGAGCAATCATTCTCCCAGCAAAACGCCTATTCTCATGAATGTTCACAAATACGAAATTGAATGGGGCACAACATGACAGAGCTGAACAGCAGGCTTGAACCCCAAGGAAGGTCATTGTGAACACTGTCTCTACTGTACCTAATTTCAGCAATGGATAGTCTCTTATATCCCATAGAGGCCGATCATTCTCCTGCCGAGGTCAGGGCTAGGCTAGTTCTGTGGGACCAGGGTCAGGTTATAGTCTGCACAGTGCTTTGGGATGAAAGCTGCTCTGCCCATAATGACTTACCAAAAAGTTGCATTAAAAGAATGTTAAAGTTTCACAGTCAAACTCTCAAAAGTAGGAGGTGCCGGAATTAAGGGCTGCCCATGCACCCGTAATACAGCTCCTTGGGCACACGCATTATGGTACCGTCTTCACTTACATGATCACACAGTATTTTTCCAGAGAGCCCTGGCCTCTCGCAGTGCACAGGATGGCCTGTACTAACTACTCATAGGTAGCTATAGAATATTTATTTTTATCCTCATCATTCAAAGCGTGGCCCCAGGCCTTTATAGAGTCATAGAATGCCAGGGTTGGAAGGGACCTCAGGAGGTCATCTAGTCCAACCCCCTGCTCAAAGCAGGACCAATCCCATTTTTGCCCCATATCCCTATTTATTGGACACTATTCAGACTCTGCTCTGAAGTCAGAATTATTCATTTCCTCATGAGCTTGTCTCTGGTGATAATTTCTATAGTATCTGAGTGGTTCCCAAACATGAATGAATTTCTTTTAACACCCTGGTGAGGAGAGGACGTGGTATAATCCCCATGGTCCTGATTGGGAGGCCCAGAGACATTACGGTAAAAAGTCTCCATTAAACTTGGGGCGCCCAGTCGGAGACACCACGGCCTGATTTTTGAGAGTAGTTAGCATTAGCGCATTTTATTTGCTCAGAGCACAGCTCCCACGGACATCAGGTGCAGCTGTGAGCCCTCAGCACTTCTGCAAATCAGACCCCGGGTCTCATGTAAGGCACGTGGAAAATGAGGACCGCACAATTAGTGACCATCTGTGAACATTGTGGGTTAAGTGATTTGCCCAGCGACACACAGGAACTCTATGGTAGAAGCAGAGATAGAATCCAAAATGCCAGGGCACCAGTCAACTAAGAAACAAAATAATTCTCCTCCAGCAATCCCTTATCTCACTGCCTACATACCTTTCTGCACCAGCAACAAATGTCCTACAGATAACAGTCCCTTCTCAGCATAACCCTGATTCCTCCCCAGAGCAGGTCCATTCTATGCAATGAGTGAGAGAGGGGTCATGGGGAAAAAATAGTATCGGATCATGTAATTACAGCCTGTGTCCTAAAGCATAATCACAGAGGGATGCAGGTAGCCTTCATTCTGGGATTTCCTAACTTTTGAATGCTTGGCTTTGCTACGTTAACAATGTTCTTTCAATGCAGGCTCATTGGGTGCAATTTCCAAGGTTTTTTGGGGAAAAAAAACATTGATTTTTTTTGGGGGGGGAATTACGTGGAACCATAGTGGGGCCTCATGGGACCTCAGCATTGTTGGCACCTTTAGATCCAAAGCACAGGCTCTGCCACAGGAAGGGAAAGTATTCTAGTGGTTATAAACTCTTCTCCTGCTGCCTGCCCCCTTCTGCCCTTGCCCCTTACAGAAAGTCAAAGATTTTTAGGCCAGATGGGACCATTAGATTGTCTAGTTGGACCTTCTGCATAACACACGCCACAGAATTTCATTCATTACTTGTGTATTGAGCTTGACTAAAACAGCACGGCTCATAAATCCCCATTCTCCCTCTGTCCCTGTTCCTCTCGCATTGCAGAAGTACGTCTCCTCTGCTTCACTGCCCCTAGTCCCCCTTATCTCTGCCTCTCGTCCACCACCTGGGCTCTTCCCCCTGCTCCTCACCCTCCGCATTCCAGCCAGGTTTGCTGTTTCTCCTCCACACTGCCTGAGCACCAGGACAGCAAAGGAGAGCCAGACCCCCTGCTCTGAGTTTCTGTGCCCACCATCACCGCAGCCTGCCAGAAGACTGGGGGAGCTGAGGGAAAAGCTTGCTCAGTCCTCACAATGGAGCCTACTCGGTGCGAATGGAATCTCTGGAGAATTTAGCTGGCCAATCCTAACAAATCTCTGCTAAGCCTGTGGGAAGTGAGATTTTCAGTGGCTCATAAATTAGCCAGATGTGGTGGAATTTCCTGGGGAAGGCAAAAGGCACACCACTGACCCCAGAGTGGCCCCCATGCCAAACATCAAGGCCCCTGCTCCAAAAGACCCAGCTTGCTAAAGTTTCTCAGTGAAACTCTTGCACAATGTTTTTTGCCACAGGGAGAAAACGTATTTCCCCCAATCTTAAAAAATTTCATCCCAAACCGTTAAAGTTACAAACCCACTGACAACATGGTTTTATGATGAGACGTGTTAGGCAATCTTAACCGTAGGGGTTTCTACCATCTCCGCCTACATAAAATACAGCAGCTAGAATACTACAGAGCTAAAGAAGTAATTAATAATCAGCACTGGGAGTGTAATCCTCTGGGCAGCAGATACTCAAACCAAGCTATGGTACATGAAAGACCATCAGCTTTAAAATTCAGCGGATACCTTCCCTTGCTTAAACCCTGCAACACTTCCATGAAGACAGACGTCTCAGGGTCCAGTATTCACACTGTCTCTGCCGCTCTTTGACTGAGTACACCCCCTTTGTGCATCTCTCTATCTGTCCTGCTCTCACTCATCACATCAGCTCACTTCCTTACACAGGAATGCACATTTCGGACAAGGCCCTAGAAGCTGAAGCCTCTTCCTTCCACACTGTTGGCCACAGTTATCCCAGGTGTGAGTCAACTGCATTACCCCGGGGAGGAATCTGGCCCTCAATCTGCATTATCCATAATCGCAGATGTACTGGCGTTGTGCTTACTTGACAATTAGGCTTGGAACCCAGACGCAAAAATGTAATGGAGTTTCTCATGTAACCATATATTTATTTTGGTTACGTGCGGCTTCAAGACAAATCTAAAATGGTGCTGGACAGCTCTGCTGCCCTCAAAAGAAGTTTGTCAGCAGAGTAACAATAATGTTCTGCTGCTGAAAATGATGTGCTGGGCTTTATGGTCAGCTTTTAGGTTTCAAAGTGCTTTTTTCCACTTTGATATTTGAGCCCTCCCCGAACAGCAAATCCTCTGGGTGTGCACATGGCTCTCCAAGCACTGGTCACGGGAGGACCTAGACAAGCGCAAAAAATACGCTGACGGCATCTGAAAATGATTTGTAATGTTTGAGCCGCATGACCTCAGTCGCATTAACATAGTGATTTAAATACTGCGGACGGCTTTTCTGATCTTCTTTTAGAAAGTTCTTATTGGAATTATTAGGCATCCAAGATATATTTAAAACCAACCATCCACCATTGGAATGAAATAAAGAGCAGATAATGCTGACTAAGCATTGTGTACCCAATCTTGCAGCCCTTATTCAAGCAAGTTGCCATCCAGGGAACAATTCATGTAAGTAACGAATCCACATATCAGGAAGGACTGCAGGGGCCAGGCTCTTAAACTGCATCTTGTCATGCAATATGGTAGCGTAGATGCTACCTGACATATGGCCCCTTATGGACTCAAGGCAGGAATCTTAACAGAAGTAGAACCTTGCTATATCAGAACAAAGCTTCAGTCAGAAAAATGACTGTAAAAGTAACACTGTGAGATCCACTTCTTATTCTCTGTTAGTGACGTCCATGTAGATAAGAAAGATGATGGATTTTTCCAAACCGACAGTTTTGCAAATACAAACTGGGAAGCTGGGATGTGGAAGAACAGCGATGGGTTTAGAATTCCTCCCCCCCATCTTACATACCACTGTGCCCAGATACAATTGCGATGGGTGTCAGAAGTACCTACACAACTGATCAATCCACATCAGTAATACTTAGAATGTAAGCTGCTTGGGGCAGGGACCTTCTTGTTGTTCTTGTGTGTACAGCGCCTAGCGCACAGGGGTCCTGCTCCACAACTGGGGCTCTTAGGTGCTTCGCAATACAGACAGAGACAGATATTCTTCCAAAAGAATTTAGCTGACAACACTGCCATGGGTGCACGAGACCGAACAGAATCCACTCCTGCTCCCATAACTAAATAAACTCTGCAGGACTGCCAGGAGTGAAAGCTTGTTTCCGTCTGTAAAGTGAGCAGACCCTCAGAGGCCCAGGGGAAGCAGGCATGCTGAGCAAGAAGGGGCCATTTGCACCTCGGCACGTCTTCAACTGGCTTTAATATTCCTAATTTAGGGCTGGATCTTGCAAAGTGCTGAGCACCCTGTGATATTGCTGGGAGCAGCAAGCACTCACCATACGGCAGGGGGCATTCGGCAGCTCAGAGGATCAAGCAGTTGGGAAATACGTACACAGACCGGGCAGTCGCTTTCCTCCTGCTCTCACTATACTCAGAGGACCAAATCGGTTTGGAGTTCCTTGGGTGTAAAAGTAAATCAATGGGTCTCATCTCTTATAGTATAGTCTGCAAAGGCTCCCACAGCTGGAAGCAGGCAAGTGCGGTAGCTGATGACCCCCTGAGTTATTCTTTCGGGCTATGTGAAATATTCAGTGTCAGAGAAAGGAGTTTAAGTGGCACAGACGGCTTCATAGCTAGAAAGCAAAGAAACCTCAGCAACAGGAGCCGACAGTGACTTCTTGCTGTAGGTACAGTGAGTGTTCGCTGCTCCTCCTGTTACCAAAATGTCAGGGTTTGAAAGTAAGGTTATTAAAGCACCGCAGGAGTGCAAAGATCTGTGTAAACTGAGAGGATAATCGCCACGACTGTGTTGAAATTAGGTTATTTGGCGGCCCTCTAATTTGTCACATGACTGGATGCTTCAAAAGCTCCACAGCATGTTTTTTTAATCTGGGTCGATGACAATCGCTTTTCCTGAAGTGGATGAGGATTTGTAAAGTGATTTTTCTTATTCCCAAACCACCCAAAAAATTTGTAAATTGGTTTCCATGACTTACAAGTGGTTTCGAAGTAACCTCTGGCTTAGGGCGTTGTTCTGCTTTGGGGCTTTCGCTGCCATAAGATCTAGTCCAGGGAAGATGGCTATTTCTGAAGAAGTCTATCTTTACATGGACATTTCAATTGCAGCAAGATTGCAGTAGACTCAGCATTGTCCCCGCTCTCTTTATTAGTCTTACTCTCAAGCAGGATTGCTTCCTGTCTTTGCTGGTTGCAGTTACACCCTAGGTTTCTTCCTTGGCACAGGAATGTGTGTGGCAGGGCCAGATTAGAGCTGCGTGGTATAGACACACCATGACATGGGCCCCCACCCCTGCACCAACTAGAGTGGTACTCTGGGCGCAGTATGATCAACTTCCCACTGAAACTGGTCTGGGATCTCCATCTGATCTTCCAGAAGACACCAACTAGCTATTGGTCACTATTGGCCGAGGTTAGATTTGAACCAGCAGCCTAGATGAGAAAGGTGCAAGGCCTGATTCTGAACACTTGACAATGCACATCAGGAGTGACTCCACTGTCATCAACGGATGCTGAAAGCTCAAAACATTTCAAAGGAGGGAGCTCAGCGCCTCACAGGATCAGTCCCTTGTGTCACCCTACAGCAGAGGGGGCAGCTAGAGAGACAGCAATGAGATAGAATTGGTCCCAGATGCAGGTTGTAATACGTAGATCCTGGTATGTACCCCTTGCCATGGGAATCATTGGCAATCAGTGCTATTGTAGCGGTGATAGAGAGCGGGAGAGGTGGAACAACATTCTGAGAGGCCACCTCTGAGAGCAGGAGCCCTAGGAGATTGGCATATTTTTATGGTCACAATACTTATGCACTAATGACCAGGTAGAATTATTTTGAAAACTGTTCTCCTAGCAGCAAAGGATCCAGACCTGGTGTTTGCCAGCTGCCTAGAGGACCTGACAAGTATCTTGGTCTCACAAGTTTCTGATCTGGTCTCTTCCTAGCTAGGGAAGTCAAATGGGCAAAGTTAATTTTGTGGGTTTTTCAAATATTTCTTCTGAAATGATTGAATGACCTACCTGAAAAAAAGTAATGCTTACCAGGGAAAGAGAGGTCTAACAACTGACCGGGAAGAGGAGAAAGAGGGGAAGAGAAAGGATAAACAAATGAATATGGACACACGATATAGCTGTATTCCAAGGACAAGCACTGGAAAATACAGTCTGGTGCCAGGGACTGCTTGAGTCCAAATTCTCTTTCTATGTACCCGTCTCTTCTGAGAAAAAATAATTAAAGGAACAGAAATGATAATCAGACAAACTCTGGAAGCAAAAACTGCTTTTTCAGGTGAATTGCCATGAAAAATCCTCCCTCTGGTTCCAGAGATATTAACACATTCCCTTCGCCCTCTGAACTGACAGCATCCACACACACAGGAGAAGGAGAGAGAGATCTCTTTGCTGAACAACTCACAGGCAGTTCGTGATTACAGCCGGGCAGTAAAAGCTGACGGCAAACAGACTGCAAGAGAAGAGGTGGACGTTCCATGTTACTAGTGACGAATGGAATAGTGCCCGGGAAGGTGGCATGTCATAGACACTGGTAGCCTTTTGGATTGCACGCACATGTGAATCACTCGTATCTCCGTCACATGCTATGGACAGTTGCAGTAGTGATAATAGGGACATCCAAAGTCAGGCGGATGGTGCAGAAACTGAGCAAGATCATGGCCTTGGAAATGCACCCAGCAGCCAGGGGTAAGAAAAAGAACACCAGATACTCATCTTCAGTTGCTTCACTGTAGGTACGTTGATTTGCACGTTTGATTTCTCATGGTGAGAATCTATTATAACTCCATTCTGGCCAATGGAGTTACACAGGTACTGGAGTAACACTAGTATAAATGAGATTCTGGCTCAGACACATACTTTCTACACCCCCTAGTGAATACCATTTTCTGATACACCACGTGCTGGCTCATTAGCATGGAAGTTACAGTCATTTTGCATATCCACTGAATGACAGTTATGATTGACATACATTTTCTGCCCTTGCTTACACCAGGCCCAAATTTGGCCACTTCAGCATTGTCCATGTGGACCCTGTAGCCCTCAGAATTATGAACAATGGGCCAGAATGTCATCAGCACTGATGAGAGTCCAGAGCAACTCCACTGAAACCAACAGAGTTATTCCAGGTCAGAGCAGAATATGGCTCAACTGTGTTAACATGTTAGCCGGTTACAAGTGTGGATATTGTCATGAACAGTTCAATGAACCTTGGATGTATTATGAACCTGTCCTTTGGGGACTATGTAAAATCATGGGCTTTGTGACCTTGGCTCCGGAGTCTGATGTCTCAGGCACTGGGCCAGATTTGCCACTGTAACGATGCTGATTTACACCATCGGAAGAGCTAGGCCATTATTTTTACCCATCATAACTCTGTTGGGCTAGCCCTGAGCCTGTCTAAGCACCCAAGTCAATGGAGCACCAATGATTCACACCAGCTGCAGCTGTGGCCTATTGACGTCAAAGGCGTGATTTCGGATTTATAATGGCGTGACTAAGAACAGAATCAAGACATCTAGCCAAAAAGCAGGATGTAGCAGAGGAGCAAGACCTTAACCTGGCTTTTCATGGGAAGGATGGAAAATTGTTCACTATCATTGCAAGGTGACGGTATATTTCCTCCAGCCTTCCCTTTTTCATCGCTTTGCTGAAGACTTTCCAAAGCAATGCAGTTCTTCTGCTTCAGCACTAATGTGTTTGGGATGTTGCACGTGAGGGAAATTCCATGTACAGAACGTAAATCGCATGGCTGAGCAAAAGGAGTCATTAGAAGCTATGTCACTGAAATGTTACACCTGCAGCAGATCACTCTCATGGCTGGTATGGAACATAGGGGACAAGACTACGAATGGGCTGAGACTGGCTGGAAAGGCCACTCCAGAGCGAAGTGCTTCAATAGTCACAGACTAATTCAGGAGCATTTGGCATTAACTATGCGCAGCTGTCAATGATGAGACGGGGGAGGGAATATCTCAGTGGTTTGGGCATTGGTCTGCTAAATCCAGGGTTGTGAGTTCAATCCTTGAGGGGGTCATTTAGGGATATGGGGCAAAAATCTGTTGGATGATTTAAGTGGGGTTGCTTTGAGCAGGGGGTTGGACTAGATGATCTCCTGAGGTCTCTTCCAACCCTGATACTCTATGAGACACGGTGCAAGGCAGGGAAAATCAAAACCTATGGCTTCACAATGTACACTGTTTAATAAAGCTTACCTGGGACTGATGAAGTCATCTGGGGACTTCGGGAGGGGTAAACATGAGGGGACAGTAAACACAGGGACTTGATTATGATTGCACACCAGTTTGTAGCAACTTCACAGACTTCAGTGGAGTTTGCTCTGGATTTACATGATGTAGCTGAGATCAGAGTCTGATTCAACAGAGCAACAACAGGATAAGACCAGTATAAGTTAGAAGAGGAGAACCAGGTTCCCTGGGCAAATTCCAAACTGGTGCACACTACTGTAATTCCATTGAAATTAATGGAATTGCAATCAGTCAATGGAACTGCACTGATTTACATCAGCGGAGCATCTGGTTCATTGACTTCAATGGAGCTCAGCCAATCCACCAGCTTTGGATCTGGTCCCTTAACCTATGGAACACTGTTCTGGAGATTTAACTCTGTAAGTCAGGGCTTTGATGGGAGCTCAGTTCACGTGGCCAGGTAAACTGCTTGTAGGATTGAGTTTGAATTCAGGCCAGCATCTCTAAATAGAAAGCAGAGTTTTGGCCACAGCCCCAGAAGACGAGAGACATAGGGGTGGTCAAATCCCTTTAACCATTGGTTTGCTCCTGACAAGTGTGCATATATCTAACATACGTACCCTCTGACATCACCTCAGAGAATAAACATCTGTGCTTAATCAAATGACTCCACTCCGATTCATCGACAAGAACATTCATCTGGCAATAAAATAAATAAATGACTGGTCTTAGGGGGGAAAAAACCAAGGCATTTTGGCTAGCTCTGTTAGTTAATAGGTGCTGTGTGAATAAACATCGGAGATTGTAGTATTATAGCAATTTAACAAAGTGCTTCAAACCCTCGTAAATTGTTTATGAGGTGCAAATAGATATATAAAAAGACAAACGACATCCCATTTTCCGCTGAAAAGCTAACTGACATTTTTAAAGGTGAGAAGCCCCATAAACTAAACAATCTTTATTATTATATGAGAAGATTTTAATTAAAAATCTGCATTCTGAGCCACGTGTAGTCAAGATGGGAAGGCTGCTTGGGTTCTGGGCTGATGTCCCGAGACCTTCAGAAGGTGTTTAATATTCACTGTCAAGTTTTCTAATAAGCTGGTTCACATTCCTAAACTGTCATGCACAAGTGGAGTTATTTTAGGGTACTGATTCAGAGAGGCATAATCACACTTGTTGTGGCTGCTCCTGACAGGGGGATCAGATTTTAAATATTTCAGTAGATGTGCATCATGGTACTTTATGAACAACCTGCTGTAAAAAGACACCATGATTTGTGATGGCAGCTCCAAGGTGGGAAAGATTTTAGCACTTGACTCTGTTGCCATTTACACTGGTGTAAATCAGAAATAATTTAACTGAAGTCAAAGAACTTAGTCTGGTATAAAACCAGGATGAGATTAGAATCCAGCCACATAAATCGTTGTCCAAAAACAGCAGTAGGGTGCTCTATAGATCAACATGCTGTAGATAAATGTTAACATCTCTGAGAAACTAATGCTCAGAAGCCAGGTGTTTGCATCACGAACCCAGTGGCATAACTCATAGCCTGGCAGAGGATGGACCCTAGAGACAACGATCCTCGGAAGAGAGGTGGGATCTATGCAGCTCTATGGATGCTCTGAGAACCCATTGGCTTAGCCCAGCTAATCACCTCCCCTGTCCGTGAAAGTTGCTTCATTTCACACAAATGTCAAGTACTCACCCGCAGGAGAGCTCTGTGTGGCTTGAAAGCTCGTCTCTCTCCAAAGGAAGCTGGTCCAATGAAAGCTATCGCCTCTCCCACCTTGCCTCTCTAATGGTTATTATTATGTTAATTTTAAAATATGGGGCGGGGGAGGGTGAGAAGGCGAAAAAGAAAGGACGTGAGCCAGTTTCACAGACAGAGAAGCTGGGGGAGAATGGGATGAAGCCATCTGTCTTCTAGAGCCACGAAGGGAAGATGGAAGAATATGATGGATTCCTCAGGAATGTCTGCGAGCTTATTTTCTCTGTCCCTTTCGCATCTCAGTCTCTATGGCTCTTTTTAGACAGTGTAAACAACACTCATAAGATCCAGCTAATATAGCAGGTGTCAACACTAATTAATCCCATCACAGCTGCCTGTGTAAGTACTTGGGGAGACACAATGGAAGAGGGAATATCTTTTATTGGACCATTTTCTGCTGGTGAGAGAGAGAAGCTTTCGAGCTGACAGAGAGCTCTTCTTCAGGTCATGCTCATGAAAGTATCCAGCCCTGGAAATTGCAGTCCTCTGACCATTCAATGGGTCCAGTGGCTATGCACCCCCAGGGTGCGTCACTTCTTGGGGCATGCTGCAGGAAACCAGACAATCATTCAGCTTGCCTCTGCTTTTGTGGAGTGTTTGGAAACAGCCAGACAGCCTGAATGGGGCAGCCTGGCACCTAGGGAATGAGTCAGAAGGGTGACTCACCGTCCCATAGAGAGGACACACCATACTTTCTGTAGGAAAGTCAGGCATTGACATGGCTCAATCCTACTTTCTGGCCCCCTGGAAAATAGATTAGAATGGGGCAAGATGGCTCCCCCTCAACATGGAAGTCCTGGAGGCCTTGCTCAGGTCCTTCGGGGGCTGGTACATTTGCAGATTCAGCGAAGTTCACTCTGCTCCAGGAAGGTCCCCGCTCTTGCCTAAGCTTGGGAGAGATGCCACGACAGGGGAGCTGTAGTTTCTAGTGGAGGATGCCCTGGAGAAGGGGGCTGGATTGCATCCCCCAGCCATGGAAAGCAAATCCCTTCCACAGCAGTGACACCCACTTTTTGGGCTGTGCTGTTGACCCCTGGGAGGATGGTGGGTTGCGGCCGGTTTGTGCCATCACCATGTCTCCCCCCAGTGGCATTACACTGCTGGGGCCCCATGCACTGCAGTTTGGGATTTTTATATCCAGCCCATCGTTGTGATATCTGAGTCCCCGATACCACCAGAAGCCAGTGTTATCCAAGGATGAATGTGGTCCAGAAAGCAGAGAATAATATGACTCTCCAACCCCAATTTCAATAACTGCTGTTCTCCTCCAGCCCAATCCATCCTTCCATTGAATCCCAGCATAGGAAAGCGAGTATCAATCCACTTTGTCAGGATGTGCCTAGTCAAGGAAGCCACCAGTTTTTTAAGACACCATCAAGGGAAACGCATTGGATGTAACGGATGTAAGTGGTACTGACTGATGCTTAATCTAGACGGGATTAGCAAGAATTCCATTTAAGGAGGCTGTCACCTGCCAGTAGTAAGAGCACAAGTAGTTTGATCAGGTGAAAAATAGGGGAGAAATTCTGAGCACTGGTCATTTAATACTAAATTAATCAAACCAAGATATAAAGAATGAAAAATAAGAGTTATTGAAACGAACAGGATTTTGTCCATTTATACAAGGGGCTGAAATTGGGACTACCATAAAGATGAAGTGCAGGGAGGTTTGCTTCTATTCTTGTTGGCCAAATGAAGCAAAGTCTTACACTCATCTCAGTGGCATGTCTGTGTTTGTCTGATAACATTTGAACACTGCATGTGATCAGCTGCACAATTTCAGGTCATGTTCTAGGCAGCAATGGACAGCATTCTATTGCTTTTGGTGCAAATCGGAGCACGGGAAGGGATAAAGAAAGGATGATCAGAGCTCCTTCCATCTGGATATCAGACCCAGCCCCTTGAACCACCTCTGTAATGGTCTATGGATCAAAGAAGTGGTTGATGGCAGCAATTAACACCTTCCAGCTAACAACATCCCCACATCTGAGCTCTGCCCATCTTCCCAATAGAGTTTAAAATGCTGGCACTCTGCATGATTTATCTCACAGACATGGGAAGAGGGAGGAATAAGGGGAATAGGAATAGACTGAGGGTCATTGTGGGGAAGGAGGACATGGGTGGGTGAACTGGTGCTCATTGATATAGGGAGAGGGACACTGGGAAAAACAAGAGCCCCCTGGTATGGAGGAGAAGGGGGGGGGCATACGGAGACCTTGGGAGAGGAAGAGAGAATGGAGGACCATGGCACAGTGGGAAGGAGGGAGCACACACAGCCTCTGTAATAACGGAAACCCTGGGGTTGGAGCAGAAGCCAACCCCTCCCATAAAATAAGTTGTTTCCACCCCTGTTATGGTGAGCCAAGGTCGCTCCCACTTAACACAGACCCAACTCCCATTGGTCTGAATAGGAACCACTGATAGAATAGGGCCCCATGATTGGATCCCATGAAAACATAGTGAATGGGCTAGAAGAGGGTTTAAAATGGTTTCAAAATATAGAAGAGACATCACTTGATTCTCGTTTGATTCTCTTATCCCTTTAGGCGTTAGGAGCAGTGGCTTACACCACTAAAACGCCTCTCACACACAGATTCACACACCCCACTACCGCTGTCTGAGGACTTCATCAAGGAAATGATTAAGTGAAAACCAATAAAATGTACCCAGTCATGTATGTGATGAATAGGACTCATTAAACTCCGCACATGCGTTTCAACATCGAATTGCATCTGCCGTAGTACATCCCATTCCCATGGCTTGACTGGAGCTCTCTGATAGCGCCCCCAGTCTTTTCCAGTCATGACTAACCGAAATACATGGAATCGAAATCTGCAGATTTTGCAACCTTCCCCTTCACCCTCTTCTTCAAATAATTAATTAATATGCAAACAACCCCGGTCCTATCACAGAACCTCGGGCTCCTGCTGCAATTCCTTAGCAATTTTGAAAATTGATTCTGCCTATTAGTCAGCACTTACCTCTCAGCCATGACTACTTAGTATCTTTAATAACCTCCTGTAAGGGACTTTGTCAGGAGATTAATGAAAGACCAAGCAAATTATATCAGCCAAGCCTCCTTTGTCCGCTATTTTGTCAACCCAGGAGAACAGACATCATTAGAGAGGAAAAGGGAAAGAAACATTTTTCCTGGGATCTTTCTTCTCTACTTTGCAAGTCTGGTTCTCCATTGTCCTGTACCTCACGAAGACACTGACCCACGTAAAAAGTGAGGCAAATCGGAATGGTGGAATTTGATGCCCTCTTTCCCCTCTCTCTGTATTCTTCAAAGTAACACTGTATGGTCTCCAAAACTCGGGTGGTGAGGGATGGTGGTTGCACAGACAGTATAATTTCACTCATGAATGCACACACACATGCTAAAAAGAAAACCAAACGAATGCACACAATCAAATCTAGATCTTACTGAGGACACACCAGGAGAGACAGAGATGTCATTAGAATTTTTCCCTTCTGTACCCCAGCCCCGTGACTCACCATGCTTCATATCCCTACTGAGTTGCTGTCTTCAAATTCTACTTTTTTTGTCCCATACAAGGTTAGTTTGCTGTCTAACCCCTTTTCAGCTGTGCTTCACTGGAATTCATAATCTTACTCCATCCCTGAAGAATGTAAGAAAGACAGCTTTGAGAATAGAGGACTACACAGTTGAAAGAGAGAAAAATAGCATATTCAAATGGGAAACAATAGTTACAGAGGCCGTATATAAATTACAGTTATGCATGGGGCAGTTTTCATTTCTTTTCTGCTAACTGGACTCTTTTCTGCTTTTGCACATTTTTCTAAATGTTGGAAAACACATTATCAAGGAACAATATCTTCAGTCTGACTAAAATAATTTCCCAAGGCAGGCTGGAATTCAAAAAGGAACCAAACAAAGGGAGGTTTGTGTCTAAACCCCATTGAAATTCACCGAGAGTTGGGCACCTAAATCCTTAGGTTCTTTTGAAAATTCCAGCTACAGCAAAGATAGCCAGTCTTTTTGTGACTGGGAAGGTTAATTTGACTGAGCAAAGGAGCGATAATTCTAGGTAACCAATCCAGCCCTTAATGAAGTAAATGAGTCTCTTTTCATGAGTTGGAACATGGAATTTAATTCCCAAAAGCCAAAATTGTGTGTGGAATGGAAATTCCCCAAAGACTGACTTGGAAACATCAGAATGCTTCATTTCAATAATGGGGACTTTTTTTTTTTAATTTCAGCAAGGTAAAAACCTGATCTGTCCTAAAGTCTTCCATAGAGGAGGGTCTCCCTGCTGTAAAGAAGTCCCACCAAGACCCAGTCATTAAAAGGAGGATGTTTTCACAGAAGTATCACACATGCGTGAAAAAGGACATTGCTGGTCCCCTAATAATGATGGGAAATCATTCCATTATGCCAGCTTAAGTTCCAGTTTCACGTGAATGGATGCCATTTTATGCTGATGATGTCATGCAACACTTGATGGCTGCTAAGGAGGGTGAAGTAGTGTACCCCTATTAAAACCCTTTAGTTAGTTACTGGTAGGAACATGCTGAAGGAACTGGGCTTATTTAGTCTGCAGAAGAGAAGAGTGAGGGGAGATTTGATAGCCTTCAACTACCTGAAAGGGGATTCCAAAGAGGATGGAGCTCCGCTGTTCTCAGTGGTGGAGATGACAGAACAAGGAGTAATGGTCTCAAGTTGCAGGTTTAGGTTGGATATTAGGAAAAACTTTTTCACTAGGAGGGTGGTGAAGCACTGGAATGGGTTACTAGAGAGGTGGTGGAATCTCCTTCCTTAGAGGTTTTTAAGGCCCGGCTTGACAAAGCCCTGGCTGGGATGATTTAGTTGGGGTTGGTCCTGCTTTGAGCAGGGGGTTGGACTAGATGACCTCCTGAGGTCCCTCTTCCAACCCTAATCTTCTACAATTCTATATATATGGGGGGGGGAGGGTAACAGGGGTGATTCTTTTTCAGATCCATCATAAATCTATACGAAAATATAGAATGGAATATAGAAAAGACACCATGGAAACGTGTTGCTGTAGGTTTTTTTCATAAGAACACAAGAATGGCCATACTGGGCAGATCAAAGATCCATCTAGGCCAGCATCCAGTCTTCCAACAGTGGCCAATGCCAGGTGTCCCAGAGGGAATGACCAGAACAGGTAATCAGCAAGTGATCCCAATTAATTAAACATCTTAGCCTCTGTCCATTTCTTTGACAATTTTCATTTTCTGATTCCGACCCAGGAGAGAAAAGCCTGTTTCCGCTGTTGCAATAGCATGCAAATAGCAAGTGATAATGAGTGAACAAGCACACTGGACATGGGAAGCTTGCAGATAAAATGAATTTGGGTTCATAAGACAGAAAGCATCCTTCCCCTTGGGCCTGGTACGCAAAAGCTAGAGCCTTACCTCTGGGTCTGGCTCACCTGTACTCAGTGCAGGACCTAGTGTGTTGGCAAGGGAGAAGGCTAAGCCACCTTTCTGCTCCTCAGATACTAATCAGGGGTTGAACTGGCCTACTCATAACATAGAGCCTCTTAAGAGCTGCTCTAAGCTACGCTGGCCATGGCAGACCTCTAATAACTGGGATGCTAGCTGGGGATTGCTGGAGCACAGTGTATTCTGGCTTTACCACCTCATGGCCTGGCTACACCTCCAACCTGGCAATACCTCCTACACCTAGGGGGGTGGGGGAGAGCAGGTGGCACAGAGCACACTATGTCAGCTTTACATCACCTGGGAATTTTCCTTACATCAGAGAAGCCCAGGCTGCCCTGTAAGGATTTTTCAAAAGTCTATATTTTGGCCACATTTTCACAGGGGTGGCAAAGGGCACATCCCAGACACAAAGCCCATCTCCTGTCAAATCTCAAGTCCCCGTTGCAAAGTATTGGGTGGAGGGGGAAGGGGCAAGGAGAGCTTTTCAAAAAAAAGATCCCCAGAATTTTTTTTTAACTTGGGCAAAACAATATATTTTTTCCACAGTTTTGGAAATGGCGGGACCCTTTGAATTGAAATTCCCTTCACGCATGGCCCCCTCACCCCAAAATATCACCCCAAGGCAGACAAACAGAATGGAAAATTTCAGCCAAATGGTTGAAGTTTGGCAAAGTTATAAGTGCATACAAACAGATTTATAGTAGGATATGTCAATCAATCTTAATGATAGGCAGTGCTACCAGCTACCCTTATAGTTCCTGGAGAAGAAAAACTACATTAAAATGGAGTTCAGTTTGAGAGTATATATCAGAAATCTAGGATAGATATACATCACAGGGATATTGCAGTTATTCCCCAAACAGAATTAACTTTAAAATTCAAAGACATGCAAACATACTATGGTATTGATATACCGTACACACCCCCTCTCAAAACATGTATATATACACATGCATACACACATACATTTTGGTTTAGACAGCATGGCTTCTGTTTCTTTTAATTACTTCCCCTATGGCTTTGAATCAAGGGTGGATATTAAATTAATAAACTACTACATATAGATCTTTGTGTATGTCACCCTTGACTACTATCTGCCCTTGTTTAGCGGTTGTACCTTCTCCATGCAGAGTTGGCTAGAAGCGATCCTTGTTCCATAGCCACACCTTTACCATGAAAGCAGCAGGAGAAAGTAATTGCATTTAATAGACGCCAACCTTGTTTAGCGGAGTGTAAATATGGGGTGCCAATCACTAGACTTGGCATACAAAGGAAGGTTATTGAACTAAATACCTACAGCCCAGCAAACAGGTAAGTGTGGACGAGGAGCCTGATAACTGTGGGCAAATGGTGAAGCAGTGGGAACGCCAGGGATAGAAGAGAATTGTTGAGGTTGGCATCTGATCCTATAACTAGGAGTAATAGGTTTAAATGAACAAAGGAAAAATGAGGTTGGAAAAATGTCCAGTGATAGTCTGTGGAGTAATCTCGCAAAGGACTTGGTGGAAGTCCTTTAGAATGAGTCATTTGTTGCTGGACTGGGCAAACTATTAAAAACATACCCTAGGGAATAATCTAGCACGGGCAAGAGGAAAGGCTATCAGGACATTACCATCACTAATTGTAAGGAATTCTCAAGCTTGCTGTGAAAAGCCTTTTTTAAAAGCCCATCAAACCACCTCTATAGACATGTGAAAAAAGAATCAATTTGTGCAGTTTCTCTCCTCTCTTTTTGCACAGCTACGATTATATATATATATATATGGCTTCTCCCTTAATTGTATTTCCAGACACATGTTTTTCCCTTGTGCTTTCCCTGAACGGTACTTTTGTTTCCTTTGTGCAGCTGACACTGTGCTGCAAGAAAGGATGCGGTTTTATTGGAAAGTTGTCATAAGCAGGCTCTTGCTAAGTGCGGAGGATTTAACTTGACAGCTTATAAAAAAAGAGAATCAACATCATAAGAAATAAGAACGGCTGTAATGGGTCAGACCAAGGGAACATCTAGCCCAGTAACCTGTCTTCTGACAGTGGTCAATGCCAGGTGCCCCAGAGGGAATGAACAGAACAGGTAATCATCAAGTGATCCATCCCCTGTCCATTCCCAGCTTCTGGCAAACAAATGAAAAGGATGGACAATGAAAGTCAAGGGGATGTGCAATTTCTCTGTTCATCTCGCTCCATGTATTGACCTTTTCCTTCTGGATACTTGCTTAGGAGGGGATAGATATGGTGCTGGGCCTACTCCGCTCTCAGTGCTGACAGAGTAACTCCACTGAAGCCATTAACTACCTGTATTACAGCATAGGGTAGTAGACAAATCACTCAGGGCTCCTATTTAGGTCACTGATGATGTCTTCCACTCTGCGGGGGAGTGATTTCATTATATTAAAAGGATGAGACTTGACACTTGATGTTGCAAAATCTCACTGACATTTTTAACAGGTCTCTAATTGGTTTCCAAGTAGTTATTGATGGAGGGTTTTCAACAGCATCACAGGGATGTTAAGATCCCTGGGGACAAATACCCAGGTGACATAAATAACCATTCAGCTTCTGCACAGATGAGCCTGTATGTGAGTGCAAGTTGGGGTGAGTGTGTAGCTGTACGGATCAATGCAGAGAGAACGCGTGTGGCATTTGACGAAGGAGCTCAGAATACAGGACTGGAAGGGACCTCCTGGGTCACTGACTCCAGCCCCTGCTATTGCTGGCAGCCCTGTCATATAGCCCAGTCGAAGTTATAAGGCTCTACATTAAAACTATTAGGTTGCTTTCCTTATTGGGAGGCTGTTCCAGAACTTCTCTCCTAGGATGTTTAAAAACCTCCTAATTTCCCCCCTACATTCATTCATGGCCAGTTCATACCCATTGTCTTACACCCTCCCTTTGGTTGGTTTTCTTGCTACAACCCATAGTCTATAACCGTCCAACCCATAGTCTATAACCGTCCAACCCATAGTCTATAACCGTCCAACCCATAGTCTATAACCGTCCAACCCATAGTCTATAACCGTCCAACCCATAGCATATAAATTCAGCTCAAGCCATAATGTTCCAGTTGTACATACGTATGTCAAATCACCTCTTGGTATTGCCACAAAGTGAGGAAAAGGGACCTATAGGACAAATGGTGGACCCCCGGCTCTTTTCAAACACAGAAGGAGAATGGGCATGCCATTTATCTGTTCATTGGGGGTGGGCAGATTTTTATCTTAGTTATCCCAATGTAAATCCAAATGCTACACCCGAATTACCCCAGTGGAAATGAGATCAGAATTTGATTGTGTGTCTGTTGTCTGTAACACATGGATTCATTGCACACTACGCTAAGTCCCGGCCCCGTTGCTGTCAAGGAGAGTTTTACCATTCACAGCAATGACAGCAATGTTTGGCAAAGTGAGTTTCACCAACCTATATCTCCCACGTTGACTATTGACATTTGCATTGTGCTGCCCTGACCCACGGAGCTTCTTATCCAAGTAAGAAATCCATCTTAACATCGCCGCGGATTTGGCGTCCTGGCCACAGGTCAAAAAGAAAGAATATCGAAAATTACTCAGAAATAGTCCGGGTGTAACGCAGCGAGACTCACCGCTGCGGCGCCTCTTGCTGGTGGTCCTGGGAATTAGCTCAACTTCAGCTTCAGAGCGCCCTCTGCTGGCCGGTGTGCCCTTTGCCCTGGGGTTCTGCCCCAGCAGTACCGCCACAATCTGGGTCTCCCCTCCCAGGGAACCCCCAACCCTCTAAAGCCACCTTGTCTCAGTGGCTACTGCCAGTGATCATCTAGCCCCTGCTCACTGAGCAGTCTGCAGTCTGGAATGGCCACTCATTATCAGCAGGGGGCTTAGGACTGGCTGCCTCTGCCTATTGCTGGGCTGCCCCTCTGCAGCCCCAGAACCTCCATAGGCCCTCAACAAGGCCTGGAGCCTGGGGGCTTTCCAGGCTGGAGCACCCCGGCTCCTCTTGCCCTTTTCCCCAGCCCTGCTCTGCTCTGCTCTGCTTTACGTTGCTTCAGGTACCTGCCCACAGACAGCTAACCCTTCTCCCTCCAAGGCTGGAGAGAGACTCCTCCAGTTCCTCACCCCCAGCCCTCTTATAAGGGCCAGCTGGGCCCTGACTGAGTTGACCCCAGCTGTGGCTGCTTCTCCAATCAGCTTGGCTGTTTTAACCCTTGTTTTACTGGAGTGGAGCAACTGCCCCACTCCACCAGGCTTTTCCCATTTACTGCAGTGGGACCAAGTTAAAGCCATTCATTCCGAGCTGCACTGATGTGAGCAGAGAGTGAGCTGAGCTATCTATGCCATAAACTGAGCATCAGGATCTGATCAGTGCAGAGGAGTAATGAATGGCCTTTAGTGCACTCAGGGGCTTCCCCTTCCTGTGGGGCGGAGGATATCCCCTGTTCCAAGAAAGGGAAACACCACAGATGCCACAACTATTCTAGCTACTCCCTCCCCACATGCACCCCAGTGTCGATATTTGGCCCGCCACAATAAGGAAGAATTCCAGGCAGAGGAATTAAAATTGTATTAATTAAGACTTCATCTGAACAAAGGGGAAAGTGAGATGCCCTCTCTTCCTCAGCCCAAGGCAGATTTTAGGGAAGAAAGTTTGATCCTGGGCCAAAACATCCATATTTATGAATTTGCCATTTCTGCAGAGAATTTTCCCTAGGATCCCCCTCGCTCGCCCACCTCCAGCACAAACAATATATCTGTGCAGACAGACAGACCTGAAAAGTTCATCCCGCTAAGCCCGGGTGTTCTTAGAGCAGGATCCGCCTGCTAGACAAATTGCTTAGGAGGGGATAGATATGGTGCTGGGCCTACTCCGCTCTCAGTGCTGACAGAGTAACTCCACTGA
Source organism: Sternotherus odoratus (assembly GCA_032164245.1). Lineage (NCBI taxonomy): Eukaryota > Metazoa > Chordata > Testudines > Kinosternidae > Sternotherus > Sternotherus odoratus. Next base: position 2,328,154 of record JAVMKO010000009.1, read on the forward strand.
AGCCAATGGAGTGAAGTTTGACTGACGTATAGAGAATCAGGTTACCTGCAGCCTGAGGACCCGATTTACTGACCTTGGCTTAGGAAGGTGTCAGTTACACCACCCTGAGCCAGCCTGGCCCCAGGGGTCACAGGAGTGGAGAATTCCTCCCAAGGGGGGCGGCGGTGCTCCATTGCCTGTCCTCCAGCTGAGAAAGCCCAGGAGAGTGCAGCTTTCAATCCTGACCAGCGGATGGCAGAGGGGATACTCCGAATTAGCAATGTGTTACCTGCCTCTCTTCCTGACTAACACCACATGCATTTCAGGCAGTGCTGGCCCCTCAGCGGGGGAGAGATGCAGCAGGCAGATTTTCCACTTCTGGACCCTGTGCCTGCAGCTAGGGCTACCCTAGAGCTCTTACCGCGGCACCGCTGTAAACACTCTAGTGTGGTCGCTCTAAGCCGACAGGAGAGAACTTTGCTGTCGGCTTAACTACTCCAGCCCCCGCGAGCAGCAGTAGCTATGTTGGTGGGAGAAGCTCCCCTGCTGACCGACCGCTGCTCAGGCTGGCACTTATGTCGGCATAAATTATGTCACTCAGGGGAGTGGCTAATTCACACCCCAGTGACATAACTTGACTGAAGCTATAGGGTGGCCATAGAAGCTGTGGGGAATTCAGCCCTCTTGACACAGGTGCCCTGGGGAGGACACGTAGATCCCATACAGGCTCCATTGGGTTAAATTCAGTGCACTGCATTTAGCTTCGGTGCAAAGCTTTACTGGTACTTCAGTTGCCTCGGCTGGGTAATGCTGCCCCTTAGTCAGTCTCTCTCTCTCCCCCTCTCTCTCATTTTAATGTGGCCAACAGAGCTGAGTCTAAATCCTAGAGCTCTGTTTCCTGATGACAGTTCCGTGCAGCTCTCGTTTTCTCATATAGCAGGACCTGGCTGGCTTTGGCCCGTCATGCCTAACTGCTGCTGAGTGATGAGGAAATATTTGCCAAGAGCCTGAGCACTAAACACCTTCTTTGCGGTTAGAGGCGATGGCGCTTTCTCCAGGGTCGGCCGGTGATGAGGATGCGCGGTTACCTACTTTTTCCACCTTTGCTGCAGTAATTGCTTTCCCGTCCACCCTTTGCAGGAGCAATGAGCGAAGGAAATAGTCTGAGAACAGCGAGGCCTTTTGAACATCGTGTAATGTGGAGAACAGTTTGGCTTAGAAGGGAAACGTGAGTGATGAAATCTGGTATCCTGCCCTAGGCTCTGCCTATGGCCCCAGTGCCAGGGATGGCACAGAAAGCTCATTCCAGAGCTGCCCTCCAGGGTAAAAAACAAGGGTCAGATTTTACTCTAAGGTATGTCCACCCTGGGCTGTGATGGCAGCTTGCGTAGAGGTACCCAAGATAGCTGCCTGTGTAATTAATGACCCAGGTTTCTGGGTGAGTCTGCACTGCTGGCACGGCTGTCTATGCTGCCTCAGCTTCCCTGCTCCAGCACGTGAGAGTCAAGCTCGCTCGGGTACATCTACACAAGCTGAAATCCCGCACCATGGTTGCAGGACAGATGTACTTTGAAGTACGCCTGTGTAAATCTACCGAACGCAATAGGGTGTAATAGAGTTGTAAGGGGCAAATTTCCCAGAAATTGTCCTACAGTGAGGGGGCGGGGGAACCCAAATGTTTTGAGAAGCACAAATAACCATTAGTTACTCAATTCCCATTAACTTTCAATATGATTTAAATGCCTCAATGCCATTTGTGACTTTGAAAATCCCCTCCATCCCAAGTAGTTAAATCTTGTAATACAAGTATTTCCTTATGAGAAATACAAGAGCATTTTATTGGAACAGAAGGAAAGACGTACATGTAAAAAAACCCAATCCTCAACGTCTTAAACATATTGTCAAAATTAGAGAAGCAAAAAGCTCCAAACCTAGGTCACATCAAGCATCTTTTTAAAGGAAGAGTTCAAGTTTCTTTCAGATTGCTTTGGTCCAGATAACACTGAATCTTCAAAAAATCTGCCAGTGTATTAACGGGCTTCAGAGACAAAATACAGCTTAAGATCCCAGATGTGACTCATTCTGAATGTCGCCTTCCAGAAGCTAAATGGCCGGGATTCTTATTAGAACTCTGCTGTTGCAAGACCACAGAGTAACACGCTGTCAGGCGCTGTAGGGACAAGTAACAAAGAAGACAGTCCCCACCCCAAAGAGCTCACAAGCTTCATTTCAGCCTGATCATTTAGACCCCATGACTCAGATCCTCAGAGGTATTTAGGCATCAAACTCCCACGGATGACAATGGAAATAACTTTGTAGACCCGGGCCTAAATTCTCTTCTACTGATTACTTTCTATCGGAGATGACAGCATAATAGAACTCACTTTAACAAATCCCTGTCAAAAGGAATCCACTTCCCATCAGAAAACCGAAAGACAGCTAGAAATACCCATTTATAAAGAGAAACTATCTACTAACATTCAAGCCTGGAAAAGGAATACACCTCTCGTGGGGCCAAGGAAGAACAATATAACAAATAAATGAGCTAAGGAGGAATAGATTTGTCAAAGGGATAAACGTGGTGAGTTCCAAAAGCCAATCTCATCTCTAATAAAACAGCAATATCCTCATTCTGGCCCACCAATGCCTCATGAGGAACCCTGAAAAACATTCTATTAAGAAACATTTTGGCTGATAAGATCATAGGGTTTCTGGGATTTGAGTTTATTAAATGTTTTGGTCTTTGGCTTCTTTTTGATGAGCGAGAACGAACACTTGCATCAAAACAAAATCTTGGCTGCTTAAGAGTCTGTTGGCTTCTTATTCCTAACCAGAGCTGCTGGATGCTTCTGATTTTTTGTTTTTGTTTTTTTTTAGGTGCCCATTTTTAAAAACATTGGCCACAGGGCTCCATCCCCCCCAGTGTTCTGGTGGAGGAAAACCAACAAACACCTCGGATGGAGACTTGCCTGCATCTCAGGGCCGGTGGAGTCTCACAGATTCTTTTCACTGATTTCAGTGGGCTATGGGTCAGGCCTCTGGGCATGTGACTCCTAGGGTGACCAGATAACAAGTGTGAAAAATCGGGAGGGGGGTGGGGATTATAGGTGCTTTATAGCAGTGCGACGACTCACCCCTGTGGCGCCTCCTGCTGGCTGTCTGGGAATTAGGTCTTTCCATCTGGAGCGCCCTCTGCAGGCCGGTGTCTCACCTGTCACTGGCCCCCCCATGTCTCTCCTGGACCCCGGTGCCCTTTTATCTGGGGTGCTGCCTCCTGGCAATACTTTCTCTGGGTCTCCCCTACCCAGGAAACCCCCAACCCTTTAAATTGGACTCTTGCTCACCAGGACAGCAGATGAGGAATAAGAAGCGGAGGCAGGAGAATTTAGAAGAAACAAAGATCCTGCCGTTAAGCAAATGTCCAAAGACAGGAAAAGGCGAAGGGAAATTAAAAGAAAATAAATGAGACAGGACTAATTTTGGTCATAAAATGTGTGTCAGGGATCACCGTGCCATCAATGGTTGCAATTCTATCCCCACCGCAGCCCCGTATGCTGCAGGCAGCAGCTGTGTGAAAGGGCCTGAAGAGCCCATGGGGCTCCTGTTCCACCGTTCTGCAGGAGAACAAACTACACTGGCTCCCAAAGTTCCCATGCATGAGGGCCTAACCCTATTCAATCTGATCTCCGTGGCAAATCTCTCATTGAAATACAAAGGTGCCAGACCAAGCTTAGAGTCCAAAAAGAAGTTCTTTTAAAGAGCCATCTCTCCCTAGTAACACTCCGCAATTGTACTCTATGGAGCTTCCTGCTCTACAGACATCACCTGATTAATCCTCACAACAGTCCATAGGCTGGTTAATTTGCTGGCCCTTTGACAGTGGAAGAACAGCTGCAGCATAGGGATGGCCTGGCAGGACACACTTCTGTCCCTAGCCTGTCCTGGAATGCCCCTAACATGTATCCTAAGCTCCGGGTTCCTGGAGGATGGGTTATCAACGAGACCTCTGCCCCGCCACCCTTCTCCTCATGTACCAGCAGTAGCCCCTCAAGGGTTTTGTAACTACATGAAGAACAAAAGTTACTGTATTTCAAAATAATGGCTTCATTAAACGCCTCAATTCACAAGGGCTTCATTAGGTGCCTCCTCAGAGGCTCCATTGTGTTCACGAGTGGATTAAAATAAGCAAGAAGAAAAGACACATTCAGAATGTAATGTTGCATCCAGTAAATTTACCTCCTTCTGGTTTGTTCAACCATTCTTTCTCTGAGACATAGGACCTTATCTGTCAGGTCTCCTGTTTGGCCACAATTACTTTTTTCCAAAGAGTCATGGTCCATTGATAACAAGTAGGGTGACCAGATGTCCCGATTTTATAAGGACATCACAATTTTTGGGTCTTTTTCTTATATAGGCTCATATTGCCCCCCACCCCCTGTCCCAGTTTTTCACATTTGCTGTCTGGTCACCCTAATAACAAGTGCAATGGAGTAAAACAGTGAAGGCCTCACTTATAACTAGAGGATCAGGGGTTTGGGGGAGGGATTATTTGCACAAAATTCAGCCTGGGTTTTCAAACCAGTATTTATAGGTTTGGGAAGAGCCAAGAACAAAAACTTTAAAATAGTTATTAGGGGTTTTATGGAAACTGGATGAATGGACGGTTTCAATGGGAAGCCAAACATTCATAAAAAAGGTCATTTCAGATTGGCAGGGAACCTTTGGATCTTGAAATAATAAAACTAAAAAAATACAAAAATAAAGCTCTTGAGAAGCAATGGCAAAGCCTCCGGAGCCCAGAGCGAAGTGTTCACTCGAAGGCCGTTGCTGCTCCACTTCAATCAGAGAATAGCAATTGCTAGCATTGCCTTCCAACGAGTAATTCTTATTAACACAGACTATGCGGCATCAAGCAGAGCTGTTTCACCACAGCAACCCGCTGGGGTAACCCACGCCCCAGGTACAAAGATGGTATTTGCAAGAGAGAGGGAACGATTCCAAAAGTAGCAGGCGTGGGGGGAAGGGGGGATGGGACGCAGACGTGTATACCCACTTCGTGGCTTCTGCCAGTTTGCCTCACCTAACAAGCTATAGAGATGCTGTAAATTGCAGGGTGGCTGGCCGTGGTACCTGAGCCAGCCACGGCGCTACTCCTGCAGTGGTAGCCAGGTGTTTCTGCTCCGGAGCCACTTTCAGCATGAATGTGACTGTGGGTCAGTGCTGGGCGTTGAGGTGCTCGTGGGGACTTTGTCAGCTGGACACCCCCAGAGAGCAATTTTGGGCTCGGGGGGGAAAGAGAACGCCTGCCCTTGAAGCGGATCTTGTGCTCCTAGCTGCGGCTCATGCCCTTCACATTCCTGGACATCTGCAAAATCCACGGTGGCCATCTGTGCCTGGGTTCCTCACTGCAGCTCATTGGGGCTGAGCCGAGAAAGCCAGATCATGAATATCAAGATCGGTCCGAGAGGGGGCATCTGTGATCCCTACCATAACCAATGGAATTCACACTTCCATAGCACCTTTAGTCAAGCCCCTCCCAGGTTTTTGCAAACAGCAGAGAATAAAGCTTCACAGAAGCCAGGCAAGGCAGTATCATCATCCCCATTTTTATTGAAAGGGAAACTGAGGCAGAGCACAGTGACGTGATCTGTCCAAGGGCCCCCTACCAGGGCAGTGAGAGAGAAACAGACCCAGAATTCGTGACTCACACTCCTGTGCTCCAATCACTAACATTTCCTCCTGAAAATCAAACCCTGGGGTCTAGCCTCACTGCCGTCAATAGTAAATCTCCCCTTAATTCGAACGGAGCAAGGCTATGGCCCATTGGTCTGTTCTTTGCCCTTTATAGGCCTGCGCCTTTTGGAGCCTGGGTTTTGTTCTGCTTTGTAGGTCAGCCAGCTGGACAGTGTTGTGTATATTTAGAGCACAATGGGAAAATAAATAATGATTTTTAAAACTCCATATGGAAGGGTTTAGTGCTTTTAATAGCAAAATTATACTTCTTCGTTCATTGCACTTCTACAAAGAAAATCAACTGCTAGTCAATGTCAGTCTCAACAATAGCTGGACTCCTGTTCTCTTCATCCTGCTCTAGCTGCCTGGCAGGCCCCTGGGGCTATCAGGGAGAATGGATCGGTCCAGTGATCTAGCGACAAGGCCAGGTCCACAGGAAACAGCAGTGTGCTCCGGTAACTCTTCTTCAGTAGTCCTGATGCCCCCGATCTTGCCAGCTTCCATGAGCTAAGCAGGGTTGAGGTGCCTACATCCTGTGGTGGTGACTTCCACAAGTGCCAGATACAGAGCATGTGTGTTGGTAATAACATGGAGGCTTCCAGAGAACACCTGCACGCCACAGGAAGTGCTAGGGGGCACTGTGCTACAGGAGGCGTTCTCTTCACCTGAGATCCAAAAATGAAATCCTGGCCATTTATGGTCATTCAAGATCCTAGGATATTTGTTGTAAATTCTGCCTTAAATACCAACCTTCATAATGACAGTCTATCAGTCTAGATTCCCTGAGCAGTGTCTTCACTTTCTGCCCTAAATTATTCTGCACTGTTAACCAGCTGCTGTGTTCCACCCCAGAGGTGGCTGCATTTCAGTGGTGGGTAATGCTTAGGTCTCAGTTATGCCTTTAAAGCATTGGTTTGCACTGGGGGCAATGCAGAGATGCATGTCCCAAGCAGGAGCCCCAAGAGGCCTTCCTCAGGAGCTTGGGGGATCATGGCCATAAATGATCCCCTTGGTAGCAGGACAGCCCTGGTGGTCAGGGAAGGGGATGGGACACTGACTCACCCTCCTTCATGTTCTTCTGGTGCTTGTGACTGGCACCCAATGGAGAACAAGGAGTGTGACTTTGGCCAGTCCCTCCATGGGAAGCCCAGAAGAAGGCTCCTTAACCTTCTCTCTTCGATTCTATGCCCTATGCCCACACAGGATCTAGCCGGGCTCTGGCATTTAACGGGTTAAATATTTAAGACTTTTGGATGAAAGATGCTACTGACAAACAACACTGCTATTATCATAAAGTCTAAAGGATGGGAATCAGAGCTTAAACTCACAGAAGCCAAGGCTTTCATGATCAAATGGATCAATTACGTCCCCAGATCACTCTCCAAGGTAGGGAAGATAAACAATGTATATGACAAAATCTATCACCCATGTCATGGCCTTTTACCCTGACACTATGTAGGGCACGTCAGGCAGTGAAGGACTTAGCTGGAGGTTTATGTTACTTATATATATAACTTTGTGTGTTCGTGTGCACGCACACAACAGTCTTGCTTAACTCCTGTCTTAATTAGGAAGAGGTCCATTTCCAATCCACGGCTGATGACTGTCACAGACATGTCATGGAGGAGTCAGGGGATGGCAACAAATTTTGGCGGGCATCCAAATTTAAGGAAAATTGTCCACACCTGATGGAGTCAAATGCTTTTGTGAGCTTGATGAAGACCACGTACGGAGGTCAAGGTTGGTCACGGCACTTTTCCTGATGTTGGCATGCGGTGAAGATCACGTCAGTGATACTTCAAGATGGTTTGAATTAGTGGCGATTCTTAAAGGATTTCCTCAGCCAAGCGGAACAGCTGCTTGTGAATTCTGGCAAGAATCTTTCCAGAGATGGACAACAAGGGTGATTCCTCAATAGTTTCCACAATCCAATTTGTCTCCTTTCTTGAATACGGTCACGATCCTACCATCCCTAAAATCAGCTGGGATTTCTTCTGAATTCCAAAATTTGAGGATTAAGATGTGAAGCTGGTGAGCCAGTTCTTCTCTTCCTCCTTTGAAGATTTCAGGGGGGATTCCATCACATCCAGATGCCCCATTGTTCTCCATCTGTATGGTGACTTTCTCTACCTCGATGAATGTTGAGGGATTAAGGCAAGGTTCTGAGGTCATCCTTGACTGGATGTTGAAGGATCAAGTCAAAGGTGCTTTTGTCAACATTGGAGTCATGATTAAGGCTCCGTGTTTGTCACAGAGGTCATGGATTCCATGACTTCTGCAGTTGCTGGTGTGCCTAGTCCTGGGGACATCTAAGCAGCTCGGGCAGCCCCCAGGCCAGGAACACCAGCTGCTAATGGAGCAGTTTCAGACCTCCCATCCCCCGCAGCAGGAGTTTGGAGGGCGAGGGGGGGCTCAGGGTTAGAGACTGTGACAACTGTTGTGGATCCCAGATTGGTCTAATTAGCCATCTGCAGATCCATTAGCGATGATCGAGTATCATTTTATGGAAGACAACCCATCCTCGAATTCAGAGGGATCATAGCCAAGGATACGTGTGTGTGTGTAGAGATATACATATATAGATATTTCCATCTATATAAATGACCCATGGCCTTGAAATGAATCGAATACAAAGTTATTATTCATGTCAGGGGCCCTGCTTTCTTGCCTCATAGTTTAGCACTGCCAGCAAGAATATTAAAGACTTGTAGTCACTCCTGGGCTTTCTCCGATTGGCATTAGGGTGTTTGCTTGGAAGAAATACTGCAGTTAAGGGTGAAAAGCCATTTCCTTTGTAAAACCTTATTTTGAGAGGCCCATTTCTGAAAAATTCTCCTTTGGGACTGAAATGCTGCAGGTTTTGTCTCAGCTCAGTGGTGATTTCTGTCTTTTTTGAAAGTTGAAGGAAATTCTCATCAGATAGCTTTGAGTTATTGGAGAATGACTAAAGCACTTATCTTATCCCACTGTAACAAGTGGCAGCCACACACAGGGCCTGTCCACACTGGAAGAAAAAGTGTATTTTAAAAGGTCTTAGCTAACACATATTAACTAACATGTTTTAAAACTCTCATGTACACAGGGCAAATTGAATTTACCCATGTGTTATCTGGTTGAAATGAGCCAAAGGAGAAGTATAGGATGCAACTCATGCAGCTAAATTTTAGGTAAAGTTTTCTTCTGCGCTTCGACAAAGTCAGAGTTAACTGAAATGTGAGAGTTAAACCTGACCTACCCTCAGCCACTTTTCCTAATCTAGAAAAAATTACAATATTGGACTGTGAATAACTCAAAAGCAGCAGAACATTGAAATCTGAAACAGGGCCCGAGTCTGCAAACCTTTACTACACAAGCTGACACCCTCCCCCCCTCCCCCAGGCAGATGCCAGCACAAGATACTGGCATCATTTAAGCCCACTCAAGCCATTTTACAGAGGTGAATTTCATCCTACAAGCTTAAATTCATGGTGAACCCATTAGAAACACACATCAGATTTTGCTCTGGAGCAGGCAGCAAACTCAGACTTACTTTCAAGATGTGGGATTCAAGACAACTGCTGAAACAGGAGACTCTTGTTTCTCTATTTCCTTTGGGGTATGTCAAGTGAACCATTGACTAGCACTTATCCGTACAAATAATCCTGTAAACTTCAGTGGCACTTTTCGCTCGAGAAAGTGCTATTTAGTATCAGTAAAGGTTGCAGAGTTGGCCCCATCACATGTAAATAGTTCTCAGGGAGGAGCCGAGATTGAAAGGTTTGTTGTAAATCAATGCCGGAGCAGTCTGTGCCTTTGGAACACGAGAGAGGCCACACACAAAACAGCACAACATCCACTAGTTATTTTTTTAAATGTGACTTTGTGTGCCCAGCCTAAAATCTAGTTGTTGCCTACACATAATAGCCTCTGCACATCTGATTCTTCTCTCACTTATCCATGGGTGAACCCCGGAGCTAATCCATTGAACTCGATGGAGCATAAAACGGGGAAGAGGAAATCAGACCCTGAGACATCACTTGCCCTTGCAGTGTTGCAAAAATCTTGATATTTTGTCATGATTCATGCTCTATTTGGACTTTACTCTTAAAGCTCCAGCACCTGGAATCATGTTATTATCTGAAAATCTCATCTTTCGTTAAAAATTGCCTGCTCCTCCTCATTACAGGGGGAAAGCTTGAAAATCTGCACTGATAATGACTGAAAAGCCAGAAGGCAAATAAAAAGAACTTAAACATACTCTTTTAAAAATATCGTGATTCCATGTTTTTGAACACTTGGGGTTGGTAGCACTACAGCCCACCCATCTGAAAGAAGCAAATGGACACCTTTTGACACACGCTTTGGTGGTCAATAAATAAGGACATCCTGGGAGGTCCAGAGCCGAAGACAACGGCAATGTCTTGCTGCCTACTGCGCTTGTTTGAAACTGTGGGGGAGTTTAGCCTGAGCGCCTATGAACTATCTCAACAGCCACAGTGGCACATGAGGGGAGAGATAGATTTCTAAGGTAGCCAGGACACCAGCCACTGAGAAGTTGACGACATTCGATGGATGATTGCACTCTACATGTAGACTCTAGTCCTAATACATCGGCTTGGGCAAGTGACTACATCTGAACTGATCATTATGGCCCCCAAACTCCCAAATCATACATTAATGTGCTTTTTTAAATTAAAACATAAACCCATCATCCTTGCCTCTGGGCTCCTGTATGCAGAATACTTGAGACAATACCCACCAAATAAATAACTTCAGGAGTTAAGCTGTAAATGCCAACTTTCCCCACATTCACCCTTACAAATGGCTAGGTGGACCTTATACTATGTCTTGAAGATCAACACAGCTGGGGTCTGCTGCTGCAAGGGACGGAAGCAAATTCCAATGCACATTCCTCTGTTGAAAGTGCCCCACCACGAGCCCCACACATTCAGAGCTAGGGGCTGTGAGAACACACCAGCTGAACTCCAGCATTGCAACAGTTCCTAGGGATGTAGGCGTTTTCAGTCTGTAGGTAGCCAGGACCCAAACCATGTAGGGTGTATATGTACAATCACACTCTCAAGACACTACCATCCAACTTCTCCCAAACCCAAATGACATCAATATTTTCTTTAATTATTGTATTTTTAAACCCCTGATTTTCTTGTGGCAGGGGCCTCGGAGCTTTTGGAGACCTGGGGGGTGGAAGGCTGCCAAAGACAATTGTGGCCCAGAAGTATTTGCCAGCTGGACTGTGAAATTTATTTTTGGTTCTTGATTCTCCCCGCTCTTTCTGGCTCACTGCGATCTGCAAATGCCTGGCCATGTGGACTGCAGGCCTAGACCTGACCAGTGGGGTCAGATCCTGAAGTGGACAGGGCTCCAGCCATAGCAACTAGCTATTCCAATTACTCTCCATTTCCAATTCAAACTAGACTTTGAGGTCTAGTTCTGCTCCCATTTACACCAGTGGATTTTAATAGACTTACTGTGGATTTACACCAACAGAATTTAGTTCAGAATCTAGCCCTCATTCTCTACTACAATGTAAGGAAAACTGGTTTTAATCCACATCTCTTAAAGGCTGAAATGCTGTTCTACATTCTTCTTTGCAATGCTGCAGTGTCCTCCTGCCATGTCAGTCTACTTCCAAATTTGAAACGAACTGCTGAGCGGCTGAAATTCAAGCTACATGAATGTGTAGTGTACAAAACCTTCAGGACGAATTTGCTGTTTACAGAGTCTTTTCTGCTTTCCCTTTCTGTATCAATGCTGCTCATTCCTGACAGTCAAAACTTTCTTCAGAGTCAACGGGAGATTGCCTGAATGTGGGTGAAGATGGCAGGATCCAGTCCTGTTACATGTGAGAAAGTCCTGGGGCCAGGTCTATAGCTGGTGTAAATCAGCATTGGTGCAAACCCAGCTGAAGATATGGGCACATGATTTGGAGGGGACTGCACCATCCCATGTGATATACATGCATGGGAGGCAGCATCATTTAATGACTGGAGCAAAGAACAGGGAGTAAGGAGACCAGTTTAGACAAGCATCAGCATCTACTACAGAGGGTGCTCGGGAGACACCCATGCCAGGCAGACAATAAATACTGTTCAGATAATAAAGAGGCAGCACTGACAGAGACTGAGATCTCAAAAGAGGTGATGCTAAAGCAAACAGACAAAAGGCACGCGTACTGGATGGTCTTCATCCAATAGCATTTCAGGTGGAAGGGCTGAGCTACTAAGACAAAATATCTGCTTTCTCACTAAAAGCATGTAACACCCTTGTTAGAGAAAAGTAATGTCTGGTACTGGCCACTCTCAGAGACGGGCTACTGGATTACATAGACCAGTGGTGTGATCTCATAGAACAATGCCTCAGTCCCTGCATTCCTTGCACTTGTAGATGGTCAACAAGTGCCCACTTATTAATAATTAACTATCCTGCCCTATGTTTACTTAACTCTTTCAATCCTCCCTCAGTCAAACCCTACAGTACCTTGAAGAAAAACAGATCCACAAAATGGGTATAGGAGATAGAATTTGTCCTATACTCTGGTTCCTGTTCTAAGTAACTAGAGGTCGTTGGATATTAAAAACCAGCGTGGCTTGCAAGATCTTTGTACTGTAATGAGGAAGAGCTCTAAGATGTGATTTCTGATGGGATTGTACTATTCATTGTTCATAATATTCAAACAACAGCCAGGAATTGGGGGACATTTCTGTAGACACTAAATGTCTTATGACTGAGTCTTCACCCAAGAATTGACTCCAGAAAGTTTGCTGTTTGTTAAGCACCACTGGTTGTTCTCCCATTTGCATTTCATTCATCCAATCAGGGAGCAGAGAAAATACCACGAGACTGAGTTGCCCCAACTACTCACCACAAACAACAAATAACAAACAGAATTAACTTTCCATTGTATGGGGGAGAGACAGGGAACAACCTAAAAATGTATTGGTCCAAACTATTTGGCAAATTCTTGTGGATAAATAGTGTAGAATAAAACTGAGATCTGAGAAGAAAGAGAGGGCTGAATTCCTAATGAATATTATTTTTAACAAATAATTTGACCAGCGCCATTAGTAACAATGCCATGGAACAGACTGCTCAATCCATGTCCAAAACAGTTTTCTTTTCGGCTTGTCCTTCACATAGAGTTTTTGTCAGAGTGTGATTTGTTTTGGCAGATCAGAGGCCATGATTATAACCTACCGTTCCATTTGTGAATGCAAAACTTGCTATTACTGCTGTTTATCTTTCGTGGTGCCTCTTTGTTTTGAACTTTTTTTTTGTATTACATTTCTATCAATACTGAAGGCTTGAGTTTGTCGCACGACGGTAAAGAATAACAGAATCCAGTAAGAAAATGTGGATCAAAATACAGCCGTGCAAACACTATAATACTGCATACTCTGTAACTGGTTTGAGTTGGCCAGCATATGGATACGGGCACTGCATATCAGATTGGACTCACGTATCCATCTAGCCCAGTCTTCTGTCTCCACCAGCGGTCATTACCAGATGCTTCAGAGGGAAGTGGAAGAGACCCCATTGTAGACAATTAGGGAATGAGCAGTGTGTAGCAGAGGTTCCTGCCTAACCCCCTGTTGGTTAGTGGGCCTATACCCGCTCCCTCTCCAGACAGGCTATGGCTGCACAGAGCTGGGGGTGTGACTCCCAGTTCCTGTCGACATACTTCCGCTAGCTCTCATCAAGCTAGTGCACTAGAAATAGTGTCACTGCGGTAGCATGGGCAATGGCAAGCAGCAGCACAGGCCAGCTGCCCTGAGTACAAACCCACTGGATCCAGGCGGGTTGGTATTTAGGATGGCTTGTCCATACCACTGCCGGCTCTACCATGGCTCCACGGCTCCACTCGATGACAGCCAGTGTGAGTACATCTACACAAGGTGGGAAACACACCCACAGCCCCGCGTAAGGGGGAGCATTCGTCTGCTCAGCATATGGGGCTGTTTTGCGGAGGAGCTTAGTTCCTTCTGCTCGTATGATCTGCTCCTGCTCTCACTGAAGTCAATGGTGTAGGATAGACCCTCCTAATCATCTGCATCGGATCATGACCAGGGTGTGCAAAGCTGATGTCCTGTTGCCAGGATAGCTTTCTCTGAGTCCTAGGATGACCAGATAGCAAATGTGAAAAATCAGGATAGGAGGTGGAGGGTACTAGGAGACTATATAAGAAAAAGGCTCAAAAACTGGGACTGTCCCTATAAAATCGGGACATCTGGTCACCCTACTGAGTCCTCTGATGCTCCCTGAGGGCTGAGAACCTGAAGTGAGATGAGTTACTTTTCAACGCTGAGCTTCCTCACTCGAGCCAGTGCACTAGTCCTCATGCGGCCCTCGTGGTCATTTGAGTTTGAGACCCCTGCTTTACGATTATTATTATTTCATATTTGCATTGTGGTGGCACCTAGAAGCACTAGCCAGGAATCAAGGCCCCAGGTGCTGTACATGCACATAACGGTATTCTCACTAACCCAAGACTTAATCCTGAATTTATTGAAAAGGATTTATCCAGCCAAACTCCTGTTGACTTCAGTGACGTAATTATTGGCTCAGAGTTACACAAAGAGCCGTTTTCTACTCTCAAATGCTCATGTATGACCCTCATGTAAATATCATGAGGTGCATGAGAGGATAGAATCTCGCGCACAGCCAAACCAGGGCATAATTCCTTCAAGCCCAGAATGGTTTGATAACAACTCAGCACCTCTATTTTAGTCTATTTTCCTGCTGGAGGAGGGCAGACAAAACCAAACCAACCCCAATCTCGGGAAGAATGCATCATCAGTGAATATTCCACCCTGACTACAGTGGGTCGGAACAATTGAGAAGAAGCAATGTTCCACTGGAATGTGCCGATCCGGTGAAACTGGAACATTTCTAAGAGACGGGATGATTTTGCTGGGTTCTGACAGAACCCAGGAAGGTTTTAAAAGGCTGCCATCTCATGCCAGTTTGCCTGTCTGACACCTGATGGGCTCTTGGGGAGCCCAGTCTTACAGGATCAACAGTCGCATAGCAAGTATTCCTAGGGACTACTCAAGGGCCAGGGACTCCATGTTCCATGGCACCCTCCCATGTGGACTGCCATGAGGATCCCGTAGCTCCCAGCTGGAGCAGCCAGCCAGGTGGATTGTCCCAGGGCTCTATCCTCTTATGCACAGAGAATCTCAAAATGTTTCATTTCCGTTTCCGAATCATAATTAAACCAAATTTTGACATGGGGAGGGTGAGCTCTGCCTAAACATAACATTGCTCTCCACACCTTAAAATCACGACATGTCCCAAAGTCACCCCGTGAAGAGAAGGAGAGATGAGCAGAGACTGAGATCAGGTTTATGAAGCCAATAAAATGATCCTCCTCACCTGGTGAGGTGGCCATGTCACCCCCTCTTTGGAAGCCTTCAATGGCTCAAATTTTAACTTCTAGCCCTCACCTTCAGGTCCCTGCATCACTCCACTCCATCTCAAATCTCCATCCCTCTGCTCTACCGGTCACACCATCCTCAATGCCGTAGTCATCATCTCCTTCCGTAACGATCTCTTTGCTCTCCCCAATACTTGGAACACCTTCCCTGTCCCAGGCTGCTAAATATCCACCTTCTCTTCATCCAAACCCAGCAAATCTTTGCTGTTTCCATGAGGTTCACAAGGAGCAGGTGAGACAATACAATTATAATATAGTGATTCCTTCCTCTGGGGCTCCCTGTGTGTCCGATCTATCCTGATCCATGGGGCTAAGGCTCTTTGGAGAGGATGCTCATTAACACTAAGGTCCCCTTACACACACTTGAAGACCAGAGCAATGTAAGTGTAAAGTAGCCTTGGTGGAAATGAGAATCAGGTTTTTGTATTTTGTGTCTCATACAGTGCACAGTTCAAAAGCTCCCGAAGTTCTTCTGATCACAAGCAATTTCTTTTTCCCATGCAGTCTGGATGTAGGAGGAAGAGAGTTCCAATCTGAAGGGGTGTTCAGAGGCAAAGCATCGACTTCTCTCGGTTGCTTGGCTTTAGTCTATCACGCTAATGAGAACTGCAGGTGCCCCTAACAAAATACCTGTTAATTCTTCAAACAGCAGCGGGACGTCTGTGTGCACTCCGGGTGGAAAAAAAATATCCGCTGGTGCAATCTCAACTTTCAAGGGGAAATCTGCAGTTGAAAAAGGAGGAGCGATGGGGGAAATTAAATTAAGTAAATGCAGGAAAAATAATATTAATAACAGCCAGGGAGCTTTACCTCAGGTGCTGGCCAAAGCAGCTTTCAAGATCCTCAGTTGGTGAGAATACTGAGTGCTCAGGAAGCCCACCAGCCAATTTTCAATACAACAATGATTCGCCCTTCCGGATAAATTGTTATTTTCTGTGTCTGCGATATCAATATGGTAGAAAAGACAGTTGCTTTTTCCGTAACCTGTGTTCGAGTGCTTGCTCACGTGCATTCCATACTCGGTGTGTGCGCTCGCCACATGCACCGATGCTGGACATTTTCCCCTCAGCAGTATCCATAGGGGATTCACTCTGGCACTCTCTGGAGTGGCACCTGCGTGGTGAGGTATAAGGGGCACCACTGGCTCCCCCTCCCCATCAGTTCCTTCTTACCGGAAACTCTGACAGTGGGGAAGGAGGGCGGGTTGTGGAATGAACGTGAGCAACACGCCTGGAAGGACACCAGTTACGGAACTGGTAACTGTCTTTTCTTCTTTGAGTGATCGTTCATGTCCATTCCACTTAGCTGACGCCCAAGCAGTGTCAGCTGACTTCAGTCATATGCTTCACTCAGTGACTAAACCCCCCTCCACTCTGTCCTTAAAGGGGCTGCAGGCTTTGCACTGGGCACACCTGCATGTCCTTGAAGATGCTTTGCACTGCAATCTCATTTCCAGCAAAGTGATCAAGGTTACCGTTAGAAAGAAGCATCTGTACCGGGGAGGAAATAACCCAGTCCCATATTCCAAAGCGATTGTACTTGGAACATGTAGAGATGCTCTGGGATTATCCCGAACACAGGAGGCTATCTAAGAAGGGTGAGTTCTTATATGAGTTTCACTGTATACCTTTCTAACATGGCTACGTATTTCTCTCTCTCTCTCTTTCGGGGCAGTGATTATAAAACAGACCTGAGGCCCAGTTCAAACTTGACAACTCTACCACCATCTGAAACTATTCTTTCGCCACCTTGTCTCAGCTGTCCCCAAACCTTGTCAACCCCACTCAGGCCAATGCCTGTATAGGGGAGAATGCCTCGTTAATAACATTTGATTATTTTACAAAAAGGGAAAATGAATACGCTGGAACCTGTAGGCCTCGCTGCACCAGGCAATGAGAAGACATTTTAACCAGCATTTACTGTCAGTGAAAGCAGATAAAAATAGGTACCTTAAAAACCATGACAGAGAAAAATGTGACAGGACAGAAAGATTTGTATAGTGCTTCCCATACTTTAAGCAGGGTTTTCATAGTTTGTGAAGGATTAAGAGATTCTATGCAAATTTCTTTACTGTGTAGGATTCATTTTGCTTCTGCCCACAACTGGCAGTACATCAGGGATGTATAGCACACACAATGAATGACAGTGATACCATAAATAGGAGACCACAGGTGGAATCCGAGCTCCATGGAAATCAATGGGAGTTTTGTCATTGACTGCAATGAGGCCAGGATTTCATTCCAGGGTTCTAATCCCAGCTCTGCCACTCAGCTGCTTTGTGACCATGGGCAACTCCCTTAACCTCTTTATGCCTCAGTTTCTCCATCTGTATAATCAGGATGACAATACTGACTTTGCTTAATTAAGCATTTGAGATTCACAGATGGAAAGGCCAGTGTATAAACTATTACTACTTATTTGTTTATGGTAACACACACGATGCGGTCTGCACTTCCTGTCCTAGCAAGGAGTAGTCCCAGTCCTGAGAAGCTCACAGTTTAAGGAAAGCGAAGTATAATTATTTAGGAGGGTGGTTTTTTTTCTTGCTACCCTTTTGCACTAAGGTGTAGGATTTACGGGGTAGCCAGAGGATTTAACCCCACTGATCTTGAGTTTCTCTACAGTTCTTTTGGAGTGTGTATTTCATGCTGTGTTGTTGGTTCACTCAAGGGCTGATACAAATTTTTAAATGAATAACACTTTCCACCATTAGAGAACCTTCCCACTTAGGAGCCCAAAGATTTTGACAATTTGTGTAGCAACCTCACAACTCCCTATGAGTTAGAGATCATCTCCATATGATTGAGGGGGAAACTGAGGCACAGAGAGATAAGTGAGTTCCGCAAGGTCACACAGGAAGGCTGTTGCAGCATCGGGAGCTGTCTTGTCTCGCAGACCCAAGCCTTCATCATTCTTCACCAGTGGAAATGTCATTTGCAAATCAATGATGGTGGAACCCAGAGAGTTCTACAAAAATTGAAAACTTTAAAATGATGTACACTGTGAGAACCTTTCTGTACGTATTTAGGATCCTTCTCATTGAACTCTGTTGTCAGGTTACAATTCCTTATAAGATGGTTCAAAAAACCATAGAAAATATAGCACGCTATGAAATTCCATACAACTTTTCCGGAACAGGAGCTCCCATAAAGAGCAATGAAAGTTTACGCTGCAGAAAGTATGTACACTAACTAGAGTAACCGTGTAATCACTTGGCCCAGCCCCCTCTCCTCGCACATCTTCCCTTGCCCATGCTTAGAATATAAGCACTGCTGGGCAATGACCATGTGTTTTATTTACTCTGTAAAAAATCTATCACACTGTGGGATGCTCTAAAATATAAAGGTACATTATTATATAGTACCAGAATAATAATATTATGATAATAAGACTTTGCTCACAAATTGGTGCCTTCCAGCTTAGGATCTCAAAACACTCCAGCAAAGTCCTGCTATTGTGATTCCCATCCGGCCGCTGGGGAAACAGAGAGAGAGAGATTAGCCAAAGGTCACTCAGGTAGTCTGCTGCAGGGCTGGAATTGGAACCGAGCTCTCCAGACTTTCAATCCTGGATCTTAACCACAAGATCCTGTTTTACCTCTTGCTCAAAACCATGTTTTCGCTCTTTGTATCTAAGTCCCACTGGAATGGGACGTTCCAAGGTTCCTCTTGCATAACTGCTGAAAACAAGCCTCACTGGAAGGGATGGGCGTAAACTTGGGTTCGAGTTCAGCGGATTCAGGAACAGCTGCACTGTTTGTGTTGCTCTCTATTCGTGGTCAGTTTTACAGCTTTCCTGGCATTTCACCTGCATTTCAAACTGGACAGATTCACACCCTCCTGCCAGGTCAGAAACAAAGTTTTAAGGCTCACGTGCACTCTTCTCTGGCATCCCAGTGCCTAATATCACTAAGGAAAACAAACCTGAGGCTGGCTGAAAACGGTGATCATTATTCAATATGTGCCTTTCCCAGACGTGATCTCAGCTAACTGAAGTATCACTTAACTCTAGGCCATTCTTTCCAATACAGATACCCAGGCAGTCAGGTTAAACTGAGCAGCAAACATCGATAACCAGGAGTCTGGTGATTCGTTTATGAACAGACTTAAGCTTCTAGAGGTCATGAATAAAGTGCAGTGACCTCTAATGGCATGCTGCCAAGCCTTTGGAATTAAAATACCTGATGCCAACCACACAGCACTATTGTATGTTAACCTACATGACGGAATCAGAAATTGCCAGTATCCGTCGTGTTGGATCTGTTATGAACATATGATGCGGATTCACTGTAGCTAACGTTGCAAATACAGTTTATATTCCATCCCCCATTGCTGTTCACTCATAACTTTCCAAGGTCTTCACCTTTGGGTCCAAATGCTTGGTGTCTGCCTGATGATGATGTTTGGTTTTTGTGGACAGAATGAGCTTTAGCTATGGGAAAATGATGAAAATAAATAACACTCCTCTTATTTTATATTACGTGAGGAGTGACTTGGCCTGTCGGCCATTCAAGGTAGTGGCTGTTTTTAATCCCACACTACCTGGCAGTGGTCTTTAACATATTTATCCTTACAGCACCCCTGTTGGAAGGGGAGTATCGCCATTTCCATTTTATAGATGAGATAGGGAGTCGCAGACAAACTACGCGATTAGCTCAGGGTCGCACAGCAAATCTGGAGCAGAGCCGGGAACTGAACGCAGACCTCCCCGTCCCAAAGCTAGTGCCCCAACCACTGAACCAACTTTCCACTGCTTCACTCAAGACTAATAAATAACCCCTGGAGACTCCTTTAAGCTGCACGGCAACATTGCTCTAACTTTTGCAACAGGGTGTTTTTAAAATGGATCTAGGGTGACCGGATAGCAAGTGTGAGCAAGCAGGCTGGGAGATAGGGGAGTAATAGGCGCCTTTATGGGACAAAGCCCCGAATCTCACAGCTGTCCCTATAAAATCAGGACATCCAGTCACTTTAAAAGGTTCAGACATTTATATGGGAAATTAGTACATCCAGGGTTATGTTAATGAAGGATTTTAGAAAAAAAAATAAAGAAAAGACAAAGTGTGGAAGGGATTTAAAGCTTCCTGCATCCGGGCATAAATCAACACCTAACTGACACTGGTCAGGAAGAAATGCTCCTCTGTAGATAGGTTATCCCATAACTGTCCATTGAAGAGTTTTGATACCTTCTTCTGAAGCAGGTTGGACACAGGGTACTTTACTTAACTAGATGGACCTCTGATCTCATTGGGTGATTTCTATCTTGCTGCTATAGGATAGTCTAACTGTATTAAAGTCATCTGAGTATTCACTCCTCAGATAAAATACTGCCGAGCTCATGGAGTATGAGCAGCTTTCTGCAAGGGAGAGTTCTTACTCTTGCCTAAAACATAGAACATCAGGGCATAGAAAAGGGGTTGATATGAACAGACAGCTCAAGACTTCTGCTGACACTCAGGTTCATCGTCATGTGTATTTGTTCCATAACATACGTAGGTCTAACCAGATCTAAGATCTGCCACCTACCTGTCAGGTACAAGAAGGTTTGTGCTCAGTCAATGGAAAGGATTTTTTTTAAAATTAGATGCTTTCATCCTAAGAATATAAGAACAGACCTACTTGGTTAGACCAAAGATTCATCTAGCCCAGTGTCCTGTCTTCCGACAGTGGCCAATGGCAGGTGCCCCAGAGGGAATGAACAGAACAGGGAATCATCAAGTGATCTAGGTCCTGGCACCCATTCCCAGCTTCTGGCAAACAGAGGCTAGGGACACTATCCCTGCCCATCCTGGCTAATAGCCATTGGTGGACCTATCTTCCATGAACTGATCTAGTTCTTTTTTAAACCCTGTTATCATCTTCAAAACAAAATCTACATGGAGCTCTGAACTGTTCAGCTCCTATATAGTCTCTTCATGTTGCACTGGACTATGTTCCTTGTCAAAAATATTATTTATAACATTTAATACAGAAGCACCTACAAGCCCCCACTGAGATCAGTGCTCGGCTCTGTACAAACACACAGGGTGGGATTTTCAGACGTGCTCCGCATTGGCCGAACGCTGCCCCCATTTAAGTCAGTGATGAAACTCCCATGGCAAAGGTGCATTTAGAACAGGTTTCTGTAACAATAAAAACAAACAAGCTGCGCCTGAAAGCTTCTGAACAGCTTGCAACAAGTAAGGGACAGGGCAGTTTAGCAGAGCTCCAGCCTCCTCGGTATGGGAATAGCCGCTGCAGTGCCTACACAGTGACATCCAGCAGCATCTTGCCCTAGGTCTGCCTCCCTTCCAACCTATTCAGAACCAGTATAAAGTGCCCTCCAGCGTGCACAGGGTGGGCCTGCCCTGACTGCCTAGATTGAAATGCTTTGTAGCACCTTGGGAAGGGTCTTTGGGTCCGGGTAAATTTCACCCCCAGGGAGACCTCACATCCAGCCTGTGTGTCGTTGAGAGAGGAGCTCTGGAGTTCCCTGTCGTCCGTGATCGCTAGCGTTACAAACACCTCGAATGGGGAGCACGTGTATTAGTTCAGCACAGCTACAAAGGGAGGGCCACGTCATGGTTCTATTCCACACGGCCCCCCCTGGGTAGCGGAGAGCCTCGGTAGGGAATTACACTGTCACAACCATGAAGATTAACATGGGGATAATACAACATCTGTGTGTGAGGAGCATGCTGAGCTCAGAGCCCCCGTGCGAAGGAATATCTGTGCTGCTGATATCCAACCTTCGGGGGATTCCAAAGCCAGATACAAAATATTGGAGACACAGCCCTGTAAACCTCAGTAACCCCCAAACTGCTTGAGCACACTTAGTGGAAGAGCTGACGTTTCCAGTTTCTCCTGTCTGCGAGCGGACAGGTTCGCTACTATTTCTCCACTCCCATAGCTTGTATTGCAGGCCCTGCACTCCCCCTGCTCCCCTGTCCCAGAGTCACTCTGCCTGTGCCTGCAGCCAAGGGAACATACATGTCCACTCCTGCTGCCAACCAGGCACCCGCAGCTACCTTTGATTTCAGTGGTAGCTGAAGGCACTTGGATACCAGCCAGGAGGTACTAAGTACTTTGCAGGATTGGGTCAATAGCTGAGGCTCAGATCTGGCACAGTGCAAATAATAAATTGAATATCCTCTTGTTACTGCAGCAACACGAAAAACACAACGAAAACAGTGCCGATGCCTGCAGAATTCCTTAGGATGAGCAGATGTATGCTTTCGAAATAGTGAATCAGAGTTACAGGGATGCTCCTGAATCTTAGAATAAATCCTCTTTCCTGCAGACATGAATGTCAGAAAGCCAGATGTTGTCTATTGGTAGTGAATTTTTTTATAATTCTCCAAAATCTGTTAGATCTCATGCAAGGAACTGATTGTACCAAAGTTTAAGAACAAGAATTGCACGCAGGTCCAAGGTGGGATTATACAATATATGATGGCATATTGATTGCGTTTTGTTATTTAAGAGATTTTTTTTTTATAATTGAGTGTCCCTCATTTCTTCCTTTTGTACAGCATAACCCTGGTCCTTTTGTGTCACCAGGCTTGACGAAGGACCACTCAAATCCATGGAAAGACCCATATTAAATTCAATGGCCTTTGGATCCAGCCCTTATACTGATATAAAGGTCCATGACCACAAGGTAATTTATGATAATTTAAGATCTCATACCTGTATGCATACGTTTGATTGTTTCTCATTAATGGTGACATTGGTCTTATTTAACAGATTTATTTTTGGAATAATTTGTACATGTATTGAGGCAAATTTTTGAAACCAACAATAAAAACAGGCAAGGAAGGGCCCACAATGTATTTACCACGGGGAACATATTTTCTTCACAAGGACAAGGCTTCTTAGCAAGCTCTGGTTATTCTTTCCCTTGTGTTTTCTGGTTGCTTAATTTGTTCTTGCAATATGATTCCCTGATTCCTGGAACTCAGCAACACTCAGAAAAAAATATTCATTGTCCAGTCACAGATCTCTAACTAAATTAAAAAAAACAACATGGCAGTTTATTAATTACTTTCAAAAACCTCTTAAAACTGGGGCTGTGTTTATTGTTTATTCGTGTTGCTACAGCAGCAGGCTGGGTTTTTTGTTTTTTGTTTTTGCATTTCAGGGGTACCACAAGAAGGCAAGTGAAGATTGTAAACAAGAATGGGTTAAGGGCATATACTTTTCCCAGTCTCAGTTTGCATAAGAGAAAAAGAAAAACCACTTACTTCCTGTTGGGTTGATATTATTATGAAAAGTAAACGAACTCTCCCATGTCTCATTCCTTTCCCCCCATTAACATACTGGACTTTGCAGCAAGATAGACTTGGCCTCGTAAGGTAATTCTAGGGTATGCAGCCAGCTCAGTGTCTTGAGAGAGCAGCTCTGTTGCAGAAAATTGGAGATTAATATGCACTCCAGCAAGATCACCACAATGATTGCAAAGCAGAAACTATAAACTAAGTCTTGGAGATCAAAAGTGTAATCACAGTTAAAAATACAATGAGAACCAGCCTGCTGAGGGTAAGCACCCAAATTACCATAGGAGGTGCATGACCCTGTCATCGGGCAATCCCTTTTATGACTACAATCCTTCTTAATTATTCTTACTCTGCAATCCAGATCATCCTGCATCATCCTGCTGAGCTGTAGCCTTTCCACGTAGTCTTCACCCTGTAAAGAGGACGGTTTCATTATTCTCTGAAGGTATCAGATCTGTAGTGAGCAGTGTGGTCTACTCAGACTTTTCCCTTGGGACCATCTGCTTTATTTTGGGTCATTCTTCGGTTACCAGAAGAGCTGATTTGGACCATATCCAAAAATTGAACCAAAGCTCTGGGAGTTTAAAAAAAAAAGTCCATTAATATTTTTAAAATTACTACCATTGCTGTCTGCACTTCACTGATTTCAGCAGGACAGGAATGGTACTAATTAGAAGTGGGAATGAACTAAAATCCAGGATTTGAACATCCCCAAACTATGAAGAAGTTTGGAGCAGTATCTGGGTGCAAACTTTGTGTCTCACCCCCAACTCTTGCAAAGGGACAAACATTAACTGGTTATTAAACTATGGACACTAGATGCCAGCAACCCGACCTGTTTGAAAGAATATATTTTGGTGCAATACAGTTACTAGTTTATTATTTGTACCACAATATTGCCTAGAGACCTCAGGAGCCCAGACTCCCACAGTGCACACACAGAGCAAGAAACAGTCCCAGCCCTGAAGAGTTTCCAAGAGGAAAACTCTTCCTCTGTTACAGGTGAGAAGCCAAGGCACAGATGGTGGGATCCATAAATACACTCAGGTGCATAGGGCCCGTTTTTAGGCACCACTTCCATCCACAACTCTCCCCTCTTGGTGCCCAACCAACCCTGGAAGTACCCTAACCACTAGGCTAAGGTTAGAAAGAGGAACCTTCTCCTGCCCCCACCGCCCACCTGGTTTGGGGGGCATTGGGTGACCTCACACCAGGGTCCTGCCTATGTAACTCAGGCAGCCAAATGCCCATCTTCCCCTGGTTCATGATGGCACCTCCCTTCAGCCCAGATTTAGGCGCCAAGCTTTCAGAGAGTGGCAGGGCTTAGTACACACACCCAATAGCTAGCATAGGCAGCTCCCAGCCTAGTGTGCTGGCTTTGTGGGTCGTATTCTAAAGGACACGTCTCCTTCTATTCATTGTATAGGAGCCTTGGTGCCTAGCTCAGGCTCGGTGGCTCTCAGTGTCATTCTTGTGAGTTTCTAGGCACCCAAAAGGAAGGTTCCATGACATTCAGCATCACAATGTCTAAGTCCCTTTTGTGGATCTGGGCCAGCCAGATTATGTGAGTTGCCTGAAGTCACAGAGAAAGTCTGTGGCAGAGCCAGGAAAAAATCCAGAATTCCTGAGTCTTAACCCAATGCCTTAGCCACAGGATTACCTACCCTTTCTCGCAGGCGGCTAAAAGGTGGGTGCTTAACAGCTGAAGTGCTATTTCCATGGGGATGAATTTCAGATCCTGAACAGGTGCTGTCAAACTAAGAGGAATGCCACAAATTGTTCAGACGCTTTGAAATATGTTCATCTATCTCCCTCCCTCACAGACCTGGGTGTGATGGGACTTTTATCCTCGTCAATTGTTGAGATCCCGCAATGATGAACTGTGAAATCGGATGCCAAAGAAAAGGTTTTTCGGGGTTAAATATTCCTGCCCTGTTATTTTCTGTCTATCCCTCATCTGGAGATTCACGACTTGGACTCGGCAGGTTGAGATGCACGCTGCAGTGATGAAAACCATCTCTTGCAACAACAAAAACCAGCGCTCGTGAAATATGGAACGAGAGATTTGCTACTCATTGAAAAAATAGACATTGATGTTTTACGCAAACTAGCAGGGGGAAAAACCATCCCTTTGTTTGCTCTTGTAACAGCTGAAATTCTTGGTGATGGGAGAACATTCATTCTATCCAGGGTCATAAAAGATTCCAGGTATTTGACAAATTCCCGGCAAAGCATTTAAGGTTAATAGATGGAAAGTACTTAGAATAAGGCTGTAATTGTTTCAGAGGGTCTGTCCACATTATAAGCAGCATGAACACAGATCAAATGCCTTGTAAACAGAAGCCAGATTCAAGCTTCGCTATGGTGTGGATTCTCACTGCATCTGTATTCGTTGACAATAAAAGTAATATTTATTGCTCCGATAATTCACATGGCTGGGGGTAGAGGAGAAACAGTAGGTAGCTAGGAATAACATGGGGGAGGAATTAATAAAACTCCAACAGGCGTCTGACAAAAGAGTCCAGGATCCCATCTGTCTGGGGCCAAAGGGTTCATGGTTGGTTGTTCTGCGGGAGGGGGAGAGGGGGGAGAGAGAACATTGTAAGAAGGGCATAAATAACTGCTAGTAACTTTCAGACAGCTGGTGGCTTCATGGGGAAATACCTATGTAGGGGTCAGGAAGTGCCACAAGGGGAATGTGATGGGACTTTCCCCTCCTTTATGGAGAGAAGGGCATGTCGGGGTTCAATCCCATCACCCGCTCCTTTCCATTTGCATGGTAGAAAGTAGGGCCGCTCCTCCCAGCCCTGCAGATCCCCTCGGATCTCAAGGAGCCCTGAGTCACCCCTAAAAGGTGCTGGGCTTCCGCATGGGCCAGGGGCCCTGTCTGGCTCTGCCCTAGCTCAGGAGGGGCAGCAGATTGGGGAGGTCTCACTGCACCAGGCCAGGAGGTGGAGCCACAGTGGCTCCTCCGCGGCTGGGGGAGGAAGGGGAGCTATTAGCTGTGAGCAGGAGAAGAGGAGTTGGGCTCTGGCTCCCCTCCCCCTGCCCGGGCCCACGGCTCAGCTGCAGCCACACTGGCAGGGCCTCCTCCCTGGTGACTAGCCAGGGACTATGGCTATGGGTGAGCCCCGCTGCGAGGAGGTGCCACAGCAAAGGCCTAAATTCCTGGGCGCATGTTGCTTCTCTTGGGGACACAACGGAAACCCTCGTCCTGCCTGCTCTTCCGCTCCCACCTGCCCCCTTTGCAGCTGCCAGAACTCTACCACTCGTAGACAGAGGCCTGGTGCCCCAGCACTGTCAGACCGCTCTCTCTTTCATGGGAGGAGGGGGAGATTGCGTGCCCAGGGGCCCCTTGCCTGCAGACCCCGTGGGCACGTCCTAACCTTATTATTACTATTTGCATTGCTACATGCACCTGGTGGCCCCACCGGAGATAGGTTCTCCCCGTGCCCAGTGCTGCACAGACACCCAGAGTGAGATCATCTCTTCCTTGCGGAGGTTACAACCCGGGTTAATTGAATGCCCAGAGTGAGATCATCTCTTCCTTGCGGAGGTTACAACCCGGGTTAATCGAATGGGTGCTTATTGCCATTTCACACACGGCAAACTCTGGCACAAAGATCAAGGGACTCAACCAGAGGTCGGCAACCTTTCAGAAGTGGTGTGTCCAGTCTTCACTCTAATATAAGGTTCCGCATGCTAGTAATACATTTTAACATTTTTAGACGGTCTCTTTCCATAAGTCTATAATACAGAACTAAACTAGTGTTGTATGTAAAGCAGTGGACCCCAACCTTTTCATCGCCGCGGACCGGTCAACTTGGGCGAGTGAATGCTTGCAGCCCGGGGGGGGGGGGGGGGGGGGGGGGTTAATTTTTCATTCTGTGCGGCGGACCGTGGTATGTCCGCCGAAAACCCGCAGAATTCATTTGCTTTATTACTTTAATTCGCCGTGGCGTACTCTTGTATGTCCGTCGAAAACCCACAGAATTCATTTGCTTTATTACTTTAATTCGCCGCGGCGTACTCTTGTATGTCCGCCGAAAAGCCGCCGGAATGAAACCTCAATGCGGAAGGGAACCGGATGCGGGAACCTACAGGGAACCTGAAGCCGGAGCAAAGGCGGCCAGGGGGGGAACGCGGCCGCGGCCCGGTACCAAATGCCCCACGGACCGGTACCGGTCCGCGGACCGGGGGTTGGGGACCACTGATGTAAAGTAAATAAGGTTTTTAAAATGTTTAAGAAGCTCCGTTTATAATTAAATTAAAATGCAGAGCCCCCTGGACCGGTGACCAGGACCCGGGCAGTGTGAGTGCCACTGAAAATCAGCTCGCGTGCCGCCTTCTGCACCCATGCCATAGGTTGTCTACCCCTGGACTAAACCAATTTCACATGGAGTAGGGCTGTGAAATGAACCCAGCTCTCAAGTGTTAGTTTAGCACCTTAACCACAAAACCGTCTTTCCTCTCATTTCTTTGTCAGTAGCCTGCAAGTACAGTGTGAGTGAAGGTCCAGACAGGGTCCAGTTATCTTTGTCTGTCAGCGTAGAACTCCCTGGGACCGTACCTGGACGGAGACAAAGAACGGGTTCTCTCTTTGGACAGCAACTTCCCTTTCCTGGGTCTTCAGATGGTGGCTCTGAAAGGGCAAGAGCTCGAATCTATTGTTAATCTGCAATGACTGAAGCTGTGTCTCTTCCTTGCCGACTCAAGCTAGGTGTATTAGGACCAGCTCCACGGCATGAGCACTCACTGATTGTGTGTAATGCTCATATGGCACATCCTGCCTTGGTGTCCTCTAAAAAACAACACAAAAAAATAAGCCCCCATTGTGGTGTGTGATGTGATAGAAGGAGATGTGCATCAAAACTGTATTCTGCTCAGGGGAGCTGGTGACTCTTCAGGGCAGGAACAGACACAACAGTTGGCAGTTATATAGTGCCTTTCATCTAGAGATCTCAAAGCCCTTTGCAAATGTGAATGAACCCTCCACGTTGCACTCCAAGTGAAACCAGTAGGTGCTCAACACCTGTAAAAAACCAGGGTAGGAGTGACTTGCCCAAGGTCACGCACTGAATCACTTGCAAAGCCAGGACCCCTGACTCCCACATCTCTGCTGTGACCACTAGATACATGATCTCCCTTTTATCTTTCTAACAATCACATACAACCAGAGTGGAAGGGATGCAGAGAGGAATGTTTGCAGTGCCTGTAAAGTACCAGGAGAAGTAGCCAGCAGGGGCTGGCAGAGAAGTTATAACACTGGGGGAGAGGTATAAGTATGTGAACCACCTGCCTTCCATTTACAGACAAGCATGGGTACACCACATTTCCCCAGATAGGAAAGAGAAGCTACTTAGAGCTGCCTTCAAACATTTTTGGCTGTTTCTTATCTTTTAATTTCTGCCTTTTTCTAGATTATAAACTCTTTGGGGGCAGAGACTGTCTTCTATGTTATGTCTAATTAGCTAATTCAATTTATGGGGATGAAAATGAATGAATGAACAAACTAAATAAACCAGTGCCAAACACTTCATTTGATGAGTTAAGGTTTAGAGCACAGATCAGTGGTTTAGGGTAAAATATAATCACAGGGATGTTGTAATTATCTCTAAACCAAACGCTATACAACAGGTAACTCAGAGCTAAGGGTAAACTTAAAAGCAATACAAACATGTTGATGTAAGGAAATGCACTATTAGAGCACCCAGATGACCTTAACTCTGTCTTGCAGTGACATCATGCAATAACCATACAATTAAGGCATGCTAGTGGTCCCAGATTAGGCTGAACTGATTTTAAAGACACACTAGATTGTCTACCCCTGCCCCTCATGATGTTACTACTGAAACTGACTTGTAGATGGAATGTGAAACTGACTCATTGCATTTTAGGACCCAAACAGAGTAGAGGTAAATAGATCAAATACATTGACTTTTTCCCATGAGATTTTAAAAATTGTTTTTGGCTCAAGACTCTAAACGGTTATTTAGTAATACTAGTTAGGCAAGTTATATATATATATATATATATATATATATATATATATATATATATATATATATATATATATAAGATTATATTTATATATATAAAGTTATATATATATTCTTATATATATAAAGTTATATATATATATAAAGTTATATATATAATCTTATATATTTATATATATAAAGTTATATATATATATATATAAGATTATATTTGTTGTGTGTTGAATATATATATATTCAACACACAACAAATATAATCTTAAAGCAGATGCTGTCAAGATAAAAATTATGTGTATATAATGATTTTTGTCTTGATGGCATATTTTTATATATGGAACATGTATATGCTGTCAACAAAAATCATTATACACATACATATGTATCTATTACATATAATGATTTTTATTTTGACAGCATCTGTTTAAAGATGATTTCCTTGGCTATGTCTCCAAGATTTGGAGAAGTGTTATTTGGCCCAGAAAGTCATTATTATGGAAACAAACCACAATCTCTTGGGTAGCTCAGTCTACACATGAGAGTGTGGATGTCATTTTTACAAGGCTGACTCTGTCCTTCTAATTAACTCCGTTCTCTCCAATGCTTGAGACCTAGCTGCTGCCTGCCAGTATCGGTTTGCCTATATTTATGTCAAATCTATCACAGAGCTCCTGTTAGCAGGCAGTGAGTGGCAACCTCATCCCCTCCTGTATGTGCAAAGTGTTTCTTTCCCCAGCCCTTCCCCACAGATTGAGATGAAAAAGAGAACGCTGAACTGGCTAAATCACTGGGATCTAATGAGGAGATGTCCCCTTTTTCCCCAAGAACAATCACAGACATAACAAGCAACGCCAATCATTCAGTGCAAAGGGGACCCTCTTCACAAATATTTTCCTTAGCTGATTTTTCCATTAGACTCTTGAGCTCTTTGGCATATTTGTTTTCTGACAAATTAAATTAAATGTGAAGTTCACTGTTTCTTGGGGGGGAAATTCTTTTATATCTAACACACAAAGGGTAGTGTGGTGAACTGAGAGAAAGAGAGAGAGTGTGAGAGTGAGAGAGTGTGCACCATTACCTTCTATTGGATAGAATCAGGAACATTTAATTGTATGTCCTAGTCTCTATACTGTTACCAGCAAAGGGAAATGTACAAAGAGCCAGGGAGTTTTTAGCATGTGCATATATTCACATACAAGAGGGGGGTGGGGAGAGAGCACGATACTAAACTATCTTCTGTAGCATGGGTTCTCAGTTTAGGGTTTGCAACTCCTGGGGTGGGCTGACAAACAGATTAAAGGAGGTTGTGACCACCCTTCTTTTCTTCATGACTAAGTGAGTGGGACACCTTCAAATCATGGGGGAGAGGAGCCTTTCACTGCTGAAAAAAAGAACTTGTGGTATGGAAGATGTTGAGAACCACTGTCTCTGAGGAACCGGTGTAAATCATTTAACTTTATGCTTTCTACTCTGGAGAATAGAAATTGCCAGCTCAAACCAGTGGCCCAGCTAGACTAGTATGTCTCCCGCAGGGGCCAGGAGGAAGGTACAAGAACCCCAAAGTGAACAGTCATTGACTAGCCACCTTGTAGGAGTTGTTTCCTTCTAACATTAGTTTGAGACTGGCCTGAAGCAGGAGGTTTTCTATCCCTTCTGTTTGCTTTTATCCTTGCAAAAAATTATTAGGCATCTAGAACGTCTACAAGGTGTTTAGGTTTGTTTGCATTATCTGAATCAAAGTCAGTAAGGATAACAAGCTTGAAGTCAAAGAGGAAATCTTTTTGCCACTCCAGGGGAAGCTCTGTGTCATTGGAAAAACAGGTTTCAACTCCTAGTAGATCAGAAGAGGTGAGGTCCCACTCATTCATTCTTAATACCCAAATTGTATACTCTTACCATGTACCAACAACCTCTGCCAGAATTCACTCCCACAAAGTGATCCTGCCCTATTCTTTTAAGAGATTGCCTCAATGTATCTCCAAATGTAGCAAGTACCGTTCTCTACCACTGGCAGTGGAAGGCTGTCTCCATTATTATTAAGCCACCAATTTTTGTGGGTCACTTCAGACAGGTTTCCCTGCCTGTCTATAGTCATACACCACAGAATTAAGAAGATTCTGCTATTTTAAAATACCCTGTATTGGCCAACTCCTATGTCTAGTTACAGCCCAGTGTCTTGCCACCCAGATGATCTACAGCCTAGACTAGAGATGGGTCTCTCTTGGTCAGCGACGTGTTTTCATCTCCAGAATTTCTCTCCCTTCATCACTCACAAGTCTAAATAATATGGCAGTTCACATTAAGATATCTTTCTGGACCAGTGCTGGAGCCATTTATCAGCCAGCTGCAACTCCCTCTGTTCGGCAGCTTCTTAATGAGTTTTGGGAATGGCTTTGTGACCTTTGAAATAATCAATTTGAAGCCCCCAATGCCGAACAAACTAGGTTTTGTTTTTTAAAGAGATGATTCTGCTTTGCTGGGTAGAAAACATCAGGCAGCAGGGTCATCTCAGCAGCTGCTCCAGATACAGTGGAGTTTAGCGTGTGAACACTTCAATGCACCTGGTATGCATGCAGGGTGACATAGGAAATATACAGAAAGTTGCATGAGCAGGAGGTAGGATGGGACCACCGGCTGACTTTCCCATTAATTCCAGTTACTAGGGAAGAGAGGAGGTGTATTCAAGGACTACAGAATCTCCTAAGGTTCTACATGTATCATTCTGGGAAATGGGTAATTGGGTACAGAACATTCTGTTCTAGGGTCCTGGTTAACATCCATCCCACCTCACTAGTGACCAAGGGTGAAATCCTGGCCTCACTCAGTGAAATTCCTGCTGAGTTCAACAGGGCCAGGACTTCACCCCAAATGTTTCTGCCATGTGATAACCACCTACATTGGTTACAGAGCTGTTCTCAGTCCAGTTTGCAGCAGCAAACACCAGCAAACACTCATCTGACATAATTAACACCCTTGATGGCTGTCACAGATGAGAGGCGAAGGAGTCAATGGGCCATGGAGGTCCTTTTCCTGCCTATGAAGGTATCTGTTGAATGCCAGCGGACAGACGTAGGCAGGGAGGGTATGGAGAAGTGTGTGCTGCTGGTGAATAGCGGTCTGTAGTGCTGTTAACCCAACACAAGAGAGAAGAATCAGGCCACTGGCAGATTGGTCTGAGCAGGGACTTTAGGATTTGGCCAAAAAGGCAGAAAACTTTCATCAAAGTATAACTCCATGAACTCCAGGTACGGGGGAAACTGATATCCAAACATCTCCCTGGTAACCGCATAACTTTCAACTGCCCTCTCTTCCCAGCAGCCTTCCAGCTGTTGGAGCCACCTTTCCCTCCCAGTCCACTCCAAGTGCTGTGCACTCCCTTTGCTCGCGGTTAGGCAGTAGCAGGAGGAATGTTGACACAGGATACCCACGCCGGAGACCCTGGTATTTATGCTAAAGAAATGAGCCTCACATCATTCTAAGCTGCCCTCTGCTGCCATGTCTCTTCTGTTCCCCTGGAGACAGTTAGCCAGGCATGCCAAGAGCTGTCTGGTCCCTGGCCAACGAAAGACTGTGCCAAAATATCCACGTGTTAAATGTCTTTGGAGTTTTTATTGTCAGCCCAACAAATATCAGAACAGAAATAAAAATGATGTGCACAATTTCCCCGTCTCACCGGGGTGAGTAACACTAATTCCCCTTTGGAACTGCGACGTGAGCTCGTACGCCTCTTATGAACCTTTGGAAAAATTGTACACAGTCATTCTGTGCCTCAGTCTCCCCATCTGTAAAACAGAGAATCACGTTCCACTCCCCTTTGTAAAGACCCTTGAGATCTAACCTTTGGCTCAAAAGTACTGTGCAACTTCTAAGGGTTATTCATCATACTGCCCCCACTAAGCGCATGATCCAGCACCACTGGAATAAAAACCTTTCGGACAAGCTGAATATAATTATTGTAACAGAAATCAGTGTGTGCAAGTGATGTCGTGCATTCATCAGCTAAGCATATAAAATAAACCATCTGTGCACAGATCCCAAGCTTAGGCACCAGGATTCGTTTGTGCTGGATGATGACAACCCCTTCGTTTGCCAGCTAGATGAGAACAGAAGGATTGCAGATGCCTAGCTGATTGGGAGAACATTATGCTTTGTGCTAATGAAGCAGATAGGATCAACACATATTATAACAGAGAAAAAGCCAACAGGTAATGTCAGCTGTCAGTACCTTTCCATCTGGGAGCAGGCAGCCTGAAGCCACAGCAGCAGAGCAAAGTAAAGGACTTGGCGTTTAATTGGAACCATAATAAAGCATTTGCAACACACAGTCCCTTATACAAGTAACTGGACTCTGCTGTAGGGATAAAATTATGGCGAGCTGAGTTCAGGGCTGAGCACAAAACACCTGAGTCTCTATCCTGATTCTAACACCGTCTGCCTTTGAGGCTGTAGGCATGTCATGTTGCCTCTCTGCCTCAGTTTCCCTCCCTGTGTAATGGCAAATAATGATAAAGAACTTTCAAGGTGAAAAGGACCATCTAAGTGACTAGTATTGTTATTACCTGACATTTGTGCTATATTTAATTTTGGGAATGAATAACTGCCACATCTGGAGTCACTCCAGAGTAAACCAATACATGAACATTTTACATGATTCTCCCCTGCTAGAGCCTTCTGTCATCATTTGTATTTGTGTAAAATGGGCGCACGATGGGTGTAAGATACCATTGAATCTTTGCACACCCGTGCAATGTGGATGCAAAATGATATTATTCTCCTATGATAAGGTCTGATATGCACTTTGCACAGATGTAAGTGATGACAAGTTGCCAGGGAATTGAAAATCAGGCTGATTCATGCATCCCATGCAAGAAACTGCTACTAAACAGCACATAACCCCCTCGACCAGGTTCAAACAGCAACCTCCTCCCCTATATCAGATCTGTCACAGATAAAGCCATGTGTGTATTCCTGAAAGCTCTCAGAAGGCAGAGGAGCACTGAAAGTATCATCACATCCTCCCATACACGTACCATTCACCAAAGGATTGTAGAGCCAGTTTCAGACCTTGGATTTCCACGTTCACAGTTTTAATCTGAGATCTTGTTAGAAAAATATACAGTGGAACTAAAGCCTCCATTCAATGGGCTATTCCATGAATATCCGTTTACTGCGGGCTTCCTGGGAAGTAATTGAAAACCCAGCCTAACCCTGAGCCTCGCGCAGTCACACGAAGGTGTGCTGTGCTTTCAGTATCACTGCACAAGGACCCGCCCTCTGGAAGATGGCAAGCTCTGATGAGCTGGCTTTTGGGTTCCTCTAGTGAGCACTTGAATTTCTGCCCAGTCTGTCTGGTGGTGACAATGTCTCTGTGGCCTCTTTTGGACATTTTTTTTAACTCTTTGGGGCCTGGCTTCACAATGCAACTTGATTGCCAAATGCAATTAGCGGAGGGTGAGGTGGGGCAGGATCATTTTAAACTCACCCTGAAGAATAAGGATCAGAGACTTACGGAAATGTGGCGAGTGCTTTTGTGCAGTCCATCAAGTTGGTTCTCCATTTGGGGATTTTCTTGGATCTGTTGCTGCTTCCGGATTCTTAGGTAGCGGTGGTGACCCATTTAAAGAGAGAGAGAAAAAAAGAAGAAGATTAGTGGTGATTAAAAAGAAAAGACAACAGTTGTCATTTTGCTTGAGTGCTTGACGCAAGACATGGTGAATACCGGTAAAATCATAATGGAATTTTAAACAAAGCCTGGAGCAATTAGGTTTGCTGTTTCCAAATGAATGCAGGCACACTGTAAAACACTTATTCACTAGTTTATTTTCTGCACTACTGCATACAACAGTTGTTTTTGTTTTCCTCTGCAGTGTCCCTTTGAAGATGCTCAAGTTGGCAAAACTAATGAGTCCACTAGCGTTCAGATGTGGCTTTTCAGTCATTCCTGACAGTACTTAATGAGCCCGCATCAGAGGAATTGCTTCTAAGCAACATGTGTTTCTTTCTCTCTGCCTCAGTCTCTCCCGGGTTTGTAGATACCCCCCTTTTCTCCCCCACCCCCCGGAACAAAGAAACCTGAACTGTGGGGAAATTCAGAAGCAGATCTAATTCTGGGTCCCAGCTTCACAACTGGCCCTATCCCTGTATAGGGTCAAACTAAAAACCTGGAAAAACCTAAAAACCAGAATTCCCTTGGGATTTTGAAAACGTTCCAGTCCAGAGCCACTTCTGAGCTTGTGGCTGGAGGTCCCCTCTTCCAGAGGGTCTTTTGAAATAAGGCATTATTATTAATTGCTTGTATCACCATAGCATGGTATGGAGACCCAGCTGGCCATGCACTGTACAAATGCAGAACAGAAAGGTGGACCCCACCTTAAAGTGCTTGTAAATGAAGGTATATAGTTTTCCTTCACAGCACTTGTTCCTTCATTCACAAAGATTTCAGAGAGAAGGTGGTGAGGCTGGAGGGCAGGGATCATCAGTAAAGGCCATTTGACATTTTGGACATGTTTGTTGAAATGGTATAAAAGACATTCCCTCAGCATACAGTACAGGTGGGAATTCAGAATCCAGAACCGTGGGTAGAGGGGCTTCCCCCTCCAGGACTGCCCGGCTGGCATGATTCACCAGGACTCATTTCATGTCAGAGGTTTGTAAGAGAACATGATGTCTCTCATGAGACGCATGCTTAGAAATAACCCGTGTGTGTCTATACACAAGGCGCACAGCCTGCAAAAGCGGTAGTGCAACTCACGAGTAATTGCAAAGCTGATATTTCTGGGCAAGTACAATTTGCACCACAAGATGGAGCCCTCACTACATTAATAACAGACGCAGTAATGTGGCCGGAGAAGCAGGCCTGCAACAGATGGGTACTCCGGTGCTCCAGTGAGGACCGGATAAGCAGTGGTGTAAGTATGGCAATAGGGAGATAGCTCTATGCAAATATTAGGGTGCTGCAAAGGTTCAAATACTTTGATCTTTCTATTAAACTGAAGTTACCAACCGCTGTGTTTTCCTGCTCCAGCTGGTTTCACTGACTGGCACACAGAACCTGCCACGAAGGCCTGACTGAGTCTGGCACCATGCTGTGAAATTTAAAAGCAAGGCCTTTGTTGGACCCACTGAAAAGGTCAGTTCCAGAGATGGTGGCCCCATTCTGGGAGCTCCAGGCCACCAGCCCCACTAGAGTTCCAGACCCGAGACCATGAGTCAGAACAATAGAGAGGCAGCTGGACAATAACTAGAACTCTGCATTGGACTTTAGACAGGAAAACAAACCTTGAATTGTACCCAGAAACACACTGGTAGCCAGTGAGGTCTGAGGCAGGCAGGGACAATATGTACCAAATAGAAAGTGCAATTGGGGTATTGGCCGTTTTGAGGTTCTAGGTTCAGCTCTGCTCACAACTCAGCCAGAAGACAGCAATCCTGGGAGTTGCGCTTTTCAGGCTCTCCCCTCAATGCATACTGGGAAAAAAGAAGGATATATGTAAGAGCTCCTTGGGGCATAGAACAGAGAGGGAGCAATCTCTCCAGTGGTTTTCTTCCTCCCGGGGGACTGGAGGGAGCTTGGAAACACCTAGCTAGAAGCAGAATGTCTGGAGAGGAGTACCAGCCTAGGGGGAAAAGCCTTGGGTAAAGGCAAAAGGGGGAGGATAAGGGACCCTGGGGCTGGGAAACATTGGGCGATGCTAGCAAAAAGTGTGTCCACTGGGCCCTTGCTCACAGTTTTGTTCTGGCAGGCTGCAGGGAGTGGATTTAATGGCAAGTAGCCCTTGGGCAAAGTACAGCAGGGTAAGTGGTTTCATTCTTGGACATAGCACCCCTGATGTCAAAGTGTGCATTGCCGGGATCATCCGGTTGACCCCTTCATTGACCCCGTGAGGGCCTGTCTCTGTTTGGTTCTTCGCTGGTCTAGCTCTCCAGCCAGGCCACCTTTTACCTTCAGTCCCCTTGCAGGATAAGGAAAGTGCAACAAGAAATCCAAATAAGCCTCCAAACAACCCCT
The DNA here is from genome assembly GCA_032164245.1 of Sternotherus odoratus. NCBI lineage: Eukaryota > Metazoa > Chordata > Testudines > Kinosternidae > Sternotherus > Sternotherus odoratus. The sequence continues at coordinate 2,365,557 of JAVMKO010000009.1, forward strand.
GGGGCAAGGCTGAAGTTCTCCGGTCTTTACCCCTAAACTCTGGGGTCCCGCGGAGTTCTTCGATGCCTCAGACTGAGCACTGCCTTCCGGGGCCTTCTCCCTGGAGATTCTCTGGGGCACATGTGGCCATCTCATGCCCTACCTTTGGGGGCCCTCTTGTATAAAGTTTATGTATCACGGTGGGTGGGGATTGTATACAACAGCTCCTCCAGAACCAAAGACCGTGGTGGTGGGTGGGGGTGGTAATCCAGGTAAATCACTCAGCCCAAAAACCCCTCCCAAGAGGGACCAACCTGGGCTGGTTTGCACAGAAAGGCTCAAACTGGGTTCTCCAGAGACCAACAGGCCAAGAAAGGGCTTTGGGCATAAAAAGGCTGTGTTCCAATTGAGTCAGGGACCTTCTTTCTGACCCAGCTTAGACAGAGCTGCAGGTGCCTGGGTAGGGGCTGGCAATGCACAGCTCATAGCCCAAGCAGAGAGAGAAAGCAAAGCACAGGCCCTGGCAAATAGGGAGCATGGCTGGCTGAGGAGATCACAGTGTAAGGCAGAAGCCTGGAACATTCCTGTTCAGAAGGGAGTGGGAGGGACCCGCAACCCTGCCCAGAGACCAGTGGTGGTTGGAGACCTGAGGCCTTACTGGGGCACTCCTGGAATGGCCCATGGAGGGGGAAGAGGCAAAGGAGGGAGAGACAGAAGTACCATTACTCTGACACCACAACACTTTTCCTCCTGACACATTTCCTGCTGCCTCCCCTCCCCAGAGCGTCTAACAGCTTCTCCCAGGGATCTCACCTGCTCTCTGTAGGTTCTCCTCAGCCTTCCTTTACCAGGCCCTTCCCAGAGAGCAGGCACACCCTAACTCAGCTCTCCTCTGTCGCCTGCCGGGTCTCTCACAGCTGGGATCCCTTGCAGTAATTAAGTCCCAGATCAAGACCAGCTGGAGTATTACTGCCACATTAAAGCAAGGCGGAACCTGACTCCCTGCACAGGGTCAGTCAGTGACACTGGGGCTATCTGAGATCAGAGGAGATGCCTGTTTTATTGTTTGGGGCCCCTTGGCTAGCACTTGTAGCAGTGGGAAGGACAAGGTCCCATACCACACCAGAGAAGCCACTTATTGTGCTGTATCCTCTCAGTTATGGTGATTAACTATGGAACAGGAGAAAATCAGACAGTCCCTGGAGCGAGATCTTTGGCCCAGAGAGGACGAAGGACTTTGTGAATCCTGGCACCAGGCCCTGGAGAGAGGCTGGGCCCAGGGAGAATGAGACAGGGCTAGGGGCTGCTGAAGACTTTTTGTTTCACGTGGATTTTCCTTTATTCCAGAAGAGGTGGCGTTTTCAGTTTGTCTGAAGGGTTCAACTTCCCTCCCAGAACATGGGGGGCTGGGCCTGGCGAGGGAAGAGGCAAGAGGCTGTTACAAGGAGCATCAGCAAGCAGGCAGAGGGCATTGTTCCTTCTGCTCTGGCTGAAACAGCCTCTGAATGGTCGGCAGTGGTGGTTTAGCAATGACTAATCTGCAGGTAACAGAGGCGTGAGACGGGGTGCAGACCCCCCCAGCTGCAAGGGAAGGAGGGCAATATATGGGCTGTGCAGAGACGTACTTCAGCAGGGAGCATTTCTTGCCAGCTAACCACTTCCCCATCAGAATTTCACAGCCAGCTAAATAACAAGTGTAAAGCTAGAAACTGGTTTGCTTGCCTTCCCCGCCCCACACACCCCGTTATAGCTCACCAGCCAAGTTCGTGGCCCCTGCTGGTATAATGAGGGATCTCTCCCCCATGGGATGGGAGGAAGAAAGGATCACAAGTGGTTCTTTCTCAGTCTGGAAGAGGGCAATACTGTACGGCCATTATTGGTTTCAAAGCCACTGCCAGCTCAGGGCTCTCTTCAACCCTTTGGGAGCTGGCGTGCTGCCATATGACCTCCAAGAGCCCTGAGCCTCGGGAAGAAACTTCCTGGCAGTGAGAGTGTTCTCAGAATGAGGAACGCCCTCCTGAGGGGAGCCGCGGATGCCTCGTGGCATTTAACACGAGACTGGGCAAAGACCCCTGAAAATGTCCAGGAGAGGGTGGAGATGGGCTCATGGTACAAAGGTTGCCTCTAGATCTGGATTTCTAATGTCACAAAAGAGGGGGAAGTTTGGATCTTTGGCTTACCATGAAGGCAAGGACTGCTTGCAAGATTTGGAGCCGGACCTGGGTTTGGAGTTCAGCTGTGCCCAAAGTGCAGGTGTATTCAGACCCAGATGGGTTGGCTGGTTCCCATCCACCCATAGTGGGGAACTGTGATGTCTCGTGGTTCCCCCAGGCCAGCAAGGGGTTCAGTCACCGTCTGCCTTGTAACCCTGGGGGTTGTGTGGTTGTGCAGTTATGGTCCAGAGCTCTGACCCCCCAGAAACGTCACCCTGGCTTAGCCGAACCTGGTTGCTCCTGTCAGTGACCCAAGTACCCGTTCAGCCAAAGGGGAGGGGCCTGCCCCTGCCCCACCTCTCCCCCTGGCACTGACCCCGGCCAAATCGGAAGGTGGAGCAGGGCCAGGAACCTGTGGACTCTCGGCTCGGTGTCCCCAGGCCCCGGACCCTCCGCCCACAGCAAGTGGAGAGTCTGCGGCTCCCTACAGCTGCCAGCCTAGCTGGGGGACTAGGCCTCAGGGGCCTGTGGCAAAAGTGGACAGGTCAGGCCTGTCAGCTTTCAAAACGTGGGAGGGGCTTGGCCCCAGCTGTTCCAGAGCCCTGATTCCAGCCCTGAATTCACCCCAAATCGTCCCTCTGCAGGGACTAGGCCCAGAGGAGGTGTCAAGTTCCCTTCCTCTGTAGGGACAGTAAAACACTCCGGCCTGTCAGCTTTCTAGAAGCACACGGTCCACTGAACTGATGATTTATAATGAAAGTGAACCCAGTTGACTAACAGAACAACACCAGTTAAGTGACACCAAGTAAAAGGGATACAGGTCGAATGGTTACAAGCCAATAAAAGTGAAAATGCCCATCTAAAAGACCGGAGCTTAATCTATCAAGACACGGTTTTATTCAAGATGGTTTCTCTCGTCCCCAGTCACCTTTCCAGCTTTCATTGGCGAGGATCCATCCCAGGGATCAAATTGCTTGGTTCCGGGGTCTCCTAAAACGAAGGATTAAGAAAGAATCGGTGTTCCGCAGATCCCCAGTGGGATTGTCTTTGTCTCACAAGTCAGGAAGGCTCCTGAGGAGTCAGTCTCCTGGGGTTTTTTGGGGTACGGAGCCATGTTAATTCTGTGTCTCTCAAGTTCAGGATCAGGATAACCCCATGGCTTTGTCTAAAGCTAATATGTACTTGAGATAAACCCCGATTCCTTTGTCTAGCACAGAGCTGCTCATCACTTTTATCTAAGCTAGGTTGTCTGGTCTTAACCATGGATTAGTAACATCCTCCTGAGGTACAGTAAAACCTCGATTTAACGGACCTCGATTTAACGGACTTCGGATGCAACGGACAAAATTTCTGAGCAAGTCTGATGCATCCCAAATCCATTTCTCGTGGGCTGGCTGCCGGCTCCCGGCTGCCACCCGGGTCCTGGCAGCGGGTGGGCTGGCTGCCGGCTCCCTGCTGCCACCCGGGTCCTGGCAGCGGGCGGGCTGCGGAGCTGCCGCCCCGACCCTGTGGCAGTCGGGCTGCTGCTCCAACAGCTCGTTTTTTTAATTATTATTAAATAACGGACTTTTTCAGTTAACGGACACCCCCTCGCCCGAATTAGTCCGTTAAATGGAGGTTTCACTATAATTCAGAACTGCACATAGAATGTTAACACTTGTTTTTTACTCTATTAATTATCAATGTGGTACCTGACACATTACCTCTGGGATAAATTCCCGGACAGCAAAGTGTTGGGTGTAGTGAGCTGGCTGGGTCTGATGAGAGACAGCATACACTATGGTATGCCATTGGGCGTGAAGGGCTGTCTGGATCGCAGGGCTAAACCTGTACTGATGGAGAAGGACTAGATGACCTGCTCTATGAATTTCCCATTGTAATCTCAGTGTTCCCATAGCCACGGAGGAGTGGGCAGGTGCTGAGGGGTCGCAGCATGACTGGCGCTGGGGTGAAGATCGAGGCAGACGTCCTGCAGAAAGCCAGAGACATCTGCGACAGAAGGCCCTGTGGCCCTCGGAGGGAGTTGGTTTTGCCTCCTGCATTGACATTAGGCACATAGATGCCTCCCAGGGGGTCAGGAGAGAGAGTTGTCCAGGGTGCTCCCTGGCTTTGGCAGTGCCATTAGCCTATCCGCGGATGAATGGGGCCCTTAGAAAAGGCGAGAATTTCCCCCCCCCTTCCTGCACATATTCAGAGATGTTGATTTTTTCCCCTCCCTTTGGGCTTCTTTCGTTTGTGATTTCTAATCATCATTCTGCTCTCCTTTCCCCCTTTTTCTTCCCGTCTCATTTGCGAGCCGCCCCCGGGGCTTGGCACCTCTCCAGACCCAATGAACTCTAGGAGGGTTTTTTTCCCATTTTTTTTCCCCTTCTTCTCCTCTCTATTCAAGCTGAACTTGTGGACAAACTAAACCCCTGGCACTGGGTCATTGTCTCCCACCCCCACTTCCCATCAGAGGATTGTGAGAGAGGATTAAACTAATCATGTACACTGGCTCGCTCCCTTCCTGATGCTCTGGTCTTGTCCTGGACTCCTGTCACGCCACAGAAAGGTATGGAAGTGTGATGCACCACCAGCATGTTCCTGCCCTCACTTCCTATCCACATTAATTCAGCAGAAGCCGCCGGACATGGAGAGCTGGCTCTGTATTGTGCAATGTCCACAGATTCACCACAAGCAATCCGCTGACTTGTTAAAATTTTATTATCTAGATTTGTAGTTGACTGTTTTAGGGAGCGGGACAAGTGTGCGAGTAGCTGGTTGTTGGGGTTGTGCATGGGCTCATTTGTTAATGAACACTTAGGCAAAGAGAATCGGAAGCTGGGCAGCGAGGGGAAGGAGTTGCAGGGAGCGGGAATACTGTGGATTTCACATCAGTGTCTGGGAGTTCATTTGATTCCTTTCCAGGACTGACAATAAGAAGCAGCAGTCACTCTGCTGCTGGCAGCAGTAATAACCTGCACTCCTCACAGAGAGATTTGAATCCACAGGTTTCAGAGTGCTTCTCAAAGGAAGACAAGCATTGGTGTTGCCATTTTACAGCTGGGGAAACTGAGGTGTGGAAAGTGATTTATCCTAGGTTACACCAGGAAGCAAATGGATGTGCTGGAAATAGAGTCCAGATCTTCTGACTAATAGTTTGGTGCTCTGGCCATGGAAAATACTGGCTCTCTGCTATTGACCATGGTTACCAGACATCTCTGAAGGGATGTTGCTAAGGTTCAAAGACTTCTGATGAGTTCCCAACACTGGCCATTTGTAATCAGGACTGGATATTTTTTCTAGAAGAGAGGTTCCAGTTCACACAGGAATTGTTCTGGGGATGTCCTGTGGCCTGTGTTATGATGAGGGAGATCAGGCGAGATGATCACAGAAGTCTTTGATTCTAGAACCATTCGAATTCAAGGAAGTTGTGTGTGGGCCACCACTACGTTTCACTGCCTGGCACTGAGCACTTTCCATTCAAGGATCTCAGAATGCTCAGCAAACACGGAGGCTCCCAATTCACCAAAGCACTTAAGCTTGTGGTCAAGACATGACTTCAATGAAACTTAAGCACGTGAGTGCTCGTTTGTATTGGGGTCTAATTTATTAAATCTCCCAGCCTCCCTGTGAGGTAGGTGAGAATTAAACAGAGAATTGCACAGAAGGGAGAGAGGAATAAAATGATGTAAATGTGGATCGGGGTGTGTGTGGAATTTTTAAGCACTCCGCTTTCTGGAGAATTAAGGCGCAGGAGTATGGGTCATGAGGTACAGGTACAGTTCACCACTCTGCTAGAAACTTCCTCTGGGGCAAGCCACTAAGCCTTTCTCTGCCTCGGTTGCTAATCTCTGTGTATGTATTTCCTGCTCAAGCCAGCCAGCGATGTGACACAGACCATCACCGCGCTGTTTACCGTGCTGAGCCTGGTTCTGAGCAGAGTTTCCACACACAATAAGTTACCTATGATGTGTCTTCTAAATACAAGCGCTGGTGTGAATACCTGCAGAAAGAGGACAACAGGCTGGAAGAATTTAGCTGATTTGGAGGGGCGGGGGAACATAGGGAACCTCTCTGAGCTGTCACAGGTGAGAAGCTCAGAAGGAACTTGTTGTAATTCACACCTCACAATCTCAGTTCAAGACCCTTTTTTTGAACACTAATGGTGAGAGGAGAGATCCAGTTCTACTGATGTTGTCTGGGGCAGCAAGGCCCGGCATGGAAGGATTAAGACACAAGTGAACAAAAATGGTATATCTAAGAAACACACACACACACACTCTCTTTCTCTCTCTTTCTCTCTGTCTAGGTGGTTTGTCAATGAGCAATTAAATACCCGCCTGAATGGAAACATCAAAAATGCACCTCATTGTGGCTTTAAATAGCCTCTTATGTGAGAGATCTGCCTCCACTGCCAGATCTAGCTTGGGTAAACTCTGCCACAGCCAGGATTCTCTGAATGTGCAGCAGCCAGTTGCATCATGTGCTGAATAGCTTGGCATTACCTCATGCCTTCAGGGAAAGGCTGCAGCAAATGAACCAGCAGCCTGTTCTCTCCGTGCATTTATTTATTTATTTAGGTGAGAGGGGTTTTATTTAGTTTTGTTTTTTGGTTTGTTTTGTCTCGCTTCCCCCCCAGCTGCGGGTAACGAGAGTGCATGGTAATGGAAAAAGAGGTGGTGGAGAGAATGCTTTGGGACGTCTGAGTGGGGCTTGGGAACAGGGGTGAAGGGGAAACGTGAGTCAAAAGACTAAGTCCAAGCTCGAGTCTGGGAGTCTTTAACGGAGACGGAATACTGACTAGTTGAGCAAATTGAGCTCTTTCAGGGGGATCTGGGCAAGTGACTGGTTTGCATCCAAGCAGAAAATGTCATTCTTCCCAATCGGTACCAGTGAAAATTAGAGACGAGAAATAAAAAGTTCCCCCATCCCTGTGAAACCTTGAAGGGGAACGAGGGGAAACCAGGACAAGCAAGCAATTAAAAGGGAATTACAGTCTCTTTTTTTTTATATGAAGATGGAAAAAATTGATTAGGGGAACACAAAGAACTCAAGGGCAGCGTGATAAGCAAAGCTGTGCAGAACTCAGCTATCTTAGAGTGACCAGATATCCCAGTTTTACAGGGACAATCCTGATTTTTGAGTCTTTCTTATATAGGCTCCGATTACCCCCCATCCCCACCCCAGTTTTTCACATTTGCTGTCTAGTCACTCTAGCTGTTCTGCTCCACTACGGTGAATGCAAACCTATGCTGCCATGATGGGGTTGTCTACAAAGCTAGAGAGAGAGAGAACATGTTTATTCATTTCCTGTCCTGCCTGTATCTTCCCCCCTGCTCCTGAATCTTGCTTTGAGTTTTTGGTTCAACTGAATAAATCCCAAAATTGAAGTAATTTAAACAATTTCAACTATTTTCACGTCAAAACTATATGAAGTTATGAGGTTCCTGTAATTGTGATTGCAAATCCACAAATCAGCTAAAATATTGGCCTAAGGCCACTCAGAGGTTTATTTCCTTATACTTTAGATTCCTCCCCAATCTGCCTTCTCAGATATTGCTGCTAATCACATTATCCCGAACAAATGGTTGACATGAAATTTCAGGAGATTCATGGTTTTCATATTGTTTCAGCCCATGGATGGTAGAGATCAGCTAGATTTCATGGTAATTCTACCCTGGAGCCAAAACACATCTGGTTACATGAAATTTCAACCCGACAGAATCACAATAGAGGTAGGTAAGGAAGGATTAGATTTTTCAGCATACACACATAAACTGATGAAAAAATATTTCCATGTATAATAATAGAAATGCACAGATAGCCTAAGTAAGAATAATGCTGTTTGAGAAATTATTAGAGTTTGATTTAAGGATATTTACTTCTCATATATTTTGATATGTGATGTGGAAAATTTGTGGTTTGATGGTAATAAATCTTTAACTTTTTGAATCTCAGTGTCTACTGTCATTAAATAATTATTGTTTTACACCCCACCCCCCATAATTTCACAGAACTGGGAAAATTTCAATCAAAACTGAAAAAAATGCTTAAAAATAAACATTGATATTATCTATCAAGAATATTAAAAATACAAATCAAATTTTGCCAAGCCCAACTATAGAGCTGTAAAAGGAATGTCTCACAGGTGTTATCCATAATAATATGGATAATAATAACCACTCCAAAAATACAAGCCCCTGCCATTTGAAGTAATGGGAAATTACCACCATTAGCAGAATAGACCCTAGAATACACAGCTGAGTTTATTCCATCTGAAAGAAGGTAGTGGTCCCCTGGAACAAGGCGCACCTCCACGTCTGTTTTCTTGCTGTGTGACATGTTCACAGTGACACAACCAGAAACCATACAAACACATACTGGGCTTCATGACAAGCTGGAAATTCAGGCCAAGATTGTCTAAAGGGTGGCTAAGGGTCACTAAATTTTCAAGCAAACTTGGAGCTAAGCTTATAGCTTTACATCAAAATACCAGCCCTGCAATATTCAAGCTTTTTCACCTGACTGCAATAAAAAACAAGGAGAGTTTTGACATGTTTAGCCGAGTTCCACTTTGAGATTTTGCATTCATTTGAATCCAAAAGTCATTGAAAAATTCAGTGTGAGAACCCCATTGAAACCAAAGGACAGGGTCACATGACTCCCTACAAAGTGCAAGAAATGTGTTTCCCACATCTCTACTTGCTATAATGCCTGTGAGGCATAAATCATATCATCCAACCATTTTACAAATGCTTCCCCTGAGGCACAGAGACATTAAATAACTTTGCTAAGGCCACAAAGTGAGTCAGTGACACAGATGCAACAAAACCCAGGCGTACTGCTTTCCAGTCTTTCACTAGCCATCTCCCAGCACTCTCTCTCTCCAGTCACACACTCATGGAGAGAGTGAGAGATGGATTTTTGGAAATTAACCTGTGGAATTCACAGCCACAAGATATTGAAGCCAAGAGTTTGGTCAGACTAAAAAAAAAAGTTACATATTTATATGAATTTATAAGAAAATTCAAAGTTATATTACACACAATAAGGATCAATATTTTCAAGGGGTATAAACCCTTATAGGTCTGTGCACAAGCTAAGCCCCCATTGCCTGAAGGTAGACAAAAACTTCCTCTATTGTCCGGTCATTCCATTACTGGGAATCTCTTGTTCTTTCTTCTGAAGTATTTGCTACTACTCTCTGTTAGAGACAGGACACTTGTCTACTTGGATCACTTGTCTTATCCATAGCAATTCCTATGAGACATCCATATAATTAATTTATTTTGTGTACATCAACTTATCTTTGGAATCAAGTCACGGGTGAAGGCTTGTGTTGGTTGCCATGAGCTGAACAGTTTCCCCTATTCCTGAATATTCCTCAATATATGACATGAAATAGTATTAGTGAAATACTACAAAGGATTGGTCGAGCACACACCATTGAGGACAACAGACACTAAGATCATATGGTAACTGTATTACTGCTGGATAGATCATGAGAAAGGCAGGGGTATTGGGTGCTTGTTTTCATCTTGTTCATGTGGCTTTTCCTTTCAGAGGGCGAGTTTCAGTTTTTAGCTCCCTGTAGGACCCAGAACAACTGTTCATCAATCCTATATCCTGGGACCTGCGTGACGCTATGGCAACAGCCTAGCCTGGCTGGGATATTTTCCTTACGGTTTCAAAGCTTGAAAACAAACAAATTTGTGCAACTCACACAAACAGCCTTTTCTAATCAGTGTTAATGGCTCGGAAGACCAGAGCCTCAATTGTCCGCTCTGTTCTCAGCAATTTGCTAATGATAATTAAAGATGCCCAATATTTGCCAATTATTTCAGCACCCCATGCAGCCAAAGGAGATATGAGCTCAGGAGAAAAATGAATCCAGACACGGTGCGTTCCTACCATGAAGTGGTCAAGGGCTTTAAAGAGAACAAAGACAGTGAAGTAAAATGTTCACTAAACTGCAGATCGTAGGGAGACACAGAGATGGTGCCAAAAGCCAGAACAGAGATTTCAAAAGTTAGAAAGTGGATTTTTTTACACTTCTCCTCACAATTCCATCCAGAAGAAGTTGCTTAGGCAACTGTAACCCTCCTGCTATGTGATCGGTGCTGTACGTCTATCAGGGCAATACAACTCCATGCTGGAGAGATTCTGGATGGTCAAAATCTGGTTTCTGCTCAGTTTGGAATGCCAACAAAACTGGTGGTGCTTAGAGTGCAGTGCCCCTTGAAGTAAGGACCACAGTCCACATGGTGCTAAGCATCCTGCCAGCATCCAGAAAACAGAGGAATGTAGAAAAGGAGGAGAAGATAGCAATGAAGTGGAACCCTGAGACTTAGCACTCTCAGTCAGGGTTGGGCAAGGCCCAACCTGAAGGTTTGCTGGGTTCGGGAAGTACTGCAAGTGAACTCGGTGGGGATTGAGATGGTTTACCATCGCTCAGGACCTTTCAGGACTGGGCTCTGTTGCGTTTGCTATAATTCTCTTCACAGTAGCATCCTCTAAGAGCTTCCCATGTAAATTAGTTCCCTTGTGGACTCCAGATAATACAGTGATGGATACAGTATAAGAGCCCGAATAGAATAGTCTTCTGCACTTGCCCTTCTGGGTTGCAGAAAGCCGTGCTTGGGGTATTTCTTAAAATTAAGATTACAGTTATGGTGAGGAAGCCATATCTAAGAGGAAGTCTTGTGTCATGCCCTAAATGTGTGGAAGATGGGTTTTCTCTCTTCATCCCTGCCCAGTACTCAGTGCCCTCAGCTTTCATATACTGCCCAGCACCCTGCAGGATCAAACCTCAGAGGTATGCACATGCCATCTGGGTGAGGAGAAGAAGAACCAATCCATTAACAGGAAATTGGCCTACCTGCCAATCTAACCGAGTGGAACATGTTCTATTCTCGTACAGGCTTATCACTCCCTGTGAATGGCAAGGATCAGTCAAACACCTTGTTAAGTTTGCAAAATGCATGGAAAAATAAAAATAGCAACCGAGCAAAAAGTTCAGAGCTGTTATTAGAGCAATGACCATTCAAGAGGCACTGCTCACATGAACAATGGATTCTTTTGCTCTGGTTTAAACCAGGGATTTCTTGTCACATACTGCACTTGAGCATGAGCTCATGGTTACCTCATGTCTGCTTGCCCGGGAACGGGACAGAGGCCAGAACAAAATCAGATTTAAATGCGGCATATGTGTTTGTACCTGTGTTCTTGAGAATACGCTAGAGAATTTAAACAAAAAGAGAGGCATTCTTGTGAGTCCTGCCCAAGAGGGGAAATCGCACTAGAAAGTAGGAATCCCTGGAACATTCTCTTTTTAGAAATGTTCAACAATTCTACATTTCAGATTAGACTGGTGGTAGATGTCTATCTCCGGGGGCTATCTGGTAGGCTTGGGACAAGAAAGGGCTATGTCTATAGCTAACATAATATTTTCCTTTGATAGAGACTGATTCAAAGCCTATTGAAGTCAGTCAGTGTTTTTCCACTTACTTCAGTGAATACTGGATGGACCCATAGAGCACTTTTCATCCACAGATCTCAAAGCACCTTTCAAAGGAATGAAATAGTCAGGGATTGTTAATGAAATACTATAAGAGTTTATTCCAGTAAACGCCATAGAAGAAAACAGATGCAAAAACAACATGTCATCTGTGTTACTACTGGATAGGTTTGGGAAGAGGCAGGGGTATCAGAAGATTGTTTTCCATTTCCCTATTAAAATAGGGAAATCTTATTACCAATCCTGTAATTGTCCGGATGTGTATAGTAGTCTAAATGGAGAGTTTGCAAGGGAAATCCAGTGTGGATCAAAAATGGGAAATACACCATAATGATTTTTTATTCTATGGGAAAAACGGATTTTTGTCAGAAAATTAGTGTTGTCTACTCTTATGATTTGACCATAAATCTCATGATATTTGGTGTTTTTCCTAATGTCCTGACTCCTGGAGTCATGTAATTATGTGAGAATCTCAGCTTTCATTAAAAAAGAGTAAGTTTCTAGCCCTCATGGTTTTAGAGAAGAAAATGAAAATGACTGAAGTGTGATCAGAAGGCAAATCAAAAGAACCAAGAACATACATTTTTTTAAAATCTCATGATATTTTTGGAGGCCTGATTTATTATTTTTGAATGATTGGTGTCAGCAGTACTAAGGTTATTAAGATGTCTCCATTTTATCATTTTAATTTTAAATCCAGCTAATTGTAATGTTCAGTTGGAACTCAATCTCTGGTACAAACATTTCAGTTGATTAAAGGAAAGACCTTTGTTGAATATGGAGAGGAAAAATATTGAAATAGGAGTTTTAAACGTGTGAAGAATAAGTCAAAGTTTGCATGATATAAATGATATCAGCCAAAGTAAATGTAGGAAGTTTTATAAATGGCACCACATATAAAGTTCCAATACAGTTAATTTTTAGTATGCTTGATTTCAAATCTTTTTAAAATTGTCATTTAAGTTTTCAAACAATTTCAAAAGTTCTACACTGTGTTTAAATTCTTCTGCAACTGTGACCTTTATCTATTTGCACCTGGCTAACCAGCACCTGGAATAATCAGCTGAACGATTACATCATTATAAGATCTGGAATATTTTATTTGCAGGCTTCAATGTTAGCACACTGGGGGCGATTCTCCCTTGTCTTGCACTTTGTATAGTCATTTCTCCTTGGGCAAAGTGTGTGGAAAATGCATCCAAATTGGCATGGTAGCATTTTACATGCACTTTGCACTCATTTTGCCCACATGGAGATGACCGTGCAAAGCAGGGGAAAAGCAGGCCAACCAGTCTTTGTTGGCAGTACATTTAACCTGAAACTATACAAGATGCTGAAGTGATCAGGAAAGCCATAAGGTGGCATTATTCCCCCTATTAACTGTCTGCAGAACGAAGACATTCTCCAAATTCTATATGGCAGTACTGCTCTTACAGCCCAGCAGATGGGCAATATTATTTTCCAGAAGGGGAAAAAAAACACAGAAAAGGAAATCAGCTATGTAATAACAAGGTGCATACAGAGAATAGTATAGGGCCAGATTAGACAGATTAGTTCTCAATTTAGACAGAGTTTTCATTGAATACAGTGCTTCTGCCGGTATAGAGTACTGGCTACATAAAGACATCAAGATGTAGGCTTATGCAGCATAAATTGTACAGAACATGCAAAGTAGTTCTTTGGGACTCTGCTGTCCAGATACTCCCCTGATTCAGAGATATAATAGAGTCATGAAATGCATGAGTATAGGAGTGACGAGAAAGCCTCAAACGATTTGGAGGTTCAGGTTGGATGCTAGTCTGCTTTCAATTCACATGTGTTCTGGAAAACTTTTCTTTTTTTCTCAGAGATGGTCCCAAGCTGCTCATTGAAGATCCAGCTTTGAAATTTTCCCATTTGGCCCACTGCAGAGTAGGGAACCAGCTGCAATATTCCAATCTCTACTTGAACTTGCCCAAAGTGGTTTTGGTTCTGGTCCATCTTTACTTTTGAGTGTGTTAACACACTCTTTGGGATTGTTATTAAGAGTCAGTTCAGTTCAAATCCAGCAAGGCACCCAGAGCTCATGGTGATGGATGCAAAGGGCAAAGGCGAATTTCACTAAGCTCTAGAAATTACATATTGGGTTTTCAAGGTTTAATTCACCTGCCTTATGACCTACTAGCATAAATTTAAAAATATCTATCTCATAGAACTGGAAAGACCATCAAGTCCCCTCCCCTTACCTACCCTAACAGGACCAAGTACTGTTCCATAACAGATTTTTTGCCCCAGATCCCTAAATGCCCCCCTCAAGAATTAAACTCACAATCCCAGGTTTAGCAGGCTAATACTCAAGCCACTGAGCTGTTCCTCCCCCCATCTGTGGCAGGGTTCTATATGGAGCAGTACTAGGCCTGAAGCTATTCAATATTTTTATCAAGGATCTGGTTGTAAATATAAAATGGCTGCTGATAAAATTTGCGGCTGACACCACAATTGGTGGAGTGGTAAATAGTGATGGGCACAGACAGTCATACTCAGTGATCTGAATCACTTTTTAAGCTGGGCCCATTCAAATAAAATTGATTTTAATACAGTCAAATAGAAGGTTCTACATCTGGGAACAAAGGATGCAGGTCAGACCTACAGCGGTGGGTACTGTCTCCTGGATACCAGCGCCTCTAGGGGTCAAGATGAACAACAACCCAACAGGTGCTCCCTATGTGATGCCATGCGAGAAAGGACTAATGCGATCCTAGGATTAGAAATGGGGCAGCAGGTAGAAGGAGAAGGCAGGTGAGTTTACCTTTCTTGAGGGGCTTGGTGAGACTCACACTAGAACACTGCCTCCAGTTCTGGTGTCCACATTCTAAAAAGGATGCTGAAGAATTGGAGAGAAACGAGCCACAGAAAAAGAAACCACAAAGAAAGAAGACCTGAAGAAAACCCCTGTGTAGTTCAAAAGTTTGTCCCTTTCGCCAATAGAAGCTGGTCCAATAAAAGATATTCCCTCCCCCTCCTTGTCTCACAAAAATGAGTCACAAACTCCTGTGTCTACACTGGAGCTTAACTACATCTCTTAGGAGAGTTAATTTTCCACGCCTCTAAGCAATGTAGCTAGGATGGCCTGACTTCATAGTGTAGACCTTTACAATGTGAGACCTAAGAGCTCAAAGATTGAAAGGTGACTTAATAACAGTGTCTAAATGCCTTCACTAACAGGCTCTTTAAACTAGCGGGGAAAAGCATATAAAGAGCTAATAACTGTAAGTTAAAGCCAGACAAATTTGAATGAGAAATAAAGCACAGATATTGAATAGTGAGGGTGATTAGCCATTGGAACAAACTCCCAAGGGAAGGTCTCCAAATCAAGACTAGAAGCTCTTCTGGAAGAGATGTTTTAGTCAAACACAAATTCTAGGACTCAAGACAGGAGTAAGTGCATACGGTTCTCTGGCCTGTGTTACATACGAGGTCAGACTGGCTGATCTAATGGTCCCCTCTGACCTTAGAATCTACAAACCACAAAACACGTTCTAATATTCACACCTCTCCAGAGACAGCCACTCATGCTTTTTCAATGGAATGTTTCCAGGCTTAAACGTTGGGGGGATGGGGAGGTTGCATTAAACTTGCCTGATCACAAACTTGCCTGTGAGCCCCGAATCTGCATGGTTTCAGATTTAATGGGGAAAAGTTTGCACAGATTTAATACAATCGATCCAGACCTCTGGCCTGTAAACCTTGTGGCACTGGAACACATCTGCTTGGGACCCCAGGTGGAGCCAGGGAGTAAAGAACCAGAGAAAAAAAGAGAACTATTTTGTACAAATTGTATTCAAATTAAAGTGTATTAAACTCTTAAAGTTTAGTTTGGTTTTGACTGAAGTTGTGGTAGAAGGCTCAGGTCAGTTCTTATTTTATCTGACCCCCTTTGCCCATTCACTGCAGGGGGGGCTGATGACAGCCAGATACACCTGAGATGCAAAAATAAAGGCAAATCTAATAAACACCCATTTTTGGGTCCCTTAATCATTGGCTCCTGACATCTGGCATAACTAAGAACCAGACAAGGCTTGTTTATCAAATTGATTCCCATGCCTGGTGCCTGGTGCATATACAACCACCCTGCAAGTGACTGGCCCAGTGTGGGTGGGGATAGATCTAATTTCATTCCATCACTCGGGGTCCCCTGACAGAGTTATTAATCACTCCCTCACTGACAGGGCACTGAACTGTCTAGTTCACATTCCCTTCCCGGACTCCCCAGGTAGGACATGGAATTTGTTTCATTTTGGTGTAATCAAGAAATGGAGTGTGTTGGGGGAGCGAATTAACCCCAACTTCAGGTTTATAACGGTGTCCCTGCTCCGTTTAATTAAATCTGTCTTAAAACCTCCTTAATCCCAAACTAAAGACTTAATAATGTTCAGGAACCTCTTTTTCCTCACAATATATTGCTATAATCTGCTGACGGCTTAATATTTAAATAAACATGCTGGTTGTCTACCTGACCCAGCCGGTACGCAGACCAAAGACCACATGCTTTGGACAGCCTTCCATCCAGAGGGCAAGTGTATAACACAGTAAGTGTGTTGTGTCCCTTTCTGGTGGCTGCTTCACACAGAGGATAAAAGCCTATTAGTGTTACCAGATAAGGGCCAGAGTCTGCCACTTGTATTCAGCAATTAATAGTGGTGGCAGCGTTTGGGCCTAATGGATGGCTCCTTTAGCTGATGTGTGTGTGTGTGTGTGTGTGCGTGCGTGTGTGTGAACGCACACACACTAAAGGTTCAGATCTGTATTTCAGACTCACCATAGTTTAGGCCTGTTCAGATCCAGGTGTTTGGTTCAGCCCATTATAAAGATGGGGAAAATTCCAGTCTGGATCCAGAGTTGACTTCCTAACTCTTTCAAATCTGGAGTGTGCCCAGATGCAAAGTTTGGATTCAGACCATTATGGGCAAACTGCAAAATTTAGATCTGGACACGAGTTCCCTCCCCTGCATTATGTGTGTGGGGGAGGGGGGGATTAGATATGAGGGTTAAATTCAGCCCCAGTTGTACTTTTCTGGATTCCTAAATCCTGAAACATTCATCTCCGGAACTCCGGAGTCATGGTGAAAGCAATCTTACATCCCAGTGTGCCAAGCAGAGCAGTGGGAGGAAGTGCATGGGAAGGAGGAGGACTCTGCGGGACAGGTGTTGGGAGGGGACCAGAGCAGGAGAGGATGAGTGGGAGACAGCAAACAGTTTGGGGAAGCCAGCAGCGGGTGGGAGTAGGTCAGGGACTGGCGCTGAGGAGGGGGAAGGAAGCAGGCAGCATGTAAGACAGTAAGGAATATACTGAGCCATGCTCGAAGCGACTCCTCTTACATGGCCAGGTTGGTTTCTGGGCCTTGCTTTGCAAATGAGCTTAGTCTGAACACCCACATCCATGTACAAACAGAATCCGGATTGGAGGGGCTCGGCCTTGGGGTACTAGGCCTTTCCGGAAGCACTTCTGTGAGCTCCACATCACACACAAAGAGAGAGGGGTCTGGGAGAGACGCACAAGGATCAGATACAACAACAGCTCCGACCCAACAGCATCTGAAGTAGATGGAAATGCTTTCTGTGCTTTCTTTTCTAAGAGGATTATTTCAACGGGGCCTGGCTGGCGTCTGCACCCGCGGTAAGCGCCAGCGACCATGCCGGCCAGCCTTACCCTCCTGTCAAAGGGTTTCATTAAGAGTTAGGTTCCCCGTGGCTTTTGTGGTGGCTGCACGTGCTTGCTAAATACCCTGCATCCTCTGGGACGGTATGTGCTGATACAAAAATCCCCCCTCCCCACCTCACATCCCTTCAGGATCTGGGCCTACCATGCAGGCCACCATCCTGCTGGGGAAATTTCATGATGCTGTTTATAGGACCCAGGACTCAAGCTGACCCTGTATTAGAGGTGAGGCAAGACCCTTGTGAAGTCATGATCATCCGTAGTACTAATGGCATTAGTTCTGTCCTGACTACGGGCAGACTAACAATGTCAGGAGTCATGATGGGTCTCTGCTCCCCAGATATGTCCGCTGTAGGGGGACTCGAGGGAGGCTGCTGTGTGCCGAATCCTGAGGTCGGCAGCACTGGCTTACTACTCCCTGTGCGGCTGGGGACGCTGCCTCAGTTTCTCTCCTTACTGAAGAAGGGGTTTAGGCCTCTGGCTAAACCAACAGCCTCCACCCCTTCTAGGGTGTCCAAGAAGCAAAAGTCCAAATTCAAGTTGAAAGAGCTTGGGTCTGGGTCACAGGTCCTCTGTCAAGGGCCAGGAGTCAGCAGCAATGGTCTCAGAGGCATCAGGGAGCTCAGACCCCCCTGTCCGGGCACCTCCAGTCCTGGGGCCTGTGAAGTGCATCTGGTCTGATCCAAACGGTCCCTGCCTCCCTTTCCCTCGGGGCTCCTTTCCTGCGCTGGGCCCCAGCAGGGACTCCAGTAACATGCCCTGCCCCAGCCCCCAGCTCTGTCTGCCTGCGGGGCCCTGTGTCACCGTCTGACCCCTCTTGCACCCCTCTCTCTGCCCAGGTGGACTCAGCACCGGGACTCCTGCCCAGTCTCTCTCTCGGACTGCTTTCCCCAAAACTCACCCCATGCTCCCTGCTTATATCCTTGCCCTCTTTCCCAGTGTGCTTTGCTCTCAGGCTCCGGGCTGTACCGTCCCCAGAATGCCTCTGTCCGGACATAAGGGGGCCCTTTGCCAAAGGGAGTGTTATTTGTGAGCAGAGTTCTCTGGGAGCCACTGCTATGTCTCTCCTGCAGCAGCATCTCCCTCGGGGATGGCTGCTTGGAGCCAGGAGAGGCCCTGGGGCCATGCACCGTGGAGAGAGCCCCAGAGGAGCAGAAGAGGTGCCCTGCCTCTGTGAGCCTGGAGGAGGGCACAGCCCCGCACAGGAGGGCTCATCTCACTCCCCAGGGCAGTCATGGGAGCCCCACCTTCCTCGGGCGGTGAGGAGAAAGGGCCTAGCCGGGAAGGGAATCCATTTTGTAGAGGCAGGACAGGGGACTAGAGCACTGCAGCCTGCCCCAGTTTACATTTTAAAATGGTTTCAACTGATTTTTTTTTTTAAAGAAACTTCCTGGGAAGAAGTCCGTGGGAATTCTGTCTCCGGGAGCAGGGTAAGGCTCTGGCTTCCTGGGCGCGGCTGGCCAAGTCCCTCACACCTTTGGGCTTTCGCTGTCCCATTGACATGAGCCCCACCAACACTGGGCCTGAGCCTTTCCCAAATGTGGAGCCTCGCCACGCGCACGTGAGAAAGGGTAGTAACATCCCCTTAATGCAGGGGAGATCCAGGGAGGCTAACAAGTCTGCAGCAGAACTATGAATTACCCCATATTGCCTGAGTGCCAGTTCATGCCTGTAACCACAACACCATCCTTCCTCTGCCAAAGGCTGACACACAACCAGGAGAAAATGTGACTGTGCAGTCTGTTAACAGGCAGTGACATAATGAAACAAAGCATCAAAACCAGAATTGCCACCATGATGCCTGGCTCTTAGGGTGCACAGTACTTCTACAATCTCCTATTTGCCTTGAACCAACATGCCTCTGTCTGTGTATTCATGTGACTAGTATGTGTAGTGTGAGCTGAAACACAGCGGATTCCATATGCTTTAGCAGAGAACTAGAGACTGCTCTCTTACCTAGAAGTTCTACACCGTATTGTTCCTCCTGTCCCATATTCTAATTCCCAGCCCTATCTGAGGACTGGAGGATCAAGAACTCTGAGTTCAATTCAGCTCCACACTGTGTTCCAAAAACCATCATCCTATTCATCAGTTTAATAACACCCAAATACATGTATTTAATTTTTTTTAGGCAAAATAATCTACCATTTTGAAAACCAAAAATACTTTGGTTTGGGTTTTTCTCCCTTTCTCTCCCTTTTCCCCATTCTCCTTCCCCCACACCCCAACTTCATTTTGCCACTGTTTGTTTTTTTTTCAATTTTGGGAGAGAGGGGAGGTTGTTTACAAATTGGAAAATTTTGTAAACAACAATTTTCTTGCAAAAATAATCATTTAAAAAAATGCCATTTTCAGCCCATAATAGTGCTTTGCACCTCTTCAGCATCATTCATATGAGGAAACAAAGTACTTTACAAACATTAATGAAGGCTCATAACCAGGGGTAGGTGATTATTGCAAAAAACAAAAAACCACACATTCATTAATCTTCATTCTAATAAAAATTATTTCAATTGTTGTAACACCTTTTTTTTGCAGCCTCTGAATTCCTTCAATTCTTTGTTTGTAAAAATGTTCAGAGAAAGCAAATTATCGTAAATATTTGTGGGATTATGTATTCACACAACTGTTCATGCTGGAATTGTCATGAATACTCTTGGCAATAAGTATTTGCACCCCAGATGATTAACTCAAGGCTTCCTTCTGTTTATAAACCATACTGCCATCCATACAGGAATCAGAAACCGTTCCATGTGGGTGAGGAAACCAATCACACCAAACAAATTGAGCTTGACCCAAAGGCCAGTGAAGTCAATGGAAGCCATTCCATTGACTTCAATGGGTTTTGGAACCAATTCTTATCAGAATAAATCTTCAAAGCAATTGTTGTAACAAATAATTTGTGAGTAACACGTGGGATAAAATTTGCTTGCATAAAGTATTCAATGAAATGTCTACAAGAATCGTTTAAAATCTAAATCGATGGGAGAAGGTTCTTCTGATTAAGACAGGAGACTGGGACTCAGGAGATTTGGATTCATTCCACAGCTCTGCAATTGACTTCCTAGATGATCTTGGACACGTCCATATGGCTGAGTTGCTTCCCACCTAACTCCTTATGTTTTCTGATCCACTGGTGTCCTCTCAGTAACAGTCCCATCAGGAAACATGGGCACTCTGACTCCAGTTCTACCAAAATGATACAGGGGGAGATTTTCCAAAGCCCATAAGTGATTTAAGAACACAAGTTCCATTTGATTCATGTTCCTTGGGTGCTTTTGAAAATCTCTCCTGCAATCACTCTGCACATTGGCTCCCCATCTCTAAAACAGGGGTCGTGATATTTCTTTTGCAGGTCTTTTCTACTTAGATTTTCAGCTCTCTGGGACAGACAGTACCTAGCACCTGGAACCCCTGATCTCAGTTGGAGCCCATGCACAACACCAAAAATAATGTAACATACACCTTATTCCAGCTCCCTCAGCATGTATGTTGCATCAATACAAATTCCCTTATACTCACTTTGATTTTCTTGGACTCATGATCATAACCCACTCACCAAATGTATAATTTACACTCCTCGGCAGGTCACCTGTAAAATTGGACTGCTAGATTTAACAGAGTTAAAAGGGGTGTAACTTGCATGCTAAGGAACCAAGAGAGAGAGGTGGAGAGGGAAAAGCCCCTGACAGGAGTGTGCAAGCAGGTGCAAGTCAAAGAAGTCCATCCTCTTAACAGAGCTATTGTTGGGAATATACTTACATATGGTTTATGTATATCACAAATGTGTGCGCATTCACATACACATCTAATTATATATAAGCAGTGTCAGGGAATTGCAGGAATTGCAATGACTTTGCAGTGTCAGTATGGGTGACATCCAGTGGTGAGTTGCAGAAATTGCAGTAGCTTTTGGAAAATAACACCTGATTTGCTTAGACACACCCACCGCACCTGGCCTGTACTCTAACAGCCAAAATGATCACGTTGGCTACTGTGGGACCCCCAGTTTCTGTAGTATTGGGGCAAGAATGATAGAGTGCTGATTAACATGTTTATGTGAATGAGGGGTTGGGACATTGATTTGGCCTTTGGCATGCTGGAGGGACTCGCCTTCAGCTAGGTAGCACTCGGTAAACAAGGGACAGGGGTTCCAAAACTCACTGAATTGAGAGAGGCTGTAGACAGGCTCAAGACCTTGTGGTCAGGGCCTTGTCTGAGGGCCGCACAGGCCTATTGCACCTGGCCTCTCTCCCCTGTGGAATGTCAGAGCTGACTTTTGCTTCCTTTAGGAGTCTAACTTCAGCCCATAGAGCTGAAGTTGTTTTGGGTCTGGTGGTGCCTCTGCACTAAGGCCCCCCCCCTGCTATGAGCTGAAATCACTTAAGAGCTGAAAATCACTGAGCTTTATCTTAAGTGGGGGGCCCTAAGCAGAGCGGTTCCTGTGCCGGCTGACCCGTTCCTGAGACAGCTGGCCAAGCAGTCCCGGTGCCGGCTGACCCGTTCCTGAGACAGCTGGCCGAGCAGTCCCGGTGCCGGCTGACCCGTTCCTGAGACAGCTGGCCGAGCAGTTCCTGAGCAGTTCCTGAGACAGCGAGCAGAGTCGAGCCGCGGGCAGAGCAGTTCCTGTGTCGGCTAGCAGGGCGGCTAGCGGAGCCACCAGCACCCCACGGAGAGACTGGGCCGTCGGCCTCGGACCTCATGAAGGTACCCTCCACTCTGCTCTCCACTTCCACCCAGCCTGGGAGGTAAGACTCGGCAGAGTGACTTTCCACCTGGGACTCCAGAGACTTTGGGGCTGTTGAACTTTTGGGACTTTGGGTGACTTTTGGGGTTGCTGGACTCCAGGGACTTTGGGCTATTGGACTTGTGGGACTTTGGGTGACGTTTGGGTTGCTGGACTCCTGAACCCACAGGAGAGGACACAGCCCAAACTTGCTGGGGAGGGGCAATTTGCTCACGGGTTGGTGTATGAACCCTAGGTGTGGTGTTTTTCCCAGTTTAGTGATGTCATTTACCTCATGTTAATAAAGATCTTCTGTTACACCGATCTGTGCTTTCAAGAGGGGAAGTATTGCCTCATTGAGGCGCCCAGGGGTGTGTTAGGATTTTCCCAGGTCACTGGGTGGGGGCTCGAGCCAGTTTGCATTGTATTGTTGAGAGGGAACCCCTATTTACTGAACCTGGCCCTTGTTGCTGCCAATTCTGAAGGGCAGAAGGGTTACATATATATTGATTTAATGTATGATATATACTCCCGTCCATAGAAATCTAAGTATTCTGTAGAATTTGATTAGTAAAGGGAAAGTCACTGATGATGTTAACCCTCATTTCGCAGAACACAGCAGTCTGCTTATGTGCTCAAGTAGCTACATAAAAGCAGATGGTGGTGCCAGTTGTGCTAAGGGCAGGTGATTATAGCACAGCCTGAACACCACCAGGTTTGGGTTGTTTCCCCTTTACCACCAAACTGTCCATTAACTTTCCTAAGAGCGGAAAGCAAACGGAGAGGAATTTGTGAAGTCAGTAGTCCATATGGCTGGTAGTGAGTTAATCTGCGTCTAAGCAGCAGGTAGCATGAGCCAGGCTGTCTGTTGGGGTTGTTAGTAACCTAGGGGCAGATCATGGAACAGCAGGGAAGAGGATCAACTCAGCCGGCAAATACAGTCAGGAATGTGGCAGGAAATTATTTTTGAAAACACACGCTGGAGCATAATAGCAGCAATCAGGCTATATGTATGGAATCTCTCTGGATTCAGGATATACAGTGTATATGTGTGTGTGATTAATTCAAGACCTCCTCCTGTTTTATATATACTGTATCTATCTATCTATCTATCTATCTATCTATCTATCTATCTATCTATCTATCTATATGGGCTGTCAAGCAATTAAAATAATTAATTGTGATTAATCGCGTGATTAATCCTGTGATTAATCGCCCTGTTAAACAATAATATAATACCATTTATTTAAATATTTTGGGATGTTTTCTACATTTTCAAATATATTTATTTCAATTACAACACAGAATACAAAGTGCACAGTGCTCACTTTATATTTAGTTTTGATTACAAGAAATAGTATTTTTCAATTCACCTCATACAAGTACTGGAGTGCAATCTCTTTATCATGAAAGTTGAACTTACAAATGTAGAATTATTTACAAAAAAAAGTACTGCATTCAAAAATAAAACAATGTAAAGCTGTAGAGCCTACAAGTCCAATCAGTCCTTCTTCTTGTTCAGATAATCGCTCAGACAAACAAGTTTGGTTACATTTGCAGAAGATAATGCTGCCCGCCTCTTGTTTACAATGTCACCTGAAAGTAAGGACAGGTGTTTGCATGGCACTGCTGTATCCGGCGTCTCAAGATATTTACATGCCAAATGTGCTGAAGATTCATATGTCCCTTGATGCTTCAGCCACCATTCCAGAGAACATGCGTCCATGCTGATGACGAGTTCTGCCTGATAATGATCCAAAGCAGCGCAAACCGACGCATGTTCATTTTCATCATCTGAGTCAGATGCCACCAGCAGAAGACTGATTTTCTTTTTTGGTGGTTTAGGATCTGTAGTTTCTGCATCAGATTGTTGCTCTTTTCAGATTTCTGAAAGTATGCTCCACACCCATCACTCAGATTTTGGAACGCACTTGAGATTCTTAAATATTGGGTCCAGTGCTGTAGCTATCTTTAAAAATTTCACATTGGTACCTTCTTTGTGTTCTGTCTAATTTGCAGTGAAAGCGTTCTTAAAACAAACATCTGAGACTGCTATAACATGAAATATATGGCAGAATGTGGGTAAAACAGAGCAGGAAACATACAATTCTCCTCCACTACATCCTAGAGAAGAGAAAGTAAGGTCTGATGCTTTATTTGTATTGACCAAGCTACAGTAATGCCGCTTAGAATGTGCACCAGACAGACTCACTGCTCTGCTCCGAAAAAGGAAAATGGGGAACTGTCAAATTAACAGTAGTGACTTTTTGTGTGTGTGCTAATTATAAAACACAAACGCCTGTTGTCTGTGCCCAAGGCCGGGTCAACCTCTGTTGTAACAAAGCTTCTGTAACTCTGCTAATGCCTTTAATATAAGCTCCTATTAATTGTACATTCAACTTAATTCCAGAGCTCAAGGCTCCTGGATTGCACTAATCAGATGGCTGACTGTAATTATAATGTGCTTAACCTGCATTTATAAAGCACGTTACTTCTTATGATTCTTTTTTTAATTTAGCGTAGGATTGACAGCCCTTGATTTTATCCATGAACAGATATAGGCTGGGCACAGCTCTGCCAATGTGATTCAGCACCATTTTGCGGGGAACCCCTGTGGCACTGGCAGACAGGTGCCAGCTCATGGCCAAGCCCAGATCAATTCACCTGTGTATTAGTATAGATCAAAGTAATTTTTAAATGTAGAAGAGTGTGTTTGGTGTTTAAAACATGAAATATATGGCAGAATGTGGGTAAAACAGAGCAGGAAACTAATGGGATGTTACTTGCATTGGTTTTACTTCTCTGTATTCTGTCATGATATACTAGAAAATGCTGACATTGTAAATACCCCTGTAACTACATGACCCATCAAAGGAGGAAGAAGCCTTGTGGAGTGCACATGGAGAACTTTAACAGACCAGTGCTACTTTCAAAGTAAGTGGTCACCGTGTGTGATGATTGGAGGTCAGAGTAGGGTGACCAGATGTCCCAATTTTATAGGGACAATCCCAATTTGGGGGTCTTTTTCTTATGTAGATGCCTATTACCCCCCACCCCTGTCCTGATTTTGCTGTCTGGTCACTCACGGTCAGAGACTCTAAATGCATTCCTCGCTCTGTCACCAAAGGAAAAGCCTGCATAGGTAGTGACACTGTCAGTTTGTTTTCTGGAAGAAGCAGCTCTAGGTAGAGATTCAGGAAAAGATCCTGCATCTCTGGACCATTTGGATTCTAGAGGGGGGGATTAAGTGAACGAGAAGACGGCCATCCCCAGAGTGAGTCTGT
Organism: Sternotherus odoratus; assembly: GCA_032164245.1. Taxonomy (NCBI): domain Eukaryota; kingdom Metazoa; phylum Chordata; order Testudines; family Kinosternidae; genus Sternotherus; species Sternotherus odoratus. Next base: position 2,390,896 of record JAVMKO010000009.1, read on the forward strand.
GCTGCCATTTGGAATGACAAACTGCATCTATTTTAACGACTTTTACCTCTCAAAAAATCTTACGTCCTTTTCTTAGCTAATAAACTGTTCGTTAGTTTACTATAGAATTGGCTACCAGTGTTGTCTTTGGTGTAAGTTCTAGACTGCCAATTGACCTGGGGTAAGTGACCGGTCCCTTGGGAAGCAACCGGATGTGATGTGATTGTTGGGGCAAGGGACCATTTATCACTAAGTCCAGCCTGTCTGGGTGACAAGCTAAACTGGAACATCTAAGGAGACTGTGACTCCAGGGTAAGACTGGTAGTCATCCAGGAGTGCACATTTGGCACTCTAATTGTAGAACACCCCACCAGTTTGGGGGTGTCTGCCCTGAGGTCTAACTCACAGCTGTGAGCCACTGCAGAAAGCACAACAACCCCCATTAAATGGGTGAGATGGTAGTTCTGTCTCCATAGCCTGTTCCATCCTTGCCAACTAACTCCAGCTGTGGTGCTGTCTTCTTTGGATGTGGGTACCAGTTCACTAGAATTGGGTTTACCCAGCTCTTCATCTCACATAAACCACAGACAGCCACCAATTGATAATGACTTACAATTACTGCTGACGTGGGATGGATATGAACCACTGACCCAGTGGGTGAAAGGTTATCTCTGAAATTACCAGTCCCTGAGTTACGCACGCCCCTAGTATGAGTTATCATTACTAATGCACAGTGAAACTAAAAAATTTGAGGGGAAGGATCCTGACGATGCATCCTGGTTCATATCCCAGCCATCATGAATAACAAAATTCTTAAGGCAACCAATGGTTTCTCAGTCAAATGATATATTAGCATCAAGATCCATATCCCAGGAAACTAATAATGTTTTTTGTCCCACCAGTGTAACGTTCCGCCATTGCATTGTAATGAAGTACCACCCCATCTCAGCAAAACCTCACCATGGGATAACTACAAATGGATCAACCTGAGGGCTTAATTTAGATAAGTATCCAGCAGTTTGGATGCCTATCTTGAAGCTTTTCCAGAATAGCCATGTCTCCTGACTCTCCATAAACTGGCCAGGAAATGCCATAATCCCAGGCAGTATTTCATCAATCACGACTGTGGTCCCAGATAGCCAATTCCACCTGGAAGCTAGAAGTGGGGGGAAACACTTGCCTGGATATTTCAAAACCTAAATGTTGATTTGGGATTGGAGGGGACATTTTACCCAGACCGAATAACTCACTCCTAGGGATAACTGAGTGCTGATCCTCAAATATAGTTTAGGGTACTTTCTTTCCATACCCATATTCAGAGAGTATAAGGCCATAAGGGAACATTGTGACCATCTAGTCTGACCTTCTGTATAGCATAGTCCATAGCAAGGCCATATTGAAGTATACAGAGAAGCCCTGGTTAAACCAGGACTGTCTTGAGTAAACCTGGACAGGCGTCCGTCTCAGTCCACCCCCGTTCCCATTTTTGAATGCACTAAAGGCTTTGAGGTCTTCAGATACAGAACCCTCACTTGGGGGTAGGATGTAGGGTGCAGCCTCCCACGTGCCATGGAGGGCAACACAAAGGTGGTGGAAAACCAGCACACAGTCAGAATGCTCCATACTCACAGGAGATGGAGAGATGGGTGCCTGGTACTCACAGGAGGCAGAAGCATGCCTTGTACTCATGGGGGGGAGGTACTTAGTATGTTGGAGCTGAAGAAACCTTTCACTCCTCGCAGCTGTCGGGACCTGGCTCCCTGTCCCTTCTCACTTCCCTCCACCCCTCCCTCAGCACAGAGGAAGCTAAAAGAAATCTGATGAGGTTCAACAAGGACAAGTGCAGAGTCCTACCCTTAGGACGGAAGAATCCCATGCACTGCTACAGACTGGGGACCGATTGGCTAGGCAGCAGTTCTGCAGAAAAGGACCTAGGGGTTACAGTGGATGAGAAGCTGGATATGAGTCAACAGTGTGCCCTTGTTGCCAAGAAGGCTAATGGCATTTTGGGCTGTATAAGTAGGGCCATTGCCAGCAGATCGAGGGACGTGATTGTTCACCTCTATTCGACATTGGTGAGGCCACATCTGGAGTACTGTGTCCAGTTTTGGGGCCCACACTATAAGAAGGATGTGGAAAAACTGGAGTCCGGAGAAGGGCAACAAAAATGATTAGGGGCCTGGAGTGCATGACTTATGAGGAGAGGTTGAGGGAACTGGGATTGTTTAGTCTACAGAAGAGAAGACTGAGGGGAGATTTGATAGTTGCTTTCAACTACCTGAAAGGGGGTTCTAAAGAGGATGGATCTAGACTTTTCTCAGTGATACCAGATGACAGAACAAGGAGTAATGGTCTCAAGTTGCAGTTGGGAAGGTTTAGATTGGATATTAGGAAAAACTTTTTGACTAGGAGAGTGGTGAAGCATTAGAATGGGTTACCACCACCAGCCCTTCAGCGCCTCCCTGATCAGTTCCTCTGCAAAAAAATTCCCGGTCCAAAAAGAAAACCCCAAATGGGGGTGAAAATTTATCAAACTTGAGTATAAGCTTTTTCAAAACCTTGGGAATTTTAAGGGGAAAATCAGTAAATACCAGATAATTAGAAGTGACAAAGAGTGCTGTGGCACCTTAAAGACTAACTAATTAGATAATTAGATACACTCGTCTTATAAGACCTATATCAGTGTCTAATCTTTCTTTTTACTTCCTCTTTCTCCCTCTTTGTATATATTTACAGTATGTAGGAATACTAGATATGGCCAAGATTTGATTTTTGACAGAAAATGGCTTTTCTACAAAATGGACATTTTCCCAGGAAAGGTTTTTTGTTGTTTTTTTTTTAAAAAATTGAATTTTTTTGCATTTTAAATGAAAACCTGAAACATTTCAAAGAAACTTTGCACCAAAAATAAAAAATAATAATTTTTTGTCTAAATTTTTGCAGGGGAAAAAAAAATGTTCCCAACCTGCTCTGATCAACATAGGAAAAAGTACAGCGATACCATTCACTGTCGTAGCTGGCTGATGCCTTCCTCTTCTGATTTCTTTCCTCACTTCTTGTTACTGAACTTTCCTTCTAGAAGTCATTTTGATTATTTTTTTTTTGAGGGTGAGTTATGCATTTTCCAGAAAAACGCAAAGATGACCAATATGCACATTCACCAAAAAAGAAATATACGGCCCAATTTACTAGTGAGTCAATGCATGTGCACACGCACACTAGGGATTGTTCATCATCTTTATAGATTCATAACCTCCGTTTAATCTCTGTTTAAGTAAATCCAAACAGGGAAACCCTCTGTCCCCAAATGCTGCTCTCTCTTTATCCCAACAGGCGGGCTCCAGGGTTTTCTATGCATGCAGTTATTGCTGTACAAATCTTTGCCTTTCTCTCCGAGCCATTCTCTTTATATGGGATGGCTCATTAGGCTTTATTCTCAGCAGGGAGCTGACATCCAATTAACTAGCTGACAGTCTTCTTGTGTCTCCCGCTAGTCCAATAAGGCTCTGTTTACAAACACAGGCTGTTGCGCCCATAAGGGAGGGGAGGTGAAAGTGCCCCTGCCGAGCCCGTTTGTTCAAAATCATAAGAGGGCTTTAAACAATGTCTTTGTATGTTAACGAGCAGACATATTGCTTGCAGTAGGATGCAATTCATCCTAATGGCTGGGGTCATATTTGGCGGGAAAGGGACCAGTGGGCCTTGCACTGCCTGGCACAAAAGCCAGATAGTCCGACGCAGCGGCTGCTCTGATTTCATTGTGGATCGGAACCGACGACTCCAAGAAAATCAGAAATCAGGGATGCTCCAGATAAACTCAGCAACACAGATGCTTTGTCCAAAGTGATCTGAGTTCCTTTGGGCTAGGAGTTTTAGGAACGTCACATGATGGGATCAGGATCCCTGTGTTGCCTGCTTGGAACTGATCAGTTTGACTGTGCAAGGTGTTGTGAGGCTATTTTCTTTGGTTTTGATTTTTGTGTGTTCATCCCATCCCTTCTGCCCACCCCCCATGCCAAGGTTTGCTTTGATTTTCCATTTGACTCACCCCAAAGACTCAAAGTGAAGCTCACTCTTATCAGACAGGCATCACCTGCTCTCAGTCTGAAGTCAGATAAACCCACCAATTGTTTATGATTTTGATTAGAGATGGCGCTAAACAGCAACATTGGACTCAGACTGCATCCTCAAATTTTAGCAAGAACAACTCTGATAACCTTGGCAGTGGTTTGTTTCTTGTGGTGGGTCTGAACCAGAACCTCAGTTTTGCCTGGAAATTTCAGAACATTTCAGAACAGAAACTGAAATGCCACCACTCAAACTCCTCACTGAATTAGGTGCAAACTACTCATTGGCCCAGTCTCCTTCAAAACTGGGCCCAGATTTTCTGGAAGCTTCGCAAACCCAATCTGGTCTTCTGGATGACCCTGGCCTGAGCCCTGACTTCATAACTAACTGTGAGAGCAGGTGGATTTCCCCGTGAGGAATGGTAGTGCTTTGTTGAGAAGCTTTCCATTGGCCAATGCTACTTTTTTGGGCAAGGGAAGGTAAATGTGTTGTGAGGAAATTCTGGAAAAACTCATGGCCTGACGGTCACTTTGCACCACTCCAACACACAACAAGCCTTAGAAGGGGGTTAAATTAAATTCTCACTCACTTTAGGGCTACTTTACAATGCCAGAATGATGTCAAGTGATGACGGATGAGTTGGTATGGCAACTTCCACCTTTACATGTTTTCTGTGTGTATATATCATACCTACTGTGTGTTCCATTCTATGCATCTGATGAAAATGGCTATAGCCTACGAAAGCTTATGCTGAAATACATTTGTTAGTCTCTAAGGTGCCACAAGTACTCCTGTTCTTTTCGCAGAACTTCTGTGATTACGACCACACCTCCAGTGGTACATAGTGGCAAAATACAAACTTACCTTTTTTCCCCTTGGATCTTTCCCCCAGAACGAATTCCTGAACAGACTCCTGCAGAATCAGCCACCTCACACACTGCTCTGGTCAGCCACTCTGCACTGATTTCCTTCCAGGTCCCCTGCTGAAACTGACATCGGAGTTTTTCCAGGCTACCACACTTGATTCATTTCCTGCCGCATCTCCCTTTATGTATGACACTGGAGAGTAGCTCTTTCATCTCTAACATTCCCTGAGGAGGCACTTATGCTCCAGTGATTAAAACAAATGTTGATGGGGGACATACTGGGCTCTGGTTAGCTCTGAAACCACCAATAGCTGGGATCTGTATCCATTTCTTCTGGTACAAAATGTAGCAGTGGGAGAAAATGAGATCTCTGGTTCTGTAGAATAGATGAGTGAATGTGACTAACCCCAAAATTTTGGATATCTCTCTGTCTGCTAAAGTTTTCTATGGCTTCATGTTATCCAAACACGGTTGAATCAACCACCCCTTTTTAAATTTTACTTGGTCCTCACACAGACATGATCATACAACTGCATCCATCAATCACCTGAGCCTATGTTAATTATAGGGCAAAGGGAGGTTCCTGCGAGATTCTGTTTATATAATTATCTATGTAATGAGATTCCAGGATTGTCACTCTATCTATGTGTCACTCTAAAGCCAGAGTATGTTGAGTCAGAGTGAAATGATGAAAGCAGCTAAAAGCATGGGTAATAAGTTGTTTTACATTAGAATACCACCAGGTTCAGTCACCACCAGGATTCACAATCTATTACCATCCAATTTGTAAGTTCTCAACCATTTTTACTTTATGATTTACACCTGTGCAGTGTACAACTATAGTAAGGCATGTATCTATAGCATACCCAGAGTCCTCCACTGTTGTGATATCAGACGTAACTCAACCACTCACCACCTTTATTCCACAGCTAATTTGCATGCAGCGATTTCATTGGTGGCATGAGGTAGACTGTGGAAACGGTGGATTACTTGGTCCAATTGCCACACCCAGGTGACAGCACAGGATTTCAGCTACTAGTATTGTGACAATGTGTCAACAAATGACAGACATGTGATGACACATGTAAATCAACAGAAATAAATAAAAATACAGACAGAAATACTCCTCTTACCTCTGACTGATTTTTACCATAGCATGTTGTGTGAAATTTAATAATCAAGTTGACTTTGCCCATTGATGATCTACTGTAATTTATGTATGCAGTGGTGTTCTAGCCATGTCAGTTCCAGGATATTAGAGGGACATGGTGGGTGAGGTCATATCTTTTGTTGTACGAACTTCTGTTGATTAGAGAGGCAAGATTTCGAGCCACACAGAGTTCTTCTTCAGCTCACCCACCTGGTCTCTCTAATATTCCAATTTATTACTATTATTCTGTGTGCTGAGGTAGCACATATGAGCCCCGCCCTGGATCAGGCCCCACTGTGCAAGGTGCTGTACAAACGTGCGACAAAAACATATTCTTTATCACTTGTTCACTTAGGTTCAGCTCCAATTGCAGTTTGGTGGCACCCAACAATCTAGCTCCTAATCTAAAGAGCAGGTCAGGTTGGTGTCAAGATGTGACTACACCCAGGTTTATAGCACAGTATCATCAACCCCAAGTTTTCAAACATCAAGAGTTCTCCCCCCCCAAAAAAATAATGAGATTGGCTTAAACTCCTGAGGGGGTTAAAATAATAATCAATGGCGAAGGTTTGTTTATTGGCCTTCTGGTCTTTGAGCTTTTAGGTTTCACATTTTCAAACTTTTCCCCCAACAAATTCAAATTAGAAATACGTTTTTAACATGGAGGGTGACTAACGATTGGAACAAACTACCAAGGAAGCAGCGTATTCTCCATCTCTTGCTGTCTTCCAGTTCAGACTGGCTACCTTCCTGAAAGAGATGCTGAGTCAAACCCAACTGAGTGGGCTTAATACAAGGGTAACTGGGTGAAATTATACGGCCTGTGCTGTACAGGAGGTCACCCTGGATGATCCAGTAGTCCCTTCTGGCCTTAAATTCAATGACTCAGTGACTAAAATCATGACAACAGGTAAACCTGTGACAAGGTCTATGGTGGGCCTAGGTGCTGTGGGCATGGCCAAAACAATTCGCAAGTTCTGAGGGGGGGGGGCAGTGGGACAGCAGAAGGCTTCCCGACTGGCCACCCATAGAAAATATCACACTGACTGTTCCTACCTTGCAGGGGAGTGGGGGGATGGGGTCTCTGAGAGTTTCCTGATCTTTCCAAGACACAGGGTAATACGCTGGTCTATCTTTACCTGGACTTCTCAGTCCTGCCGTTCAAGGTCAGATGACGATGTAAGATGCTGCTTTATCTCCGCCCTGGGCCCCTCTGTGCTTTGCTTCTAACTGGCCTGAGAGCACCCCTCCATTGACACAGCCATACCATTCCCCCGTAATGTTCACTCAGCCCTGCTCTGAGATGCAACAGCATTGCCAGGGCAGTTAAACAAGCGGCATGAGCTATCGAAGAGTGTTTCAAAACGAATTACATTCCAGGCAATGATAGACCCACGCTTCCTTGAGACCACTGCTGGTCCGAATGAAATCAGCATCCAAAGATAGCCTATTTCAAAGCCCAGGCACCACGCCATTTGTGCATGATCGCTAGACAGATAGACATGGCAGATATGCACCCCCTAGGTGATATGCCCCCCAAAAGGCTTTCCTATGTCCATTCGATGCATGCCAACTCCTCAGAGCAGGCTCAGCTGCAGTCTGGCCTGACCTGTTTCCTAATAAATTCTGTGTGTATCTTCTCTCTAATTAATTCTACATTAAGCCATGAAAATCCGCAGATCCCCTCAGAGGTCCCCTGCCCCTTTCCCTCCGGACACTCCGGCACCCCTTGTGGTAAGCACGCTGCTCCCGGGGAGACATCTGTGCTACAGCTTGCAGGGTGCAATTTCAGGTAGACCATGTGTTGCACCTTGAACTACCGTTTCATTTCAGTTCCCACCATCGAGACCAATTAAGCACGGAGCATGCGAGGAGCCGGCTGAGTGTCGCGTGCTGACCATAACCACAAGGACTTACAGGCCGCAAATCTCTGTTATTACCAAGCTGTTCCTGCCGGCAGCATGCTGCCGCCGAACAAAAAGAATAGATTAGGATCAATCAAGTCTCCCTTAGGCTTGTCGGTGGGATTCGAACCACACCTTCTACCCAAAACTTTGCCCTTCACTCCTCCAGAACACCTAGCCCGCTCCTAGCTAACAAGGTGTCTGCTGAGTCGAGTGCTGCTGAACCATATGTTCGTAATTAGTTAACTTCTTGCTTTGTCGCTAGAGGCACCGCCAGTGAATCAGCAACAGCCCTTAAGGGTGTTAGGGGATCCAATAGGCATGCCCGGCCAGTACCGGCCCCTCCCCTCCACATAGGCAACCAGACATATTTAATTCCAGCTGTGGCATTGTTCGGTGAATTAACTTTATCCTCAATTTAAAAAGCCAGCGTGAAATCAAAAGAGACTCGAGAGAAAAAAAAATAAAGAAAATAAAGAGGAAGGAGAGGGGGAGGGGGAAATGCTAGCAGGTCCACTCAAGAGGTCTGGTGAATGAAAGTCTACTGGGATGGCCCTCCTTAACCAATTGCTGCCAGTGTGGTTGCTGGCAGAGTTCTAACTTTTAACATAATTCTGCCTTTGATTCCCCAGTTCTGTGATTTAAGGTCTCTGAAGGGGGACCTGATTATATCACTGATTATGAGCCAGTCAAACACAAAGTAGTAGTAAAGCTACCAAGCAATGAGAAATTAATACATAATGCAGAGTGGAAAGCACCATTGCAAGGTAAGCTCACGGAATATAACACTGATCTGTTTTACATTCACTTTCTGGTTTACGTTCTAGCACGCGTCAGAACGAGTGGGCTAAATCATGCAAACAGCCCAATTTCTAGGAGGCTGTATGCTGAGAAAACCAAAGCTCACCGCTCAAGAGCCAAAGCATAAGAGCTTCGGTCAGAATATTTTTTGCCTACAAGTGAGCCCTGGAAGAAATTTTACCAAACGTTTTCTCTAAAAGAAAAACATGTCTTCATCTCTTTTTAACTGAGCAAAAGTAGCAAGCCAGAAGATGCTTAATGCTAGTTCAGATTTAGGTAGGTTACTCACAGAGCAACTCCCTTGATTTCCATTTGATTTTCACCCATGTAATGAAGATCAGACTCTGGCCAACGGTGGCTAGAATGTTTCATTCAACCTGAAACAATTTTTGCAGTTTTTTTGTTTGTTTTATTTTGGGGTGTTTTTCGACCTTTTTTTTTTTACTTAGTTAATTTTTGGGGTGGGGGGAGAGTACCTTGATTCCCTGCTCACCCTCAGCAGGGAGAGATCTTCCATAATGATCACATCGTGGGCACAGGAATGATTATAAGCCCTCCACCCTACAGTGCTGGCTCTCCCAAGAGCCATGTGCCCAGCGTACAGTAGGGTCCAAAAACACTGATTTCCCCTTTCCCTGCGGTTACTCACCATTTTGGGGGTCTTGTGGCTCAGGTGTGCTTGCCTGGGGTCAGTCAGTTAGTGACAGGGGTGTGAGTACTGGCTGTGTTTTAAATCAGAGGCCTCTGTGTTGCAAACAATACTGCTTTTGTAAAATGTTGCATTTTGGCTTCACGTATATGACCTTGGGAGCCCAGCTTCCCTCTTTGTTATCGCCGGCTGAACGGCTGCACAGAATTAGATAGCGACCATGAAGAACCAAAGAAGATTGTAGCAATGTGGCATCTCGCCAGTCAACATCACGCCTCTGTTCCCTGGAGCAGACTGGAGTGTAAAAGCCACCCATCGTAGGCAAGAGGGGTTGGACCTTCTGCCTCTGAGTAACCCTGGGCTGCCCCGCTGCAGCCCAAGTACCTCAATAGGCCTTGCACAAAGCCTTACAGCCTGGGGAGTTGCCAGGCCGGAGCTCCCCAGCTCCTCTCACCTTTCCCCAGCCCTGCTCAGTCACCTGCACCCTGAGCCTTCATGCAACCAGGTCCTTCTTCCTCTACAGCTGGAGAGAGAGTGTTCTACCCAGCTCCTCCCTGAGCCCTTATAACAGGCCCTTATAATTGGGGCATGGCCCCAGCAGTGGCTACTTCCCTCAGTTAGTCTAGCTTATGAGCTCCCCCAGGGAAGCCCTTTTCTCAGGCTGTTTTTGACCCCTTCGGGGCCAGAGTGGGGTGATCACCCTGCTACAAGGACTTTCTGCGTGATGTCATGATGCACTCCGCAGCGAAAAACAAGAATTGAACGAGTGGCGGGAACACGAGAAGAGGGACCATAAGGAGAACACGGCACACCAGAACGAAGCCACGGAGCAGCTCTTAAACACAATGGAGTGCCAAACAAACATGCTCCAGGTGCTACCAGCATGGCAAACCAGGCAGCTCCACGCCCGCCCTTCTCTGTAGCCACTGTCACAAAACTCTTTCGTATGTGCCCCCAGACACTGCCAACACATTCCTATCAACCTCCTGAATGCACTTTATTTCAAAGGAGAAGGTTGGATATGATACCTGGACATACACAAATCTTTAACTGTGCCGGGATCCCACATCCTCTTCCTGGACCCTCCCTTCCCCTTCCCCTCAGTGCTGATGTGGTTTTTTGTTTGTCTCTCTCCTCCAGTTGTTGTTTTCTAATAAAAAAATTATTTTGGGTTGAAAGCAATCTTTATTCAGTTAATTGAAAGCAAACAGAGCCCTGCAAAGCAACAGGCAATTTTCTTACACCTTCATCACGCATCGTCTGCACCAATCACAATCACCTCCTAGCATTACAAGCACTGCAGTCCTGTTCTTAGCAACAAATATTAGTGGCTTTCAGCTTCAAATTAATGCGTCAAGGCGTCCCTGATTCTTATGGCCCTGTGCTGCCCCCCTCTAATAGCCCTGGCCTCTGGCTGTTCAAATTCAGCCTCCAGGCGCTGAACTGCAGCGGTCCAGCCTTGAGGGAAGCTTTCACCCTTCCCTTCACAAATATTATGGCGTATATAGCATGCGGCTATATGCATAGAAATATTGTCATCAGTCAGATCCAGTCTCCCATATAGGCAGCGCCAGCGGGCCTTTAAATGGCCAAAAGCACACTTATCAGTCATTCTGCTCAGTCTGTTATTGAACCGGTCTTTGCTGCTATCAAGATGCCCCATGTATGGCTTCATAAGCCAAGGCATTAAAGGGTAGGCGACGTCTCTCAGGATCACAGTGGGCATTTTGACTTCCCCTACAGTGATCTTCTGGTCCAGGAAGAAAGTCCCTTCGTTCAGCTTCCTGAACCGGCCAGTGTTCTGAAAGATGCAAGCGTCATCCACCTTCCCGGACCAGCCTGCATTAATGTCCGTGAAACGCTCATGGTGATCCACAAGTGCCTGGAGAACCATAGAGAAATACCCCTTCCAATGTACTTGGTGGCTAGGTGGTCTGGTGCCAGAACTGGAATATTCCTCCAATCTATTTCCCCTCTGCAGTTAGGGAAGCCCATTTGTGCAAAGCCATCCACAATGTCACACGTGTTGCACAGTCACGGTCTTTTGGAGCAGATTGCGATTAATGGCCTTGCACACTTCTGTCAACACGAGTCGAACAGTCAACTTTCCCATTCAGAACTGGTTAGTGACAAATCAGTAGCAGTCTGGAGTAGCCAGCGTCCACAGTGCAATTGCCACATGCTTCTCCAACGACAGGGCAGCTCTCATTCTCATGTCCTTGCGCCATAGGGCTGAGGTGAGCTTATCACATAGTTCCATGAATGTGGCTTTCCTCATCCAAACGTTCTGCAGCCAGTGCTCATCATTCCAGACGTGCATGACGATGTGATCCCACCACTCAGCGCTTGTTACATGAGCCCAAAAGTGGCGTTCCACTGTGGTCAGCACCCCTGGGAATGCCACAACCAATCTCGCGTCATAGCTACTGACAGAGAAAAAATTGACGGGTCTAGAGTTGACCAAAATGTATCCAGGCTTGTTCAGGCTAGCAGGCCTGAATTTGTCTAAAGGCAAATTCTTTGAGTAGGGTTCTGCTGTTTGACCTTTATACACCTTTATACACTTCTGCTTTTCTGATCTAATGTGAGGGGTAGTGATGGAGGGGGTGAAAGTAGATTACTAAATGCCAACCTTTGGCCACTGCTAAACCGCAAGGCCTTACAAGGTCTTACACGTCATCGTTGCTTGTGAAATTTCCTTTTAGTCACCAGCTTGTTTGTTCCATAGGAAGCATAATAATGGAAGCTTGCTTGAGTCATTTATTGCAGTTTTTTGCATAAATAGGGATAGAATCCTTCTGTCTGGTGGGCAACTCCTCAGTGGTCTTTGAACGGCCAAGAACTTGCCACTCCTTGAATACAATAGTATTTGTGGTATACTTAATAAAGGCCTCGGATATTTCTGATAAACACAACGCATGTGGTTAATTTCCACAACACTACTGTACGTGGTGAGATCAATGTCGCACTCCTCTTGCCTTTGTAGTTTAAGGAATAACTCCACTGCCACTCACGGCGTGTTAGTGAGAGCGAGCAGCATATTGGTCCACAGTGCGGGATCCATTACTGCAGACCCAAGAGGCAGGATGCGCAATACACAAACCGTTGAATGATGGCTCCAAATGCAGATGGAAGCCCAGGGATTGCTGGGATGCGAAGCAATGCATCATGGGGCATTGGGGCAGGGCCCAGAGCTCGCACAACCAGGCTGTGATCTCAGGTGGGGCCTCTACAAGCTGGTGAAATTCAAATAATCAATAATAATAGTAACTGGCACAGTCACTGCTGGCTTGTCGACAGGCTGCATTTTGAAAACTCCATTAATGTTTGCTACTGACTTTTAGCGAACACTGGATAGAATTTTCTAAATTTAGATTTTCATTGAAATTTCAAATTTCAGCAACACAAAATGGGGGGGAACCGTCCACAGAATATTACCATTTTTAACTGCTTTGTTGTGTCTCTCACGACTTAGCAAATAAAGGAGCTAGTCCTGCAAACTCAGAAGCACATACTTCACTTATTAAGCCTGTGAGTCGTCTTATTGACTTCAGTGGTGCTACTCAGATATTAAAAAGTAAGGATGTGTGTTTAAAGGTTCTGAGGACTGGGGTCTAAACTGGAACACTAAGGCCTTGGATTTTGCCCAAGCCACAGCTAATATTTTTTTATTTGTGCTTAACCTGGAATTTTTCTTGTGGACAAACCATTTCGATTTTTCAAAAAGGTGTCAGTGGAGAATTTTAACACTGACAACAACAGCTAACAACAGCAAAATTATATTAGTTATTCTTTGGAATATTTATTTATTTATTGTGATGCCCTCGGTCACACTGATAATTCTTTTTTATAAGAGTGAACCATTTATTTTTCAGAGGTAACAAAGTCCTGTGGCACCTTAAAGACTAACTATAAAGTTTTGAAGCATAAGCTTTCGTGGGCTAATACCAAGTGGGTATTAGCCCACGAAAGCTTATGCTTCAAAACTTTATAGTTAGTCTTTAAGGTGCCACAGGACTTTGTTACCTCTGCTATTCCAGACTAACACGGCTACCTCTCTGATTTATTTTTCAAACACTTTTGAGTCCAAAAAAGAAAAAAATCATTCCTGGAAATGTGCAGTTGCAAAGATTTTTTTGTAATTAAATTAAAATGTAATTTTTAAATTAAAATATCTGGAAAATTCAGAAAATGAATAATCAGACAGTTACAAAGTACAGGAGCGTGAAAAATTATTTTGATTTTGCCAAAATTCCTTTGATTTCTTTCTACATTTTGACTCCACTCAAGCGGACAGTACCGTTCCCTGTCAGTTACCCTTCTTTCTAATGAGATACAAAGTCCTGATCACTTTGTCACGCTATAAAAGAGGAAAGGTGCTAGCCCTGGTGTCACAGCCAAATTCGCATGCTTAAGTAATTACATTTTTTCATAGTTAAATTCCACTTTGGAGAGTCAGTACATATGATACTCTACTGAACTTCCTGTCCTACACTGTTGTATAGTGCTGCTTTCCACTGTAAAATGACTGCGTCATTCCTCCCCAGAGGAAGATGCATTTCTAGTGGGAGGTAAAATTATTTCTGTCTCTAGCGTTTGGACAACACTTTGGCATAAAAAGGTGGTTAACAAATGGAATATTGGTATCTTAACACATACATGCTAAAGGACAAAAATAGATGAATGCTAATTAATTAACACCCCTATAGACTCGATGGTTTAACATCTCCCTCCTGTCAGGTTTAGAGGAAAGCTCAGTGTGTGTCTGTGAGCATGACTAAAGGAAAATATAATACAATCAGACATATTAATAGACTATTAAGACTGTGCACACCAGGGATATTACAGTTTGTGCTGACTGCAAAGCTTCAGAAAACAATGTTTAAATAGCAGCTGAGAGCCTAAAATGAAACCACAAAACTCTAACAGGGAGGTTTTTCTGGTCACACTTTTAAATGCAACATTAGATTGCTATCTCTCCTAGCAACTGTTGGGAAAGGACGTAGATTCAATGGAAATGGAGAATCACACTAAGGTCAAGTTTTTCCAGAATGGATGCCTAAAGTGAGGCTACTATATCCTTAATTTGCTACTTAAATAAGGGTTTGGGAGTCTAACTCTAGGCACTCCTTTTTGGTAAATCTGGTGAGAAAACTGCTACAGCAGTGTTATACTGGAGAGATTTGCTGTCAGGATCCTCTATATACTGTTCATGAACAAGGTACATAAGAACATCAGAACGGCCATGCTGAGTCAGATCAAAGGTCCATCCAGCCCAGTATTCTGTCTTCCAACAGTGGCCAATTCCAGGTGCTTCAGAGGGGATGAACAGAACAAGTCATCAGGTAATCCACGCCCGGTCATCACCCATTCCCAGCTTCTGGCAAACAGAGACTAGGGACACCATCCCTGCCCATCCTGGCTAATAGCCATTGATGGACCCACAGACCAAGAGTTATTCACAGAAATGATTTGGTGCATAGTTTTGCACACTGAATAAATTGAAGACAATTGTCCGCTGCTCCGGGGCAATCCTCAAATAGAAAAGAGGCCGAAATCATCACATACTTTCTTCTCCCAGCTCTAATGCTCAAGAGAATCATACATAGGCACCCTCTCCCTGTTGAAAGGAAGCTTAACCTAGTCTTAGACTGTCTTAATATGACTGAGTGCACTAATTTCTATTTCTACTCACCTCCCCCCATCAAACTTAATCCCCATTTTAAAAACTGAGAGCAATATCTCCCTGATTTACTCAGACAAGCTGTTTTCTCAACTTGTGTGTTTGAGGCTTTTGGGAGTGATTTCAGGAAGCCCTCTAGTGTTCAAATACTTCATGATCCTATCAAACACTGACATCCAGTAAAGCTCTGGTGACCAGTCCCAAGAAGTAAAGTCAAGTCTCCTCCCAGCACTCGTCAAAATGCAGTTCCACCAGAATTGAAATTCTTTGAGAAATCACCTCAGTTTTGCTAAAATTTCATTTTGGAATGAAAAGAGTTCTAACAATGTCAAAACATCCCATTTCAACATTGTTGGAACAAAACATTCTGGGTTTGTTTTGAAAATGACTTGTTATTTTGACTTTTTAAATTTGGTAGAATAGAATAGAATGTCAAAACTGAAATAAAACACTTCAATTAATCCAAAATGATTATTTTGTTCAGAATTTTGTTTTGTGGAGAATTTTTACCATTTCGGGTTTGGTTACAGTTACAAAAGAAGCCAGACTTTGAAATCTCGAAATCTTTTGAGATATGGAGTAAACTCATTTGCCAGCCGACTACTATAAAGCCCAAAATCAGCTGCCATTCTTGTATTTGAATTCCTGACAGTTATTCCCTTTCATCCCAAGTTCTTCCAATGCTAGCTAGAGGAACCAGAACTGGATGGTTCCTGGCTGTGGTCTGATTGTTTTCCAGAGTGCTTCCCAAGGAACGTACTGTTTTAGCTAAACAGTTGAATGGCACATATAAAAGCCATAATATTTCTCTGCTCATCACAACAGTGTCCTTCACCTCGCAATCCCTGACACACTTTTAACTCATCCTTGGACTCTTCCATTCTTTATTGATTAGTGAAGGCAACTGCTGCATCGTTCAGCAATGAAGTGATGCCATCGTTCAGCAATGCAGTCTGCCAAGTCTCTCGACTGCTGGCCAAGAATGGAAGTGCCCAGCTTCTGCACCCAAGGAGAGGTGGAGAACTGCCAATCAAATTGCCAGCTCCAGAGAGCCAGCCAAAAGGGAGAGCAGCATTAACGAGGTGTAGTCCTAATAGCAAGCTCCTCTGGCAGGTTCTCCTTTTAGAATGGCTTGGATTTGGTGGGAAACATTGTAGGGGAAAATATGGATTTTAGCAGAATTTTCTCTTTCCATAGATTCATAGATTTTGCAGCCAAAAGGGGCTGCTATGCTCATCTAGTCTGAGCTCCTCCATAACACAGGCCAGATAATTTTGTCTTTGATCAACACAGACTATCCAAATCATCTACCACTTAGAATATCTGCCACCAAGGCTGCTTAAGTCAAGTTACCCATGCTGGAGGGCAGGCATATTGCAATGGAGATTTCAACTTCTCTGCTACAGCAAAACAACTCATTTAAACATCTTTAGGGATACATCTATACTGAATACAGAAGAATGTCTTTAAAATGAGCAGAGGCATTGCTGGGTCTTGATCTGGATTAGTAATAGGCTGTGCTTCCAAAACCTAATCAAGGTTAGTGTTCAACCTCAGATTCAACAGACCCAAAATCTTGTGAAGTGAGATTTCTGTCCAAAATTATTATAATGGAGCCTAGCGGCCACAACCAAGATCAGGATCTAACTGTGCTACGTGTACCTACACATAGTAAGCGAGAGTCCTTGCCCAAAAGAATTTAACATCTGCATAGACAACACAGATCATTAATGGGGCACAGGAAGTATTATTCCCGATTTACTGATGGGCAACTGAATTCCCAAAAGATGAAGTGATATGCCCAAGGTCACACAAGTCAGTGACAGAGCTGGGAACTGACCCCTAATCTCGTGGATACCAGGCCAGGGCCCTAACCACGAAGCCACAGTCCAAACAGTGAAGACACCACCTGCTCTCCTGAGCGTTCCATCAGTTTGGACTGCACTCTCAGAACATCTGTTCTCGCAAAATTTTGCAGAACCAGAAGTGGAAAATATGCCTGCCAGTCACCAGTCAAACCTGGAATGGGACAGGCAGGTACACATCTGCAGAAAGCTAAAGGGGTACAAATCACAGGTGTGTTTTCTGAGTGCTCTCTGAGAGTGGCCCAGACCAGTTATTTCAAAGAGAGTTAGAAGAAACCTGCAGAAGGGAGTTATGCAAAAAACTTCTCACAGGAAATGTTTATTCCTGACCATGAATTATTAGAGGTTGGCCTAAATCTTAATGCAGAGGAGGATATCACCCTTGCAAAACTTTTGGGTTTTCTTCCAGATGTTCTCTTTACCCATGCAACTGTCCAAATCATTTTTGAATCCTACCATGCTCTTCCCCTCACTGGTATCTTGTGACAGTGAGTTCCACAGTTTGCTCTGTGTGAAAGGTTTTTCCTTTAATCAGTTTTAAATTTGCTGACTTTCAATTCCATCAAATGCCCCCCTTGTTCTTGTATTCCAGGACAGTCTGGGTTGTCATTATACCCCATTACTCATTATTTAAACTATAAACTCCTCTAGCTTTGGGAAGAAGGCTTCTTTAAGAACATAAGAATAGCCACACTGGGTCAGTCCAATGGCCCATCTACCCCAGAATCCTATCTTCCTACTGTGGCTGGAGCCAGGTGCCTCAGAGGAAATGAACAGAAGAGGACAATTCATAGGTGCTGGAACTAGGGGTGCTAGAAGTGGTTTCCATTAGACACAGGGTTTACAGTTTGGTTCAATGGCTCTCAGAACCCCCCTTATACAAATTGTTCTAGCACCCCGGAACAATTTATTGAGTGATCCACTCCACGTCAGCCACTTCAGCTTCTGGCAGTCAGAGGATTAGGGGCACCCAGAGCATGGAGTTGCGCTAATAGCCATTGTTGGACCTGTCCTCCATGAACTTATCTCATTCCTTTCTGAACCCAGTTGTACTTCTGGCCTTCACAATATCCCCTGGCAATGAGTTCCACAAGTTGACTGTGCCTCGTGTGAAGTACTTCTTTATGTTTTTTTAAACCAGCTGCCTATTAATTTCATTTGGTGACCCCTGGTTCTTGTGTTATGTGGAAGGGTAAATAACACTTCTTTATTCACTTTCCAACACCATTCCTGATTTTATAGACCTCTATCATACCTCCTTAGTCATCTCTTTTCCAAGATGAATAGTCCCTCCCTCTTTAGTCATACGGAAGCTGTTCCATACCCCTCATCATTTTTGTTGCCTTTCTCTGTACTTTTTCCAATTCCAATATATCTTTTTTGAGATGGGGCAACCAGAACTGCAGGCAGTATTCAAGATGTGGGTGCACCATGGATTTATAGAGGTAATATGTTTTCTATCTTCTAATCTATCCCTTTCTTAATGATTCCCAACAGTCTTTTCTCTTTTTTCAGTGCCGCTGCACATTGAGTGGATGTTTTCAGAGAACAACCAGTGATGACTCCAAGATCTCTTTCTCGAGTGATAACAGCTAATTTAGATCCCATCATTGTGTTTGTATAGTTGGGATTGTGTTTTCCGATGTGCATTACTTTGCATTTATCAATAGTCAATTTCACCTGACATTTTCTTGCCCAGTCACCCAGTTTTATGTCTTGTGTAACTCCAAGCACAGCACCACTCCAAGCATATTAGTGTAGGGAGAGACCTCAAAAACTTCCAATGCCAAAAGTCACAAGTTACAAACTCCTGATATCTGAACTGTGGGAGCGTTCATTAATAATTAGCTGTTAGCAGTATAGGAACTATGACACACTGGTGTGCAGGTCCCATTCCACCCAGTAGAGGGCAATGCTGCACACCCATACAAGTCAGTTCAATGTGTTTAATCTATATGGATATCACTCACATATAGTATCATAAATCCAATATTTTAGGTTAAATCTGAGACTTTGTTGCTAGTTTAGGGAATGCTATCCTTATAATGACACATTACGAGATTTTCAGCTTCCAAATGAATAAAGTTCCCATAAATCTAGAAATCACACCTTAATCTGGTTGTCTGTGGAGGTGATGACTCTCTCGTGCTCTCATTGTCAGAAGTTACATGTGAAAAATGATTGTAAATCAAGGGGAAAATTACTTTCCAGAGATGTACCATATGGCAGGGGTATGGCTAAACCACCCTGAACACGCCCACGCCTGTCTGATCTCAGAAGCTAAGCAGGGGTTGGGCCTGGCTAGTACTTGGATGGGAGATCTCCTCAGAATACCAGGTGCTGTAGGCTTAACATGGGTGTGGGGCTAGCAACTCCACCCTGTAGAGAACCACCTTGCTACTGAAAGCCAACAACAGAGTTGGAGTGCTCTGTGGTTGGTGGCCCATACCCTGCCTGGGGGGTGACAGGCAAAGAGAGAGACCATATGGCAGGGTTCTCAACCCTTTTCCTTCTGAGGTCTCCCTAACATGTTATAAAAACTCCACAGTCCACATGTGCCACAACAACTGTTTAACTGCATGTAAAAGCCAGGCTGGCATTAGGGGGTAGCAAGTAGGGGAACTGCCCAGGGCCCCACGCCACAGGGACCCCACAAAGCTAAGCTGCTCAGGCTTCAGCGGTGAGACCCAGTTTGCAGGGCTCCGGGTGGTGGGGCTTTGGTTTTCTGCCCTGCGCCCCAGTGAGTCTGTTGCTGGCCCTGCTTGGTGGACTCCCTGAAACCTGCTCACAGCCCCCCAGGGGACCTTGGCCCCCGGGTTGAACACTGCTGCCATATGTCACCACCTTCCTAACAGTGCTGGGAGAAGTCCAAGTAATTCAAAGTTCATTCAGAATCCCCAGATGTTATTTCAATATTCACTATTCTTATTTCTTTTGATTTATAAATTACGTTTTTAAAGGGCCCATCTTACCCTGTAGGTAACAAAAGATGACATAACACAGCTCCCACACAAATCCAGCAAATAACATTCACTACATGCAACAAATTAACCAACCAATCAACCAACAAAATATACCATCTTCCCCAAACATACCAACCCTCAGCCAAGCGTACCAACCCATTGCTGATAAATCAACATAATGCCAAACTCATTCCCAGAGTTAAGCCAGGGATGAATTTGACTCATTGTGAACTAAACAGGTATGGAAACACAGATAAAATCACAACACAGCATTATATCTAAATGGTATGCTTGAAGAAGATGGTGTATTTTTACATTAATTTTAGTTGGTTGATTTGTTGTGGATGTTATTTGCTGGATTGCTACGTTGGCTATGTTATGTTTTGTCACCTGCAGGGTAGGTTGAGCACTTTAAAAATGTATTTCTTTATTTACATCATCTCTTAATTTCAAGACTGGAGCTGGTGGTTAGGGGAGTACGTGGAATTTCCTCTGGTAAGTAGATTTGAAGGGCTGAAGGTAAGGAAAGTGACAGGCTCAGAAGACTTGCTGGTGAGGCCACAAATAGATACAATTTCACATTTTTGCATTTTAATCTTTTTGCTTCCAATTGTCTGATAAACAGCCAAATTGCTGCTTCACGTGGGAAAGCAAAAGCTGGGTCACAGAAGCACGCAGAGTATGGCTTGGCTAGCAGCATTTTATCAACACAAATAAATAAAATATGTTTATTGTGAACTGCCAGAGATCCCCCAAAATGTCCTTCTGATTTCATGGACCAGTGAGTGGCAATGGTCCATGCAATAGCAGGTTCAGATAATAATGAGGACAACATATATTTCTATGGTAACAAAGTCCTGTGGCACCTTAAAGACTAACTCTAAAGTTTTGAATCATAAGCTTTCGTGGGCTAATACCCACTTCATCGGATGCTTGCTTTTCTTTCATTTTTACTGCATATAATGTTGCTGTGGAGCTGCTAATGGAACCTGAAGCTTTTCAGACAACTTTATTCATAAAATGAATACATCATTTTGTGAAACTAACTTTTCTCTCTGCAGCTCAAATTAAAAACCAAACAATACTTGCCTTTTGGTGATCTAAAATCCCTAGGCTGACATCTCAGAAAACAATCTGGAACTTATAATAATACCGAGTGCTTATATAGGGCTTTTCACCCTTGGAACTCAAAACCCTTTATAAATAAAAGCATTATCCTCAATGTACAAGTGTGGAAACTGTGGCCCAGAGAGGTAAAGTGACTTGGCTCTGTTCACTCCGTGACAGAATGCAAGAGTCTTGTCTCCCAGTTCTGTGCTCTGCCGACGGGGTCCCACCACAGTAATATTGTAGGGTTTGTCTTTACTTTCTTATGTGAGGACAAAACCCCAAAAGCAACAGGAGAAAATGCTGCCTGAAGCTGAAATTGGAAAAATCGAGGTTTTTATTATTTATTACTAGCATAAGTGCCCGGCGCTGCTCGGGTCAGTCGGAGGTGGGGAGGTGGCAGACAGCTGACACCCCCTGACCAACCCCAACACCCACCCCTCACCCCTCACCCACCCCAACACCTTCCCACCCCCCCAAGCAAACCGGACACCCCCACCTCACCCCCCGACCGAATCCGACACCCCCACCTCACTTACCGTCCCACCAAACCCAACTCAGATCCGTCGCAGGGGGGGAGGGGGCCCAGAGCCGAGGGATTCCGGGGACCTTCGCAGGTGGGGGGGGGGGGCAGTGAGCTGATGTAGTCCGGGGTTCCGTTGGGAGGGGGGAGGGGCAGAGAACTGAGGGATCTCTGGGGTTCCGTTGGGAGGGGGGAGGGGCAGAGAACTGAGGGATCTCTGGGGTTCCGTTGGGAGGGGGGAGGGGCAGAGAACTGAGGGATCTCTGGGGTTCCGTTGGGAGGGGGGAGGGGCAGTGAGCTGAGTGATCTCCGGGGTTCCGTTGGGAGGGGGGAGGGGCAGTGAGCTGAGTGATCTCCGGGGTTCCGTTTGGAGGGGGGAGGGGCAGTGAGCTGAGTGATCTCCAGGGTTCCGTTGGAGGAGGGAGGGGCAGTGAGCTGAGTGATCTCCGGGGTTCCGTTGGGAGGGGGGAGGGGCAGTGAGCTGAGTGATCTCCGGGGTTCCGTTGGGAGGGGGGAGGGGCAGTGAGCTGAGTGATCTCCGGGGTTCCGTTGGGAGGGGGGAGGGGCAGTGAGCTGAGTGATCTCCGGGGTTCCGTTGGAGGAGGGAGGGGCAGTGAGCTGAGGGATCTCCGGGGTTCCGTTGGGAGGGGGGAGGGGCAGTGAGCTGAGTGATCTCCGGGGTTCCGTTGGGAGGGGGGGGGGCAGTGAGCTGAGTGATCTCCGGGGTTCCGTTGGGAGGGGGGAGGGGCTGTAAGCTGAGTGATCTCCGGGGTTCCATTGGGAGGGGGGAGGGGCAGAGAACTGAGGGATCTCCGGGGTTCCGTTGGAGGAGGGAGGGGCAGTGAGCTGAGTGATCTCCGGGGTTCTGTTGGAGGGGGGAGGGGCAGTGAGCTGAGTGATCTCTGGGGTTCCGTTGGAGGAGGGAGGGGCAGTGAGCTGAGTGATCTCCGGGGTTCCGTTGGGAGGAGGGAGGGGCAGTGAGCTGAGTGATCTCCGGGGTTCCGTTGGGAGGGGGGAGGGGCAGTGAGCTGAGTGATCTCCGGGGTTCCATTGGGAGGGGGGAGGGGCAGAGAACTGAGGGATCTCCGGGGTTCCGTTGGGAGGGGGGAGGGGCAGTGAGCTGAGTGATCTCCGGGGTTCCGTTGGGAGGGGGGAGGGGCAGTGAGCTGAGTGATCTCCGGGGTTCCGTTGGAGGAGGGAGGGGCAGTGAGCTGAGTGATCTCCGGGGTTCCGTTTGGAGGGGGGAGGGGCAGTGAGCTGAGTGATCTCCAGGGTTCCGTTGGAGGAGGGAGGGGCAGTGAGCTGAGTGATCTCCGGGGTTCCGTTGGGAGGGGGGAGGGGCAGTGAGCTGAGTGATCTCCGGGGTTCCGTTGGGAGGGGGGAGGGGCAGTGAGCTGAGTGATCTCCGGGGTTCCGTTGGGAGGGGGGAGGGGCAGTGAGCTGAGTGATCTCCGGGGTTCCATTGGGAGGGGGGAGGAGCAGTGAGCTGAGGGATCTCCGGGGTTCCGTTGGGAGGGGGGAGGGGCAGTGAGCTGAGTGATCTCCGGGGTTCCGTTGGAGGAGGGAGGGGCAGTGAGCTGAGGGATCTCCGGGGTTCCGTTGGGAGGGGGGAGGGGCAGAGAACTGAGGGATCTCCGGGGTTCCGTTGGAGGAGGGAGGGGCGAGCTGAGCGAGTGCGGTGTCTGTTGGAGGGGGTATTATGACATCATCAGCACCTAACTGCCCAGCTGATGTGATTGGCCCTGAAAGACTTTCACCCCTGGGGGGCGTCAGAGGTGAGATCCGAAAATTTTTCGACCCTTACCAAGATCTAGACCCCAAGACCCCTCACTGTACCAAATTTCAAGTCTCTGGCTCAAACGGTGCGGGAGGAGTTCGCTGTCATACGTACATACATACATACATACACACATACATACATACACTCATACATACACCACTTGACTTTTATATATATAGATTACTACTGCCCACTGTTCTGAATGGAGTGTGGCTCCTTTTTCCACCTAATTGCACAAAGAATTAAATCCTTCCTCACACGCACACATAAAACCTTAAAGTTCCTTTGCTTGTATTGCATAGGGTGTGGAAGTGCTTGCCCAGACTCGCTCCCTTAGGGTCAAGATGTAAGGCGTAGCACAAAACCCAAGGGCAGAATATTTTGGGTCCCTCATCTTCTTTCTCCTCAGGTAGTATTTCTAGAGCAGGGATTGGCAACCTTTGGCATGCAGCCCACCAGGGTAAGCCCCATTGGCCTGGAGCTTCCCACGCCGCTTCCCACATCCGCCATTGGCCTGGAGTGGTGAACCGCAACCAGTGGGAACTGCGATCGGTCGGACCCGTGGCCATGGCAGGTAAACAAACTGGCCCGGTCCTAGCGGGCCGTGGGCCAAAGGTTACCAATCCCTGTTCTAGAAGATTAGCCTCTGTTTTTCTATTACCCGCTGCCCTTTTGCCTCTCCCTTTCTATTTGAAAGGATCAGTGTATGTGCAAATAATGCCAGGAGAAAGCTGGATACAAACAAGCAGCTGGCAGGATGATGCAGTGATTAGAAAAGATTTCTCTGTGGGTAGAAGATTCATGTCATGTTCATATCAATGACCCACCCTAACATGTGCTCCTAATAGGAGGATTTCCTAATATTTCTGGCTGAGCTAAACAGCACATACACACCACCTGGTCTCGTTCATATCCAGACCTGGGTATAGGGCAGCGTCCGGCGGATTTTTGTTGCACGTCCGCACACGTGCTGTGCCTCATCTGAATGTGCAACAGGTGCCGTTCTAAGCACAGTGCTAGCGAGAGCCCTACAGATCTCTCCTCTCCCTCTCACTTCCTCTCCCTCTCAGGCATTTACTTCTATCTGTCTGGCTAGCCCCCCGCCAGCATGGACGGGGAGCATCACCTCACCCCCGCCTAGGGTGACCAGACATCCGGAGAGCCCCCAAACCAGCCCCATTTTAGGGGCTCTGTCTTATATATACAACTATCCCCCCCACCCAAAAGGTCCCAATTTTCCACACTTGCTACCAGTGGTCCCCCTACATCTGTGCCACCTCCCCCCCCCCAGTCATCTCTGAGCCCCCTCTGCATGGGGGGGTTGGGCACCAGGGGCGCCCCTTTGCACTGCAGGTTGCAGGGAGGGGGTGCGGCCCTGCTCTGGGGGGCAGCTACAGCGGGGGGAGGGGCGGCTCCAGGACCCCCCCCCTGTCGCTGGGCGCGAGGTGATGACGTCGCCGTGACCTTTCAACTCCCCCGTGTGTGTGTTGTGGGGAGGCCCAACATGGCCGCTGCCTCGCGCTGCCGCGGGCCCGGCCCCGGCGGCTCGGCGGGGGCTGGCGGGCTTGCCCGGCTCGGCGCGGCCCGGCTCGGCCCGGCAGGGCGCCGCCGCCCCGCAGCAGCAGGCCCCGGGCGGGCCGGGGGCCGAGCGCTCGCCGGAGTCGGGGGCCCAGAGCGGCCTGGCCTGGCGCGGGCCCTGCCCGGGGCTGGGCCGCCCGCCCGCCCGCCGTGGGGCTGCGAGCAGCGCCGAGCACACGCGGCTGGGGGGGGGGGCGTCCCCTGCGCAAAGGATCCGCACAACCCCTCCCCCCAGCTGTGCGGCCCCCCCACAACAATCAACGCCCCCCGGGGGGGCAGCTCGGGGTTACCTGGGCCCACGCTGGGGTCCTGACCTGGGCCCTGCCTCGGCAGCACCCCCCCAGGGATAAACGGGGTTATTCAATCCGCCCCGGCCTAGAGACTCCTTGGGGGTGCCCAGGGGAGGGTAAGCACGTCTCTGGTGCGCAATGGGGAGCAGGGGGTGACAGCCCCCCGCCCTGTGGACGAGGAGTATTCGCCCTAGAAAGGGGCGGGGGTGATTCATTTCTCCCGAGCTCGAGGGGGGTCCAGGAAAATAGGCCGGTGACAAGAGCAGGGAAGGGAAATCGCCCTCTTGGTTTTCAGTGTCACCGAGCCTGGCTAATGGGTTACGGGCACCAAGCATCCTCCAGGGGGGAAATGGAAGAACATCCCATATGCCAGTCTGCGCCCACCTTCCCATGTGCTGGCTACAGATTGTGTGCACAGGCAGGTCAGGTTACCTAGGCTCTTTATAGCTCTTGCCATGGCAGGAGGCAGGATCTTGCTGGAACAACTGCTGTGCTATTAGCCTCATTTCACACCAACCCATATCCTATACAAAGACAGACCCAGCGAAGAGTTTTTGTTCCAGAAGACAAGCCTATCGAGGGATTGTAATCACCATGAAAATTGGATTTAATTTATATTTGTTGATACACCCACCTATATCTATCTACTGTGCAAACCTTTCTTAGACACTAGTAAACCTTTCAGTCCCTGCCTCGTTTGTTTAATACTCAGATCTGTTTCTGGCAGCCCTGGGTCTGTTAGCAGAGCAATTCCCAATAAAATAATCCGTTTAAATGCTTGACATCACAGCCTCTTCTGCTCTGCAAACCACCCTTTGCCCCTTGGAGATGTGGATAAAACTGGCTTGAGTCGCCTTTGCTAGACCCCACCCCATAATGAGTCAATCCAATGAGCATTCTCTTTCCACCCTGACAAGTGGGATGAGTTGCCCCTGGGTCTTTCTGCTGGGCTTTACAGTTGCTAAATAGGGTTAAAAGTAAAACACATCTCCAGCTACCTCACCTCTGTTCTAACAGTGTGTGATGCCTTGGTAAGTCTCTTATTTCCTTGGAAGGAATCTCAGACACACCAGCTCTGTGTGGTCTATACATTTCTTTTTCTTTTTTACCCCCTCCTTCCTTCTGATGATTTGTGAGACCAGAATGACTTTGATTTCAGCAAGTTTGCTGTTTATTCACGTCACAAGTTTGACAGCTTTACACCAAATCAGATCGCTGGGATTCAAGGAAGCTCTGAGGCGTCACTGGAAGCTCCTTTAGATTAGAACTCGCCTCCCCTGTCTATTCCCCCTTCAGAGCCAATTAAAGCTCGCTGGGGCTTTAAGAGGAAACGTGCTCCCAAGCCCTGCACCTCATTCTGCCACATAATGGTAAGTGCTCTTTGGATCTCTCTCGACCTGAAGTCAGAAAAAAAAAAGTTGGTATTTTGCCTGGAGGGTTTGCAATATATTTTGTGCCCTGTTTGTTTAAGATTAGTAGTGAGGAAGCTTATTCTGCACCTGAAAACCCAGACTGTTGCTTTGCTTTTCCATGGCTGTGGGGACTCCTTTTCAAGGATCTAAGCTTTGCCATTGCTTGGCAAAGACTTCTCACTTGCTGCAGGTTTGCCTTATTTGGGGGGGAGACCCAACCTTCCAGAAACGAACCCAGACTTTTCCTGATCAGTGGGACTACTGCAAATGTGCAGAGGCTGGGCACAGACTGGATGGGACTCTCCTAATTTTGTGCAGACGGTGGGAAGACTTGAAGAGCCAATGACTCGAGATAGGTCTGGGTCGCTGACTCTTTGTAAACAGTGAATGAATTGGAGCGAAGGAGTGTGGCTCTCTCGCATACCTTTGCGTAGTGCCTGGATGCTGGAGCTGATGTGTGTGCTAGATCTGGAGCGAGTGACTCACCGCGGTGTACTTCTGGCTAGCAGCAGGAGGCTGTTCAAGCCCAGCAGGGATTGCATTGGGTCTGATCTCGTCCAGAGGGGACCCTGCGTGTTAACATGCTCATGGAAGGGACCGAGGGGTGGACAGGGAATCACTTGGCGAGCTGGAGGGAATATACATGTAGGCTCTGATCGCAGCCTCCAGCAACGGTGGTTTGAGCTCCAGGGCTGGGTCACACTCCCCCTGCATCCGCTGTGGGCAAACCTTAGACGTTGGCCGCAGCAAGTGCCAGCGCCCCTTTGAGCCCGGGACATTGGGGGGAGAAGCAGCCTTGAGAATCAGCAGCTTGGGTGGGAGGAGAGAGCAGAGGGAGACACCCCAGGGCACAGCCCCCCGCCTTCGCGGCAGCGTCTGGGGAGCTGTGGGTGGGGAGTGAGGTTTGACCGAGCCCGGGGGCGTAGCAGAGCCGGGGCAGGTCTGGGGAGCTGACTAGAGACGCCCGCAGCTCATGGTGTCGCCACCTCGAAGTGCCTCTCTCCCAGCAGGGCCTGGTGGCTGTGAAACCCCCCGAGAAGGCGGTGGGACCCGGGAAACCCTCCCTCAGCCTGGGCGCTGGCTCCTGGCCTCTCTCCCCTGGTTTAACTGCTGGGGTGGCCCCGGGAGCGGGGGGGTCGAGCCCCGGCCCCGGGAGAGCGGCTCTGCGCTGGTTTCACACGCGTCTCTAATCTCTGCCTTTCCCTCTCCCCTCCCCGCGCCTTGTGCTCCCTCCACAGAGCGCCCTTCTCCCCCGCCGAGACCCGTCCTTTGCCGGGGGCCAGGGCTGCGAGGGCCCCTATTCCCACTCGACCTCAGCAGCCAGCGTGGGGGTTTCCAAGGAGACCTGGGGGTCTTTCTGGGCCTCGGATCTCCTGGACCACCCCGGCGAGAGCCCACCCGAAGGACGCGCTCCGGGTAAGTCCTGCGCCGGAGGATGCCGCGGGGGAGGACTCGAGGCACCGGCCGGAGCGGAGCGCGGGGCCGGGCGTGTGGAGGGGACAGGGACTAGCTGGAGACCCGTCGCGATCCCCGCTCCGCTGCCCAGAGAGGAGAACCGCTCCCGGCTCCTCCTCCTAGCGCACTCCCGGGCTGCCCCGGGGCCCGGCCGATCCCCCTCCCCGCGCGCGGGGAGCGACTCCTGCGCTGTGTCTACACGGCAGCTTCCCCGGCGGAGCGGAGCAGAACGGGTCTGGCTTTCGCTGGAGGGCGGCCGCCCCGGAGGGCTGAGCCGGCGGGGACCCGGCCCGTCGCGGGTACTGTGCAGGCAGCACCCGGGAGGTGTTCTCGAGTCTTTCCCAGAGAGACAGGATCCCCCGCTGTCAACTCCGGAGATTTCCGTTCCCAGTTCTATCGTAGACTCCCTGTATGACCTGGGGCAAAACCCTTAGCCTCGCAGGTCCACATCCCCAAAGGCACTTCAGTGCCTAACTCCTCTGGGACTCAATGGGCACCGGGCACCTAAGTCTTTGAGGGTTTGGGCACCTGTGCCTCAGTTTATGCATCTGTAAAATGGGGGTCGCAATCCTTCCTTTCCCCCACCCTTTGTCTGGGCTAGTTAGGCTACAAGAGATTGTCTCTCACTCTGTTTTTATACAGCACGGAGCATACTGTGACCTTGATCTTATCCCAGCCAATGGATGCTACCACTACTAATGAATAATTACACACTCTGGGCCATAGTCTTGATTTTAGCAGAGTCATTTAAGGAAGGAGGGATTCTGTGACCATGCTTCCTGCAGACAGGGCTGGGTACTGCCCTGCACAAACCATTTCCCCCTGAGGAGGGGGTGAGACAGAGAACAAACCACACCTGACATTATGATAGTCACGTTGCCTCCTGTCCACACCACTGGAAAGCTCTCAGATTCTCCAGTGCTGGGGTGGGATATGATCTTGTATAGAATAGAAAGTGAAGTCAGTAGAGCATCAGACTTTCAATCAGAGAGGTCCTGGGTCCTGTTCCTGCAGTCCCCACCTTGGTAGGAAGGTTAGCTTGTTTTATCTCTAGCTTCCATAGTTATCCAGGATCTGATATGCTGTTGGGAACTCACCTCTGGTACCCAGCACTGAGAAATGGAGAAAGAGAGTGAAGTGACTTGCCCCAGGTCACAGCAGAGTGCAGCATGGAACCCAGGTGTCCTGAGTCCCACTACAGTGCCCTGGCCACTGGCCCATGCTGCCTCACAAAGAACTTTCCCAAGCTTTGGTTCCTCTTGTAAAGAAGAAGAATTTTAAACAAAGACTAAAGAGCCCAAGGGAAAATACCTTCCAGATTTCAAAGGTGTCTTCTAACAAACTCGGATGATTTACTAATTCATTATCAATTTTTAAAGGACCGCTCTTTGCTGCTTACCAAGCAGTACAGTTTTTCCTTGATTCAAATGAAGTAAACGAGAGGGATTAAAATGAACATGATTTTGATTTTACGCTTGGTTTGGAAAATGTGGTTTTCCGTTTAATCACTTTGATGTCTGTTTTTGTCCAGACCAGTTCTGTGGCTTGGATTTTACTATTCCAGATGACACGTGGCAAGGAGATCAGCTGTCCTCCCAGCTCTACAGAAACAAACAGGTAACATTTCAAACAACCCACACAGTGGAGGATAGAACCTTTAGTTACAGTTTTAAAACCTTCTGCCCACCATCCTATGCTACCCCTAGAATTTCATTTTACAGTTGCCTAAAGCTTTGGGTCAGTAGAACGTGTTCATACATGTGTATTTCTCTGTGCAACGAATCTGGAAAACAATGGCAGCCTGAAATCCTGCATTTTCTCTCCTTCTTGATGATTTGTGAAACTAGAATGACTTCAATTAGCAGCAGTGTTGCTGTCTTCCCATGTCACAAGTCCAGCAACTTCATACCTGATCAGATTGCCGGCTTCCACAAAAAAAGCAGAGGTATCGCTGGAAACTGCTTTAGGGTCTGAGGCTGTAAAGAGTTACACATGTACGTAAGGATCAAGCACCAAGATTAGAAGTCACCTCTATAGCTCCTTTTCCATGAGTGCTAATAAGCAGCAGGAGAGGCAGAGAACTCTCCAGGCTAAGTGGTTCTCATTGTAGCTGCTCGTACCTAGCTCACTATTTAGATCACAACAGTGTGACCTTGAATCAAAACACTTGGAGTGAAATCTTTGCTCCACTGAAGTCAATGGAAGTTTGGCCGTTGACCTCAGTGGGGCCAGGATTTCACCCTAGGTCCAAATATCCACAAACTTCCTTTCTCTTGCCTGTTATGTGTCTTGTCTATTCAGAACATAGTTTCTTTTAGAGCAGTGGTTCTCAAACTTTTTGTAGTAGTGACCCCTTTCCCACACCGGGCCTCTAAGCGCGACCCCCCCAGGGGTCAGGCGGGGGGGGGCATGCCTGCAGCCCACTGCGGCAGGGGCTGGGATGGGGGGGGGGCAGCGGTCGGGATTGAGGGGGGGTTCCAGCAGCCCCCCAAGGCCAGTGAGGAGGGGTTTCCAGCAGCCCCACGGAGGTGCTGGCAGCCCACTGTGGCAGGGGCCGGGCTCACGGAGGCGCCGGAAGCCCACCTCTGCAGGGGCCGGGGCCGGGTCGGGCACGTGGCAGTGTGAGCAACCCGCCGCAGGAGCCAGGGCCCGGACCGGGCTCGCAGGGCCATCAGCAGCCCACTGCGGCAGGAGCCGCGGCCAGGACCAGCCTTATCAGGATGCCGGCAGCCTGCCACGGCAGGGGCACGGGCGGCCTGCAGCAGCAGGGGCCGGAGCCAGCAGCTCGCGGCAGCAGCGTTGTTCCGGGCTGGCTGCTGGCAGCAGGGGCTCGCAACCCCCAGAGTGGTCCCGACCCCCACTTTGAGACCCAGTGTTTTAGAGAGAGATGTCTGTCACTGTTTATATGGGCTGGACCGGGCACAGCAGGGCTCCAACTTCATTTGAGGCTTGTAGGATGTGCCTGCTTTGCAGCAGGGAGCGGCCACCAACCTGGGGAGACAGACTCATGCTAGCTCTCCTTGGCCTAGCACAGTGAAATTAGCAGTGTGAACTCTTGCATCTTGGACAGCAGGGAAGAACAGTCACACTGGATCAGACCAAAGGTCCATCTAGCCCAGCATCCTGTCTTCTAACAGAGGCCAGTGCCAGGTGCCCCAAAGGGAATGAACAGAACAGATTCCATCAAGTGATCAATATCCCTGTTGCCCATTCTCACCTTCAGGCAAACAGGCTAGGGACACCCTCCCTGCCCATCCTGGCTCATAGCCATTGATGGACCTATCCTTCATAAATTGTTCTATTTCTTTTTTGAACCCTGTTATAATCTTGGCCTTCACAACATCCTCTGCCAAAGAGTTCCACAGGTTAACTGTGTGTTGCATGAAGAAATATTTCCTTTGGTATGTTTTAAACCTCCTGCCTATTAATTTCATTTGGTGACCCGTTGTTCTTATGTTATGAGGAGTAAATAACACTTCCTTTACTTTCTCCACACACGATTTATCCATCACATTCCCCATTAGTCGTCTCTTTTCCAAGATGAAAAATCCCAATCTTATTAATGTCTCCTCATACGGAAGCCATTCCATACTCTAATAATTTTTGTGGCCCTTTTCTGAACTTTTTCCAATTCCAATAGATCTTTTCTGAGATGGGGCAACCACATTTGCACGCAGTATTCAAGACGTGGGCGTACCATGGATTTATATTCAGCTCAAGTGTGTAATATAAATAATGACACCTGCATCTGAATTTTGCAGCCTGCACTCATGTCTAGTTTAGAAGCTGCTCTCTTGCTCCCTCCTTTTCTCTCTAGCAGGTAGAGGTTAGTGAGCGAGGGATCCAGAGGAAAGCTTAAGTACTCTTTGAAATGCAGAAGGAAGAAAACTGGCCGCATTGTGAGTGAGAAAATCTCTGTGTATTTAAAGGGCTGTTTGCAGTTCATTTCCCTGCACACCTCTATTATTCCTCTGCGGTTACAGTTTTTCAAAATAATCTCTTCAAACATTTGCGAAAGAATAGGAGAAGTCAAATGTGAGACGTGAACAGTCATGCCACTTAGCTTTACAGGGACAAGAGGTTCTTGGGGATTGAATTCACAAAGCAAACACCAACATCATCACATCCCACCAGGCCATAGAGCAGGGGATTTGTTATCAGGTTACAGAGTCAAGAGAGCTAAGAAACATCTATTCATCGATATCTGTATTTCACAGCTTCAAGACACCTTGCTACAGAAGGAAGAGGAACTTGCCAGGTTACATGAAGAAAATAACAACCTCCGACAATACTTGAATTCTGCCGTGGTTAAGTGTTTGGAAGAGAAGGCGAAGGTACTATGTTCAAACCTGCCACGAAAAAGTGTGTCTGGGAGAGAGAAGGGAGTGAAGCATTTAGAAGGGAGTGAAATGCCTAATAAATGGATGCAAATAAACACAGGTGTAAAAGGCCACATTGGGGACAGGTAGCATGGAAGTGGGAAGGCCCTTCTAACGCTCACCAGATTGGTGACCATGCGCTAACCGATAGTGTGTGTCGTCATGATCAGCCTTGCCTACATAGGCAGGGTTAAGCCATGGGACAGCCCTGATATTTAGCATTTATAGCTGATTTGGCATATGATGATTTGAGAGGGGAGGGTTATAAGAAGCAGTGGACTAACCCTGACCCCCTCAAACTTCTAACCGATGACCAGAACTCATTACACTGAAAGGAGACCAAAAAGCAAGGCATTTAGCATTAATCCGCTGTGGAGTCAATAAAGCAGCTGTTCAGAGAGCAAAAGCACAAGCCTGGGAATGGGTAATGAGTCAGCTCTGCCACTAACTCACCCTTGTCCGTGGGCAAGTCACTTAGCCTTTGGTGCCCGGGCCCCACCAGTTGCAGAATGTGAATGCTAATAGCTTAGCTGACACCCCAGGACTATGGGGGGTTTCGGGGAGAGGGGGCTTAGGGATGCTGAGATTGATGGTGCTATTGGGGGGCTGAGTACTATGCCTAAGGATGGGCTCCGTCCTTACTCGGGCAAAGTAAGTGGTACCACTGGGCACATGGCATGAGTGAAAACTGAGATCCTTGACAGAGGATGTCAAAAGGGTGAGTGCAGAGGGAGTCTCTGAGGTGCTCTCCTCACCTGAGTTGCCCTAAGGGGGTGAGGACTTTCCCCTTAAACTCCTCCCCCTCCCCACCGAGGTAGCCCCCCACACCCTGTGGATCCCTGGGCTATCTGCGCCCAGGCTCGCTCTGTGCTCCCCAATCCTCTCCCACTCACTGGGAACCATGGGAGGCATATGTATGGTCCCCTCTCACCCAGCCCTGGATCTCTGGCGTACGCAGATCATGGGCCATGACCAAGCCCCCCAGTGCCAGATCAGGTCCTGCTGGCAGGGTCGGTACTGAGGACAGCTGTACAATGCGGGAGCTTTTATTTCATGGAGTACCGAGTGAAGAAGCAAACAAAGCTCAGGCCGTGTTGACACTGTCGTGTTCTTATCTCGATGGGGTTTGGGCTGTGTCCAGAGATTTGTACAGCATAAAATAATTAGTGCATCCGCGTTTGCTCACTGAAAGTGAGCTCCTGGTAAATGGTGTGGTGTGTAACGTTAGGCACCTGCTCAGATACAGCCTCTGGCCAGAACCATGCTGCTTCTGGGGCATTGGATGATCAGCTTTTAATCTGCTCGGTCTCCCCTGCTCTCTTGTATAGAAACTACTGCTGCACAATGGCCAGAAGAAATGTGCAATTCTCAAAAGTGGCAAGAGAAAATGTAAAGAAGAGAGACACCTGGCCCCTCGAGAGACTCCTCACCCCTCCAAAGCCAGGAGGAACCTGCTCAGTGATTTCACTGCCTGCGAAGAACAAGCGGCTCCGCCCGTGGATACCTGGGTCCTGCAAACCCTGGGACTGAAAGATATTGACACCATTGATGAGTCTTTATCAGCTAACTACAGTGCCCTGTCCTCCGAACTGGGAAAAAGCTCGTACTGCCAGAGCCAGGGAGAGGCAATGGACTATTGTAACGATGAGGACCCGATGGCTGCTTATGGCTGTGATCAGATGACTCCTATAACCAGCACTGCCACACCTGGGAAGCAGGATTTACCCTACATCCAGCCACTTTCTTCAGCACCATGTGCGTCCTCCACCCTGCCCAGAGGTGCCCCTTTCACTCCGTACGGATTGCCTTACTTCGCCAACGACGTGTCACCAAACAAAACCGACGTGGCCTTTACAACCTCCCTGAGCCCCCACCGCAACGTCAAAACACACACCTTTCACCAGGGACAGGTCTTCGTGCGCCGGGAGGAAGATGGAGGCTGGAAATTCACCTGGGTCCCCAAGCAACACGAGTGACTCTCCCTTGCCCTCACGTCTAAGCACTGCCGTCAGTGACATGTTTACAAACACAACTGCAGAAGCCTTTCTTGCACTTGAGATCGATGCTGAGAACAGAAGCAACATCCCTAGAGGCTGTTATCTCATGCTGTCTGAAATGCTACATCGTATCATCCACCCATTCACCTCCACTTGCTCCTAATTCTTGCAGGAATGGCTCCAGATTGCATTTGGAAATGAATCCCCACAGGGCCAAATGTACAAACTAGCCCTCCATTCAGTTCAGCTCTCTCCACATTTGTGAAACCATCCACCACCACTTATTCACAGCCCTTCCGCCACCCACCAGCTTCTGCCATCTTGTACCTTCCCGGCTGAAATGTACCCAGCCATTCCTGTCTCTGACACTCTGGTGACCACCCCTACCTGGACTGGGAAGCCAGGAGCCGGAGCCAAGTTTTGAGGGGGACAGTTAAGGAACAAAGTCTGCCACAGCCCTTTTGTGCCCGCACAGACAGAGCATGAAGGTTGGTTCTGTGGCTGTCAGATCAGTGGCTGGAACCCGTAATGGCTGCATAAATTGCCTAGGAGGAAAGCGATCACTGATCTGTTTTCCTTTAATGTAATGCCTGGTTGGTTTACATACAGTATGTATGGCTGTCGGGTTTTGATGTGTCCTCAAAACAAGCAGGATTTGCTCCTATTGCCTTGAGGTTGCCTTGTAAGTTACAAGCATAATGGCAAAGCTAATGGGTTTTCTGTGCTAACCAAGCAGCTAACGCATTTACCGCTTGATGCTTTTCAAAGCTATTTCCATGGTCAGACAGCTGTAGCTGAACATGCGTTAGCACTATCTCTGGAAATACAGATAATGAGTCAAGCTCTCAGCAGCTGTCAATTAGAGTAACTCCACTGACATCACCAACGGAGGACCCAGCCCAGTACATTGGCAGGTGAAGTTTTATATAGTGTGTAAAAAATATATATATATCTGGTGCCTTACTAGCCACCACGAAAGATACATTCTCTTCCACTCACAATATTCTCTTGGCCCCGCTGTTGGTTTACGTGTTGTCTGGTACTTCCAGGGCCACTCCTTGGGTTGTCTTCAATATTGTGCTATGGGCTAGTGGAAATTCTTACTCATGAAAGCAGCCCTGATTATACTAAGTTTCTGCTGCTTTCCCAGGGCTACTCTGGAGAGTAAAAGCCACTCTTGTGAAGTTCGCAGTTGCTTTCCATTCCAGAGAATGACATGTAGGCCGTTCGGTTCTGGTTTCCTTTGGTGGTGTACAGGGATTCGACTTTATACAAGAGCAACGCTAGCCCAAATGTTGGTTTACAGAAATTGCTGTTCGTAATGACGGGATTGGGCTTTTCTAGTACTCTGACTATGGGGACTGTATCCCTCGATTAAGGGGTAGTATCATCAAGTGATTAAAGCAGTTGATTGCAAACCACGATTTCCATATCCCATTCTACGTTCTACCACTCACGTGTCTCCCAGGCTTGTGAGGCTAAATACATCACTGTTTGCGAAGCGCTTTAAAAGCTTTGGATTCATGGTGCTCTTCAACTGCACAGCACTTTTATTAAACTAACGACAACATGAAGTAAACTTACCAGCCACATGTTTTATGTGACCCTTGTTTGCTAATTTACCCCCCATTGTCTTTTTGATACTTAAATATTGGTAGTATTGAAAACCTTGGGACCAGTCTGGCACTCCTGGCTCTCTTTAGTTGTCCTATTGACCTCAGTGCGACTGTTGTCCTTGTGTGAGTAAAGGTCCTCCAGTTGCTATTTTCATATAAAATTTAGATATAACTTTATTCTATATTGATGAGGATTAAAATCCATTTTCTATTCAAAATATTCTATTGTGCCTTAAAACCTCAGTTTTTGAGCTTCTGATTCAGGAGCTAAACAAATTCCTCCCATGGTGTTTAAAACAAACAAATCTCTATTTGTTCGTAACTTATTTAAAAATAATGAGGCAGGCTTTCTGTGCACAGAATCAACAGTTTAAATGCTTGCATTGGAGGGAATGTAAATTAATGAATGTTTAACCCAGTGCGATAATGCACGCAAATTAAACCTCAGGAGTTTAATGCTATTTCCATTGAAGCCAATGGAGGTTTTGCCAACTTCAGCAAGAGCAGGATCCAGGCTACTGTTCTGTAGCAATGTAATTTGCTGCTTAGGCATATTTTAAATGAAAGCAGAAAAGTTGTTCCTGTTAAAAATAACTCTTCCTTTCTATCTTTTTTTATAAGCAAGACTTTAGCCAGCTCTAGCCCAAACTATATAGGACGATGTTGAAGAACAGTACGGATAGGGTGGTGTTTTGTACAGTTGTTAAGGTTACTGTTGTACAGAGTCTAGACAATTCATTGCTTAATTCCCTTTCCTTAACATGAAATGTGTTTGTGTGTGTGTGTATGCTGAATACCATGCTCAAAATAATTAGACAATGTGACCATAGGAGTAATCCTCAAGCTAGCGGAACATTTCTTATGTATTTCAAAGCAACTACACAATGTGAGAATAGAGTGCAATTCTATTGCATGAGTTTTAGTGCTGTAGAACTGAGTGTCTTTTACAACATGAAAAAGAACAGGTTTTTTAATCCTATAATTGATTTTTAACCCCAATGAGTTAAAAATGAGTGATTAAGTCATTCTCTCTGTTTAATATCTTTCATTGATATTTATAGATCACATGCTTCTTGGAGCAGAGGCCTTATCTTCCCCTGTTATTTACTGTACACTATTGGGGTGAAATTCACCCCTGCAGCGTTCTAGCACAAAGTCTATGCAGCACTTGAGTCCCAACTAAAGCATCAAAATAGAGTTTCAATTCAACCTGGGTGGTGCATAGACCTTTGTTAGATCCTCTGAATGGGGATGAATTTCACCCTTCGCATTTAACAGATAAATGATAGAGCCGAGTGAATAATTCAAAGTGAATAATTTATCCAGTTTATCCATTTTTTTCTGCAGTTTTCTCAGTTTTATTCCACACAATATTTTAACTCTGTGGTTTCTCATGGATTGTTCTCTAAGTTTTCACTGTTTGAGGTCACTTGCGGTAGCTGGGACTGGCCAGATTAAGTCACAAAGCATCGCTTCTGTTCCAGGATTGGTGAAAATACTTGCACATGCAAATTTAAAAGTGTGCTTTGCGCAAATGTTGCATCATTTGACTTTGAAATTTGCTCTTTGCAACCACTTATGCTATTTAAATGTAATGACATGAATGTTCACAGATAGCAAACACAAAAGGATAATAAGAATTTGAGATAATATTCCTGAAATATTTGTATTTGCAATATTCATTTAGTTCTCAACCTAAAACAGACCACATTTCCTCTAGAAACTGCATCAGCAGTTGAGTTTGGATTTACCATGACACCAAGACCATTAATAATAATAAACAACACATCTTTCTTCCTTAGTTGGCTTACTGCTTTTCCACGGTAAGAAAGTTAATCATAATGCCAGACTTAAGGAACATCTATCTTTTACTGTTCCTCTAAAAATTTATCTTTCCCAAGGGCCCAATCCTGCTCTCAGTGACTTAATCAAGAACAGGTTCAATATTAAAGTGTGATTTTGGGTTACACATTGTTCCTATTGGTGGCACCTTAAAGACTAACAGATTTATTTGGGCATAAACTTTCGTGGGTGAAAAACCCACTTCTTCAGATGCATGTCTTCAGTCTTTAAGGTGCCACCAGACCCCTTGTTGTTTTTGTGGATGCAGGCTAACACGGCTACCCCCTGTTAGAATGTTCCTGCTGTGATAAAGTTGATGGTTTATGGTGGTCTAGTAAATAGGAGCCTGGAGTGGGATTACTCAAGAGATTTTGGTTCAGTCCCTGGCTAAGCTATATGCTTACTATGTGACTTTAACCTATCCCCATTCTTTCATTCCCCATCTGTAAAATGAGGCTAGTCCTTCCCCAGTACACCAGGTTATGGATTTCAAAAGCAAACCAAGCAGTTAGTGCAAGAGAGTAGGAATCGGAAGTTCTGGATTCTGACATTGACTCACTTACCCTTGTGCCTCTGCTTTTACTGGTCCCCATAGAAAGGGACCATCTCTTACCAAACTGAACGGAAATTGGGGCACCAGCTACTGTACACTACGGGGGATATTTGCTGTAATGCTAACTGCCAAGGGCCAGCAGGCCTAGATACCACTTAAATTCTGGTTCAGCCCTTGAAATGGGGTTTGATTAAGTGAGACTTAACTGGCCCAGAAGCACTGGCTGCTGGCCCTGTGTCTGGGGGTGAATTTTACCCCCTGTAAATATCCATCTTGTATTAACATATTTGTTTTATTTTTTTACCCGAAGGCATTTTTTTTTCATTATGTGAATGTAACACATGCCAGCTGCACATTTTAAAACCAATCCGTGTCTTTAGAATTAGAAATGTGTGATAATATAAACGGCAATTAATTTAACACGTCATATGTGGATGTTTATGATTTGTGTGTATGTGTATGATTGAAAAGAGGTTCTAATTATATGTAAGAGTCAATTTTATTTGCATCAATAAGTTATGTCTAATAAAACCTGAAATAACCCTTAGGTGCTGTAAATCCCTCTCCTCCCAGCTCCCCGTGAACCATCATTTATACTGTTGGTTAAAATTCACCCTGTGACAGAACAGTGACTATGCACTTAAGGCCAATTTAAGAGGCACAGAAGCCTCAAGCTGACCAACAATAAGTGCTGACTCACTGTAAGTGAATTTGAGCTCATGTCCAGTATGTGCACAAAAAATTGTGCTCACCCGCAAGAAATGTGACAATTATACATACACTTATTTAAGATCTGCAGCATTCCATTGACATTATTATCATCAAAATACAGATATCCGTGTAAGAAACCCACCAGACCCAGGGATTATTGACACTCCCACTGGGGATACCTCAGCTACATGGGGATATGGTGTTCATCTGTATCAGGTTTATGGTCCACACGTATAGCACCCAACCTCCCGATCCAGCTCCCACTGAAGTAAATGGGAGTTTTGCCATCACCTTGGATGAAAACAGAATCAGGCCTTTGGATATGAATTTTGGGTGCTCAGTGAATGCAAGATTGGGCCACAGACCTAGGCTGAAGAAAGGTTCCACATTGCATCAGTGTGAATTGGCCTGGTCTCTGCCCACTTCCCACTGGGAAAACATCCACTTTATGAAGCTCCGGCTACTCCCACAGGTACCTTTCCTGGCAGACTGATAATGATTAACTGGTTCATAGAGACTAAACTAGTCTCATAGTCCTTTGAGATCTGTGCTCAGATGCATCATTTGAACAATGTACTGCCTATCCCTTTCTGCACCTGCCTTAGGAGAGGATGTCAGCCGCAAGCAACCTTCAAGCCAGTATTTTCCAGGAAATTCTCTAAAATGACCTCACTTCATTTGTAATTCAGATAATTTATTTCCATGGAGACAAAATTCCTCATTCTATGCAGAGAGATATATCCTCATCATTTTCAATCTTTACATTGATCAGAAAATGACGGATCACAAATGGAAATTAAGGTATCATTTACGAGGCTGGAGCTGAGAGATAAAACGCTTGAGTCAAAAATGCAAATCTTTTGTAAGTCAATTCAACTTGACACCAGAAGTAGAGCAGGGTCACTTATTAACTCCTTCCTCTGGCACTGTGTGGGTTTATCAGTAACCATGCACCTGCTGGGACCAAAGAGAGATGCGCTTTCCACTGGAATGTGAACTGCTTTCTTGTTCATCAAGAAGACACATATTGAGTCCTCAGCTTTAACTCCTTGTGCCCTCTAGAAGTCACATTTGAGGCTTAAACAGATATCTCCGTCAAATCCTTGACTGCAGGCAGATACATAGCCTCCAGCCAAAGACCTTGCGCAGCCTAGGAATCATTTATAGGATGAAGTGTGTTTCACCTAAGACTCCATCCCCCAAGTCATTCGTTTGGCTTGTTCACTGGGCATCATTTGATTATTTCAGTAATAAAACATTTCAGGGCAGTGTTTGCAACCCCAACATATCAGCCTTGTGCTAGGACATGAAAACTGGAGTGTACAATTAAATAGGCAATGAATTTCCAAGGGATTTAGGCCTCTTTGAACATCCTACTTGCAGACAATAAAAGCTTTTTGAGAAGAGCAACCGAGATTCCAACAGCCGCGTTTGAACTTAGTGTTAGGTGAAGAACACACTGGCTAGCGCCATTCACTTGGTAAGAGTGATATTTTCTGTGTGTGGCACCTTCCCTGTGATGATTGCTAAATGCTCTCTGAACTGTAATGAGTTTAGCTTCACAACACCTGTATGAGATAGGTCAGTGCATCATCCCCATCTTACCGATAGGGATCATGCCTTGCCCATCGTCACCCAGTGGCTCATCAGCAGAAATAGGAATCCAACCCAGGCCTCATGACTGCTAGTTATGTGGCTTAAAGAAAAGGCCAAACTTCCACCCCCTTTCCTGAGTGACTTTGGAACCCTCTGACCCCTTATTTAAAGAGATGCTGATTTGAAGTAGGTCGCTCATTGCTCTGGCCAAGGTGCTGAAACCAGAAGCTGGCTTGACTATTAAACACTCCTGCACATTGGAAACTTTGGTATTTACTGGAAAGCTGCTCTCCAGGGCTACCATCCCCTAGGTTATCCTGTGAGCAAAGAGCTAGTCAATATTTATTGCCTGCCAGGAGAGGCCATCCTGGGAAAATCCCTGTGATCTGTGAAGCCATTTAGATCTTTGATTTCACAGCCCCCATTTATCTTATCAGGCCTGGACTCCACAGGACACAATCCTGTCATTGATACTAGTGACTTATTGTCATCGTTATTCATTCTTGATCTGAGGGGAGCACCCAGAATGTCCAGCCAGGGCCCCTTGTACTAGGCCTGGTACACACATAACAGAAGAGGGGCCCTGCCCCCAAAGACCTTACAATCTACTAAGGACCAGCCAACCCTCAAATGGTTTGGCTGGTTCATGTTCTCAGTGGTGCCAGAAAGAATCTGGCTACAGCAGAGTCCCCCCAGAGTGACACTAGTGGAAATGAGCTCCGTTTGAATGATGCTTTGAGGTGGCACTGCGCAGTATCTAATGCCCTGGGCCTGGAATCACAGGAGAGCCAGCCGACTCGTCAGATGTCCGGCAGGACTAATAGGATGGAAATATGGTGAAAATAGCTTTCTGCTGGTAGTTCATCCTGCTTCCTCTCCGCCCATTTGAGACCCAGCGGTGCAAGGACACCTGAAAATTAAACCTCACTTTTATGAGCCCTCCAAAAGTTCCTCTCCAGGTTCATTCTGCACTTCAAGCAAAGGCTCCTGCTGCCTCTTTCCCCATCCACACTGACCCACTTTACCCTGGGATGTGCATAATTCCAACCGAGGTGTAACCCTGCACACAGATATCCACCTGCACAGCCAACCATCCCCGAGCCAACTGACTGTGGTGCAAATCCAGAGCTGCTCCCCTCCGTTGTAGCCCGTGACGTTACTCTGGACTAACACAGAGGTGAATCCGATCAGAATTTGGCCCAAGGAG
The DNA here is from genome assembly GCA_032164245.1 of Sternotherus odoratus. Classification (NCBI taxonomy): domain Eukaryota; kingdom Metazoa; phylum Chordata; order Testudines; family Kinosternidae; genus Sternotherus; species Sternotherus odoratus. The sequence continues at coordinate 2,432,870 of JAVMKO010000009.1, forward strand.
ACGTGTGTCTGTGTACATGTGTGTGTGTGTGGGGGGGGTTTATGCCTCGCTGTGTACCCCAATCCAGGTCGGAAAGGGCTAAGGGGAGCTGGAGGACTTAATTCGTGAGCCTTACTGCACCTGGAGGGTGGGCCTGGCCCAGTTAAAGATGAGTCCTAGCTGGGTGCTTCCCATAGAGGGAGGAACCGCAGACTAGAAGGAGGCTGCAGGGAGAGAGTGAAAGAACGCTGCATGTGCTCTCTGGGCAGTGCACGGCCTGCAGGCAGACACTGCAGGGCCAAAGAAGGGGTTCAGGGCACTGGAGGGGCAGGAACTCTCCCAGGGAGACTTGGCCTGGAGATCCTCCCCTGAGTAGAGAACTCTGGCCAGGGACCAGGTGAGACAGGGAGAAGCCACTGGAATGGAGCAGGATCTGGACTGCCAGGGAGAGAGCCCTGGCTGGGAGGCGTTCGGCTGAGGAACAGAGCAGGGGAAAGGAAGCAGGACAAAAGGTCAAGCTGAGGAGGGTGGATGTGGCTTTACGTTTATATTTTCACTAGGGGTTTGTTGGGGGACTCAAGGGGGAGCCCTGTGAATGCCTGGCCTGATAGGAGGGTGAAATCTGGGGCGAATGCAGCACCCCTGGGGCGCAGGAAGGGGCTGTGGGGAAGATCTGCTGACAGGCTGAGGGAGGAGGAAGCAGGCGGGTCTCAATAGGCAGGCCTGCTCACTCCAGGATCCCTGAGCTTGGGTCTCCCCGCTGGGCCCTGAAAGATCTAGTGTGCAGGTCCCAGAGAGCAGGGGTGAGTTGGGACGTGGGCCAGGGGACTGTTGTTTGTTGGACTTCTGTTTCCCCTGGCACAGAACAGGGGCGCTCTACGGGACCTGGCCAGAGGGCTGTGTCACCAGAAGAGGAAGACCCCCCAGGGCCACAGCAGCTGATGTGAGGGGCTCCTGATGTGGGCCAGCCATCCAGGCCCTGCCCTGCCATGAGGAGGCGGCGGTGATGAGCCCACCTTCCACACTCACTTCTTCAGAATTAGAATTAACGCTGGTCGAGCAAGCCAGAGTGAAGTAGTCCTTCCTTGCGCCCAAGAGGAGCGCGAATCATTAAGCCTTCCCCTGGTCATTAAATATCCCAATTAGTCCCCGGATCCTGGTCTAATTCTATTATGGATAGATCCGTTCTGCCTCCTTAAATTCCCCTGGACACGTCACACTGATATTCTGCATTACACAGCACGTTACCCGGCAGACGCCCTACTCTCCCGTGGAACAGTGCAATGCTCCTCCACAGAGCCTGTTGCGTTTCCGGGGGAGTCAATTAATGCGTTTAAAGGGACAGTTTTGCTCTCAGTTACCCAGGCCCACTGAGCAAAATGGGATTTAGCACTGCAGCAGAGAGCAGAATGGCGCACCAATTGCTTTGGGCTCCTTTTGCGGGATATGGAATCCATTTTGTTACCTTTGTGGCCCATTATAGTCACTCCAAAGGAGCGTGAACATTTGCTGCCTATCTGTTAGCCATTTAATGACAAAGCCCTTGCTAGTCTGTAAATATTTAACTACAGTGGAGGAGAGGAAATCAGTGTAAAGTGATCCTGTTCCATTCCACTGGGAACAGTAAATCACATGCTGTCCAGACTGCTGGGCTACACTGGCAGAGCCGAGAGAGGCAAATCTCTAACATTAGGCTCTGTGCTGATACCACGTTAACTGCATTGCCCAGCTGGTACCATTAGGCAAGATGTTTAGCTGGAAAGCGACTGCCAGGGTACCTCAGACGTCTGCGGAGGGTGGGTAGCAGTGATGGGTCCTACCACCGATCCATGAACCCTCCCCGAGAGCTCCGGTGCCAGAAACCCAGCTGAGTGAAGGGGAGTCTCCATAGGGTGACCTTGTCAGTAGTTTTAGGGCATCCTCTTTTGAGACCTCCAGACAATAGAGGGTGAGATCATCAAAACCACAGGCGTGGCTCCATCCCTGCGGGGGCACATAGCACCAGATGGTGTGGTTCAGGAGAGACTCCTGTTCTCCAGGAGCCCTCAGGTGATTGGTAGAGCTGCCTCAACGGGTGTGCTCCCCTTCTCTGGAATTCTCTGTCCTCCTCAGATAACCTCTAGAACCCCTTGCGTTGATACCCCTGGCATAGCCTGATCTCAAAGTACTTCAGCAGGAGGAACCATGAGAATCCATGCAATGGTTTGTAGGGCTTTGCTGGCATCACAGAGACATGGAGGCTAGAGAGGAGTGTGCTTCAGCAGAACTCCAGAGACTGGGAACCAAGGCAGGCTTGCAACTCCTTTCTTGCTCCAGACAGGAGCATGCCATCCCCTTTTCTGGTCACTATTTTCAGGCCTGGAAATAGTGACCAGAAAAGGTTCACACAATGCCACCAGGCCTGGAATCGTGTCTCTGTTGCCCACAGGATCAGGGGTCCATCCTTGGGAGCAGAAGGAAAAGCAGGAGAAGCCCTGAAGGATGAGATGGGCCTGTCTAGCATGCTGTTCTCCGTATTTTGGGGGACAAATTACCTTGGGAGAGCCACTTGGAGAGCCCAGGTGCGACTGCCACTGGGCAGGGTTGGATGGCGAAGCCTAGATGCCTTTAAACACATAGCTTCACTGCAAGGAAATATCACTGCAGAATGGCTCTATTAATAGAAAGGTGTCAAACCCCTCCTTTGCTCTGATTGATCTGTTCCCTATAATTAACGTCAGCCTGTCCAGCCTCACCTGGCGCTGCCCACGGCTGATGTTAATCTTGCCTTCGCCGTGGTCGATTGCTCTCTCCCTCCACCCCTCCATTCATTTTCCACTTGGCCCATGTGCTGGCACTAGTTGAGTGAGTGACTGCAAGCCCCAGTGAATACAAACAAGCCCATGTAGCATCAAGTTTCAATCCCTTCTGCCTCCCACATGGCCTCCCCTGGTTAAAGTCAAAGAAATGCTGAAGAATCCAAGAAAATGAGCCTATCAAAATTTCTTACCAACTTTAAAATGCGCTCTGGTGCCAAAAAAATAAAGAAATGCTGCTTCTCTGCCGAATCAGCCCCATGGGATGAGTTTTATCGACGGCCATTTCCTTTTAACTTGCTGCTCCACAAGATCCTGGTTGTCAGGGGCCACAATGAGCCAGATTCTCCAGAATAGCTGCCTAGGTTGCACACCCAACAGGCAAGTGGGCGTCACACAGCATGTGGTACCATGGGTGCCAATGGGTGCCTGTGCACGCCAGCCTCCAGCACCAGACAGCCCGGTTAGACTACTGCACAAGGCAACCACCATCGCCCGGTCGTCTGTAGAGACCCAGCCCCCTTCTCCAGTGAATTTGGGCCCAGGCCTGGTTTTCAGGAAAGGGATATTGCCACAACTTCGTGGAGTTGGAACCAGCAACCCTCTTATTGAGGGGAACCTGAGCCAGGCGGCGAGGATCAGCTGCCTAACACTGGGATCCCGTGACTCACACACAGATGAGTTGTGCCACAATTGTTTGCTAGTAGCGGTGCCCAGGCAATTGATTCAGGGGCCAAACTTGCCTGCGTGATGGCCACCATCTTCGCCAAGGCCAGAGATTGAACTGGGGACGTCTAGAGCGGAGAGCTACAGCTTGAGCTAGAGAACCACGCTCCCCAGCTGAGAGTTGTAACAGACCCACCTCCTCTGTGGTTCGGGCAGAGAGTGGGCTGCATCACACACACACACACACATCCTGTGCAATGGAAAACCAGGCAACGACTTCCAGGCTGGAATTCTAAACATCTGGGATTGCAATATAACCCCCGGTACAACAAATAATCCCATGCATCCAGAACAGGAAACTGCTACACTCTTCACCCCATTAATCCAGGAGACTAGGGAGAAGGGAGGGTGGGATTTTGCAGTGATGTGGGGCCAAGCGTGGGAAGAGGCCAACATTAACGCTGAACGTTGTTTGCAGAAATGATCTGACCGGGTCTGTTCTCCCTGGTGAAGACCATGGGAGCTGAGGAAGCCCATCCTGCCAGGGGAAGGGCTCAGCACCCTGCTTTGGACTGAGCCAACAGTCTCAGATCACTGCTCTTTCCAGGAGCGTGCAATTTAAACAAGATGAAACCAGCCTTGCGTTGGCCAGTGCTTGAGTCCAGCCGCAACGGCCGATCAGTTTGCAAAGGGGTGGTGCGGGGGGACAGTGCCTTCGGGCCCCAGGGAGTGATCTTTATTTATTTTATCTCCAAGCTGCCATGGATCCTGTTGGAATGGGCTGTTCATTTCAGCCTGGCCGCACTCAGCAGCTTGTGGCAGGCTGTGCTGTTTCGCTCCGTTGGCTGCGTTGTGCTTGCCAGCTTGCGTTGAGCAACAACAGCAGGTCACACACGGTGTCAGGACACAAATAAATAAATAAATGCCCCTGGCATGGTGCATAGGAAAAGGCATTGTGTTCGTGGCGCTGAATTCAGACCAACTGAGGGCAGGATTAATGAAATCCGTGGCTGGCACTCTCTGCAGCCTGGCGGAGGCTACAATGAACAAAGCAAATGGACTGGCCACTGGCCCGCCGGATCGGCAAACCCATTGCCTTGCCTAAGGGCTGCTCTGTGGGGAAGGGAATTACAGCGCCTACTTGAGCTCTTTCCTCTGGGATACCAGGGAACGAAGAACCGAGGCAGCCAACGCCGGTCAATGGGGGTGGCGATGGAAGGGCAATGAGCGGAGAGGGGAGTTTCCTCATTATTTTCCTTTCACCCTGTTGATTGCTTTGCCCCTCTTGTGATCCACCTCCAATCCAACAGGTCCCTCTCACTCCTCCAGCCGAGTCCCCCACCACCACTGAAGCCAACTCATCTCCTGAGTCACGGCGTCCTTTCAACCCTCTGTCGGCTCCCGCCTCTGTTCTTTCAGCTCTCAACTCATGGCCACTGTTACCCCTCATGTCACCTTGGGACCTTTCTGTGTCACACACGATGCAGTGCTGGGTTAGGAAACCATCCCGTAACCCTCTTTGTATGCTTCTCTGGCTAGTGCCCAATATCTCTTGTCTTTCCAAGACCCTGAACAAACTGAGCCCCTCTCCAATCTACCCAGAGTCTTCAGCAGAGATTTCTTAGGCATCGTTTGGCTTTTGGCTCCCCTACAGGACAGATGACCATATCCAGGTGTTTCCTGGCCTGCTCCTCACATCTGACAACGGTAGAACTGGCTGGAAACTGGTTTCCTTTGCAGTGGAAAATGTTGGCTTTTTGTTGAAAAACCAAATTCCTTTCAGTTTTTGAGACCCAACCCAAACATTTTCACCTGAAAACTGCTGAAAACAAACCCCCAAAAATTGTTTATCCATTTTCTGATGCAAAATCAAAAAATGTCAAGGAAACCAGACACTGTCCGCAAATTTTCATTTAATTGAAAATACAATTTTCTGTCAAAAATAGTTTCAACAGAACATTGTTGACCAACACCATCTTTTCTCATCCTACAGGTTCTCAGAGCAGTTGATTCCTCACCTTCTGAAGACCTCAGGTGGAAGTCCGTCCTTTCCTGGCATGATCCTACCTCTCTAATCCCTCTTTTATTTCCACTGAAGGCTTTGCATATTTTCCTTTAATCCTTTCTGATATGAAATGCCTCCAGCCCCTCACCTTGATCCTTTTTTAGCCTTTCTCTTCCTTCTGTTCTGTCATCTGCCACAACTGAGAACAGCCGAGCTCCATCCTCTTTGGAACCCCCTTTCAGGTAGCTGAAGGCTGCTATCAAATCTCCCCTCACTCTTCTCCTCTGCAGACTAAACAATCCCAGTTTCCTCAGCATCTCCTCATAAGTCATGTGTCTCAGCCCCCTGATCATTTTCTTTCCCTCCACTGGACTTTCAAATTTTTCCACATCCCCTCTGTAGTAGGGGGACCAAAACTGGATGCAGTACTTCAGATGTGGCCTCACCAGTTTCGAATAGAGGGGAATAATCACTTCCCTCGATCTGCTGGCAATGCTCCTACTAATGCAGTCCGATATGCTGTTAGCCTTCTTGGCAACAAGGGCACATTGCTGACTCATATCCAGCTTCTCGTCCACTATAATCTCAAAGTTCTTTTCTGCAGAATTGTCGCTTAGCCAGTCAGTCCTCAGCCTGCAGCAGTGCCTGGGATTCTTCCGTCCTAAGTGCAGGACTCTGCACTTCTCCTTCTTGAACCTCATCAGATTTCTTTTGCCCAATCCTCCAATTTCTCTAGGTTCCTCTGTATCGTATCATAGGATCATAGAATCATAGAATATTAGGGTTGGAAGGGACCTCTGGAGGTATCTAGTCCAACCCCCTGCTCAAAGCAGGACCAATCCCCAACTAAATCATTCCAGCCAGGACTTTATCAAGCCTGACCTTAAACACCTCTAAGGAAGGTGATTCTACCACCTCCCTAGGTAACCCATTCCAGTGCTTCACCACCCTCCTAGTGAAAAAGTTTTTCCTACTATCCAGTCTAAACCTTCCCAACTGAAACTTGAGACCATTACTCCTTGTTCGGTCATCTGCTACCACTGAGAACAGTTGAGATCCATCCTCTTTGGAACCCCCTTTCAGGTAGCTGAAAGCAGCTATCAAATCTCCCCTCAGTCTTCTCTTCTGTAGACTAAACAATCCCAGTTCTGTCAGCCTCTCCTCATAAGTCATGCGCTCCAGGCCCCTAATCATTTTTGTTGCCCTTCTTTGGACTCTTTCAAATTTTTCCACATCCTTCTTGTAGTGTGGGCCCCAAAATTGGACACAATACTCCAGATGAGGCCTCACCAATGTCGAATCGAGGGGAACAATCATGTCCCTCGAGCTGCTCGCAATGCTCCTACTTATACAGCCCAAAATGCCATTAGCTTTCTTGGCAACAAGGGCACACTGTTGACTCATATCCAGCTTCTCATCCACTGTAATCCCTAGGTCTTTTTCTGCAGAACTGCTGCCTAGCCGTTCGGTCCCTAGTCTGTAGCAGTGCATGGGATTCTTCCATCCTAAGTACAGGACTCTGTATCTTATCCCTACCCTCCAGGGTATCTACCACTCCTCCCAGTTTAGTGTCATCTGTAAACTTGCTGAGGGTGCAGTCCACACCATCCTCCAGATCATTAATGAAGATATTGAAGAAAACCGGCCCCAGGACCGACCATTGGGGCACTCCGCTTGATACTGACTGCCAACCAGACATGGGGCCATTGATCACTACCCATTGAGCCCAACAATCTATCAAGCTTTCTATCCACCTAATAGTCCATTCATCCAGCCCATACTACTTTAACTTGCTGGCAAGAATACTGTGGGTATGGAATACTATCTACTTGTCTTCCATGACACACTCACCTCTAGTCTATCCAAATTTCTTGCTATCAAATGTACCATAAAGTAAAGCTCAACTTCTTGGAAAGTTCTCTCCGTCTCCTGTATGTAACCCTACGTATCCTCCTGAACTCCAACTAGATCCAGCAATGGAACCCAGAAATTCCAGCTCTCTAGCTTCTTGCTCGAACCATTTCAAAACACTCCTTAAAGTGCCATTCATTTTTGGTGGTTTCTGTATTAACCCTGGCTGCGTGTTCATTCCCTTTCAAAAGGAGGATTTGATCCCTACTGTTGTTTAAAATATAACTGTGTGCACCAAGCCAGTCACAAGTTGGGGGGGGGGGTGTCCAATCCTGCAAAGTAAATAACAGAGATCAAAAAACCCTAATGAATTCCTCTCCTCTAAGATGTTTAAATGGGGATTCTTTCATGTTTAATGTTTAATATGACTGGATAGAGTTGGTTATCTCCTGTTACAGTGTATTAACACAGATGATAGAAGCTAACTGCTCAGATGGATCCTAATTGAGTCCATGATGGTAAATGTTCCCTGCCCGTAGTCCCGTTGTTGGAAAGAAGCCACTCTTCTTGAACTGATTTTAAGAGGGCCATTAGCTAAACATTAAGTTAAAGTTTGAAATGAGGCTTTGGCCAAGTGTTACTGAAACTGTAACCCCTTGGTTGACTGTCATCCCAGTGTTACGGTCTGATCCTTTGATTTCTGTGCGCGTATGCACATGAGAAAGATTGCAGGATGAGATTCTGAGTGACGGGACTGAAAAATATGTCTTCATAACAGGTGGTAGCCTTTACAGCTAGACCTTTTCATCTGCTCTTGAGTTCCCACCGGGGAGCAGGGTCTGGGGCTTGCCCCATTCCAGTGCTCCAGCCGGGGATTTGGGTTAGGGGCTTTGGCTCTGTGTGCCTCCCGGAAGCAGCGGCATGTCCTCCCTCCGGCTCCTATGCATAGGGGCAGCCAGGGGCTCTGCATGCCGACCCTGACCAAAGCACAGGGGCGGTGCCTGCAGACGGGGCAGCACACAGAGCCACTTGGCCGTGCCTCTGTGTAGGATCCGGAGAGGGGACATGGAGCTGCTTGAGGTAAGCACCACCCAGAACCTGCACCCCAACCTCCTCCCCCACCCCAACCCCCCCAGCCCTGATCCCCTCCTGCCCAGAGCCCCCTCTTGCACCCCAAACTCCTCATCCCCAGAGCCCGCACCCCCTGCCAGAGTCCTCGCCCCCTCCCATACCTCAACCCCCCCATTGTCGTGAGCACTCATGGCCCACCATGCAATTTCCATACCCAAGTGTGGCCCTCAGGCCAAAAGGTTTACCCACCCCTGCTTTACTGTACCATGATAAATCATAATATTATAGAGTGTAGGGCTGGAAGGTTTGTCTAGTCTGTTCTTTAAAACCTCCAAAGATGGGGATTCCACAACTTCCCTTAGAAGCCTGTTCCAGAGTTTACCTACTCTTAGAGGCAGAAAGTTTTCCCTAATATCGAACCTACATCTCTCTTGCTGCAGATTAAATCCATTAGTTATATTCCAACCTTCAGTGGACATGGAGAACAATTAATCAGAGTCCTCTATACAACAGCCCTTAACATATCTGAAGACTGTTATCCAGTCCCCCCTCCATCTTGCCTTCTCAAGACTCAACAGGCTCAGTCTTTTTGATCTTTTCTCCTAGGTCAAGCTTTCTAAACCGCTGTTCATTTGTGTTGCTCTCCTCTGGACTCTCTCCAGTTTGTCTCTTAAAGTGCGGTGCCCAGAACTGGACACAGTCCTCCAACCGAGGCCTCCCCAGTGATGAGTACACAGAACAATTACTTCCCATGTCTTAGGTGTGACATTCTTCTCAACACACCTCAGAATATTAGTCTTTTTTTTTCAGCTTCAGCCCATTGCTGGCTCATGTTCAATTTGTGATCCACTATAACCCCTAGATCATTTTCTGCAGGACTACTGCCTAACTAGTTATTCCACATTTTGGATTTGTGCGCTTGGTTTTCCCTTCCTAAGTGAAGTACTTTGCGCTTGTATTTAATGAATTTCATCTTGTTGAATTTAGGCCAGTCCTCCAATTATCCCAGTTCATTTTGAATTCTAATCCTATCCAACCCTTTCCACTTTGACATCCTATGGAAATTCATTCTATCAAAAATTTTGCAACCAACTATTCTCAGCCTTTAAAGGATAGAGAGGGGTAATGTGTTCCCAAGAGAGATACCCTTCCTCTGAGAATGCCCTGCTCCCTACCCCAAATTGACAAGATCCACCTGCCTATAAGTGACACAGGTGTCTTAGTGAAGCTGATCACTCAGGGTGGGACACAGAGAAGGGCAATGTCTGTTAAATAACCAGTTTTCAAGCTATGTGAGACTTTTGCCTACACTACATTGAAGGATGCAGACAGGGTGTTGCTGCTGACTAATTATTTGTTGGTGTTTCTTCTGTTCCTTCATAACCATCCCCTGTCCATGAGAAACACGGATCTCCACAGGATCCATCCGTCTTGTGCAAATAAACTAAACATGATAGAACAAATGCTCTGTCTATGGGGTCACCACACCCTTTTGGAGAAGACAGAGGAGCCCATGATAGGTGCAGATAAGGCCAGAGAACGCAGGGCCAGGGGCTTTTGTTTTCTTTGCTGTGATCCTGCAGAGAGGAGTATGCCTGAGCCAGCACAGAACGTTCCCATGAACAATGTCAGCCACACGCCACGCTGGAGGAGAGCCAGCCCGCTGCCACCTCACTGCACTCAGATGTGGAAGGCAGCAGGAAGGCACAAAGACCGGACCTAGGTTATCGCAGTCTTCCCAGTGAAGGGCAAATCAGCTATTTGTCATCATTAAGTTAATGCATCGTTCTTATTTCTGTGCACTCTTGACAGTCAAGAAACTCTTTCTTGGAAATTAAAATGAGGGAAAGAACAACCTGAATCCGAGGCCAGATAACTTGATGGAGAAGGTGATGGACGGCCGTCATCCCTGACGTGTCTCCAGTGTGCCCTTTGTGAACACAGCACTGTCCGCTGTCTGAGTCACATTAAAGGTTCCATTTCAAACTACCATGGAGACAGATGGTTTGGATCACATGGTGTTTGTCAATTGCCGTCTGCTAAAAACCAAAGCCAGTGTAAATTCATCACATAGCTGTAAGGTCCATAGTAACATTCTGAAGCACGCTCAAGCCCTGAGCCAGTAAAGCACATTAGCAGATGCTTAACTTGACACATGAGAGTTGTCCCAGTGGGTGCTTTGCTGGATCGGGGCCCCTGGCCGGAATTCGAGGAGCCAATATACACAGGCAGGCTGTCTCCTTTTCACTTTCCACCTGAGCTCCAAAGTGTCCGCTGTTTTGGATGAGGCAAGAGCAAGGGATGCAGGGAGAAGAGGAAAGAGGAGCAGGATAGAGAAGGGGGAAGAAAACTGGAAGGAGAGAAGGCAGCAGTAATAGTAATTTATGGCACCTTTCATCACAAAGGATCCCTTTGTGCTTTACAAACAGGGTGACCAGATGTCCCGATTTTATAGTCCCAATATCTGGGGCTTTGTCTTATATAGCCTCCTATTACCCCCCACTCCCCATCCAGATTTTTCACACTTGCTGTCTGGTCACCCTATTTACAAACCATGGGTCAGTGTCCTGCTGCTCTTCCTCACTTTTCACTCAGCTCTTCATGCTCAGGTAAGTCCTGTTGACTGCTCAGGATTTAGCCCTAAGACACCTACTGAATTACAGCCACTACTGGGGTGGAAAAGCAGCAACCAACTGGCACACCACCCCATGGCGAAAAGCTGCCAGGATTGGAAATTTTGGCCCAAAACACAGAACAGCCCCCTTCCTTGTCCAACGCCCGGGCATCGCGAACGTACACAGAAAACACCTTCATTTAGAATTCTCATGCATAATGGGAAATGACTGCCTAGGAAGGAGTACTGCGGAAAGAGTTCCGGGGTTTATAGTGGGCCACAAGCTAAATATGAGTCAACAGTGTAACTGTAACTCTGCTGCAAAAAAAAGCGAACATCATTCTGGGCTGTATTAGCAGGAGTGTTGTAAGCAAGACACAAGGAGTAATTCTACAGCTCTACTCCATGGTGATTAGGCCTCAGCTGGAGTATTGTGTCCAGTTCTGGGCGCCACATTTCAGGAAGGAGGTGGACAAGTTGGAGAAAATCCAAAGAAGAGCAACAGGAATGATTAAAATTCTAGAAAACATGACCTGTGAGGGAAGATAGAAAATATTGGGTTTATTTAGTCTGGAGAAAAGACTGAGACGGGACATCATAACAGTTTTCAAATACATAAAAGGTTGTTACAAGGAGGAGGGAGAAAAATTGTTCTTCTTAACCTCTGAGGATTGGACAAGAAGCAATGGGCTTAAGTTGCAGCAAGGGCGGTTTAGTTTGGATATTAGGAAAAACTTCCCAACTGTCAGGGTGGTTAAGCACTGGAATAAATGGCCAGGGAGGTGGTGGAATCTCCATCATTGGGATTTTTAAGAGCAGGTTGGACAAACACCTGTCAGGGATGGTCTAGATAATACTTAGTCCAGCCATGAGTGCAGGGGACTGGACTAGACGACCTCTCAAGGTCCCTTCCAGTTGTACAAGGTTCTCACCCAAAGCAAAGTCCTCACCAATTTGTCTGGGTCAGCAGGATAAATAATTATATGCTCCCTGCCTAGATTTGAACCAGCGGGTCCACGAATTACAAACCCGATGTTGGCAGCACACAACAGTCTGGGCTTATATAATGCTCATCGGCACAGTAGCTGAGCTCTGAATTCAAAGGGAACCTATCATTATTTCTTTCTTAGTGGGTTGATTTTTCAGGCCCCTCTCCTGCACTCTTAGCACCCCCTAAACTCCCATGAGAGTCACTCCAGGGGGTGCCCAAGAAAAGCAGGATTGAATCCGGAGTGAAGCTCTCCCCCAGCTGCTTTCCCCAACTTTTCCTATGAGAGGTTTAACTTCTGCAAACTTTCCATAAAGGAAAATGACTGGACGTGACGAGGTCAAGGGCTGGAGACAAGGATGTACTAGGACCTCTCCATTCTGGCAGACCCAAAACCAACTTGGGACCTCCTGCCTCAGAGGGCTGAAGCAATTGCATAAGGTGATGAGAAATGAAAATACCAGGGTTAATGGGAAACCAAGAGAAAGTCAAACCGAACAGGTGATGGGCCCCTTGTGGAGACTCACTGATTAACTTTGCCATCTCAGATTTGATCATTTACAGTAATAGGCTTTGATTAGCTGCTTCCATGTTAACATTAGGCCCGGGTGAATGGTTCAGAGAATACCAGAGACCGTTTGAATTGTCTTCATTCAGACCAGCTGAGCTGACCTCAGACAGGGTGTCTAGGGATGGGTGAGCTGATTCAGAAAAGAAATCAGAGTCACCCTCTGTCCCTCTGTCCCTGGCCAGGCCTAGTGATCGGAGCTGGAGTCAGCAGCCAGGATGAGCGCTGGGGGTCAGAGCTGGAGTGAAGAACCAGGCATCGGAGCCCAGGGTCAGGGCTGGAGTCAGGAACTGAGCAGGGGACCAGGACTGGAGCAGGGGAGTAGGAAGGCCGGGAACAAGGCAGACACAATTGCAGCTGCAGGTGTAAGCTTTAGGTGGCTGCTGGCCTGGTGTTGCTGCTGGGCCTAAGAGCAGGCAGGGGGTCAGGCGATCGGGGTCTGGTCCCTCAGGGTGTTCAGCTTTAGGTCGACGTGCTGACTGGTCAGGCTCGGCTGTCAGCCCTGATTCCTGCCAGTCTCACACACAAACAGCCCCCGCCTGTGCTTTAGTGTGCGGTAAACATCCCTATTTCATGAGCTTCACTTCCTCGCTCAGCGGCACCCAGCAAGTTCCATCGCGATCCATCACCTGTTCGCTACTGGTTTCTAGAGCCCTCTGCAGGTTTCATCTGAGGAACCGGTGGCCCCCAAGACCATCATCACCAGGGAGAGCGTGACCCATAGAACCGCTGCTCCATTCCAAAAGCTGGAAGGACCATTCACCACTGGGGTGAGTAGGAAGCGGTGACCATGGTCAACAGGAAGTCCCAGGAGGGCTCCTAGATTCCATGATCAGGGGCACCTGAATATTGGCTTGTATGGGGTCTCTGGATTGACAAGAGGCAGGAAGTCCAAGAGCTCTTACAAAGAACCCTGTCTCTGCAGCCCAGGTGTCTGGCTCCGCGGGGTCAGAGGAGAATCCAGACCTTTGCGTGCTTATCCTGTCTGAATATGAGGCTTGGCTCAGCTAAAGGGCTGAACCCCAGCTGGTGTAAGTCCTTTGAAGTCCAGGGAGTTGACTTATGGGGAGGGGGGATTCCAAGACAGGGGGTTGCATGGAAGAAGGCACAGAGGGTATGTTTGCATGATGATGATGGCCCAGCAAAACCTTTCTCCTTGGGAGTCAGTCAGGGGTGAAAGTATAATTTGTCTCTTACTGGTACGGGGAGCAGCTCCCACCCCCCCAGAAAGGGGGCTGTGGATCTGCGTCCCTCTGCCAGCCCCCCCTACCCTGCATCACCCAGGGCTGGGTAGCTGCTCCTTTTGCCCATCCCCCGTCAGCAGCCGGGGGGGGGGGGGAGGCAAAAGGGGAGGGGACATTAAAGCTACAGCAGTGCTTTAAAGTAAGGCGGTAGGGGCCAGTAGAGACCACTTCTAACTGGTCTAACTGGCCTGAACCGCCTTCCTTTCACCCCTGGAGTCAGCCCCCAGAAGCACCAGCCCTTTGCTTCTACCCTTACTCCAGGGATTGTCACCACACCGCAGGAGCATGGCACAACAGAAACACCTTCAGGTTGTGTTGGATTCACCTCACTTTGAGCAGGGAAGCTGGAGGCCCCATCAATGGGACATCAAGTGATGCCTCCCTCTCCCCTCCTTTTCCAACATCTCCCCGTGTGATGGAGCTAAGCAAAGTAAAGCACAGGAAATGCACTAGCCCCATGTCAAGAAAGAGGATAAGAGAACTGTTCAGGGTAGCCGAGATAAAAGGAAAGACTTAATTATTTGGTGAACAGCTAACTTGTGGAACTCACAGCCAAAAGAAATCATCAGCAATTTAGAGGAGACAGTGTGGTCAGGAGAGGGGGCATTGACCCACAGCCAGGGAAGGTGTGTTCAATTCCAAGCTCTGCCACTAAATTTCCATTTGCCATTGGGCAAGTCATCTCACCCCTGTTGCCCCTTCCACTGGCTCTTTGGACTATAAGCTCTCTGGGGCTGTCTCTTACTATGCGTTTGTGCAGCACCTGACACCAGGGCACCCAGTCCTGGTTGCGGTTTCCAGCCGCTGCTCTAATATGCACAATAAAGGTGACTTTTTTGAGAAATAATCAATGGAGTTAACGCCTCCCTCCCATTTTTCAGTACTTCTTCATTTCCCAGTTCCACTGGGATTAGAAGAGTCCAAAAGAACTATGGGGAAGGGCTGACATTTCAGGAGGATGTTTGCAGGTCAAAGAAGTTCAGAAATTTGGATAGGAGTCAACTAAAAAGATTCATGGCCTAATTTTCACCTGGTCCCCATTATTGAAATCTGTGATGTGCACAGAGACTCCCATTTCTATTGCAGCATGCGGATGACAGATAGGCTGAATACATTCTTCTCTTATCCTAGTTTTACACCAGTGCAGCACCACTGAATTCAGTGAAGTTATCCCTGAAATACTCTGATGGTAGGTGGGAGGAAGACAGTGTGAACGTCCTCATAAAGGAAGTGCCAGAAGTGATAGTAGTGAAAGTACCAGAATGGTGTCCCGGCTTCCCAAAACACACCAGAAGGGCAGTTTGGCACGACTCGAGCCATGGAGGAAGATCAGACCCAGAGAGCCTGGGGCACCCAGATGTGGGTAGCTGCAAGGGTATTAATGGCAGTTGGGTGGACGTTTGGCTCCCAAAATTTGGGGGAGCTTATTCAAATTGGGAAGGGCGGGGTTGCCTGTCACTCAACTGCTGACCTGGCCATTGAAATTGGCCAGAAATGGATTGTTCTGCATCTCGTTTGAACAAAAGCGCAACCCAGCTGTGGAAGGGTCTTTACAGGAAAATGGGTCTTAAACCATCTCTTGACTTTCCTTCTGCAGGCCGCGCAGAAAGCCCCGAGCACCCCTCGAGATCTGGGGCTCTGCTTTTTCTTCTTGGAAACAGATGCCCAAGGGAAGCGCTGGAGCTAGAGCTGGGACAAAACCAAAGCCCCCTAAGGTAAGTGCTTTCAAAATCCAGGGAGCTGAGAGCTTGGCTTTGAAAACCTCATTTCTCATTGCCATCTTCTGGCCAAAAGCATGAAGTGAATATTCTCACTCCGCCAATGGACAAGGCGCGAGAGAGAGAGAGACTGCAGCAGAAGCGTGACATCTGATTGGCTGGAGTATTCCTCTGGTCATTATGGCAGGAACTGGGGGGTCGGGAGTTTTAAGTTCTCCATCTAGTAGAGTCACTCAAAAAATTCCCCAAAGGAGGGGCCTTGAAAATGTTTTAAAATTTTCATTTGTTTTCTTCTGGCGTTTGCTTATTCCAAATTTTTCACAATATTTCCCATTTCCACCGCCCCCCAAATTTGTATCGAAAACACGATTTAAAAGGTTATCAAAGATTTTTTCACTTACCAACCCCCCAAAAAATAAACACTCCCCCCTCCCCCAAAAGCACCACTTGGGCTCCGTCTCATGCTGTAACAGCATCTTCATGCAAACCTCAAAGGATAAAGGTGAGCTAAGACCATATTGCATGCACAGTCCTTGTGTCCAGGCATTATGAACTCGTGAACCTTACCCACAGCAGGAGGTTAGAGATGTATGGAGTGCACTTGCTGAGAGGTAGCAGCCACCCCTGTTTTCTGAATCCCCGTTTGTGGTGATAACAGTGTAGGACGGTGTGGCCCGACAAGCCCTGTCGAGCCAACTTGCCTCAGCTCTGACCTCTCGAAGTCAGAGGGTCATTCAATCTCCAACCCCCTTTCCGTCTTTGGCCTTGTCTGGGCGAAGTTTGTGCGCTAGGTAAAAGAGGCTGTAATTGCTTCTTTCTCCTCTGCAGTGGATTCCTGGCCATGTGCAGGAAGAACATCAGCACCAAGCTGGCTGTTTTGACTTCCCAGGATCTTTTTCTTTGTACACGATTGTAGCAACTAAATCACTGAACCCTTTCCATCAATCTGGATCAGGCCCTAAAGGTTTCTCCTGGATCTCCCTCCAGGTTCAATGAAGTATTTCAAGTCTAACATTCTTCTGAGAGGAGACTTTGTGTAATATTTGCCTAGGTCTTACTCAGATGCACCTGCTTAAGCGCTGTGATTCACATGTACAATGCAGGAACCTGTTTAGTATTTACACATTTCACACCTAGTTAAATCCTTCTTAATTTGGGCAATTTTTGGCCAGTTCCCAAGCTCTGCTCCCTTTATCCTTTAGTTAAACAAGCTGGCGGGTTTAGTTTGGAAAGTTAAAAAGAGGACTGGATGCTATTAGAGGTCTAAGCAAAGAGGCATAAAAGGGACTTGAATTAAAGGAGGAAAGAGATACCTGTCACCTTGATAATAAAGGCTGTTTTAGCTACCCAGGAGACAGTATGCAAGGTGGCCCCCACACTGCAGACCTGCTGCGAAGGCTCAGGACAATTCCAGTATCTGAGCCCCCGGGAATGCAGGGGTTGTTCTTCTCGGGCTGACCCTAGCGGAACACATGACCCAAATCGGGTAGGGAGGAGGTAGTGTCACGACTTCTCATCCCTGCACCCTGCTCTGCACAGCTGGTTAGCTGCAAATGGTGCGCGCACTGCACCAAACGAAGAGATGAAGCAACGTATCCATTTCCCCATGCTCTGGAGAGCTCGGACGGGAGATCAGGGGAGAGAGCATGCCTTTCTAAAAAGCACGTGCCATACAGGGTTATGTTCATTCAGACCGGACCTCAGACCCTCCTCAGGAACTTCCCTGCTAAGCTTAACTAAAGCAGAAACCAGCTTCATTGCAGTGCGAGGACTTTTCTTCATCTGTTACCACTTTCACCAGGTGGGCTGTTCATTTCCTGGTTTTCAGTGAATCGTGAGAATCAAATGGGGTTTCTTTCTCCCTCTGGTTTGAAATAGTTTCAACCCTTAAGCTTGTTTAAAATCAGGATTTCAAAGACTTTTACCCCCGAAGGGTTTTTTCTAAGATTTGGGGCTTAATTGAGCAATCTCCAGTTGTTCCTGCCTGTTCTATAAACAGCCACGTTACAGAATCAGTCCCCGCTGGGGTCTTGTCTTTTTCATTTATATACAAGTGACACTAATCACTGGTAGCAGAATATTATATTCTATATAGTACCCGACCCTGCAAACACTAGGGAGTACAATGCCACTGGCTGCAATAGGACGACTCGTGTGAAGGAGGCTTTGCAGGGTAATTTACTCTGGTTTTATAAACAACTTCTATTCTATTGCAAAGTCAAACAGAGATCTGATGGCACGTATGTAAATACACCAGGGAGTCCCTTTCATCTCCTGCTCGGTAGATCACTGGGTAAATAACACAGGGTGCTGTCCAGCACTGCATCACTCCAAAAGCCAATCCTTAACACTCTGTTCAGTTCTGATGAGCTCAGGGCACTTTTCGTGTACTGGGACTCCAGGTACAATTCACCCATTCTGAGCCTGGATGCCAGGGTCACACAGAGATGGGTACATTTTCAGTGAGACCTGTTATGTTATCAAAGCTAAAAAAGCCTCCCAAAGCCAGTTTGAAAGTTTAGCGAGAAACTGTGTAAAAAGCAGGTGGGAAGTGAAAACAGAAAATCTTTCTTCCAAAGGCAACAAACAAGGTGTTGTCAGGTTAGGTCTGAGCTGAAAAGCAAAGCAAGTGAGAAACAGGCAGAGTACTTTGGCAGGAATTAATTTTCTGCCCTAAAGGGTTGTGCTCTGTTCAACAGCTGCTGTCTTCCGGCTCAGAGGTGGCTGCATTTTAGTGCTGGGGGAAGCGATCTCTCTGACACGGGTCATAGTAATGAATGATAACAGTACAATATTAGTTGCATTGCATTCATCCCTGTAGGATCAGGACCTCTTTGTGCAAAGTCAAGTACTGTACAAACACTTCACACAAGAATGGCTCCTGCCCCAAGGACCTTAGAATCCGCCGTTTGTTTGCAAAGCATTTGGGGTTCTTTAGGGATGAAAGAAAGAAGAAACCAGCTGACTCGGGCTGGCTACTGTTTTGTGGCTTGGGATACCTGTTTCCCCTCAGAATAAGCCCCAGCACAGAACGGTGGCAATCTTGAGAGTCCCTGACTTAGCCCAGCCTGTGTGTGTTGCCTCAGTCTAGGGCCCTCTGTCTACCTGTCTCCTAGAGGGATGCAGACAGGATCTGTTTGATTTAGGTTCTCAAGTGCTTTGCAAACATAAAGTGCTCTGTCTGTCCTATGTGCAGTATTAATCCTCCTCACTTGCTTTCCCCTGATTTTCCTGCTGGGGATTTCTTCAGCCTCCCAAACACGCTCCCATAGCACCGGAGTGAAACATGCAGATTCCAAAAACCTATCAAGCACTGTGACCTGTAACTGTTATTAATGATCTCTGCCTAACCAGGGACAAAGAGCTAGATTTCAAAATAATAATAAAGGGGGGCGGCCGGGAAACAGGTTCCTCCTGAGTTTCTGAGCTAATGAATAGATCTAAATATTTTCAATAAGCAGTTGTGTACTTACTGTGTGTTAAACAACTCTCAGGGAAGCAATTAAAGGTATTTATTCCCCGGGCGGCCGTGCCTTTTCACTGCCAAAGTACCTCGCCCACCTTTATACATTACAACTGTAGAATTCTCCCTCGCTCGCTCTCTGCTTCAGACGCTCTGAAGTTAGCTCTGCTTTTAGACTACTCTGGGCTGTTAATCCTGATTCCCCTTCCTTTCCCCCTTGGGGAATGTACAGCACGGACAGCTCTGGGCCCTGATTCTTTATACTGTGGTAGCACCGAGGAATTGGACCACAACCTGTTGCAATAGTTGTTGCACAAGCACAGAAGAAGAAGAATGTCCCTGATAGTCTTGTAAGACTGCATGAGCAGGGTACTGCTACCAACAGACCGGAGAACGTCTCTGGGGCATGCAGTCAGACCACTTTCCCTGCCGAAAGGGAAGGGGAAGCGTGACCTCCCTATGCAGAGGTGCTGTCCAGTGACATTAGAGGTGTGTCTTTGATACCCAGGCCTCTGCCCCGGTTCAGACCCCGTGTTCCGCTAACTAGATGAGTCAGAAGACGATGCAGGACGATTCCGGGATTGTCAGGGTAGATGAAAGATCCCCAGCTAGTGTACTGGAGCCATCTTCTGTCTGGGAGTTCAGCCCTGCTGAGAGAAGTGATCTTGA